>OW152826.1:9954786-11429915 GCA_933534255.1 Iphiclides podalirius
ACTACAGCTCAAGATAATTAATGAGTGAATACGTAAACGCCTGCGTAAATAAAACTAATTAACTAACTAGTTTTTTCCATTCAATAATATAGACGTCAATGGGATAGCGTCATCATAGATTGAAAGAATTAGAATACTCTAATCAATTTCTCACCTCATATAGTTGTTTTTCGGTCTGTCTGTATTTGTGTTTAGTTCGGACTAATCTACGTAAACTCTATTAAAGGATAAATCGATTTTAGTAATGTTTTTGTTGTTAAGTAGAGGAAATCAAAATAAAGTAGAAACTCGACCACGTTGATATTAGAGAATTATTGTCCAGCGAGAAAATAGAGGTATAAAGTTCATTACTCCTTGGAGAGATCGGAATCAAGGAGAGAATATATCAATTATTGCTTGTATAAACTTTTGTGTATTTTAGGTATGACGCCAAGTATCATAATAAACAATCGTAATAAAAATATGAGAAATAATTTACAATATATCTTTATATATATAATTCTTTTGTACATCACTGAACTCCTCCTAAACAGCTAGACCGATTTTGTTGTCGAAAGACATATGTATATATTGACATTGACCGTTCTATAATTTATTCGGCTCACGCTTTTGGGTTGATTATGGCGTAGCGATTTTGAACTTTATTGCATTGAAAAATTGTATACTTTAGCCAAGTTTGAAATTCTTGGGAAAGGAATTGTTAAAGATGATTCGTAAAATTGTTGGTTAGTTTTTTCAAAGCCCTTAAGTCCATAAAGACTTCGATGAACTTTGATTAGATTAAGATTGTGAAGCTAAATTATGCGAAAAACAAAAAGATAACTTTTTCAGCTATATAACAGGATTTTTTTATATAATAGGATTTGATGGATTCTTAAAACTTTTACCAGCTGCAAGTTTTGTTATTTACTTAGGAATTTCTAGTTTACGTTCGAACTAAAAACGCTATCTGTTAACGATTTTGGTATCTTGAACAGTTGGCGTCTTGTCTCACATAAGTTTTTTTTAAATTAAAAAATTACATAGCTTAATCTACATGTAAGTTTTTTTTAAATGAAAAAGCTACATGCTTAAGCTTAAGAATTAAGTCTATTTATTCATTACTCTGCTGAAACTGATTTTTCATTGATGAGTTGTAAATTTATATTTACAACGGTTTATCTTTACCTCTTATCGTTATCATATTATCTCTTGTCGTTATCTTAAAATAAATATTCCTCTTAAAATAAAAACATTTATTCGTTACAGAATGTCGCTCTGGGACAGCCTTTGGTAAAATAACGTCAAATATTACTTTTACCAACTTATCATATTTTCCATACGTTTCACTTGATTTATAGGTGCGTGACTATACGCATTGTGTAAAAGTGATTTTATTATCAACTTAATTCATGCGAATGTGGACCTAAAGTCAAAGTGCTAAAGTGTACGTTTAAAATAGTGAAAGCAGGGCCATATCATGTTTGCGCTATATTATTTCTAAATTAGGATTGCCTACACTAATCACCAGTGAATTTATCCGAGTTATTAAAACAAACAGTTAGTTAAATGTGCTTTTATTTTTTCAAGGTAATGCTCCTGGTTTTTGATACGTATGAACATATGTGTCATCTCTGATTAAATCAGATTATTTCCTATATGGCCACTTACACTTTTCACAGTGTTAGGTCTACGTAAAGTATTCTAAGCTATAGTGTGTTATGTTAAGAGTAAGTGGTTCACCTGATGTTAATCTTAATGTTAATGGGCACTCAACGCCCGGTCAACCTCCTACTAACCTTGTCACTTAAAGTCACTCATGATTCATGGAGCAATGCTCGGAATTTCACTGAATGATTTGATCCGAAAAGAGGTGGTATGGTAGAGATTAAAAGTCGTCGACATAGCTCTTAGGGACTAAACTGAAATGATTTACTCATTTTTACATTAAATCAGTGACCTGGTCACTTTTCTCACAGAACTGACAGCCGATGAAGCAGACAATTTCTTGGATGGGGATGGTATTTCGGCAAAAGTAGCGCAGGACTACCTCAGGCTAGGTGGAGTGACAATTGATATGGATATTAAGGGTGCAAGTTCTAGACATATGACTCTGAATAGGTTTTATTCCAGCAGTAGATAAACAGGAATGATGATGAAAATGCGGCATTTAACATCGTGTATATCTTAGAGGTTGGTACCGGACCGTAAATACATGAACAACAATTTTGATTGTAATGTTGAAATGTAGTAGTAGTACGTAGGCTTGCGTCGCTGTATTTCTCTATGACGGATAAACAGAATCTATAGCAACGTGGGTTTCGTTCCAACTCAAGAAATCTATTACTACATCGCATTTGTCTCTAACTTGGAGACCACACTCTTCAGAGCAAGAAAATCATCTTAAAAATGCCCAATAATAAAGAATGTTACTATTTAGGTTGGGGGCATTGATAGTATGGTTATTATATCTTATTTTGTTATCAAGGTAACTTATCCAGTATACCGTAATTATTATTTAAATAAAAATAAATATAATTATATAATTAATTTTAAGTTTACCATTTAATTATCGATGCCTTGGGGTCTTAACATTTTGTACCAGCAATGGTTTAAGTATTCCAAAAGTTCTATGTAAGTAGGGTATTTGATCTTTACACACGAAGTAAGTTTTCTTTACGAAGCAATATTGAAAAACGATTTAGTACGCCTCAGATCGGAACCTATCTCGACGATTCCGGTGAGAAAGATGCGATCGCGTGTAAGCGGATGTCAAATAGAGATTAGATGAAAGGTAGGGCATTCTGAGACATATATTTTTAAACGCCTTTTCAATGCAAAATTTACTGTTAAATTTAAATAATAAACTTTTAAAATAAAATAAAATAAAATTAAACAATAAAATCTTTTTTGTAATTTGTCATAGTGACTAGAAATAAAATACAGTCATCCTATCAGTCTATCAGTGATAGATTATTTCGATTTGGTATATTTATCTATATCTATAGTAACGTGTATACAATTATAACGTTATATTTGTAAATAATATGTCAATAAAATTAAATCAGTAGTCACTTCAATGAACTTCAATTAAACTTTCGGTAGAAGAAATAATTGTGTGGGTTTAATAATCGACAAAATGACATTGAGTGAGTAAAACAGCGGAAAAATCTTCTCACATATGGTATTGATATATTAGATCCACATTATTTAAATTCAAAGCGAAAAATACCCTGGCGTCTGTTCTGTAACATTATCACATTAAATGTGAAAACATGAGTCAGAGAATCGTTCTAATGTATTTTCATGACCTTTTTAATTTTTATAATTTATCATACAAAATTTTTAGTACTTCTAAATTTAACTGTACGGTATTTGGATGAATGAAGAACAGGATCGGAAATAAAGGTAGATTTTTACTAATTTATTATTCATATAATCATGGATTCGCTATTGAATGTTCGTATCGCACCGTTTTGTCATAAAAGAAGAGCATTACATTGTTTTCACATATTAAGCACTTAGTACGATACCTAATAGATATTAAAGTCATAAATGGGATTACGTTAATAGGTAAAAAATGTCATCTCTGTCCGCCTACCAGGGGCTGATGAATCGAAGACTGAATTTAAATTATATAAAGTACATACATTTTTCGCCTCATTGCCATGCGAATATTTCACCATTATAATTAATACGATTGTATCTCATTTCATCTTGATTGATCTTGGAAAAATAAGAAATATTAAAAAGTCGTTACGTATTTTTATTTTTTATATACAAAAAAGTATTTGGTATTCATTGCCTAAGGTTATTAGATTTGAATAAGGTTATTTGGTTATATAAATCCAACCAGACAAGAACATGACCAAATATCCTAAAATATTGAAAGTTAATTCAGTCATTTCGAAAAGCACTTTTAGTTAATTTGTTTACATATTATGAAATTGGTATGTTTTACAAACATACCAATTTCTATATACTATGTATATACAAGCAACATATAATATAATACAAATAACCTGATGATTAATTTGTAAATAAAAGTCTACATGCTTCTAGTGGTCCACACCCGCTTACTGCTCTAATTCGTTTTTTTGCACTTGCAATGCACTTATCGTGGGGACTGAGCGATGCCATAAAAAAGATCATTCCCTTATACCAGATATAACCTTAGCATTAGTCACTGTCCGTAAACATTCCTAGGCGTAATAAAACATGTTTTATTTGCGTTCACTGTTGCTAGGTCTAGAAAGACCGTAAGTGTAAAAATATTTGATAATTTTTCGCGTTGTTTATATCATTGTGTAAAATTAGCACAAAAAAGTAAGAGATTGTTTGTACTAAATTACCCATTACTACCACGAGTATATAGATTACTAGCGACCGGCCCCGGCTTCGCACGGGTGCAATGTATTATAATATTATACAGCGTGTCTTTACCATCGCGACAATAAATGAACACACATATAGGACATAACTTTTTAAAATTGTATTAAACATTTACATTCTTAAAACATCAA
Organism: Iphiclides podalirius; assembly: GCA_933534255.1. Taxonomy (NCBI): domain Eukaryota; kingdom Metazoa; phylum Arthropoda; class Insecta; order Lepidoptera; family Papilionidae; genus Iphiclides; species Iphiclides podalirius. The sequence goes on from OW152826.1 coordinate 9,959,289, forward strand.
TATTTACAGAGTTATTAAATTTTTCAAAACAAAGAATTTTAAAACACCCTTACCTATAAAACTGTAACGTAAAGTTCATTTGTAAAGGTCACAAAGGATATGAATGGCTTGAATGAATTTAAAAGAGACAAATCATATTGTTAGAAGGAGAGGCTGTAATGCGACGCTGTGGCGCGAGTTGTATAGGACGTTACAAATTTTGTTTCTTTTTAACTTAATTAGTTTGTTTGAAATATATTTTTTTTAATTATGGATTTTGTTTAACGTTAATATTGTTTTATGATTATTGGCAAGTAGCGTTAGACGTGTGTTCATTTATTGTCGCGATGGTAACGACACGCTGTATAGGCGTAGAAATAAAGTATTTCATTAATTTATTGAATAATATTTTTGAATGGACTCTGACATTCATGTTAATCGTTTCAGTTTTTATGTTATAAATGATAATTTTCCACGCTCCCAAAGCCTCGCTGACACGAATACTGGAATCTGTGTCTTGTACTATCCTCGGGCTCCAGGGCACGTAGTCTACCGCTCCTTGACACCGCGCCCTCAACTCTAGAGCCCTCTCCTTCGCACAAGAGCCAACACACTTCAAACAGCCTACGACTAAACATTCGCGGGATTTGCTTTGTTTGCGAGACGAAATTTCGTTACAGTCAAGATAACACCTTTGAAAACAAAAATAGGAACAATCTGGCTCTTCACAACTACAACCACTGAAGCTGTATGAAATAAAAAATAAAAAATTAAAAATGCTTTTTTCTATCAGAATTTTGATACATTTCAGCCTCATTTTCAAAATTACAAAAATTTATGAATATTTTGCTGTCCGTTACATTGGTTTGATAACAGACATTTTACGGATTTTATGGCAGTTTTCCTATACATTTTTCGTTTCTCGTAACAAATTTTCGCTTCCATATGTTGAGACGGTAAAAGCTTTATTGGTCAAGTGCTCAAAAAATAAATACACTTACAAAATACATACATTGATTGCAATATTTACATAAAGATCCTAAAATTAATGACTTTAAAATGTATTTTATTTTAAGCGTGCTATCAACAGTACTACGAATAGGCTCGCAAAATCGTCATGTTTATATCGTTTCGGACATATGTATATACATACTTCAATAGGAAAGTTACGGTGTTTCCACGGAACATATAATTTTAAGGACTTTATTAGTACTGAGTCATTGCAAGAGTTTGTGTGGGTGGAATATTCATGGCAAACGGTCTTCACATAAAATGAGGTAAAGAATTTAGAATTTTCGTAATCATTCAGAGCGGGATTAACGATACATGAACTATACAGTTTTCTCTCGCCACCAAGTCTTACGCCTTATATGTGCATATATTTTATAGTTTATCATTTAGTTATTACAAATTAGGCAATTTTCGATTATATATATCCGTTAAGAGTATGCAGGGATCAAAGTGAATCAAGTAAGGAGTCATACGTATCGCTTTGCGAAAACTCAACAGTCGGCGAGAGATGCTGCATTTATATATAACCAGCTGCTGCCCGCGACTACGTCTGCGTAGAATAGGCTGAAGGCGTAAGATTCAGAAAGAAATACAGATATACGTAAAATATGTATATAAGTTATAGCCCAGTAATATGTTTCAATACAATATAACTAATAATTGGGATCTTTTGCTGTGGTTGTGCCACGCAACATCTGCTGTTGCACCCAATGGCCAGGCTTGTCAGGAAAGTACCACAGCCTTAAAGAAAACTGGCGTGAAAGAGAGAAGGTATTGTATTTTCGGGTCTCATGTAGCTAGTGGGGAAACCGGGGCCCACTTTTTTGAATGTCTAGCAATGCCTCTGTGTAGTTATTCAGATGGTGTGAAAAGTATCTGCAATCCTCTCGTATTTTAGATGTCCATGGGCGGCGGTGATCTCAGAATATCGAGTGAACTTGCCTGCTTGCCAGCTTTTTCCATTAAAAAAACCGTGCGAGTCGGACTCGCACACGAAGGGTTCCGTACCATTATCTATAAAAACGGCAAAAAAATCGTGTCCGTTTTATGAGAGCCCCACTTAAATATGTTTTTATTCTGATTTTTTTTGTTGATATAGCAGCAACAGAGATAAGTCATTGGGAAAAATTTCAACTGTCTAACTATCACGGTTCATGAGATACAGCCTGGTGACAGACGGACAGACAGACAGCGGAGTCATAGTAATATGGTCCCGTTTTATCCTTTGGGTACAGAACTCTAAAAAGACTTGGAAATAGGAACTGAAATTTCCATTGCCTGGATTTTTTCCGTACCCGATTTTGAATTCATAACTCTAATACCGTAATTTCTGTCAGAAGCCATTGCCAATGAAAATGTTGCCAAATGTTCAATAACGCAGGTTTCTCTTTCGGCTATGTTTTTATTTTACGTATTTGCTGGCTGTTCTGTTATTGTCTTATTTAAAACGGCATCGGGATTTCGTTGGAACTTTATCAATACTGCAGTGCACCAAAAAACATGTATTGAAGGTCGAAAAACGCCCTCCACACAAAGTACAGAAAGCTATTGCATGCAGAGCTATCGCATGCTAAGTAAGCAATATGGAAATTATATTGAGATGTTATGTGTGCTGTTGTATCTTGTATCTTGTATTAACTGATGTTTTTGCTTTCAGTCCCGTGACTATTAAAGCTTCATCGAATGCAGAACCGGTGGGCTAGCCAGAACCCACGGGTTTGGACCCTCCGCTATGGGTAGGGTCGCGCATGTGCTCATGCGTGCGTTTAACTACTATGGTGTGTCATCTAAGGGCCGTCGAGGTCGCCGGTTCGGACCGAGACCCCGACGGCCGTCGACTGTGCATTTAGCTAATCGGTGGCTGGGAGCGGTGAGAACCGCCCCGGAACGCGGGTGTACCTTGTGTACGCGTTGTGTGGGTCTCGCCGTGCTCGGAGGCGAGGGCGAACTGGTGTGATTGTTGTTACACTAACTCTGGGTGTAGTGTTATCCGGCGGGACCCCCGGCGGTGGGTCCATCGTATCTAAGTCCTCTCCGTCGACCGGGTCGATGAGGACGTTTCGCGGGCGACGCTTGTTTACGTTCGCGTTTGTGTCCGGTTGGTAGTTTGCTGCGCTTACCACCAGAGGGTTGGGATGATGCTGGGCTCTATCGAAGAACCGTTTTGTCAAATCTTTAAAATGTGCGCGAATCGTCGGGAGTCTGCAATCGCTGTGCAGGTCGACGTTGCGCTGATACCATTACGCACCGGTTGCGCGGCGGATAAACTTACTTTGAACTACTTGCAATTTGTTAATGCGCGTAGGATTTATATGTGCGAAGATCATGCAAGCGTAGGACATGATTGGCCTTACGCAAGCTTTATATAACAGTAGTTTGTGCCTTAAGGGCATTTTACTATGCTTATTCGTTAAATTGTGTAGCCGGCCGGAGACGAACGCGGCTTTATTTCGGACTTGATTGATGTGCGTAGTGAAAGTCATACGCGAGTCGAAAGTGACTCCTAAATATTTGACCGTTTTCTCCCAGGGGAGAGTTTGGCCATATAGTGATATTTGCCCCAACTTTCTGTACTGGCGAGGACCTTTGTAACGGTGTGGCGGATGGGGCTTGGGGGTGCTACGAGTGAAGTGAACCGCCACACTTTTTTCTGGATTAATATCGATTCTCCATTTGCGGAACCAATCGCCGAGGCGGTCGGCGGCGCTTTGGAGTCGAGTTGTTAATTGACTGAGGTTGCGATCTGAGTAAAATAGCGCCGTGTCATCCGTGAAAAGCGCGAGATTGACGTGAGGGTCTCTAGGTATGTCGCTCGTGTAGAGCGTAAATAGCAAGGGTGAGAGGCAGGAGCCTTGTGGTACGCCGGCCGTGAGGCGGCGGCTTGTGGAGAGGGTGCCCTCGACTCGATATCGAAAAGAGCGGTTCAACAAAAAGGCCCGGATGGTTTGTACGAGCCTATCTGGCACTTGGAGTGTGTACAGCTTGTAAAGCAAGCCGTTGTGCCAGACTTTGTCGAATGCTTTTGCGACATCGAAGAAGAGAGCCCCTGTACTAATGTGTTTGGGGTGCTTAAGGCCTTTTAGGATGTGCTCCGTTAGGCGGTATAACTGATCGGGACAAGAGTGTCTAGCTCGAAAGCAGAATTGTTCCGTCGGCAGAAGGCCGTTGGAAAATACGTGCTCTTTGAGCCTGTTTAACAATAGCCGCTCGTAGAGCTTCCCCAGGCAACTGAGGAGGCTGATGGGACGATAGCTAGAGGCCTGATTGGCTGGTTTATTTGGCTTGCGAATGCCGATAACCGTGGCTTGCTTCCAGTCGTCCGGAAAGGAGCAACTGGAGAGAAGGGTATTAAAAATGGTCGCCAGTAAACAGATAAGCGGCCCAGGGAGAGCTTTGAGAATCTTATTACTTATATTATCTGGGCCCGGGGCGGATTTTGGTTTTAAATTTTTAATAATATCTTGGACCTCTTCGGGGGTCACTGAATTTAAAGGTTCGCCTTCCGGTGGAAGCGCAGCCCTAGTCTCGATTACGCGGTCCACCTCCGTTAGGTGGACCGAATCGGTGTGTTCGCGCGATGGCGTACATTGCTGCTCTAGGTTGTCCGCAAGGCATTCGGCTTTTTCGGAGTCATCTAGGGCTACTGAAGCGCTATTAGGTCTAACTAACGGCGGTAGAGATTCGCGGGGGTCTGCTTTCAGACTGCGGGCCAACCGCCAGTAGGCGGTGTGCGATGGCTCGATGTCCTCTAGGAGATTGTCCCACGTTGTGTGTCGGTGTTCCGATACACGATCTTTGACTTCTAGCTGAAGGCGTCGAAGTAGGGTTCGGTTCGATTCCGATCGGTATCGGTCGAAGGCGCGTTTGGCTGCATTTTTCTGACTGATTAGCAGACGCAGGTCGGGCGGAAAGTTAAACCGTCGGTCGCCCGACAGTTTCACCGTCCGTTCCGAGTCTGTGACTGCGGAAGTAATAGTTTCGCGGAGACTCGCTATCGCTCGATTTGCGTCATCGAACGTAGCTATCGTCTCGGGTAAGTCTACTAAGTCCTGGGGGTCCAAGGCCTTGAGTTTGACCTCATGACGATGCCAGTCCACTACGGATTTGGTCGGAGGGACCGCGCCGGCGTTCTGGCCCAGTTTACACAGGACGGGCCTGTGGTCTGAGTCTAGTTCATGGATTGTCTCTATCGACTCGATGTCGAGCGAGACCTCCCTGAATAACATTATGTCTAGGGCACTCGGTGACGCGTGCTGGTAGTTGTCCACCGTAGGATACCTAGTGGGAGTCGCGGGAGCGACTATACTAAAATTTAGGTTATCGGATAAGCTAAAGAGATGCTTTCCGTTGTTGTTTGGGATGCTGTTGATGTCCCATGAGCCGTGTTTGCAGTTTAGATCTCCTGCAATTATCACGGAAGGGCCTAAGTTAAGAAGCGTATCTAGGTCGCTTTGAAGGAGGGTTCTATTCCCCGAGAGGTAGGCTGAGACTAGTACAAGCGGCCTGTGGCCGGTGAGCGCTAACCTACACGCGGATGCCTCTATTTGACTTAGCTCTGGAATGTCGAGCGGGCAACAGTGCAAGGACCGTTTATAATAAATTAGTGTGCCTCCCAGACGGTTTGCTAACCGATCGTGGCGGACAATATTGTAATTTGCGATTCTGGGATCGCGTACACTAGGTTTCAAGAATGTCTCTTGCACTAGGAAAATATCTACGTTATAATTCGCGATTTCATCCCTTTGACCCTTTATGCCGTTTGCGTTGAAATACGAAACAACCAGAGCCCGAGGTTTTGTTCTACCTGCGGTTGTACTTCCCATTAAGGTGTTTTTGTGGGTCTAATTAACGACGCGGCGGAGCGCAGTTTTATTGCGCGGTCTATTGTTTTTTACGGTTGGCTCGTAAAAGCCCAAAGGGCTTCCACAAGCGTTTCGTGTTGGCTAATTGCCCTAAGACGCTCGTGGCCAGATGTGGCGGCCGCTATTTAAGCGGACAATACGGCGAGTTCCTGCCTATTGATTCTATCTAATAAGCTGCAGATGTTAGCTATTTGCGCGAATGGGTCGTCCTTGTTTTCCGCGAAAACTGACAGAGAATTGGCTGCAGCTGCGGCCGCGGCGCCGTTTGAGAGGCGGGCAGCAATCTTTCGGCCTCGTGCACTCGGTTGTGCCGTGGTCACCGGTGCATTTGACGCACCTTGGGTGAGCGAAGCAGTTATTGGCCGTGTGGCCAAAATGTTGACAGTTGTGGAACTGTGCCACAACACCTGATTTACGTGGGGACTCGATGACTAAGTCACTGAGCCCACAGACCCTCTTAAGGTTGAAAATGGCCTTACCTTCCGGGGTAGGGTCAAGTTCCACCATGACCATGTCCATAGGGACACGGGTGCGAGGGTGCCTGAGACGACGCACGGCGTGAACAGGGTATCCCTGGGTGCGGATGTCGACCTTAGCCATATCAACATCCGACTCTTTTGGGACGCCCTTAATTACGACCCGAAGTTTACGCTCTTCGGGTAGTGAGTAGGTGTGGAAACCTACCTTAGCTTCGCGCAAGTACTTAGTTACGCGACGGAAATCGTCCGAAGAATCAAGGTATACGCGGATACCCATATGCGTATTCTTGGACCGGGGGTCTCGGATGTTGTGGCGTTCAAACCACGAACAAACCTGGTGCCACTTTGCCTTATCTTGTATTATTATTGGCGGCGGTGGCTTGATTTTTCGCTCGGAGGCGAATGTCGGTTCCGACTGGGCAGACGCGGCTGCCTTTTTGGCGGGCGTCGCGGTGGGACGGTTTGACGCGGCGGCCTCGCTTTCGGGGTCGCTGTCGGTAGCGGGGCGTTTCTTGCCCTTTTTTCGCGATTTGACGACGGTTAAGCCGTCGGCGTTCGCGTTGTTAGCGGGGGTCGTTTCGACCTCCATGTCTGAGCCGCCGTCCGATTGTGAGTCGGGAAAGACAGCGCGGAAGGGGGCCGAAATGGTTTGCGCGGAAGGCGCGTTGGGTTCGTTCGCGGCGGCGGAAGTCGACGCGACGGGCGTATCAATTGTCGCATAGGGCGACTCGATGACTGGCGCAGAGGGCACCGGAGATGGCGGCGAGGCGGCAGCCGGTGAAGCCGGCCTGTCGCTAGAAAATTCGACGACGATGCGTCGTTCCCTCGCGAAATTCAAATATTTTACCCATAATTCAGGGCATTCTTGACGCAGGAATTCCTCTATGAGGGAACCCATGTCGACGCTTGAGCCTTTGGGGCTTGCGCCCCGCCGGCGTGTGGTTTACTAAATAGGCCTCCCCACCTTGCGGCAGGGAGGTGTGTGCCTAAAATTAACCTTTAATCGCCTGCGCTTTAGGTGCGCTAGGGTGAATACCTCGCTGTCGCCTAATGCAACAAGCACACAGGTAAAAATTACAATGCCGCCTCTGAGACGAGAAATGTGTGTAGAATTCTACTTACGGACAGGAACCTGCCTACGAGCACAACACTACACTAACACTATCCGCTCGGAATTCGGGCAAAGTTTCTTCTTTCTTCTATAATGTTTCTTTTTTCTTCTTGCTTGAGACTTCCCTAACCGTAGACCGCGAAACACGACAACGATGAGGCGAACAGTGCACACCAAGAGATAAAAGAAATAAAATTAGCAACAACGGTTGCAAGATGGCTTCCGGGTCGGTTGGCATGGGCCCTCCGGCTCAGAGTAACGTCCGTTCCGTGTGGAAGCACGAAGCGGAATGTGTGTGCTGTTATGATGCCCGAGCATCCCAATGCAATTTTGTCCTTCGGGTAGTATATTATTATTTTTATTGTTCAATATATTATGTTATACCTTTAAGTAAGTAATTCTTGTATATATATATATATATATAAGTAAGTAATTCTTATAATCATAAAAAAATATTAATGTTAAACAAAATCCATATTTAAAAAAAAAGTTTTTCAAACAAACTAATTAAGTAAAAAAGAAACAAAATTTGTAACATCCTATACAACTCGCGCCACAGAGTCACATTACAAGCCTCTCCTTCTAACAGTATGTTTTGTCTCTTTTAAATTCATTCAACCCATTCATATGCTTTGTGACCTTTACAAATGAACTTTACGTTACGCTTTTATAGGTAAGGATGTTCTAAAATTCTTTGTTTTGGAAAATTTAATAACTCTGTAAATATTGATGTTTAAAGAATTTAAATGTTTAATACAACTTTAAAAAGTTATCCCCTATATGTGTGTTCATTTATTGTCGCGATGGTAACGACACGCTGTATATATAATCGGAATCTCGGAAACGGCTCCAGCGATTTTCTTGAAATTTATTATATTAGATTCGGGGGCGAAAAATCGATCTGGCTAGGTTTAATTTTTAGAAAATGTCGTTTTATCCCAGTTTTCAGGTAATGAAAAATATCATTCGAATACGACCGTACATTTCATCGAAAAAAAAAACATTATTATAGCATAGGTAATCGGGCGGCCCCGAAACAGAAGTCCGCGGTTCGTGTCACGATCATTTACACACTTATTTTTTTACTTTTTTTTTCGATTCAAGATCAATGCTTTGTTTATTTTTTGTCGATCCAGATGATTTTTTCCCTTATTTTTAAAGTTCTTTCTTTTGTGAAAAACAAAAGTTTATTTTCTAATTATTACGTCGGTAAGATCGAAAAATATTATGCACGTTTCATTACTCAGTAATTTCCAAAATACTTGATTTACCAAAAGAAAAAAAACAAACCGAGTAAAGCTCGGTATTGTATTTATTTACTTTACACAGCTAGGTTTTATTGGTGTAATTAATTACGATATTTTCGCACCGTACGTAGAATAACGTTCTGTGGTCACATAGAACGAATTTGATTTTACCGTCGTATAGTCTTAATTATTGTCTTTCAGATAACATTTTAATTTTTACTTCTGAATTATAGATATTGAGATTCAGAATAGAACAACGCTCTATCTGTGTATGTTTAGACATTTCGTTGATAACAGTGCTACATGCGTTTGTGTCATACATATTTTCTGAGTTTTTAGTAGAACAACGATAAATAAACGTGTGACCTATTATTTTTTGGAATGTTCCGTTGAACAACGTTATATAAACGTGTATATGTGGTCTTGTGACCCATTAGTTTTTGCCATTTTCCGTAGGAAAACGTCACTATTACACATGAAACCTCTTATTTCCTAAATTTATATAATTATTTATTCAAAGGCAAATTTAGTGTAGGCGTCAACTGATGTTGCCTGTGGTAAACATTGCCCTTGAATACCTGCAATATCTTTAGGGTGGTAGATGCGTGGCCTAAAAAGTGTGGGCACCTTACTCATTGGACGTTACAGATAAGTGTAGATATTCGGTTCATGTCGATTGGTTTTTAGGTCGCGGCACTACATGTAACGGCAGAAACTACCGCTTCGCCCTAGCTTCATATACAATACTTTCGATCTTTAAAGATTTGTTACGTAAACGTACATCACATAACTATCATAGTTGAAAATGAAACCTTTATAATTAGTTTACATTGCTTTTAAAATTAATTCAATGTTAAGTAATGATACTCTTAATAATCAAATAATTATAGAAGTAAATAACATATCATGTAATAACATGTTTATAAAAGTCAGTTTAATAAACTTCAAATAATTACTTTTAAAAAACCAAAATACTAGAAAACATCGACTTATTTTCATACAAATCAAATAATTCCCGCCAATTTAATATACTTTCCAACTTTAATTTTTTCCAGCTCAATTTCTCATTTATAACATGAACATAATATTTATTACATTCATTGTTTGAATAAAATAAATTGTAAACATTTCTTCAAATAAATTGAAAAAATCCTACTTTGACTAGTGAAATAGTTTATTATAATTTAAACGTACATTATAATTATCACTTGAAAATGTAGAATTGAATTACTTGTACCATAATTAATTCGCGTAGTCACAATTAATATGATTATATGTAGGCGGCTAACGACTGGCCGGAGACTGGGACCATGTCTAATATTAATAATATTATCTTTTGTCTTATCGTGAATTTGGACTTCAGCCATATCTTGAATTTATACCTGTTTCGATCGCTTCAGGTCCCCAAAGAGCCCGCCCACGTAACGTCTTCGTGGTGGAATGTTTTAAGCATAACACAAGTATTTCTTTTTTAATTACGTGTATTAAAATATTTTACAATAATTATGTAACAAAAGAAAGTTTAACTTGTGTAAAGTAAAAAAAAACACGAAATATATAACAGAGCCGTGATAGCTAAGTGTCTAAAAAGTGTTCTTAAATAAAATATTTCGAAGACTTGCGAAGTTCGTTAAGCCGCAGTGGGGTCGCGTGGTGGATTATGCACTAATGCCCCCTGTAAATATAAAACTTTAGCCCAACAGGGGGAAATGTATAGGCTGTTACTTTGCTTTTGGATAAAAATATAATCTATGCTTGTTTTTTATTTTTTTAACCCGGAATAGGCATCAAAGTTTAATTATACTTTTAAAAAAATATTGAAATTATAAACTTTGATAGTGTTTACGTAGTTATATTTAGTGTTGATTTATTTTATAAAAGTTTACTACGGCTTCAAAGAAGATTTCATGGTTTTCATGAATCTTTAAAAAAAAACTCAGTTGTATCAAAGTATTAATAAGCAAAGCAGAGACGAACGTTGTTCAATTTGCAAATTCTCTTATAAAATATGTAAACAGGTTGGTGTAACGCGAAATCTCGGCAAAGGAAAGGAAATCCTCTACAGATTAGAATCCAGCGTTGTAGCTACAAAGACGTTAGAACTGCCCTAAACTTTGTTAATATCTTCTTGTTTTCGTTTGAGAGACTAGACGCGGACTCTTCCAGAAAACAACCTTAATCGAAATGAAACCGCTTTAGGACGGTTGTAAGTATCTCTTTAACTAAGCGTTAATGTAAATACTGTTTCTTCAGCTAGGGAATAATTGAAATGATGTCTTCAATGTTGTAACAATATTGCAAACAACTTTTTTTTTTTTTGGGCTGGATGAGCCACTGTTGGCCTTAGGGGCCTTTACAGTTCCGACGGACTTGAGGTGGCCTGGCGCACGAGGCGCCTAGCCTGAAGCTCGGCGTACTATTATTACGCGTTATGGTGACTAAGCTCGAGGGCTCCCAGGGGAACCTCGGCTCGGGCCGTCACGCTATTATTATTACCGGTTTGGGAGGCCGCCAAGCTCTTAGGGCGCTTTGGCGGGCGCTCCATGGAGTGATCAGGCTCAAGGGTCCCCGAGAGGGAACCTCGGCTTGGGCTGTCACTCAGGACGCGTTTAGCATTCCGATTCGAGGGTGCCCGAGAGGGCTGGACCTCGGCTAGATCGGTAGCTATTATCTGACTGGGAAGTTGCAATTTATTCAGTTTTGTTTGTTTAGTTAGCAAGACTTGACTATATTTTACACGAACTCATTGTTACTTTATCAAAGTCGAAAAAGTTTAATTCCGTACACGCTTGTAAACATTTTGCTTTGTCTTCTTTAAAAATCATGGTCATTTTATTTATCGGTGGTCGAAATAATGAGCGGTCGTACGGTATTATAATTAAAATTGTAAGGAAATCGTTTTATTCTCCTAAGCATGATTACACCCGAAATACATAATATTTCCATAATCGGCCGAAAATTACTTTCTTTCTTTCCTTTTCTTCGGCGAAAATGAAGACAATCTTTTTTCACAAAATTTTCTGCCACGCACTACCCCTTTATGGACACGTAGGCAATAACCACATAGGTACCTCCAAGAGAACTTATTCCTACCTCAATGCGTTTGTATCTCTTATATTACGATTACTTTCTCAAATAAGGTTACCTGTTTTTTCGATAAAAAAAGAATTAAGACTTGTGATCCTTGCCATTAATTCATTTTACTCCTATTTATTTGTTTTATCTCTCATACGTTTTATCATAATATTTTCATTCTATAAAAATTTTAACTGTTAAGGTACCTACTGATGTACGATATGTATAATTAAATAGGATATTCTATAACTGATTCTGATAAATAAAGATAATTTTATTGTTCTTAATCTTTATAAAGTCCAGCAGATTCGTCATTATTCAGGTTCCTATAAATTAATTAAATGATTACGTTCCTCATATTCTAATTCGTATCTCTTTTAGCATATATACAACGTCTCATGATTTTTTACGGGTTTCAGTATAAAAATAATAATTTGAAACCAAAAATGTGATATTTAAAAATGTGCAACTTTAACAAGGCTTTAAACTTTCATCATCTAATGTACTTAACATGCTTAAAATGTGGTCTTGGTAGTTAATTGTAGTTTATAGCGGGTGGAATATGAATTTGTAAATTTCACTGCAGAGCTCAAGTCGTTTAGCGACGAAGTTCACAAGAAAATAAGTTATTACGAAGTCAAGTTAAAGTTATTTTCTTTTAGATACGAGGAAAAAAAAGTTAGGTTGTAATTACTTACTTTCATTACATATTGATGTTTGTTTCATTATAGGAGTATATTGTTTGTTGCGGAATAGAAGGAGGGCAGAATATTTATTTATTCCGCGGTTTAGCAGTTTGCCATAATATTAAAAACTAAAATGTTTTCAAAAAGAAAGTTGCTTAATATTGATGTTACGAGCTGGGGGTTCGGGATTGGAGTGAAACGTCGGTCATTTAGATGTTTACTTTATTGACGCCAACGACGACTTGGACAGCGGCCCACTCAATACCATTTTATTCCTTACTACTACTACCGATGCGACGTCTTTCCCAATCCGTACCAATGTTACAGTGACACGACTGCTAATAATTTAAAATAACGTCATAAACGTCATTTCAAACTGTCATCGACGGATCGTTGACATTTAAGACGTGAACCCCGTAATCGTAACATTGATAAGTTGCATATTCATAAAATCATTCTCTTCATAATTTCATTATAAAAGTTAGGCAAAAATAAACAACCAGAAGGTATTCTTAGATATTTGAAACCTTTTGTTTCTTTACCATTATTGTGTCATTAGCGATATCATAAGTACCGCCAACTGCCTTATAAGAAGATAAGTTGCATATTTAAATGAACGTATATTAATTGCTTTACTTAGTTAACGAAATTGATGAACTGGAATTTGTAAATTTTCAAATTGCCAGTACTTTAGTAATACTGAATTCGAAGCTTTATTGAATGCTCAAAAATTTGATGCTTATAACAAAATGTGTGTGTTGAATTTGCTCAAACTGATATAACGTCAATCAATCACGTAAAGATTTTAAATACTCTACTCTTTTAGATACTATAATTTACTGATTACTTTAAATTTTACTAACAAACATTGTTGTTGTGAATATAAAAGTAAGTAAAGATCCGAAGAAAAAGTGTAAATTATAACATTCCCCGTACTGCATTGCACTTATGTATGCACAACAAAAACTGGGTGTTGCCTTGAACGAATGAAGTAACAGGGGGCCAACATTTTGAAAGGCGAGACGGGCTTTACGGTTATGGATGTAGGTGGGCGGTGCTAATGTAATGGTGGTAATGGAGAAACGGTTCTAGCGTTTCTTTTACATTATATTTTCATATTTAATTACTTCCACTTTCTTGTTAAGTTATTACCGTTTATATAAATGTATTCAATTCTCACTCATAACGTTCCGCATAAATGTTATTTATTTATAGGGTAAGAGCTTTATTTCTTTATTTAATACATGGAATATTTACAAAAAATCTTCAGACTGTTCTCACTTCTGTTCTTTAGCAAGGGATTTAGGTAAGCCGAGTCTTATTTCTAATGGAATTTATTCCAAATCTTGCTGCTCTGTATCTGTGGGCAGTAGTAGTTTAAATTGTTGTTCAACACTCATTCGACATTCCTGTAAATCCAAATAAATTGAATCAGTTGTGGAAATGACGAAGGTAGATAAATAGTTCATGATTAAACTAATAATGTAACTGTGGGCGGTAAAAAACTGAATGATCCTGTGTTAATAAGCAGTATAAACTATTTAAGTATATTTTCAAGCTATACAGTGTTTATTGTTATTAAACATTTATTTTGTAGATAAGATGTGTTACAAGATATATTGTGATGTGTATTTTTTCGGCCCTGCATGATTCCAACCTTTGGGACTATAGCCCTCAGTATCTGGTATAAATTTCAACTTCCGTTCACGTGTTCCTAAGAAAATCGGTGGTGACACACGGACAGACAAGAGGGTGACCTTATAACGCTTCCTTCTTTACCTTTTAAGATACGGATCCCTAAAAATGCCTATGGTTGTTTATTTTTAATTCATTCTTGTATATTCGCGTAAATATGAAAAATATAATTTTTATGATAATTTGGAATAACGGTCGAACGATTCATCTGATTTTAAATATGGTTCAGCACCTATGGGCATTATAGATTAATTGGCATGGAAAGCTACTGCTTATTGATACTTCCATTTCCCGGTGGCCTACTTAAAATATGCAGTAGATTTCATTCTTGAAAGTTATATTTATTCTCGCCAAGATTATTTAATGCTGCGATGGCTTCCACTTTTTAATCAATTAATACATCAAACTTATGCGAAAATGTAATTTTTACGAGTGTTACGAAAACTTAAGAACTTTTCTTATTAATCTACTCTACCTTGCATGCTGTTTTATCCGCATATCAACGTGTTTCTCTCTCTCTCGAAATCTTTTATTTTTATTTTTTTTTATGGAGAAAAGGGGTAAACGAGCAGGAGGCTCACCTGATGGTAAGTGTTTACCGTCGCCCATGAACACCTGCAACACTCGAGGGCTCACAAATGTGTTGTCGGCGTTTTAAGAAAGAATATGCTCTCTTCTTGAAGGTTCCCAGGTCGTAACGTTTTGGAAAGAAAAATCTTATTTATTTAGCTATTGAAACTAGAAAAAGAATTGCCAATACTCCGAACGTAGATTAACTGCATGTTGTAATCTAGTTTATACTGTCTACAGCTAATTTACATCTGTGTGAACGTGTGAACTACAACACGTCAGCAATAAATGCGGCAATACATTACAACGATAGCCATTGAATTTATACACATGTCACAAGTAATGTCACCATTTAACAGCAACGTTGACAAATCGATTGGATATAAATAACTTTATAAAGTATACCACAAGCGTTTGACTACGTAATATACGTGCTTAGCGTTAACTGTATGTAACATATTGATCTAAGTCATTAATAGACATGTTTTTTTTTAAATATCATTTCCACGAAAGATTCCAAATTATCTGAAACTTTATAAAATTTTATAATAACATGGATCAAAATATTTGCGATATTTGTTGCTTTTTATAGAAAAAAAAATTGCCAATAATAGTAACAGTCAATTTTAATTTACATTAAATTAAAATTTTCCTCTATGGCCAGCTACACATGGGATATCATACGTCTTTCTATTATTCCGTTGGATATGTATACAAATAGAATATACCAGATCACGAGAAGAAGTTGTGAAATGTGAATATATTTTAATAAATAGAAACAAGTAAATAATTAGCTATGTTTATATTTAGACGAAGTGAACGGATTTAATTTTGTTGTATTTCGTAATATTTCTCAAACTATAGTATATTTGACGAAATATCCTAGTTCTATAATGAAATGCTTAATTTGGTAATATATTAAACATAACTTTGTAGCTTGTGGTAGTCTGTCTCCGTTTCGTTTAAAATTAAGAGGAATTCCAATTTATGTAGGTGCGGTCCGCTGAGGCCTGGTCACACAGAAACGGGGACATTAAAATTGCACATTAGTTATAATTTACTCTAAAGGATTTGGATGTGGATTTCAGTCAAGTTTTCCAAAGAGGTCAACCCACCTTAAAATTATTACAATAATAAATTTGTATTAAATTTATTGTAATTTGTATTAAATTTGTAGTAACAATGTCGAAAAATTTAAGTCGTTTCTTCACTTCACGAAGATTGGCGAATCAATGTGGCAGTACTGCGTTATAATGAACGCTTGTAAATTGTCATGCGAATAAAGTGGTAGTTTGCTGTAAAGGAAACACACTAGGTGGCACCAAGCGTTGCTTAAAATGAAATATGAAAAAAACAAAGTAGATATAAACCGTTGTAATTTTCGTTAGTACCTACTAGAGCGTCGGGCGGAAAATGCAGGTCCAATTTGTCGCCGTGGCGAATAACTTTTGTAAGTTTTTCTACAAAGTTTTTAATTTATTTTTGAATTTTTTTAATCAATAGTCTATATTTAATTCGTTTTCATCAGAGGTTTTAAAAACCCTCGATAGGATTCTACTACTTGACTAGATGTTTAATTATTGCACTACATTAGGAAGGACGTGGTGAAGTTTAGTTCGCCTGTAAAAATATACCTAACATAGTCCACGACAAAACATACTTCTGTTTACATGTTATGTGATAGTACAGCGGCTGAGTGTCTGACTTCCGTTCACAGTGGCGGGTTTGAACTCCAGCGTCGAGCAAGTCTTCCTTTTTTTTTTAATTTCTTTCCGGACACTAAACACTCATTTTTTTACATCAAACTATTTTTTAACTGTTGACTACCGGCGGTTGACTCAATCTTAAGTGAATACTGCTGCCCATGTCCACTTAAATAGCCTAAGGGGCTGCTGATGCGTTGTGAACCTTTAAAAAAATAGGCTCCGGTTACCTCACTCAATAATACGAAAGCGATAGTACGAATATTTACACTATATATCGAACCAATGTACGGACGCAGTACTTTTCCAAAGGAGCCTTATCCGTAAGGGAGAAGAAGAATGATGTTCGTGGGCGTCGTTATTCGCTTAACATTAGGTTAAGTGCCCGATCACCTACTGTTTCATAAAAATAAAGGATGGATCGCGTCAGTTTAGTATAAGTTACTCTAAAATAGGTAATTTACTCTTATAATAACTCTTAAAATAATATTAAGCAATTGGAGCGTGGAGACAAAATAAATCACATACATAAATTATATGAGCTTAAAAAAAATCCTTATTGAACAAATCGGATATCGAACGAATGTTTCTTCGTGAACTTTCGTCTCAGTAATCGCGAAATGTTTTTATTTGCCCCGTAATCAAATGAACGGCTTAACGGAGCGTGAAAGTATCTGCTTATCGAGATTCACCTTCGTCTCTTTAGAGGAGATATACGACACAAAAGATAGGAAATATGTGTATTAATGTACATTTTCTCGAATAAATAAACTATTGTTATTGCATTTTATTCGAGTTTTTGGATATTCCGTCAAGTAGATTTGTGTTAAGTTTTCCACAAACTTGTTTACATACAATAACATGAATATTATTATATCGATGAACATCGGATGTATTTCCATAATTTCTATTGTTAAATGCAGATATTTCTCATAATTTTGTCGAAATGGAATTAAAAACATGTTTACTAATGTAGTTTAGTTGGATCAATAGGTTTAATACATTATACACTTAACACACAGTCAAATATTTGTGGCAATCAAATTGACATTTCTTGAGTCATGTATATAAATGAAATGCCGTTTGAGGAATGTATTGCCTTTATTGCTGGCGTCTGAGCCACAACAGACGTAAATTACTTGGAATCGGTATAAACTAGAAAACAACTTACAGTAAATCTACGTTCTAACGTTTGACAGCCTCTTTTTCTGGCTTAAATTCCCTAGTACATTGTCATCACTCGACGAGTCAATAAAGGTGGGCTATGTGTTTGACTGGTATGTATGTATGTCCGTTCATATGTTCACTCGTAACTATTAAACGTGTACGAATGATATGCCGATTTTTTAACTTTGACTGGTTCATGCTTTTAAGCTTTCACACGTGGTTCATCATCATCATTTCAGCCTATTAGAGTCCACTGCTGAACATAGGCCTCCTCCACAGGCTGCCACGAAAAGAGTCTAAAAACAACACTTTTCTATATTTCCGTATAAAAGATTCGTAATAATACTGAAAAGTCAATTTGAACTTTAATACCATACCATAAAGATTAAGTTAGTGGAGGTCTTCCGGGAAGGCAAAACAAGTGAATGACTGTGGTAAAACGTCACTTGAAATGTAAACGTCTCTTTGTTGTGCATCACTACATAGACTAAAACAAAGTCGTCCCGCTGTCTCTCCCTATGTATGCTTAGATGTTTAAAACTACGCAACGGATCTTGATGCGGTTTTTTTTGACTAGATAGAGTGATTCAAGAGGATGGTTCATATGTATAATACATTGCACCCGTGAGAAGCCGGGCCAGGTCGCTAGTAATAGGATAAAATGATGAATAATTTACGGTATTCCTATCTACATCATTACATAGTCTGTAATTTTTTAATGCAAACTTAAAATGATTCAATCAATCAGGACGGTTTAAAAATACAAAAGTTTATTTATATGATATCAATATAGAACGTTAAAATATATTTTCACGGCTGCTTATTCCATAATTTTTTCCTTGTATTTTACGGAATCGTGTATATTGATACGTTAAAATACATAGATAGGCGATATTAATAGATAATAATAACGTACTACATATTTGTAAAGCTACCATAGACACATACTTATAAACGAATATGACATCTTTCACAAACACAAACACATACTCCTTTGTATGTGTTTGTGTTTGTGAAAGATATCATATTCGTTTTCTTCTCCGCTTTTGCAATATGTTTGACAATGTTTCGTATCGTCGATTTATTTTGTATATCCATAACATGTGATATTACAAGAATACCTGTATTCTTGACAAAGATTTCCCATCAAACGTTCGTATTATTTCTTAGGAGGGTGAGTTAAAGCGTGTTCTTATTTTGTTTTATACATGGTGTATTATATAATTTCTTATGCAATATTATATATAGTGTTTTGGATTTTAGCATTGATTTTATTCAAAAATCCATATTGTATATATTGCGCCTACCACGATTTCTCCTCACGCCCGGGTTGACTGGTAGAGAATTCCAACAGGCATTAAGTCTGCCCTTTGTAACCTCTTTTTTTAAGGTGTTTCAATAAATCATAAATAAATAAATCGAAATCAACCACTAGCTTAGCTTGGCCTTTAGAGCACAATTGTGCGTTGTGATATATAAATGGAAAAAATGTTCATCATTACCACCATCCATGGACAGGGCCGGATTCAACCTTAGTACAAACTCCCAAACACCCACCCATCAGTTCGTAGTCTCTAGATAAGTCATTTATAATCCATTCTCCTGGATCATAGCTTATTAAATTCTCTTCATACGCAACCTCTTCGATGTTCTTAATATCAATTTTGCACCAAACAATTCATAAAATTCGAGGCACTGACAACTTTGTTCATAAATTAAGTAAAAAGTAGTAAAGCTTATACATGTCCCATTGCTAAGGAAATATGTATTAAAATACCTAAAAATGATAAAAGTTATTTAATCCATACTTCTATACTAATATTATAAATGCGACAGTAACTCTGTCTGTCTGTCTCGCTTTCACGCCAAAACTACTGAACCGATTTAAATGAAATTTATTACACAGATAGTCTAGAGCCTGGACATAGGCTATTTTTTATTGTAAAAAAAAGTGTTGTAAAGAGTTGAAAGGTTAAAGAAAGATATTTATTTAAGGGCTTCAACGCGAGCGACGCCGCGGGTGAAAAGCTAGTTTATTATAATTTTAAGCGTATAGTTATTATAAGTTTTTATAATTTCATCACGGTTGTAGGTACTACACAAATATTCTTTAACGCGAAGAATTTTTTTTCTCACACTCCGAATTTTGCCAACCCAGAAAACTTGCCGCCCTGAGCACTATCACTGAGTGCCTCTAGTGTAAACCAGTATAGTCCATGGTGCCAGCTATGGCTGCGGATATAGCGCGTCTGGTACATATCTCACAACGTTATCTAATGGTTTTTTGTGAAATTTTCAAATAGTTTTATTTTTAATCCACAAAATAATTACACTACGGTTATTAATTATAAACTACGCACAAAAACTATGTAACAACTCGGCCGGATTGTGTAACATGTGTATAAATATGATTTTAATAACAATGTTGTAATAGGAATTCTGTAAAAGTAAAATATTCTGGAAAAAGAGTTATTAATAGCGAAACTTAAATTAAGGTTTGAGGTATTTTAATTTGGTAAGCCAACGCAGCGTGTTTTATGAATGACCTCCAGGGAAGTACCAAGTCCTCATAGAATACAGGCGTGATTTGAAAGCACTATATTTTCTATGATTTATAAGCACTATACTAAAAAAGAGGAGGCCTTCATTTTACATATGGGCTTTTACATATAGACTTTACTTTAAAAATAAGAAAAGGAATAGCTTAAACATGTGTCCCACTACTGAACAAAATCCGCCCCTGTACAGAGGGTATTAGGGCATAGTCCACCACGCGACCCCACCGCGGATTGGCGGACTTCACATATCTTAGAAAAATTTTTTTACTATGGCAACTGAAAATATGCAGGTTTCTTCACGATGTTTACATACACCGCTGAGTACGTGATAAGTCAGCAGTTTCTATTAAAATTTTGATTTGTGCCACCGGGACTTACGCTCAGGTTGCTCGAGTATCTTATCCTTTAAACGAGCAATTCTTGTATATATATATATATATATATATATATATATATATATATAATCGGAATCTCGGAAACGGCTCCAGCGATTTTAATGAAATTTAGTATGTGCGTAGATTCGGAGGCGAAAAATCGATCTAGCTAGGTTTCATTTTTAGAAAATGCCCTTTTATCCTTGTTTTCAGGGAATGAAAAATATAATTCGAATATGACGGTAAATTTCGCCGCAAGAGAAAATAGCATAATAGCTCGGTTGGTAATCGGGCGGCCCCAAAACAGACAGCCGTGGTTCGCGTCACGATCATTTACACATTTATTTTTATACTTTTTGTTCGATTCCAGATCATTGCTTTCTTTATTTTTAATTTTTTGTCGATTTGTTATTTTGTTATTTTTTTCCCTTTTTTTTAAAGTTCTTTCTTTTGTGAAAAACATCAGTTCATATTTTCTTATTATTACGTCGGTAAGATCGAAAAATATTATGCATATTTCATTACTCAGTAATTTGTATCTAAATGTAATTTCCAAAATACACGATTTACAAAAAAAAAACAAACCGAGCAAAGCTCGGTCCTCCGGGTACTATCGAATTAATATCGAATTAAAAGCGCTACGGACACTGATCCAATATATTACTTCAATTTAAAAAAAAAATTCAGAGGGAACATTTTTCTTGAACAAACTCATCCTCCTTTTGTCCGTCATCTGTCGGCTTACTGGTTTCGAGGCTCCTCCGACACGTTTTCTCTGAATTGGATCCGTCCCGCACGTCGTCGAGGGTAATTAGGTCGGTTCATTTTTGTAACAAGAGGGGCCTGATTTCCGCCGAGAGCTGAAGAGCTGTTGAAAAACAATAGAATGTTTTATTGAAGCGCGGAATAATTGAAAAGACTCGGATGCAGATTCCGCCCGGTTTCTTGGAGCTTTGTACGACGCAACTGGGGAGACGAAACTCAAACATTTCGGCGTCGGGTCGAGAGTTCAGTTTCGACGGGACAAGTATTTGTGTGACCCACCGATAATTGTACAGGATCTGGTTGTTTGTTTCTTAAGGAGGGTTGACGTCAGACAAAGAAGACCGGCTTAAAGTGGAAGTTTCGCGTTTCGTCTGGTGAGTGAGGTGGCCGGAGCCCAATTTTCAAAAGGTTGTCAATGCATCTGGAACCCTCGGGTGTAGCAGATGTCCATGGGCGGCGGTATTCACTTAACATAAGGTGAACCGTCTGCTCGATTGGCAACTTTTCACATAAAAAAATACATATACAAGCCTAACCCATATACAAAAACACTTATATGATTAACATGTTGTTCCGACCACTCCAAGGTGGGATGAGGGCAAGAAGATGATGATTCTCCTAAAGCGTCAGCAACGTATATTTTCATAAGCGGGCAAGGACTGTACGACGGTACAAATCCTTATGACACTAACCCCACATGGTCGTTATGGTACTAAGATGTTCATTTTGTTAATGGTACTGGGATGTTAGTAAATTGTTTTACGTTTAAAGTAGATATGTTAAAATATTCTTTCTGACATAAGAGTATGATAATTCATACATAATATTCTCACAAAATTAGTTTTGTATTCATTTTTAAAATGTTGTTACTTCATTCATAATTATATTGTTTTGGGGTTCATAATTTATAATATAGTTCAAATTTATTACCAATAGCAACAGCAATATTACTGAGACAAATCAATCCGCAGTTTAAAGCATTTGCAATTTGCTCCATATGTCTGAAGATCCGTGATAGCGCAGTGTCCGGGCGCTCGCCTTTAATTAAATATACTCGAGCACCCTGAGTCCGATCCCCGGTGCACCAATGAAGTTTTTAATATCAAGTGCTGACTTATCACGTACTCAGCGGTGAAGGAAAACATCGTGAGGAAACCTGCATATTTCCAAAATAACAACAAAAATATTTCGAAGATATGTGAAGTCCGCTAATCCGCAGTGGGGCCGCGTGGTGGACTATGTCCTGATATCCTCTGTACAGAGGAGGCCTTGCCCAGCAGTGCAACATGTACAGGCTGTTACTTTACTTTTTTAATATACAATAACTACTAATAATTAATATACAAAGCTTACGAAGAGTACACCTCTTATTGTTTGTTGTAGTCCTCTTATCGCTTGTTTAATACAAAAATTCATTTCAAACTTGCAGCATTAATTTCCTACTAAAAAAATAAATCGTAAAATAGATTTTAAATAGTTGGTACCCATTTTTTTATTTTTAAATAAATGATATAAATAAAATAATCAGTAGTCTCGATTTATTACAACTTCTTAGCATCTTGAGTATTAGGTCATGAGCATTTTATTTCAATTTTGCAGTATTAATTTCCTATTTTCAATAATCTCGCTGAAATAAGTATTTTAAAGGAGTATAAAATAAAAGTATCCGAGCAATTAAAAGTAGATGAATTCGATGGAACAAAAAAAAAAGTATTTTCATTTGTAATGAATGAGTCGCATCTGCAAAATATATTGTTTTCTTATGCGGTGAAATGAATTGAACACGGCGATATCAAGATTGCTGTAGCTTCCTTTGTTGTAGTTTGAAATGAAAATAAAGGATAAAAATATGGTCGCTTCATTTCAAATGCTATTACCTTTCCAATATAATGCGTACACATACACATATTCGAAGTAGTGGGGTTTTGTATTTTTTATCTTATTATCTTTATTCACCTCGTTATATACAAGATGATCGCTGACATATATTATAAATTTTTGAAACATTCGTCCCGATAAACTGTTACCAGAATTCATTTTCAGCCTTCACTTCCATTCTTCGTCAATTATATTAGAAAGCTGCCTCGCATCGCAATACCCCACGTTTGATATCACACCAAGCGGAGTGAGTGCAATGCAGTTTGGATGCGGCATTTGATTAATTCATGTAATTGCCGCTTCAAGAGCGCTGGTACTCTTCTCTTTCAGAAGTTTGAGAACTATTCGTCGCTCTGAACAATTCACGAACTTAAAGCGGGCGCTCCTGACATTATGTCAAGCGACGTAGAATACAATACGTAGGTACGTACATTCTGATTGAAATAATGTGGATTTCTTGACATTTGTTAAAAGGATTTTTTTTAATGTAACGCACGCATTACATAATGTTTTTATAATGTACATATTTGGAATTTTAAAGTAAAAAAGAAGAAATTAATGTTTCCACTTCTATATGAACGTCTTTATTCATTTACTGTATATTCAATAATTGCAATTGATTTACAAACGAATTACACTCGAATACATATTTTCGTACCTCCATGTAATCTATGGATGCAATCCAAGCTCCATGCCAATACATTCAAGTAATAGTATTGGATATATATGGAATACTATCAACTATCAAGCAGGGACACTGCTTCCAAATAGTTTTCTTTTTTTTATGTAGAAAAGGGGCAAACGAGCAGGAGGCTCAAGAAAGAGTATGCTCTCTTTTTGAAGGTTCCCCGGTCGTAACGGTTCGGAAAGACCGCCGGCGGCATTTGGTTCCACAGAGTGGTTGTGCGAGGCAAGAAATGCCTCAAAAATCGCGCTGTTGTGGAACGTTGAATAAATATTAGCAAATCATAACATAATCTCTATATATCATTCCAACAAGGCGTTTTTTCGTCGGAACGCCATAACTTCCATAGTTTTTGATTAAATTTAGAGATTCAAACTCCATTTTAAATATTATGTTTGCCGCTTTTGACGAAAAGTTTAGGTTTTCATAATATCTTTTTCCGTAATAAGAAATCCTAAAATGTATGATAATGCTATCTATTGACAATTTGTTTAAATAAAAGATAATAAAGTGGACTTAGTGAATTTATGAAGATGAAAATTGTTATACATATCATATATTACATGTTATGTTAGTCAAACAGTTAAATGTGAGAACAGAGCTAGTTTTTTGCCCTGACTCTTGGTCAATATATGAAAAGTGTGAAATATTAATGAAAAGTACAAATTTTGTAATCGCATTATCGTGTAATATTTTAATTCTTGAAACTAATAATATTATATTGCAATAATTCTGAAAGCAGTAGGTGTCAGTACAATTGGAATAAAAATCCTTCGCGTATCGTAGAAACCCGTTAATATTGGCTTCGTGTTTAATTTTCCGACTACAATTCGCAAAGCTACGATAGTCCAAATGGTCACGTATCTATCTATACAGAGCGGATAATTATTGCCAATGCACGCCACTAAACAATTCATGTCGGATAGTTTCATCGCTTACAGTTGTATTATCGATATTAACATGCCGGCTAATCTTGACATTAATTACAATGCAGCACAGAGGACGAGTTACCACTGTATTCATGTTTGTAAGCACTACCTATATAAAATTACGCAAGCGATGCCTACGAAATTGGGTATCTTGGCTCTCTTTTAAAATTTGCATATCCTGGACTGATCCCTCCCTGTTACATTTCTTACGTGTGGTCTTTTTATTTTAAACTAGCTGTGCCCGCGACTTCGTCCGCGTGGAATTAAAAAAAAATTCTAAATAAAAGTAGCCTAAGTTACTCTTTATTACATCAGTCTGTGAAAGTCCCGTCCAAATCGGTCCAGCTGTTTCAGATTTTAGAGATTAGCCGGAACAAACAGACAGACAGACAAAAATTGTAAAAATTGTTATTTTGGTATATGTACCGTGTATACATCCATATGCATTAAGTAAAAAGCGGTTATTTTAGTATTACAAACAAACACTCCAATTTTACTTATCTGTATAGATAAATTAAATCAATATGTATATTTCGTTAACATTTATACATCGATTGATTACTCTCAGTTTGACCAAAAATCTTTGGCCATACAGAAAAGGCAGTTGACAGTTGAAAGACCTTTTGTTTTTACTTTAATTAATTTATATAGCACATAATGAACAATAAACTACTGAAAACTTGAGAACGTCTGCTAGTTAATAAAAAAATAATCAGACGCGGCGGTAGGTTATCAGGTATTTATTCTTTAAATCTTTATTAAATAGTAACAGCTTATTCTAAAAGATTTTGAATACTATATCGTTTTAATTAACTGGTAGAATTATGTAGAAGCGTCATAATATCTATATTTTAACTATCACTAACTTTTACTAGCAATGTATTATACATATAAACCTTCCTCCTGAATCACTCTATGTAGTAAAAAAAAACCGCATCAAGATCAGATGCGTACTTTTAGAGATCTAAGCATACATAGAGACAGACAGACAGCGGGATGACTGTTTTATACTATGTAGTGATGTCATATACATTTGTGAATAAACCTCGGCATAAAGAATGGCATAGAGCAATCCTAGCAGGCCGCATACATCGATTTACCGCATAATTAAAACGTTTGCTGCTCATGTCAGGGCGTCATTGTCTGAATTGTGTCCTCCGCTTGGGAATTCATATTTCTTACTATAGCGATCTACTACTATTGGAGTTATTGGAACTGTCATTTATTCATGTCATTTATGCTTCCAAACTACACCATATATTATTGTGCTAGCAAAAGTGTGGAATCGACATGTTTCTCTTGCAATACGTTTAAAAAAACGTGTTCTACAGATATTTATAAAACAGCATAATTATTCATACATATTTAAAATCACTATGTATGTAAAATTATGCTTACATAGTTCTTCTTTTATTTTAATTAACAATTATCTCGTGATTTTTGTAGAAATGTGGAGAATCTTCTAAACCAAGTTAATTAATATAATTAACGAGGACATTTGCTATTGAAATATTCTTATTTGCTGTTGCCATTGAATACCTCAACCCCAAGTCCTTTTTTATGGCATAGAAATTGAATATCTTTTTGCTCCCTCCCATTCAAAAGCGTTAAGCCCGAAAGTAAAGGAAAATTCTGCCCTTTCATAGGATCGCTTGCGAATACGTATTCGTACATATCTCCTAAGGGCACTCGCATTTCACGGACTGCGTCGAAAAGAAAAAGGAGCGTACACACGCACCTGGAGTAATTTGCTCAGTGTTATTACGTGCCCCCAGTGGAGAACCTCCTTAATCTTTCATACGCCCGGGCGTATCCCGCGCGGCGTCGACGTTCTCCGCAATAGGTCAAGAATGGACCGGAGACTGCGCAGGACGAAAGCCGTATTGTTCCAGTAAGGGCTCGTTAAAAATTCTTTATCTGTTGTAATAAATTGAGAATCTCGTTTCAAATCGATCACATTACTACTCCAATTTACTAGAACGATAATGATACTCGATTTGGTGTTTTTGTAATTTACACTTTAAATCCACAGTTGATTTAAATTACCCACTTACTACGGTTGAAATACATGCGACGACGCAGCTTTTGAAACTTGTTGAATGAATTTACTTAAATCAATTCCTTATTTAGAAATAGATTGGTAATAGTAATGATTAATTCATGTTTCATCACTGCATAAGATGTTTGTTTTAAAAAGGACGGTGAAGAAGGTTAAGCTTAACCTTTAAGAGGAGGCAAGTAAATTATAAAAGTAGTTTTGAACCGTACATTGTAAGATGATAACTAGATGGAAATAACCGTGAATAAAATTCTTTACTAAAAGGCGTCTTTGAAGAAGTTTCGTTACAAGAAAGTGCCGCGGGCGACACGTTCGAGATTCAAATCTGTTGAGCGCCAATTCAAGAGCAAGTCCAAAGCCTTTGTTGCTTTTAAGAGCCTGATACAAGAATATTTTGTACTACTTTTACGTAAATTTTAAAATGTTTAAAAATCCACAAACTTTTTTTATAAGCCTGCGTCACTAGTATCGTCATAGTATAAATTCGTATGCGTTTTTTTTAATGTTCAGAATACATACATTTTTATTCACTATTCACATCCGAGTTTCCAAGTTTGTCACGTTCTCGAGTATACCTTGACCTAACATAAGAACAGCCTGTGTTTGGTTTATAACACTGATTTATAAAAATTGCAATTAATAAAAATTGTAAAGGGACGACGCCACCTGAACGGCTAATGCCATCGTCAAAGGAATAACAAGGCCTTTTTTTACATTATTAAATTTGCACGTGTACTTTTTCCCGCCTTTGTATTTTAACTGTCTGCGATGCGGCAAGGCAACATAATGACGCCACACAATCTTTTGTGTGTCTCCACAAGTATGCGTTTATTGATGTTATTTAAATATATCAATCTTTAGTGTTTGTGTTTGGTCCGACAGAGTTTAGAAATACTCCAAAGTACAAATTGAACTTATGCCATAAAATAATTTACCATCAAAATACAATAAATATAACATAAAAAATGAAAAATTTACATTTATCATCTCGAATACTACAAATGTACGGCACTTTGTTATTCACAATACAGTTCAAATTGCACATTCAAAATGTGTTGAGCCCAAACGACTACTGAACCCAAAACTTGATGACATGATTATTTAATTCGACAGCAACATGACAAAGTTATTATGGTATTATACCGTGAATTTAGTGGCTTTGCATACAAACCATGGCAACCAATAACAAATTTTTGACATTTACCTATAATTCCAAGTAATCTAATTATGTAAACCGTTATCAATTGCATTTAATGTGCATTTAGTACTGACGCACACGACCCCACGCGTTAAACTCATGGATATTCCGGTTCCGTGGGTCAATAAAATTATATATTAAGGTGTTGTCATCTTTGTTTTCTCTAAGCCTAAGTTGTTTTCAGCCAGCAAGTGACTCTGGTCAAGAGCCAGGCGGCCTTCGTACTCTATCCGCTCCTTAACAAAACGTCAAAATTTCCCTTCGAAATAAGGTTACTTTATATAAGGTAAACGTAACCCTGACGATAAGGCGACAATCGCCATCGACAGGATTAAAAAACTATGCAAGCAGCCGGGTTGGGTTGAGTGCGGCACACATATACTAGGTTCCGCCACGTACGTGGCAGTTTCTCTCCAGTCAATGATAGAAGCATTGCTGGAGTTTCTTCCGCCATTTCTTCTTTCAATTCGCCAATGCTTTTCGACATGGTAGTAATCTTAGATCTAGAAATTCTCACAGTCAGACAATAGCTACCGATCTAGCCGAGGTCCGGCCCTCTCGGGCACTCTGGAATCGGAATGCTAAACGCGTAATGAGTGACAGCCCACGCGGAGGCCCCCTCTCGGGGACCCTTGTGCCTAGTCACTCCATGGAGCGATCACAAAAGCGCCCTAAGAGCTTGGTGGCCTACCAAACCGGTGATAATAATAGCGTGACGACCCGAGCCGATGCGTCCTCGAAAGCCCTCGAGCTTAGTCACCATAACGCGTAATAATAATACGCAGAGGTTCAGGCCAGCCCAAGCCCGTCGGTACTGTAAAGGCCTCTAAAACCGTGGCTCAAGCCCAAAAAAAAGGTGGCGCACACGGGATAAAATTTTTATGTATTTTTCTTTTGTTACGCTAAAGAAGAATTACGCGCGTACTTAATTACACACATACTCTTTTTAGTGTCAAAATCGGCACTAATACGCAAATTACATTGGAATGAATCTTCTTCGACATGTCCAATTATTGAGTTGGCGTCATGTTCGCAGTAATTAATCTGGCTTTGATTTTGTTATTCGGTTTGCCGCATTTCGATCGTAGGTAGTCATAAATCGGATGATCCAGATATCGGAGTTCGGAGAACGCATGAGTTCACTTCGTCAAGTAGAATCCTCTATTAATATGTAAGAAGCTTATTCCAGGAAACTATTTGTTCGATATAAGGCGGAAAAGAACAAAGTTGGCAGTAACCTAATAGATTATGTATCACGCGTGACGTAATGAGGTGGAATATAAATATAAAACTATTTTTGTATAGTATTGTAATACGTAAAATAATTTTTTCATATACATTATCCGTATTTTACTTTCGTATCATTGTTTTTAAAGCACTACCATCTTAGAATTGTAGTAACGTATAGGTGCTACACATAGTATACCAGGGTCTGTCTATTTGCGAGTGTGTATTTACTAATAGCAGACCTCGGGGTTCAGAAAAATATTTTCCATATAAACATACCCCACTCGCGATTAGCATTACCATCATTATATATCAACAGTTACAGAAACGCGTTGTAAGTGCAATAATTAATACGGTCTAATGCCACTATGTAAGGATTTACAATTACCAAACTTTAACCGTATGCATAGTCTTTCGCTGGCAGTCATACACTGAAAGGGGTTGGTTTTGACATAAAAAGAAAATTTTAAAAATAGCAAACAACATAAATACAGCTCTTTCAGGGACATAATCTAATCAAAGATGTGGTAACGTAATTCTGAAAACAACCGCGCAAAATATATAAATTAAGGGAAGAATTTTTTTGTGTTAAAACATATTATGCTTTCAAACATTGAGAATTTGCGGACTTGACCTATAATTTACTTTTACTATTTTATTTTATTTTTAAGACTGTTTTATTAATTAATCTTTTTTTCACGGTTCAGTATGTGATAAATCAGCACTAAAATGACTTCTTAGTGTCGGCTCCGAACTTTGTAATTATCGTACTTTGCTCGAGTGAACAGAAATTAAATGATATATAGTCAGAAAGTACGATTAGAGCTTTCTATAAACTTACTAGCTATCATTATTGCATAACGTTGAATTTCGAAAATTTTAAAACAATGTTTTAAAATTTTAAAACCCTATTTGAAGACACAAAATTACGTTGAAATTAAGTTTGCATGTTGACTAAATGATATTACATGTTGACAATTATGTGTTCTGATCTGGCTTGTTGGTTGTTTCACCTTTATGATTATGGGGTCCAATATGATCCAGGTGAATAATTCCAAATAGGCAGCCTTTTTTAGAGTTCCGTACTCAAATGGTAAAACGTACTTGTAAAGCGTATTACTAAGACTCCTTCTGTCTGTCCGTCTGTCAACAGGCTGTATCTCATGAACCGTGATAGTTAAACATTTGGAATTTTCACAGATGATATATTTCTGTTGCCACTATAACAACAAATACTAAAAAACAGAATAAAAATGTTAAAGTGGGGCTGCCATGCAAATGAAATGACTTTTGGCCGTTTTTATAGATAATGGTACGGAACCTTTCGTGCGTGATTCCGACTCGCACTTGGCCGGTTTTTTATTAAAGTGGGGGAAATGGCTACGTGTACCCGTACTCGCGGAGGCAAAAGAGCTCGCTGAAAAGATGCCAAGGGAGCCCTCCGGCTATTAGCACCAGCGCTCTTAGATCTTAGATCTGAAGTGAGTTCAGTGGCGGAACTGTTCTGTGGTTTCACCACTCACCACGTTTTGTTCGCGGAGGGTAGGAAGGACGGGTTATCTCGGTACCGAAACTCCTCTCTTCTTCCACCACTACTGCATGAGTCACGGAGTATAGGGAGAGCGGCCAAATGTCATACAATCCTCTTCCCCCCACGACTCATGTCTTCCCTCACGGCCGGCCCAGTGTGCGTCCTTCTTGGCTTCATTGTGGGTGACCAAGCTACGGATACTAAGTTCATCCGCTGCGACAAGGCTGGAACCCGGCCAGAGGTGTAAATAGGCGCCTGCTGCAACTTCCAAATATTACAATTGCAAAATTTTATTTCTATTTGTCTTGTATCACTAGCTGCTGCCCGCGTCTACGTCTGCGTAGAATAGGCTGAAGGCGTAACACTCGGACAGAAAGACAGATATACATAAAAATATGTATATAAATTATAGCCAATGTGTTATTCTGATGTAGCTTATACATCAGAATAACACATATTATTGCAGTTTCATTAAAATCCATTCAGTGAAAGAGTAACAAACATCCATCCGTAAATACAAACTTTCGCGTTTATAATATTAGTAAGGATTTCGGTAACAATTCAAAACACATGCTATATGACGCATGAGAGAAGCGTTTGGATTCCAACGTTGTATGTTTACGACTTTGTCTATCAAATCGTAATTGATCTTATATTAAAAAATACCCTCAAGTTAATAAAACCGTACACTGCTCGAGTAACAGAAGTACCGAATCTCTGCATTTCTTGATATAAAATAATAACAGATATTTTATATCATCGACCATTTCCAAGTCCACATATTATCTAACATAAGAAAATCATAAGTTACGAAAGTAGTATTTATTAAAAGTAACTCGCAGTATACTACAGTTGTTTCTAGCTCATCGGGCTGGACGTTCCTTGGCCATTGATTCTGGAAGTTTCTGAGCCGCGAATTGAATTTAGGCGTTGGTCACACACAGGCCGGCCTGTAGCCATTATATAAGATGTAGTTATCGCTCGTAGTAACCAACATCACAATGTTTTAGTTGAACAGTAGTAGACTAATGAAATAGAATTGTAACCAGATAATAGACATGGGAATTATCATTAGTCCCGGTTTACCCTTAGGGTACGGAACCATAAAAAAGCGGGTACCTGATAATCACCAGACGAAACGCGAAAGTATAAGCCTGCCCATATGCTGAAGCTGTGGCCCTACCACAGAAAACTATAAATTAATACGAAAGGATCAATTATATACTATTAAATGTATAATACCTAAAATAATATAAACGGAAGGAGTTTCATTACCTTGAAGATAGTAGGAATAGCACAAAACGCAATGTAGCGTGTATAGTTTAAATTGAATGTAATGCTATAAAGTTTTTTAAAGTTGAGTACAATGAAAAATAGACTCAGAGAATGCTAAGGAATAATTTCGTTACAGAATTCGATAAAACTTATCCACAATTTGTGACAATTAACCTTCTACTGTTCATATATTTAAATATACTGCATAATCCTGCTTACATTTTACGGCGCAAATTAAAAACCTGACAATTTTTAACGTCAAAAACCTAAAGCTGGAACTTCTCTTCATAAATGTTTCTGGCTGTAAGTCAGCAATTCTCCCCAGCGAGTTTGGAACAATGGGCACAATGGATACGAGCAGCGCGGCGCACTCAATAACGTTTTCAATCTTACGCGAGTATCTCTAGCTAGAACACTGTGTATGTGTGTTTGCTCTATGACGAGCTTTGTGCTCGTGTGTGCGTGTACAGCAATGTAAACACTTCTCCGAATTCCATGTTTACGTACAAGATAGATTAAAAAGATTTGTTTTTGCCAACTAGGTTTATAATAATTTTATTTGAATAAATCGCATAGTAGTAAAAACAGTTTAGTATTATAGGTAAGGTATTTTTATAGTGTTTTATTTGCACGAACGTGTTTAACGTTTTATTGGTGGTAGTCGAGAAAATTTTATGTGTTTTTACTGTTTCCTAGATTCACCCAACGAATGTTGTTGAAAGATCGCTACTCTATCGATATCACATATCGTTTATAGGAATAACGTATTAAAAGACTAGTGGTACATATCGCTTAGCGATACGGTAGTTCACTGTTGGATGGGACTAGACAGTTTTATGAGTTGCGGATATTGTTAATGCGTTCGTGTTTACGAAGCCGCTCTGTTTCGTAAACACCAAACTTTTCGTTCAACGCGGCGCCCGATGAGAGATACGAACACGACCGCGCTTACTCACAGACCGTCCGTTGCTCCCAGGTGGCAGTGTTAATTGGTAATGGCGTCAGCGGCGTGCAAATAGTGCGTGCCGGAGCGCGTGGGGCGCGGCGATGGTCCCGCGGCGCACGTAGCGCGCCGGCACCGGCATGGAGGAGGACGAGCGGCGGTTGTCTTTCCCGCCGCCGGCGCCGCTCCACTCGCCCGGCGAGGAGATCGACGGCTCGCGGCTGCTCGGCGAGATCGTGCGCACGCTGGAGGCGACCAACCCGGAGGCGGCCGCGCCCCTAGCGGCGTCGCAGTCGCGCGACGGGCTGCGCGCCGAGTGCGGGCCGCCGCGCCGCGACGAGCTCCGCATCCCGCTCGACGTGACGTTCGCCAGCGAGACGGTGGGCGGGCGCGACGAGCCGCGCGCGCTCGTCACGCCGTTCACGCGCGAGTCGGCGAAGCGCGCTGGCTCGCGGGGCGCCCAGCTGGTGCGCGAGTTCGGCTTCATGCCCCGGCGCCGGCTCAGCGTCGAGGACGGCGCCCGCCTGCCGCGCAAGTACGAGCCCTTCCCGCCCAAGCTGTACGGCCGCCCGCTGGAGGAGATCGACAACTTCATCTACGATGAGGTGAGTGCACTCTATTTACGACATTGCCTTGATAAGATAGATGCAATATGCACGACTACAAAGTATGGTGCAAAATTTGTCAACAAACATTTACTAAAGTTATGTTTAAAACGCTGTTTGATTATTTGTTAGCAAACTGATCGATTTATTCTATATGTCATATTTTTTTAAATATTGTATGTAAAAGTTTAAAGTTACCAGTACTTACTCTGCTTATAGTGTCTTGTTACACACTTTAAATTGACAACAATACGCTCAATTGTAAATTTTAAAATCTGCGAGCCGCTACTGCCGAATTGTGTGCTTTTACGATGCTTGCGGGACCATATCGTACTTCACCGCTATAATACTATGTAAACAAAAGATGTATTTTAATCAATAAACAATACCTCGTCATATCTTTGCCAACAAAGCTCCTCTATACGTTTGATCATTTTTAAATTTTCTTTTAATTGTTTTACTGTAACTCTTGATAAGAACCCATTTTGGTAGTGGGTTTGATTCCTCCTTAACCTATGAGAGTTCTTATGGCTCATAGATAGAATAAAAAATTGTGTAAGAATAACTTCCTTAGAACAAAGGATAACGTGATCCTACAGTGATAATTAAACAAGAAAAAGTCTTCATAGTTGAAACGAATTATTAAATAAAAAAATTATATTACATTCAGAAGAATGCGCAATACAAACGGTTTGGATCGTTGGTTCCAATCGAAACTGACAGTCAGTAAACACGAAAGCCCATTACTTCATAATGCGCCCTTAAGCTTTTTACTACCGATTGACGGGACTTCCGGACGTAATGTAAGTTTACACTCTTTGGCTGCCCGCAAAACGTGTCGTTTGAAATGATCGCCAGTAAACGGCACGATTAGCTGATACGACATTTGAACAGTTACTGTTCGGCCTGTGTATAATCCGGTTCGGCTACCGGCCTACGAGATTAATACACAAATAAATTATAAACAATAAAGTTGATTTTTTTTAAAATAAAGAATGGAACAAACGGAATGTCGTCCGTTATATAAGGAATATTATAATTATTAAAAAAAAAAATCGTATTATACAACATAAAAAAAAAATGTATAAATTTCATCACATCCGTGTTTGATAATGTGCTAGATACATCTACTCGAGACCTTAAAAGCTCTAAAGGTCAATTTTATCGTCAATATCAGTTCACGACATAATACTATCTATCGGTGCTATCAAATGGCAATAAATAAAAGGTTATTTTACCAATAAAGTTTTATGTAGTGATTCTTCAAATATGAACAATAATGTTTTATTGTAACTAAATGGATATTGTCCATTCAGTAATACGGAACCACTCGTATCTCAAAAAAGGGATACCTATCTATAACAAATATTTATGTTAAATTCATATTGTTAATGTGACAACCGAGTTAGCTTAACCACAGTCAAATTGCCAAACTAATGCGTTGTAAATATTCTACAAACTTGTTAGAGTGCATTACATTTTGTAAATACCCCGTGGGAACGAAAATTTTTGTGGCGTGAATCTCTCTGAATATTTTTTCTTATTCTATTTCATAGGTCACCAAAAGGGACCCACAGATATGATCTCCAATAAAAAGGGAACATAACGGTTCACTATCTCGCGCTAGTGTCAGCTGTTTCCTCAACCTTTTACATTGAATTAAGGCGACAAAAAATTATCACTCACAATTTCCATCAGCACTGCGCTAGAAGGTGTCGGGGAAATTGTTTAAATCGTGATAAAGCATGAAAGGAAATTAAGTTTTACATGTGAAAATGTTTCACCTGTACGTGTAACATTTATTGGTAAGCGATAATATACGAGTATTAGCTTCCTCTTTTCAACGTAAATGGATTAAACAGCAACAGACCCAGTTTTTGTAAGGGGTATTTGATGCAGTCAGGTGACAAGTTCGAACAGTCTCAGCTCGTCCTAATGATGTAATCTTATAGGAGCAATAAGGTGACATAAAATGAAACAGTTATAATGTAAGAAAGATAGCTTATAATTTAAACATGAAATAGTTTTTATGTTATATTAGAAGTTTCTTTCTGGATAGTAAAGTTTTTATTTACATTTCAACGATTTGAATAAACAACTAATATATGTCTGCACTAAGCTATAAAGGTGCACATCAATCGAGGACGATATTATAGTTTTTAATATTATAAATACATGTATATAAAATAATAAAAAGGTTAAGAAACGTTACGTAACAAGAGGTATGAGGTTTCTAAAGATATCATGTTTATGTCCTAGGCTTAACGCCGCGGCTGGTGACAAGAGAGCTGGTTCTTTTCTCGTGCAAAGGTTAAGCATAACTATTCAGCGAGGAAATGCAGCTAGCGTTCTTGGCACCATGCCGCGTGGATTAGGTTTATTAGATAATATGTAATTTTAGATAGATTTAATCTTGTAAATATTAGATCAATAAAGATTCTTTTAAACTTTATTGAAATTGTACCGCTACTTACAGCACAAAAACAAAAAGAGCCCGTAAGAGATATGCAAATGATCTCTGCTTTCACATTAACTTGAAATGTAATACGTCTGCAATTACTTTGCTAGTGAATGCTTCGTTTTCCCGTTAAAGCCACGCAATCATGTAGTTGCATACGTTTCTTTTAAGGTCATGATAAGTAATAACGACATCAGAGACCTAACTTGAATCATTTTATACTGTCTTATTATATATCAATGTCTTATTTTTTTAAACATTTGTATTATATTTAATCTTGAACGACTTGCTCTACTACTATACTACTACTATACTACTACTATAATAAACACCTTTTAACCACCGCAAATGAACGAAATAATATAAAGGACATAAAATCTTTACACAAAAATAAAAAATTTCTTTTCTTTGATCGCTACCAGTAAGAAAATGTTAATGAGGTCATTTTTTATCTGCGGTCAATTCTTATTCAGACCTCCCTTAAAATATTGATGATGCTGGATAATGAGAATCAACGGTACTCAAAAGATCTGAAAAAGTTCATTAAAATTAATATTTTATAATTATACAAGCAATTGACCAAAATCAAGGCTAGCTTTTTGGGAATTTTGAAATAAAATAGTTAACTTTATTTTTGAATTTCCTCCATTATAATTTTTATTTAAAATGTATTCGTTGCGATGTGATGTGATAAAGTATAAAATACTTATCCACGGTATTTTAAGTGTTAAAATTTTGCAGACAAAATGTGAATTTATTATGTATGCGAGGAGTAATTTCCGCTCTTTCATTTTAAATTCTGCTGTAATTCTGCATTTATTTCAATGTCATGAATATTAGTGACGTGCATAATCAGAAACAATATTTCACTATTTCACGTTCTATCTCAAAACAAAAGTAGAAAATCTTTTGGTTCGGTTATTTGATATTGATACACGAATCGTCATGGTATTTTGTCAGATATCCCGACATCTATGTATTCTCCGGTAAAATCAGTCCTTTTAACTCCTGTTAAATATGACTTTATCCCTGAATAGATTTGTTTAAGGGCACTGCAAAATGTAAATGTGCTGTATAATATGCACAAATTGACATACAAATCAATGACAACACTCAACTGACAGTAACTTCTAATGTCAGTTGGGTGTTGATTGATGTCTCTGACTAACATCTCCCAATATAACGTTTTACTATATTTATCACCTTTCTTAAAAGCTTAATGAGACCACGGTGTCGTGGAAAGTTCACAGCGACGTTTCGAGTGCCGTAAGCTATTCGAGAGGTATTCGAGTTTTTGAGTGCACTTTGAACAACCAAGTGCTGAATATAACTGAGAAAGCTTCAGATGTCTATATTGGAAACATTCCAGAATAGTTAACAGGTTGCATATTACCTTTTTGTAAGAGTTTTTTCTCGGCTACTAATTTCTATGTCCTACTTTTAACTTGTACAGTTAATAATGATAAGTATTTTTACGATTTTTTACGACGTTCTCTAGTCCCAAACGAAGCAACGCTTGTTATATGCGTACCAGATAATTGATAAACATACTTAAAATATCTTTTGTAAATAAATACATACTATACATATAATAGCACCCAGACACTGGAAAAACACTACGTTCATCACATAATGTTTTTCCAGTAGTGGAGATCGAACCCACACCCTCTGGCGCAAGAGCATTACCCACTACGCCAATCGGGTTGTCAGTTGTTCCAATCATTTTCAAAAAGTCCGAAAGATGTATACATCCTTTTTATGTATCGACGTATTTGAATGTTTCTTTCCTCTGGTAGAATGTGGATATTACATCACCTTTTCTCGTAAGTTATTGATAATATTTATACCAACAATAATTTTGGTAATAAATAAAAAAATACATACACCTTAGCAACCAGCAGTCAGAATTATATAAAATATATGCAATTTTAAAACAAACTTGATTAAAAAAAATATTGATTAAAACAATTGAAATTCAAAAATTCCAACTTTGAAGAATCTTTAAAAGTTTTCAACTCATAAGAATATTGTAATTGTATATTCTTATCTTTAAACTCTTAAAATAATAAGACAATTTTTAATAGGTGTATTTAAATTATAAAATAGGTTTTAAAATAAATTTAGTGTTATTGAAAAGGCATCGACCTGAATTAGTAACTTTTTTTAATATTACAGTTGTAAGCAAATGATGGAATTCGAGTAATGAATTTTGTAAAGGGCCTAAATTGTAACTTTTTGAATATATCATCATATATGCCGATGACATAGCGCTCGTTGACGAGAGCCGGCTGCAACTGGTGCAAAAAAACTCTAAAAGAGTACGCCTGAGGACCGGCGGTCTAAAACTCAATGTGACGAAGACCGAGTACATGATTTGCGGGAGTTCGGTCTCTAGCACAATCCAAATAGGTTCTGAACCAGTCGTTAAGTCGGAATCATTCTAGCTGAACAATTGGATCTGTTTTGCACCAGTCCGGAAGCTTCTACCATAATGCCCATGCCTGAATACTGCTTGGGCTAAGTGGAGGGAGTTCACAGGTGTGGTCTGCGACCGCCCAAGCTCAAGGGACAGGTGTTTTCCGAAGGATATGCCTTCATATATCCGTCCCAGGAGCTAGACCTCCTGAACGCCCAAGGAAGCGATGGCTGGACGTCGTGAAAGACTAATGGATATAAGAGCTAATGGACTGGCCCCTGAAGATGCTGAAGATCGGGCAAAGTGCAGGAGTGTGAGTAGGAAGGCAGACCCTGGCTATAGCCGGGATTAATGCCAGGTAGAAGAAAAAGAAAAAACAAAGAGTACTGGCAACTCGGAAAAAATTTACAGGTATTTTTTTATGCTAAAAGACGTTCTTTTTTAATTTAGAATTTGATTCTAGAACAGCGCCATTAAATAAGAGCTCTCTTGTTTGTTTACGATCCGCTTGAGTCGATACGACGCGACATACACGTAATGGTATCATAAACTGTAACCGAATCGAACTTCGTTTCGAGTCGTTGAGCCGCCGTAACACGTTGCCATACTAAATGTGCCAAATTCACGAATTTACGAGACGCTTATTTATAACATTGGAAACGCATGTAAGACTCGACCTTTCGACGAAGTTATTTATTTAAAAAGCGATTGAAAGCGGCAGCGATGATTAATGGCCACGTGCGCACGTAAACCATCGCTTAAATAAAAATGATAAATGTTTTAATAGTTGTTTCTCCACGGTTTTCCACGAAACCGCACAAGCGGTGCTTGAAATTTACCACCGCTGAGATTTTTAAAAACAATTCAAAACACGTTCTCATGTACCGCTTATTCATGAATACTCATAACAGTTCGGTGATGTCCGTCTATTTTTATGTCCGCCCGGTCTATTGTGGAGTAAAAGCTTTTTACGCGATGAAGGGATTAACCCAATGTCCGGTATTAGACAGATGATAATAAACAAATATCTCTATTTAGCATTGGATCTTATTGGTATCTTGATTTCAAAATCCTGCGCCAGTCTGTTGTAAAAATCTAAAATAAAAGCAGTCACAAAACATTAATTACTTTTCGAACTATTAATTTACTTCGCCAACACATAGTGATCTGAATTGGCGTACTGAAGTACAATTTTCTTTTCCTACTTTCGCCATAAAAGAAAAAGGAAACAATGATTAACTAGGTAAGTCGGTGAAAGTGTAATCAAAATGCTATTGACTTTTGGGATCGAACCTAACAACTGGGTTGGCTGCTTAGGTGGCGGGCGTAAAAGCAAACACGAAGCGGGAAATCTGCAGCAACGTGCCGCCGGTACTAATTATTGTTTGAGTTTATTGTCCCGTGCCGTAGTTCGGCGACGCGCTCGAGCTGAACGGTGTCGGGCGTTTATAGAGAATTAAAAACCGGCCAAGTGCGAGTCGGACTCGCGCAAAGGATTCCGTAATATTATCCATAAAAACGACAAAAAAATCATGTCTGTTGTATGGGAGCCTCACTTAAATATTTTTTATTATGTTTTTTTCGTATTTATTGTTTATAGGGGCAACAGTAATACATCATCTGTGAAAATTTCAACTGTCTAACTATTACGGTTCTTGAGATAAAGCCTGGTGACAGACGGACAGACAGACAGCGGAGTCTTAGTAATAGGGTCCCGTTTTACCCTTTGGGAACGGAACTCTAAAAACGAGTCAGTCATGGGTGAATTTTCAGCTTTAAAAAAGTCGCAATTATTACTTGCGCATTAATTAGCGAGGTCTGAGTGGTTTGCCGCAAATGATCCGTTCTTCACTTTGCTCACTTTATAACCGCACTCGTTATCTAAGCGAGTGGAAACGACGGTATTCTTCTTATATATAAAACTGGACTGATGTTCGTTAGTCTCGCTAAAACTCGAGAA
Organism: Iphiclides podalirius; assembly: GCA_933534255.1. Lineage (NCBI taxonomy): Eukaryota > Metazoa > Arthropoda > Insecta > Lepidoptera > Papilionidae > Iphiclides > Iphiclides podalirius. The sequence continues at coordinate 9,999,735 of OW152826.1, forward strand.
CGGCTGGACCGATTTGGCTCATTTTGGTTTTCAAATATTTGTGGCAGTCCATGGAAAAATTAAAACATGAGAAATTATGGAAAAATTGCATGGAAAACCGTAATAGCAATAATTTTATTTTCCCATACAAACCGTACCTGTCAACCTATCAACTATGTCTGTGTAACCTGTCACACACTTTATGCGTGCGTTCTGATTCCTCTAGAAATAATTTATATGGCAAAACAACGTTTGCCGAGTCAGCTAGTGCTTTATAAAGAAAAAGAACTCTCCGTTCTAATAACCCAACTAGGGTAGGCAGAGTTATTAGTGGTGACTCTTATCTATTCCGTGCTATTCTTTTTTTTTATGTGAAAAGGTAGCAAGCTAGTAGGCGGTTCACCTGATGTTAAGTGATAACCGCCGCCCATTGTCATTGGCAATACCCGTAGGTTTACAGATGCGTTGCCACCTTATAATAAACTGGGTCTCGGCTACCTCACTCACCCGATGAAACGCACTATAACTTCTCCACTTCACGCCGGTCTGCCTGCCCATTCGTGCAACAGCGAGAACTGTTGCGTGGTGGTTGTTGATATAACGGGGCAGGGCTTAAATATAAGACAAAAATCAAATATAAGACGTTGATTTATGATAATAAGTAATTGAGAAGACAAAAAACATGGTCATACACGCAACTGCAATTTAAATCAAAACAAAAAAAGATTATACCATTTACCAAAATAATAATATCTTAGTTTTTTTTTTTTGGAAACATTATAACTGATCCCAGAACTCTACGAGAAGAGTAGAAACCTCGAAACCAGTTTCTATATTGACTGCAATAATTATATACGAGTTTTATGTTTGATAAGGATTGAATTAGGAAAGATCGCATTTTGATACTTATGTTCGATTAGGAAAGATCGCGTGGTCAATTTGATACTGAATTTCAAAAAATTCAAATGTGAATTTTTTAAGGAAATGGACAAAAACGTTCGGTGCTGCGTGATTCGCGACCTGCGTCTTCCGGATAAGACGCCCAGATATTTTAACAATTAAGCTACTCGTAAGTAGCCGATGACCTCACGACGTGAAAATCTTTATTTCTAATAAATTATACTAACGTGTTTTAAATAAATTAGAATAAAAATGGTACATGCGCTTAACTAAATTCCTTATGTTTATTATAAAATATGTATCACGTGTAAAATTAAAAAAAGTATTAAATTTATTGTAATGATCAACTTTTCGTTAAATTCATTCGCAGCCATTGTGATAAAAATCATTGTATGCATATTCGATATTATTAAACGTTTAACGCATGTGTTGTTATTGGTAACGGATATTGCGGGAGTTTATTTCAATATTACACACATTAAATTTTGCAACTCATAAATATGGAGCAAGGAAACGAATTACATTTTTAGTTTACCAAGATACAAAACATAAAAGATTATACACGCTCGAGCAAAAGGATTTGAAGATGACTAAGAAGATAATAAAAACAAAACTTTTGAATCCGGGAACGCGTAGCGTGAAATTATTTATAAGAGAAGTGTATTTCATGTCGGCTTTATCGAAGCGACTTTTATTTGAGAATACGGATGGATTGGTCCTCCCCTTTATTATACCATTAATAGGTTGATACATTATGTGATCGTTATGTTTCAGTTATATTCCAGTTTTAACTTAGTCTTTATTTAATTCGGTATATTCCAAAGATTAAGTCCTCAGAAAAGACCGAAGTGCAGAGGAAATGTGATACTTTTAGTTTAATTAAAGTTGCAATGCAACGCATCTGAAACCCGGCGGTTGTTGCAAAAGTCCATTGGCGGAGGACATCACTTAATATCAGGTGAACCGCTAGCTCACTTGCCTCACAAGAATTTCGAATGATGTAGACCACATTGACGCATATCGCTTTGATCAAACCCACGACCGTTTATTGTAAGTTAGTTTTAGCTTTATTAAGGAGACAAACAAGTGGAAGGCTTCTCATTTTCCATCAAACTTTATAGAAGCAAGCTCATGTTATACAAACGTGCATTTCGCGAATCACACAGCGAAATGTTGCGCGGGCTAATCGATCTTACTCAGCCACAGTTATGTTTGTTTCAAACTATTAATTGCTAGAACTGACCCTAAAGTGCCGGAGCGCTGAGAGACCGCACTGTTGAGACAGTAAATAATAAAGTTTTGATTTATAACTCATTAATATGGACTCATATAAATCTGGAGAGATCTGTTGGTTGGAGAATATAATCTTTCAGTTCGTGTTATTTCAAAGGAAGTTTACTTTAAGTTTGTCGGAAGAAACTGAATGACGATGGCTTTTTCTCGCCGTTATTAGGGCATCGTTTCGGAGATCGTTAGATTCGTTAGACAATTATATGTATTACTTTGGATTGCTTCGCTTTTATAACATCGATTCATTGAGTCTGTATTTCTTATAGTGTGAATTTTTAAAATCAGTGTACATATCTCACATACGTTGATGTCTCACATACTACTAGTAACACTAGCTTTTCGCTCGCGTTAAGGCCCTTAAATAAATATTTATCTTTAAAATATATTTTTATTATTTAAAATTTAAAACATATATTTCCAATTAAACATAGTCTTTGTCCTTTCTCAGGCTTTAGACAATCTGTGTACCAAAATTCATTTAAATCGGTTCAGTAGTTTTGGCGTGAAAGCGAGACAGACAGACAGAGTTATTTTCGCATTTATAATATTAGTATGGATTAATGGCGCATCTGTTTACTCGAATGTTATGTGCGATTAAGTTAAAAAACTAAAAGTAGGTACTTTAATTTCTCAACTTGGCTCATTAAAGTTCGAAGGATGGGTGTTGCAAATGCGTTTCCACCTTTTAATGAAGTGGGCTCCGGTTACCTCACTCACCAGACGAAACGCAGCAGTATAACTCTTCCATTTCACACTGGTCTTCAAGTTGTATGTGTGGCCGTCATCAATTATTAATATGACGACTAGTGGGTAGTGTACTTGCCTCCTGCGACAGAGGGTGTGGGTTCGATCCCCCCATTACTGGAAAAATATTGCGTGATGTTCATAGTGTTTTTTTTTTAGTGTCTGAGTATTTATATATGTATATTATGTTTTATAAAAGAAAAGTATGTTTAAGCATGTTTATCAGTTTTCTAGTACCCATACTATGGGTACTAGAAAACGTTGCTTAGTTTGGGACTAGAGAACGTTGCGTAGAAATGTGTCCGAAAATATTTATTTATTATTTAAAAATATATATGCTGCTATTGGTCTTGAATAGAAACTTTGAGTGTCTAGCGGCATCAAGCTATCCTTCTGTGAGAAATTAGAATAAGGCAGGTGGAATGTCAGGAATTAAAAGTAAAAACAGACGAGGAAATTAGTTTTACATACGTTTCTCTTCGTTTAGAATTCTCATAAAAACAAGTTTTGATTGTGTGCAATGTATTTCTGTAAAATGTTGCGCATTCGGAATTGACAGCTGTCGTCAGAATCCTCTCGAGTCTGGACACAAAATGGCTTAGAGCGGAAAGACATATGGAGTAATACAGTGAACTTTTCATGAAATCTCAATTGTATCTATCTATATGCACATAATATGTTTATGATATATGTATAATTGTATATAGTGTTTCATCGTTTTAATTTATGATTACTTATTTTTAATTAATTCAATTACAGGTTTTGCGAATATGTACGGTATTGTATCGCGTATTTAAGTTCGATTTTTTTTTGTAATGATTCGATCGGTATTGCGTCAATCGGTTTTATTTTTGAGTCAACAATGTTCATTAATCACTTTAAATTACTTAATTTTAGATTACTTACATTTAACATTAAGTTATTTAATTTCAGTGACGTGTTAAAGTACAATCATTTTGGATATAGTGTGTGTAACTTCTTCGGCTTCTTGAACATGTTGATAGAAGGGACAACTCCGATGAGCGCTTTTGATTTATCGCACTAATATTGTAAATATATAAGTACTTTCGTATATAAAAGTTTGTTTCCACCGCGAGGATAATCATAAAATAAAGTTAAAACGACTCATATTTTAACAATAGAACTAGAGTATGATTTCCTATTTTGATAAAATCGTTGAGCCACTGAGCTCTGCGTCTCAGCCGTACGTAAATAACTCTTAACAAGTTCTCTACTCCGTATTCAACCTGTAGTGCGGTATTATTCATGAGTTGTCTTCATTTTCCTCCTGCGTAAAGTTTTCTTTTAATTTAAACTTTGTTCCTTGGCTTTTCATAAATGGAGTTACGAGAAATAGAAGTAACTCAGTATTTGAAATTATTATTGTGATATTGCAGTGCACTGAAGTTAGTCGTCTATGGTTTAATTATAATTTTGTATTAATGCCTAATGAAAATTTATTGTTTACTAGCTGACTCGGCAAACATTGTTTTGCCATATATATCATTTCTAGGGAATTTGTTAATCTCAACGCATAGAAAAAGAATTTTCGGAACGCACCCATAATATGTTTGACAGGTAGGAACAGTTTGTATGGGAAAATAAAATTGTAGCTTTTTTAATTTTTCCATAATTTCTCATCGTTTAAACCCTATTTCATCGTTTCCCTGGACTGCCCCAAACATTTCGAAATCAAAATTAGCCAAATCGGTCCAGCCGTTCTCGAGTTTTAGCGAGACTAACGAACAGCAATCCATTTTTATATATAAAGAAGAGTACCCGGAGGACCGAGCTTTGCTCGTTTTTTTTTTTTTGGTAAATCGTGTATTTTGGAAATTAAAAAAATAAAAATAAAGAAAGCAATGATGAAAGCAAAAAATAAGTGTGTAAATGATCGTGACACGAACCGCGGCCTTCTATTTCGGGGCCACCCGAGTACCCACTGAGCTATTATAAATTTTTTTCTGCGAAATTTATCGTCATATTCGAATTATATTTTTCATTCCCTGAAAACAGGGATAAAAGGACATTTTCTAAAAATGGAAGTTAGCTAGATCGATTCTTCGCCCCCGAATCTACGCAAATACTAAATTTCATAAAAATCGCTGGTGCCGTTTCCGATATTCCGATTATATATACAAGAATTGCTCGTTTTATTAAAGATATTAGATTACATTAAAAACAGTTTTTATTGTAGTAAGCAATAAATTTTGTTTAAGTTATCCGCAATTAAGTTTCAGATGGAGAATTTACGTTAAATCAATTACACCTTTATTATCACAGATATTTCGAATAATAGAACTGAAACAATAACAACGAGCCATTTAAAATGGTCATTTCACATCTATCATCAATTTCATACTTCATTTACTATTTAAATTCTTTAACTCGGATCATATCATTATCACTCTTTAACTTCTAACACATATAAATTCTGATTTTCTCGTAAGGAGGGCGTTTATTGCTGTGAACAAGTGCACATTGCAATTTCAATTATTACTCGGTCAATGGGAGGAGAATTTGCATCCTTTTGAAATAGTTCTTTGCTTTGGCCGGGGGCTAAAGTGCAGAAACACGGCTAAATAAGCAATTTCAAAGCACAAAAGGGCGTTGGGGCGACGCCGGAAGGTAGCTGGATCTTGTTTCCCAGTTTTAATTCATTCCGCGGCGGCGAGCGAACGCTGCGGAATATTAAACAGATACCTCTATTCATCTTGAGTGCACGACCCAGATACCGAAGCCTCGTTAATAATGGTGTAAATGTGGCCGATATACTCGTTTAACTCTTTTTTTTTTAAATCAAACGCTTAAAATTTGTAGAAAATCGAATCCCGAAGACGTGGGTTCGATTCCCACAGCGCGGCGGCGAAAAAGTTTCCGTGTTTCTTTCTTCAAATTTTAATGTTTAATCTTAAGCGCAAGAGATTAGCGCTAAAAAAATTTATTTCTAATCAAACGCTTGCTTATAAGTGACCCCCGAATTTTCTTAACCAGTATATCGTCCACTTTTTATTTCACTTCTCAGCGAATTTTGTCTCGATTTTTTGATTTACATATTTGCGTGAAGGCGTTTGCTCCACTTGCTATAATTATGCATTTTGCATTGATATTTCAAGTTGGAAATAATATTCTTTTTAGATTTAAGTTTTGATAACATAGATCCTCAAGTTCTATGCGGACAGGTTTATCAGGAAAAGTATCTCGCTGATCATGCCGGCAAATCTGATCATGGTTGTGGCTGATGGTGACGAGATGACGATAGAGGCATTTTGATCATCCCGCAAGGTTGCCAGAAATCCTCTACATGGTTCAATCGGTAAAATAGTTTTCACTGTTTATTATTTTGGTTACTAGATAAAGTTTTCCACCACAATCTTCATCGTTCGAACTTGCGACGCATGACATTTATAACTTTGTTAGGCTCTCATCGAAAGCCTAATAGATCAGGTTTACTGTTTGCTCGTTTGCCAATGTTCCTAAAAAAATTGCATTGCATTATTTTTTGGGACCAAATCTCATATTCAGCTCCATTCAAGGCCACACTCAGTGCGATGATATTAAGGAAGATTTCCTACGCACCCATCTGTTTCCTTGTATTTTGTACCGTTCGTAATCTCTAATGGGACTTCATTAGAGGTAAGCCCGTTGTTTTAATATGAAAATATTTTAGAGGACGTTTATAGCCGCCGCCCTGGTCGTCTGGGGGACCCTTCATTTGTTCTTACCCGCTTGTCACTACAAGCAGTGGATGCCATATCTCTTGTGTGTTTGCAGCCCATTCCTCTAAAGGGTTGATGGAAGCAGTGGGAAGCGCTAGGATCATTTGCATAATTATTTTACATATACGTTTTTGTTATTGAAAATATATAGTATTATTGAAAATAAATGGTGTCAATCGAACACCTTTTGAGGATTTTTTAACATTATTGTTTTACTTTAACATTACTCGTACTGTGAAAGTAGTTTCATGGTTAAGACCGGATTTGCGACCGGAAGGCCTTCGGAATCTTGGGTATAGTGATAAAATTTTGTTTTTGGGATTCCCTACGAGAAAATTCACGACAACTAACATTTACGCACCTTCGTGTAGGATCAATATATGGTACGGTTCGACTTAAATAATGTCGTGAATCGTTGGTATTACTTATATCTGTTACCCTGTTATGGCAAAAAGGCGTAAGACCTTGCTGTTTAACCTATGATCGATTGCGCGGATAACATTGTTTACTAAATTTTCATGACTAAAATGGGTTGAGATTCAAAACTTTGCACTGAATAGACCTTTTACTTCTATTTAGTTCAATGTTCACAAAACACTGGTTTTGTAAGATAGTCTGTTTAAAATACTCTCGTGGCTCTTCTCCGTTCTTTTTTATATTCGAAGCTTTCTGAATTAAAGCAGCCATGCGGTTTTGTAGGCAGTTGAAACCTTTCTGTACAGTATTCAAAATCTCTTTCCGTAAAAAGCGCTTGTCGAGAAAAATGAACGGCCATTTTCTAGCAGTGTTCATTTAAAAGGTAACTTTTATGAATTCTTGCCTATATATGACTTAAAAAACTATAACTTACTAAACATATTAAATACATGAGTATCGTATAGATCTCGTTTTAATGACAGAATGTATTAGTTCTTAGCTAATGTCGATATCACCCTTTGTAAGATTATAGATACAGAACATTAATTGTTAGTTAAAAGAGTTTATTTTTATGTATTTCACAACGTTATTTAAATATTCAAACAAAATATGATGCCATAGTGTGGTTCAACTTGTAATTTAATTACCTGCTACCTTCAAAATGCTCACCCAATAGAAAATAAATAAATCAATTATCGCAACTAGGTTTAGTAATGTTAAAAGGTAGTTATGACACAGAAATACTAGAACATCTAAACATTTATCCTTTCACCTAGGTTCTATAATTTCAAAGACAACTTCTCGTAGGCGATATCAAAAGAGGAAGCTGTTTACCACACGTTAAAAGTACCACCGTCCATGGACAACTAAATCGAGTAGAGTTGCTTATTTTCTATCATATTATAACGTTCTACTTTGCAGTCCGCTTGTAAAGGAACGTATTTAATTGTCATTATTAATTTTTAGTTTTTATTCTCATTAAAATAGTAATATTATTAATATTTTCGTCGGTGAAGTCAACTTTAGGCTTTATTTGAAAATCAGCGCTGCGTTACCATAGAACTGCAGCAATTTGCTGAAATAGTTCTATAACTTGTCGTCACAAAAGTTCTTTTTCTATATGTTTTATTTTAATATTTTTTATTTAAGTGATGTCAAATAAAGAGTTTTAATTTCATTTTTTCTCTCTGCTTGTTTAACGTTTTATATTCGCCCAACTCAAAGTAAACAAGGCCAGGCAGATCGAGTACCAAAATTGACAGCCCTATAAATTTATAATAACCTCCTTCCCTTGGGGTATCCATACACAGGCGTTTGTTTCCGATTGGTTTCGGACAAGCACCTCGTAAATTTGGAAAGCGTAATAAAAAACCAAGTACACGAAATCAGCCTTTTGATGCTTGCTTAATAAAAACAGTTATGTATGCAAGCATTACCCGCGTAACAAAAAAAAATTACTAAAAATTTTATCGCCAGTACAGTGTGTATTACAGTGTGTGTTACTGTGCCAGTGTTCTTTGTTGATGAAAATGACATTAAATGCAATTGATAACGGTTGAATTCAATAAATTGGAATTATAGGTAAAGGTCAAAAAGTTGTTATTGGTTTCCATGGTAATATCGTGAAGTGAGTTGCTTTGCAACCAAATTAGTCATGAGGTGTTGGAGTACATCTTAAAAAGTATTATCATAATTGTTTCTAAACACGCCAAAAGAAGCTTATCTTCAAAAATTATAAGATTTACTGCAGAGGAAAATACATATGCTAAATGTTTAAATTTATAACTACTTTTCTATTGAGATAAATTATTTAAACTTTTCATTGCTGAAATAAAAATATCTACACGAAAATGAAAAAGGGCTTAAATGTCTATCCCATTAATTAAGATTAAACGGAGCGTGCAAGACTTAAAAAGCTGTTGTAGCGATAAGCTCGGTTTAATATTATAAAAATATGATATAGAAAAGAGAAAAAAGAGAGTTTGTTAAATTAATCCATATTTTATTGTGACTTCTAATATAATCACGTTTACAAGTTTTACATATAATTAATTAGTACCTGGAGGAGGTTTGTTCTTTTTTTTGTAAATCGTGTATTTTGGAAATTACATTTAGATACAAATTACTGAGTAATGAAATATGGGGCATTCCACGCGAAGCGGACAGGTAAAAAAAGTATATATATATACAAGAATTGCTCGTTTAAAGGATAACATTATTTCATTATTATTTCATTGCTTTCTTTCTAAGTTTTTATTATATTCAATATGAAGTCGATAATCATCTTTATGACTTGTTATCTATACATTTAAAGAGAAATCTGATCATTTAAATTATTTTTTTAATTAGTTAAACGCCTTGCATGCCTAAAAGTATAACGTAATATGTATAACGTAATATAACGTAATGTATATATCACTATTGCCAGTTTTAAACTCGCAAGTTTAAAACTGGCAATAGTGAATATATGTAATACTTTCTCCGGCAGTAGTAACCTCCAGTTCTAAATATATATATATATACCTATGTATTATATATAACATTGACGAAAGAAATTTTTCGGCAGTTTTGAGTTTTGAGCTTCTTGCCGGTCTCTTCTCAACAGAAACTGCTTTCCGAACCGGTGGTACCTTACGAACCTATATACATAATCTTTGATGTAAAATTTGACGATTCATAAGAGCGCGCAAGCGTCTATTTGAATAAATATATTTTTGATTTTGATTTTGCCAAAAGCATCCGCAAAAGATTTTTTATAATCAAAAACTGGATTGAATTTTGCGAATAAAACAGGTAAAATGATGTTGGTGGTTTGGTTACAATTTAAGAAATACATTCACCTAGGTTATATATTCCTCTCTGCTGAAGAAATGAAAATATGTTAGTATTCATGTAAAAATACGTTCCGTGATCCGCTAGTTATAATGTTTATCCACAACAGTATCCTCCATTACCCGTTTGATGCACATTCTCATGGATGTAACGTTATGTGCTTAATATACGAAATCGTCGCGGCTCTCGTGAAATCCGGCCAACGGGGCGACGAAGCGGGCCTATAGCATATTTGTGGTCGTTACAAATCCAGTTGCTTCGCTGCCCGTCACTTGACCCGCAATGGGAGTCGGTGTCACGCTGATAATAATCGCACCCGAAACAGCCGTTCAGTACGATAGGTCCGCTCGCTCTGCGAATAAAATCTTCCAAACGTAAACAAATGTTTTATTAAGACATGTAGAAAAAGTACGAAAAGATTGCGGCTGATAGCCGTTTAGCTCAGTGGCTAGAGCGTCAGGCCGCGAATGCCGAAGACGTGGTTTCGATTCCCACAGCGGCGACAATCTTTTCGTACTTTTTCTACGTGTTTTAATGTTCAATCTTAAGTGCAGAGATTGGCACTATAAAAAACTTTAAAAATTATAAAAAGTTTTTATTTTTTTGGGACATTGATAACTTTGATGTTTGACTGATATTTGAGGAGAATGCAGAAGCGAATCGCAATCGTAGTAATAAATAAATTATTATACTTTTTAATCACGAACTGGCTATGGAATGCTTTGATACCGCCGACATTGTAATCCCAAGGACAGCAAGACGCTAGCAAGTACATTTAACTTTATTATCGCCATGGTTCTAGAGCACAACTTAGTATACATCACGATTATACCGAGTGGTATATTTTAAAGATGTGGTAGACTCCTATAGGAGTACGATACTAGTCCTTTATATGACTAGTAAAATTTTTTAGGAAATATTTCCTAAAAAAATTTACTAGTATTGGACTTGAATGATTACTTGAAAATTTAATAGAGAGAGATATAAAAAAACCCATATGTGAGTTTGTTTCTATCAGTTTATCCAAAAAATGTAAGCTTAAACATGAATAGACACATACAGATAAAATAAAAATAAAGTAATAGTCTTATTCCTGGGCAAGACCACCTCTCAAAGAAGCTATTAGGGTACAATCTACCACGCATCCCCATCGCAGATTGCCAGACTTCACAAATCGACAAAATATTTTTTTAAACTTAATCATTAAAAGTTATTTATTTAAATTAGCTAAATACTACGTTTTATATTAATAAAACTCGATGCTTTAAAAATTTCCGTATTTAAATGGCAATTAATTGCATCTAATGCACAAAAAGTTTTTCTTAAATGGAAGTTAGGGGGACTAAATATCATGCTGAATGATTTTAAAAGAAATAACTAATCTGCACACGACTGCTTTAAAGGAAAATTGGAGGTTTAATTTCGTATGTACAATTTTTTTTTTTTAATTCTTTTGATTGAAGTTTGTATATACTGATACGCATATTCCAAATCTCCATTTAAATGTGATTATATAAATAAGAATTTGCAATCTAGTACAACCTAATTTTGTAACAAAAAGTACTCTATTTATTAAATTTTTGTCGAAGGATTAGTTAAATTGGATTTGTTTCCTTGTTTCCTCAATAATTCAGTCGAAGATTCACCCCAAAAGAACTTCTTATACGTTGCTTCTTCGAGTATTTTCTCGACCATTTCATTCATTCAACTCAGAGCGATGCAAAAAAAAAAGTTTGGCTTACCTAAAAGCTCTAAAAAGTACTCCAAAACCTCATAGCAAAGGTAAGGTAAGGCGAAACGTCAATAAAAATCCGGCCCGAGGTGTTTGAATCGCGTGATCCACGCATTAGCGCAGGCCAAAACACGCGCGTCCGATTTAAACCCACTCTTGAATAGCCTTGGTTAATATTAGAACAATGGAATGAACAAAACGGACAAGGGCCTACGGCAGCAACTCGTATGTCTGATATTTGAAAATTGATGAAGCCTCCGTTTTGAAAGTTAACTTCTCCATTTCAAGTGGCGACATGTTAGTGTATTTTATTAGTAATATATTATAATGTACACTGTGCTCGAATGATGTTAAGATCAAAAGAGAAATTGTGAATAGATAAAACTAGTCTATACTAGAGGTATTAATTTGTTTGAGTTCCATTTCAAATGTCAATTTACCGTAGTTATAGTATCTGGTGAAGTAGATGATGATTTTAACTCATTGTTAATATTGTGTCGAAAAAAAAATTGTTTCCGGTCACTGTGAACATGAAAGCCCCATTAATCAGAGGGCTTTAAGAAAGATAATACGTATACTAGTTTCTGTGGCCTGTTGGATATTTGAATATTTTATGATATATAGTCGAAAATGTCGTTTTGTTTTTGGTGATTACAACCTATGAACCTATTCCAACCACCTCGCTTGATACTACGCTGATTTAATTAGAGAAAAAACATAATTGCAATAAATTCTTTAGTTTTGAATTAAAATCACTGTTTATCGGAACATTGAAATAAAATTTGAATTTACCTGGATGATTTAATTAAAAACGTAGTAACAAGTTAGGGGCCATTGAACAAACGTTGGATGCAAACGAATAAAATACACAGAGGCTTTAATTGGGGAGAGAGCACTACGGCAAGAGCTTTCTGAAATATTCTGCTACATTATGTAAAATTAGGTGGTTGGAACAAAAACTCGTATCCAGGTCGGCCATTGTTTACGCATAGCATTGTGAACGCTTGGTCATTCGTACCTGTATTTTAATACGAGATATTCCGCTGAAAGTATTTATTACTGTAGTCTTCTGTTATGTTCTGTGTTGTTATAGAATTACTGGCTCCTGAAATCTACATGTAACTCAATTTAACTACAAATTTATCTTCAGAATTTCGGTTAAACTTTTTTAAATGATCCTTATGAGTAAAAAAAAATTATAAATGGTATTCTGTATTTAACGTTTTAAATAGAATTTCGATTTCACTAAACAAATTGTTCTAAAATGCAATGACATTCGAATGTAACCGCCGATTTAATACAGGTATGATGCAAGCATGTTGATGGAGAATATCTGTGATTGTTGGACAGAATATAATTCAATCAAAAACTTAATACTGAAAAATTTTGGTTTGAAAAAATACCGGATGAAAGGAACACTCAAGTATTTTTCAAAACAATTCCTTTTTAATTTAGTAAGCTAGCCACTGTCCAGTAGGTAAACATCTCTGGTTTTAAGCACAGATGTTGTCGCAAATAAATAAAATTAGTTAAGTGACTCTATCACCATTACGTATAGTAACTATAAAATACACTGTTCCATTTTACGAGGGTGGGTACCCAAGGAGAAAATATGTCGCCGATTGTTTAAACAGCCAAACGCGAGTTTTCGTATTGAATCCCACTTCTGATATAAGAGTTCTAACGTTTTTACCATGATTCTAATAATTTAACTATTACTGAACTTGAATATAACAACTAATATAACGACAAGTAGCACTATTGGTTGTATCACTGTCCGGGAACGCAGCCAAAATCCAAGTGACCGCTCTCTACCCGACCCTGCGACCCTTAGCACGAGTAGATAACGTCATATCCGGTAAACTATGTTGCCAGCGCCAACAGAAGTTTGTAATCATATTTTAGACCGCCCCAACCACTACATTAGACTTGATCAGCCGAAAATCCTCGCAAAAGAACACCGATTCCTTCCAAGGATGATCCGTGAGACTATTGAAATAAAGAATCACATCCTAATTTCAATAGAGAAGATGGTTGGGGTTGATCCCATAATTTATTAAATTGAATCCAAGCACACCAACACTGCTAGACCTCAAGATACCATAAGCTCCTTTTGCGTAGATTGGAATAAAAATACACAACAAAATATTTGCCGGTAGGCGGGGTTAACTATGATATCAAGACGTGTAACAACTTAGTTTTAGTCTGTCCCGTGACCATGAACGCTGGAAAGGGGTTGGAAACATCGGGAATTTCAAAAACCAAATAAAAACGCGATAAAATCCTTAAAATAGTTTCATTTAATATCTTTATCTATCATTTTAATAAAACTAACTTAACCTAAACTAACCCAAGCGCTCGCCGTTCATCTTTTCACTTTCAGGTTTGGTATTACATATATTTCTACGTAATCATTTCACTTGTTCAACCACGTCAAATATATTAAAACACCTTCTCTGTTTTTTGTTTAGATGCTTTTTTCTTGCTAATTGATATTAGGTACGTCCTTGGTAACAATTATTAATCCAGTTCAAATGTTTGTTTTCTAAAATAGGAACATATATAAATTTTAATAATAAAGTAAAGGTGGTTTCAAATAAATTAGTGAAATGACCGATCACTTCGCGCCATTTGTTTGTCAACTGCTATTGCGATAGTAAGTTCTGTAATAACACTGCATCTACATAATTCTCACGTATTTTCGCTTAAGCAAATTGCGAATGTATCTTGGGCAGTCAAGTAACTTTGTAATGGCTTCAGTTATTAATAGCTTTGAAGATAGTTCTCAGTGTTGACATAATTTTAGTGTTCGCGTACACATTATAAAGTAAACGAATTGTACAAAATATATGTAGGTAACTTATGAGTAGTTTTATTTTAGGGTAGAAGTTTAATATTGACAATAATTTTCAAATAATAGCAGTGATGGTTTTGTTATATTCTAAAAGGGAATTTAAATAAAGGGAATTATTTTTTTTTTAAATGAGAGCAACAAAGTCTTGTAACATAACGGTTGTATATTTTTAGTTTTCCGTACCCAAAGGGTAAAATGGGACCCTATTACTAAGACTTCGCTGGCGGTCTGTCCGTCTATCACCAGGCTGGATCTCTTGAACCATGATAGTTGACAGTTGAAATTTTCAATGTTTTACGGATTAAGAAGTATAACACTTCCACTTTACGCTGATGTGAGGTCCTGATTACACGGATGGACCTGCCCATTCCTGCAACAGCGAATACTGTTGCGTGACGCTAGCAAAAGTAATATGGCACATATACATTTTGTTTTTACTTTTATTGCCACCATTGGATCGTAACAAATTGAATCTCTTAACTTTATAGTTACAAGTCACAGACTAGACAATAAATTACCAAACAAAATTAATTAGCTTACATATATATACATTCTAAATAATAGTAAAAGTAATAGAAGGGACCCTACAGATAGATGCCTTTACGTGCGAAAGCATTCTAACGGATACTCTGCATATTTCAGAGCGAATGGAATCACAGGCGTGCACCCGCATACTGCATGCTCTCACGGTGCGAGATATGCATAGCTATATTTATACATACGAACAAAGGAATTAAGCTATTCGCTACATGATCCAAAAAGACATTTCAGAAAAAAGTCTTTGCTTTTACGGAACGTTTTATTTTATGAAGGGTAAGTTATGTAATCCAAAACAGTTTCCTTTTTATCGTACAAGAAAACACACACACACACACTCAATTATATCTCTACAGGGAAAACATTGTTAAATATTTTATATATACACTCATAATAGCAAGTTGTTGCCATAGAAAGCACTTAAGTGCGGTCGCGACTTCGCATTTTGCTCTTCGAATTGCCTCAAGCTTAGCCTAGAAAGCCAACTTTCACTCGGTCCAACAAAAGTGACTAATATTCTATTGTTGTGTTCGTTGAAGAGCCCTCGGGTCTTCATAGAATTGCGCGAATTTTAACATTTCGAATATAAATCTAATCTACAAATCCAATTAATGCGATTGAGCAGTATTTTCTACGTTAAGCTATTACACCAATTAGTTCAATTTATAACTAACTGGTGCTTTATTTGCACCGTCGTGTTTAGCCCTAAGTTAGATGTATAACTTAGAGGAATAACGCACCGAATACTGATGTTTCGATTTCTTACGGATAAAAAATGATAAAAATGATAACCTTAATTTTGCGTTACGAACAAGCACTAATTTTCCCTCATGTTTTTGATGAAAAGATATAAAGTCAAATACTGTTACGGCAACACTGAACACGTCTCGGCAAGATGAACAGGACGCTAGGGGCCACTCAATCCCAGCTTCGTCTCTTACAACTCCAAGGGCTCAAGTGTAACACCCAAAAATTAGCAGCTCATAAATCATATTCCAGCCACCTGTATTTTTTATTACTACATCCACTCCTCTACAAATACGGGTTATTAGTTTTTCAATCGTAACGTCAGCATAAATCAGTTGCAAATGAAGCTATATTCAATGCGGATTAATTAAACGCTTGTAGTGGCATCGGCTAACCGTACGTCTAGTTGATCTAACGGATTCGGCCCTCATAAAGTGTTGCCAGCATGACATGTCACGTCTGTTTTGTTTGCACAAAAGCTTTTGGACGTTGTGCCGAGACTGATTGGATTTCACTGACCCGTTATTTTGTCGAACCGAATGACGTTATAGACTTCACATGCACTGTTTGTACCCCTTTCCATTTTCTGTTAATTCATTTCTGTTCTGTAAATTATTAAATGAGCTTTTTTATAAAGGTTGATTGTTAATTATACAATAACTTGCTCCTACAAAAAGTGTAACACTTTTTTTAAGAAGGCTGTTATCATTAAAATGTGAAATTAAAATTGCTTTGAAAAACGGTGTTAAAATTTAAGTACTATGCATAAAAGAGAAACGTGAAATAATTCGAGAGCTCAGTAAAAAAGATTATTAATTCTCTTAATTAATAATACTCTCATAGTTATGTAGTATATATATAGTATGATGTATTTTATTCTTTATTTTATGCGAAAAGTTGTCAAACGAGCAGACGGTTCACCTGATGTTAAGTGAAAACCGCCGCCCATGGACATCTGCCACACCCGAGGGTTACAGATGCGTTGACAACCTTTTGAAAATTGGGCTCCTTCTACCTCACTCACCAGACGTAACGCGAAAGTATTTGTCATACTTCCACTTGGTTGTCCTGTCTTACAAATATAATGTATCAAAATTTTGTTTTTGTAAATAATTTACGGCACGGAAACTTTACAACGGAAAAAATATTTTACAAATGAGAAAAGTTTCTATTTTTTTTTATCAATTGGTCCGACAATCGTAGGAAAAACATTACAATCCATATTTAATTTCCACTTTGACCTCTCGACTCATTTATGAAAGCCGCCATGCACGCTTTATTTTTTTTTATTAGAAAGAACAGCTTGAGAAAGACAAACTCGGCCGTTTAGCTCCCAGTGGTTATTCACTCGATTCAAAAGTGCAAGAACAACCTCGCCCGTTTTAAATTTCAAATGCCCCAGCCCAAAGGAGGCTGCTTGACCCACTTGGTGTGTGACCCCTGCTCGGTAGTTGAAATAGATTATATCTTAACATATGCGTGCCTTTAACTGTTGTATAAATGTTATTGATTATCTCATAAGCTTTTAGAAGACGCGAGCATGTAAAATAGTGATAACAAATTACCATTATCACACCTCTCAATGGTTAACTACTGAATAAATCATCTTCCACATGAACAATTCTGCTGGCGCAATACATTTAAGTCATTTCTAATATAATAATAATTACTCGAATTATCTTATCAGCAACCTGAATCGTTTTTGTTTTACAGCATATAAGTTTTATTATATTCAATTGAATTAAAAATATCTGGATTCAAATAGACGCTTGCTCGTTCTTATGAAAATTCGAATTTTAATTAGCAGTGGGATATTTACAGGCTGTTATTAGGATTTCACTAAAGTAAACTGTGGTAGACCACACAATAGTTTTCTCTGTTGCACGAATGGGCAGGTCCGGGCATGCACCACGATCTGACAGATGACTGGGGTGAAGTGGAACTATTATACTTTTGCGTTTCGTCTGGTGAGTGAGTGTCCATGGACATTTGCAACACCCGTAGGGTTGCGGATGCATTGCCACTTTTAACATAGGCTTCCCCGGCTACCTTACTCAACAGACGAAGCACAAAAGTGTAATAGTTTGTAACATCCTCCCCGGCTCCACCAGTGGGAGATCGGTGTAGGGGTTCGCTCCGGCTGACTCAATCGGACCTATCGAGACTACAGGGTGAGGTTCGGTGACCCAGTCACGGGGACGGACAGAATTTATATTAAATAGGCGCCAGCCCGCCCCGTGCAAGACAGAATAATGCTTATTCTAAGGGATTTACTTAGTGGAAATAAAAGATATATTCAGCTTAACAGTTTTACAATTTATTGATACAAGATTTGAAATATAAAGCTAAACTATATGAGGTTAAAAATATTGAAAGGAGTGAGATCTCACCAATCAGGCATAATTATATCAAGATTAAGATTTGGGAGTACATTAGATTAATCACCGTTACATAGCAGTATATAAACACAATCATCAGTTTAATGGCTAGTTACAGATTAGAGCAAAAACATACCAGAAGGAACCAGGCTTGCCTTCCTAGTTTCCAAATAAGTGTGAAGACCTCAGCTCAGCAATCCTCACATGCCACCGAGGGGCATTCAGCTAGTCCGCGGCTTCAAGTTGCACGTGGACAGCAGGACCTCAGATTCTTAATATATATGCAGTTGCATACAAGGGGAACGCGTGGTTCGATATCAAGCCATCAGAGAGAAGCAGCTCAGCGAGATAAAGCAGAATAATAATAGGAATAAGATTAAAAAAAAACCCTGTAACAAAATACGAATCGTTAACAAACGAATAATGGACTGAAAAAGGACAGATCCTAAAAATATATACAACAAAGGAAACTTACCAACGATGTGGGTTTTTTATATTAAATATAAAGGCCAGGAAGCCATATTCAAGTAGGATGTCAACGGATGTGGCCTAAGATGCCACATATTCCTCTCCTACATGCTCCTACTTAGAAAGGAGACGTGTCGCCACCAGACGCTCCAACAACACAAACAAACTTCAAGACGAAACCCACCGCCGTTCTCCTCGGGATGACAGATGACACAATCAACATAGACTATGCTAAACAAGTCAACGTTTCTAAGCGAAAATTATGTAAAAACAAATTTGCTTGATATTAGTCCAATGTCACTAGCACCGAAATAATCCAAGAAAATAAACTAAGGCAAAACAACAAGGTGACTGAGCGCCATCTATAATAACTGAAATATAGATTTTCTAAGGTTTCATTCAACTAAATTGTATTGTTCACAACAGATGTCGCTATATTTTCTACTAAGAATCTCTAATATAAGCCACTCGAAACTCAAGGGTACGAGGCGTAGAAAAAAAAGTGTTACAAGTTCAGTACTGCAGTTACCATCTGGTTCGAGTATAGTACACCACGCGGCCCCACTGCGGATCGGTGAACTTTACATATTTTCGAAAAATAATTTATTATTATATCGAAAATATCCAGGTGGTTCCTTCACGATTTTTTCCACGTGATAAGTCAGCAGATAAAATTATCAATGTCATCGGTGCTTGCACCAGGATTTAAACTTAGGTTGTTCGGTTGTATTAAACTAAAGGCGTGCGCCCGGACACTGGACTATCACGGCGTCATAATAGACACTTGCAATACACTACTACAACTGCCGGTGTGGTACTAAGCGTTTAGTGATTACCCGTCTGTCTCTCGGGAACGGCGTTACGTACTCGTACTTAGTTTCCAGCTTGCAATTGCTTTTTTTTATGAAAAGGGGCAAACGGGCAGGAAGCTCACCTGATGATAAGTGAATTCTGCCGCTCATGAATATCAGTAACACCGGAGAGCTTGGTGTTTCCGGCCTTTTAGGAAAGAAATTTGACTGGACTAGACATAGATTTCCCTTCTTCGACAGTTTAGATGGTTATCATTGGCTCACGGTGGTGATGAAAGCTTAATTCGATAGTGAATACAAAAGTTGCTGTTTTGTAAAAAAAAAATATACAAAACAGAAGAAAACAAGAGCAACTGTTTTTATCAGTCTCGCTTATATGTTTAAATAATTATACATAGACTTTAATTAAAGCATTCAGTCTGAACCATCTTTGAAATATAAAAAAATTGTCTTATTTTTTTTTTGTTTTATCTGAAAAGTTCCCAAGTGAGCTGGTGGTTTACCCGATGTTAAGTGAATACCATCGCCCATGGACATCTCAACACAAGAGCGCTTGCAGATGCATACATATCATACATGAACATCCCAGAACGTTATTGATTTAAGCTATTAAAATGTATAAGTAAAACATTTTAATTCATTTAAAAGAACTCAATGTGTCAAAAAAATGTGACTTGAAAGTTTTTTTTTGGCAAATCGAGTACAGATAGATAGAACACTAATATTGCTGTCAAAACTTTATATTACACACGCTGTTCGAAAGTAAATGCTTCGTCTTGATTTTTCAGAATTCTATTCCGATTTCGAATGCCAATTGACAATATGACGATCTGTCTTGCATTTCCTTAACAATGGTCTATCATGATAGTAGGTCAACTATTTATAAATGCGGCGTATAAATAGAGTCTTGTTAGCGACGTGTTCAATTTTCCTATTTGCCGCGTCTGTACACGGCTGGGTGACGAAGCGGCAATGCGGCACGGAGCGTGACGTCATGCACGTCGTGCCGGTGAGGGGTGGGGGGCTGGAGACATGCAATTATAATACAAAGCACACTTACTATACTTTCTGTCGAGTCATAAGACCTGTCATGAGTCGTGATAGCTCAGCGTTCAGGCGCTCGCTTTTAATTCAATATACTCGAGCAACCTGCGTTCAAATCCCGGTACTGGGCCAACAATGAAATTGCTAATTGCAATATTAAGTGCTGACTTACCACGCGCTCAGCAAAAATCGGTGGGATCGCGTGGTGGACTATGCTAATACCTCTTCTGAGGTCTTTACCCAACAGTGGGACATATGGGTATCGAATGTTACTTTACTTACATTTTCATAGTCGCAATGATAGGTTTACCTCATTCATCTTCAGACATATAAAGGAACTTGAACTTGTAAAGAAACAAATGACTACCTTCCCCATTCCAAAAGAGTCGTCAAAGAAATGTATTGAACGCGATTCTGTTTATTTTGAGGTCGCGAGTTCTAATCACTGTTAACCAATGGATTTTCGAATGTTTCTTGCGTCCAAATACTATTGAGTACCAAACTGTGATGCTGATATATAAGAGTAATTACCATTCGTTACATTTTTTACTGAATAAATTTAATAAAACCTGATCAACACTGGCACAGCCTACCTACTCGATATGGATTAAGGATTGAGAACTGTATCGTGTCTTTAGAACAATTTCATTATTTATAGATGTGTGATGATGTGAGGGCAAAAGTGCGATAAAATAGTTAAAACTCTAAAATAAACTAAAGAAAACAACGAAATTTAAAGCTTAAGCTAAGCGGTTTAATTAAACATTGTACTGGAATGGTCCAGAGGGTAAAACGAAAACTATGCATCTGTAAAAGGTTAGTTGAAATTCGTAATTACGCCTACCTTCCAATTCACGCTCCCTGGCGAAAATTTCACTTTAGTATTCCAATAATAATGAAGCTATTTTAATACAGCATGTATATTAACAATGCAGAGATGGCACCAACATTTCTCCTATATTAAATTTCTTTAAGTAAATTCTGTAAAGGGCTTGACTAGTCGAGATTTCTGTTCGAATCTGTGAAAATAAGTTTTAATAACCTTAGTAGTTGAATATGTTATAACGATTACCTCTATTGACATACTCGTATCTTATTGATAAGTTAAAATGTAAAATAGTAATATTTTTATATATATATATATATATATATATATATATATATATATATATATATATATATATATATATATATATATATATACAGACATCAAAATACTACAAACCAGATACACGAATACAGAACAAAATAATTCAAAAGACGAAACAATAATCACATCAGTAATTCAATAAACTAAGAGGAAAGAACTTAACTACGTATTTATTGTTTATTTTACAAATTGTTTTCTTTTCTTATTGACATTTCTTATTAGCATGTTTTGTATAATTTGAAAAAAGTACAAATCATACATTTTGTTCCGAAACTACCAATTTGTTCTTTACCGCGCTGTGTAATTTTACAAAGGTGCGTATTTATTTAGGACTCAGTTCGCTTGTTTTCGCCGCTCATTTTCGTATTACATTTTCACTTTATTCTGTTTATATTTATTTATACACCACCAGAATACTTCAAAAAGCATATTATATTCATAGGTTTATAAAAAGTTGACGCCTTTTTCATTTATAGCTTTTGTGTAATTGAATTGAAACATAAGCTTTTCCTTTCAAAATACATACATCATATACGATTATGCATTTGCCTCTCATTTTTCTTAATTTAATATGGAAATAAAACTACAGTTATATCACAAAAATACGATAGAAATGTTAGATGAAATATATATTAATTCAGAAAATTTATTACAGTAGCAATTATTTCTAAACTTTAATATTATTGATCAACATAAGCGCGGTGAGAACAAATGAATGAATAGAACATGTTGAAAATATTCACAGATTTTTTTTACTATTGAAACATTTAAAAAAGTTTATAATTACAAATATTCACTTCGTAATAGCACAAATTTACGAGATACTTAATCCTTACTGTAAAACTGTTATAACGGCACGCGATGATATTTAAAAATTTCAAAGATAATTCAACACCGGCGGTGTTGATTAGATGTCTATTTAAAGATCTCATTGTGTACGTATATAAATCAACGATGTGTTTTACACTCGATAAAAGTTTCAACATTAAAGACGCTGGTTTTATGAGTTTTAAATTTACTGCTGCAATGAAACACCAAAACGACATTAAATCTACAACGGAAAGGAGTCTTACACATTATCTAACTCAAAATAGCAACATTCTTCTCTCTTTGTGTGAGAAATCAGTACTTACCACAGTTTTAATATTGCGGGCGTTACAAATTGTCTGAATCTTAGACATCTTAGACTTATTATCGTTCTTCTGCAAACCACAATTACCAACGGTTATCGCAAAAGATACTCGTAGCTTCTGTTGTCAATGCGTCACGTATGTATCGAAATAATTTTTCCTAACGAATGACTTTGTCACCTGTAACAATACTCGTGGAAATAAATTGGCAGACGTGGTTCTCCAACGCATTCACGGAGTTTTCATTATCGGGTTAATAAATAAAGCAGAGTAATAAGCTAACATGGCAACAGTATAGGGGCTGTCTAAAGCAAAAATAACTAAAGTGATTCTTATCACGTCAAAATATTGTGAGAGACTCATAAAAAGTAGCATAACTTTTACACACTCAAATGTTAACAGTAGCCTTTTATCATTGATGTATATTAAGGGAGAGAGGCAAAGCTCTCGTTAGGGATGCTACTTGTGTAAACGCTTTACCTGCCTCACTTCTAAAGGGTACTTCGGCCAGGGTCGGGGCGGCATCGGAAGCAGCTGAACTAAGTGGCGAATATGTGTCTGTTTGTTTAGACTATGTATTTGTGCCATTCGCTGTTGAAACTTTGGGCCCGTGGGGTCCCCTTACATCTAAATTTTTGAAAGGTTTACGTTCTAGGCTTAACGCCGGCTGGGGACTAGAGAGCTGGTTCTTTTATCGCTCAAAGGTTAAGCATAACTATTCAGCGAGAAAATGCAGCTAGCGTTTTTGGCACCATGCCGCGTGGATTATGTTTATTAGATTGTTGATGTAATTTAGACAGGTTTAGTGTTGTAAATGTTGGATAAATAAATTGTATATACATTTATTAAGGGAAGTAGTAATAACTTTCGATTTACTGTTGTTTCCAATTTTAAATTTTATATTCTAACAATTTTATAAACTAACGACAAAAAAAACGAACGTGAGCAATACGTATATTTTACTTATACATTTACACGAAATAGTTACTTAAGTATAATATTTACATATTCTACGTTATATTTTTTTAATATATACCTTCATACAATTTTTTCATCCGTGTCTGTCGATCACTAAAGTCGTTCAACATTGTACGGATTAGTCAAGTTTAGTGCGCTACTGTCAATAAGGATCGCTATAGTTCCTAAGCTTCCATCATCGATGAATGAATATAAGAATGAACCCCACATCATTAAAATTTGTAAAAACCGGCCAAGTGCGAGTCGGACTCGCACACGAAGGGTTGCGTACGGTACCATTATCTATAAAAACGGCAAAAAATCATGTCCCTTGTATGGGGGCCCCACTTAAATACTTATTTATATAAGAGTTCTAACGTTTTTACCTTGATTCTAATATTTTAACTATTACTGAACTTGAATATTAACAACTATTATAACGACAAGTAGCACTAGTGGTTGTATCACTGTCCGGGAACGCGGCCGAAATCCAAGTCACCACCGCTCCATGCGACCATGTGTCCCCCGGCTCGGGCAGCTAACGTCATATCCGGCATACAGTGTTGCCAGCGCCAACACTTATTCTGTTTTTAGTCCTTATTAAGGTAAAACGAGACCCTATTACTAAGACTCCGTAGTCTGTGTGGCTGTCCGTCTGTCTGTCACCAGGCTGTATCTAATGAGGCATGATAGTTAGACAGTTGAAATTTTTCACAGATGATGTATTTCTGTTGCCACTATAACAAAAAATACTAAGAAACAGAATAAACAATATTTGAGTGGGGTTCCCATAAAACAGAGATAATTCTTTTGCCGGTTTTACAGATAATGGTACGGAACCCTTCGTGTGCCGGAGTGCGACTCGCACTTAACCGGTTTATTTTTATTTTAATGTTTCATGTGCAGTTAAAAATTCATATACCAAGGCGACAAACCTCCCGGTATTCGGATAATGGTATTCGTTTACTCACTAGGGTGCTCCTTGTTTCAGACTTTCTGCGTTGTCTCGAAGAGGTTCCGCAAGAACTACATCCACCGGTTCACGGCCACCAGGTCTCTGTTCTGGTGGTCTCCGTGGTCGCCGGTGCGGCGCGCCTGCGTCTACCTCTCGACCAACCAGTACTTCGACTACTTCGTCATGGCCACAATTCTGCTCAACTGTGTCTTCCTCGCCATGTCGGAGACGATCGAAGAGGCCGAGTGAGTATTACTGCGCATTCACAAAGACGTACCAAAGCATCGTGAGTGTTCAACAGAACGTGCGATAATTTGATTTTACAAACGATAGGCATTTAATTTTTTCGTAACATACATGAAACGAACAAAGTCATCCCGCTTTCTGTCCCTATGTATGCTTAGCTCTTTAAAACTACGCAGTGGGTCTTGATGTGGTTTTTTTTACTAGATAGAGTGATTCAATCGAGGATGGTTTATATGTATAAAACAGTGCACCCGTGCGAAGCCGGGGCGGGGCAAACACAATCATAATAATCCCCGCAGTCGCATAGAGTCGATATAGTCGCTACAGAATTCCCAATTTTTATTTTGTACACATAACCTCATTAAGAAATTTTTATAAATTATGGCTGCACCATAAATTGTATATAAAGTGTCGAATTCGTTAATATAGTGTCAAAAAAGTGTAATGTTCTATGTTTAATGTGTTTAATCTAGATTAACTGTGTTGCAAATGTCCACGGGCGGCTGTTATCACTTAACATCATGTGAACAGCCAACTCGTTTGCCACTTTCCATATATATAAAAAAAAAACATTTAAATTTCATCTTGAATGGCACAAAGTAATATGATCAACTTGTATATTGTAGTAATATGGCATAAGATAAGTATGATCGAATTTTGATCTATTAGTCTAGTTTTTGCCGCTTCTACTCGGGAAGTATTAGTAAATTACATACATTTTAAGACTTAATTGAAACAAATAAATGGTAACATACTTAAGCGGCAGTGGGACGTTGTTTTTGCGATTTAATGCAGCACGTTTTAATGCTAGTGGTTTTACGGGCATTTTCCATGCTCATTGTTTGAATCAACCCTAAAACAGTTTTCTCGTCGTTTTACTTTGTTAAATTTTTAAATAAATAAGTACGTTTCTACCACGCGCATTTAAACTTACAAATTGCATGTAGGCATATAAGTGAATTATTATTGCGAGTAAATAATGTGTTCAGTCTAAGAGAACTCATTTACTATTCATACTCCGCGTTCCGCTAACAGCGGGAAAATATGACACTTATTTACTTGCTACTTGTTAGAACTGGAAGCATGAATTCATCTTGTGCAAGGAAGTAATTCCAACCTACATATTTCACGGATTATGGTCACGCATATCTTGCGATCCCATATCTCAATAAACAGTGCTGAAATGCTAATGGTATGAATAAAATTGCATCATATTAAAACGGCTCGGTTTTTCTGCCTCTGCCTTTTTAAACGGGAAATTGACATAATAATATCATCTAACGAATACTATGATGAGGTTCTTTAACGCGATAAATGATTATGCAAATAAATATGATTCAACCTTACCTTACTAGGTGAAACTCAAAGTTCTTCTTCATACTAGCCTTCTCTATCGTCATCTTGGCTTTAATGATATTTTAAGGCTTGCACTTCATACACAGTCAATGTAATTACATCTAAATTAAGTGATAATTAAGTAGTAAAAGTATTGTTATGCCTTTCATTTTGACATTACCGATCGTAACTCGTCGTAATACAACATGTAATATGTAACAGACAAAGAGTACCTAACTAGTAACCTTGGCGTGAACTTCACCCGTAACAATAAACATGGCTTTAATTACTCTTTCCTATGAAATACAATAAATCATTTTCAAAAAAACATTTAACGGTTTGTATAAGACGCTAAAAAGTTAACGAAACCTTGTTAAGTTTGAGGGCATAGTATAAAATGACGCTATTTAATGCCAACCTGCCTCTTGTGTGAAGCCATCCAAAAAATATAGAATAATTTTCAATACAATTTTTTAAATGTTAGTCGAGTGAAAATTTATAAAAATAGTGCAATGTTTCACGCTAAAACGCTAGAGCTCTCCTGAATTCAACAGGGGCTTTATAACGGTAATGCACAGTTTAGTGCTCAGCTCACGTACCGACATTTTACACGAACACTTCAAATTGCGAGGGTACTTTTTAGTTTTAGATATAGACATGAAAACTGAAATCTATATATATATAAAAGAAAGTCGTGCTAGTTACACTATTTATAACTCAAGAACGACTGAACCGATTTGGCTGAAAATTGGTATGGAGGTAGCTAAGAACTAGGAGAAGGACATAGGGTACTTTTTTTCCCGTTCCCGTCGTTCGCGTGGGGCGTGACAAAAAGTGGTATAACAAAACGCAACTGACATGGAATAACAAAACAACTCAGTCAAAATATAAGTCAGCAGTTCATTTGTTAAAAATGGTATAACAAAACGCAACTGACAGCTGAACATATTTTAAAAAAAAATTTGACCGGTTGATGCATTTGTTTAAATTATTATGTTGCTGTTCCGATATTATCATTAATAACAATACCATGCCGCGAACAAGTCGATCAGATCTTTCTCGATAAACGCGTAATGCAAGAGTGAAATATTGCGAATGAACGGACTGAAGAACAGCAAGAAATTGCACGTGAAGAGCGCCACGTTAGTATGGCTCGACTTCGTGCTTCTCACTCACAAGAGCAAAGGGAGGCAGCCCGTGAAACGGCTCGATTGCGATGCGAAATCGTCGAGCAAACTCAGAGATCAACAACAAGATAATTTACGAAGCACAAGAAGAAATTCATCAAATACTGATTTGAATCGGGCTGCATTTCGATACGATTGTAGCAGTGATTACTGCTTGCATACTAGCGTTCGCATTGCGCCAATGGACGTTATTTTCAAGTATTGTGGTGCATTAAATTTTTCCGGAGAACCGCCAGGATTTTGCTGCCTTAGTGGCAAAGTGAAATTGCCGTTATTGTTGTTTTAATATTGTTGCATTTAATCGAGAATTGGAACGGGAACGTGAATATGATCACTAGGAATTAGATTAAGTAGTTCAAACATATGTACCCCTGATGAATCACCAACCAAAGGAAGTTTATGATACATTAATGAAGGCAATTGATGATGGAAACGGTGGTTTATATTTCCTGGATGCCCCTGGTGGAACTGGTAAGACATTCCTCATGTCAGTAGTTTTAGCCACTGTTCGTGCAAGATCAACATTGCGGTTGCAGTTGCTTCTTCTAGAATAGCAGCCACATTGCTAGAAGGATGCCGTACGGCACATTCTGCATTAAAATTGCCGTTAAATCTTCAATCTATTGAAGAACCAACATGCAACATTACAAAGCGCTCCGCAATGGCCAAAGTTTTATCCGAATCGAAGATCATCATCTGGGACGAATGCACAATGGCGCATAAACGTGCATTGGAAGCACTTAACCGAACATTGCAAAATCTACGTAATGGCTCGAGATGTTTTAGAGGCACAATGATTTTACTATCTGTTAAACATTGCCAGTAATTCCAAGATCGACTGCTGCTGACGAAATAAACGCTTGCCTCAAATCATCGAATCTATGGCGCTATGTTAAGAAACTTCAGATGACAACAAACATGAGAGTTGCATTGCTGAACGATACGTCTGCTAAAGATTTCTCTGAGCAATTGCTGACTAACGGTAATGGTCGAGTACCTGTCGACGAATCGAGCGGATTGATTTCATTTCCTCAGAATTTCTGTAACTTTGTCTCATCGAAAGACGAATTCATCAACAAAGTATTCCCAAACATCATTAAAGGTATAGTAACAGCCTATACATATCCCACTGCTGGGCAAAGGCCTCCTCTATACAGAGGGCAACAGGGCATAGTCCACCACGCGGCCCAACTGCGGGTTGGCGAACTTCACATATTTTCGAAATATATTTTTTTTTGTTATTATTTCGAAAATATGCAGGTTTCCTCACGATGTTTTCCTTCATCGCGGAGCACGTGATAAGTCAGCACTTAAAGTTAAAAACTTCATTGGTGCCGGCACCGGGGATCGAACTCGGGTTGCTCGAGTATATTGAATTAAAGGCGAGCGCCCGGACACTGAGCTATCACGGCTCTACATTACTAACCACATCGTTACAAACATCATTACTAACCACAAAAATATTGAATGGTTGAGTGAGCGAGCAATTTTGGCGGCTAAGAATAAAGATGTAGATGACTTAAACTACATAATTCAGAATGAGATCATTGGTACACTGCATTCTTTCAAATCTATTGACTGTGTAACAAATGAAGATGATGCCACCAACTAACTATCCAATTGAGTTTTTAAACTCCTTGGGTGTGCCTGGCTTACCATCGCACAATTTACGACTAAAGATTGGTTCCGTAGTAGCCATGCTTCGAAACTTAAACCAACCAACACTGTGCAACGGAACACGATTGGTGGTAAGTAAATTAATGAACAATTTGATTTACACCACAATACTTAAAGGAAAATTCAAAGGTGAGGAAGTTCTCATTCCCAGGATCCCTTATTGCTTTATTTATTTTCGCGCCTGATAAAAAAAAACGAAAAATGTCGTTTATCACAAGGTGTTACACTGAAAAGTGCAACCCATGTAAAAAAATAAATGACAATTTAGTTGGCAAAAATAAAGAATCATTGAATTAATAGATTTTTTTATTTACAATTATCCTAATTTAAAAAGTAAGAAATGTGATCATTTGTTTCCTATAGGGCGGAACAAAGTTCGCCGGGTCAGCTACTGAATTTTAAAAATATAAGCTTGTCCGTATAATTTTCTTTTAAATATGACTGATAACATTTGTGATTTTAATTGTTTTTTTTTTTTTTTTTTTATTGAAGCATTCTTTGTGTATTCAGCCCATCAGACCGGATAATTTGGGTTCAGCCAGGGTTGTACGGATCGCACGAAACTTTCTAAAACCGGAAACCATTTGGG
The DNA here is from genome assembly GCA_933534255.1 of Iphiclides podalirius. Taxonomy (NCBI): domain Eukaryota; kingdom Metazoa; phylum Arthropoda; class Insecta; order Lepidoptera; family Papilionidae; genus Iphiclides; species Iphiclides podalirius. The sequence goes on from OW152826.1 coordinate 10,029,414, forward strand.
ATGACAGCATAACATCTACTTGTTTCAAACTGGAAACAACCCCTAAAGATAGAAACTTGCGCAAAACTAAAACTCCCTAGTATAATACGACGTGGCAATTTAATTTTAATACAGTTTATATATGCCAACGCTGGAAAAGTAGGAGTTGCAAAGCTAATTATTTCAAACTAAATCTCTTGTTTATGTTTATAACAGTACAAAGACAGTTCTTTCGGCACAAAAGTTTTTTGTTTCATACAAGACATTAAATTTTCAGTACTTTATAAATTTCGCCAAAATATAACTGGTTTATGTAAGTTAAATATTTTCTTTGATAATATGGGAATTATAATTATGTACAGTATGTATATATAACTATAATAATGTACAATTACCAAAATTGAACAACATCAGAAAGACTAGCCAGCAGAGTTCTCAAATATTTTTTTTATATTTCTGAAGTGAAATATACGGAATTCAGAAAGAAAAACATGATCACATGTTTTTCAAACTTGTTAAATGCTCTCTCTGTATAAATGAGTATTCCTATCAATATTAATAAGATGAAATATGATATGATATACTTTTATAAAAACACTCATTTAAAGAAAACTTACAAAGCAAGCAACAAAATAAATGTGTTTGTTTGTTATATTTATGTTTTATGGGTAAATGATCTTCAAGATAAATTCATTTTTCTCATTTTGTCACAAGGGTCATAAATCTTTCGAGATGTGTTTAATGTTATTTTAATGTTCACACACGAGAGTCACATGCTTGTATATAGATGACTTTTGGTAAGCACTCTATAATAAATCATCTACTTGTTAATGTCGGTTTTGCTTATATTTGTCAGATCTTTGTGTCTGTTGACATATTGTAGCCAAACGTGCTTAATAAAAAATAAAGTTCATCACAAATCGAGCACTTTTGGAAAAATGCTTTCACTATTTGAAATAATGTACCTAATTATCCCGAATAAGGATAGAATAGAGAAGGTCATATTATATTCCGTTTGTTTTATTTCAAATGTTTAAATCAATAACTTTGATGAAGAATTATGGAAGTTATGGTGCACCGATAAAAACACCTTTGAGAATATTTTAAAGAGAGATAACAATATTGCGAATATTTTTTTGTCATTTTTCACCAGAAACCTGCATTTTGTTACAATTTAACTGAATTGAACTTGAATTTTCAATGTCAATTTCACACTTTGCATTCCTATATAAAATAATCATAGTCAATATTTGATCAGTCAGTGAATAGGGAAATATTTCCTCCTAAACAACTATTTACATTTGTGCAACCTGTTTACAATAACCGCAAAAACTTCTTTGAATTATCGATTATATATTCGGTAAATTAAGATTCTGCGTCATCGAAGCAATAAATGGAAGCGATTTCTTGTTCTCAACTTAAAATAAAGTAGTGAAAAGTAGAGTTAAAACGATTACAAAGTTCGTGTTACACATAATGTTTTTCTCATATTAAATAAATATCCTGGATAAATCTCAAATGAGGCCACGAGAAACAAAAGTTTCACGTAAGGGATATGAATCGCTGCGGTTAAAAATTTGAAAATTTGCCTGTACTATTTCTATTTCTATAACAATTTCGCCTTTTGATATAATTTTAGAAAACTAACATGTTTTTAAAAACGCACGTCATGAACATGTAAAATCGGTGAGACCAATATTCGTATATATTCTCACACGGATGACAGTCTGACGTAATTACGCGTGTTAAGCTAGAACATAAAAAAATCACTTGAAAATTATATGATATTTTTTGCGTACAGTAAACAATCTAATCTACTGAAAGAATAAGCTTGGAAATATAATACGCTGCTACGCGAAGGGTGAAGGATTTTCTTTTTGAAATTAAGTACTGAAAATATAATCTAAGAGTGCCTTTAATGTGTACTGGTAATATATATACAATATCTAAATATAGTAGAATAATACATAAAATCTCTCATAATTTAACTTAATAACAACTTAACAACATTTTCATTATGTTACCTACATAACCACTTACCATCAGGTGGGATGGCAGTCGAGGGCTGGCCAGTTTTGAATAAAAAAAATTTAACAAAAAAAAAAACGACTTTAAATATCTAGATTTATTTATACCATCTAGTTGCGTAGTTGGTAGTGAACCTGCCTCTTACGCCAGAGGTTTGGGTTCGATCCCCACTACTGGAAAAATATTGCGTGATGAACATGGTGTTTTTCCAGTGTCTGGGTGTTTAATATGTATTTATTTATCAGTTATCTTGTACCAGTAGTACAAGCGTCGCGTAGTTTGGGACTAGAGAACATTGTGTAAAATTGTGTCCCAAAATATTTATCTATTTATTTTCTATTTCATTTGATGAGTACCCTGATGTATCTCCGTAAGGCTAAGCCCAGTATGGAGGCTAAGCCCAGCCCAATGCAAAAACAACTTTCAAAATCGGTTCATAAATGACGGGTCTTTGCGGTAACAAACATAAAAAAAACATACCTACAACCAAATTGAAGCCTATTGAGATCCTGATTTAAGTCGGTTGAAAAAACAGCTCATAACGATCAAAGTAATCGACATGTGTTTGAGCGAAATGTATGTAAAATGTGAAAGTTGTTTTATTGTATTTTAACGCTCACGTCATAACCGATATAATGCGATGGATGCACTTAGAAAATGCACCGATATATCAGAGTTCATTGATCATGTCTGCAGCGGGGCATTATTCCAGGAGTGGTTTGTCATGTTTCGCAAGAGTTTAATCTGGTATCATTTGTCTTGTCAGTGCAATGCTGGGTGCGAATAAATCGAGTTCCTCTTCTATCTCTTGAAACCGCATTCATTCGTCCGGCGTACATTCTAGTTGTTGCGAACAATAAGGTGATATACACCTTATTGTTCGCAACAACTAGAATCTACGTGGAATCTACACATGTATATTTGTAAATAACTAACTAACAGTTGCAGAATCCATTGGACACAAAGCTAGTGTAATTCATCTTATGATTTTGTGTTTTAAGAAAACATATCCAGCTTTTATTACGCAATTGAGTTTTTGCGTTCCTTTAAACGGAAACAGAAGACGCACGCAACAGTGTTCGCTATTGCACGTTTAATACGATGCGATTGCGTATTTCATCGCATAATTTTTCTTTCTCGTTTTTTAAGTTTGCCTGTCGTAAGTTACATTAATACTCATATACTATAAGCACTTGTGATTGTTATTCACAAATTTGTCAACTTTAGAGAGTACAAACATCTTGCAACCACAACAACAAGCTGTTATATATTTCAAACCTTCTGGCATAGCACTGAACCTACTTGAATAAGGCAATCTGTACAACAAAATTTGTTTTGTCCGAAACGTTACAAGTTATACGTAGCTTCTCCGTCTCATGCACAAGGAACGTTATCCTTTCTTGGATAATCACTGTTCCTGATTAGAGAACGTCACTGAGATTCATCCTCTAGAATAAAATTTGAAATATAACTTCCCAGTGCATTACAGTGTGAATAGGAAAAATAAGGACAAGCTCTAAGGATGTTTTAGGTGTATGCCGTTTCGAAAAATATTAGAAGCTTGAAAGAGAAAAATACTTTTTCAAATCACAGTAATACGACGCGCAACAAGTGTCGAAATGTATGGACAAATATTTACGGGCTGTAACATATTGCTCGTAATAGTCCCTTTACGCAATTAACGCTTCCCGTACCGCTGTTGTGAGCTTGAAATGGACTAGGGGGAATCAACATAAATGTTCCATTCTAACAACGAGCTCAATCCCAATGCGGTGTGGTTGATGGTTGTAAATGACTGAAAATCAAATCATCTTCATACACATCTGAAAGTAAATAACATTCAGAACGTATTTCTACGTGGCAGGGCCTCGCAATAGAGTTCGATGTTGCACGAATGGACAGGTCCGTCCGGGTTAGTACCAACTACCAAGACATCACTTATGTGTTTCGTCTGGTTAGTGGGGTAGCCGGGGCCCACTTTACTTAAAGGCGCAAATGTCCATGGGCAGCGATTATCACTTAACACCAGGTGAACCACCAGCTCGTTTGCCACTTTTCACATAAAAGCCCGGAGAAAGCAAAAGAAAACAGAAAATTCATAACATTGATACAAAAAAAACATTTGGTGTATTTGTGTTTATTCAAAATAAACCATATTTTATAAAATAATACAAATATTGAACTAGGAACATTACAATATATTCATTTTAAACGTATCAAAATAATTGATGTAAAGAAAATTTTAGGAAAACCATATGATGCTTAAAGCATTATCCTGATTCAAAACTCGTCGTTGCTTGTTAAAGTTGTCATTGGAGGCGGATTTACGAATAATTACTAATGATTGTTGCTTTTTCCCGCAGGTATATTTTTCTGGCGATATACACGGCGGAGATGATAATTAAGTGTATAGCCAAAGGTTTCATCCTCAATAAGTATACGTATCTACGGAACCCTTGGAACTGGCTGGATTTTGTGGTCATCACGTCGGGGTATGCCACGATAGGCATGGAAGTCGGGAACCTGGCCGGCTTAAGGACCTTCAGGGTATTAAGAGCGTTGAAGACTGTTTCTATAATGCCTGGTAAAGTATCGTTTACACGTTTGTTTTAAAGAATGCTTCGTCTTCATCATCATTTCAGCCTGATTGTGTCCAGTGCCGAACTGAGTCCCAAACAGACCCCCACGAAGCATAACCTTGAGCCACCTACATCCATCACGAGGGTCCCACTCTAGAACCTTTCCTCTACATCGATTATCGGTTATTTCTATCTGGCCGTTGCCACTTCAGATTCAGACACGTTCAGATTGCTAAGCCTCTGAGCTATGTCAGTTACCTTTGTCCTACTTCGGATGTCTTCTTTGCGAACTCCATGACAAAATAAGGAATGCAAAGTTTTAAATATAAAGAATAGAAATAAATAAATAAAAAAACGACAATCTTACATATCGAAAAATTTCATTACATCAGCTTCTGAACTTAACTCTAAACAGCTGGTGTCATCGGGGTCACTACAAATATAAATAAAATAAAGCTAATAAACTAGCGCAATAGTCACAAGCGTTATAAAATAGAAAAATATTTTTACCACTGTGAGCCAGAATTTTATTAATTGTTATTAAATTATCTTATTTATTATTAATCGGCCGTTGGTGTTGGTTAGTTAGTTTAGAAAAAATAATTTTAATTTGTAAATTTTATGTATAACTTTTTTATGTTACATTAAGCGAAAAAATATATACCTTTACTAATTAAGTCATTCTGTGGGATATACCTATGTTCAGCAGTGGAGTCGAATAGACGGAAGTGGTGATGATGATACATTAAATGAAAGTAGTAACTGTCTACTTATTTTTCTTCGCAGGCTTAAAGACTATTATCAACGCACTTCTGCACTCCTTCAAGCAACTGGCGGAGGTCATGACCTTGACTATCTTCTGCCTGATGGTGTTCGCCTTGTTCGCTCTCCAGGTCTACATGGGCGAATTAAGGAATAAATGTGTGAGGAATCTCGTTGTTAGACCTGGAGAAAACTTTACAGATGAGCTGTGGTTACAGTAAGTACATGCAAATCTCAATATAAAAAAACAAGCTGAGTATAGAAAATGGGCAGCTTATTTAGAATTTCTGTAAGCATGATTTATTGTTTAGTCTTATTGGTGACACACAGTGAAATTAATTTCATAAAAATAATTTCTTGTGAAAAATAATTTAAACTTGTTGTGTAAAACGGAAAGTTTTGTCCACGTGAAAAATATCTCTATTTATCTAACTACGATGTGTAAACGGAAGTAAGATGCAAATGAAATGCAAATGGTGCAATACTGATGACACATTATTTTTTTTTAAACTCTCTTTACACAGGTGGATTAGAGAACCGTCAAACTGGATGGTGAACGAGGAAGAAGTGCCTATCATATGTGGTAATCTCACTGGGGCGAGGCACTGTCCTGCCGACTATACCTGTCTATGTGTGGGGCCAAATCCCAACCACGGATACACGAACTTTGACAACTTTCTCTGGTCTATGCTCACCACCTTTCAACTTATCACCCTGGATTATTGGGAGAACGTTTATAATATGGTTGGTTTTATCTACTTTGGGTTCCATTTCATGTAGTATTTTGTAGTGTGAATTTTAAACGTTGGAAATATTTTTTTCATCTCACGGCAATATTAATAGATACCGGCGGAAGAGAAGTAAATTACAAAAAATAGGTCTGTTAGAAAATGTCTGTCGAATTAAGTAAAACTATGATCCCTTTACGTTCATAATTTAAGTATGATTTATTTCTATATTGAATAAATACAAGTTTTAGTAATAAGTTGAGAAAAGTGGGAATAAAGATAATAATAATAATACATAAGTGGGATATGAACTTAACTCTATTATTACAATGTACGCGAAACATTTACTCTATGTTTTGTTAGGCGTGTTTGTTACCTCAACACAGTTACATTTGTACACATTTGTCTTATCCTTTATAGGGACTAACTAAATAGCAACGTACTTCGAGCAATTCTTGTGTTATTTCAACATCGTTCTGATTGTTTTCGCGACATGTGTAATGTAATTAATTTTGTTAATGTAACTGTTACGGAATATTCCTTTAGGTCGGTGCTTACAAGGGATGATTGGTTTCCTGACATCATAAAATTTGTAAATTGTGTAATAACTTAAATCAACTTCTATTTCATTTATAATAGTCTAGTATGTAAAACGGACTTTCCTCCGGAAATTAATTTACTGTAGGCGAGCGGACTGTGAATTAAACGGATCCCGCATAATGAATATGCTTTGAATAAGGTTTAGTAGTTTAACAAACTTAATACAAATTTGTCAAATTTCTATATAAGCTTCGTTGAATACGACGTAGCATAAACGTATCGTAAACTTAATCTCATTATACCTAGTTTTAGTAATAAAGGAGTACATGCAAGAGATAAAATCTGTAAACCTAAAAAAATACGTCGATTATGAACTGAGGCAAATACCATAAAAACTGATATCTACATCGGAATTTACTGAAGCGATTACTTTATATGTCACGAGAGTTGCGTGATTTTAGCGAAAATGTCAGATAGCAATATGGGGACCTAAGCTTCTATTCAATTACCCTAATCACCGTTAATAGAACGCTTAGGCACGTTACACGTCCCCGCGAAACTACGCTCGTTAACTGTTGCTTAGAGTATAATTTACCCACGTTTTACTTAACGGTGCCGCTTAACCATCATGCCGATCAACAAACAAGAACATAAGGTTTGATTTCATTTACATTGTGCTTTTTAAAAATCCAATTCGTTGAAAGGAACGTTAAAACAGTGTGTTTCATTTCAAATTATTATTGTATAATGTACAATATTATTACTTAAACATAATATGCAGTTATGACGAAGTGTCTGGCACGTCCAATTAGTGGTTTTAATATCTTGAGCTTAGCTGGTTCCCAATACGGTAGCTTGCGTAAGACTCTTTTCTAATCCGTTTTTTTTTTTTCAAATAAAGCATTAACCGAGCCACATTTCAAGCCGCGTTTACTGCTACTGTATCTCGTCAAGTTTGTTTCAAAAATAGCTCGGTGGAAGCAATTATATTTATTAGTGTTATTATTTTTAGGTTTTGTCGTCTTGCGGCCCTATGTCCGTCTCTTTCTTTACGGTTGTTGTCTTCTTCGGGTCCTTCTACCTTATTAATCTGATGCTTGCCGTCGTAGCACTGAGCTACGAAGAGGAGTCGCAGATTACACAAGAGGTAATGTGATATGTCTATATTTTTAATTTACTTCATTGAATAATAAATAGATTTTACATCATTATGATTAAAAAAAACTAGGAATACGGTCAGTAAACATAAAACACTATTAAATATAAAACACTTTTAAATTAGGAACGCAAAAAGGATCTGAATGAGCACCGAGACGATTCCACGTTCAGTTTCGACCCCACGTCCCTGGCCGTGCGGACCCTAGCCAAGGATTCAAAGAAGCGGATTGACGCTCGAAAGGGTCTTTTACTGGCCTCCTACTCCAGGAAAAGGACGAGGAGACGCAAAAGAGGCAAGAGCGCTATCCATCATGTCGCGGCCGTCGCCGCGGTTTCCGAAAGGTAAAGAAAACTTCGGATAAATTATTTACATTTTATAGTCCTTATTTTTCTCTTTTTTTCTCAACGATTAAAGATAATTATTAAAATTATACTTCTTTATTGGGAAAATTTATGCTAAAGCGAAACCAAGTTTGAGTTACCATGGTAACCAATAACAACATTTGCCTATAATTCCAAGTTTTTAAGCCGATAACAATTGCCTTTATTGTCTTTTTCACAAACAAAGAGTATTGGCATACGGGAGATGATTTTTATTTTTCTTTTGTTACACTAAAGAAGGTTAAATCTTACGTGCGTGTATACGTAAGTTTTTTTTGTTAAATAAGTTTCTGTTCTCTAGAAAATAGTTTAGAAAGTTTGTTTTATAGTGTTGTGTATCTGTAATATGCTGTTACAACTTGATGATTTAACTATTTGTATATCGATTTTCTGTATGTATTTCGTTGTTGAGCCTTGATTAATTAATAAACGATTATTGCAGTCTTATTATTTGTGAATTTACTAGATAGGCTGTCGAAAAAAACTACAAAATTAATCATAAATTTCAAAAGTAAGTAAGTAAAATATTATTTTTACAATTAAGATGCCAAGAGCCATATATTTACTGTAAAATTTTATTTAGGAGTAAGCATAGTGTAAAAGCAGTCAATAGATGGCGCCAACCGTTGCTAAAATACATAAAAAAGTAGTTAGTTGTCAAGATTTTCGCACCTTGGAGATATAGGGCGTTTAGCTCAGTTGACTAGAGCTCCTGGGCGCGATACCGAGAAGACGCAGTTTCATATCCTAACGGCGTCGAAAATTGGTCAACAATTTCTATCAAAATATATTAAAGTAACATTTAAATTTCATCTTGACTGTAGATTATCACTATATATCAACAAAAATTATAAAATATTAATTAATTTGCTATATCAAGTGGTACTTTCGAAAACTGTTCGATTATATACAATCTTAAATGCTATTTTAGCTAGCCAGAGGAAAGATTGTGTGTAATTTAATATACTCGACAAGCTAATCGTCGCCGTCCTTAAAATAGGAAACGATATGTCAACACGCGAAGAAACAATTCCGTTTTGTCATATTACAGCCAAGCTGGTTTGTATTAATTAACTTATTCATTTATTAATCATTATTTTTTTCGAAAAATAGTTTTGGCAAATCATAGCTTACGAACGTAATTATATTGATAGTTTATTATAACTAACTAATAACTGAGCTATTATTAGCCAGAATAAAGATGAACACAAATTATCGAAGCCGGAATGCTAAACTATTTCACATACCATATAGCACAATTAAGTTCGCGCCAAATAACCCAATTTACAGAATGTATACCAGGTAAAATAAACTTGCCAGCAGCAATCATTCCATTGATATTTTCTACCAAAAACTGAGTACATTCAAACAAATTATCACATGCCCAACTTAACAAGCTTGAGCGAATTCAAAACTTAGCTATCAGATTTATTTTCGGTCTACGCAAGTATGACCATGTCTCCGAATATCGTACAAAGCTCAAGTGGTTACCCATCCGCCTTCGCCGGAATCTGCATATTGTTTCTCTTCTGTACTGTGTTTTGTTCAATCCTATGACTCTGAGTTATTTGAAGGAACAGTTTAAATTTCTTGGTCATGACAGACTAGAAAGAGTTCTGCGATCAGCCAGTGAACTCATTATCACTCCGCATACTTTCCGAACCAATTATTTTAAGAACTCTTTTACGGTCAAAGCCATTTGCCTATGGAACGCGCTTCCGCCACACATCCAGCGCTCAAAAACGTTACGCAAGTTTAAAACTGACGTTAAAAATTATTATCTGTCACTGTGTTCAAGCTGATTATCACCAACGACATTTGTATATTTATTTTTTATTCTTTTCTTCCTGTATATATTTTTGTAAGTTATTGTACAGTATATGTTTAGATTTATGTATGTCTATTGGATCTTATTTCGTATATATTAGTATATTATTATTATACAAAAATACAACAGATTCGTTTAGTTTATTTAAATATTAGTATGTAAGTTTATCATTTACACCACCTACCGTTGTCCAAATTAAATATTTTTAACCACAAGGTTGTCTGAAAGAGATCGCTCCTTAGCGATAAGACCGCCTTATTGTTTATACCTCTTAAGTTTATAGTTCTGTAAGACTTCCTTTCATGTTTTTTTTTGGTGTTCAATAAAGAATATAATAATGCCCATAATGTCTTTTGTGCTTTTTTTCCTTTCTTATCTTTGTAGTTTTTTTAATTTTGTTTTTAGCAGTTTTTGTTTATAGTTTTTTTTTATCTAGTGTAAATTAAGTTGAAAACATTGTTGCCATGATATCGTAGCATGTTGTGTACGCATAGGTTCGACTTTATTGTGATGTGTATATTACTATATGCTGTTTTATGCACCGAATGAAACATAATAAAAATAAAATAAATTATAGTCAACGATGCCTGTAAATAATGCAAGCACATTAAATTTTTCATTTTATAATGATACTCAATTGAAATTTGTATATATAGTTTAAAGTGTTAAATGTTGTTTACACGGAACACATTTACCCGACCTGTATGACGTTCTTAAACGTTCCCCCGTCAACGCAACGTGAAATTTGCATATTAATATTGTTTGCAATGCGGATAATTAAGCCCAACAAGCAGGCGATGTGCTAAGCATACCGGATGCTACATTGGCAAAATTTTGGATAAGACACTGTTCGAATACCTGTACTGTATATCTGATACGGAGTTAATTATATTTTGTAACTTTAGGGTTATCGGGTGTTGAATCTTGGCAACACCGTTGGCATATTTATTGACTGTTCCTTCAAAAGAAAAAAGCATTATTTTAAACATAATTGACTTATATGTATTAACGAAATATATAAACCAACATTTATAATGCATTTTTAAGGAATGGTTTTATATTTATACTAAACAAACAATTATTACAAACAGATCGAGGTCACGGTCAAGGTCAGTGACCCCTAGTGAATCACCACCCCCGCCACCCGCGCCTCCGCCGCCACCACCACCACCGCCACACACGTTACACCCTGACAACGCTTTAGGTAACGTATTCATCTTCCTATTTAAGACCATTACCTTTTTAGCTCTTCTTTGGGTTCCAGGAAAGATTTTTTTTATGTGAGATGCGAGCTATCGGTTCACCTGATGTTAAGTGACAGCCGCCACCTATGGACTCTGTAGTACTCATAAGGTTGAACATGCGTTGCCACCTTTTGATAATGGTGGCCCCTATTACTTCAGTCACCATATGAAGTATAACAATTGCACTTCACGAGACGATCAGTCCTTGCCATCTCGGCGTCGATAATGACCAGGATAAAATAGTGTCGATTCTCAGAAATTTTACATCACGGAACACTTAATGGTATTTACTATCATCATCATTGCCAGGTTGGACCTGGTTTGTAAAATAAAAATCACCTATTATAATTCAAAGGTGAGCCAAACAGACAAAGCCGCTTATAAAAGCTTGTCATAAATAAGCCTAATGCGTACCTCTTGTGTACAGACTGATTTGTTTTAATAATATAATCATTCTTATCAGTCTCGGATAGATATTTATTAGATCGTTGCGGGCGTTCGTAGCATTCGTAGCCAACGGTCGTAGTATTTGTAGCCAAACTCCATAGCATTCGTAGCAGTCGTTTGCAGTGTACGATGGCACTTCGAATTAAGGGAGGTACTTACTAACTTAACAGGTCGTGGGGCACTGAGCGTTGCTGGTCGACAGTTAAGCGACCACAGCAACAATAGAGAGTCCTCACTCGACGACTCAGGCGTGGTCGACGACCACGACGACGGCGAGCACACATCCGACGACCAAGCGCCGCATCCGCACCCGCGGCGCCCCCTTCTACTGCCACCCCCACCCCCGCCACCACACCCCCCAACGCCCCTACCACAAATCCCGCAAATTCAACAGGTAGGCTGTATAAATAGCTAGTGGCTATTAAACAATATTGTTTACTGGATTAGCTGGTTCTCCAATCCGACTTGTACACCGATCAAAAAACGTTTATAACCTTATTTGTATGTAAAAATGAAAATGATAGTCACAAATTAGAGAACAAATGCTTTGTTTAACAAAAAATAACAAATCCTTCATATTCAACCCCACAGATAATTAAATATATCAGATTTGATGAATATTTGAGGGGCTTATTAACCATGTCTGTCTACAACTCCTCGAATTTTGTATTAATAAAACCTTCATTTTCATTGTGGCAGAACAAGTATATAGTAAAAATTTTCAGGAAAGTCAAACGCAAGAGACTATTAATAAAAATACTTCCAATACTGAGAAGCGTGCTGAAAAAACAAAAAAGAAAGAGACAAAAAAGGATGAAAAGGGCACTGTTCAAGAGAAATATCCATTAAATCCTGATTACTTGAATCAAATAGTGGTGCTAGGTAAATGTACTTTATTATTTTTATAACTTTTAACTCGAAAGATAAAGTAAAACCTATATTACATATATAAAGTTTAATTTTTGAGAAATCCTTTGATTGCATAGCTACAAAGCACGCTTTAGAATGATAAAGCACCATTAAAATACCATATCTTAAGAATGACTGCTTAGCAAAACACAAGAGCTCTTATCAACCAAACTTCATTATGATTCCTCGACAGATTTAAATACATGTATTTTATATGACTTTGTAGTTTTAGAATTCATACAAATGTAAAATAATATAAATATGTGTCTACAAATTTGCATGAAATTCTCATAACTATTTATGATGTATGAATAAAATGTTTAATAAAGTCTTAATATTAGCTCAGATGCTTGAATTCTTCGCACATTTTATTAATTATTTTAAATTAATCATATATGAGTATAAACAATATCTCTATTTAACATTCAACTTAAACTTCTGCTTTCTTCTTTTTTTTTTTAAAAGAAAACGGGTATTTAGACTGTCTCGATATATTTATCTTATTTCGTATTTTGAACATTGTTAGTAAACTATTGTTATAATCCTAATGCATTACAGATTTACTTGAACTTTTATATGGATCATTTACGTAACCTTCGAGCAAATGCTCTTGTAACGTTTGTTTAGTACCAAAAATAACACTATGTACACAACTCTAGATAAACTTAAAAGTAGAATACTTTATACATTTTTACACAAAGAAAAAATAATAATGACGACTATTGTAGATTTTATTAACACCAAACGTTTTTTTTAATCATCAATTCAATTACTTAATATAGGGGTAGGTTTCTATATGTAGTTACCATGGTATTATTCCAGTTCAAAAGGCACATGGTACAAGTATTCTGTTTTTATATTTATTTATAAATATGTACGAGTACCAATCTGAGGGTAACAGCTACCACAGTACCGTGCGTTTTCTAGTCGATTAAGTTACTTTTTGTAAAAAGTTTAATAAAGATTAGTGGCTGGTACAATTCACAATTAGTTTCACAATTCTATGGAACAGTAACCCATAGCGACACTTTTAAATAACACCGTTGCAATTTCGCTTCTACCCTCATTAATATCGTCAGGGGCGGACTGGCCATACAAGCACGCGCCCGACCTCCCCCAAGCGGAGACGACGAAAATTAATGAGCTCAGTTTATTGGCAGCCACGCACAAATCTCATATGGGCAATTACGAGCAAAATTGCACTTACTTCACAGGTTAGTAAACACTACTGACGCCAAAGCTTCTGCCCCCCAGTCCACCCCTGTTCCTTAAGGGAAGACTGCAGGGTGAAATTGACCGGACGACTAAACTATCTTTCGCTTCCAAAATTAAATTTCGAAAAATCACCTAGAACATTAAAGTAAAAATAATTATATGAGAGCAACGTTATTATGCGCCAAATGTTTTAATTAATAAATACATTTAAAATACTATATAAATATTGAGAACTATCAACCTGTATGTCTTGTAATTTGCCTCCTGCGTCTGTTCCTTTGAGCCCTTCATTGTCTTTAGCCGTTAGTGTCCTTAAAGCATGCGTTACTAATTACAATACTTAAAATCAACATCGCAATATATTGTGATTGCAAAATAAAGCTTGCCATTAAATAATTTATATAATATGCTTCATGACGCTTCTCCCATTTTCTTTTTTTGTCGTCTTTCTTTAAATTATTGTGTTTCTCTGTGTTGTGCTAACATGAACACTAAACCATTATACACCAATCTAATTACATACAATTTCTCACAGATGAACTCGTCGACAGAAATTGCGAATGCTGTGTTCCTTGTTGCATAGATTACGAAGGTTGGCTGCACTTCCAGAACGTCTTATATGGAATCGTGAAAGATCCTTTGTTTGAACTATTCATTACCACTTGTATAGTATTAAATACACTCTTTCTTGCTCTTGAACATCACGGAATGAGCGAAAATGTTAGACAAGCTTTAGATATAGGAAACAAGGTATGTATTTATAAATTTTTGCGTTGCAACCTCATGCGATAACAATGATTTATTAATTGGCGAATCGTAATTCTAGGTTTTCACTTCAATCTTTACGTTAGAGTGTATTATGAAGGTAATGGCAATGAGCAAAGATTTTTTCTCTTGTGGTTGGAATATTTTTGACTTAATCATCGTGTCAGCAAGTCTTCTCGATCTTATATTTGAACTTGTCGACGGATTGTCTGTGTTACGTGGCCTCCGTTTGGTAAGATTTCTGGCAAACCCTAAGATTTATTAAATTTATATAAAAACTGTCACTTATAAGTAAAACATTGTTTTCTTCTAGTTACGAGTGTTAAAACTAGCTCAATCATGGACAACAATGAAAGTGTTATTGAGTATAATAATATCGACGATAGGTGCTCTTGGTAACTTGACGTTCGTTTTAGTTATAGTTATATACATTTTTGCTGTTATCGGCATGCAACTATTTTCTAAGTCGTACACTCCCGAAAAATTTGATCCCGATCCTGTACCCAGGGTAAATATTCACAATTTACATCAAAAATAATGCATGAAGCAACTATCTAATCTATTTCCCATTAAATCAAATTCGATTTTAAATAATATGTTTTTTCGTTTATGTTTATCTAAATTTCTAAATAACTTATTCTAAATGCAACTCTGGTAGAATAAATATATAAAGATCGTGATTGGGAAATAAATTTTCATAATAATTTAAATAGTTTATTATTTTCTGATTTTACAAATTGTTTACAACAGATGGAATTTCAACGATTTCTTTCACTCGTTCATGATGATATTTCGGATCCTTTGTGGCGAATGGATTGAGCCATTGTGGGATTGTATGCGTGCAGAACGGGCGAGCGGCGCAGAAAGCTGTTTCTTCATATTCTTACCAGCGCTTGTCATGGGTAACTTTATGGTGCTCAATCTCTTCCTTGCCCTGTTACTGAACAGCTTTAATAGCGAGGAGCTCAAAAACCGAAAAGAGGTAAATTCACGTACACTTTCAATCTAAACTATAAAAAGTACACGGTGAGATACGTTGTAGTTTTTTTTCAATGACTTTGCTTGCTTGCCACTAATATCGAATATCGATGACTTATCACTAAGCTGCTCAAGTTTAAGTATGATGTGAGCAATATGTATTTAAATACATTACACTATTTTTCTATTTATAGGAAGTTGGCGAAGATTCAAAATTAGCAAAAAGTTTCGATAGAATACGTTCTATAGTAAGAAAAAAAGGTTTTCTTATATCAAGGAGTAAAGAGACTGAAAAAAAATCAAAATTAGAGGAGTTAGTTAATGAATTTATGTTACATCAACGCGCCGTTAAAGAAAAAGCGTCTGCAACCAGCGAACAAAGATACTCCTCATCAGTGCAAGAAACTATACTTTTTCCTCATGATAATATATATAGTCACAGTTATCAAGAGGCTTTAAATAGGTATGTATTGCAAGTTAGTAAACTTATGTCATTCTTAGCTGGTAAAACATTCCCAGGTTGATAAAATTTTACTTTTAGGCCAATATCGGTAGGCTCGGATTTCGCTTATCCTCAACTGTACCAAGCTGGAAATAACTTGAATCATGGTAGTCAAGAAACTTTGAAGGACGTGCGCGACTTAGCAACAGAACATAAAATAACAAGCATAAGAGAAGATTCTAAAGAAAATCTGGACGAAACCTCATCAACAACGGACCAAGTAATCGCTCAACGGCTACTGAACCAATCCTCTTCGGGCTATCACACCCAACCTTCTGATTCTAAAGGTGAGTCAAGCAGAATAAAAGTAAAGAGTAAAGTAACAGCCTATACATGTCCCACTGTTGGGCAACGACCTCGTCTATACAGAGGGTATCAGGGCATAGTCCATCACGCGGCCCCACTGCGGATTGGCGGACTTCATATATCTTCGAAATATATATTTTTTTGTTATTATTTCGAAAATATGCAGGTTTCCTCACGATGTTTTCCTTCACCGCGGAGCACGTAATAAGTCAGCACTTAAAGTTAAAAACTTCATTGGTGCCGGCACCGGGGATCGAACTCAGGTTGCTCGAGTATATTGAATTAAAGGCGAGCGCCCGGACACTGAGCTATCACGGAATACAGCAATCTCGCTATCAGAATACACTATGCAAAAGGAACATAAAAAAATAATTTTAGAAATCTTTTAGATTCTTAAATTCTAAAATATATGTACTTGATTAAAGATGAAAATGAACAATATGAAATGGCTCAAATATCTTGCCGTACAACACCAGACAAGTCTAGACTGCAAGGAAAAGAGTTACACGGCATTTTAAGTAAGGAAACAATAAAAAGGCCCGATGAAGAAGATATGAAACACCCATGGCAAACTTTAGTATCATATGTAGACGAACTAACCATAGGTGGAAGAAAAAACTCCAAAGGTCAATATATTGATGCAATGGGAAAGTTTCCTGGTTTTGGAAAAAGAAAGGAACCCAAAGTTCCCCAGGACTGTTTTCCGCGACAATGTTACACTGCGTATGTAAACAAGTTTTTTGAACTTAGTCTATGTATAAAAATGATTTTTATTATTACCTATTTCTTTTATAAATTTTCTTTGATTTCTATTATAGTATTTAATAATTGTTCTTGATAGATGTTCGTGTTGGGATGCGTGCATACAAACTAATCTTGGTCAACGGTGGATGTTTATTCGTACATTTATTCTACGATATGTTGATACCCCGGCTTTCGAGTGGTTCGTCCTGGTTCTAATTTTTGCGTCCAGTATAACGCTGTGTTTTGAAGATATTCACTTAGAGAAAAACGTACCATTAAAGAAAATATTGTACTGGACAAACTTAGGTTTCTGCATGATCTTTGTGATAGAAATGTTTTTGAAATGGATAGCACTGGGATTCTTCAGATACTTCACGAGCTTTTGGACGCTTTTAGATTTCACCATAGTTTTTGTAAGTATGCCCTTGTATATTGATTTGTTGAAATGAGGTGGTAAAAAATAATTCTTTCTTCGTTCAGGTTTCAGTGTTTAGTTTATTAATTGAAGAGAACGAAAATCTCAAGGTGCTTAGATCTTTGAGAACTTTACGAGCTTTAAGACCACTGCGGGCGATATCTCGGTGGCAAGGAATGCGAATAGTAGTAAACGCTTTGATGTACGCTATTCCAAGTATTTTCAACGTGTTACTAGTTTGTCTAGTGTTTTGGTTAATTTTCTCCATAATGGGTGTTCAGTTTTTTGGGGGGAAATTTTTCAAATGCGTCGATGATGAAGGAGAATTGTTGCCATTGGAGGTAAGATGACTTTAAATATAGAATTATTTGGAGACACATTTTTTCACATATCCTCCTAATGGTTTTAAAATATTTTACAGGTTGTAAATGATAAATGGGAATGTTATTATAATAACTTCTCTTGGATAAATTCCAAGATTTCTTTTGACCATGTAGGTATAGCGTACTTAGCTCTTTTTCAAGTGGCAACATTTGAAGGATGGATGGAAGTAATGGCTGATGCTGTTGATGCAAGGGGAGTAGACTTACAACCAGCAAGAGAAGCCAATATATACGCCTACATATATTTTGTTATTTTTATCGTTTGTGGTTCTTTTTTTACGTTAAATTTATTCATAGGAGTTATTATAGATAATTTTAACATGCTCAAGAAAAAGGTAATAATATTTCACTGTCTCATTACATTGTAATCAAAAAGTTTACCTGCACCACAATACCTATTTTATTTTTGCTTTCAGTATGAAGGTGGTGTATTAGAAATGTTTTTAACGGAAAGTCAAAAACATTACTACACCGCAATGAAGAAGTTAGGCAGGAAAAAGCCACAAAAAGTAATAAAAAGGCCAAGGAATCAATTTCTTGCCATGTTCTACGACCTATCAAATTCACGACGTTTTGAAATAGCAATATTCGTGCTCATATTTCTTAATATGCTCACGATGGGTATAGAGCACTACGATCAACCACATTCTGTGTTCTTCGTATTAGAAGTTAGTAACGCGTTTTTCACAACCGTGTTTGGTTTAGGTAAGTCATAAATGTATATTACATATACATAATTTTAATTGAATGTTCTCGAAAATCAAAGTTGCTGAAATACAAGTGGAAACAAGAATTTAATCCCTTTATTTTAATCCATTAATCTTACATGTCCCAGTATTTTTTAAAAAATATACAACATATTTTTTAATAATTGTGAGTGGTTGCTGAAGCACGCCCATCCGCACTGGGGCTGCCTTATGGACTACTCCTAAATTATATGAATTTTATTATTTTATATGTTTAGAATAAATATTAACTCATCGTTTTTTTAAATAACGACGTTTTGTTCATTCATTAAAATATGTATTGTATGACTAAATAGTATAAAACAAAGTCGTCCCTCTGTCTGTCTGTCCCTATGACATAGGGATAGACTCCTAACAAAAATTATTAAAGGACTACAATGTATGCTTAGATCTTTAAAATTACGCAACGGATCTTGATGCGGGTTTTTTTATTAGATATAGTGATTCAAGAGTAAGGTTTATATGTATAGTAAATTGAACCCGTACGAAGCCGGGGCAGGTCGCTATTATTATTATGTGTTGAATTATTATGGTCCAAAATATATATTTTGATAACATTTCGAATTAAATTGTTTTTAGAAAGCAAAATCAATTGGAATTTATCTTTTAGCACCTTTTTTATTTATTTTTTTTTATTTCGAACTGGCCAGTACATCTGATGGTAAGTGGCGATGCAGCCTTTGATGGTAAGCGCGCTAGCTCAGTAAAAACCTATTCACTCTTGCCTTGAAGACGCCTACGACCTTGATTATATAGATTGAGTAATAAGGTTTGTTTGATCGATCCCAATAATTTGTCAATACATTACGAAATTAAATACCCATTATCTATTACTTTTGCCCCCCTAATATAAAAAGAGCTTTCTTTTTTTTAGACATAATTATAACTCGTTTTTTTTTTCTCTTACAGAAGCTATAGTCAAAATAGTCGGCTTACGATATCATTATTTCACCGTACCATGGAACGTGTTTGATTTTCTCCTAGTTTTAGCGTCTATCTTAGGCATTGTTATGGAGGACATTATGATCGACCTCCCCATATCTCCCACACTGTTGCGAGTAGTTCGAGTATTTCGAATTGGGAGAATCTTAAGACTGATTAAAGTAAGTAAAACACAGTTTGAATGATTTGTACGTGATTACTGAATTTTCTATATAAAGAGCCAAAAACAAATTTATATGAACATTAAATCCTTTACTCTAAGATCCTAAGAGATCTGTCATGCAACATTTGCTACTACTGCAAAATATCAAAATATATGAAAATATTAAAAAATACAATGACGATACTATTAAAATATCAATATCCGTAAACTGTTTAACAAATATTTTGTTTTTGACCATTTGCAGGCCGCTAAGGGTATTAGGAAACTTCTCTTCGCTTTAGTAGTATCTCTCCCAGCACTGTTTAACATAGGTGCCTTGCTCGCTTTAATTACATTCATATATGCCATCATTGGTATGTCAGTGTTCGGTCATGTAAAAGAGCAGGGTGCTTTAGATGATATTGTCAACTTTCAAACGTTCGGTAGAAGTATGCAGTTACTCTTTCGGTAAGAATCAACGATAGTTTACGGTTTTTTGTTGGGTTTTTCAAAGTATGTGATTTGAACATTTTCTTTTCTAGTCTTATGACCTCAGCAGGTTGGAACGATGTACTTGAATCGCTTATGATCCAGCCACCTGATTGTGAATTGGGAGATATTGGTCACAGCAACGGCAATTGCGGAAGCCCCCTATTAGCCATTACATATTTTACATCTTTTATTATTATAAGTTATATGATTGTGATAAACATGTATATTGCCATCATACTAGAGAACTTCAATCAAGCCCACCAAGAGGAAGAAATTGGTATCGTGGAAGACGATCTTGAGATGTTTTATATTAGATGGTCCAAGTAAGTCCTTCCACTAGTCACGCTATTCATTTTGTACATACACTTAAGTTTTTGCAGAGAAAAAGATAATAAGTGAATTTTTTTACAGATATGATCCACATGCGACCCAATTTATAAGTTTTGCTCAACTATCAGATTTCATAGCATCTCTAGACCCCCCATTAGGTATATCTAAACCAAATACAGTGGCGTTAGTAAGTTTTAATCTTCCTATCGCACGGGGAAATAAAATACATTGTCTAGATATCCTTCATGCGTTGGTAAAACACGTGTTAGGTCATGTGGAGGAAACAGAAACATTTAGGCAGCTTCAAGAACAAATGGACATAAAGTTTAAGAAACAATTTCCAACCAGAAAAGAATTAGAGATAGTGTCTTCCACTAGGATATGGAAAAGAGAAGACAAGGCAGCCCGTACAATACAAAGAACTTGGAGGGAGTACGTAAAGTAAGTCAACAACTGTGCAATTATTCAACTCTCAAACAAAGTTAGTGCCTCAAATATCCAACTTTTCACCGTTTCACACATGTCGTGACAACTTGTGAACTTGTGACAACAGTCAAGCTTATCATTTTACAATATCAATTTTTAAAAATGCACCAAATTCTTGAAATATACCTTTAAAACGTTATTGTTTGAATGTCAACAAATACTTACATTTGTTTTGTTATTGCAGACGTAAGAACCGAAGCCCTTCTAACGAAGAGGAGAGTACGAAATGGTCACCAGGGGGCGGTTGGGGTGGCCGGCTAAGCGCCTTGCTGCACGTTCGAAGAGGATCCCATGCTTCCAGTAGGAAATCTTCTAGAGCCTCGGACGCTTCAGACTTGAGTGAGCTTGGTGGAGCTTGGCTTAATTTGCCACTTCTTTTACTACCCGGAGCCGCACCCGGTGAACAGGTAATATTTGCCTCTAATAGAACTACAAACGAAAGATTCAAGATTTATTCTTTGCTACATTAACTGTTAACGTTACCTCGAAAGGCTATGGAGAGAGCGTAAAGCACAGGCGGAATTCACATTTAAACCCCCTTTTTAAAAAAACGAATCGATTTTGTTTTATTCCTTTCTTAGATATCTGTAAATAATATCCTTAGAAAGATTTTGATATGAATTATTTTCTATAAGAATGAAATTATAATGAAACTCTTCACATTCGAATGATTGTAGGCAAGTGGTTCCGACTCCGCACCTCCACGACGGAGATCAGCTTATGGCTTGCCCCTATTTCTTCGCCATCAAGACGCCGTCGATGAAGATGTCGGGCCCAAACGTGCAGGTTCATATGTAATGTTTTGCTTTATGTGTCTCTTCCTATAGTAGTTAGATTTGTCCGTATGTATATAGAAGCTTTGCAGTAAGTTGAATTCATTATACATTAATGCCTACAGAAAGTTCATCCCTTAATTTAAAACTGCATATTTAAGAAAGAAGGTCCAATACAAGTGATAATCCCACCAAAGAATGTGTCCGGAACTAACCCGAGTGAGAGATCTTTCTAATTTAATGTACTTTAATTTCTTCGAGACTGGAGTGTACAATTTGAGCTTGCGTCCGATATCAGATTCTGCCAGGATATTATATTCAGTATATTATACTCATATAAGATTCTTAACTTAGGAATAAGAAGCAGACGCGATTTAAATTTTTCCTTGGAAAATTTTTTTGTAATGTTCTGTTTTAATAAAAATTTGTGATTATATACATTTTTAAAATAAAGTGTAAGAAAAGTTAGGTTAGTTATTTCACGAAATCACGAAACTGGGACATATTAATATTAAAAGGAATTACAGGATCATAAGAACAGGGGGTATTTGCACATCAGAAACAAAACAAACATCAAACTGAAACATTTGCTAAAACATAGTTTTAATTGTAATGCCAAATCATTTCAAATTAAACTATTTTTATTGCTTCATATCCAAATGACACTTAACTATCAAATGAAGTTTAATAAAAAAATTAAGATAATTTATACAATATTACATTTTTAAAATCAAAAACATTTGTAGAAGAATGAATTTGAACAAAGATAACCATATGTATAAAGAGTGATGAAATCGTGACTGTTCTAAATCACAGAACCATTTAAGATGATAATTAATTTTATTTTTACCGTGAAAGTTGTAGAGTTGCACGTGAACATCTTTAGACAAAATTTTGGTGCACTTTAAATTAAATGGAGCAATTTAAAGGTCATAAACGAATAATAAATGCGGCCTTTAATGCTGTCTGTGTGGGATGGATCGTAACATATAAATAATCATTTATAATTAAATAACTTCTGACAACAAAAAATCTGAAATATTACAAAATACGACACAAATATGCGATCAAAGCAATTCCGATTCCTTCAAGACAATATGAAAATACTCCAACAATATCTATACTGTTTTTCCTCCAAGCTACTTAGTGGAAAGCTTCTCATGTATAAATTCATTCGGTCTGTCAGCGAAAAGAAAACATAGTTCGGTTTGTTTTTTGGCTGTTGTTCAAATGAATTTATGTAATATCCCGAACCCATTACACATTCCGGAAATGTTTATCAACTATGTTGTCCATTATCTAATATGATGTGTTGTAATTTCCAGACTCCTGTGTTAGAGCTTTGCATGTATGTTTCTTGCATAATGTGTTTCGCTAATAGTCCTTTTAGTACATAGTGGCATGATGAAACAAGTGGCTGGCAGACTGTAAGAAATGTGTGGACGCTGAATGATTTTATTTGGAAAACTAATTGGCTTATATTAACTAGACATAAAATTTTAATTGGATGAGATGATGTTCGTTGGTAAGTGATAGTTCTGACTGTGATCTAATCTGCCACATCCCAGAAAAGCAAATTGAGAGCAGAATAAAGGAGGATCGCCAACCGCCAGCTCTGTTTCTTAGTGAGTGGTTCCTTACATTATTTCTCTCTGTAATCACTTCACTGGTCGCTTTTTTTAATATGTTCCTTTACGTCACATTAATAATTATTTTCTCTTTTTAAGATAAAGTTATGATTCTAATAGTTTACAATTTATTTATTTTTTACATGAATACAATAATTATGTGTTATCTAATTTAAACGTATGCTTTCGACGTTTCTTGCTAAATTACTTTATATTTATGACAATATTGTAAAATAAATGTGTATTTATAGAAAATAATAAAGATATATTTTTTTCATACATTTACTTCTATACTAATTTCAAAGTATAAATTTTCACTATGGCAGCTAAAGGTAAGACAGTAAATTTGTTACACGAATGGGCTGGCTTGTCCGGGGCAATATTATAGCCTAACAAGAGACCACTATAAAGTGGAAGCATTATACTTTCGCTTTCGTGTGAGTGGGGTAACCGGGGCACTTTTATTAAAAGCTGCAACGTCTTAGTTGCCAAAGATGTCTATTAGAGGCAGAATATTAATCTAATTCTTTAACATCAGGTGAACCTTTCACATAAAAAAATATATGGAGATTGGTGCAGTCAGTGCTGAGGTAGGACATAAGTCTGCTGCATTAGTGAAAGAATTAAAAAATATAATATTTTGCAATGAATAATCAATATTAAAATATTCTAAATAAGGATACATAAACCTTAAGTGATTTCGAACTTAATAGTAAAGGTATGTAAAAGGTTTAATAATTAATCAGTAAATGAAGAAAAAAACAATAATAAATCCGAAGTTTCGTTTGTTTCATTCAATTAAATAAAGTGAAAACTTTCAATGCATCAAAATATTTACAAGTTAAAGATGTTTGTACGACTTTGCCGATATATTTTAATTTTTAATTTGCTCCTGCCGCTGTTGCTTTTGTGCCACGAAAGTCCGACCGTATCGTGCGGGTACGGTGGCGGATGTTCGTTCTAATTCGTCTTTCTAATGCGTCACCCGTCTTAGGTTCACTTCGGATAATGTCGCGCCGGAACTCCGCGCGGCGGGCCACTACACCCGCGAGAGCGCGGACGCCCTCGCCCCACGCCAACAGCTCCGTCAGCATCCTGGTGACGGAGGCCTCGCCAGATGCCGCCCCGCCCCCCGCAGCGCCCCCCACAGTCGTCCGAGTGCTCGCCCCGCCCTCCGCAGCGCCCTCCACAGTCGTCCGAGTGCTAGTCCACCGCGAGAGTGACGAGCAGCCCAGCTGATCCTCGACCGAAGAGCCCCACGCGGCTCCGGCGCCAGTTGAAGCCAGTTTTGACCGTAGATTTAGCGAGTGATGAAGTTTTAAGTAGCGATTTATTGTGTTCATTCAGATATTCATATAGTTCCCGATGAGAATCCCTTTTTATTGGACCCGACATTAGACGGTGAACAGAACATTGCGATTATGACTGCGCTGTAGGAACATTGACATCCTGAAAGACAGATCTGTCGCGTTAATGTATTTGTTTTTCAGAAATTATCTTCTTTTTATAAATTAAATATGGGAGATGAATAACTATGTAATAGAATTAATGTTTAACAAATTATGACGCAACTTTCGAAAGGCGTCTTAAGTATGATGTTAGATTTCTTTCCAGCTTGATGCTTCATTAGTGACATTATACGTTTTAAAGTATCAGCTTATATTTAAATTCAACATCTTAATGTTATATATATAGATAATGTTTGTTAATTACTTGGATGTGTACATATTGTTATATAATTATAGATTTTGTGATGCAATTTCATTACGCCAATTGTAGGGCTAGGGATCCGCTAGATAAATATTTATATTTATTCCTTTAGCTTTTATTAGATTTTTACTTTCACATTAAGCAATACAATAGTAAAATTATCGTTTCAAGCTATATTGCATTACATGAATGTCCTAAAGTAAATGTTTTATCAGAAAGAAGATATTTTTTTTTTCAATAAGCATTTGTTAAAGGCGTACACTTGGTCAGAAATATGCTAGGCCAAACTATGTTAGATTAAATTAGGACAATTTCTCATCCACGTGTAATATTTAAACGCTGAAGTATTTTTTTTTTTGTAAAATGAATTGTATTTAGGATTAAATGGTTTATGCAAATGAGGAAACAAAGAATAGAACTAGGCAGTGTTGGTAGCTGTTTTGATACTATGTTGTACGTATGTATGCAAATGTAAAACATATGGATAAAAATCACCTTTCCAAAATTTTTTAATCAAAAAGTCACAAAAAATATTTTTTTTAAAGTTTGTCTACTTGTTATAAATAGCAAGAGGACTTAAACAGTAAAATTTAAACGACTAAGAAATTTAAACTTTGATATTGATGGACATATAAACATAAATTAATTTAAGTTATGGCAACACAGTTCATTTTTAACATAAGAATTATTTATATGCTTAGACTTAAATTTTGGTTTAAAAAGGTTTTTTTTTTTTTTTCAAACTTAAATAGACATTAAAAGGGGTGACACATTAACTTAGATGCTAGGTGATAAAATATTCAAATTAATAAATTAAATATTAAAGATGGAATTTAATACTTCAAATAGAAATTACTAAAAAAAATTTAGATATTATCTCTTCAAGAGGCAACAATACAAAATTTGATAACACAAACATGCTAAAAAAACTCTGGCAAAATAGTAAAACATACTGTGGGCTCCGCACAAATCGCATTAAAAAAAAATTTATGGTGATAGTTACATTAGTTCTAGCATTAAAATCGTAAAGACAATATTGAAATGTAGTTATTTAAATAAACAGTTCTTTGCAAAGGCTTTTTGGCCATAGCTTACAAAGAATTTTACATTTTCTTCATTACCTTTAACCATTTGCATCTTAACTTCAGGTACAAAGTCTTAGAGAGAATTTTATTAAGTGTAAATGGGTATTTTCTTCATTAGATCTCAGCAGATAGATTAAGATTTTGATAATATTCAAATTTTTTTTCTCCTACCGCATAACCAAACAGTTGGTTTGTAACCAACCAACTGTTTGGTTATTATATGTTGAATTGAATATATCAGCGAAATTATTATTTAGAATTTTCTTACATCAGTCGTTATGAAAGAACTAAATTAAATGTAACTCTATAAGCTTGACGAAAGATCGATTGTTTTTTTTATGTTTTTTCTGTGATGTATTTTCTTTCATAATTCGTAGTTAAAACAAAATTTTCGTTCAAGTTAAATATAGCATATAAGATATAGATAAACAAAATAATATTTTCCGCGTTCCTTCGTTAATGTGCATATGTTTGCCAAAATTATAATCTTTATTAGTGCTTTAAAAATAATAATATCACATAAAAAGCTTAGATAACTGCACTTTATAACTAATGAAGGAATAGCATTTTACTAAACCATTGGTTTATGTTAAAAAATAACACCATTTCAATAAGTAACAAATATAAATACGCATAGTGTTTGGAAGATTCAGTTTTTAAATTAGCTCGCCTAATGCTTTTTCTGCGAGCGAGAGAGAAAAGAGCTGCCATCTCAATGATTAAATCCGCTCAATAACACTACCAATAAATATTGGGGCAATCATGTAGATAATGTAATTGATTTCTATTGACTGCCACGGTCGGTCTACATTTACCCTTATTAAGAAATTGCTTGTATTTAATTTATATTTCTTATTTATATTATGTACAGACAAGCATTAATGAAGCCATTAGTGTCAGGGCGCTGGTATTTCCATTTACACGAGCAAACTGAGTTCGATCCTTGTTGACAGCAACAGTTCATTTTAAGTTTACTTATCATTTGTTTGCGGTGAAGGGAAAGATCGTGAATAAACCTGAGTGTAATTTTAGAAAAAATAACAAAAAATGTTTTTCGAAGATATGTGAAGTCCGCCTATACGCAAGGCGCCTCGTGGTGGACTATGCCCAGATAACCTCCGAACAGGAGGCCTTTGCCCAATAGCAGTTATGTATATGTATTATCTACTATTGATATGTTGATGAGCTGTTTTTTGAATTTTTTTGTGAAATATCCTTGCTGAATTTCAACATACATTGCTCATTAGACGATGGTAGCTCCATTTAAGGACCAATATTTTTATAAGATCGACCAAACATCTTTTAGCAGAGCCATTAATATCTTAAATGGAAAAGGTATTAATTGTTTTAAAGCCTACCACCTTAACTGTTATAATTGTAAACTTTACAGCACGAAGCTAAGCAAAGCCAAAAAAATAAGGATTACTCAATTAACTTCCTCTTCATTTTTGTTGATGGTTATTTCTCAAATTGTGTGACATTGTACATAGAAGAGAGAAAATGCAATAATTTTCATAATTTTTATTAGTAAAAGGTTGTTAGATCAAATTTAAACCTTACGATATACAATGTACATTTTAAATATTTGTAGTGAGAGAGTGCATATGACAACTATGTCTGGGGCATGATACGTCATCAGGTAATTATATAAGGTATATAATTATATTCAACTGTAAAATATGTAAATAAAACGTTCAAGTGAGACCT
Source organism: Iphiclides podalirius (assembly GCA_933534255.1). Lineage (NCBI taxonomy): Eukaryota > Metazoa > Arthropoda > Insecta > Lepidoptera > Papilionidae > Iphiclides > Iphiclides podalirius. The sequence continues at coordinate 10,057,346 of OW152826.1, forward strand.
ACGAAATATGATTTTCTTCTAAGATACAAAAATAAAAATTAACCATGTTGAAATTATGATTAAATGAAAATACTGCAGTTGTCTCTTTCATTTGCCTGATCCATTTTAGCTTTGTTTGGGTTTTTATTTTGAATTGACGATTAATGACGGTTCACATGAAGATAAGGATAGGAGAGAAGTAGGAGGAGTTATAAAAGCCTTGGTGTTGCACGCGTGTTGTCAACAACCAATAGTCGGAATCTCTGGTTGCCTCACTCACCTGCAGGGCCAGATTTAGAGGTCTGGTGGCTTCGAGGCAACAACGGAGTGGAGGCCCATTGGCCCCAAATTATTTTCCAAATAAAATGAGCAATTTTTTTCACTCGAGTTTTCCAATAAATAATTTATTGTGAACCAAAGTATAGATTCTTTTATTAAGAAAGGAAAAGTTGTTTACTAGTATTTAGTAGATTCGGAATTTGAATTTTTTTTCCGAAGTCTCTTTTGTGGGGTCCCCGGGGCTAAACCACGGTTGCCCTCCCCTAAATCCGGCCCTGCTCACCTGATAATACGCAAAATCGTAAATACTATTACTGAGCGCCGTTTTCCGTGAGGCTGCTGTTCTCGTTTGGCCGTAACATGATGTACAGTAGCTGCATCAAGGAAATAAATCGGTTGTCTTTATGAAAAAGATTTATAAAATTCTGTCGTTATAATAATTATAAATAGGTGAAAATTAAGATAGTCCTGGAATTTAAGTATATTACATATCTTATACCTTTAAACGAGCAATTCTTGTATATATATATATATATATATATATATATATATATATATATATAAGAATCTCGGAAACGGCTCCAGCGATTTTCATGAAATTTAGTATGTGCGTAGATTCGGGGCGGGAAGGCGGGTTAGAATTTTCGGGCGAAATATCGATCTAGCTAGGTTTCATTTTTAGAAAACGTCCTTTTATGCCTTTTTTCAGGGAATGAAAAATATCATTCGAATATGACAGTAAATTTCGCCGCAAAATAAAATGTCATTATAGCTCGATCGGTAATCGGGCGGCCCCAAAACAGACGGCCGTGGTTCGTATCACGATCATTTACACACTTATTTTTTTAACTTTTTTTCTATACCAGATCATTGCTTTCTTTATCTTTTATTTTTTGTCGATTTGTTATTTTGTTATTTTTTTCCCTTTTTTTTAAAGTTCTTTCTACATTACTTAGTAATTTGTATCTAAATGTAATATCCAAAATACACGATTTACCAAAAAAAAACAAACCGACCTCCAGGTACTAGTGATTAAATCTTATCTCATCTGTAGACTAAGAACTCAAAAAGAATTATGAAATAACATAAAATATAAGCTTGCACGTCGGAGTCACCTTTGATATTGAAGCGGCTAGATCGTTAAAATCATCTTGACCTACTTGACATTCGCGGCAGACTGTACATCTTTAGTCTGGGAAGTTTATATTTTTTACTCGACACGGTTACTTTGGAATTAGAGTGTCTTTGATATTAAAATGGTGCTATTAGATTTTTAATTAGTAATTAGTCTGAATCGTGATAGCTCGGCAGCTTGTTTTCAATCAAATATACTAAGGCTACCTTAGTTCAATTCCCGGTGCCGGCACCAATGAAAATTTTAGTTACAACTTTAAGAACTTTAAGTGCTGTCTCATCACCTGCTCAGCGGAATATTGGAATGGAAAAAAAATTCTAAGTTTTATGTAATGTGAGAAGGTAAGTAGCAAGCGAGTTGGCAGTTAATCTGACGTTATGAGTAAGTGATAATCGACGCCCATTACCATTTGCAACACCCAGTTGTGTAGGGTTGCATATGCGTTGCCACCTTTTAATGACCCTTGTACAGAGGTGGCCTTTGTCCAGCAGTTTTATACTTAATTAGTGTAACGTTGTTGTATCGTCTGGGCTCACGAGTATTCTTGGTCACTTCATGACTTACGATATCAGCTCATACACATACTATTTTAAATCCTGGTTAGTGAGTACTGTATTGCTAATCGACGATACCGTGATACTGTGTGATACCGTGATACTGTGTGGCCGACGTCCGCAATCAGTTTAGTAATACAGTTAAACTTTATTTAGCGCCATCTGGGCGTTAATTAGCGGTCAGAACAAATTGGGTAAGCGAAACCTGCGCTCTTAAAATGTTAAAGCAGCTGAAATTTTGGCAGTCGAAAAATTCAATGAATGATTTTAAAAAACTAAAATTAATTTCATTTTTAAATTCAAATTCCAAAAAGGTAATTGTTGTCATATTTTTTTTATTTATAACTTTTTTAAGAACTTTATTCTGAAAAAAATTATTCCAGTTAAACTCTTGTAATGATGACAAAAATTCGTATGTTAAATAGACAGGCAGACGCCTCTTACGCGGCATTTCAACAGGTTATTGCTTAGTCCAAAAAGGCACCGGAAGTGTGCCCGACGAAGCTCGGACCGCAAACAAAGACGCAAAGGAAAGGCGCAAAGGCTATTAAGATCAAATACATATGATTATGAATACGTATATACATATGATTATACATGATGATAAGTCCTGTAGACTTTTGAGAACTTGACTATAAGGGATGTATATATAGGGAGTACACACTAGATGACTGTTTTCTATCAAGCCCATAGTTGCATAGTTCAAACTGGTCTATTCAAACATTATGGAAAATTGCCATCGTCAAAATGCTTTAACATTGTCGTAACAAAAAAGATGAAGATGTCTCGCTGTTGAAATCTACTGGCTGAATGAAATTTCAAAGTGTTACTGGTGTTGTAGAGATTTTTAAAATTGAAATAAATAAGTTCCTGAGGAACAAAACCCACCACGGATTTATAGTTTACATCAAAGGATTTTTTTTTAAATATCCCCTGAGATTTTACGTCGTTAAAATACGACGACATAATATATGACAATAATAGAGAAATATTTTATGATTTCATACACGAAATTTATTTTAATTTTAATATTACCTAGTAATAATTTTAATATTATTTAAAAATGCATGTGCCAGTGTAAACACAATTTTTGAAACTTAAATTCAAATCTTATTTTAAACAGACTATTATAGTTTTTATAAGAAATAAACTTCTTTAAACAGAAATCCTTATAATATGAAGAGAAGACTTTTAAGATGCATTTTTACGTTGACTTTTAAAATAAGTTTTTAAAGCATATACTTACGCTTTAAAAAAACTGAAACTAAAACCATTAAATAAAATTTATATAAAGAAAATTTAATCAAGAATTAATTAAATTTAATTAAATCATATCAAGAATTTCGTAAATTGTAAACGAATTTAGTGCAAGATCAAAGTAATCATCGCCAAGTGCTGCAACATACTATCTATAATTTTAAAGTCTTATTTACCACTGGGGGAGGCCTATGTTCAGCAGTGGACTCAAACAGGCTGAAATGATGATGATGATGATGATGATGATTTACCACTGTTAGACTTTCAAAGCATTTCAATAAGCTCTAACCTATATCGTAGTGGTTGTGCTCATTTTCAAATATTTTTAAGTAGGTTATTATTAAGAAAAGACTACATAGTATTTATGGACATCAAAACTTATGAATAAATAATAAAACTGTATGAGCTTTTTCAAAAATGTTTGTGAAAGTTATTAATTTTAAATTTATGTGTAATTAAATCCGAATTATATTACCTACAACCTACAACTTTGAATAGTTCATTATAGTTATTACAATATAGATGCATCGTTTTTCATTTGAATTCGACGACAACACGTTTTATGAATTACAGAAAATACCAAACGCGAGGAATACGTGTACGGAGGTACATTACCCCAGCGTAGTCTCCCAGTGGCCATTCAACAAAATAATGCCAAGCAACGCGCACGTATTCCCGGCTTTATTTCAGCTCATTTGAAATCATAAGGCCTCATAACCTACTTGACGCGTGACCTCTGTAGACGGCGGCTGCTTTTTCTTTCAGAAATTCTTACACTTTTCCTCAACACTCTTACAATTTCGTGAGTAATGTAACAATGATCCCCCATTCATTTTTAGTTTCGCAACCGACGCTTTGCTCAGACAATAAATACTTTTAGTTTTATAATCATGAAGAATGTTGGTCTTTATCTTGTTGTCAAGTTGACTTTTCTATCAGTCTCAAACACTATTTAAAGCAACTAATAGTATCCAACTAAAATTTTAGTTTTATCAAAAAACATATCGGGGTTACATTTTAGCAGAGTGCTAGTAATAAATGAGTAAATGCTAGAGTGTAATGAAATACCCAGGTTTGAAAAGTATAATCGATTAATTAAATACATAGTAATAAAACTATTTGGTTACTTATTTATTAAAAATTAAAAAAAGTCCCCTATCTCCTCAAACGCATTGCGTTTGTTTGCACGGCTTGCTAAAATCTTCTTACTGCTACCCTTACCCCACCCAGGTGGGGTCGGCAAAACATGTGAGTCGTGTTATTAATGGTAGTGGGTATTATCTGTGCATCCCACAAGTTCTTGTCCCATCACATTGAACCTACGACAGATGCGTTGACAACCTTTTGAAAATTGGACTCCGGCTACCTCACTCACCAGACGAAACGCGAAAGTATTTGTCATACTTCCACTTTACGCTGGTCTTCTGTGAGGTCGTGGTACTTACCCGGACGGCCTGCCCATTCATGCAACAGGGAAGGCTATTTGTGGCCCTGCCACATAGAAATTTATAATTAAATGAATATAAAATAAAATTGACTACTACTCGACAGGTCTGTGGTTAGCTTTTAGAATTCTTAATGATATAAAGTATATTTAAAGCACATTTTGTGTCCACGTGCAATGCAAATATCAAAAAACGTGTTTTATTCATTGGACCCGGTAATTAAAACTTTTCAAAAGCAAGCCTAACTTAAACTTTCTATGCAAATTTTATTCTGCGTAGCTTTGTCACGCTTACAAAAAAATTGTATTTACAAAAAGGACATACAAATATTACAGTATTTATGTTACAAAATGGAACATAAGCCAAAAGGTTTTCGAAACAATCTATTTATGCGCACCCATGAAAACAATCCTTTAATTTATCCCAGCTAAAAATCCGTCATTTCAAACAACCACATTTTCACCACACTGAATAGAAGATCCATGAGCAAAGAGGTCGTCCCGCAACACTTAAAGTTTGAGTGTCTAAAGCGCCTACCTGTTTTGCGAGAGAATTATAACTTTGACATAGCCCACCTGTGACCATTAATTTATAACAGCTCCCCACAAAATGTTAACGATATAACGTTTACTATTTTATTACAGATATATATTATATTACATACATTTTGAAAATAAATGAATTCAGTGCCGTGTAAATAAAAAACACACCTTTTGATTGATATATTTTTTCATTCACAACAAAATCCTATTAGTATATGTTGGTTTTATTATTTATTTTTTATGCAGTTAGTAACATTCCTTTTCTAATTTTTCTCTAATTCATTCATCTACAGTACCGATGGAACATGAATATGCTAGAACCATTTACTCTAGATGCATCACATAGCCTTCTTAAAAATATATCTTTAATATGATTACAACAGTAATTAATTTTAACAGTTTTTGCCTACTTTATATTTTTATTTATCTACTTCTATTTCTATTCTATTTCCAAATATGAATCTCTCTAATTCACATAAATTAACATGGTATAGTTATTGGCTCTAAATGCTACCTCCTTGAAGTTGTACATATAATGTTCTAAAACTCACTGTACAATAAGGTATATTTGTTGCAGGATAGTTTTATTAGACATATGTTTTCCACGAAGAACGATTCAAATTCCGTAATGTGTGATAAGTATTCTATATGTGGAAAAAAGTTACGTTCATAATTCGGTTGAATGTTTTTTTAATGTTTGCTACCTACGAACTACATCAATTACGAACCAATTTTAGTTTTTTTAGCTTCTATATACTTATATACCATACTAATTACATTATTATTGGACTATGTCCTCCGGAGATACATGTATGAACTCGTCAAAATAAAATAGAAAATGTATAATGAGAGAGACATTAAAGTTGTTTTTGTCTTTTGTTACTAAACATGGTTTATTAAATATTCAGTTTCATAACCAATCATTATTCCAGAGTTTTATAGAAGACGACAGATTGACAAAATTCAGTATTATTTTTAGATAACACTGTAATATAATGGGCGTTGATTTTAAGCTATGTTCCCTCAGCCTAAGATTCTGTGGCTTGGTCGCATTATCTAGTTTAAGTCTAGAGTCGGTGCTAACAGAGGAATTATGTGAGCTAAGCGGCTTGCCTGTCTTTAATGAATTACGGGTCTTCGCACGTATGCATTGTTAATTTGAATTACAAAATTACTTTGCTACATTCACTTATTTCAATAGTTATACAGTTATTTAATAAGAAGGAAGATACATATATTTCCACGTCACGCTGGTCTTCTGTGAAGCCACTCTACCTCCTTGAATTATATAGAGTTGATATTTTTTTTTCTAATGTTCTTCAAAACTCGCTCCTGACTTCTTACTAACCTCAGGCTGCTAAATACTACTACGCCATTAGATCGTAAATTAAAAAACAGTAACTGAAAGTTGCTTGTTGCTTAATCTAGACAATTATGAGTTCCAACTATTTATCAAGCTATTGAAATGATTAATAAATAGGAAAGTGTTTGATGGAACTCATGATGAGGACAAACAACTTATGACGAAACAGTAATTTATTAGGTTCGGGAAGAACTCTTTTCGCAAATAGTATCTATGTACTTATAATATAATCCCTATGGCTATACGATATGTATCTGACTGGTTTTGGTATCATTAAAAAGTTTAAATTTCAAAAAAGACAATTCCAAATTCAAATTAGGAAGATGTGTGATTTTCATTTGGTTTTCTTACTGTTAAGATGAGAGATTCTAATGAAAAATTCGATACATTTTAAAATTTTTCTACAAAAAAGGTATAAATGCAACGCAAGCCGCGAAAAAAAATTGTGATATTTATGGACCTACTGCAGTGTCTGTGAGAGTAGCACAAATTTGGTTTAAGCGTTTTGAATCAGGAAATTTTGATGTCATAGATGCACCTCGCTCTGTGCGCCCTGTTACGGATAAAATGGATGCCATTTTTGAAAAAGTGGAGCAAGATCGACATATCAGTAGTTTCGATGTAGCTGAAGAACTGGGAATTGACCACAAAACAGTTTTGGCGCACTTGAAAAAAGCTGGGTACACAAAAAAGCTCGATATTTGGGTGAGCTCATGGCTCACTGAAAGAAATCTAATGAACCGTGTACTCGTTTGTGATTCTTTATTACGACGTAATGAAACCGAACCATTTTTGAAACACCTGATAACTGGTGATGAAAAGTGGAGCATGTACGACAAGAACGTGCGAAAGAGGTCGTGGTCAAAGGCTGGTCAGGCTTCACAGACTCTGGCAAAATCCGAGTTATCTCGCAACATGTTAATGCTGTGTGTATGGTGAGATTGGAAGGGCATTATTCATTATGAGTTGTTACCGCTAGGCAGGACCTCTGATTCTGAACTCTACTGCGAACAACTGATGAGATTAAAGTAATAAGTTGAGAGAAAGCGGCTGAAATTAATCAACAGAAGGGGTGTGGTTTTTCATCATGATAACGCTAGACCTCACATATCTTTAGCCAATCAGCAAAAATTAAGAGAGTTAGAGGACCTGCCAGTCCTTATTTTCTCAGTCATGTTATAGGCACACACAGAAGTTATGTAACCTGAATAATAATGAATATGAATGGGGTTGGCGGGTGCAAGACTGGAGGATAACAGAGAAAGATTTGAATAGCCGTATGAATGATATGTCTGTGAAAGTGGTCAGTATTGAAATGACGATGAAAGAACATTCTGTAGCGATTCCACCTAGTATGGGATAAGGGCAGGAGAAGAGGAAGAATCGAAAATCTAATCAACATTTGTGTTTTTGTTACCGATTATTTAAGAAATTACTATTACTAATGCATACGCCATTCTCGTAAAAAATTCACAGACAATACTTCGAGAGCAAATCAAATTTCTTATATTCCAGGTCGACAAATAGCTTAGCAGAAACAATCGACGTAAAACGTTTTTACTGCCCTTAATAAATTTCGTTGCCGACATTTCTCCGAGCGAAAATGTCAAGATTGAGTGACGGCATTACTAAGGATTATCAGTAAAGCCCAAATTGTACTTGTCTTATTTTTTAACAGTTTTAATTTATCGAAATCATAAGAACTAATATGAGTTTTATGATTTGAATATCTTTTTAGGGTTCCGTACTCAAAGGATAAAACGGGACCTTATTACTAAGACTCCGCTGTCTGTCTGTCTGTCTGTCTATCCCTCTGTCGCCAGGCTGTATTTCATGAACCGTGATAGTAAAACAATTGAAATTTTCACAGATGATGTAATTCTGTTGCCCATACAACAGACATGATTTTTTTGTATATACCTTATGTCGCTAATATGTAAGTTTATAAATAAAGTTTAGGTAAGAATACCGGCATTTCACTCCAATCCGGAAACCCCTAGCGCGTAACAGTACATATACAGCGTGTCTTTACAATCGCGACAATAAATGAACACACATATAGAGGATAACTTTTTAAAATTGTATTAAACATTTACATTCTTTAAACATCAATATTTACAAAGTTATTAAATTTTCCAAAACAAAAAGCGACGGCAAGCATTTGTAAGAGACAAAACATATTGTTAGATGGAGAGGCTTGTAATGCGACGCTGTGGCAACGAATGAAAAAGTCTCTGAATGTATGAATCAGTCAGTTGTAGTTGTATAGATTGTTACAAATTTTGTTTCTTTAAAATATGTAGAAAAAGTGCGAAAAGATTGTCGCCGCTGTGGGAATCGAACCCACGTCTTCGGCATTCGCGGCCTGACGCTCTAGCCACTGAGCTAAACATTATCCCTCATTTTGTTGATATTATGACTCAAATATAATTTGATTTTGACTTGCTTATACATAGAAGTGTTCTTGTAATGGCAAAGCAGGTTAACATACAAACAACAGTAAACATAACTTTATCAGTTACCCGGAATATGCACAGCCACAAATATTGTTTACATTTCAGCCGACAATTTAGAAATATAAGAAATGCACAAAATTAGGAAATACTCTATTTTGATTTTGAATAACGACTGTCAATGCTATCGAATTTCAGTGACGAGATTCGTAGATGATCAAGTTAAATCTCTTTGCAATTTCCTTTTTACACGACTTACTATTAGACAGACAGATAGACAAATAAATAATGTGATTACCAGGATGTGAGAATGTATTCGGCAAGAAACTATAAGGGATTAACTGTGAAACACTCACTGGCATTCTTAGGCGAACACAAGCTATGATTTTAGCAAAATAAAGACATTCTAAAAAATAACATTATACTAAAAAAAAACATATTTTAATTTATTTTTACATTATGAAAGAAAGACAAAAAAAAGTGTTTGCATTTCACTTAGGCACGAGTCAATATTTGTCATAAATTTATTATACCTTGACGATAATTTTAACAAAACTGTAACTGCTTCGCAGACTGTATTGCCGTTGCCCAATAGAAAATATTTGTAAGGCGAACTTTAACGACATCGTTTATCAATGCTACTTTTTTACTTACTGCTTATACGTAGAAAAAAGTATATGAAAACCATCAAAAATTGAAACAACAACCCTCATTAACATAGGAGAAATCGTCGTGAATCACCGACTAAAAGTTGGCCAAGAAAACACTAGACAGCAATCAATTGACATCAAGCAATCAATTTGTAATCAATTGGCGTTATTTGTAATTGTTTTTATTTTTTTTCTTTCCATTTAATGCTCCAGTTTTTGCTGCATTAAATCGGATTTATTTGCACGATGTATTTACAAAAAACACAAAGTGTCGCTAAAGTATGCCCTCTACGATTTGCTTCGTTTCGCTACAAGTTGCTATGATATACAGTGAATACTCGTAGAAGTCAAAATAAAATATGATACGTAAGTATTGTTGCTCATATAAATGGTTGTTTGGAGAAGATTAGACCCTTAGTAAATGTTTATTTATTGTAGCACTGCGACTTACAAGAACCAAATTATTATTGAATACTTCTCAATAATAACGACAACTGTCGAAAATTGTATTGTTGGACTTGGGAAAGAATTTTTTTTGCTGATGGACGCTTCGTAAATGACGAATTTCAAATTTGCTTTCAACATCAAAATTCACTTTTTTCTTCTTTTTTATATCTTTATAGCAGATTATTAAATCTTTCGAATTCGATATTACTTCACACATAGCATGGAAATATACATTTCCCCATTGTTACTTTATATTTAAAATTGTTAGAAGAAAACGCTAAATATTTGGAAGTGAAAAGCCGCTGCCGATTATCAAAGTTACGCCAAGTAGGTTTTGAAGTGATATGTCAAAGGAGCTAAAATTAAGACGGTAGGAGTTGCTTTTTGTTTGATATTATTTTCTCAAATGACCTCTGTGAAAATACACTTGGGAAATATATCTCCTAAATATGTAATTTATCTTAAATAGCTATTTCTTTTAATTGAAATATGAATAATTGTTTTAATTACATAAAAATCAGTGCAAGCGTATCACAATATGTCAAGTATATAGTATGTAAACTATATACTAACTTCGACACAGCCCACCCACAATCATAATTTTCTCCACAAAATATGATAAAACATTAAACTCTTTAATAGCGATCACAATAAATAGTAACTGTATTTCTTAATATCGCTATTAATATATAGAAATAGAGTTATAATATAGAATCGATGATATAAACTGAGGTACGACTTAATAATGTAACATTATGATATACATATATAAACTTAATAATATCAAATTTTAATGGACATTTACCTGATACATAAAAGGTATGAAATTAGATTGTATTAAATAATACTTATAACGAGCTAACTAATTAGAAGATCCTGCTAACACAGTCAAGTCCTAAGTGGCAAGAATAGGATTAAAAGGATAACACAGTAGTTGGATGGATATAAATAATATAAGTTAATTCCTTTATAGATTAAATGTACTTTGCGTTCGTAAACATTTAGCCTATGTCGAATATAACTAAACAAATAGTAAGAATAACTTCACGTATGAAGGATACTTTACACGTAATATTACATTATTATATTAATATTATATTATATATATTCTTATCAACTGCTTATTCATATCATTTAATATTTTCGTTTCGCGTCTAGACTCACGGTCCTATAAAATGTGAAAAGATTTTTACAGTATTCTCGCATCTCAAAGCAATGCAAAGATCGATCGTTGCCGTCATTCTTGACATTGAGGTACCAAATATATCTAGCCACTTACGCTGCGCACACATAACGTAGGTTGATAAATAAAAAATAAATGCGCAATCGAAATATGAATGATGAATTGCCGTAGGCTTACGATCTCTTAAAATTAATCGACAGTGAATCCTATTCCTTAGATGACGACAAATGAAGTTTGCCTTTTTTTTTACCTCTTATTTTTATAAAGTGGTAATAACTAGTAATCTCTGCATGCAGCACCATCAGTAGATTGTCTGAATGCTATTCTAGAATCGATCTATAATCGATAGTAACACATTTAGTGTAATGGTTAAGAAAGAAATGCGATCTGAGGTTGTAGGAATCAAAAATCTCAACTCGCTTTGGGCCTTTAAAAATTTTGTATCATTTTAATTATTTAAGTTGTTTTTGTCCAACTTTGCTCGATTGTATTGGATAAAGCCGCGATAACCAAATTCAAATTAACAACGACATTTTCATTAAAAACCTAAATGTTAAAAACACAAATGAACGGAACACTAGACCATCTGCGGCAGTAAAGTCATTTGCAAGAACAACCTTTCAATAGGTAGGTATTGTACCTTTGTTATTAACATATCAACGCATATCTTTTTTTCCGAAGTTACTTCATTAATAACATAGTAGCATATACTATGAAATTTGTATATACACGTTGGCCATTGTAAGAGTATTAAGTAAAATCAAAAATAGAAAGCAAATGCAATAATATTTACTATATTATCTATATATTATTACGTGAAGCAAAAACTTTGTACCTCTTTTTACGAAAATTGCGCGGACGGAGGAAAATAAAATTTCCCATTTACAGTTTATTCTAGCGACCCGCCCCGGCTTCGCACGGGTGCAGTGCATTATACATTTATAAACCTTCCTCTTGAATCACTCTATCTAGCAAAAAAAAACGCAATAAAATCCGTTGCGTAGTTTTAAAGTCCTAAGAATACATAGGGACAGACAGACAGCGGGATGACTTTGTTTTATACTATGTAGTGATAGATAAGGTGTACAGAATGCAGATTTTTTTGATTATGCATAAAAAATACAGTATCACATAAAATTCACTACATTATTTATACAGCGTGTCGTTACCATCGCGACAATAGTTGAACACACGTCTAACGCTACTTGCCAATAATCATAAAAAATATTAACGTTAAACAAAATCCGTAATTAAAAAAAAATATATTTTTCAAACAAACTAATTAAGTAAAAAAGAAACAAAATTTGTAACATCCTATACAACTCGCGCCACAGCGTCGCATTACAAGCCTCTCCTTTTAACAGTATGTTTTGTCTCTTTTAAATTCATTCAACCCATTCATATTATGCTTTGTGACCTTTACAAATTAACTTTACGTTACGCTTTTATAGGTAAGGGTGTTCTAAAATTCTTTGTTTTGGAAAATTTAATAACTCTGTAAATATTGATGTTGAAAGAATTTAAATGTTTAATACAACTTTAAAAAGTTATCCCCTATATGTGTGTTCATTTATTGTCGCGATGGTAACGACACGCTGTATACCATACCATATAAATTAGTTCAACTCAGACCTTTACCGACTCAATTTCTATAAAAAAAAAAACCTGTGGCAATCGGGGACTGCCGCGGTAAAGCTATTGCACATTTTATCAACTTATGCAATTATAATTATTTATTTATTTTTTATTTATGCAGTATTTTTTCTTTGATTTTAATTCAAGTTACACTTTTTGAGCGTGGTGACCATAAGGTAATATTTTTTTTCTTTTATTGAATAAATATAATATCGTTATATATATAACGATATTATAAGAAAAAAAATATTTTATATCGTTTAAAATATTTTTATTATCTTACAATACATGTAGGTTATTCAGAAATTTTTATCATTGAAACTAGAGGTTTATGATAACTAAAATTAGAAACATAAGTTTGAGACTTGATATCCTATAATTATCTTATCATCGTATGATAATATAATATTATAATATCCATCCGTGCGAGCTTCCGTATCATACAAATACACGTTAAGCGAGCGCTCGGTCGAGCTACATGGTAGGTGGAGTAGGGGGTGTTAGGTTTTATTTTCGCTACGGAATTTTTTGATACGGTCGCCGCGCTCAAAGCCCGCGATAAAAGCTATGCAATAGCTTAAAAACTAACACAACATTTGCAATAGGTTTTAAAACACGCTTACTATCAATGCAGAGATATAGCGTATTCGGTTTATTTATTGAAAATCTCTAAGGGCTCATGTCAAATATATTTCCCACAATTAAATACATTAAATTACACAATTAAATTTAAAAATAATCTTCGTGACCTAAGTCTTGAAAGGGAATAGAGTTGGTGTCATTGATGGTGTATTACCTATTTCAGGTCTGGGGTCTTTGCTCAATGCAAGTTCTAACTAAATTTACTACTAAAAGTTACGGATGCAGGTGTTCGTGGGCGGCGGTAATCACTTAACATCATAAACATATGATTTAGAAAATGAGCTTACTATATATTAACTAAATGTTAACTGAGTTACAACTGGGTTTGTTTTAAAGAATCTTACCTAGAGCGTAGGCTCGATATCTACAGTTAATTTACCAATGCGCCACGTTGTTCTCTGTCTCTTAACTTTAACAGTATTAGTTATTCGTGCGTATTATAATTTTTCCACTTTTATTGTGCAAAATTTTTAATCATCTGATTATAAAAGGATTAATTTTTGTCATGTTTCTATATGTGGACATTCACTTAAATTGAGTAAATACCGCCATCCATGGACATCTGCTACACCCCAGGGTTGCAGATGCGTTGACAACCTTTTGAAAATTGGGCTCCGGCTACCTCACTCACCAGATGAAACGCGAAAGTATTATACTTTCGCTTCAGGCCGGTCTTCTGTAAGGTCGTGGTAATTACCCCGTCGAGCCTACGTATATCATCATTTTATTGTTTCTTTTTATACATATTATAACTTTTTTATAGTGATAATCTCTGCACTTAAGACATTGTAAATCAGTTGCATAAATGCCTGCGTATAAATGCCTGAAACCTTACCTAAAATCAAATAAATTAATATCTTGCTAAGCTCGTCCTTCCTCATGTGAATTCTAAAAAGTCCAACATAGAATTTATGAAATTTGTTACTCATATTACAGAACTCTACGTATAGGAAATAGTATAACTTCATTCATTCTAGTTACCGAACTATTAACTACATTTGCTCTATTAGCTGCGATCTCACGGAAAGTAAATTATACGCTGAAATATATTTATAGTTAAAAGAAGCAAAACGAACGTTTGTTCAAAATGGGGTATATTTATGGATATGAAAGGGCCAGAGAATACTCGATATCATTCGGTACTTTTTTGCTTCTTCACTTAACGTATTTCAAAACTCTAATATCGGCCTTTGCACTGCTAGAAATAAAACGGTGATTCAATTTTTTATTCATAACATCTCTTGTGCATACTTTAACTATGCGTCGATACAGCACTCGCCTTTTCATTTGTAGCCAAATGAAGTCAACTCCAAATCACCCCTGCCGTGAGAAAGTAATTAAGTCAAATGACATAACACCTCTAACAAAGTTTTCAATAATGGTGATGATTTATTTATTTAACATCATGTTTGATCTGCCATTTGTCATGAAGCCATGACCCAATGTCCCAACGGTTTACCAGAAACTGCGTTGCCCGAGCCTTTTACATCCTCGTGTTATATGTAATACAAAAAAATCTAAACAATTATCAAGATCTTTGTACATATTATTCTTCTTTTATTGAAATTGGCAAGGTTTTCGCGGTTTGAGGATTATATATGGAGTATTTTTATATAATTATTACTTTACATGATCGTTCTTATCATCATTGTATTTTTTTATTTACATATTTACTCTTCATATTATTCCGCT
This sequence comes from Iphiclides podalirius, assembly GCA_933534255.1. Classification (NCBI taxonomy): domain Eukaryota; kingdom Metazoa; phylum Arthropoda; class Insecta; order Lepidoptera; family Papilionidae; genus Iphiclides; species Iphiclides podalirius. The sequence continues at coordinate 10,072,602 of OW152826.1, forward strand.
AAACATGCACACTCCGATCCATCATATAAAATAAGCTTTCAAAGAACGCATAATCTCTTAGTGTTCTCAGAGGCGAATAACTTTTCGTACATTTTTCTACAAATTTTAATGGTCTTAAGTGCAAAGATTAGCGCCATAAAAGCTTAATAAAAATTTAAAAATATTAAGATTTTCCTCCTAACGGTATTCGCAATTTATTCGACGCTACACAGCTCTTTATTTTTGGAGAACCTCCATGGCAATAAGTGCTAATTAAAACACATAAATTCTCTTTCTTTGCATAGATTCTTTAAAATAGACACGTATTTAGTTATTTTTGAACATAAGTAAGCTGAACGGTTTGAATTAAGTGGGAAGGATATACGAAAACGCTTATATAAAAAGCAACACGCTGAATCACAACATTTAGAGGAAAAATTACAGTTAACTTTGCGATGCGGATGTAGATTAATATCTATAAGAGACAGGCAGGCACCTCTTATCGCGGTATTTCAACAGGTTATTGATTAAAGTAGAAAGCTCCGGAAGCTCGGCCGACGTTGCTTCGAGTGTAACGCGCGGCGCGAAATAAAGACGGATATCGCCTATGACAAAACATTTTCTGTTCTAAATAATTTCAACGTGTAACTTAGTTTGGATGCACACTTCTTGGATATAGTAAGTTAGGCCTAAAAATAGATCAGTGCATTCCAGGTCTGATCTCTGAATCGGTGTTGGTTTATTTAAATTAACCATAATAATTAAATATAATATAATATAAAAGTAAAGTAAAGTAAAGTAACAGCCTATACATGTCCCACTGCTGGGCAAAGGCCTCCTCTATACAGAGGGTATCAGGGCATAGTCCACCACGCGGCCCCACTGCGGATTGGCGGACTGCACATATTTTCGAAATATATATTATTTTTGTTATTATTTCGAAAATATGCAGGTTTCCTCACGATGTTTTCCTTCACCGCGGAGCACGTGATAAGTCAGCACTTAAAGTTAAAAACTTCATTGGTGCCGGCACCGGGGATCGAACTCAGGTTGCTCGAGTATATTGAATTAAAGGCGAGCGCCCGGACACTGAGCTATCACGGCTATAATATAATTAAGATCTAGGTATAATATAATTAATAATTAATAATAATAATTAAATAAGGATCATAAACAAATATGTAATATATAACTGATCGAAAAACTGGTTTGTTATTCTGAGTGTATTATTAATTATGTTTAATCGCCTTAAAGTAACAAAAACCATGCTCTAACTATAACAACTTTGAATGTGATGCCAAATGAAGTTAGACCCCTGATAAAAAATTTATTTATAAAATAAAAATAAATAATTTTTTGGAACAAAAATTATTATATTTATTCCTAAAAAATGATAACACTAATCCATTATTGTTACTAATCATGGATTTAACATGTTTTCATCTTAATATTTTGTCTACAAATGAATATTTCAAAATAATTTGAATTTCGTTGCCATACTCCTTACGCGAAATTCATTTAAGACGAGCTTAAAATACATTGTTTAACGCTGGAACTTATAAGAATTACCTAGAATACTGATTGAATACTGTTACTTAGAAACAACGTGCGAAGTATTTGAATAAACTCAGGAAAATATGCATTAGATAAAATAAAATAAATAAAAACAAATTGTGCATAAAATAGTTGTTAACTGATTATAATATATAATATCGCATATTATAGTGTTGTTTTTATTTGATATAATAGTGGTTGAATCTCTTTATAAGCTTAATAAATGTATTCTTTTTTTATATGGTTTTAAAATAGTATTTATTACACAACAGCATAATTATATTGTCAATCTACATACATTTCAACTCATTTTGTACATGATCTTTCTTTTAAAAAATTCTTTCAATTTTGTTTAATTATTAATGATTATTAACTGACCCGACTGACGTTGTCCTGTCTTAACGATGTCTATTTAATTCGAATTGGTATAATTAATAATAAAAGCGTGTTTATTATTCTAATGCTTTATGATATACAATATTATTGGGTTTTTTTTCTTATGTAAGCTAAACTTTAATTATAAATAATATTATATGGTTGTTAAGTATTCTTAAATCTTCTAATTTTCTGCAAAACTTTTTTAATTTTTTTCTTTCATTAGTACCTTCTCCTGATAATAACAGCCGTTTACGCGTGATGGCCTGACCAAGGGAAATAGGGATGCATTTATATATATATATATATATATATATAATAGTAATCTATATATATATATATATATATAGATTACTATTATTATTAGGTAGTTAAACTATGTTTAATAAATTATAATTCGTTTAAAAGTATATTATTTGCTAAATGGCACTCATTTCTATTATCAGTAAAAATTATTCTTAATTTGTTATTAATCAAAATAAATTCCTTTGTCATAAGTAGACATTGAAAAAACAAAGATCATATTCAGTATGCAAATAAGACAAGCTACCTTTTAATCCTATCGTGGTCGTCATACTAACAGCTAATAGCCAGTAGGATACCTACCTGCTTTTTTAAATATATAACTTAGATTTATAATATATGCCATGTCACCTCATAACTTTATGCCAATTTTATGTCACTGTTTCGGTATTCTTGTTGTGTAAACACATTGTTTTACTTTAGCGTCAACTGTATTTATGTACGTTTCGAAAACTATTTAAATGTTACTAATAAATAATGATATGCCATTTAAGATAACTCAACAAACGATTAAGTAAATAAAATTATTGGATTATACAAAATATGTCATTTTCAATTTATAAAATTGGTGGGTACATTATATAATATATTCTACCCTAATAGGCACAGCCCCAATTTTCATTTTCCGCCAAATGCTTCTCTTAATATACGTATTTGTGTTTTTGATAAAAATATGATTATGCGGTCCAAAAAAAACTTATATCTCAATACATTTTAAAGTTATCCCTGTCAGTTATATATACGTTAATATATATAAAATAATTAATAAAAATGTTTTGTCGTTGACAACCTATTTTGATTATAGTGGTGATGCTGCAGTACATTTATGGTGAAAATGGTTATTTGTGTAGAAATACCACGCGCCTTTCAGTGTTGAAAGTTGAAACATAAGATAATACTTTACAACTTAACGGATTTCATTGCTTTTTCTTATTTTAAAACACCCTCTATTATTTAATTTTCAAATACGACGCGATAAAATTCGTAATTGATTTTTATTGAAACAAGACATAAATCGGTAGATTTTTTTTAAACATGGCATATTTAAAAGATGTTATATAAAGGCAGAAACGTCGCATTAAAGTATGCATGTTTAGTCAACACTATGAATGCGATAAAATCTATAGCTAGTTATATACTATCAATGTGATAAAATAGTTTTCCCCAAATACCGTTAAAAATATCAACACACAAAAAACAACCCCAGTGGGAGATTGACATAACTTGTGTTGTAGGGATGTTTTACTGACAATAATCGCACGAACAAACTTCCCGTACAGAACAATTACTTGTTCTCTTCGGGAATTGAGTTCCTAAGCCGTGACATAGCAACCAATAACTTAACAACTGTTTCTATTGTGTTATTTTACTATAAATAACTTCCTAAATAACTTCATAACTTGTTAGATATCCTTAAAATCCATTGTATATATGTATAAGAAATGTTTTGAACTATATAGTTTTTATGTTATATTATTGAACCTGTTGTGTATTGTATCGTCCCACACTGCGATGACCAGTACGAGGCTGCCACTCGAGAACCTTTCTTCCCCAACGGTTATCGGTTCTACGAGCTATATGGCCGGCCCATCGCCACTTCAGCATGCTAATTCTCTGAGCTATGTCGGTTGTGTTACCAGTGTGGGACGACCCCCCACTAGATGGAGTGACGACCTGTGCAAATGTGCGAGAAGTCGATGGATGCCGGTGGCTCAGGATCGTACTTCGTGGCAGTCTATGGGGGAGGCCTATGTTCAGCAGTGGACTCACACAGGCTGAAATGATGATGATGATGATGATTGTACCTGTTACACAAAAATTTTAGTTAAGTTTAAAAATTTTAGTCGCATCACCAAGCTGTCCCAAATGCTGATATATCGTAGCCCCCTATGTTTTGTACAAAATCTACGAAGTTATACCTAAAGACACGTACGAATTCCTCAGCTAACCTCGGCTACCGTCAATTATTTTATCATTAATTTTATTCTATTTTGATCAAAAAGAGTGGGTATTATTATTTGCTTCACATACGAGTTTTTGTGAAATCAAATGTGAAATTGCATTTCTTGTCCAAACGGTACGTAAAATTGATGCTGCTGCTTTTTGAAGGTAGAAGGTAGGTATCCTACTAGTTGTTAGCTGTTAGTATGACAACAACGATATAATTAAAAGGAAGCTTGCTTGTTTTTTCAACTTCTACTTAGCATTTAATAAAATAGCGGAATGTTGTAGAAAAAACAACGTCGGCTTAATTACATTCCAAGAAGATTTTTATTTTCTTATATACGTGGTTAAATATGAGTAGTTCTCTAATTTTATGAGCACCTTGGAATACATTCAAACGTATGACAAAGGAATTTATTTATTTATATACTCTACAAATACTTTGGAATAATCTCATATAAGATTTAACCCTTTCAACTTATTACCGATCTGTAATAGAAACTGGATATTGGACTCATATTTAACAACAAACCAATCTAGAGCGTTGTACAAATATATACAGCGCCTCCCGGACACAATCGAGTCTTTGTTGCAAGAATAAGGTTACCACGACAGCCCATTTTATTTTTGATAGAAAAATAAAAGTAAAAACAATATACAGACAGTGCTTGTGGATTTAAGATAGTTAGCGTAAGTCTATTTCATTTAGCTATCTCGCTATCAGATAACAATAATTATAATTAATAATTACAGTTGAATAAAAGTGTTAAACATCGGTGTGCATGTTTATCTAAGGAGTCATTAGATTTTACTGCTAATGAACTGATTGTTTATTTTTTTGTTTTATTTTCAATTCACCTCTAAACAACCCTTTAACCAAAGTCACAAAATTTAAAAAATTACAAAATGAAGATACTCAATTAAACTGGTCACTTATGCTGACCTAGCCGCACGTAGGTGGCGTTATAAAAATAAGCAATGGAAACCGTTTTCCAAAGCAATCGAAAGATGATTGATGAATTCCACTTGTGTTGAACTCTTGAAATGATTAATCGATGGTGAATCACTTGCTTCCAGTCGGGATGAGTGGAATGATGATAAATACGGGTGATGACGAATGAAATTTTTTGTTTATTTTATTCTATGAGTATCAATAAAAACTGCCTATCATCTTTTTTGCCTTATAGCGCCAGATAAGGCTAAGGATGTCCACAGTATTCCACCATTGCGTCTTGTTTTGGGTCAAGGTTCAATGTGTGCTTAAAATGGCCAAACTTCCTCTTCCCTTATGGAATTCATTTCAGAGTTTGTCTAAGAATGTAGTAAAGAGCTCTTCTGAGTGTGTGATCGATCCATGTCCACTTACAATTCTGTTGACTGATCCGTGCTAGAGAGACCCCGCAGTCCTTCATTAGATGCCCTTTCAGGCCTGAAAAATCCAACTAAATACCGTAGGCATCAGTTTATTAAGACTAGGTCTGCTGTATGATGATAGTGTACGTTTCGAACCCATATAACATTTTTAAGTTTTTTTTCTCCTTTTCAGGTTCTTAAACCGACGTATTAGTCGCTTGTGCGCTGAGCGCCAGGATAGTAGAGTTATCCTGGCGCGAGGCTGCAAAAGCCCAGGGCCATATGCCGGAACCGGAGGAGTTGGGGGAGCGCAGGGATCGGAAAAAGAGGTTAAGAATTATAAGTGGAGTACTTGCGGACAAAGAGGCCATCGCACCTATAGAAGTATAAGTAGACGGCTTGTTCAGCAATAACAGGGCCGTCACACCTGTGTAAGTTTAATAACAAATTGAAGATTAGAAATTAGGTTAGCGTTTCACTACAATCCCGTAACCCCTAACTCGGAACAATATCATCATTAGAGAAAGTTTTGTTTGCTTTTTTTTGTACTAAATACCTCTCTAAATTTGTATTACAGATCATTGATGACATTAAACCAGCTTTTTTTAAAACATTTAAAAAATAATCTCCATTATAAAATCGTCTAAATATATCAATGAATAATGGAAGTTTAAAACTACCACAATCGTTAGGGTAGTAAAACTTTTTAGGGGAAAAGAAAACATGTGATAAAGTCACGCCACAAATGGGATTTTGTAATAATTATTTTAATCCCTTAGATGTAGAAATATTAATGGAGTTTAACGTGAGCGTAAAGGGCTTTGTTTGCTGACAATCAAATTCATTGCCAATATATACTCTGCCGAAATACGATAGTATCAGTGACGGTCTTACAAAGGATTATGGGTTAAGCTTTAACATGCAAATTACTAAAGGCAATCCAATTGTTAACAGAGTAATTGGTTTTCTTTCACTAAACCATTAAATTAGTTTAATATAGTTTTGTTTGGGAGTTACTTAGATAATATTAGGTCCTTATAGGTCCCTTAGGACATATGAAATCGGCGTTTTGTACGGAAGGAATATAAAGTCATTTTTTTTGTAAAATATATTTAATTAATCAAAGTATGCACTTTTGCCATCTCATGGGTAGTTCATTGATCCCTATACTAAAAAACCATGTGGCCGAGATTCAATACACTCTTTGAAGGTGGTTTGGATTGCCGCATCGGATTTGAATTTTTTCCTTGTTGTCCAAATTTACCAAGAAGTTGTCCAAATTCCGGAATAAATGGTAATCGGTTGGAGCAGGGACCGGAGTATGGTGGATGTCGCAGACATTCCAATTGTAGCTCATCTAACTTAGTGGTTGTTTGCTGTGCAGCTGTGTGGTCTTGCGTTGTCGTGAAACAGCAGTGGCCTAGAGCGATTGAATCGGTTGTTTAGCAGCTAGTTCTTTCTTCGGTTTGCAGTTGCTGACAATAGATATCTGCCGTAATCGTTTGCCCAGATTTTACTAAGCTGTAGTAAAAGACACCGGCGCTAGTCCATCAAACACACACAAGTAACTTTTTCCAAGTCAAATTTCGTTTGGGTCAGAATTTGGCTCCGTCTACAGAGTTAAGCCATTGCGACGAGCACTCAATTCATCAGGTACCCATCGTTCAAGTTTTTTTTACTTTGCCGATTTGCTTCAAGTGGATTAATACAGTTTTACCACTTACCCCGAAGCCTGCTATCTCTGAAGTGCTTTGTGATGGATCCGCTTCCTCAATAGCATTTAATTTTTCAATTTCCACTTTTGTCTCCGGCCGTCCACGGGATTGGTTCCAATGGTTGAAATTTCCAAAACGAAACCGTTGAAATCAAACACGTTGCGTGCTTTCTTTGGCGACACCAGCGCCGTACACCATTAATCCTTTGAGCGGTTTCTGCAGCACTGGTGCCACGGTGGAACTCGTATTCGTAAATATACCGATATTTCATGTTTTCCATTGTGCGGTAATAAGCGACGCCAAAGAATAAAATAATGAGGAACAAATGAATGACTGTTTTCAAAACTCAAATATAAACTCAGTTAGATAAATTTATAAATTTGAAAATGGACAGTACGATAAAACGCTAATTTCATATGTAAGGACCTAATAATATATTTTTTTATTACGTATATAAGTGCTACATGATGTCGAAATTCTATGTACTCGTTATAAACGAGATTATTTTGAAAAATGTACTATGGAAGGCTATGATATTGTTAATTTACGACATTATTTAAGAAGATGTAGGCTCGAACCCCGCACCACTGAAAGTTTGTGATGATTTATAGTAAAGTATTATAAATAGGCGTGAGAATATGTTCATTCAATAAATGTGTTTGCTTATACCAATACTAACAGACTCTTACAGAATCATCAAGAATTTGTACTCAAAACGATTACTCTTGTTTACGCGAATATTACACATTTTCATACGTTCCGTGTCGTTCCGGTCGTGACGTCTGTAAAGTATTCGAAACGTCAGGTGTTTAATGACATAAATTAAGAAAAACTATGTTTTATTTCAAGATTATGTTCATTATAATAAGAAAATCGTCCGAATCGGAAAAGAGCAGGAGCTCTTATGCCAGCCTGGTGGTGTTGGCACAAAATGTAATTCATGTTCTTTTTTTTATGTGAATTGTCAAGCGAGCAGACGGTTCACCTGATGTAAGGTGAATACCGCCGCCCATAGACATCTGCTACACCCGAGGGTAGCAGATGCGTTGACAACCTTTTGAAAATTGGGCTCCGGCCACCTCACTCACCAGACGAAACGCGAAAGTATTATACTTCCACTTTACGCCGATCTTCTGTGAGGTCGTGGTACTTACCCGGACGAGCCTGCCCATTCTTGCAACACCCTAGGCTGCTGCATGGCCCTACCACCGTTAATAGTTTTTACTAGTCTAGTTAAGACTGGTCACCTGTTTGACGTCAAACCTTCCTGAAAACAAATGTCCAAGTCCAGAACAATTTCACTAACAGTCCAGAACAATTATCAGTATGTCACCAAGTCCAGAACAATTATCTGTAGGTCACACAAATACTTGTCACGTCCGGGGCAAATTAGTAACAATAACTTTTTCATGCTCCTTTCCTATTCATACGAATTAAAATCTTTAAATAAAATTGTTAATTTAATTAAAAGTAAGTTTATTTCTTTGTTTCAGAATAGTAAACATACACTTGCAGGTCCGCCCGGGCTAGTACCACGACCTCACAGAAGACCGGGGTAAAGTAGAAGTGTTGCACTTCTGCGTTTCGTTTGGTGAGTGAGGTAGCCGGGGCCCACATTATTAAGAAGTGGCAACGCATCTGCAACCCTACGGGTGTTGCAAATGTCCATGGGTAGGCGGTTATCACTTAACATCAGGTGAACCGCCAGCTCGTTTACCACTTTTTCACATTAAAAACAACACGTTTTTTTAATATATCCACGTCATTTTACATTTTTAACTTGCGACACCGTGTTGAACGAAAACACTGAAGTAATACGCTACAAGATTATGCGGTCCAGGTGGTTGACCTAATTTGAAATGATGGGACGGAATTTGCATCATAATTGTGTTTACGCGGGGGACAATTTGAAAAGCAAGCACACGGCGTACTTAGCATATCGCCGCCACCAGGCTCCGCTGGATAACGTATTGCGGTCATTAAGAAACCGACCACGCGCTCAGAGTACACTTCCTTTTCACACTGGACTCGCCAGTGTGTCAGTAAGTCAAAAAATAAATACCCGGACAGTATATTTATGGTCGAAATATATTCTGGCTACTTTTTCTAAACGGTTAATAACCAGGGCATGTATTATAAACAACATTATTTAGTCTCAAACTAAGAAATGGTTGTACATAAAATTTTCTTTTGATTCAGATACTAGAAGAACACTTTCATCACAAGATGTTTCTAGGTACGGGAACGAACCCTCACCCCCTAGTGCAGGAGACAGGTTCACTATCCACTACGGGTCAATATTCAAACATTCTTTATGTACCCAAGACATTACATAGGTGGTGGAAGAGATTGTAGAATCTCTATTTACAAACATACATTTACACGTAGTAGTTCTCCTTTTTTATCTTCTTTAATTTATATTTCTATATTTTAACATTTTATACTACACGCTGGTGATATTTAAGTGGGTAATGAGTGCTTTACTTTTCGAGTAAACGATACTAATGGAGCCAGTAAAGTTAATAGTTCACTAACTTGGACGGACGCGTTAAATTACGTTACTTTAACTTTATCAAGAGTATGAATAGCAAATTTTATGTATACGAATTCTACTTTATTTAAAACTGCCCACACTGATGGGCAAGACTAACAATTTTTCGCTATAATATCACAAAAATTTGAACGCGAAAAACTGAAAACTGATTGATTACATACTGAGGCTCGTAGGCGAGGTTGAGATAGGTGAATGAGCTGAAAGAGATCCCGACAAACAACAATCCACACACATCTTTCAATGTACAATACTCACACATATGAGATTCGAAACCAAACCAAGGATACGGACCCGCGACTGTATCAGTGAATGTATCAGAGGTTAAATTTAGAATCTTTGATTCAGAAATGACATTTGGTGAATCTTTAGTCGAGGGATTTTAAAATATTGCATTTGAATTCTTCACTCCATATTATTTGACTTCATTGGTCAGTAATAATTTTATATACAAATACGAGGTAGACATATCACTTTCACATCGAAACTGAATTACAGAAGAAAGACCGAAAAAACTTAAACACTGCACGAGCGTTACATTAATCTTGAAGATCGAAGACTTTCGCGAATGCGCTATTTTAGAATATACGAGGCTTTTATTATATACTTGTCATACTTGACATGACATATATATACTTAATGCCTATAGTAAACAAGTATATAATCAAAGGTACAAGGTTTATTAATTTATTACCTTCAAAATAGCTATTCAACCTATAAACCCTTCATGAGATTCTAGCTACTTTTGAACATACAAGTGCGCGAGTTTAATTTTTTTTATCTTTTTGAATTATTTAATAAAATTACGTTAGTAAGTTTAATATTTAATAAAATTACGCTAGTTATCCTTATCTATATCTTATCTAGCTATATCCTAAGAAAGATTTAATCTACGACCTCCTCCGAAGGTGATCTCTAAATCTGCGCCTTTACGGAACAGAACAATAAACTACTACAACCTGTCTCTAGGCAAATACTGAACTGATAAGGAAGGTGCGGAGCCGACAAGTCACAACATTAAAACATATTTATGAACAACAAGTCAATTTTTACTAACAATTTTTTTACTAGCAAAGAAAGCAAACTAAACCGACTTCAAATATCTCGCTCTGTATTCATTTTATAATTACCAATGAAATTAATATGGTACCACATGAGAAGCACCAGCTTTCAAATAAAAAAAGAACCATCAAAATCGGTTCTATTACATTTTGACAAGTTCCCTGATGTATCTTTAGAGTCCAAAGTCCAATGTGAATGAAATTAATATCATATGTGGGAATTACCCCGAATCCAATGCAAAAACAATTTTTAAAATTGGTTCATAAATTACGAAGTTCCGAGGTAACAAACATAAAAGATACAACCGAATTTGACAACTTGAAAAACTCATCCTATTTTCAATTCGATTGAAAAGGGTACAAGATTTAGAAAAAAATGATTCATAATTTTTTTGATATATCGACTGGCAGTGTTAGCAGAGTACAGCAACATATTTGTGTATAGTTAAAAAGACACGTAGTTACAATATGTATTAACTTTACTTCCATTATGATGCACCTAAATAACCAAAGCGGATTAGTCGGTGTAATTAGCCTTGATTGCATGGGATTTAGGAAATTAAAGGGAAAGCATCTGGCGTCATATTAAAGATGTCTGTGGGCGGAAACTTATTAATCCCGCAAGGAGTTTAACAGCCGTACTTAAATGTTTCCAAGATATTTTATAAATAGCGGTAGGAGAATTGTAGTTGAGGTTACCCTCAAGAAAATAATAAAATTTGTGTTTAAATATTTCATATTTTTTTTATATTGCGAAAAAATTAATTTTGTGGAAGGACACAATATGTATAAGATTAAGTGTAAGAATAACATAAGAATAATATTCTGTTTGGAAGTTATTTTCAAACTTTATCAATATTTTTAAAAGTAATTAACTTTAAAAAATATTGATATTATAATGTAGGTATAAATTGTAAATTCACCAGACCAGCAACATGCCAATAAAGCTAACTCCATTTCTAGCTAGCTAAATGGCTTACTTAACCTTTGAAGTATATAAATTATTTATAAGAAGTAGAAAAAAACAACACGTGTCAGGTCATGGACCGACAAAACATTAGCAAAGACGAAACTGAATAGAACGCATAAGCCGCTCTGTATAAGCACTTAACGCAAAGAGCTATATGAGGACTTTAAACCCGAGGCTCCGGCATTAAATATGCATTGTAACCTCTAAAGCAGTGTAATAGACATCCTCTAACGAGAACTTTCCTAAGACGTCTTACGTACATAAATTTATTGATGACTGAAATATGTAACGAACTTATTATATACTTAATAGAAAGTACCTGGAGGGCCGATTACTGAGTAATGAAATATGCATAATATTTTTCGATCTTACCGCGACGTAATCATAAGAAATTATGAACTGATGTTTTTCACAAAGAAAGAACTTTAAAAAAAAGGGTAAAAAGAACAAAATCATCTGGATCGAAAAAAAGTAAAAAAAAGTAAATGATCGTGACAGGAACCACGGCCTTCTGTTTCGGGGCCGCCCGATTATCGACGGAGCTATTATAAAATATTTTTTTCGGTGAAATTTACCGTCGTATTCGAGTGATATTTTTCATTCCCTGAAAACTGGGATAATACGTCATTTTCTAAAATTGAAACCTAGCCAGATCGACTTTTCGCCCCCGAGTCTACGCACATACTAAATTTCATTATATACAGCGTGTCGTTACCATCGCGAAAATAAACGAACACACGTCTAACGCTACTTGCCAATAATCATAAAAAAATATTAACGTTAAACAAAATCCATAATTAAAAAATTTTTTTTTTTCAAACAAACTAATTAAGTAAAAAAGAAACAAAATTTGCAACATCTTATACAACTCGCGCCACAGCGTCGCATTACAAGCCTCTCCTTCTAACAGTATGTTTTGTCTTTTTTAAATTCATTCAACCCATTCATATGCTTTGTGACCTTTACAAATGAAATTTACGTTACAGTTTGATACGTTAGGTTGTTCTAAAATTGTTTGTTTTGGAAAATTTAATAACTCTGTAAATATTGATGTTTAAAGAATTTAAATGTTTAATACAAATTTAAAAAGTTATCCCCTATATGTGTGTTCATTTATTGTCCCGATGGTAACGACACGCTGTATATACAAGAATTGCTCGTTTAAAGGATAAGATATTGACAACAATATGATTACAGACATTGACATATCACTCAGCTTACTTAGGCTCGAACGTGATAAGTTGTTAAATGCCTTAAAGCATTGCATGCAAGATAGGTTAAATGCGAGACACTGATTTGCACGCAAGAAATCTATAAGACAGAAAACCTATTTTGGTAGACAGCGCTGAGCTCAAATCCGCAACTTTAATTTCGAAAATACAACTTCCTGGCCAGGCTATCAACCATTTGACAAAGCCCATTAAAAATATTTGAAATTATTTTATAGTAAAACAAAAACTTTTTAAACATGTAACATACATTGCATAATTATACTATTTAAACTATTCTAATTCTTCAATATTAGACCGGTAAATAGATATTAAATTGAAAGGCGTAGAAATAAAACATTTATGTGTAAAAATACCTTTATCTTCTAAGCCACACTAATGTATTATGCACTATAAACTAATTCGGGTGTAGTGATTATTTAATTCATGGGTTTAAGTTGATAAATTGAAATAATTAAAAAATTTTCCCAAAAAAAAAATTAATTCACCTACACCTCAATGAGTACCGTTCCATTTTCTGTAAGCAAAAATTACACTACATTATTGTAGGTATCTATCCAACAAACATATTTAAATAAGAAGAAAATGCTTAAAAATTTCTACTCAGGTAATTCATTAATATACGCTGTTTTTTCTCTGGAACAATGTAATCTGAAATGTAAACGGGAAGCTGAAATAAAATATTAACTTAATCCGTGTTAAATGAGCTTTAAATTAAACATCAGAGATTCGCTGAAAGCTCAGAAAGGAAAACGTTAGAGAAAACAGAACTGGACTTCCACATTTTCATGAATTATTCAGGCATTCATTCGTATTTTTAATGCGTGAATGTGCCCTAATGAATTAAGTTGAAACAAAATTCTCTTTAACATCGGCGTAATAACGGGAATAGTGACACTCATTCACGTGAAACATAACATCATAATTAGTTGCATTTTGTCAGAATGATACCAGAAAGTTCCGCATGATAAATTATAAGTCAAAAATGTAAATTAATCGACGTACACCAAGTATACATATTAATTTAAGTAAAAGTCATAAATTACTAATAATCATTAAGAATGGAACCCCACTTCTGATTTCGCATCGATTTGCCCAAACTATGAGTGCTGTGTAGTTATTAGACATGTCATATTATACGATATAAATATATGTATGAATTCGTATGTATTCATACATATATTTATGTCGTTTTGAATATATAAAAGTTAGATCTTATAACCGGTATTAATATTTCTTTGCGTTTACCATTTTCACTTATCCATCAACTAATTACGCTCATGAAATATGCAATATCTATAGAGTTTAGTACTTAGCACAAATTGAAAATACGTATCATTAATACACGAATATAGTTTTATTACGATCAAGAAGATGTCAACATTTTATTAATATCATAATTCGCTTTAAACCTTAGTCATTCACGAAATTCACGCAGCTTATAAAATTGCATTATAAATAGATCCAGTTTAGTGCGTAAACTTTGGCGGTATAGAGAAGCGATATAGAGATTAACGGTGTTTGCATGTGGGATGTGGGTGCTCCGTGATATATAAAGTGTATACCTAATTCATCTGAGCGGACAAACACGCGAACACGTCGTTACCGCGGAATTCTGCATTGGAAGTGAAGATATGTGTAATGCACAACGAACTCTTGAACTGTAACATACAAGTAACGCACAACGAACGAAGTTAAAGTAACAGCCTATGCATAAGTGCTCAGTCTAAAGGCCCATTTACACGATGCCATTTTCTTGTACATACAAGAGCAATAATTGAATGCAATAAATTGCGCGCAATAATTTGTTAGACCATTTGTTGTTTAGACCATGCAACTCATTTATTGCTTCAATTAAATTGTATACAACAGGCAAGAAACTTGCACCGTGTAAATGGGTCTTAAAGTGTTCTTTGGCCGTATGTAACATGAATTCATGCGTTCTAGTTATAGTCAACTTCAGCCGCATTTGACATTTATCCTGAATTTTTATATCGGAGCGAAACACTACAAATACGAATATTTTAAATTTTTTTGTTGTTGCAATATTATGTGTGTTAATATTAGATATATATTGTACAATACAAAGGTATGTATTTTCCATACCTTATTATTACTACTTCAATAACTGGATAAAAAAGATGGTCAGAGAAAACTTCTCGATAACAATATTGCTAATATTGGCATCAAGAAGTCATTGCTGGGAGCGGTAACCCTTAAATATTCCTGAGCTTCGCTCGTAACAGTGTGTCAAATATTGAGATACGGTATTGTTCTTCGATTAAGCCAGAAGTACCCGGAGGACCGAGCTTTGCTCGGTTTGTTTATTTTTTTGGTAAATCGTGTATTTTGGAAATTACATTTAGATATAAATTACTGAGTAATGAAATATGCATAATATTTTTCGATCTTACCGACTTAATAATAAGAAAATATGAACTGATGTTTTTCTCAAAAGAAAGAACTTTTAAAAAAAGGGAAAAAATAACAAAAAAAGAAATCGATAAAAAAATTAAAAATAAAGAAAGCAATGATCTGGAATCGAAAAAAAAGTAAAAAAATAAATGTGTAAATTATGGTGACGCTAACCACGGCCTTCTGTTTTGGAGCCGCCCGATTACCGACCGAGCTATTACGACATTTTCGCTTGCGGCGAAATTTACCGTCATATTCGAATAATATTTTTCATTCCCTGAAAACAGGGATAAAAGGACATTTTCTGAAAATGAAACCCTTAAATAAAGTGGGCCCCGGCTACTACACTCACGCAGACGAAACGCAGAAGTGTAACGCTTCTACTTAACTCACTCTTCTCTCTCACTACTTACCCGGACTTTTCGACCTGCCCAGCCAAGATATTGACTTCGGTGCCAGGGGTCGTTAGTTCGACTCCAACAACTATTTGTGTGACCCACAGATAACTGTTTCGGATCTGGGTGCACACTTAAAATTTATTTTTGTAAAACATCAGGCACAGTATAATCTTATCCTACGGTAAGAACAGTGTTTTAAAAAAGGAGCGAAAAGTTTCTCGCCGCTGTGGGAATCGAACCCACGTCTTCTTTTCTTTCCTTTTTTCTGCAAATCTTTTAGTCATTAATTTAATCGCAATGTTATGATAAAACAGACAAATACTATTCCTTCCTTAGTGGTTTACAAAATCCTGATGATAAGCCTACCTAAGATTATCAAACACGCTAGTAATAACAATAAAGTTCGTTTTTGAATCGGTGCATCGGGGTTTTTTACAAGAGAATTTGTATGATACACAAACAAACAAATTATCTCTATCTGTCCAAGAGTTTCCGTTTATTAATTTACCACGCATTTTTATTTAAATTACCACGAAGTAGAAATAGATCCTAGACTTTATGGAAAACACCTAAAGACTTTGACTTCATGACAGATATATTTGTTCTATCAAAGTCACTGATTTATGCCCAGTAATATCGTTAATTACGAAAACGCCTGTTCATTTTATTGCAGTTTGTCGAACACAAACTTTCATTATTATTGGCAGTGTGCCTTTATTCAGCTATTTATTTCAATCACAATGCAATACGGCTATGTTACATCAATCGGTAAAACCAATTTTATATTATTAATAACGTTTATTTATTATATATTATTAATAACGTTTAATATTATAGGATTATGCGTTCCATTCAAATTTCACTTGCAAAATTAATTAAGTCGGGACACGGGTAAGGCGTCCGCTAACATAAGTAATTCAGTTATAGAGCAGTGCTTGAACTTTAAGGTTTATGGAGACGAGATATATCTAAGAACTCGGCAATTTATACGATTTCCTGCAGTTTAAATGTATGTCATTTCATACTACTCAACGGAAATATATCTTAAGTTGGGTATGTACAAACTCAATAGTAAACACCAGAAACATAAGGAATGCGTGAATGAAAACTTCGCATAATTTGATAATATAAACAATCCTATCGACGACTTGAACAATTAAATGATAATAGATAATTAAGTATAAGTAAAAGATAAATGTTTATTTATACCAAGTGACGAGTATTACATTAGTTGTAAATATGGAGAAAGAGTTTTAACGCTTATAGATTGGATATTGATTTAGCTAAAAGTCACGGCTAGATGAAAACTACTCTCGAAAATTTGTTTATCACGGTGTACATGTAGTGGGTACTATAAATGTTAAATACATACATTTGTATGTATCTCCCTTCATATGTCTATGCCTCCGCTGCCGTACGAATGGGCAGGTCCGGCCGCTAAAGTACCACGACCTCACAGAAGACCGGCGTAAAGTGGAAGTGGTATACTTTTGCGTTTCGTCTGGTGAGTGAGGTAACTACCACTACGTCGGGCCAACTTTTTAAAGGTTCTCAACGCATCTGCAAGCATTTGGCTATTGTAGATGTTGTGGTCTGTGTGTCGCTGTGTTGGCGGCGGTAATCACTTAACATCACAAGAACCGCCTGCTCGATTGACAACTTTCACTTAAAAAAAATAGTTTCATAGTATCGATATTGCTACAAATTTGATTACATGGCATTAAGATAAAAAATAATAAAAAACCTAATATACGATATGAAGGCCCTGATGACATTTTTCACGTAATAAAAACAGTTTCATAGTAGCAACATTGCTATAAATCTGATTACATGACATTGAGATAAAAAAAAATACATAATATACCATATGAAGGCCCAGTTACCATTCCCAGATTCCCAGCCCGGACAAGCGTATGTATGTCCTAAGATAATTATTTCAGATCTGAGTGTTCGCTGCTGTTTAATGGAGATTGTAAAAGGCCTGTATAACAGAAGATTTTCTTATCCCACGATAGGCGTAAAGGAAGATATATAAAATATTCAATAACAAATTGAGGTTATTTAACTAATGAGTCTCTGTCGTAAATGTAACAATGGCCTAGGCTTTGCTTATAGCAGATAATCCCGGCAGCAGATAAAATTCTGCAGCACGAGTGGGTCAGCCCGTCCCCTGGAAGCACCACGTCTTCACAGAATACCGATGTCAAATCAAACTGAATGACGCAATCGAAACCCAATCCTTTAGAAGTTCGTAAGGCATTTACAACCCCACTGGCGTTGTAGAATTGCCTGCTCGCTTGCTAAATACGTAGAAAATATACCAATGTAAAATAAACTCTACCGCCATATTCGATAATGTTACAAATAAAATTATTTTAAAATAACAAATGTTTCCAATCCGGTGTTGTTTATATGTACATAATTTAATAATATTTTTCATAATTTTTAATTAATTGCAGTAATACTAGCGATAAAATTTATGTCATTTAGCAGTGCCTTCGTGTTTCTGTGTGTACCACTAAAGGTGGGCGGATTACGATAGAATGCGGTCTATCTTTGCATGCTACTCTTGGCATGTTTGTCCTGTTTGGAGGCGATTTCCAGCCTTGGTACGAGTATGACTCCGTTCCCACAAAACAGTTTTCCCTTAACAAAATCGAAGCACTTTGGCAAACTTGGATAGAGCTTAGTTCCCCGTATAGGAATTGAATGCATAATGTTAGAACGCGAAAGCTGTTCAAGAAAATTATTGCAAGTCATATTTACCACCTCTGCACAAGGGAGAAAGCTCATTGGTCCCTACCGCAAAATAAGTAGCTGATCTTTCGGACAGTCTTTTTGCGTCTAACTCGATTTTTGATGATTCAAGTCAATTAATTTCACTTTTCTTCATTAACGTTTACAAGTCGAATAGTCCCGAAAGATTCTTGTTTGTTGCATAAAATGGCATGCTTTTGGATTTCACCTTGCGTGAATTTGCATTAAAATTTGTCTCATTATTCTCAAATAAATAATCATATTAATTTGTTCTATAAATAATACTTTGTGTCATTCATGCTATTTATAAAGGACCTGGACCTTAACAAATATATAGTATCTGTTTCTTTTTTATTGAAAGTAGTTACACAATTTTGAAAAATTACAACCACCCAAAAACAAAACAAAAATTATATTGACCCACAAAGATTTGTTACCAATTATTTGATCAAACTCACAGCATGACACGCAGTAGTAGTGTTGCAGTGTAATAAACCTAAAATAATGTGATTTCCCTGCAGTAAACTGTTGAAACTATTTCTAATATTGTTAAATGTCTACCAATTATTATTCAAAATAAACTAAAACAGAAAATAGAAGATTGTGCTCCATACTTTAAATTCAATGCAATAAATAACCATTTGTTGGATTAACCTAAACAATATACATAGAAAAAATTTTTTTACGGAAATTTGACTGCATATTTTCAAAACAAATATTAATTTAAATACAAATTGAATAATTTTTTTAAATCTATTTTTATTTCAATATTACATTATTAATTTTTAATATTTGTTATTTGGAATAAACTTGCTTTTTAGAAAAACTAAACTGGAATACCATAAAAAAACACAACACAACAACAAACTTGACATTTCAAACTATTTAATAAATTAAATTCTAAGACAAAAGATAAATATCTAGGTATTTTCCTATATTTAAAGAAAGAACATATAATTTAGTCATTGTTCTATATTTCTGTTTGTAAATTATAAAATGTATAATCATCATTACTTGGTAGATACCCTGGTGCGACGGTTCCATGAGAAATTAATGCCATAGCTCTTTGGTTTGAATTCCTTATCAGTTTTTGGACAATCCAAATACCAGATCCAGCCATTCTTTTCACAGTGTTCTATGGCTTCATCTGGGGATGAAAATTGAATTTTCATATTTGATAATGGATCACCAGTAGATGTCCAGCCCATAAGGGGATTTTCCCAGCGTTGGCGAGTATCAAACTCCATTTCCCAGTGGTGAATATTGTTGGTGCCACTTTGCATGGCATTCTTTGATGGTTGATAAATGCGAACACGACGGGTTCTGATGTGCTCTTCTGGCACACCAGATATTGGTGTTATGTCAACCTGAAAGAATAACCTTAAATTTGCTAACATATTGGAAATAATGTAATGCAAACATGTAAAACTATTGTGTTTAAATCATAACAACTTGTGTAAAGATTGAGACAAAAAATATTCATAAATGAAGTATTCTTTTCATGAACACAATTATTTAAATATAAAACCGGGAGGGTTTAGGGGTTTGGGGTTTTCAAACATAAAACCGGAGAGAAACTACTTACCTTCTTCGGAACTGTTATCGTTGACTCAAGTGCGCTTTTCTCACGGGCTTCCTCAGGCAAAGCCAAAATTGCTTCGTTATCAATTTTCGGTGCCTCTTTACGGCTTGTTGGATCATTGGTCGATGCAAATCGTGCATTGCAGGTTGAAAGTGATGGAACTGATCTGAAATTAAAAGTAGAATATCTCATTAAGGAAACAAAATTATATTTCAAGAATATTTAATATTTCATTATACCTCGATATTGCAGCACGAGATAATTTGCTCGTATGATGCAAAACTTGAAACATCTTTGTAATTAAGAACCTTTTATTCACAATTAAATCTTATTTCTTCTGATTACTTAACTATTTGGTTATTTTTGACATTGACAGCTTAAAGTGACGTATTGCTGATAGTGATGAAGTCGAGGCTGCTGTCGAGAGCCAATTCTACTCACTAAATTAATATTATAATACGTTTTTTTTTTGTGTAGTTTGCTGTTAGCCCAGGGGTTTTGATAACATCGTTGAAAGAGATGACTGGGACTCAAAAGAAAGAACACGTAGCTCGTGAACGACGGCGACAGGCTCCGAAGCATCTCCGCGACCTCTGTTAGAGAAAAACAAACATTTCAAATAATGTGAGGCACGAGTCGATCTAAGGAACCATTCCGATGGAGGTTTGAACCTCGTTTTGAATTGCTATCGACAGTGGAACCCACCCATAGGAAGCAATAAGGTTGGAATTACGATTTAATCACGACTCATATTGGTGATTGAACCGATTCAAAAGTGGTACACGAGGGCCTCACACTAGCTGTCGAGTGTGTTGAGTCATGTTTTGCTTGCCCCCTCCAAGCGGGTTCCTGCCTTAATGGAGCGGAGGGGCTTACTGGCTGTGGCTTGGTCACCCACGGCGAAGCTAAGAGGAACTTACAATGGGCCGGCCTGTGGCGTAAGGCCGGCCCGAGAGGGCGGCTCTGAGTGGGCTCATTAAGCTCACTCGGAGCGGCTAACTTGAGGGTGGTTGAGGAGGAGCCATTCTCCCTATCTTCTGTTACCGAAGAGGGGTCGCAGGGGAAGAGGAGTGTCGTCATGGTGTGTGGCCGCTCTCCCTATTCTCCGCGACTCGGCCGGGCTACACCGCTGATGCAGTGGTGATGGGGCCGCAGGGGGAGTGAAGTGTCGGTATTGCAATACGCCATTCTGACTTCTATCACCACGTCCTAGAGGCGACAGGCTGTCGAGTGGCAGAGTTAAATTATGTATCGCATGGGTTAATGTATCGCCCGGATCGTTTAGTACATTTACAAGCCGGTGTAATCTCGGACACAGAGTTCGAAGGAACTGATTTGATCCGTTGGTCGCTCTAGGCATAAGAAAGATTGCCGTCGTTATGTACACACGTACATTCTATTAAATATAGGTTGATGCGCGAGACATTGACATTGACATACAAATATGGATCTCGTATATAAAGTTCCGTATTTTTTAAACAACAAATGTACACAACACTTTTTTTTTATTTCATAACGTCATTTTAGTTTATCAATGTCACGCGTATCATCATATTATATTTAATAAACTGTAAAAAGTTATACTTCTTTAACGTAGTAAAAAAAAAATTTATCGCCAGTGCGATATTGCTCATGCCAGTATTCTTGTTTGTGAAAAAGACACTAAATGCGAGATTTGGTTGACGGTTTAATTAAATACCTTGGAATTTTAAGTACCGTAAATGTCAAAAGGTTATTATTGGTTACCATGGTAATACCGTGAAGGTGGTTCTTCAACCTGTTCTTACCAATTTCTTCATGTCGTCGGCATTGGTGTGCGCGCACGTCGTAATGTTTTTTTCCCAAATTCAAAAACCCCACTAATTTGCAGCCTAATAATAGACCTAAATATTTTTGCCCTAGGCCCAGGTTTACCAAAGCCACCCCTGCTGAAATGAGAGCTTTAATAACAAACTTGAATGGATATTAATTATATGAGACAGAGGTGCTATTTTTAGGTCACATTGGAATTTAGCATTCCGAATATGCTGAGAAGCCGATCGGGTAATTTAGAATTTGGTTATGAATAACTTAAGTGGTTTCAACTAATGAACATTATGAACTTCATCTTATTGGCTACAGTGCGTATGTGCTGCTTGTATGCGAGTTTTTATCTAGCGTCACACTTTGATATTTAGCCGTGCTTTCCCACAGAATCAACATCACCACATCCATTTTCTCATCTTATTACAAGTTACGCGTCGAACAAATGATCTATTCTGCTTAACTGAAAATCAAAAATAATCTTATAATTTTTCCAAGGCTCGCGATTCAAACTGATAAAGGATTAAAATTATTTTTCCTACGAGTTTAGAGAAATTGTGTTCAATTAAAAATTTTATATGTCAACTCTACTTTAACCTTCAATGTCTTTCAATTTCAGTGGTAAAAAATATATCGTATCGACTTTTAAAAAATAGTATCGTTAATGATCGATAGAAAAATATCGATATATGCTCATTTTTAACATGACTATTTATACATATTTTGAGACATTCATTTATAAAATGGAATAGAAATAAAAAAATTGTTAAAAAGAGTTTTTAAGGTTAACGATGCGCGAGGAGCATGCAAAAAGTATCTATCATTAAAGACGAAACCAGTGTTGACACGAATTTGATAGCCTAAAATAAATATCGATATATCGTGATAAAAAATATCGATATTTTTTGCCCATGCCTATTTTCGGCAAATAGTAATTGGCACTTTGATTGATAAAGTTCGGCATTGCAAAAGGTTGAAAGATTATCTTAGATATTAATATAATAATTCTGTTATGGTATTTTTTTAGAAAATATATATCCGAAATTATCTTATGTACCAAATAACAATTAAGTCAACGTAAAATATGTTCCATTACTTTATCTCAGAAGTAAGATCTGCTCAAACATCTGTTTACTTTTAAAGGTATTATTATTTTTTGTTTATGTTCACAATCCACATTAATTATATTGTGCAATAAATAATCCAACTTACTATTTTAAGCTGCGGCATCGTTGTAATAAACTACTATTACAAATATACAATAATTTCATATGTTGTGAAATTAGCAAGTCTTCCGAAAATACCTTTATACTACAGAACTTATTACCGATGTTTGTGGCTTATCAAATTAAATTTAATATAATAGTCTTAGTCTGCCTATATTTTTATTTTCAGACGGTTGAGACAAACATTATGCTGTTCTAAAAAGTATTTTGTAGCTCCTTTTGGAGCTACAATAGAGCTTAGCTCTGCTGTGGCTTTAAGTAATTAATTTCTGAACAGTACAATTTTATCGATATCCTTGTACCTGTCAAATAAAAAGTAATAATACATAAATATTACTTTCTCGATCTAAGTCGATTGATGGACCAAATATTTTATGAACTGTATAAAAAATTTGAATTACAAATTACATTAACAATATGAGTAAAATAAATACTGATGTAGATTGCACTAGAAGGTGCAGGTCTAAGAGCCATGGGCAAGCTCTTACTAGTGCCATTACTAAAAGATCTGTCAATGATGTGTCCTTGGCAAGCTTTATAAAAGCAACTTGTGCTAATTTTCCTAAAGCTTTTGATTTTGAGGTAAGCCACTTTAACCATTGATATATTGCTTATAATGTATCACAAAATTTTAATCAACATTCAAATCTCTCAAAATAATTTGTTACTGTTTACACTAATTTTTCAGGGACGTACAGCACTACATATGACAGCTTCAAGGGGTAGAATTAACTTGATGGAATGGTTGGTGCGGCATTCTATAGAAGCCTTTATCAATGCTCGCGATCGTGAATCTGGATACACACCTTTACATAGGTGCATTTTCTACGGTCAAATACATTCTGCAGTAGCTCTGATGAAACTAGGTAAGGAGTAGAGATTAATAAATCACTAGATTAATAATTTTAATGGGGATTTGTAAGGTAAAAGTAATTAGAATATGTGATCACATTTCATTACTGATTGAATGTGATCATGTTTCAACTTTATGTTATGATAATATAATAAAACATAAAGTAATGTTTAAAAAAGGAAAAATGAAAGGGTCTTAAAAATAATAGTTAAAATAGAGAAAAAAAATTCTAATCGGTCTTGATGCATTTATTTCAAATCTGATTAGATATATTCTAATTAGTGTTATTTTAAAATAGTATTACAAAAATGTGTTGGTTTGTTACTTGCAAGCAAGAAAAGATTTTATTATTCCAATAGTAGTCCATTTTGATATTAGAAATACTGGCTCTCAGCCAATTTGCCATTGTTGGCATTATGCCACAGCTGGAATCTGATATGTATTCTATAGAAATAGCAAAAAGAAGCTATTTAATTCTTTTCTAAATTAAAAAGTAAAGTGACTGTACATATATATAAATATTTAATTTCATCATTTTCTTCACCATCCTTCAACAGTCCACTGTTGAGACAAAGACCTAGATCCTAGACCTAGATCTCCTAATGCAATTCATTTAGCCTTATAATCTTTGCTTATGCATTTCCCATTGCTGCCTTGTGATACTGATTCACTCCTTATAGCCAGAGAGCATCATTTACTTAATTTATCTGTTGTGAGTTATTTTAATTACATAAATTATAAAGTAATTAAGAATGTGATGAAAATATTTCATATGTTGTGAAATCTCATGCAGATTTTCGTGCTGTCTATAGTTTATAACTACTAATTTGAATATATACCATCAAAAAACGTAACTTGTTTCATATATTAATCATTGGGTTAATGCTTTCTCTGGAAAAGTAATTTTAAAGACATAAGTTTTAAAAATTCATTATTATTCAATGTAAATTGCTAATTCAATAATTATATAACTGACCATGAGAAAATACTTTTTTGTTCCTTGTAAGAAAAACTGTAATTAGGAATTTTGAAGAATAAAATACAGAAATTTGCAATTTATCATATTTTCACCACTCATCTGGCTCCTTATTTTCTCTATTTATTTGTCAGTTGACTGGCAGAGAACACCTAATTGTGATATGTCAGCTATTGTGCAAAAGTTTATAACCTTCTAATTGTGCAAATTCCAGGTGTTAATACCGATATTGTGGATAAGGATGATTATAAAGCCTTGGAACATGCTATGCTAGACCGCCACTACATGTACAAGCACATTGGTGACCAGCCCAGCGATGTGTATGTGTGGGGAACAAACTCTAACTACACTCTAGGCACTGGCACACAGCAACAACGTAACTCACCTGAACTATTGACCTGTTTCAGTCGCACTAATAACTCTGTCAAACAGGTGAATTTCAGAGATAATTCTGTCATAATTATAAATTAATGTTGTAAGCTTCACAACCACTGACTGTTTCCTTAATTTTTTATACTGTTCCAGAAATTTATTGTGTGATTTTGCTTACATACAAGATTATTTCAGATATATTCATGTAATGTGTTTGACTTCTTGGTTTTCTTAAGTAATAAGAGCACTGATTCTAGTTAAAAAAAAACTATTTAATTAATATCTATATCTAAGGGAGAAATATTTTTTGTATTTTTACAGTACAAATTGAATTTATGCAAGTGAAAGAATATAATAGAGAATAGTTCATTTTAGCATCACTATTAAAATATAATAAGAAGATACAGTATCAATAGACAATGTTTTTCTGGCTACATAATAAATTTTACATTCGAAATACTAATATAAGAAGAATTGACTAAATTTTTAACAAAACTTATATAGGTTAAGTAAAATACACTTACAAATGAAGTGGTAAAATTTGTTTACTTCATGAGTAGGGAAATATAATTTTACTGATGAAACACTATGTTATTACTGACTAGCACAGGCTCTTTTTAATGCAATTAAAGGTTACTTATAAGAAAAGCTGGAAGAGCTGCTAGTTTTTGGCAGCTCTTCCACTCTCTACTTACTTAGCATATAATTAGCTGGCACTAATTAATTGATAGCTAATTACCACTATAACTGTATGTTACATATTTAATATTTATTTTTCAAGATTATAGTGATACAGATTCAACGTAACTTTCGCCTATCAGTGCGAAGACGAGCAATTATTAGCATTAACACGAGACAGTAACGGAATCATTATCGCAGTTACTTTCCGCGAAACCGTAACGAGTAAGAGTTTTTTTTTTTACGCTCCTAAACCTAAATCTGGCCGTTTTGACAGAAGCGATGACAGATTAAAAATCAATCGCGTCGCATCGCACGCGTCAAGGGATGTCAGTCGAACAGTCACGTGATTTTTGTACGCTATATATTGTACCGCGAGTTCGATACGGCTCGCGATGCACACGACGAGCCTGCCGCGCACGTGCCTCAGCTTCACGAACATACTGTTCTTCTGCGTCGCGTTCGTTTGCTGCCTGGCGGGCGTATGGTGCGTGCTCAACGCGGACATGTTCCGCGAGGTCAACTACGGGCTGACCAAGAGCCGGTACGTTCCGGCGCTGACGAGCCTAGCCGGTCTCCGGCTGTGGTCGGCGCCGCTGACGTCGGTCGTGATAGCGGTCGCGGCGCTGACCATGTTCACGTCCTGCTGCGGCGTCATCGGCGCCGGCTGCAAGGTGAAGTGCGCGGTGCGGACGTACGTGTTCCTCGTGACGGTCGCCTCGGCGGCCGCCTTCTGGCTGTTCTTCGTCACCGGCGTCTACGGCGTGTACTCCGGCGACCCGCACACCCGGGCGTACTTGGGCTCGACGATACGCACCCACTACGGCGACGGCGGCGACCTCCTCTCGGTCCTGTGGGACCACCTGATGCTGCGCTACGAGTGCTGCGGCGCCAGCGGCCACGCGGATTTTGCACAGTCCAAGTGGCGGGAGACGCATCCCGACGAGCTGTTCCCCGTGCAGTGCTGCACGCTGGTGAACAAGACCACCCTGACGCCGTTAGACCCGGACTGCACGAAGAACGCCGTCGAAGGCGCCGGCAATCACATCAGCCGCGGCTGCTACGACGCGTTGAGGGCGGAGATCCGAAGCAACCGGGGCAGCTTTATCCTGTACGCGTCGCTTGCGTCCGTTTCGTACTTCCTGCTGGTCTCGTTCTCGTTCTGCCTAATCAGGGGCGAGCCGCTGTTAGATTCAAGCAACTGGGTGCCGGTAAAGCCCCAGCCGAACCAACCCCAACCGCCGCCGGCTAAAGCGCTGAGGGAGATCAAGGTGACGGTGCCCAGGAGGCCGGTCGCTGACGGTGCGTTCTTCGAGGATGAGCCTCCCATGAAGATCGTCCGCGTCGTCTCTGCGATCAACCCGGGTCTGAGTTACAAGCTTGAGCCCAGTGTGTACAGGGGCAACGAGACGTGGCCGTATAACGTGAAAGCCCAAATAAAGTGATGATTTCTGAAGTTTGCGTTTGCTTTTTTAGTTTTCCCCGTCTTACTCCATACATTTTTGTTTACACGACTTAGACAATCATGTTGAAAATTTGTTGAAGCTTCTCAAGTATGTGTCAATTTCATGACGACACACGTGATATTTTATTATCATGATTTTTTTCTCGAATTTGCGAAACTCCAATTTAATATTCAACTCCACTTGCTAAAGAAACGATATTAAGTGTAGTTTAAAGTTAAAGAAAGACTATTTAGTGCAGTCTCAGAATATAAATTCGATTATCATGTCACTATGACCAGGGCAAATTATTCTCACAACTAACTAGACCGTACTAGCAAAAGTTTTGTTTCGAAGTGTTCTTTTCTTCCATCGCGTGTACGTGTACATGAAATGTTTGCAGGTGTGCCTGGGAAAGTTCCACAGCATATGGGTGTGCGAGGCTGGCGGGGGCGAGGTGTGGTGCGGGGGGCAGACCGCCAGGGCGGGCGGCCCGAACTGCACGGCGCTTCGCCCCGCACCGCTACGTTTGCCGGAGCCCTGCATTTCTGCAGCCATTACTCTCACTTCCACCATCTTTCTTCTGCAGAATGGCGCGGTTAGTGTGACACTTGCTAGTTTTCTTACGGGCGTTACTTAACCCGTTATACAGCGTGTAGTTACCATCGCGACAATAAATGAACACACGTCTAACGCTACTTGCCAATAATCATAAAAAAATATTAACGTTAAACAAAATCCATAATGAAAAAAAAATATTTTTCAAACAAACTAATTAAGTAAAAAAGAAACAAAATTTGTAACATCCTCTACAACTCGCACCACAACGTCGCATTACAAGCCTCTCCTTCTAACAGTAGGTTTTGTCTCTTTTAAATTCATTCAACTC
This sequence comes from Iphiclides podalirius, assembly GCA_933534255.1. NCBI lineage: Eukaryota > Metazoa > Arthropoda > Insecta > Lepidoptera > Papilionidae > Iphiclides > Iphiclides podalirius. The sequence goes on from OW152826.1 coordinate 10,101,027, forward strand.
ATTCATATGCTTTGTGACCTTTACAAATGAACTTTACGTTACGCTTTTATAGGTAAGGGTGTTCTTAAATTCTTTGTTTTGGAAAATTTAATAACTCTGTAAATATTGATGTTTAAAGAATGTAAATTTTTGAAACAATTTTAAAAAGTTATCCCCTATATGTGTGTTCATTTATTGTCGCGATGGTAACGACACGCTGTATATTACTTGCTGGTCGCTTTTATGCTATCTTTGGGGTTATACTTTTTGCGCGTTTGGGAAAAATGATTAGAGTGAATCATTACGATGTGCGACACCTAAAACTGAAACCGTTATCAATTGCATTCAATGTCTTTTTTCGCACACAAACAGCACTGGCACACGGGATAAAATTTTTGGTTATTTTTCTCTTTTTACGCTAAATAAATTTCACACGCACTCACGTTATTTTTTTAAGTCTTTCATTTGTGACAGACTCTTTGCCGCTACCGCTAAAGTCGCATTTGACACTTCAGGTGCTCCAGTACGGCCTCAACATCGCCGACAACGTCAGCTCGTCGAACGCGAAGACGCCCTCCGTGATAAAGCTGGCGGCGGTGAAGCCGGCGCTGAAGGTGGCCGATCCGCTGGGGGTGTGCGCGGGGCGGGCTCACGCCGTCGCGTGGAACCCGCGCGCCCTCTACACATGGGGGACTAATATGGGCCAGCTCGGGCACCCGCAAGAGGACCGGCTGGTGGCGACACCGAAGCGCGTGAGTTTTCCACGGGGGAAAGCCCGGGATTTTTTTTTTAAATCTATAATCTATAAAATGCTCGTGTCACGGTGTTCGTAATTGAACTCTTCCGAAACGGCTCGACCGATTTTCGTGAAATTTTGTATGCATATCGGCCAGGGTGGAGAATCGGACAACATCTATTTTTCATCCGCCTAAACGTTAAGCGTGGTACACCCTAAACCGTTTTTTCTACCCTAAAAATTCCCTAGAAATAATTTATATAGGCATAACAACGTTTGCCGGGACAGCTAGTAATAAATAAATAAATAAATATTTTAGGACACATTTTTTACACAACGTTCTCTACTCCCAAATTGAGCAATGCTTGTACTATCATCATCATCATCATCATATCAGCCGTAGGACGTCCACTGCTGAACATAGGCCTCCCCCATTGACTTCCACTTCGACCGGTCGTTATCTATCATAGCTTCATCCAACGCGTCCCTGCGATCTTGGCTAGGTCGTCCGTCCACCTTGTGGGAGGCCTTCCTACGCTGCGTTTGCCGTCACGTGGTCTCCACTCGAGAACCTTTTTGCCCCAACGGTTTGCTTGTACTATGGGTACTAGAAAACTGATAGATATACTTAAACATACTTTTGTTTTGTAAATAAATACATATTAGACATATATAAACACCCAGACACTAGAAAAAAACTATGCTCATCACACAATATCGGGGATCGAACCCACACCCTCTGGCGCGGAAGGCAGGTAGTGGGTAGTGTACCCACTACGACATTCGGGTCGTCAAAGCCATATGAGAAAGTGGCAAACGAGCTGGCGGCTCATCTAATGTTAAGTGATACATTTGCATCACCCATAGGGTTGCTGATGCGATGCCACTATTTAATAAAGTGGGCCCCAGCTTGGACTCATCGGACGAATCGCAGAAGTATAACACTTCCACTTCACGCCGGTCTTTTGTGAGGTCGTGGTATTTCCCCGGATGGGCCTGCACATACCGTGCATTGTTGCGTGGCCCTACAACAGTAGAATAGATAGCAAGGCACGCTGAATGTTCCAGCGTGCAGCGAACGTGGATAGATGTCATGATATTTGCCGGAGGTCGTCGGCTGCTTAGCTTAGTTGGTAAAGCGTCTGGCTGCAAAACCAGAAGACGCAGGTTCTAATTCCACGGCCTAGAAAGTTTTTATTGAAATTACAATTTAAAATATATGTCAATGCTTCAACTAGACGCAAAATTATTGTAATCGTACTTAGTGATATGAAGAAACTTCTTTCTTCAGGTAGCCGTATCTATAAACACTAAAGATCAGGCGGAAATCCAACTGGTGGCTACGTCGGACGCCGCTACGATTTTTACAACAAGCCGCGGGGACGTTTACTTACTTCATAAGTACATATGCAAGAAAATCGCGATCAAGTGAGTAAAATATTTTTTCTACTTGATTATATTTTATTATTATTAGAATTATTAATTAAAATTGTATTGTATTGCATCTTTTGCTGCACCTGCCATAAACTCTCACCACATCCTGGGTTGACTGGTAGAGAATGCCTTTGGGCATTAAGTCCGCCCTTTGTTACCTTGTTTTACTGAAGGTTGGCAATAAAGATTAAATAAAAAAAAAAATTTATAACTTAGTAATAAATATATACCTACCGAGACTACGACATTACAAATAAACATGTCACCCAAGGAAATTATATAATATAAATTCTATAAATATGTGCCTCAAAAATAAAGATGTTTTATTATTATTTTATGAATGAAAAAGACAGTACTAAGAGTATTCCATAATATGGCCTCGGTTCAAATAATAACAATCCTAAATCATAGTCAAAAACTATTCACTGCAAATCTAAAAACTTTTTTATTATTATTTTAATGTACATATTATGTTTTCTTTAGGCAAATCAACTTGCGTCAAGTGTGCGTTGAAAGCAAAGTGAACGATCAAGGTGTGTATTCGCGAGTCACCGCCTTGTTGCTCACCAAAGTTGGGCAATTGCACATTTGGCAGGATACTAGCAACAGGATCACCAGGTATACAATTTTACTTGATACTTATGTATCTCATTATGGCAGTTAAGAATTGATTCATTCATTAAAATCATTTATAAAAATATTTGGATATTGTAATGTGTATATCTAATGACAATTTTTGTTCATTTTCAAAACTAGTTGACTAATAAAAACTTTGTATATGTTGCATGAATTTTGTAGTGGAAATTATAATAAAGTGGGCAATAAAAAAACATCCACTCAAAAATCGTAACATCACGATAAATTTATATAAGGATTATGCTTATATTTTTATGTTTTAAAATCATTTACTCCCAATATTGTCCCTATCCAAAATTATTTAATAAAACAATAGTATATTGTTATCACAGTTTTAATTTTAAATTTTATTTAGATACCAACTTAAATTATAAATAAAATATGAACAATAATGAAAGCTTCAGCTCAAACTAACATTCTTTATTTATTGATACATAATGATTATCAACTGACACTTAAACAATACTCCTAGCATTATACAAATTCATTATATTTTCAGATGCGTATTCGGTCTCAACCACCAAACGCTCATACGTCACGTCGCTTTAACGCACGACGCTATGTACTTCGTGACCAACTACGGCGAGGCGTACGTCGGCACCATTTCGCGCAAAACGACGCCCGCCCCCCAACAGCAGCCCGCTAGGAGGGAGAAGGATAGCGACCCCGACAAATCTGCGCTTGTCAAGTTCTTGGAGAAGGACGACTGCACCCCAGTTAGGATTGTCAAGATACCGAACATTCATCGGGCCGTGTCTATCTCCGTTGACAACGAAGGGCTGAACTTTGCCTGTTTGCAAGTGAGTTGTTATACCGGTGGCCACACTAGAGATCACTGTTAGTTCTTGTCCGTCAAATAGAGACTCGTTAATTGATCTTTTAGACGGGATTTTGATAACAATCGAATTAAATTCTACTACTATGATTACAATAATCGTGTTATGTACTTAACTTTAAAGTGACAATAAATCTATAATGAGCGGAAGCAATTTAGTTTTTGTCATTGTGTTGGAAGCATATCATCACCATAAAAACAATTTGCTAGTCATGTTCATACGGATAGTTACACTTAATAAAGCCATTAAATAATAGAATTTAATAGAACAGTGCTTTATTAAAAATGTGTATAGCTATGAATGACAAAACAACAACTTAATACTATAATTTTCAATAAATATAAAATGTATATCACACCAAAGAAAATTATTTTTTATATGAGGATATTCTGTTAATAACTCGTTTGACATTTTATTGATGTACATTATAATGCTTAGTTACTTTTTACAGATTAAACCTACCTGTGGTTTAACTTCCTTTCCCGAGCTTTCACCATCAAGCCTTTTAAAACATATGGAGTCACTTTTGGAAACTGCTTCTGATGATGATTTATTACATGATGTTATATTTAAGGTAATGTATGAATAAAATTAATGATATTCCTGTATTAATGATATCCTTTTTCATACACTTTTATTAACATTACCTGTATGTAACTATATAGGTATGGTTGAAATTCAATGACTTTTTTTTGCACAACACTTATTCACATCACCTGTATGTAACTACATAGATATGGTTGTATTCATAGTGTTACAATTGAATTGTCATGTGTGGAAAATGCAAGTAAAGTTTAAATTTCTTCGTATATTTTGTACTAACGAACGTCAATCTAGCTGCCACAGTTGCTAAGCTATCGGCCTCGGCGTCAGAAGTCGTGTATTTTATTCTCACACAGGACAAGTATTTGTATGGCCCAAAGATAAAGGTTCCGGATCTGGGTGTTTGTTCCCAAGGAGGCTGGATAAAGGGGGTTGGGTCGGTGAGTCAGGAGGCCGGCCAAAAAAAACTTAGCCAGTAAATACCATTAGCAACATGATTCGCGTGTTGTGCCGAACACACATAGGATAAGTGCAGAAGTAAGAAATATGACCAATAAATATCTAACTTTACAGGTCACTGTGATACTATTTATTCTAATAGCGCTTAAATTAATTAATTGTTATGTTTTTGGATATTTTGTTTCACCTTCTAGGTTGGGACAAAATTATATCCAGCTCACATATTCATAGTAGCTTCAAGCAGTGAGCATCTATACAAATTGTACGAAGAATCACGCACAAACGACAACGAAAAACCTATAGTCACATTAGATAATGTTCATCCTGAAGTGTTTGAAAGAATTTTGAGATACATGTATATTGGTACCTGCGACGTTGCCGAACTAGGGCCATGCGGTCTAAAGATAAGGAGAGAAGATCTACCATCAGTAGTGAAGAAAGAAAAGGAAAATGTTGATATCGAAATTGATGCTATTGGTATGTATACTTGTGATTTGTATATATTTTTTTTAATTTTAGACTTTAAACATCTCTTGTAGTTATTCTTATCTTCAACAAGTATTTCATAATATGCAGAAAGGATCAAATTTTGATACATTTTAAGAAATCCTGTTATATCACTAAGAAATGTCTCTTCTTTTATTTCTGTTTTATTTGTCTAATGGCCTTTGTAGGCGCTATGCGTTAAATTTTTTTTCATATGTGGAAAAGTGGCAAATGAGCTGACGGTTCACATGATCTTAAGTGATGACCGCCGCCCATTGACATTTGCTTCACCCGTAGTGTTGCAAATGCGTTGCCATCTTTAAATAAAGTGGGCACCGGCTCCCTCACTCACCACGGATCTGCCCATTTGTGCAACAGTGAATACTGTTGCATGGTCCTACCACAGTACGCGAGTAAATTAAATTTTTACAGAAAACCCCATGGAAGTAACGGCATTCGAAGTATATAAGCAGCAGAATGAAAAGAGCAAGCGTTCAGGACGAAACCGACGCAGTACCGAGACGCCATCACGTACGCATTTGTACTGCGACCCCGTCAAATTGGTACAGGCAACTGCTAAAAGACTTCAAGTAATGAATCTACATAAACTGCTTGACAAATACTAGTAGGTATTTACTGTTACACATAAAAGTTACTGTTTTATTTCATTACGGTTTAACTTTTAGTTTATTCCATAAGGCCATTTTTCAATTATAAGCTGCAATTTCTCTATTTTCTTAAGTTCTTATTTTAATCTTTATTAGAATCTTAGTCTTTGTGGTGCAAACATTTTCATTGTTCTTCAAAAAGGCAACCAAAAAAGTAGATTATTATATACTGGGGATATTTATTTGTTTTCTTGTCTGGTTGGACTTATAAATAAAAATATTATTATATAAGTAGGCTTTTCTAAGTGTATCCATTTTTTTTTATTAAATTCTAGACATAAATAATGTTATATAAAAAATGATAAATATTTAAAATCACTCGTAACTAATTAAATACATTCATTTGAACTTATCTCAAAAGTGCGTGATTTATGGGTAACTCATTTATTTTACGCGCAATCATTCATAACTAACACACACAAGTTCGTTTCAAAAGTATACGACGCATTTATGTATGACTACCGCATTCTCAACAAGTTCTCTTTTCTAAGGAATGGAATGGCAATGTTTTTGAAAAAAAAAAAGTTTATTTTTATTTCAATAAACGATTAAACTACCGAGTCTGAACCTCTTGTGTGAATTTGGTCACCTTTAAGCCACCTAAAAGCCACTCTGTATATATTATTGTTTATATTAAACATTTAGGATTAACATATATGTATATTGTAAGTAGTAAAAACTGCTTTAGTTGAAATTTGAACCATTAGTTACAGGGATGGCACCATTTACTTGAAAGAAAGTGCAACTTACACTAAAAATACACCGCAAAGCTGGATATGTGACTCTTTTCCAGAGCTAGTTGATACCAATGTGTGTTCAAAGGATGGTACATTGATACCAGCACATAAGTGCATACTGGCAGCTAGGCTAGAATATTTCCAGGGAATGTTCATGCATTCTTGGTCTGAGGTAAGATTAACAGTTTATAATGCAAACATGATCAGATAAATTATATCCAAGACATGTTCACCATTACCATATGTATGGGTTTGTTTCATTCAATTAATAAGTGGATAAAATGAATAGTTTCTATACTACTGAGTAATAATTTATAAAAAATGTATGAGATGCTATTTTTGCCTTGCAGAGTAAATCAATGTCAACTGTGACACTACCAATTAACTATGGGATACTATTGCCCGTTGTCAATTTCCTTTACACAGACACGTGTCCGGAAATTGAGAACTCGGACAGCATAGATTTCATTTGCAGCATGCTTATTGTTGCCGACCAACTGTTTATAAGTCGCCTTCGAGAGATGTGCGAAATGACGCTTGCGGGCTTAATAACACTAAAAAACTGCTCGGAACTTTGCCAGTTTGCTCATACATACAATGCGTCGCAGCTCAAGCAGTGCTGTATGGAATACATTTCGCTCAACATTGCCAACATACTTGAGAACCGATCCCTTGACTTGTTGGAGGAAACTCTCCTGGAAGATATTTCAAAATACTACTGCAAATTCAATCCAATCATGTCGTCTAGAGTCATCACACCTTTCTTCAACTCTCCTAGTGATGAAGTTATTGATGAATGTGCAAAAAATTACCCGGTCGATCTGAACTTTATCGATGATGATTTGAAAAAAGATGATAGCTTAATAGACACTAAGAAAAAAAATAGACCGTCAAAAAAAATTGACTACACAGAGAGTGAAAAGGCCAGAATGAGATATGAATCCGTAAGCTCGGTCACGTCATTGGACTTATCTAATGAAAACTCCGGAGACGTAACATTGTCTTTGAGTTCGATAGGAAAAGGCGATGAGAAAAATGAGAAAATGAAAGATAAGTGGATAGAGGTGCCTTCGGCTCAGCAAAAGCAACAAAAAGTTATACAAGCAAGAATAAAAGCAATTTCAACAGCTAAAGATATTCTTAATGAAAAACCCACTGAAACCTTTATTAAATTAACTAAGAACAATTCATTTAGTGCCTTGAATAGTCCTACCAAACAGTCACCAAGCACATCCCGTATGTCAGAGTCTCCTAAGGAAATACCAATTTCTGAATTTAGTTGGAGTTCAAACAACAACTTAATCGTAAATCACATTGGTCCTAAACTTTCCCAAAAGCAGCGAAAGAAGTTGGCCATGCAAGGAAATGAATTGCCCAGTCAGCAAAATCTAGATGTGTACTTAACAAGCAAACTAAATTTGGCTAGTCCAGATAAACCCAAGAATCCTTGGAAAATTTGTGAAGCGCCTGCTGCAAATAGTAGCCCTAAGGCCAAACCTGTTGAATTCAACCAAATTTTAGCTGATCAAAGAAAGCAAAAAGATGATTTTTCTAGGATCATGACAAAACCCCTTGCGCTGACACAGGTAATTAACAATTTTTTTAATTGATGAAAATGCGTCAAAAGCCGAATTTATATAATTCTTTTTGCCGTAAATCAAAGTCGTAAATCAAAGAGTTAACACATTTTGTTAACTTTTTGATTTACAACTGTTAAACTTCAACATATTGGGCAGGTGGCATATACCCAATCTAAAATCTGTTAATTTATTAGTGAGAAATGACATTGAACTAATTAAAACATAATTACATCTGTTTTGTTAATTCACAAATTAGCAACTTATTCTAGTGGTCATAAGCATGTTGAGACAAGACACAAGAAAGCTCTTGTGTCTTATCACAGGATAAACAGAGATACCTCATTAATGTACATTTTACTAAACCTTAAATTTATTTAACGGCGAATATTGTTAAATCTTTGAAAGTGAACAGACTGTTGCAAATGTGAAATTTGAATTACTCCAACTCATTGTACACAGTACTGGTACAGTACTGGATTTGACCCTAAAACCTCACATCTTTTGCTTAACACCTTTTATTTTATACTTCCTTTTAATAAATAACATGGTATGTTTAACTATTTTTGTATTTCTTAGCTTGAAGATAAGGCAATTGAAGAATTGGAGAAATTTTATAATGTGCATGAGATTGATGATGAATTGATAACTGTGAGACGAATCGAGCTTCAAGTTTCTTCGCCACAATGGATTCACACTGCCCCTAAGTGATAATTGCATATTTTATATTTTTACTACCAATTTTAAGTATTGACAACTAATAATATATTGAAATTAAATATATCAATGACATAAAAGGCAAAATCTCTTTTTATTTAATTACTTCATCATCAGTAACCAGATAAACAAATACATTTTTGATTGATTGATCGAATATTCTTTATTTGCACACACCATGTGTTCTTTGTTGCACACACACAAAAAAAATAAATTAAAAATAACAATTACATAAGGGTTGGTGTGTGTTATGTGGCAAATGAGCAGGTGCTTCACCTGTTTATCTTCACTTTGGTCATTTTGGCCAAGTCTAACAGATAAAACAACAAAAAAAATAGAATCAACTAAGCCTAAATATGTGATATTGCCCAACTACCTCTGGCTCCTTGATGTATGCTGTAAAATATTTCCAAATCCTCTCGCATCACTACTACATATTAATTAATACTTATATTATAACATATAAGTATTAAACCCTAAGGAGTATTAGGTTTTTTCATCTTCAATATATATTTATTACCGATAAACGAAATAAACTTGATTAACATGTAAACAAAAGTAAAGTATCATGTCCCACAGCTGGACAAAGGCCTCTTTTATACATAGGGTATATGGGCATAGATCACCACATGGCCCCATTGCGGATTGGCACACTTCACATATCATTGAAATATTTTTTTATTATTTCGAAAATATGCAGGTTTCCTCACGATGTTTTCCTTCACTGCTATAATATAAAAATATTTATCCTTAAATAAATTAATTATAACACTATAAAAATATGTGTATATTTTTATTTGGGAATGTTATTATTTCAGTTTAAAGCAGATTGTTTTTAGATGTAAAGTTTTTATATACTCCAATAAGATTTTTAATGATGTCACGGTTTACATTGGCAGTATACAGCGTGTCGTTACCATCGCGACAATAAATGAACACACGTCTAACGCTACTTGCCAATAATCATAAAAAAATATTAACGTAAAACAAAATCCATAATTAAAAAAAGATATATTTTTCAAACAAACTAATTAAGTAAAAAAGAAACAAAATTTGTAACATCCTATACAACTCGCGCCACAGCGTCGCATTACAAGCCTCTCCTTCTAACAGTATGTTTTGTCTCTTTTAAATTCATTCAACCCATTCATATGCTTTGTGACCTTTACAAATGAACTTTACGTTACACTTTTATACGTAAGGGTGTTCTAAAATTGTTTGTTTTGGAAAATTGTCGCGATGGTAACGACACGCTGTATAAAAAGAATATACAAATTACTCATCTCCAGACCATTAAAAATGTGGTTACAACCAAATCTATTTGCGAGCAATATGAGAATATTATTACATTGTGGCTGGCTTGCATGTATACTCAAAGTAGTAAAAAATTTGCAGGTTTCAGTTTTGACCCTGCACTTCTATCTTGACTGGTTAACATAGATATGACCTAAATACAAGTATTTAAAATACAGATCGAGATATGAAATAAATGTTTTTCTCATGTATCAGAAATACTATTTAAATTAAATTATGTATTTTGGATTTTTTGGTTTTATTCACAAAAAATAGGTCAATAACTCACAAGAACAGGTGTAAAATATAAGCATTCATATTAATAACAATAAATGTTTTATTCAAACTAAATTAATTACATAACATACCATCTAATTATTTATTGATATTGTTCAACTTTTTGGAGGAAAAGCTTTTAACAACTGATTTAGTTGTCTATGTGTCAGTTTCTTCTCTCCAGGTACTAAAATGCCTTTTTTACCGTGTTCTCTTTGCAATGCAGTTCTTTCACTGTATTCTCGGTAACAACTTTGGAAGGTCGTCACTTCCTTCATACATTCTTGTTGATCAAAGTCATGCTTCTTGAAACAAGCAAACATTATAGCCATTTCTTGCATGCAAGCGGCTTCTCTAAGCCTGTCTCCTTTACCCGACACTGTCTTCTTTAATTTCAGAGGTAATAACATTTGAAAAGGAACAGGCTCCTTTTGCGGAGCTCTTGCCCAATTATTATAAGGCGCCGAAAATAAAATATTATTTAATCTCATTTTTTATAACTAGTTATATCAGCAATACGAAAACAATACCAAAAGTTACTCAGAAATTAGAAACTAAACTACTACAAACTAGAAAGGTTATATTTAAGTTTAGCTTTATAAGATGACAGCTATCAAGTGTCTTTTTTTTTTTTATTAAAGATTTTATGGCCTGGTAACAAGACCTTTAAGCCAAGTCTTATTTTCGAACACTAATTTTCTCATTTTTGTATTATTTTGTATATTTTTACCTGTTCATTGATTTTATTTAGTTATTTAAATTGTCCCCACAGTATTTTTAACGTATTTATATAATGCATTATGACACTTTTTGTTTTTGAGCAAATCACACAAGTGGCGGCGGGAGGTATCATTAACTTCTATTATTTCACTTGCCAATATTATGGCAAGTGAAATAATAGAAGTTAATAACTATTTCATAGTCTATGAAAAACGAACGTTTTGTTTGGACATTTGAAGAAAATATGATTCATGTCAGCTATCCCATCATTACAGAAAATGCAAATATTGCAATGCAATTTATTATATTGAGTCTTGCGAGGTGTGCAGGTGCAGTGTTATGGCCAAATCGTAATCTGTTGATTGTGGTGACGAATTCACTGCTAGCTATATCCAGCTCATCATACCAGGGTCTTCTCGGTAAATTCTCTTGGATACTTCCATCCCATTTTCCTTTAAATTTTTGATCCTCCTTCCAGAAGTTTAGCCAAATATTTTTGAATGAAATATTTACATCGGAATAATAATCGGTCATAGGAACATGCACCACATTTCTAACGTCAATAGCATTGAAATACCTTTGTGTGCGGGAACCCACATAAAGGCAATCGTTATCCCATTTTTATGTAATCGAAATACAATATCTTTAATGAAATAAATTATGAAATTAGTTTTAATATTAAGACTTACATGTCTTAGACTGTTTATAAGACTCAAAGAGTCTGTTAAAATTAGAAAATATTTACAATTAATTACACAACTAATTGATTTTAAAGCTTCAAAAACTGCATATGCCTCTGCTGTAAAAGTGAAGCTATCAAGTGTCATTTCAATATCGATATTGAACTTTGTATTGAACGTAGATTACGTAAATTATAATTAAGTTGATGTTTTACCATGGATATTAAAATATTTTGTTGCACAGTTTGCTGCTAAGTGTTAACACGGCAGTTTTAGCACCTTCGTTTAAATAGGTCCGCTGGCCTGAAACACAACAACGTAGCAGATGCATGTTGACGCCGCGTTCTCTACCCGTGCATCTCGCGACTCCTGTAAACAAACGAATTATAGATAGTTAGACAAAATAAATTAAAATAAAGAGGGATAACAAGAAGAACCTCTCAAAAGGGACTAAAAGGTGTAAAAGGTCGAAATTGCGATTTAAATACTAGACAATTATTTATTTTTTGCTTCATTACTACATCTTAAGCTAAGGCCAACAATGGGCGGACGTAATGGCACTATCTACCAGTCAACCCTTGTCATGTAGAAGGCAGGTGTTAAACAAAGTCTATAAAAATAAAAGTGCTTTAAAATATAGCATTTATATTTTACTATAAATATGGAAATATATATATGTTAAATAATAAAAACCTAGATATTAGGTTTTATTGAGCAGAAAACATATACATAATTATGTAAGATCGATTGTTACAGTAATAAAGAACATTCAAAAGAATAATTTTTAAAATGATATTTACATTTATGGCAAATGGCCAGTATTATATCAATAGAAACATACATATAGTAGAAGTTTCCTAAAGAGGTGCCTCTAATGGACAAGAAACGGGCGAAAGAAACTCCGTAGGTATCCTCTTTTTTGTCAATTTTCTTATGTCTTGGGAGCGATTAATTTTTAAACGCCGTGAAGTATGGATATTTGAGTTTAAGGATCATTGAGTCCCACCACGCTTAGCGCAGCAGAATATCGCATACATATTTAAAGCACATAAATTTCACATCATAAATATTTAGTCACTTTTTATCATCGACGATATTTGGAAAAGTAAATCATGCAAAGATAAGAGTAGAGTAGCATAACTAACAACAAATAGCATCTTTCATATTGATGAAGTTATTTTTAACAAATTATATGACTTATTCAAATGGAAACAATAACGACTGATGGAATGTTATCTTTTTCGCAAACTCTTTTTTTTTCTCTTTCTCTATTTTGCTTTGCTTTAGGCAATGAAAGGGTTAGGATATTTTTTTTTAAAAGCACGAAAAAAGTTTCACGCCGCTGCGGGAATCGAACCCGTCGTCCGGATTCTCGCCCAGAAACTTTAACCAATAAGCTAAACGGCTTTTGACGTTTTTATACAAATTTTAATGTTTTATCTTAAGCGCAGAGAATAGCGTTATAAAAATTGAAATTTCATATATACCAATGGTGAGATCTCTCGTTCAGTTTGAACTGCACGAAACCGGAAGATAAGAGTTCGATAACTTTTATCTTAAGTACAGAGATTAGCACTATAAAAATTTTGTTCTGCACAGACGGTATTGAGGCAAAAACCTCCACGGGATCACACTGTGGATTGACATACTTCACCTATATTCGGAACTTTTGAAAGTTAGAAATAGAATGAATCCGTGGCGCAGTTGCCAAAGTATTGGCTTCGGCGTCGGGGGTCGTGGGTTCGATCCCCATACGGGACAACTATTTGTGTGACCAACAGATAGTTGTTTCGCATCTAAAATTTAGGTTTGTAAAACGTCCTTACAACCCAGGATACTGTTACCCTAAAGTAAAGGCAATGTTTTTTAAAAAAAAAAAAAAGCTTCCGAAAATAGGTATGTCCTCACGATGCTTTACTTCACAGATGAGCTCGTGATATCGCAGCACTCACAATTGCAATATAGATTTTTAATGGTCCCGGCATCGGGATTTGAACTCGGGTGTGTCGAGTATATAATATATCATATCATATCATATAACGTTTTTGAAACACTGATCATCGTGGAAATTAACTAATCAGCTGTCAAATTGCCGGTTTCTGATATGATATATCAGAAACGGGGCGTAAGTATTTTACATTGTATAAGGAAAAAAGGCTTCTTTAATAAATTATGTCGAAAATATTATCTGTACCTAACCTAAAAAATATTATTTTGCATTGCTACACTGCATAACAGCAAGCTGCGATGTCTCTCTATAATAATATATATCCATATTAAAAACTAATTCATCATATAAAAAAAAGGATTTTGAGTATCAGTCAATAAATGGGGGAGAAATCGGTGAACATGCATAAAAAACCCTTTTTTTGAAGTCGGTTAAAAAATCTCAGTATTATGACATTTTTCGTTCTGTTTAAAAATAATTTAATGTTATGCCCGTACAAAATTAAACCTTGAGTACATAATTATATTTAACTTTTTTACTGTGGTAGGGCCATCCAACAGTTGTCACTGTTGCACGAATGGGCTGACCGCTATAAAGTAGAACTGTTAAACTTCTGCGTTTCGTCTGGTGAGTGAGGTAGCCGGGGCCCACTTTATTTAAAGGTGGCAACGCATTTGCGATCCTACGGGTGTTGTAAGTGTTCATGAGCGGCGGTTATTACTTAACATCGGGTGAACCACCACCTCGTTTGCCACTTTTTCACATAAACAAAAAACACATGCCAAACAAATCTCATAAAATATTAAAGCTTTTTCACGGAATAAATGGAGTAACTACTGCACTTCTCTAATATACCATTTATTTGTATACGAAGCTATTCAAAATTTTCAATGAAATACGCTTTAATTATTCTCATTTCAGTTGTTGATTAATATGTTTCTATTTTTTCTGTCCATCTAGGTACATATTTAACTATAAATCAACTTCTGAACGTAAATACGCTAATAATTAAAACTATCTTGTCGTTAATCCTTGCAATTTATGACGGATAAATTAATAAGGAAATATACTAGACCGAATTTGCAAATAAAATTTATGGCTGCTTAAACCTTGGTGGAATCGCGGAAGATAAATTAAAGGGATTAAATAAACACGGATCAACATATTATCTTCACGTTGTAAATGTTATCGGAATTTGAACCTTATTTCAAGGGTAGTATTAAAATTAATTTCCGCTGATATTTTAGATTGTTTCAAAGGCAGGTTAGGTTAGGTATGTTGAGAACCATAAATCTTAATAATCAATAGGGACGTAACAAACTATGCATAAGTTATTGTTACATGTTCAACTTTGCTCAATTAACACTGCTATTTACAATTCGGCTTCAGGCTAATTTTCTATTATCTACAAGTCTTATGTAGGTACTTAGTAATATAGAATAGTACAGTACTAACTTGTAATTGGTACCCTAATTTTATTTTTACAAGTTAGGGCGAAAAGCCTATTATAAATGTATTGTGTCCTCAGTTGAAGTTACATTAAATGGGAGGCTAAAATTCGCCTTCTTTAGTTACGTAACGAATGATACCGAATTTTCCTTCTGTTACATTGTTAAATAATGAATAAATTCAATAGATTACGAACTTCTAATTTTTGCCAGCTGGCATTGCTGTTATTTTAAAATAGTAGAGTTACAGTTTGAAGTAGTTATAAGGCGTGCATTAGAGTACTGATGGGCTAAGCTCGAAAAGAGAATTCTATTTCTTGAGGCGAAACGTGTTCGAATGTTATGGGTGGTGGTCTGCGGCATCACACAAAAGACGGCTTCTTCATCTTTTTCCTTTATGACGGTTTATGGGTGAAAAGACGGCTTAAAGCAATGTAACTATTCAGAGTGGTAGTTACTAATGTTTGCACCCATACTCTGACGGAAGAGACAGGCTTACTATCCACTGTGCCAATAGGATCGTCAAAAAAGAACTGAGTACCTAATGCTGATTCTCGTATATATTGAATTAAAACGGCGAGCGCCCGGGCAATGAGCTATCACGGCTTACATTACTGGTATACACAAAAAAAATGTTCATAGTGTCATTGTTTTCTTGAGTAGCCTTTATATTCATAGATTTAAAAGGTGTAGTATTAATTCCTTAACATCAAATTAGCCGACTACTCGACATCTAATCTCATGGAAAAAAATGTGGTCTCAGGTTTATTCTGTTCTGAATTAAGAGGACGGAAAATTCGTAGTGTTATTATAGCTCTTTATTGAAAAGGACTTGCTTTTAACCCTCTTGAAATGAGAAAGTTAATTATCTTATTTGCGATTATGTTTCAGTTGTATCACATCATGATTGCAATTCTCAGATGTTATTTATGCATCATCAGGTAGAAACTCATACAGCTACACGCAAGAAAGGTTAATGTTTAACGTTAACCGTTTAACATTTAACGTATAAACCTTTAACATTTAATGTTAATTTAATTCATTCGTGGAATCCTATCTCAAAGACTAATACTGCAATTGACTCATAAATGAGTTAACGGTAATAAAGTTCGAGAATATGCAATTTAACTTGAGTTAGATTTAAAGCTTCGACTGTTGCTTTTGTAGATAAATTTAAGGTAGCTAAGTCACGTGTAAATATACAAAGCGATAGTGTGCGGGCGAAAGGTAATTAATAAGAGACGATGTAATGTTATCTTTTCATTGTTTACCTATCTGAGTAGATAATACGTCAATTTTTATCAGCAATAAATTAAATATAAAATAGTATTATACAATAATATAAATTATAGAAATCTGCACGTCAGTAGGCTGCATATTTGTCGATTTAATCATCTTATCCTTATCCGATCCAGCTTTCCGCTTGGGCTTCGGCCAAAAATCTGATTTCTATAAGCCACCAAGGAAAAGCCGGTCGTTTTATATTTGACTATTATTTTATTTCAAGGGCTTACAATATTAAAATTTGCCTAAATAAGACATTATGTATCAATAATAGTATATTACTACGCACAGTCGGAACATAATTGTTCGGTTACCTAAAGAAGATTGGCGTGTGTAATCTCAGCAAGCATTCAGCGTTCAGCATATTTCTTGGTCGGATGATGCTGATCCCCGATATATAATAAATAATAAATATTTTCGGACACATTTTTATACACAACGTTCTCTAGTTCCCAAAATAAGCAACGCTTGTACTATGGGTACTAGAAAACTGATAAACTTACTTACACATACTTTTCTTTTGTAAATAAATAGATATTATACATATATAAACACTGGAAAAACACGATGCTCATCACACAATATTTTGCCAGTAGTTGGGATCGAACCCACACCCTCTGGCTCAGGAGGCAGGGTCACTACTCCCCACGCCAATCGGGTCGTCAAAATATAGGCGATAGCATAGTTTTAGGAAGATGTTAACGGATTATCAATACCTTACTACTATCCGACACAGTAGCTAGAGTGATAGAGCGTATAGGATTCGCTTTACGGACAGTTCAACGGTTCCTACCACCGGCCACGCAACAGTATTCGCTGTTGCACGAATGGGCAGGTCCGCTCGGGTAAGTACCACGACCTCACAGAAGACCGGCGTAAAGTGGAAGTATGACAAATACTTTCGCGTTTCGTCTGGTGAGTGAGGTAGCCGGAGCCCAATTTTCAAAAGGTTGTCAACGCATCTGTAACCCTCATAAACCCGCATAAAAAAAAAACTAAATTTAGTCTACGGCTAAAGCTACAGCAGAAAGGATGCTAAGTATCTCTCTTATAATCACTTAACGCCCAACGTCCGATCGTGTGTGTATTAATTACATTTTTGGAGCTACTACTGCGAAATGCCATGTTTTTTATTTTAATGTGAAAAGTTTCCAACCGAGCAAACGGTTCACCTGATGTTAAGTGACTACCGCCGCCCATGGACATCTGCTACACCCGAAGGTTACAGATGTGTTTGAAAATTGGGCTCCGGCCACCTCATTCACCAGACGAAACGCGAAAGTATTATACTTCCACTTTACGCCGGTCTTCTGTGAGGTCGTGGTACTTACCCGGAGGAGCCTGCCCATTCGTGCAACAGCCGAGGCTGCTGCGTGGCCCTAACACCGTAGAAAATGTAGCTTTGGATTTCGTGGATAGGCCTGATTCAAAGATACTCTGTGCTGGTACTGACATTTTGAGAATCAATCTGCCTGGTATCGAACAAAGCCACCTTAAAGAACAGCGGTGGGCTGGCCAAGAAGCCAGCCCACCGCTGTTCTTTAAGTTAAATTTCGAAGAGTATACACAGAAACTATATACATTATCCTCTAAAAACCACCTCCCCTCCATCTTAACTCAGCACGACTCTCTTTTTGTTGACGAAAATCCGCGCTTACGAAAAAAGTCGTTCACTTCGCCTTTCGTAATGCATTCCGCTCAAGAGTGGAATAACCGCCAACTATATTGTGAGTAAGAGAGAAACGAACAATCGCTCTAGTCTTCACATTCAGCGAATGTTAAGTACTAAATGGTACCTTAAATAACGGTACGTGTTTTACAGAAGAGCCGCGTGAAGTGAAAACTTTTATTCATACTTTTGAGTACCGTCTGGTGATTGTTTGCTATAGGTGCACACTCTCAGTGGTAGGTAGCACGCCTGCATCATCTTCGGTACTATAAGTTTCTATTGGCGGCACTGCATACTTATCAACACGCGAACCGCTTTCTGGATCATCACATCCGTTATATACTATATCCGAAATGAACTATAAAAAATGTAGTGTTACTATTTGGTTGACTATATGCTTATTGACTCTACATATAATCTAAATGTAATTTGTGATTTTTAAAAGAAAATTTCGAAATCAATACTTCACTAGTAGAAGCAGGGCCGATTATTTAATTTATACTTGCCTTCTTTCTAGGGCCTAAAACTGTGCTACATTGCGTGTGTAATTGGCAATTAAATTCGGAATACTCTGGTTGTAGCGCCAACGGAAGATGAAAAGATGTAGCGACGATGTTGTAGGGCAATTTAGAATATATTTGAATCGGTTGGGTACTTAAAGAGATTAAGTTCCTATCTCATAACAACAAACAAATAAATTTAAAGGTTATATTATTATATGTTCAAGTGTTGATATTGAATATTATACCTACTATTAATGTTGTCAGACATACCGATAACAGTATCTAGCATTTATTTCTAATCTAGTATTAGATTTTACCACTTATACCTACGACATGGTTAACGAAATAAGTATAAAAAATTGGTACGAACGATTAATGATACATTATGTAGAAATTTAATTTAAATACATAGTAGATAAAACTTAAAATAGAGTTTTTTGTACCAACTAACCCTAGAATTACTAGATGAAATTAAATTTCTAATTTCATTAACGAAATAGCATACTGGTATAAAAATGCCGTAAGAAGCATTTTACGCGCCAAGTGCAAGTTCTTATAACTACGTCCTTGAAAATATTATAATCTCACCTGTCTATGAGAAAATGTATATCTATTAAAAAAATCGGACGAAGTGTGAGTCGGACTCGCGCACGAAGGGTCCGTACCATTATCTATATCAAAACTGCAAAAAAGCTTTTGTGTACGGAACCCTAATAAACATATCCTTCCAAATCCTTGCATGATCCAAAACTAGGTCCTAGTCTAGTAATTTCTACGCCTCTGAAAGAAGACTGCCCTGAGCCTTCCACCGCCCAGTTACGGCACTGGCAATCGGTACAAAAAGATTACTAGAATATTATGAAGCTTTAGTATAGTCATATACGACGTAGTGGTGAAACAAGTAAAATAATCTTTTTTACGAGTACGAGTGGCTTCTCTACCGCCTTTGTTCGATACGAGGCAGATTGATTCTCAAAATGTCAGTACCAGCAAATAGTATCTTTGAATCATGCCTATCCACGAAATCCAAAGCTACATTTTCTACGGTGGTAGGGCCACGCAGCAGCCTTGGCTGTTGCACGAATGGGCAGGCTCGTCCGGGTAAGTACCACGACCTCACAGAAGACCGGCGTAAAGTGGAAGTATAATACTTTCGCGTTTCGTCTGGTGAATGAGGTGGCCGGAGCCCAATTTTCAAACACATCTGTAACCTTCGGGTGTAGCAGATGTCCATGGGCGGCGGTATTCACTTAACCCTAGATACATAACGTGAGTCAAAACGACTCACGATTGAAACGTATATATCTTTATCTTTATAAATAATTGATGGTTCGCGACGTTTTTTCAAATCAACTCAGTGTTGCTCCTAGAGAGCTGAAAGAGGAACGCGTGTCGCAGATAAGTGTAATATTTAAGAAAAATATAACCTGAACGTAGATGATACCCAGAGTGATTATGAGGATGTTCATTATAATGTCATTTCAGACGGGTTATCAGGGATAGGCACTAGCGCTACTGCCAATACTGAATACCTTATTCCTACTTCGACCTCCATTCGTATCATCATATTACCTCAAAGGTCTCTAAGGGGGAAAAACAATCATTGCTGGTCAATGATAAAGGGCGTACTCAAAAAAGGAATGCGGCTTTGAATGTAGTAAGATCATCAAGGGGTCCAACAAGAATATGTAGAAACCTTGTTGAACCATTGTTGTGTTTTAATACATTTTTTCCCCCAAGGATATTATACAGGAGATGAGGATTAACATGGACTAATGCTGCGATGCATCAAAAAGGGAGCTCAAGTGATTCGTCTGCAACATTCAGGGAAACTTCCTCTGATGAGATTAGAGCTTTGATAGGATTGCTAACGTTAACAGCTGTGATGAAGATTAATTCATCTAAAGTCCATGGTCGTATTTGATATGTAATGTAAAATACCTGTATTGGGAGAACATAAAGTGCTGACGTGTACAGGCTGCGCATAGTTCTTATTACGAGAGTAATAATAATTTATGAAATACTGTTGACGTTATATATAAAAAAAAAGATTTTATCGAGAGTTAAGTAATCAGCGATCGGTATTCCAATAAAAAAAGATTTATTTAATTAATTACAAGGTGTTAACTGTATGACAATTTGGAATGGACTGATTTATAATTACAAAAACTTATGAACTAAAACTAATGGTGTCAGCGTTCCTTCGATGCGCCTTCGTCGTGCTGAGTCTGCAGTAATCGCGGTTATGACGTGCTAACTCGTGACATCCTCCTGTCTAGAACGGCGAGTATGTGTAAGTTCTTGCACCACCTGAAACTCATTTCGCGGTTGACGGAGTCCTCTAATAAGAGCATTTTTAATGGATTCCCACGTATCTAAATATTCCTCATAGGCTAAGGCTTCTACAGCGTTGTCGCTAAGCCTACTCTTAATAAGACAACTTACTAACGGGTGTGTCCGAGCATGTTCGTCTAGCAATAAATTCAATATATTTTCGACTTCGCGAATATAGTGACTTAATAGTTTAGGATTCCCATCATATCGAGGCATTAAATCCACTATCAACTTAAAATGCGTATTGAAATCTTTTAAAAGCATTATTACTCACTAACTTACGATTCCTGTTAACATAAAACAATAGCGATACGTATTACACAGTAAATTCCTGATTCTAAGGAGTTTAATGAACAATGGAATGACGCTCGCGTTCGTTCACAGTATCGAATGTCTCGTGCGATTGTAGCTAACCGACAAACGAACTGATGATAATTTTAAAACAAAGTTATTGATTTTATTATGTATTTTAATTTGTTGTATTTATTTTAGCTTCTTATTTAAAGAATTTATTGTTGATCTTATTATTATAAATATACTAATAGAATGGGAAATGTCTGTTGCGATTAAAGCTTATAGACATACATACACACTCAATAAAAAAAAAAAACCTAAATTAAGACAGGAAATAGAGCAGGAACACTTGGATAACTAGAGTACTTACCCCAGGATGTTCTGCATCTCCTGACGAGTCCTTGCCCGATCCCGCGATTGAGGTTCTTTAGGATCGCTCCAGGTACGATTTGAGAACCGTGACACAATCGTAAAGACCCATTTACACGGTGCAAGTTTCTTGCCTGTTGTATACAATTAAATTGAAGCAATAAATGTGTTGCATGGTCTAAACAACAAATGGTCTAACAAATTATTGCGCGCAATTTATTGCATTCAATTATTGCTCTTGTATGTACAAGAAAATGGCATCGTGTAAATGGGCCTTAATAGAACATTTGATTCAATACGAGAGTGCTGCGATCCTACCGACTGCGCCAGTTAAGTAATCGGCGATCGGTATTCCAATAAAAAAAGATTTATTTAATTAATTACAAGGTGTTAACTGTATGACAATTTGGAATGGACTGATTTATAATTACAAAAACTTATGAACTAAAACTAATGGTGTCAGCGTTCCTTCGATGCGCCTTCGCCGTGCTGAGTCTGCAGTAATCGCGGTTATGACGTGCTAACTCGAGTAACGTAATTTTTTTATGAAACTAGAAGTTCATTTTTCATTTTTCTCGCATTGTTCCGAAGAACATAGTTTGTTATTGATTTTAAGGTAAAATTTATATAATTCCTAATATTTGATTCATTATTTGATTTTTAAATATAATTTCAATAACCTATTTTGTTAATAAATACATTGTAAAAACAAATAACGGTTCGTTGTCGATGAAAACAGGTGTGAGTCATATTGACCTCACGTTATGTGATTAATGTTACTAAATAAAGTTATGCATCTAGGGTTAACCTCAGGTGAATCGTCTGCTCGTTTGGCAACTTTTCTCATAAAAAAATGAGCATATATTGCAAGAGCAGCAAATATATTTTAGATGGAGATTGTTGATTTAAATGTTGGGTGAAACGATGAGATGCAACTTTTTTGAGATGATAAAGAGTGTAGCATTAGCGCCAGCTACTTGATTCAGCTGTTTCTGATGCCAGGAGAGCTATGTACCAAGATACTCGTTAGATGAGAGGCCGCCAAAGTGTATACGCAATTAGCACCACAAACAAGGGCCATGCATATCCCAATAGCGTTCAATTCAAGTTTCGAGCCTCTTGCCACCGTGACGGACAATACCAAGGGGTGACGGACACTATCAATATTAATATTTAAGGAAATATAGGCTTGCATCAGCTTTTACTGTCGCACGACTGGGCAAGCTCAGGAGGGGAAACATCGCGATCTCACAGAAGACCGACGTGAAATGGATGTTTTATACTGTCGCGTTTCGGCTGCTGAGAAAAATAACCGGGGCTCAATTTTTGAAAGGTTTAAAATTTAAGTAGTAGAAAAAAGTACGAAAAGTGTTTCTCCGCTGTGGGAATCGAACCCACGTCTTCTGGATTCGCGCTCTGACGCTTTAGCCGGCTTGAAACGGCTGATTGCAACACCGACGAAAATCTCAACGTCGTTTATCTAAATTATTTTTTACCATTTGAAGCAATGCTTGGCGCATCCATTGTTATATCCTTTCCAGCATATAAACAATTTCGAATATCGTTTTACGATAATTACATTCAACGATAATTCGAACTAGAGATACCGCCGTGGCTTTTTAGAAATTTAATTTTTTAAATTTTCATAGTGCTAATCTAAATAAAATAAAAATAAAAAAGTACCAAAAGCCTTTCGCCGCTCGCTGTGGGAATCGAACCCAATCTTCGGGCGAAAGACACCAATTCTAGGGTTTTTTATCAATGAAAAAGTGACGAGCACTTTTTTGACATAGAAGTCCGTTGAGAACATTACTTAATTATCTTCATTTAAAATACAAGGTCATTGGTGTGATAGACAATTGGGTGCTGTTAGACGAATGAATCCTACAGCATTGCATAAGCTTTCATCGTCAAGTAATGAAGTCATATCTTTGCGCCGAAGGAAAATCCAACTATTTCTTTTGGTTCTAAAGCCAAGACATTCCAGCCTCTTCGGCATAGGAAAGTTCAGAATTTTGATTCAAGATTTTATTACAGAGATAATTTAGAATATCCACGGAAGCAAGGAACGCACTGTGAACGTTTTCAGTGTCACTACATAGATTCTTAAAATTTTTATTATATCAATATCATTAAAACGAATAGGCAAGGTTTTCTCAAGATTAGTACATTAACATTTAATTTTTTTTTCTAAAGCTTATTTAGGTTGTTAATCGATTTCGTTCAAAAAGTAACCCCACTTCCATTCCGGACTTTAGTAATTAAGATAATTACGCCCAGTTGAAACGCTGATCATAGTAGAAGTCAACTAACCAGCTGTCAAATGAATTTTCAAATGTTATTTGAGTCAAAAGGATTGTTAAACTCTTTGAATTGATCAATTCCGATCACTAAGAAGATCATTCTGAGCTATTCAGAAGAATAAGAATTCAGAATATTTGACAGAGAGAATTCAGCGTATTTGCACTATCAGAAAGCCGATTCTATCGAATCGTCGATCGATTTGGGCAGTACATCAGGCTCTTCAGCGGTGATTGACTGTCGATATGTGACAAGGCTACTGTATCGTATATGTGACAAGGCTACCGTATCGTATATGTGACAAGGCTACCGTATCGTATATGTGACTAGGCTACCGTATCGTATATGTGACAAGGCTACGATGTCCATCCAAGTACAGTCCAGTAGTACAAAACCTGTCCAACTTTAGAAGGCTGTAAGACAGGACGTGGATACCTTCGATTTTCCGACGACATAGTAATGAAGGCAGAATCACAAAGGTCAATCAGCGAATCCAACTGATGAGCAGCGTTTGGTATATCGTTCGAATATCGATATATCGTAGAAGATACGCAGCGCCGTGAATTAATCGGCCGCTTAACTTAGTTGATAAATCGTCTGGGCGTGAAACCGGAACATGCAGAGTTTTTGTTCATTTATCTACAAAATTTTACAATTTAAAGTTTCATCTTGAGTGTACAGACTAGCACTAAAAATAATAATAATTAATGTAAAAATTCTATAAGATATTCATTTTTTAGTTTTTATACATTTATACATATTACAATTCATGACGTTTTATATCCACAAATGGCGTGGCTAATTTATGTCCGATTTTATAAATATGAAAGATATTACAAAAACAAAAGTCTTAGGAGAAATACATATTTTTAAATATGAAAAAATAATTTTATAAGTCATAAAAAAATCATTTTTTCAGCTTATTTAAACCCCATTCCATCGTCGGCAAGCACTCTTATTCCAAGCAAGCAAATATGCTAACTGTTTACGTTCTCTTTATCTGCTGATTATTAATCTATTAACCGACATCATAAATATTCACTGATATTACATAACATGATTCCTTATATATTGATTTTTATGATATGTTTATGAATTTATACAGTTATTATTTGTATGTTTTGCACTTTTTAAAAACGTTTTATATTTGCAAAACGAAAAGTAACAATGATGACATTGACCTTTTTTGTCATTGCAAAGTTTTAAACTACGCTAAGATGGCCACAGAACACTTTTACTCAAAGAGTGAAGATGGCAGTACTGTAGTAATGTACCATGTAATGTACCATGAGTTCTATATTTCAAACAAAGCAACTGAAATTCTTAGAATAGGGCTAAATAAATGAAGACAGATTTACCGCTGCGTAAAGGCTTGAAAGCTTTCAATAGTAACAAATTAAGAAAAATCTGTAAACAGAAAAAAGTTTTTAATATTTTAACGATGTAAAACCTTTAATTTTGCTAACATAGAAATTTTTGTTTTCTGACTTTGCTTAAAAGTGTGCTCTTTTTTTAAGCAAAATCAAATGTTTTCCTTAAGCGTACTTCACTTCGTGTACTACCGTTAAAATCTTTACTGCCAAAAATGTCTTAAGATTTATTTGCTTATGTATATTAGCGGCATTCTGGTCATTTAATTACTGAACAATTTTTAAAAATATTTATGTGGGCAAGAACTCAGTTAAAAGCACATATGAGATACTACTTCTATTACTCATGCTCCATGCTGAGAATATAATACAAATACACTTTCAAAATTAAAAGGAATCTTACTCAGTTAATAAACGTAAGAGTGGATGAATATATAAATATAAATAGCCGCAGTATTGCGTTTTTATCCCTTGCGACGTTTGGACGTTTATAATTTCATTAACATTTTATATTTGATGACTCCGTGGCGCAATTGCCAAGATATTGGCTTCAGCGTCGGGCGTCGTGGGTTCGATTCCCGAACGGGACAACTATTTGTGTGATCCACAGATAATTGTTTCGCATCTGGGTGTTTGTCCGTGTGAAATTTGTGTTTGTAAAAACATCCTTACAACACAGGATAATGTTATCCTAAAGTAAGGGGAATGATCTGAAAAAAAAAAGAAACAATGAATTTGATTAAAATTTGTAGAAAAAGTACGAAAAGATTGTCGCCGCTATGGGAATCGAACCCACGTTTTCGGCCTTCGCGGCCTGACGCTTTAGGCGCTAAGCTAAATTGCCGATTTCCCCACCCGACGAACATCTTAAGGTCTGTTATCTACATTGTTTTTTAGCACAATGCTTGTTGCATTCATTGTTACATCCTTTCCAGCATACAAACAATGAATTTGGTTCAACTTGTGCATTTGTTAGGTACAGCCGCTTATGCACTGAACTATTCCAAAATCAGAAGAGTAGCAGAAGTGTCACCCTTGGCGTACCTCTGATATAGAGCTACCGTAATGGGATTAGGAAAGTGGTATTGAGGTGCCAGAGTAATCTACAGTAGCGAACAAATAGAAGGTTATTAGGATTTTTAGAATCACAAACAAACACACAATGAAAATTGCAAAACTACAAATTTAATATTCATAACATAGTTTTCACGTAACGTGCACCTTTTTTCGCATAAATTGCAATCATTTATTTATTTATTTATTTATTTATTTATTGAGGTTTACCAGCAGTTGTTACACCCATACAATTTATATTAACAGTACAGTAATTATAACTAAGTGTACAACTTTTTTAAGGTAAACACAACATGCACACATAATGTATAAAAAAAAGTTAAAATAATGTAAAGCCTACTTTATTACATTAAAAAAGAAACAAAAAAATAATAAAAAAATTAATCGTTTTCTAATAAGTAGTAATTTACAATAAGTAGTTAACTAACTAATGTTTAGCCATAAAAGACAATCATGCATAAAAGACGTAACAAAATATAGAATACAAAGATAGGTGATTTTAATTATATTATATTGTGATACCTTATTACAACAGACAGTTTTATAACTGCAAGAAAAAGTATATTACCATACATCTTTATTCGCATCTTTTTAAATTGCGATGTGTTGGGCGAAGATGAAACAAGAACCATCACCAATCAAAGTTCAAAAATCACGTAATGATTATTATTTGAACTTCAAGGGAAAATCATTCAACTGCTTCAAATCAAATTAATTTATGAAGTTTTAATGGGCATAACATAGTAGTTAAAATCCAGATAGTTATGCCTAAAGTTATTACATGCATAACTATCTCGATTTATGGAATGCGATATGATACATTTTTATTTCAAAAATCAAAATAACTTCATTCTGTGGGTTCCATATTGAGATTGCATGCAAGGCGTGACGTAAACCGTAATAGAAGAAAAGAGAGATTAAATATATTTCATATTTAAGTATCTACTTATCAAACCAGCCATGAAAGCTTTTTTTAAGAGATTAATAACAAGAGTACTTATAATTTGGAGTCATAAAATACGCAAAATTCTTGTATATTTTTGTGTTATGTGTTCCATGTGAATCTAAACATTTTCCTAGTACATAGCAATAATATTTAAAACATATTATGTGATTAGAAAATGTTAAAATTGAAAATCTTATCTGAACATAAGATTTATCTAAAACATATTGAAATTAAGGAAAGAAGAAGGTCGATCCAAATTACATTAAAGTTTTATACTTCTGTAAGACAAGTTAGGTGACGTCAAATTTTGAAATCATTATTATAGGAATTGATATTAAGTATATGACTGCCTTAAAAAAGCAAGGGACTTAAAAAGATCCTCGTAAATCGCGGAACAATACTCATTATTTAATGAAGTAATGTTTACTATTTAACGAAGTAGAATCCACTGATTCCTTCGGTGTGTGCCAAAAAGGCTCTGCTGCCGAATGGCAAGGTAAAGAAATATGGATCAGCACGCTAATGCGGCCAATACCAACACTCTGCAATACCTTGCGGTTAAGTAAGTTCGTAAGATTTATGATTTTAGGGTGTCGAGCTTGTTTAATGTTATAGGAAAGGCCAGTGCCGCTGTAAAGTTAGAATCTTTTCACCGATCATCAGTTCTGTCCTTTGTTAAGTCCCCGAATGCGGGGCCACATTAACGGAATCCCTGTGATGTAATCATAACCATTGGGATTTTCTGGATTTTCTGATCTTCGCTATTCAATGACTAGATATGTCCTGTATCTATAAGCGTCCGTAATGTGGCGTTAGTAATTTTTAAACGCTGGTAAAAGTCGAGATGAAAGTGTGGGCGAAAAAGTCAAAGTATATTTCTTGTAAAGAATAAACGCCATTAAAATACACTATAAAATTCAATTGCAAAAGAATAAGTGAAATTTAAGTAGATAATAATTTAGAAATGGATAGACAGATAATAGAAAATAGCATTATAATGTATCACATTTTAAACCCAAACAAGCTCAACCAAATAATCTCGAAATCCAGTAATCCCTATTATGAGATTAAATTAAACTTAAAGATAATACACGTTGGTATATAAAGTGGAGAAAAATGTCCTGAAACATAGTGAAAAGTTAATGTGCAAGCTAAAAGTAAGTAGTTTTGTTATAATATTTTGTTCTTACGACTTTTGTTCTTAACGAACTTCGTTGGCGTAAACAAAATAATTCAAAAATTAACTATTTTACAACTATGTTGTTTAATGAATAAATTATTAATGACCCTTAACATAAACTTTAAAAGTAAATGATTTATTTACTTATTTGTCTTATTTATTTCCAGATCACTATGAAGTTCGTGATTGCTTTCACTCTGTTTGCCGTGGCTTCGGCCAACGTAATTCCTCCTGCTGGTATCGCCAGTGAGAACCCAGAAGTCCAGAAAATCTTAGCTGGCCTCCAGAGCCCCAGCATAGGCCCTAACATTGCCACCGGTCTCGGGCAAATGCTTCTCCAAGCACTTGGTCTTGCCAAGCCCGAGCCCATTGCTGTTGGTCCTGCACTCGTTGACAACTACAAACCTATCTCCGTTGGACCTGCACTGGTTGACAACTACGAACCCATCTCCGTCGGACCTGCACTCGTTGACAAACCAATCTCCGTTGGGCGTTGACGAACCCATCTCCGTCGGACCTGCACTGGTTGACAACTACGAGCCCATCTCCATCGGACCTGCACTCGTTGACAAACCCATCTCCGTTGGGCCCGCTGGCGTTGACAACTACAAACCTATCTCCGTTGGACCTGCACTGGTTGACAACTACGAACCCATCTCCGTCGGACCTGCACTCGTTGACAACTACGAACCCATCTCCATCGGACCTGCACTCGTTGACAAACCCATCTCCGTTGGGCCCGCTGGCGTTGGCAGCTACGAACCCATCTCCGTCGGACCTGCACTGGTTGACAACTACGAACCTATCTCCATCGGACCTGCACTTGTTGACAAACCAATCTCCGTTGGGCCCGCTGGCGTTGGCAGCTACGAACCCATCTCCGTCGGACCTGCATTGGTTGACAACTACGAGCCCATCTCCATCGGACCTGCACTAGTTGACAAACCCATCTCCGTTGGGCCCGCTGGCGTTGGCAGCTACGAACCCATCTCCGTCGGACCTGCACTCGTTGATAGCTACGAACCCATCTCCGTCGGACCTGCACTGGTTGACAACTACGAACCCATCTCCATCGGACCTGCACTCGTTGACAAACCCATCTCCGTTGGGCCCGCTGGCGTTGGCAGCTACGAACCCATCTCCGTCGGACCTGCACTGGTTGACAACTACGAACCCATCTCCATCGGACCTGCACTCGTTGACAAACCCATCTCCGTTGGGCCCGCTGGCGTTGGCAGCTACGAACCCATTTCCGTCGGACCTGCACTCGTTGATAGCTACGAACCCATCTCTGTCGGACCTGCACTCGTTGACAACTACGAACCCATCTCCATCGGACCTGCACTCGTTGACAAACCCATCTCCGTTGGGCCCGCTGGCGTTGGCAGCTACGAACCCATCTCCGTCGGACCTGCACGAACCCATCTCTGTCGGACCTGCACTCGTTGACAACTACGAACCCATCTCCATCGGACCTGCACTCGTTGACAAACCCATCTCCGTTGGGCCCGCTGGCGTTGGCAGCTACGAACCCATCTCCGTCGGACCTGCACTCGTTGATAGCTACGAACCCATCTCCGTCGGACCTGCACTCGTTGACAACTACGAACCCATCTCCATCGGACCTGCACTCGTTGACAAACCCCATCTCCGTCGGGCCCGCACTGGCGTTGGCAGCTACGAACCCATCTCCGTCGGACCTGCACTCGTTGATAGCTACGAACCCATCTCCGTCGGACCTGCACTGGTTGACAACTACGAACCCATCTCCATCGGACCTGCACTCGTTGACAAACCCATCTCCGTTGGGCCCGCTGGCGTTGGCAACTACGAACCCATCTCCGTCGGACCTGCACTGCAAACTCTCCGTTGGACCTGCGTTGATTGGGCCCGCTACGAACCCATCTCCGTCGGACCTGCACTCGTTGACAACTACGAACCCATCTCCGTCGGACCTGCACTCGTTGACAACTACGAGCCCATCTCCATCGGACCTGCACTCGTTGACAAACCCATCTCCGTTGGTCCCGCCGGCGTTGGCAGCTACGAACCCATCTCCGTCGGACCTGCACTGGTTGACAACTACGAGCCCATCTCCATCGGACCTGCACTTGTTGACAAACCCATCTCCGTTGGGCCCGCTGGCGTTGACAGCTACGAACCCATCTCCGTCGGACCTGCACTGGTTGACAACTACGAGCCCATCTCCATCGGACCTGCACTCGTTGACAAACCCATCTCCGTTGGGCCCGCTGGCGTTGGCAGCTACGAACCCATCTCCGTCGGACCTGCACTCGTAGACAACTACGAACCTATTTCCGTCGGTCCCGCTGTCGTTGACAACGAAGAACCCATTTCGGTCGGACCCGCTATCGTAGACAACTATGAACCCATTTCTATTGGGCCCGCTCTCATTGACTTCCCCCTACCAGACGTTGGTGCCGTCACTGAGGTGCACCCTGCCCCTGTTATGCCCACTCCCGTCGGCCCCTCCGCTAACGCTCCCCTTGTCCAAATCATCTTGAACATCCAGTCCTCTTCCGATGTAGCTGTTGAAAGCATCCCCTCCCCACCACCCACCCCCGTTCAGGTTGTTGATGATGCTGGATTCGTTCCTGAGCCCGTTATCGTAGACAGGCCAATCGTTCCCAACCCCGAGGTAGTCGAAGAGAAGCCTATTATTCCTACGCCCGTGATCGTTGTCGACAAGCCAGAGGCTCCTGAGTCAGTTATCGTAGTGGACAAGCCCACCGTTTTTGAGCCCATTGTTCCTGAGCCCATTGTTCCTGAGCCCATCGTTCCTGAACCCGTCATTATTGTAGACCAGCCAACCATTCCTGAGCCCGTCATCATTGCTCAACCCATCATCCCCGCCCCGCTATTGTTCTTCCTGAAATACTTAACTAAGCATAATTGGTGTATAATATCCGAATACTAAAGTATTTACAGGACAAAATTATACTATGGAACACATTTATAAAAAAAACAGAAGTTACTAAAATTTTTATATTTTATTTGTACCCCTCACCATTTTTTTAGATTGTATTTATCAAGTACATTTCAACATTATCAAATCAAAGTCCTTTACAAAACCCAAGTGTATGCAGGTACCTAAAATGAACAACAGACAGATTATATCACATAGAACCGTTTATTTAAACAAATTTAATGAAACTTGTTGCGTAAGGTCATACAGAACGCTTAAAACGTAACATTTACGTTATATACTATTACTGTTGTCATAGTATTTAGAAAGCTATTTCATATATACCTACTTCGATTAAGTGAATAGCTTAAAAAAAGTAAAATTACAGCCTGTACATGTCCCACAACTGGGCATAGGCCTTCTCTGTTTAGAGGGTATCAGGGAATAGTCCACCACGCGGTCCCATTGCGGATTGGCGGACTTCACATATCTTCGAAATATTCGTTTTTTTATTATTTCGAAAATATTCAGTTTTCGTCCTTATCGCTGAGCACGAGATAAGTCAGCACTTGAAATTAAGAATTTCTTTGGTGCCGGCACCGGGTATCGAACTCAGGTTGCTCGAGTATTTTGCATTAAAGGAAAGCGCCCGGACACTGAGCTGTCACGGCAAATATAATAGCTTAATACTATTGAAAATAATCGCCTTCTGTTCTTCTTCTTCTGTTCAGTTTGATTTTATCCATTCCTCTTTCTTTGTTCGATCTATCCTTCTTTGGAATAAGCATCCTCCCAAAATCAGAATGGCTAAGAATCGCCTTGCTTTTAAGAGAATGGCACGGAAGTACATTTTGGGAAAGCTGCCAGCAGTTTCATGACATCATCAGATAAAAATATGTATGCGTATTTGTGTATATATTTATGTATATGTATATATTTATAGTACAGTATGAATATATATGTAAACTTTTATTTAATTGTATTGTATTATGTATATATTTATGTGTAATTAGTATAATATTTATATTTTAAATGTTTGTGCACCTACCTAAAAATCTCGGTACCACCCTAAGGTTGACTGGTAGAAAATGCTGTCAGCATTAAGTCCGCCTATGTACAGAGTTATGTGCATGAAGTCTTAAAACAAAAAAAAAATAAATAAATAAAATATTTCAAATAATTCAAAGAAGCCAGAACAAAAAATAAGAACCTCTAGTAGACGAATTTACTTCCTCTCACTATGCTATTGCCATCAAGTAAAATGATAATTTTGCCATTTTAAGTTTAAATTTTCCAGCATAATTCTCTTCATTGCACGATCGCATAATGTAAACTTATTTGTGTTAATATGGATAACTTAAGTGGCATCGATAAACTTATTGTTACAGTAACATATTAATCTCTTTCTTTATCTGGTCAACAGGAGGGAAGAACCAGAGGTCAGAAAATGTTTTATGTACTCTTGATTGCAAACACCTTTATATTTATTAAGGGCTGATTTAACTCCTATTTTTGATATAGGTATATGTGTTATGATACCTACCACACTTTCTCTTCACAAATATATATGTGAAGAGAAAGTGTGGTAGGTATAAAATATATATATATATAAAAAATATATATAGTATATGTATAAACTATATATGTGAAGAGAAATTGTGGTAGGTGCGTAAATAAAAATAAAAAATGAATTTTAGTAAATAGATGTAGCTTTTTATAATGATTTTTTACGTAATAAATAAATTAATGTAATGGGCACCCTGCTTTACGTAGATTTTAAATTACAAATAAGTTTTACATTTACACAATATTATTTTTTTTTATTTTTGATAAGAAACAGCTACAATTTCTGCTTATATCATAAAATAAGTAAAAAATCTACTGTGTTGAGGTAGTAATAAAATATTATTGTGTGGACAATTATGCTGCTGCTAAATATGCTGTTATTACAGCTCACTACATTATCCACGTATTAAACATATAATATTATTTTCTGGAAGCTACTAGATACGTTACAATTAGTAAATATAAATATATAGCAAAAAGATTTAAAAAAATAAAGACCTCAAAAATACATAATCATATGTAAATAAGACTATCCACGGAAGCAAAGAAGGCACTATGAAAATTTTCAGTGTCACTACCTAGAATCGAACAATGTTTTCTGCACCAATACCCATTGCTTAAAATGTTCTAAAAAAGGGTGTAGAGAATTTCGTCGGTTTGGCAATCAGCCGTTTAGCTTAGTGGCTAGAGCGTCAGGGCGCAAATCCCCAAGATGTGGGTTGGATTCCCACAGCGGATTCCCTCTTCACCGCTGCATTGGAAGATGTCTTCCAGCTTCTGCACTGGAAAGGACGTGGTATTAACATAAATGGCGAATACATCACCCACCTTCGATTTGCCGACGATACGAAACATTAATATAAGAAAATTTTCCCGAGTCAAATGCATGTTAATGTAGACACGCAGTTTTTAAAATGGCGCCACAATGTAAAAAAATTGACAGTCAGAAGAAACAAACTTCGTTCTACAGCCAAAGAGTTCCATTTTCAAATGTTGTAATTACTTTTTAAATATTGTTTATGTAAGTGGCCAGTTCCAGAAAACTTTTAGTTAACGACCTATGTAGGATGCCAAGATGATGGTAGAACCCAACCCTCTTCTCTATTGAAATAAGGGTGTTTTAGGGAGGAATCGGTGTTCTTTTACAAGGATGTGTGGTCTATCACACCTGATGTAATGGTTGGGGCAATAGAGTGTGCTCACATACTGCAGACTTATTTAATCTGTGATGTTTTATGTCAGCTATATGTTCCTTTGTGCGGCTTTTTATAGCTTTTCGTGTGACCTATGTAAGACCTCTCGCATTTGTGACAACAAAGTATTAGTAATTTTATTACTATATGCTTAGTAATGCTTTCACTCTTCTTGTAGTGGATTCGGCCAGCGTAATTACTTCCGCTGTGATCGTCAGCTGGAACCCGAAGATCCAGTAAATCGTAGCCACCATCCGGAGCCCCAGCATTGGCCCCGATTAAATAACTTAGGATATACAGGCTGATTTTATAGACGATGGACATATAAACAGAGCAAATGCAGAATTTGATTCTTAATCTGAATTTGGTAAGTACTTGTGACCTCTTTTTTTTTTCATAGATTATTTTCAAACATAATGGACACCCTGTTAGAAATTCCTGCCTTACCGTCTCAATACAATAACCTATTCACGAGCACTAAAACTGTTCGCATGAACGCATAATTACTGAACTGCTTATCAATAGAGTGACCACTCTTAACGGGATAAACAATGTTTGAATTGATATTTTTCTGGTTATTTCTTGTTAAAAGAAAATATTAATATTTTTTTTTGAATTATGGAATGCTCAATTAACATTATGTCAAAGTATATACTTGGTCTAAAAATCATCCTGTATACGTGGATACAATATACGGTAGCAGAGCGTACGTACGGAATGGAATTTTTAAAATTCCAAATGAACGCTCGCGCGTCCGTTCGCTGTTGTCATATCAAAAGAAAATTTCAATTCAAAATTACACATTAAATTAATAACAAACAATATAAAACTAATACACGATGCGCCAAGTATTGCTTCAAATGCTAAAAAACAATGTAGATAAAAGACGTTAAAATTTTCGTCGGTGTGGCAAGGAGCCGTTTAGCTTAGTGGCTAGACCGTCAGACCGCGAATGCCGAAGACGTGGCTTCGATTCCCTCAGTGGCGACAATCTTTTCATACTTTTTCTACAAATTTTAACTAATACACTAGATTAACATAAAATGTAACATAAAACTAAACTAACTATATGAAATAAAATTGTAACGCGTCGCCTACATCCGCTTTCTGCAGAGACATTAAGAGTACTTACTAGATTGATATAACTTTGTAATAAGATAAAAATAGAATAATAATATAACTCGCTAACCAAGTTAAATTATGTGAAAAGTAGTAACTCAAGTAAGTGGAGTAGTGAAACTTTACACTACGATCGAACTACGCTTCCTCGTGCATATATGGGGGGAATTGTTTAGAGTGTAATTCTGATGACTGACTGAGTACAGTCAAAATGCTACACCTCCTCAATACAAACATACTTGCAAATGTTATTTCATCTTATTTTTTTGTTATGTTATTGTATATTTGTCAATAAAAACAAAAATGAACTTTCAAGATTTAGTAATGTGCATAAAATAATACTAGGAACAAGCATGAATTAATTCTACCCTAGATTGCGTAGAATAAGTAAATCGTATATAATATGTATACGCTTACATATAATGTATACGCTTTTACAACAAAATCCCAAAAAACGTTCAGTGTGCTAAGCTAAATTCACAAAATTGTAAAGGAACGTTTGTGTGTTAAAGCCTATTACAGTATTATTGATTATTTCATTGATACACACTCTGGAAATGAATTAATCAATTGGAAGGAGTGGAATATATCGGATACATGTTTATTTTTTAGGGTTCCGTACACAAAGGGTAAAATGGGACCCTATCACTAAGTCTCCACTGTCTGTCTATCATCAGACTGTATCTCATGAACCATGATAGTTAAACAGTTGAAAATTTCGCATATGGTGTATGTCTGATGCCGCTATAAGAACAAATAGTAAAAAACAGAATAAATAAATATTTAAGTGGGCCTCCTATATAATAGACATAATTTTTTTGCCGTTTTTGTGGATAATGCTACGAAACTCTTCGTGTGCGAGTCCGACTCGCATTTAGCCGGTTTTTGTTAAATTATCTAAAATTGTCCCGCTGAGTTTCTTTTGCCGGTTCTTCTCAGGTTTTTGTGGCTTGGCTTTTTTCCGAAGCGTAGTAAAGAAAGCGTAGTGGCGTAGTAGCGTTTTTTGACAATCAATAATTTTAAATTGTTTATAGTGCTAATCTTTACACTTAAGATTGAACATTACAATATGTAGAAAAAGTACGAATAAGTTAATATAAAGCTTTTATATTCTATAAAAACATTTGAATTGTATTTGATGCATGATGATTAGTAGATAATGAGGCATCATTTTGAGATGACAGCAGTGGCGGATTATCCTTTTTTAGCCGAGTACGCCCGGGCCTAGGGCGGCATAATATTGAGGGTTGCTAAATTTGGTGAGATTTTTTTTAATAGTCTCGGAGCAAAACCATCACTTTTTCTACATATTTTAATGTTCAATCTTAAGTGCAAAGATTAGCACTATAAAAAATTTAAATTTCTTAAAAAGCAATGGCGACATCTCTCGTTCGAATTATCGTTGTAAAAATATTTTTCGTATGCTGGAAAGGATATAACAATAGTGGCGCGATTGCCAAATCTAAGAAAACAATGTAAAGGAAGCCGTTAAGATTTTAATGCGTGTGGTAATCAGCCGTTTAGCTCAGTGGCTAGAGCGTCAGGCCGCGAATGCCGAAGACGTGGGTTCGATTCCCACAGCGGCGACAATCTTTTCGCACTTTTTTATTTTAATGTTCAA
Source organism: Iphiclides podalirius (assembly GCA_933534255.1). Classification (NCBI taxonomy): domain Eukaryota; kingdom Metazoa; phylum Arthropoda; class Insecta; order Lepidoptera; family Papilionidae; genus Iphiclides; species Iphiclides podalirius. The sequence goes on from OW152826.1 coordinate 10,137,949, forward strand.
TAAAAAAGATTAGCACTATAAAAAAAAATTTCTTAAAAAGCAATGGCGACATCTCTCGTTCGAATTATCGTTGTAAAAACGATATTCGAAGTTGTTGGTATGCTGGAAAGGATATAACAATAGATGGCGCCAAGCATTGCTTCAATGCTAAGAAAACAATGTAGAAGGAAGCCGTTAAGATTTTCGTCGGTGTGGTAATCAGCCGTTTAGCTCAGTGGCTAGAGCGTCAGGCCGCGAATGCCGAAGACGTGGGTTCGATTCCCACAGCGGCGACAATCTTTTCGCACTTTTTCTACATTTTTAAAACCATCACTGTAAGAAAAACTTAGTTTATTCCCGGTTATTCTATCTGATATAATTTTTCGAGCAAACTGAGTTCGATCCCCATCACCAACGAAATTGTTAATTTTAAATGCTGGTTAATCACGTTCTCGGCGGTGAAGAAAAATATCTTGAGGAAACCTGCATATTTTCGAAATAATAAAAAAAAATATTTCAAAAATATGTGAAGTCCGCCAATCAGTAGTGGGGTCGCGAATATGCCCTCTTTATAGAGGAGGCTTTTGCCCAGCAGTGGGACATTTACATGCTGTTACTTTACTTTATTTTACTTGTTTTTATATCATCCGATCGTGTATCGGTTAGTATAGAAATTAACGATCATAGTGTGGGGTAAATGGTGTTTTTAAAGTAAGTAAGTAGTGAGACGCTAGCAGTAGATATGAAATGAAATGAAATGAAATGAAATATGCTTTATTGTACACCAGACAAAATTACAAAAGTAACAAACAATTACATAAAGGTACAATTGGCGGCCTTATCGCTTAGAAGAGATTTCTTCCAGGCAACCATGTTACTGAGGATACAATGATCAGTGAGAAGGGTTTGAGGTATACGCTATTGTAAATATAGGTATTATAGATACACAACACTACTATACACAAATAAATGCATAAAATAAATAAATAAATATATATATATATATATATATATATATATATATATATATATATATATATATATATATATATATCTATATATATGCATCAAGTGAAAAATATATATGGCTAAATACTATATATTTATATATACAATATAAAACGGGAACGATAAGTGGCACCGAAGGACGTCAAACAATAAAAGTGTAGCTTGTCAGTATCAATATGGTGTACATATTATTATATTGAAGTCGCGAATATTATAGTGATGAGCTCCAGAAATTAAAATGCCTGTGAAGGCTTAACGTAACTAACTAACCAACTAACGTAACGTACTAAGTTTATAAGATATTGAAAAGAACAGTAAAAATATAGAAGAACAGTAAAAAGTAAAGAAAAGTAACAGTAACATAAGTTGTAGCTGTATCAGAGTTTGATTGTTCAACCGTCTATTCGCGCTAAAATAGTTAAATTTCTTATATTGGAATACAAGTTACACTTACAATATATTTTAAAGTATGTTTAATTCGTTATTTTATTTACTCTGATAGCCCCGCCATATTACTATATCAAAACAAATAATTCAAATCTAAAAATATGAAATATATTACATCATAATAGAATATGTTTTTATGTTTATCGAATGATTAGAAACAATGATCACAAAAGCTTATGCAAAACATACAAGTAGCATCACAAAACACAAACTGGCAATTCAATAATTAACAAACCATTGAAGGGCAATAAAAAAACATTGGTGTTGAGCCATTTAAGATAATCTGTTTTAAAAGCAGAGGTTCCATAACAATGGGCCGCAAAACAGCAGTGTTTCGCAAAACTTGAATGTATTATAATGTACTCTGCAAAACATTAAAAAAATCTTTCAGTGTGTTGGAAAATCTTATTCTTAAATTTACATAAATACTGAAAACTATAAACTTATGTACGCATGTCAGAAGTCTTAATTCTTTAGCGTAAAAAAAGAACAAAACACTAAAAATGTTATCCCCTGTGCCAGTACTGTGTGTTTGTGAAAAAGACATTAAATGCGATTGATAACGGTTATAGCTTGGAATTATACATGTCCAAATGCTTTTAATGGTTGACATGGTAATACCACGAACTTGGTTGCTTTGTAAATAGCAAGAACAAAATCATCAATCTTTGTGGGGGTCGGTTTGCGTGCATCGTAAAAATTTTACGTTCATATTTTTTTCCAAACGCACCAAAAGATTGAAAAATCATATCAAGTATCAGCAGCAAGTGTAAATTTTTATTAGTAAAACTCTAATTATTATTGCCAATAAATATAAAGTAAAAGGTACACGCTGATCAAAAACCTTTTTATAATAATCTACACGGTTAAGAAAAACAATTCACCGGATAAATACACCAAGCTGTGCATCAAGTTTGATGCAAATAAATGAATGGCGTACAATAATATCAATCGTAGATAAATATCCTCAAAAATTATATTACCACATATGTACATGTTATGTATTAAAGAAATTTCTTATATTACCTCATTTACGTACTTCTTTAAAATATACACTGGGTTTAGTGTAGTTAGAATTTAGCTCTTTGTTTGGAACTGTGCCTTTTGGTAGAACTAGTCATCAATCACAAATAAAAAATAATGAAACTAAATTAAAACTTTAGAAATAAAATATATATCACACACTATAATTAAAATCAATACATTAATATTATTAAGATGTTAAATAAGGTAGCAATTTCATTGAGCGATCAATTTTATTTTAATCTTAAACTAGCTAAACAAAATAATCAGGAAATCCAATAATCTCCATTGTCAGATAAAATTAAATTTTAAGATAAAGAACTGGTATATAAACTCAAGTGAAAAATGCTTACGTATTAGTTACACTTTTACTGCAAGCTAAAAGTAAGTAGAACAATTCCATTTTACTTTTAAACTAATGTTAAGGTAATCGTCGTCATTAATAAAATATTCATGTAAATACATCTTAACCAAAACTATTAATACCAGCAATAAATCAAAATTGAAATATAACAAACATGAAAAAGGATTTTAAGCAGAAGAGAAAATGTATCTTTTAAATTAAATTAACGGTTCTTTAAACGTTTTTTTTTAAAGAAACGTCGGTCCAAACTCATGTATGTCATACGAGAAAATTTATCCTTGCTTCGCTCGCTGGTGCTAAAAAGGAATAAAAATTTTATGCGGTGTACAAACCAAAATACATATTCTCAATAACAACAGTGTCTAATGCCCCGTTTTTCACCATCGATCCCTAGCTTTAAGGGACACCTAAAACAATTTAATTGCTAGTGGTGAAAACGGAACAAGCAATTAAATTTTTAGGTATCCCCTAAGGTTAGGTATCGATAATGAAAACGGGCATAAATCTGGTCTTCCATACGATTACCTATTTATACAATTAGGTTTCAATTACTATTTTAGTTATTTAATCTCTTTGTATTGCGTGAAATGGAAGTTTTATATTTTTGCGCTACGTATTGTGAGTAAGGTAACCGGCGGCAACACTTTAATACTTGATATCACATCTGCAACACGTAAGGTGTTGTTAATGTTCATGGGTAATCACTTAACATCAGGTAAATCGCTAGCTAACTTTTCACATAAAAAAAACATTATCCACTACTTGTTTAATTTTCTTTTTGTTCACGTTAAACTATGTACGATATTCTTAAGAGCTTGCTTTTTAAAATATACTGTGTTCGCAATTAAAAGACAAACGTGACAAGATTGTAAAGTCATACAAACTACGTAAATGTTTATAATTTTATAGTCTGCATAACATAAAAATTAACCACATATAATAATTTAAGTATTCTTTCATTTATTTTCAGAACTGATATGAAATTCCTTATTGCTTTCGCCCTATTTGCCGTGGCTTCGGCCGGCGTAATTCCTCCTTCTGTCGGACCTGCAATCGTCGACAACGAAGAGCCCATTTCCATCGGACCCGCACTCGTCGACAACGAGGAACCCATTTCCATCGGACCCGCTCTCGTAGACAATGAAGAACCTATTTCCATCGGACCCGCACTCGTCGACAACGAGGAACCCATTTCCATTGGACCCGCTATCGTTGACGAATACGAACCCATTTCTATTGGGCCCGCTCTCATTGATTTCCCCCTACCCCCCACTCCTGTTAAGCCCACCCCCGTCGGTCCCCCTGCTAAGGCTCCCCTAGTTCAAATCATCCTCAACATCCAGTCCTCTTCTGATGTAGCTGTTGAGAGCAACCCCACCCCTGAGCCCGTTATTATTGACAGGCCAATCGTTCCCAACCCCGAGGTTGTCGAAGAGAAGCCTATTATCCCTACGCCCGTGATCGTGGTCGACAAGCCTGAGGCTCCTGAATCAGTTATCGTAGTGGACAAGCCCGTCGTTCCTGAGCCCATCGTTCCTGAGCCCGTCATTGTAGTAGAACAGCCAACTGTTCCGGAACCCGTCATCGTCGCTCCTATCATTCCCGCCCCTGCTATTGTCCTTCCTGACATCCTTAACTAAATAGAAGCCATGTATCTTACATCTGACCATGAAAATAAATGAATTTTCTATATGTTTTCGTTTTAATTTTCTCGCACCCTATTTTAGTGCTTACGATGTACGTTAAAAAGGTTATAGTTACAAAAGGATACAGTGAAATGAATAATGTTAATTATGAACAAGTAAACTGCAACCAATATGCCACTTACCGTTTGGAGCCAACTGTTTCGTGGAGAGCTACTAATCCAGTGTTAGTTATCAAATTCCTGCCTAAAGAAAGATTCATATAGGAATTTCGTATTTTAAACCCTGAATCGCCGGAAAATAGCGGTTCTGCGCAAACTTCAGACGATGTTAGCTAAACGGGCCACACGGGCTACCTGACAATCTCCGGCGAGGCGGCAAGCGTGCTGACAGGCGCTTCATTATACTCCTGACGCGGGGAGGCAATGGCCGGGGTGACCAGCCGGCCTTGGAGGAGTTGAGTGGTCATAAAATAATTCATCATTGTTTTCAATGATAATAATTATAAAAAACATACCATTTTTTTTCTTATATTCGAAGTAGATTCGTTGTTGATTAAGTTGAACTTTTAAGTGCAACACCTTGACAGAATTATTAACATTTAGATTTTTTTTCGTTTTGAGCCTTAATCATTGGGAGACGGATACATTTTCAAATAATCAATTTCAAATAAACAATATTTCAAAGATCAAATTATTGAAACATGAAATTGTTAACACTTAATAACTTAACTATATTTTTAAGCAAACCTGAAAAATTAACGAATTTTAGCGTTTTTTTTTTTAAATTTTTTTAGTTTCCTTTTCAAAAAGAGATTATACAACATTTCGAGTGATTCTCTGAATTGTCTAGTCAATACATGTACGAAAAACTCAGAGCATTACGTCATTGCACGAAGACTTTAACCAATTTTAATATTTCTTTTAACCAATTTTAATATTTTCTTTCTTTTGACTCACATAACCTAGTGTCTCAAAATTATTTATTTAAACATCGTATAAACTTATAACTTATAGCACCTTGCCTTTATATGATGCTACGTTTGCTTTTAAATAATGTGGACCCATTTTTTCCATTCTGCTTTAAAATAAAAGTAATATTTTCATTCAATTCTACCTTTACAAAATAAAGGAAAGAAGAAAGTTATAAGAATTATGAAATTTGGAACCGTGGCAGCACAGTGTTCGGGTGCTCGGGTTTTTAATTAAATAATAATAACAAGCAACCTGAGTTCAAATTGCCGTGGCAACACCAATGACATTGTTAATTTTAAGTGATTTGTCACGTGCTCAGCGGTGAAGGAAAACGTCGTGAAGATAACATATTATTGAAATAATAACAGAAAAAAAATGATCCGAAGATAAGTGAAGCTTGCCAATTCGCAGTGAGGTCACGTGGATAAGTATGCCCTATTACCCTCTGCACGGAGGAGGCCTTACCCCAGCAATGGGACATGTGTAGGCTTTTAAAAGTAAATACTTTACATATTTTGTTAGATTTTATTATAAATGCGTTTGCAAACTATGAATATGAGTATTATGAGATTGGCGTGAAAAAAAACTCAAATATCATTTACTAAACTACTTAAAATGTACTAGTGAGGTTATAGATTAGATGTATATTGTTCGAGAATATCAATTATATAGGTTCACCTAATTGTAAATATCGACTGCCCACTATGGACACTAACAGAACTTTACATTCTCAATGATTAATAACAAACAAAACTCATTGTTTGGAAACAAGCAACATCTGCGAACGTCGGCCTCTTGTTAGCTCATTCTCCGGAGGAAATCCGAAAGTATAAATACTCTAACTACAAGCCAGTCTTCTGAAGAAGAACAGATTATACCTACCAACTGCACTTGTAAAAAAAGTAGACGGGCTGAGAATTGGCTATAGAGTAATGGTAATGAAGAAACTTTGTCATTATCTTTTGATTGCTGACAGAGGCGGCCTCTGAGTGCCTTCTCGCTCTTAGAGCTGTTGGTCATTCCTTTTGTATTATGTTCGAAACTCAATGTTGCCTTCTTAGTCAATTATTGACAGCGTTATTGATGGTAAGTAAATGTCTAAAACATTACATCATTTTTGATTTAATGTTTAGAATTGAAAAGCCCGCCAACTGATATGGAGTAGAACGGTAACGAAATCTGTACATCGAGCCACTTTATTGCATTTATTTTATTTAGCAACAATAGGCCTCATAGTGTGCACAATTATAAGCATAGTAGTGCATATTTGTAAGAACTAGCAGCATATTTGTAAGAACTACAGATTTTACAACCGTCTGTAGCTGACATTAAATTTTCTATGGCTAAATGTATTCGGTTATGACAAGGTAAAATAAAAAAAATAACAAAAAAACTGACTTTATAAAAGTCTATTAGCACTAAAAAGTTTAAAATTAATACTAAATTTAATATAATCAAACTTTTAAGTGCGGATACTGTTTTTTGAAGTCGGTTTTTATTTTATTTATTTTTAGTGATTAAATTCTAATACTTAGTAGGTATTATAAAATATGGGTACACTAGCAAAGACGCTGCTCGTATGAGAAAACGGATTACACCCTTACTGTAAGCCGGAGTTCGAAAAAAAGCGAAGGAGTTCTTTTTATCATAATATTCGAACCACATGGAAAGCACCAAATTTTAAAGAAAAAGACTCATCAAAATCGGTTCACCCAGTCGAAAGTTCTGAGATAACAAACAAAAAAACAACAAAATACCGTCGAATTGAAAACCTCCTTCTTTTTTGAAGTCGGTTTAAAAGGGGAGTGATCTAAATAAAAGGCAAAATTTTAGTAACATCTGTTATTCACATAATTTCTCGTATATAAATGTAACATAGATTAATTTTGTCCTGTAAATACTTTAGTATTCGGATATTATACACCAATTATGCTTAGTTAAGTATTTCAGGAAGAACAATAGCGGGAGCGGGGATGATGGGTTGAGCAATGATGACGGGCTCAGGAATGGTTGGCTGGTCTACAATAATGACGGGTTCAGGAACGATGGGCTCAGGAACGATGGGCTCAGGAACGATGGGCTCAGAAACGGTGGGCTTGTCCACTACGATAACTGACTCAGGAACCTCTGGCTTGTCGACCACGATCACGGGCGTAGGGATAATAGGCTTCTCTTCGACAGTCTCGAATTCGGGAACAATTGGTCTGTCTACAATCACGGGCTCAGGAACGAATCCAGCATCATCAACAATCTGAACGGGGGTGGGTGCAGGGGAGGGGATGCTTTCAACAGCTACATCGGAAGAGGACTGGATGTTCAAGATGATTTGAACAAGGGGAGCCTTAGCAGAGGGGCCGACGGGGGCGGGCATAACAGGGGCGGGGTGCACCTCAGTCACAGCACCACCGTCCGGAAGGGGGAAGTCAATGAGAGCGGGCCCAACAGAAATGGGTTCGTATTCGTCAACGATAGCGGGTCCGATGGAAATGGGTTCCTCATTGTCGACGAGTGCGGGTCCGACAGCAATAGGCTCGGGCTCGGCAAGGCCAAGAACTTGGAGAAGCAACTGCTCAAGAGCAGCAGCAGTGGCGGGGTCTGTGCTGGGGCTCTGGATGGCGGCTACGATTTCCTGGATCTCCGGGTTCTCGCTGGCGATGACAGCGGGAGGAATCACGCCGGCCGAAGCCACGGCGAACAGAGCGAAAGCAATAAGGAATTTCATATCTATCTGAAAATAAAGTAGAAGTTTATTCAGTAAGTTTTCACGAAAATTGTCCTATATAGGTAAAAACACTTGACCAAAACTATGTATCGGTGTGATTACGTAATACATTTGCATCAATTTCATTTAAACACTGAAAAGGTAAAATGACATGAATTTACTTACTTGCAGGACAATAGTAAACTGTATAAAGCATTTTGTTCTTGGGTTTATATACCCACATTTATCTAATATAATTTATATATACAATTTAATCTCAAATAGAGATTATTTTCTATTCGACTTGAATATTTTCCGTCACCCGGCTTAGGTGGAAATAGATAGATTTATTATCAAATTACTTGAATCAATTGAAGTTATAATAACTGTTGTTATAACTCCGTTAATTAAATAGTAATTAATTTAGTTTGTAATTTCAGAAACCTAAAAAAGTCTATACATAAGAACCTGTTACCCAAACCTGAATACATTTTTAAGATGAATTATTTTAAACTCGAAAGTTATAAATGTGTAATTCGTGATTGATTTTGTATAAAATTAGCCCTGAATCATATTTCTAATATTTATTGTTATTGAATGATACTGCAATGTTAATTTGTCATTGCGTTTAAATCTTCTGCCTATCTTAACACGTTCATCGCAAATCACAATCACGCGACATCGCGTGATAGGCTGCGGTCTTCGAACGGTCGTTCACGTGGGCTTCTGTAGTATATAGTGTGTTCTATAGTAGTGGCCACAATGAAACGGCGGACTTTGGGGACAGCGAAATTAGCTCAGAATCCGAAGAATACGATGTTTCGCCGAAACTTTCTATGCGTGTGTTAACTAGCCAGCCATCCGAGCTTATATGACAAGTTGGAGTTCAATATATATATATATATATATATCTTATATATATATATATATATCTGATGTTTTAATTAGATTCTTATTTGTCTGAATTGCATATCACACGATATAGGGTTCCTAGACATATAGGCAATAATTAAATTGACAAACAAAACAAATGTAACGATATTTAGAATGTATATATCTAATATCTTATTTAAATAATGTAAAAGTATATAAATGACCCATTGAGTTAAATTGAGCAAAGTAAACACAAAATAAAAGAAAAAATATTTTGCCATCACATTGAAATTAAAATTTTCCGCATGGCAATGACAAGCATATAAAATAATGTCACAAATTACCAATTAACGCCGATTTTAAAACCTTAATTTTATTTCAAGTGAATCTTTATGGAACAGTTGAAATAAAGTTCCAGTGACTAAAACTTGAGCCTTACGAGACTCCACAAAACTAATAAATACATTATACATACTTCAAGTTTGCAATCGAGTGAAACAAAAAAGTTATAATTGCTTTCTCTTTTATAATCTCCTCTGACTTATTCAGTACATATACATACCTATACTTTTAGATATTGAATTTAAATGCAACTCCCAACTGTGTCAACTGGGGACGCGCCCGATGAAAGGTCTGACAACTCCTCACATGATACTAGTTTAAGAAACTACTCTAGGACGTATCGAATCTCTCACCCCTCAATGATTCATTTAAAACTACTCTGTAAAAATACTCCTGTAGCATCACAACTCACACTAGCCCTAAGTATTTACGAATATTTTGCAATATGCCTCATACATTCAGTTCTTCTGAATATGCTGAAATCAAAAAGCATTTAAGGTGCATATCGCGATCGCTATCCTGATCATTGTGTTTTTAGCCGAATCTTTGAAGCTGGAAATCCTTAAAGAAGGCCAAGAAAAGTTTGTTAACGGCAAGTGCTGGTTGAAGTAGACGAAGGCCAAATTTTTGAATCTGAAAATCCTGAAAGAAAGCTTAGAAGAGTTGTAAGAAGTGCAGTACAGCGCATATTGAAACGCAATCGTCTGTATCCGTATCATGTTCAACGAGTTGAAGTACAGTTTTCACCGACTATGAACGAAGAAGAGATATAATATAGCAATGATAGTTAAATGTCCGGGCGTTCCCTTTTGATTCATATACTCGAGGAAACTGAATTCTGATCCCTAGTGCCGACACCAATGAAATTGTTAATTTTAAGTGGTGACTTATCACGTGTTCAGCGGCGAAGGAAAACATTGTGAGGAAACCTGCATATTTTCGAAATAGCAACAATTAAACATTTTCGAATCCACCAAGAGAAGTCCGCCAATCCGCAGTGGGACAGTGTAATGGACTATGCCCTAATACCCCCGTACAGAGGAAGCCTTTGGCCAGAAGTGGGATATAGACATAGTGGGACATATTTACTTTACTTTCATCCTACGATGCCAACAAGATCCACGATTCTTTATTTCTATTGGACCAGTCTAGCAAAGACACTGCCACTGACACGGCAGCAGTGCTACACTGGTGTGTGTTGCTGGTATTCATTTAATATTAAAATTTAATTGAAATGAAATTTACTTTTTCAAATGAGCCGGAAGCTAGGTTTATGAATGTTTCACTTGTAACTGTAAATATCACAGACACCCAAACATAGAACTAGAAACACGAAATTTTAAAGCAAGATGTGTCAATTAATTCTGTTTTTTATATTGAATCAATGATGTTATGACATCACACATTATAAGCAAGGAATGTTTTAGTCATACCGAATCAAGGCCAGCCAATATCCTAACGCCGCGAAAATCTCGTTACGTAAAACTTAGCGCATGAGAGAAATTTTAGAGTTCAAAGATATTTTTCAAATAATATTTTTCGGTGAATTTATCTATGAGAGATGTCGCCTTATTAAATTTAAAGACGAGAATTTAAGAACAGTGATTTTAAGATAATTGTGACGCTGGGTTAGGTATCATAACAAATGTACGTAGAAAGTATTCGATGAATATGGTGAACAAAACTGTGCTTCGACTAATCATGTTGCACCACATTTGAAGGATTTCAAGCAATGAAACAATCTACCTTATCAGTCTCTATAGCCAGTCGCCATGTTGTTTATTTTTTATATAGTAATACATATAGTATTACTATATAAAAAACAAAAGACAAAATAGTTCAAACTTACCAACAAGAAATATTTTACATCATAATAGAAATTCTTCTTTATGTTTATTGAATGATTTCAAATGACTAAGCTCTAAGCTCTGCAAGACATTTAAAGATTCATTACTTCATACCGAAGGGGGATGATCAAGTTTCTTTACTTTTCTTATATTTATGCAAATACTGAAACAGTCATGAAACTATGAAGGAATTACTATAATCTGTTTAAAATTTTAATTTCAACGTGTCCCATTTTAAAACAAAGTTTGAAGAGCCGTATATTTTTAGCATGCACCATAGTAAGTCTTCTTTCTCCTGCCCTTATCCCACACTAGGTACGTTCGGCACCTTTCTTTCCTTCCACATCTATAATTTGAAAAATAAAAAATTACACACAATTTCAATCAATTCAATAAAATAATATTATTCTGATGTAAAATAATAGTGCAAAATATATCGAGCGATCTATTTTATTTTACAACTAAACTAGCTCAAAGAAGTAATCAGGAAATCCAATAATCTCTATTACGAGATTAAATTAAATTTTAAGATAAAGCACATTGGTATATAAACTCAAGTGAAAAATGCTTATTTATAGTTACATTTTGTTTTGTGAGCTAAAGTAAGTAGAACAGTTTCACTTTACTTTTAATCATAAACAGTAGAAGGACTCATCATAATCTAATATTAGCGTAAATCATCACTATTTTTACAATAAATAGATTAACTCGATCCTAACCTAAGCCATTTATAGAAGCATCGAATAAAGCTTGAAATATAATAAACTAGGATAATCTAGTTAAGTTCTCTAAAGTTTATATTCGTCTGAAGCAGAAGAAATTATCTGAATATTTTTTTTCAGTATATTTTAAATTAATTAACAGTTTTATTACAGTAGTTATCGTGTACAGTTTCATTGGATAAAATTAACTATTATATTTTCTGGTTATAACGTCAGAGTTAAGAGAAAAATTTTGCTTACTACTAATGAAATAGAAAGAAAATATTCTCTTGGTATGCGCTATACAAATCAAAATCTACATTTACGGTAACGAACAAGCGAGAAGAGTGTTAAGTCAATACGTATAAACTTACTGTAAGCTGTTTATAGTCTAATTAATAATTTATAGTCTAATAAAATATAAAAAAATATTTATGGTAAAACATTACTTAATTTTTAGAAATTTTAATTGTTTATAGTGCTAATCTTTGCACTTAAGATTGAACATTAAAATATGTAGAAAAAAATAGTTAGCGTAAATATTTGTATCTACATTATAAATAATGTATAATACAAATGCTAAAAAACAGTGTAGATAAAAGACGTTAAGATTTTCGTCGGTGTGTCAATCAGCCGTTTAGCTTAGTGGTTAAAGCGTCAGGCCGCGAATGCCGAAGACGTGGGTTCGATTCCCACAGTGGCCACAATCTTTTCGTACTTTTTCTACATATTTTAATTACTTACTTTCTTATTTATTTTCAGATCAATATGAAATTCCTTATTGCTTTCGCTCTGTTCGCTGTGGCTTCGGCCGGTGTAATTCCTCCCACTGTCATCGCCAGCGAGAACCCGGAGATCCAAGAAATCGTAGCCGCCATCCAGAGCCCAAGCACAGACCCTGCCACTGCTGCCGCTCTCGAGCAGTTGCTTCTCCAAGTTCTTGGCCTTGCCGAGCCCGAGCCCATTGCTGTCGGACCCGCACTCGTCGACAACGAGGAACCCATTTCCATCGGACCCGCTATCGTTGACGAATACGAACCCATTTCTATTGGGCCCGCTCTCATTGACTTCCCCCTTCCAGACGGTGGTGCTGTGACTGAGGTGCACCCTGCCCCTGTTATGCCCGCCCCCGTCGGCCCCTCTGCTAAGGCTCCCCTTGTTCAAATCATCTTGAACATCCAGTCCTCTTCCGATGTAGCTGTTGAAAGCATACCCTCCCCCGCACCCACCCCCGTTCAGATTGTTGATGATGCTGGATTCGTTCCTGAGCCCGTTATCGTAGACAGGCCAATCGTTCCCAACCCCGAGGTTGTCGAAGAGAAGCCTATTATTCCTACGCCCGTGATCGTTGTTGACAAGCCAGAGGCTCCTGAGTCAGTTATCGTAGTGGACAAGCCCACCGTTCCTGAGCCTATTGTTCCTGAGCCCATCGTTCCTGAACCCATCGTTCCTGAACCCGTCATTATTGTAGACCAGCCAACCATTCCTGAGCCCGTCATCATTGCTCAACCCATCATCCCCGCTCCCGCTATTGTTCTTCCTGACATACTTAACTAAGAATAATTATTATAGGATACCCAAATACTAGCATATTTAGAGGACAAAATAAATCTATAAATATTTAGTATACATTTAAATTACAGAAGCTACTAAAATTTTGTCTTTTATTTGCGTCACTCCCTTTTTTTAACCTTGTATTTACCGAATAAATTTAGCCATAGACAATTTAAAAATAACCAAAAAGAGAAGACCGCGGAGATTCTTGCCGGGTCTGTTCAGATCTAGTTTAGTAAACCGGTGGTAGTTTTTGACGTTCAATAAGAGCTTAAGCTCTAAGCTTAAGCGTACATTGAATCAAGATAATTTGGCTTTAAGTTTGACTTTGAATGTGAACAACAGACGGTTGATAAATCTGTAGTAGTTTCTTGAAAATAGGCTACTAATTATTTAACAAGACAAACTATTTAAAAAAATCAAATCAAACAGACTCGAACGAAAAATGAGAGAGGACTGAAAATAAATGGAAATAAAGTGAAAGCACTCAACATTTTAAGTTTTATCTAGAGTAGAGACGAGCACTATAAGTGAACAAAAGCCATTTAACGGAAATTTATTTTTTAATAAATTATGAGTAAAATAAAAAGAAAAAATCATAATATAGATATAAGATGTTCAGGGAGGAAAAAAGTGCTATGCAAACGTCTACTGTTGATAAATAAAATACATGAAATAAAGTGGATAGACGTTCAGATTTCGTAACCGTTGTCTGTTTAAACTGGCGGCCTTTTCAATTCTTCAAATAATTTAATGTTTTAAATACTTACATGATTTTATTATTGTTCAGTAACCATTTATAATAACGTCAATATTTGATTACAAAACATTTTGTTTCGAACACAATACGAAATGAAAGACCATCACCTCTGAAATCGAGAAACACTCAAGGACCGCCCCTTTCAGAAAATAAGCCGAACCAAAACCAGTGACCTTTTTTAATTTACTACGAATCTTTCTAAAATTAGAAAAATATATTAAACAGTTTTATCAACGGTTTGATTTAACGATAACGTTTTCGTATTTTTATTTTTTATTTATTTATTTGTTTGAATATGGTATAAAGATGTTAACAGTCATATTACACGGTTCAATCATATTCAACCATTTCTGGTATACAAAATGCTTAGACATATTCAAGGTTACATTCTATACTTACTTTTAGTTATGTTTGTCACAATTTACTTCATACATGATAACAAAAATACTATATCTGTCCTTTTTATAAACTACGTCTTGAGAAACTATGTCAAAATTCAATTATTTGTGGGTCAAGTTACATAAAATTAGACAAAATCAGATTAAAGGTATTGTTTGGAACTGTATTCAAAATATTGTTGGATTGAATAAAAGCATGTGTTCTTTAGCCACTCATACAATCTCTTTTTAAAGATTGTAAACGGTAAGTTTATGATTTCCCTTGGCAATTTATTGTACACTTTTATAGCCATTATATAGAAATTATTGGAAATAAATTTTTTCTTTGTTTTTGGAATTATCAGCCTTTCTCCGAATCGGCTACTATACATTGCAATTTCATTATGCTCAACAAAAAGGTACCGGTTATTTTTTACAAAAAGGCTTAATTCATATATGTACATCCCAGTTAGAGTCAATATACCTAGTTTAGGAAATAGCGTTCTACAGCTTTCTAATGGCCCAACATTACAAATTGCACATACACACTTTTTCTGCGCTAAAAATACTTTACTTATTTTTACAGCATTTCCCCAAATTATCAGACCGTATCGTAGAACTGATGATATGTATCCATGGTAAGCAGTTAATGCGGCTTTTTGTGAAATACATTTTGATAGTTTTCGGAGCGGAAATATGAATTTATTTATCTTTTCGCAAACACATTCTATATGCTTCTGCCATGTACATTTGTGGTCCAAATTTAATCCAAGGAATGTAATTTCATTAACCTCTTCTATATTTTGACTATTGTAAATAATTTTTAGATCTTCCTTTTTTCCAATAATGCTGAATTGAATTAGTTTGGTTTTATTAATGTTAACCGAAAGGTTATTTTGTTCCAACCAGTGCATTACTGCTTCTACAAATTTGGAGATTTCGTAATTGTATGTTGTTTTATCATTACATTTGACAATTACTGAAATATCATCGGCAAATAAACAACATTTATGATGGAAAGCATTTGAGAGATCATTTATGTAAGTAAGGAACAGCAATGGCCCTAACACACTGCCTTGGGGAACTCCACTAAGATTTTTTTCTAAATTCTGATCTGTATGTTATTGCTGTCATATTGTTATTAATTCCTGAAATTTCTACACATTGTTCACGACCAGTTAAATAATTCTCAATCCATGACAGAGCCGGCCCTCTTATACCGTACTTGTATAGCTTATGAAGAAGTATTGGGTGAGAGACGAAGTCGAACGCCTTACTTAAATCAAAAAATAAAGTAGATACGGGGATGTTTTTGTCAATTGCTGTTAATATCTCCTTTGTAAGCGAGTACATGGTTAAAACGGTTGACTTTTTCTTATGAAAAGCAATTTGTTCTTTATGAAGAACATTGTATTTCAAGAAAAAATCATATATTCTGGAATGCATAACTTTTTCAAATATTTTAGAGAATATTGGTAATCAACGCAACGGACGATAATTCCCTACGTCATTTTTATCGCCTTTTTTGTAAAGTGGTTTAACTATTGCCTTTTTTAGTGGTTTTGGAAAAACTCCAGCTGAAAACGAGAGATTAACTAGAAATGCAAGAACAGGTGATATTACATTGGCACATCCTTTGAGAATCTCTGTTTGAATTTCATCATATCCTACAGCTTTAGTTTTGTTTAGCGTACTAATCACTTTTTTAATTTCATATTCATCACATGGTCGAAGGAATATACTTGACATATTTTCTTTGCATAGAAATGTGCTAATATATCCAGACATAGTACTCGTATTCGTCATGTTAATAAAAAAATCATTGAATATATTCGCAATTTTTGATTTGTCTCTGATAATTTCATTTAAATTTTTAATATTCGTAATATCATTCAGAAAAGGATCATATTCATTCTTTTGTTTAATAATGGCCAATGAGCTCTACACTTGTTTCTACTGTTCGAAATATATTTGTTATTATTAATTTTTTGTGACAATAAGATACCTCTTTTTAATAGTTTTGTATATTCACCATATTTTGCTTTTAAGATATTCTTTTCTGCATGTTTAGATCTATAATAATTATATCGAAGAAGTCTCTTTTTTCTGAACGATATTTTAAGTCCTTTTGTTTACCATCGCGGAGAATTTCTTCTGTTTTTGATTCTTATCTTTATAACAGGAAAACATAAATAATAATTTAAAATCATTATAGAATTTTTCAAATGCAATGTCAAAGTTTGTTTCATTGTATATGTCATAGAATGATAATTTATGTAATATTTGCTGAAATTTTTTACAGTTAACACTTTTGTAATCGCGTTTCAGAATATAGCGATAATTATCAAAAGTCTTTTTTTGTGCTTTGATCGGAATTATTAGTGTTTGTCCTATATTATGGTCCGATAGGCCAAGCTCATGAACTTCACCTTTTGCATCTTTAATGTTACTTGAGAAGTGATCGATACACGCATTTTGTCTTGTAGGCATTTGTATATGTGACTCTAAATTATAATTGTACAATATTTCTTTATATAATTGGGAATATTTTGTAATTTTTAATATGACAATGTTAGAATCTCCTGTTAAGACGATGTTTTTCGTATCTTTCATTGTTAATTTGTGTAGCATTAGTTGTAATTTATTTAGGAAATTATTAATGTTAATGTTTTAAAGCTTA
Source organism: Iphiclides podalirius (assembly GCA_933534255.1). Taxonomy (NCBI): domain Eukaryota; kingdom Metazoa; phylum Arthropoda; class Insecta; order Lepidoptera; family Papilionidae; genus Iphiclides; species Iphiclides podalirius. Next base: position 10,155,222 of record OW152826.1, read on the forward strand.
CATGGCAAACGATACATAATTTTTCTCCTCCCCTAGTTTTATTCAATTAGATAAATTCTTTTGCCTAAAATTCAATAAATCAAATTGAATTAAAATAATATGCCAATCACCCCGCTCACACACACATCACACTACTCAAAGGTTAGCAAATTAACAAGCAAATTCATGCTGTTTACCGGAATTTTAGAAACGGTTTTGAAGGACCACAAATTGTTATTGGAAAAGCTAACTTAAATAACATTTTTGAACAACGAAACTAATTTTTAAATTGGAAGCTTTAGCCACCAAGCTAAAGGTCTGATTGCCACCCCGGCGAAAATCTTAACGTCTTTTATCTACATTGATTTTTAGCATTTGAAGCAATGCAGCAAAGCAAAGTCAGGCCGCGAATGCCCAAGACGTGGGTTCGATTCCCACAGTTCTTTTCGTACTTTTTCTACAAATTTTAATAACGAAATAAACGAAATTTAAAAAAAATCACTTCGCCCTTATACGAGAGCGCCTGCAGTACGAGATTCCTTTTTTCTATGTTTTATTAACGTTGAAAAATATCCTTCATATATCACACCAGCCTTGTTACATAACTCGCTGTGGGTAGCACAGCGAGTTATGTAATGCAATGTAATAATAGAATGTACGTAATGCGGTAACACGTAAACGCAATGTTCCGCAAAGCCTGGCGCGACTGTGGTCTTCACTCTCCCCCCTCCAACCGGGTTCCCAACTGGTCATGGCGGAAGTGCATGGAAACCGTGGCTTGGTCACCCGTTGAAGCCAAAAGTGGCCCACACTGGGCCGGCCTCCGAATGGGCTCGTTAAGCCCACTCTGATTGCGTGCTGGGGGGTGCATGGAATAGGTCATCCTCATAACAGGTAGGGGAGGAGCCACTCTGTCTTCTGCTACCGAAGTCGAGCCGTGGAAGAAGAACTGTCGGTATTGGGTTTGGTCGCTCTCTCTATCGTCCGCCACTTGGTACGTCTGTACTGCTGATGTAGAAGTGATGGGGCTGCGAGGGGAGAGGAGTGTCGGTATTGCGATACGCAAATTCTTCCTAGTACCTATCCTCAGCCGAAACGGTGGAGCCACAGACCAGGTCCTTATTAACACTGTCTCTTCTGGCTCCCATGGTCAGTGGATGCTGTATGTTCCAGCGTACCTTACCTGAACTTACCCGAGAAGGGGCTGCTCATCTGCTGCCCCCTGGCTCGGCTATCATGGGAGAAGGTTACGCGATACTAGTCTCGGGCGGCGGATTTTATGATTTTCGTGATGGTAGTTGCCTTCCTTTCTGTCTCCCCAGCTTCTTTCCAGGTGATTACGCCTCGGACGACGCAAGGACAGCACACAATGACCTATCGCTGTCCACCATGATGCGAACCACGACGGGAAGCGATTGGTCGCGCCCCATGAGCTGTCTATGCTGCTCCCGCCAGGCTGAGCAATCGTCCAGTGCGTGTTGAGTTGTCTCCTCGGCACATACGTCACCACGGTAGTCCGCTGTGCACTCCCTCCCCGCCTCGCGCCACAGGTATCTCCCGAAACAGCCATGTCTCAGACTTGCGTCGAGGTAGGTAAGGATGCCGTGATGCCTGTGTCGCCATCCACTGAGTATAGGACATATGGCCTCAATGGTACATAGGCCGACTCTAGGGTACTCCAGCCTTTCCTCCCACACAGCAATAGTAAGAGACCGCAATCGTTTTCTGCACCCCCGCAAGGCCAGCAAGTCACCTTTGTCCATTGCCTCCTTGAGCTTGGAGTGTAGTGACGTGAGAATACCGGCTTCTAGGTCCCAGGAAAAGGGCAGACAGCACGCATGACGCTTCTCCGGAGATTATCCGGTTGCTCCGTGTGATCCGTATAGCTAACATCCTCTGCGATTACCGCAGAACTCCTACGGCCCGGCGACGCAGCGTATAGTTCGAAATTCCTATATTAACCTCTCTTTCGGCAGGAATTTGATCTCTTCAGATCTTTTACACACCACTGGATTAGTAGCTCTCCACGAAAGAGTTGGCTCCAATCGGTTAATGGCATATTTATTGTTATTTACTTGTTAATAATTAACATTACTCATTTTAGTATATTAATGTTACATCATAATAATTTAATCTACAACGTGTCGCGTATAAATTAATTCGTAGGCACTACACAAAATAAGAGGTTGCGAATAAATAAAATGATAATAAGTGGAAAAGTTATTTACTTTTATAGTCAGATATCTAACATGGCATCTATTTAGTTAAGAATGTCAGGAAGGACAACAGCAGGGGCAGGAACGATAGGTTGAGCGACAATGACAGCTTCAGGAATGCTTGGCTGTTCTACAACGATGACGGGCTCAGGAACGATGGGCTCAGGGACAACGGGCTTGTCCACTACGATAACTGACTCAGGAGCCTCAGGGTTGTCGACCACGATCACGGGCGTAGGGATAATAGGCTTCTCTTCGACAACCTCGGGGTTGGGAACGATTGGCCTGTCAATAATAACGGGCTCAGGGGTGGGGTTGCTCTCAACAGCTACATCAGAAGAGGACTGAATGTTCAGGATGATTTGAACTAGAGGAGCCTTAGCAGGGGGACCGACGGGGGTGGGCTTAACAGGAGTAGGGGGTAGGGGGAAATCAATGAGAGCGGGTCCAATAGAAATGGGTTCGTATTCGTCAACGATAGCGGGTCCAATGGAAATGGGTTCCTCGTTGTCAACGAGTGCGGGTCCGATGGAAATGGGTTCTTCATTGTCTACGAGAGCGGGTCCAATGGAAATGGGTTCCTCGTTGTCGACGAGTGCGGGTCCGACAGCAATGGGCTCGGGCTCGGCGAGACCAAGAACTTGGAGAAGCAACTGCTCGAGAGCGGCAGCAGTGGCGGGATCTGTGCTTGGGCTCTGGATGGCGGCTACGATTTCCTGGATCTCCGGGTTCTCGCTGGTGATGACAGCGGGAGGAATTACGCCGGCCGAGGCCACGGCAAACAGAGCGAAAGCAATAAGGAATTTCATAGTCTCTGAAAATAAATAATAAGTTATCAGCCTTACATGAAATCCCCGTCTGACGGCTAATTTACACACGTATTGACAATTTTATCTATAGAATTTGAACAGGAAGTTAAAGATTTTGTTCATTTATCTGCAAAAATTTACAATTTAAAGGAAGTAAAAATGGAATTACTTACTTTTAGTTTTAAGTGCAACTAGAAACTAGGTGAAAAGAATTTTATTCCGACTATTTATACCAGAAAGCTTAATCTTAAAAAGTAAATATAATCTGATAATAAAGATAAATAAATACCTGGTTATTTATAACTTGATATTTTTACGGTGTAGGTAGGTATAATAAAGAAGTTCTTAAATCAAATATTCTCATTTGGAATATTTCCTCATTGTATTTTTAATGATTCAATTGTAATGTGATAAAGGAGGATTTAATTGTTTCAAATGTTTTGATAAAAACTATTAAGGTGTGGATTAGCTGTTATGTCAGTTGTAGACAGGCGCCACAAAGGTGAAATTGAATTACTCTAATAAGAGTATTACAATTATAGAAATTCTTACTAGCCACAAAAATGCCACCTATCGTATTTTATCTAAGGAAAATGAAATTAAAAAAAAACTTAGCAAACTTTGTTTTTGAATGAACTTTAGAATATAAACTAACAATTTATCCCAAAGCAAACTAAGCTACTCCTTGCGACTTGGTTTTTATTTTATTTTTAAAAAGGTTTTCGCTGCTTGGGGTCTTTTTAGTCATTATTACAGAATCACCTAGCAAGATATGTCTTATAATTTAGATAGGCTCATCCCGGCTATTCTAACCAACAGATAATTGTTTCGGATCTGGGTCTTTGTTCACTTATTAAATTAAAAAGAATTTAAAACGTCCATACAACACAGGATAATGTTATTCTACACTAAGGGCAATTTGAAAAAAAGAACTCCATTATTTAAACCAAATTAATTAGTGAAAACCGGAATAATGCATGACTCCAACAAGTGCAACAGGTAGCCGTCGCTGATCACGAATGTCCTATCCTTCTTTTTTGGCTGAATAAACCACTGTTGGCCTTGAAGGGCCGGACTTGAGGTAGCCGGGCTTTAAGGGCACCTAGCCTGTGTACCTCGATTATGGGTGAATATTATTTTTTTCACCAGTTTGGGAGGTCACCAAGCTCTTAGGTCGCTTTGGCGGACGCGCCATGAAAAAACTAGGCTTGACTGTCCCTGATGGTGTCCGAGAGGCCCGGACCTCGGCTCGATTGGTGGCTGTAGTCCGACTAAGCTGCCATTACTACCACTTTGGAAAGCGTTAGCGCTGGGAGCAGAAGTGACGAAAAAAACTCCAGCAACGCTTCTATCATTAACGGGAAAACCTAGTATATGTTTGCCGCACTAGCTGGTGGGTGCGGTGTGTTTTTGTGTGTTTCCGTAATTGCTTTATCCTGTCGATGGCGATAGTCTTGTCATCGTCAGGGATATCGAGGATGTGTCGCGGTCTAAGCCATTTGCGCCGGAACGCATAAAGCTATGCGTTCAGCCGGAAACGACTAACGGATTGTGATGCGCGGCGGTGGGCTCGAAGTAGCGACTTGACGTCGACTTTAGGAATTAAGCGATGGTGGGTAGCTCTAAATCTACATGTAAGTCTATGTTGCGCATGAACCACGGTGCTCCCGCAACTCTGCCCAAAAATAGATTCTGGACGACCTGAAGCCGTTGTATTTGCTTCAGAGCAATGTGCGCGAAAACTGGACTCACGTACGTCATTACAGGGGTCACCTTGTTCCAAAGGTACATATTTGACGTTTTATTAATTAGAGGATAAAGGCGACCGAGTACGAAGACCGCCCCGTTCTTTACCCGAGTCACGTGCTAACTAAAGTTGAATTATAATCAAGGACAACACCTAAGTATTTTACTTTATTTACCCATGGTTCCGCACCATCCATTAGTTTAACGGGTGGGAGTCCCTTCGTTGAAACCGGCTTATATAGCTTGATGGAAGGGAGTTAAAGGCATTCGGTGGGGATATCGCTGCATTGTGCTATTTACAAATTTCTTATTAGGTACGTGCATGTTTTTTTTTTATTTTTTTTTTTATTTTAACAAAGTAACTCTACAGACTCGTGGTCCGTACTCTTTTTTGATTAACATGGTTTTTTTTTTGTAAATTTTCTTTTTGGGCTGTAACCGCCGCGTACATCAACCGGGCTGGTAGCGGTGCAACAGTGAGTTCATATTTATATATTTTTATTATTATTTTTTTTTCTTATTATATTTTTTTCTTCATAAATATATATACATATATATAAAATATTTAATTTATATATATTTTTGAACGGAACAGTTTTTTCTGTAGGGAGAATGGACGGAGATCTCGTCGTCGCAGGTTATTTGGTAACGTTTGGTACGTGCATGTTGCAGGTCCAGTGGCGGACTAACCAGGGGTCAAAAGGGCGGCCCGCCCCCGGCCCCCGGTCCTGGGGGGCCCCCAAACGCCTTCATGTTCCCTTGAAAAAATCCTAAACAGGGCTTTAAAATTTTGTTTTGTGCCTATCTAAGAAGTTGAAGTTGGCCTATATTATTTTATTCAGATAAAATACGAATACTTACCTAAATATATTCAGTCTGAACTGGTAATTTACAATTTATACATAAAATGATCGTATCAGCCGTATTAAAGCTACGGGGCCCCAGGGCTACAGAGGCCCCGAACGAATAAAATAAAACGGAGTTAATCTCTTAGGTCGTATTTTCCGGAAAAAATCATAACTTATACAATATCATACACGATATACCTATATATATGTTGACTGGCAGAGAATGCCTAAAGGCATTAAGTGCGCCTATTGTGTTTCGTATTAAAGAAAATTCAATAAAGATTAGATAAATATAATAATGTCGTACACGAGGTTTGCCATGTTTGCGCAGTAATGGCATGAAATCAATAGTAATATTACTTTCTGGCGAGATGTAGCATAATTGTTAAACTTTAGCATCAGGTAATGCAAGATGGTAAAATTTTTATATGAAAGCATGATTACATGATGCTAAAGTTGTAAAATTCAGAGGCCATTATTCTATATATGAAAATATCATGTCAATTTTACGTTTACTATCTAATTATGGACTTACATAACTTAATTAATACTAATATGATAATATAATTAATACGAATATGATAATAATAATGTTTTTCTTGGAATAACTCTCGATGCAAAACTTCAATAGGGCCCTATAATATATTCAATATACTCGAGCAACCTGAGTTCGATCCCTGGTGCCGGCACCAATGAAATTGTTAATTTTAAGTGCCAAATTATCACGTGCTCAGCAGTGAAGGAAACCTGCATATTTTCTAAATAATAACAAAAAAAAAAATTTCGAAGATATATGAAGTCCACCAATCCGCAGTGGGGCCGCGTGGTATATGCCCTGATACCCTCTGTACAGAGGAGGCCTTTGCCCAGCAGTGGGACATGTATAGGCTGATACTTTAAAACGACGAGGAAGGTGCAACGTGCGTTCTTTAGTTGCTCAAGTCGTACCATTGGCTCATTTGGATTATTTTGACAATTTAGAAAAAGGTGTAAATATTGCTGAACTTTCATTTTATAAAATAAAACATTTTATTAACATACAAGGATATTTATATTAAAAAAATCTTTTATTCATCGACATAAAAAAATACATTTCATTTATCGATAGTCATTTTTTTCTCATCTACCACCGTTTCGTAATGAGGTTCCTCTAATGGAGAAGAAACAGGCGAAAGAAACTTCGTAGGTATCCTCATTTTTGTAATTTTTTTTCTTAAAAAAATTAAAATATTATACAACTGATTTTTTTTTCCTTTCAGAAATAGCTTGGGAGGATTCAACTCATTCCCAGGGGTTATTTTAATTAATGTATTCATTTGTATTATAATAACCCTTTTCATAAAGTTTTTCTTTAATAAATTTCTTAAACCTGTTAATAGGCAGGTTTTGCGCATTTACTGGGATTTTGTGGTAAAAGCGTATACACCGCCCCATGAACGAGTTACTTACTCTATGGAGTCTAGTAATTGGCGTTACAAGCTTGTGTTTGTTCCTAGTGTTTACATTATGTACATCAGTATTCTTATTAATATTATTAATATTTCTACGCACATACATAACATTTTCATATATATATTGAGAGGCTAAGGTTAATATATTTATTTCTTTAAACTTCTCTCTGAAGGATGTATTCAAATGTAGATTATAAATAGCTCTTATGGCCCTTTTTTGCAAAATAAAATTGTTTCTATATCGGCCGCGTGCACCCATAACAAAATGCCATATGACATTATACTATGGAAGTAACTAAAATACACAATTCTAGCTGTTTTTACATCAGTTAGACATCTTAGTTTCCTTATAGCATACGCTGCAGAACTCAGTTTATTCGCAAGTTTGGATATATGGCTGAAGCTTTGCATCGAGAGTTATTCCAAGAAAGACAATCGTATCCACAAGGTCCCATTTATAAGTACATTGTTAGCACCCAAATGTTTTATTCCCATTTAATAGTAAATTGTTAGTATTAAACCAATAGACTATTTCTGACATAGCATTATTTACCTCGTCAAGTGTAACAAGCTGTCGATCGATTTCAAAAAGTTAATGATGTATCATCGGCAAATAACACTATATCGTGTATAAACACGATATAGTGTACGATGAATGATCTTCCTTACTTTGTAGGGAATAATCCCTACAAAGTAAGGAAGATCATTAATGTAAATGAGAAAGAGAAATGGGCCGAGAATCGAGCCCTGCGGAACGCCCCTAGATTCCATCGTCCCAGAAGAACTAGCAAAATCAAAATATATTTATTCAAATAGACGCTTGCGCGCTCTTATGAATCGTCAAATTTTACATCAAAGATTATGTGTATAGGTTCGTAAGGTACCACCGGTTCGGAAAGCGGTTTCTGTTGAGAAGAGACCGGCAAGAAACTCAACTGTTGCTCTTTTTCAAAAATATCAGGGTACAATATAATATACAGGTATAATAGTCTTATTCTAGCCTACGTGAGTATCAACAGTATTAACTCCACACATTGGCGTCGTCGAGATATTCCGAAATGGTATAATATGCTTTAATCATCAGTTGATTTTTAATTTTACATTTAAATTGGTCAAGCGGCAGACTTAATATCGACTGTGGGATTTTATTATACATGCGTACACTTTGCCCCATGAACGACTTATTTACTTTTTGTAGACGAAACAATGGCGTAGTAAGTTTGTCCTTATTTCTAGTGTTTATTTTATGTCTGTCACTATTCTTTAGGTAATAATTAAGGTTATGACGTATATACAAAACATTACAATAAATGTATTGAGAAGCAACAGTGAGTATATTAACCTCTTTGAAAAGATCTCTGAGTGAATTCCGGGCTCCGATATTGTAGATTGCTCGGACAGCTCTTTTTTGAAGAATAAATATAGTATTTATATCTGATGCACTACCCCACAACAAAATGCCGTACGACAAGATGCTGTGAAAATAACTAAAGTAAACAAGTCTGGCAGTGTCGATGTCTGTTAGCTGCCTAACCCTTCTAATCGCAAAAACCGCGGAGCTCAGCCTATTCGCAAGAGATGATATATGGGGACTCCACTGGAGCTTTGAATCTACTGTAATTCCCAGAAATACAGCAGACTCAACTGGATTAATGGGTACGTTATTTAATATTAAACTAAAACTTTTCCTTCTTATACTGGGAAGGGTAAAAAGAATACATCTGGTTTTTTTGGCATTTAATACCATATTATTAATAGTAAACCAGTGGAGGATATGTGAAAGCGCACTATTCACGTCGTCATAATTTAATACGTTTCGGTCAACTTTAAAAATAAGCGATGTATCGTCAGCAAACAGTACAACATCACACAACCCACTGGCATAAAAGGGGAGATCATTAATGTATACTAAAAATAATAATGGGCCCAAGATTGATCCTTGTGGGACTCCCATTTTCATCTGGGACCCAGTGGAATTAACATCATTTATAGATACTTTTTGAATTCTATTACTAAGGTAAGAGGCAATGAGATTGAGGGCGATCCCACGAATGCCATAATATTCTAGCTTTTGAAGGATAGTTTTATGGTCTACGCAGTCGAAGGCTTTTGAAAGGTCACAAAAGACACCTATTGCATCTTGTGACCTTTCCCAGGCGTTATAAATATGTTTGACAAGTGCGACGCCCGCATCTGTTGTCGATCTGCCTTTAGTGAATCCATATTGCTCATCGTGAAAGATTTTGTTCACATTAAAATGAACTAAAAGTTGATTTAATATTAGCTTTTCAAAAACTTTACCAAGAGATGGCAATATGGAAATAGGTCTATAGTTGCCTGGATCATTTTTATCACCACTTTTGTAGCACCATTAATTACAACTTTTCGAATTCTATTAGATAAATATGACTTAATGAGGTCAAGCGCGGTACTTTTAATGCCATAATGGCACAATTTCCTGATCAGTGTTTCATGATTCGCGCAATCAAAAGCCTTGGAAAGATCACAAAAGACACCCAGAGCATCCTGTGAACTCTCCCAAGCCTCAAATATATGTTTGATCAGCTCTACACCAGCATCGTTTGTAGAACGACCCTTTGTAAAACCAAACTGGTTGTGATGTAATAATTTATTTAAGTTAAACTGTGTTAACAGCTGATCTAGCAGACGTTTTTCGAAAATTTTACTAAGTGTTGGTAGAAGAAATGGGTCTAAAATTAGTGGGGTCCGAAGTACTACCGTATTTAAATACAGGTATGACTTTACTGTGTTTCATGAGATCAGGAAATACGCCAGAATTCTACTGTTAAAAATTATTGACAAATAAGGTGCGATTGAATCTATTATTGAAGCAGTCACTTCAACGAACATTCTCCATAGATCAGCCGTTTCCTTAAGTTTAATGACCTTAAACATTTTTATAATATCTTTTGCATATACAGCCTGAAATTTAAAGATTGTGGTGCAAGCACTTACATTTTCCTTAAGTAATGTCTCGGCAAAAGTAAGTTCGGTTTCCGGATTTTCAGGGTGGTACTTGCTTCCTTTACCCTCTCTGAAGTAACGACGTGACGATACAGGCTTCTAGGTCTCAAGGAAGGGAGCCTGCAAGCACACATGCCGCCTCACCAGAGATCTTCCGGCAACCCCGTATGGCCTGTATATGTAACTCCCTCTGCGGCGCAGAACTACTATGGTCGGGCGATTCAGGGCGTACAGTAAGAAATTCCTATATTAACCCCTCTTTATGCAGAAATTGGATATCTTCCGGCTAATACCCAACACTGGAATAGTAGCTCTCCACAAAACAATTGGTTATAAATAACGTGTTAATAATTAAAATTATTCATTTTAGTGTAATAATGTTACATCATAATATTTTAACCTACAACGTGTCGCGTGTAACTTAATTCGGAGGCACTACACAAAGTAATAGTTTGCGTGTAAATTAAAATGATAATAAAATAGAAAAGTCATTTATTTTTATAATCAGATATTTAACATGGCATCTTTTTAGTTAAGAATGTCGGGAAGAACAATAGCGGGGGCGGGAATGATAGGTTGAGCGACAATGACTGCTTCAGGAATGCTTGGCTGTTCTACAACAATGACTGGTTCAGGAACGATGGGCTCAGGAACGACGGGCTTGTCCACTACGATAACTGACTCAGGAGCCTCAGGGTTTTCGACCACGATCACGGGTGTAGGAATAATAGGCTTCTCTTCGACAACCTCGGGGTTGGGAACGATTGGCCTGTCAATAATAACTGGCTCAGGGGTGGGGTTGCTCTCAACAGCTACATCAGAAGAGGACTGGATGTTGAGGATGATTTGAACTAGGGGAGCCTTAGCAGGGGGACCGACGGGGGTGGGCTTAACAGGCGTGGGGGGTAGGGGGAAATCAATGAGCGCGGGCCCAATAGAAATAGGTTCATAGTTGTCGACAATAACGGGTCCGATGGAAATGGGTTCCTCGTTGTCGACGAGTGCAGGTCCAATGGAAATGGGTTCCTCGTTGTCGACGAGTGCGGGTCCGACAGCAATGGGCTCGGGCTCGGCGAGACCAAGAACTTGGAGAAGCAACTGCTCGAGAGCAGCAGCAGTGGCGGGGTCTGTGCTTGGGCTCTGGATGGCGGCTACGATTTCCTGGATCTCCGGGTTCTCGCTGGCGATGACAGCGGGAGGAATTACGCTGGCCGAAGCCACGGCGAACAGGGCGAAAGCAATAAGGAATTTCATATTGCTGTGAAAAGAAATAATAATGAAGATTAATTGATTTGTCAGCATTGCAGGGACGTGTCCGTTTGGCGGGTTTAAGATCAACTAAATTATTTTTTTGCGTACAAACAATTTCATCTATACAATTTGAACAGAAAGTAAAATATGGAATTACTTACTTTTAGTTTAAAGTACAATGAGAAACTGTGTCAAAAAAAAATTCCCGGCTATTTAAACAGAAAGCTTTATCTTAAAAATAAATATAATCTTATGATAAAGATAAATGAACGCCTGATTATTTATTATTTGATCTTTTTAAAGTGTAAAATAAAGAAATACTTAAATCAAATATTAGAAAAATTTCTACCTTGTAATTGTAACGATTCAATTGTAATGTGATTAAGGAGGATATTTATTGCTTCTGGAGATTTAACTTAAAGCAAGATTTCTAAAGTGAAAATTACCGTATTCATATTTTAAAAACTATACCTAGACTCAAAAATAATTTGTACCTATTGTATTTTTCTTAAGTAATTGAGATTAAAAAAATATCATCGCTGACAAACATTGTTGCTAAACGGACTTTAGAATGTTAAATAACCTAACCAATTATCCCTAACGTAACTATACTCTGTCCATTTGTTTATTTTCTTTTTAACAATGCCATTAATTGTTCGAAATTAGCGACATCCCTCACACGTTACTGATTCGATTTGAAATAATAATCAATTTTATTCAAGAAGAACTTCAATCTAATGCAACAAAATATTTTAGTTTAAAATTAAATATTATTCTTTTTAATTAAAAATAAAATATCAAATGTATAAATAATAATAAATTGTTCATTAGGTAGAAGATAGTTATTGTTCTTTAATCTTGGTTTGAACTTCAATTCCAAGATTTAGACTTAATTTCTTGCAAGTAATTAATCATAGCGTATATACAGGGAGATTTGTTGAGAAGTGCCCAAATTTACACAGGAGGTTCAAACTCGGTAGTATAATCGTTTATCGAAATAAAAAACAAAGTTTTTTTTTTTCAATTTAAAAATGCCATTCTATTCCCTAAAAAACAGAACGTGTTGAAAATGCGGTAGTCATTCATAAATACCTAAATTTTATTTTACACGAACTTGTATGCGTGTTAGTTATGAATGATCGCGCGTAAATTAAATGAGTTGCGTATAAATCACGCACTTTTTGAGATAAGTTCAAATGAATGTAATTAATTACTTACGAGTGATTTAAAATATTTATCATTTTTTTATAAGTAACATTATTTATATAAAAAAATGGATACACTTAGAAAAGCCACCCTGTATAACATATATTTTATTAAATTAAAAGAAACAATACTTACACAAAAGTCAAATTATTTTATTCATATGACTGATTTATCTTACGTCAAGGCCTATTTTATAGTCGTGGGCACTTCACTAAGAGGGCGTTATCCGTCAATAAAGTAAGACATTATAGTAGTACACTACTCCAAAAAATTAACGATAATTCAAAAGTCAACTGTCAAAAAGAAAAACGAATGGACACAGTCTAACCTACATACTTACAATTGCAATACTTCTAAGATCGCTAGCCGCATTTCCTCTGTGCATAGTCATAAAGCAAAATATTGAATTAACATTTACCTTGAGATTAAATGAATTGAGATGCATAAATTCTACTCTAAAAAAGGAGACGTGCTACCCTAAAAGAACCAAATAGGAACATACAAGCTAAAACGATTTCGCTACGTTAAAGTCTTTTAATTAATTATTGTAGAATCACCTAGCAATCTATCCTTTATATTATAGATACATAAGCTCATCCCGTATATACAGCAGGTGTTATTCAAAATGACTATCATTAGAACGCAAATAAACTTATTTTTTCCGTGGGTAAATTTTACTTAATATTAAACGCTATACTTAAAATGAAAGCATCAATAGTCATTTGCAACTCCCAGTCCAATCTAAAATTTACTTTTGAATATTAAGTCTCGCCTTCGATTATCAGGTCAACACAAACGTATATTATTCTCCTGAAAAATTATCTGAATTTAACTGTTTTATGATAACTCGCGATAAATATGAACAATAATAATTTGCCAATAAAACGACATATGTAGTAATGAATTTTATGAACGTCTATAAAATAAAGCCAGTAGTATAATTCAAGAAGTAGGTAGCGCAAGTTTGATGTGTTCCGCGTGTTCATGTTGAATCAACAATGCAGTAATAAACTAAAATGAATTTATATTATTATTAATATACTTGTATGTTCTATACTTCTAATTTCTTTTAATATGTGAGAATTATTTAAGCCAATTTAATAACATTTGTTAAACTTAACTTTAATTGACTTAACAATTGCACCGTTTAACAAACTGTTATAAGTGTACTTTAACGTACAATAAATTACCACGTTTTGAATTTAAATTGATAATCTTATTAATTGTCTTATCTATTAGAAAACAAAAATATATATTAAACAATTCTGCATAAAATAGAGTAAAAGAGAGTTCGTCTTGGAATCACGACGCGTCGTTTAATTTATAATTAATAATTTTTAATGTGTTAATAGTTTTTAATTGAAATTATACTTCTTTTGCCGCGTTTTGGAAAAAAATATGTGCGTAAAACTTTTAAGTTGCGAGCGCACAGCGACCCACAAAGAGCGACACAATGCTTTGCAACCAACTTAACCATGGCAATTAAGAAAAGTAACTCATTAGGCCCAAAATAATTTTTATGTGTATTGTTTTGGACCTAATGAGTAGACCTACACTTACTGAAAGCATACACGCCAATGTTTCCGTGCATGCTTCCGGTGTATAACTATCGAAGCACGGTATTCGACTTCTATGGACATCTACAGCATTGATCTGCGTATTTAATTAAATTTATTATCCTTTCCGTATCGTTCAATCGTTTCAATCAAAGTAAAAAAAAAAAGAAAGATCGACACATACTGAAAAACTAAGCTCACACCATCCTTAGGACTTTTGTTGTTTTTATGGTAGGGTATAAATTTAAGAAGAGATAAATTCTTATAGTTAGCGATGAATAGAATTTTTGAAGATTTTGTTTACTACTATTCTCACATTTATTTTTTAAACAAAAACGTTGATTTCCTGACTTTGCCCTGTCCTTACCTACATTTTGTGCTTCGTCCATCATTGTTCTTCTCATAAAAATAACTTGTTTATTTTAACTTGTGGCAATGAAATTAGAAACAGAAACATTTAGATTTATTAGTCGGTGGCTCAGTTAACATTTGATAAAAAAAAACTAAATGAACGCAGAACTATTGAGACAACCAGATCCCACGAGCTTTCAATCCAGGATAGGTATGCCGAATGTAACGCTTTTCAGTGAAAACACATTTAAACCAAAAGCGAGCTCTGCTACCTTCCCCCGTTTTACCCTTTGGGTACGAAACCCTAATTAATGATTGAATATAACTCCGATATAAATTCGTTATATTAGCTTTTTAATTTTGATATAAGAAAATATATTTTTAAATTAAAAACTTTCGAAACTAGACAAAATAGGTGATACACATGGACCATTCTTAAAGTTATTGAAAAACTAAAATTTTGAAAATTAGTAAGGAACCCATAGTTTATTTTTAGACCAATAAGTAATTAAAGTAATAAAGGTGAACGAACAATTACTGTACGCATGAGTAAGACAAAAAAATGTGTTATGAGATAGACAGGAAATAGCTTATCTTAAAGTTTTATTTTGCTTGATATACGTATCGGAGCAATTTAAAAGGCATATAAAACTTACTATAAATGGTTCGCTCGTCACATTTGCGGTATTGGTGATTGACCAAGCGAAAATATCAGTAAGTAAGAAAATTTGGACATTTTCTTTCTTACATTTGTTGTATAAACAATTACATAGTTTTATAAACAATCAAGTTATAACATAGTATTTATGTAGAAACATTACAATCAATGAAATAAATTTAAATTTATTACTTATCATAATTTAAAGCGCTAACTTTGTGGTTTGGCAGAAATTTTAACTTGCTAAGTATTCGGCTGTGGAAATGTTGTTATAGTTTTATTTAATATTTTTAATATATCACGCACTTAAGGTCCATCTTAGTCCTTATCATCGCGAAAAATTTCACAAACAAGCAATAACAAAGACAAGGTTCATCGAGACTCGGAAAGTCGGTTACAAAATTGTCCCTTGTGGGATCGAAGTTGCAACAGGATTTAATATCATAATGGCGATTGACTTCGAGAAATCTTAGCCATTGCGTCGTCATTAATGTAATTTTTTACAACGAGCCTCCATGTCACACATTAACGCGAAAAAATAATGTTTTTTTTTTAACTAATAAGTTCAAATATATAAAAAAATACTATTCGCAACTTTGACTGTCTCACAAATTCGGCACATTCCCCAATATTCTACAATTGTTATATTTTACAGGCCGCCACAATGAAATTCTTCCTTGCGTTCGCACTCCTATTCGCTGTGGCTTCGGCCCGTGGACTCCCTGCTGCTGTGGTAGCCAACACAGATCCTGAGATCCAGGAGATCGTGGCCGCCATCCAGAGCCCCAGCACCGACCCAGCCACTGCCGTCGCCCTCGAAGAGATGCTACTACAGCTCCTCGGCATGGACAAACCTGAAACAGTAGAAGTAGGACCCGCCCTCGTCGACCAGTACGAGCCTATCTCCATCGGGCCAGCTCTCGTCGACTTCCCCGTTCCTGACGGTGGAGCCGGTTCAGCCAAGCCCTGTTAAGCCTTCTCCGTCGCCTCTTGTCCAAATCATCGTCAACGTCAACAGCAATGTTGCTGGTAACCCCGTTGTGGTCGAGCCAGTCAAGCCAGTGAAGCCGGTCATGCCGCCTGCGCCCACTCCCGTCCAAGTTGTCGATGCCCCTGAGGCACCTGAGCAGGTGGTCGTAGTTGACAAGCCCATCGTCGCCCCTGAGCCAGCCGAGATACCCGAAGCTCCCGAGTCCGTCATCATTGCTGAGCCCATCATTGCCCCTGAGCCAGCTGAAACACCCGAAGCTCCTGAGTCCGTTGTCGTTGCAGAGCCCATCATTGTCGCCCCCGCTATCGTCCTTCCTGAAATTCTCAACTGATTAATTTGTTACCAAACGTTCAACTGTACATAACAAAAATGATTAAATAAACATATGCATTCAATAATTTGTAAAGTTATCTATTACCATTTATAGATTTGGACAAAAAATTATGCCAAAAAGATTTGGTAAAGCATAGTATATTCTCGGTGGTAGGGCCACGCAACAGCCTCGGCTGTTGCACGAATGGGCAGGCTCGTCCGGGTACATCCGGTACGTCCGGGTAAATACCACGACATCACAGAAGAACGACGTAAAGTGGAAGTATAATACTATCTCGTTTCGTCTGGTAAGTGCACATAACAACACATAACAACGGAACTTTTCACAAAAAAAAAAATATTCTCAAATGACGGCAAGCTGATTGAAAAAGTTTTAGTTTTCTAGGCGATTGTGAAGTGCCTCAGCTTTTTTTTTTGCACTACAAAAAGATGTCGTAACTTTTTTTCGGTCTAGCCCCTCAGCCTGCGAATAAATCTAAATGATAACGTGCTATAAGTTACTCCGTTCGGAAAAATATCATTACAAATGTCATTTGTTAGAAGACGGAGAATGTGGACTAAGAGAGTATGGAAGCTAACTAAAGTTTAATAAAACGGCAGTTGAATCCTCATTATGACAAGTGTTTTTGAAAAACGCGCCTTCACCTGATTTCTTTATAAAAATGCTGGACTTAAATGATATGTATTTATTAACATAGCGAAATTCCCGTTTAAAACACAAAAATTCTTTCACGTATTCTTCAGTAATTAGTTAAAGTAGTAATTAAAACCACATTTAAACAAAATAAGTAAAATAAAATTTCACGCGTATACTTCCAAAATACCATAATATGGTTTTTTTCACATTCAGGTTTGTGTGCCACTATATTAATATTATAGTTACATAGTGCTGAGTATATTCACCATGACTTATTACATGCGAGTATAAATTCTGTATGGATTTATATTTAAAGAATGACACATAATAAACATAAGACAGGGTATTAAAGTAGAAGGCAAGATATGAATATCAACAAACGATTTTATGAAATATGCCTAATACGACTTTCGAAAATAGAATAATGTATTAATAAATAAGTTTTATCAGACAGGAACTTGAGGATAACTTACACAGTATTCAGATGATAAGGTATAATAATAAATAACATATCGTGTACGTGCTGATTATATGTGTATAGGAATGCGCTACAAATTTTTTGAGGAACATTTTACTATTCAAAATGTATGTATGTATCTCACAAAATGATTGATAAATTGGCTTTATTGTCTCCTTGCTAAAAGCGTAACATCATCCATTAATTAAACATATTAGCGCTGCAGGCTTCATTCAAGCAAGTAATCGACAATGCAAGTAATAGTTTAATCTAAGTTGGCCGAATACTGAAACATTACTTAAATATTTAAAGGCAACTTAAACGTTTGAGCAGCTCGTAAACACTAAATTCGTCAAGTTAATATGTACGTAAACGCTACTCAGTGAAAATTTCGTATACTGAAACGCCACTTAACGCTATTTAGCTGTCACACCAATTGTCAAAACAAAACAATCTTATTATATGTAGTAAGTAAAAAACTAATATCATTTTAACTTTTAAGGGGATTTCAATTTATATAATCTTAATTTTAAAATTTGTCTTTCTAATCTATATTTGTTAATTTTTATTCTATTTTAATTGTTAAGAAATTTTATTGAAAATTTATTCAAATTAATATCCCTTTTTGTGAATAATAAAGCTCCAGGGTCCGATCAAATAACAAATTAATTACTTAATTCTACAGCACCTGTCATAGCTCCGGTACTAACAAACCTGTTTAATGAAATTATAATAACTGAGAATATACCAGCTGATTGGATGAAATCAACTATAATATTACTTCACAAGAAGGTAGATAAAGGGGATATAAATAATTACAGACCTATAAGCTTAATGTCCAATATTTACAAGGTATTTTCTAAAATAATTTTGTCCTGTATTGCTCATGTACTAGATGAAAACCAACCAAAAGAGCAAGCCGGGTTCCGTAGTAATTTTTCTACGATTGAGCACATCCATGTTCTAAGACAGGTCTTACAAAAATATTGAGATTACAAGAAAACGTACTACATTGGGTTTGTAGATTTTCACAAAGCGTTCCATGTTCCCTGGAACATGGATACCTATGGGAAGCTCTGAAATGCCAAGGTGTTCAAATTAAATACATCAGGATTCTGTATATTATTTACTCAGGAGGCACAGCCCAAGTAAAGCTGGAGACAACAGGAGAACCATTCCCAGTCCAAAGAGGAGTTCGTCAAGGGGATCCTATTTCACCACAATTGTTTACAGCGGTTCTAGATATGATTTTTAGAAATCTAGAATGGGAAGATATGGGTCTTAACATTAATGGCGAAAAGTTAAACCATTTGCGGTTTGCCGATGATTTAATACTGTTTTCTGAAGATTCACGGAGCTTAGAACTAATGCTGCAACAGTTGGCTGATGAAAGTGCTACAGCGGGACTATCAATGAATATAAGCAAAACAAAAATAATGACTAACGCCCAACAATCCGATTCAGATACTATAATGATTAACGACGAAAAAATAGAGTATGTTAATGAATACATATATTTAGGACAATTAATATCACCCGTTGATAATATGCATAAAGAAATAAATAGAAGAATAACAAATACATGGAAAAGATTTTGGAGCCTTAGCGAAATAATGAAAAATGTTGAAATACCTATAAAAATTAAAAAAAACTATATACAACACTTGCATACTCCCGTGCTTAACATACGGATGTCAAACGTGGGCTTTAACAGATCAGCTATCGAACAAAATAAAAGTGTTCCAAAACAGCATCGAACGAAGTGTAATAGGGGTAAAAAGTAATGACAGAGTGAAATTAGAAATAATAAAAACCAAGACAAAATTCAAAAATGCGCAGATCGTTAGTATAAGGTTAAAATGGCGTTGGGCGGGACATACGTTAAGGGATACGAAAGAAAAGTGGACTAAAATAATAACCGAATGGTACCCTCGAGGCGACAAAAGAAATAAAGGGAGACAGTGCAAACGATGGGAAGACGACTTCAGACAAATGGCGGGCCCTAAGTGGACCCAAATAGCCAGAGATCGAGCTGCATGGAAGTCCTTGGAGGAGGCCTTTGTCGAGAGACAAGCTGCTACAGATTATTAAACCGACTACCGATATGCTTAAAGACCACAATTACGTGTAACTAGTATTCATTTAAATAGTGATTAGTATAACACGTAAGAATAAGATTGTAAAGAGTAACAGTAATAAAGGCTTATTTTATTTTATTTTATTTTATAATATCCCTTAATTATCAGCCGTTTAGCTCAGTGGCTAGAGCGTCAGGCCGCGAATGCCGAAGACGTGGGTTCGATTCCCACAGCGGCGACAATCTTTTCGTACTTTTTCTACATGTTTTAATGTTTAATCTTAAGTGCAGAGATTAGCACTATAAAACACTTTAAAATTTATGAAAAGCAATGGCGACATCTCTCGTTCGAATTATCGTTGTAAAACGATATTCGAAATTCTTTGTATGCTGGAAAGGATATAACAATAGATGCGCCAAGCATTGCTTCAAATGCTAAATAACAATGTAGAAAGAAGGCGTTAAGATTTTCATCGCTGTGGTTATCAGCCGTTTAGCTCAGTGGCTAGAGCGTCAGGCCGCGAATGCCGAAGACGTGGGTTCGATTCCCACAGCGGCGACAATCTTTTCGTACTTTTTCTACATGTTTTAATGTTTAATCTTAAGTGCAGAGATTAGCACTATAAAACACTTTAAAATTTATCTTGACAAATTTAGTGTTTACGAGCTGCTCAAATGTTTAAGTTGCCTTTAAATTTTAAGTAACGTTTCAGTATTCGCCCTACTACTACTTGTATGGTCGATTACTTTAATAATTCTCTGATTCTTCTTCAAATAAATAGGATAATTATGAAGATTCTCTACAATACAGAATAATTTTGTCTTATATTGGGGGTATTTAATAAATTAAATAAAATTACAGTAAGAAAAATAGTCGAAATAATTATTCGTTGATAATGCGATCGTATCGCAATGCGATAGATATGGTGAAACTACTCAGCGGTAGGTAGGACAACTATACGGTGGTAGGGCCACGCAGCAACCTCGGCTGTTGCACGAATGGACAGGCCCGTCCGAGTAAGTACCACGACCTCACAGAAGACCAGCGTAAAGTGGAAGTATGACAAATACTTTCGCGTTTCGACGGGTGAGTGAGGTAGCCGGAGCTCAATTTTCAAAAGGATGTCAACGCATCTGTAACCCTCGGGTGTGGCAGATGTCCATGGGCGGCGGTATTCACTTAACATCAGGTAAACCGTCTGCTCGTTTGACAACTTTTCGCATAAAAAAAAACTCAGCGCAGTATATTCACTTCGAAAGACATAAATATAGACAAACACCAGAGGGTGTTAGAGTATATTTTTATATTTTTGTGTTTTGTATGTATGTTTCTGTTATTTACCCAGATAGGTGACACATGTGAGGAGATGGAAAAATGACGATTTTTTGTTTTCTGACCACCTTTACTTACGTCGAATCCATAACAAAAACAATAAAGTCCCTTAAAGGACTATTTTATAAAATGTGCCAATTCCACTGAGCAAACTGTTGTACGTTAAATCGGTTTCGCAAAACGAGGCGACAAGATTTAATGTAAACCGAAAAACTGTTTTTTCTTTCAGACTTGCAATTTGATAATATTTATATATTCTCTAATATCAGTGATTTTACTTCCTCTATAAATATTTATTAAAACAATTTAACTGTATGTATATCGCGTAGCGCTTTCGTAGCCGACATTAAATAAAGCTACGGAAAGAGTACGCGCATTGTGAAGTAATATGCCGGTATCTAAATCTAAGACAAATCATAAACTGTGGTTCTTTAATTCATTTCTGAGGGAGCCCAATTTATGTTTCCAATTATTTTAATATCAAATTTACATTTAGTATATGAAAATTAGAGTACACAGTATCTAGCAACGTTCTATTTTTTTTTGTTAATGAATCTTTTAAGGTCAGAAAGGTACATAGTAATAATACACCGATACTTTTAATATTTTCACGAGAAAAACACCCATTTGAGTACTAAATTTTAACCGGGGAAATTATTTGACAAATTGATTTTTATACGTAAGAAATCCCGAATTTTGTAAATAATGTAATATTATTAGGTATTGTCTTATGCCATATTATTAGGCATTTTAATTTATATTAAATAAATTTGCCATCTGAACGAGTTAGTGTTAAATCAGTTACACTCACATTTTATGAGGCCTACCTCTTGCGATCATAGTTTTCCTTAAAACTGCACGCAGTTTCTAGAAGTGCTTGTCAAAATCTTCTTCCTACTATACTGTTTGTTACTATATGAAGGACATATTTCTTGCCTTGTCTTATTAAAAATCCTTAAGATGTCATTTTAAAAATATAAAACTTCATCAACATTATTAGCAGAGCAATAAATTCCTATTAACTTATAAGGTTGAATTTTAAATGTTTTAGTAAATTAAAGCGTTTACATATTGCTCTTTGAATTTACTTTTAAAATCTATCTGAACTTAGACGTAAGTAAAAATCAATATAAAAACTTTTAAGTTTTTAATGTGTTTTACAACATTAGATATAATATCGTCATAACGTATTCATGTTGTGAAATAATTTTACACCGCTGTTTATCTACATATACTTATGGAGATAAGATTGAAAAATAAACTCCAGGAGACATGGAAATTTTAAATTTTATTTAGGTTAACCCGTTTATCCCAAATAAATACGTTGTATGCAATCTACAAAGGGGCTTCACACTGAAGAGTCCTTGTATCAACAGCTAGAAGATTTTATAAAATTACTTTAATGTTTAGTTTCCTTGAAATATCCAATCAGCTTCAATACTTCCTCTTTTCTTTACTCTCATTTTTAAATAATAGTTTACATTGTTTTTTAAAATAATAATAAAAAATATAATATAATAATGACAAACTACAAAACGTGATATAATTACAAGATTTAAATTGCCTGCACTATGAGTAGTCATTTAGTCTATCTCTACTGTAGTAGTCATTTTTATATTGGAATTATCGGAATATTTAAAATGTCAAAAATTAAAAAAACTGCGTTTTGAAATTGTAAATTGTTTATTAAAGTATAAAGTTCATGACAGATAAACAGTCTTCACAATTTTATAACGCCCTAAATTTTATAAATTACCTGATTTTATATACTGATAAACTTCTGTTAAGTTATCATTAGCCATCGAAATGTTATTGGTGTAATAAAACAAGATTGATAAGTAATCATTTACAATTCTCATGAAAGGAATAATGAAATGCATCATTGTTCCTAAATTTTAAAAATATAAGAAGTCAATTTAATATATTGAATTAAGTAAAGTGTGACAAACAGACAGAAGTAGCAATAAAATGCAATAACATTCATTTTCTATGATTTAATAATCTGTCGAACAAAACGGAAAATAAATCTGTATTTTCCGTTTTGTTCGACAACTAGTAACTGTACTTAAAACTATAGAAACCGGAGACATTAATGATAACGTTAACCGCTCGAAATGAAGTCAAAAATTTTAAATGTCCGTAAGTATGTAGGTACTTGTGTATCGTGATAAAACTTACATTATTAAGAAAACCTTTATAAATTTCATCTGCAAGAAGGTATAAGGAGACCAGCCATTTCTTTTTTAATTCAAAACTGGCCAGCACTTGACTGCCATCCCACCCGATGGTAAGTGGCGATGCAGCCGTTGATGGTAAGCGCGCTAGCTAAGTAGAAACCTATTCACTGTTGCCGTGAAGACGCCTACGTTGTAATCGGACGGAAAGATGGACGCCGACAGGTTATTCCATTCCTTAGCTGTACGGATGATAAATAAAGAAGCGAATCGTTTAGTTCTTGTATGTGGAACGTCGACAGCATAAGGGTGGAGCACCGCCGAACGCCTGGTTGTCCGATGATGGAAAGGGGCGGGAGGAATAAGATCATGCAACTCCAACGCACACTCTCCAAAATGTATCCTGTAGAAAACCGAGAGAAATTAATAAAAATTATTTCAATACAATATAAAACTAAGAAACCTATGTGAATATAAGAAATGTTCAAATTTTCTTATTATATTATATCAAGGGGAACATGAACAACACCTTGCTATTTCTATTGAAAATTTAAAACAAAAAAATAGTATGATAAGAAATAAAATAAAACCTTTATTACGAATAGTGAACAAAGTTTTGATAAAAATCCCTCATCTAAACTGAATCTTATAAGGAGATGAAAAATTTTGATTTCCTATAATTATTTTTTATATCAGGAGAAGTATTCAAAATTTCAAATACCTTAAGTTTAAAATGAATTAACCTTAGTTATTTTTCATTAATTAAAATTATTTTTAGCCTAAGAGAGTTATAGAGAAAAACTATCATAGTTCAAGGTTTACATGCAATCATTGCTAAACTACTAATGCGAGCTTTATTAAAATAGTAGTATGGTGGTTATATTCACTAAATTATGTTTTACAAAATCTTACGTAACTGATAACTCGAAAACATACTAAGCAGGGGCGAATGAATTAGTCTAATAAAAAATTTATAAATACTATAAATAAGCTTGTTTAAAATAAGCAAAATAATTTCACAAGACTATTGAACTATATGTATATGTATATGTATATGTATATACGTTCAATACTTACTTTTTATTAATAAATTCAGAAGTTATAAGATTGAAATTAATAAAGAGCTAACAGAGCGAAGGATTAAAAAATAACAATATATCCGTTACTTTTGGATATTATATATCTTGTTTTACAAAAAGTCACAAATTACGTTTTGCAAATTTATGGCCATTAAATAATTGGTTAATTATGTCTTTACATTCGTCAATAGTTCATTTCGACATCTAATCATTTTAATTGGGACAATAACTAGTTATTGTTCCAATTTAAATCATTAAATGCTTCCGCCTCAAAGCCAAAATCCCTCCTTAAGTCGGGGATTAGATATAGTGCGATTAAATACATACGAGTTGGTAAATTTGATAAAAAGTAAAGTATATATGAAGAAAGAAAGATCGAGTAAACATAGTTGAAAGAAAAAAGAAATTTCAAAAGGTGGGTTAGAAATATTATATCAAAAGCTAACAAAAAATTTAAATGCGTTAGTATAGTAAAAGTTGTTTCTTCAATGTTATCGTATTAAAATAGCATTGAAGTTTAGCTTTTATTCCTAGTCTAACTATATCTGTCGTCAAGGGGAAATTTTTACATGTGGCTTGTTAATAAACATCTTCTCGACAGTTACATCATGACGCCTACTTACATTACGTTACATTTACAGAAAACATGAAGTTCCTATTATGCACCGCTGCCATCTTGGCCCTGGCTGTTGCCAGCCCTACCAACCGGGTCATGGTGCAGCCAGGCCCCGCGGGACCCGCTCCCATCATCGACTTGGACCAGCTTGCGCCCATCGCCATCGGACCCGCCATCATTGGCCACCCAGAAAACATTGCAATTGGACCCGCCTTCGTTGATACCCCAGACAACGTTGTCATTGGGCCCGCTCTCATTGACTTCCCCTTACCTGACGGTGGTGCCTTGACTGAGCCCAACCCCGTCATGCCCGCACCCCCTAAGCCACCAACTAGCGCTCCCCTCGTCCAAATCATCTTGAACATCAGGTCGCCATCTGACGTCGCCGTCGACGCCCCCTCCCTAATTCCCACCCCTGTGCAAGTTATCGAACAACCCATCGTCCCTGAGCCCGTTATCGTGGTCGAGCAACCTATTGCCCCCGAGCCAGTTATCGTTGTGGACAAGCCTATCGTCCCCGAGCCAGTTATCGTTGTGGACAAACCTATCGTCCCCGAGCCAGTTATCGTTGTGGACAAACCTATCGTTCCCGAGCCAGTTATCGTTGTGGACAAGCCTATCGTCCCCGAGCCAGTTATCGTTGTGGACAAACCTGTCGTTCCCGAGCCCGTCATCGTTGTCGACACACCCGTCGTTCCTGAGCCCGTTATTGTGGTAGATGAGTCTGCAGCTCCTGAAGGAGTCATCGTCGCCCAGCCAATCGCTCCCGTGCCCGTAATTAACATTCCCCAAACCATCAACTAAACAGACAGATCTTTAACTATGCGTGCTGTGATAAGATGCGACTTATATAATGATTTTAATGAACTCAATTTTCAAAATAATATGATCGAATAAAGGTCTGTTAGACTTTCAAAGTGTTTGTTAAACTTGTATTTATTATTAAAGAAATTATTTACTACTACGCCTCTTTTATTTGCCGCCACTTTTGTGTGAAAAATAAAAAAATTACCATTGGTTAGAAACATTTTTCGTCATTATTCAAGTGAGTAATTTTATACTTGAATAATTAAACTTGTAATATAGCTGTTTAAGGTAAAAGAGCAACGTAACTGTAACAGCAAAGTAAGGTATTAAAATTAATGGCTTGATGTTTCATATATGACATTGATTTGATGTTATTATTTATTCCCAATGTAATTGATAATTCATAAATTCGCCAACCTAAATAGATTACTGGCTACTAGATATGTGCATTGCAATAAAAAACAAATATAATATAATACATAAAACGTAATAAATAAAGAATATATTATCAAACTACGAATGATTTGATGTTGACACATCAAAAATTTTAATACCAAACGATTTCATTAACAATGATTTTGGTACTATTCAATGATCCTGATTCAAATTATTATAAATAAATTCAGGACGATTGTCACGTACACTTCAGGGATTTCTAAACTTCAGGATCTCCTACGAAACCCACCGGCTTGTGACTGCCGTACCTCTGTTCAACGTGTGGTCAAATATCTTTGCCGGACTAACTTTCTGTGACGTTTAGGATTGTTATAAGATGGGAATTTCAGTTGTCACAACTGGGCATCCATTCCCAAAGCCCGAGAGTCTCCGTCTTTACTCAGCCCCTCCTGTATAACCTGCCTATTGGATATTTGGATATCTGTCCTTCCAAGCAAAGTACTCAGCGTTTTGGTACAGCCATTGCCACAAATAAGTTTTGTTCGTCTCCATATTAGAACTTTCAAAATAAATTCTACGTTATAATATCTCTCCGTTTTAAACACGAATTTTAAAACCGATATGTTTTCATTGCATACCAATTTATCGCTCAAGACATTAAAAATATTTCTTTTCCACAGAAATCATAAAATACTTCTGTTCTTGGATAAACTGCCATAAATTATATTACAATCGTAGATAACTTTGGCAACCGAAATATCTGCAATGAAAGATACGCGTATGTATGTCATAAAATTTCGATGTAATAATCACAATGCATAAGTGGTATGACTCAAAGACTTCAAAGACTCGACATCAGTGATTATTAAATTTAATAGTCGTGGAAGTCAGTTCAAGTTTTGGCCATCTATCCAACTCTATCCTCTAACCGTGCATCAATAAAAATATATAAATACTATATTAAATCCACTCGGCGTTACCGACTCGAACGGTCAAACTGACCGTTGGAGTCGGTACCGCGACACACGCTACATACACTATTAATCACACACATGGCTCAATGCGTTCTCAGGAGAACGCGAGGTCGATAATTACACACATAAATACGTGGACAAACACCCAGATCTGAATCAATTTTCTGTGGGTCACACAAATAATTGTCCCGTGTGGAAAACCTTGAACTGCGCCACGGAGCCACCAAAAGTTACTTCTAAGTCCGAGCTACTAATTAGTTTTATACTATACACAAAAAGCACAACAAGGTATTTTAGATGCTGAAAATCCAATAAAATTTTCTAACGAAGCCGCAAAATGTTTATGAGACGTTAAAAAATTGGCAAGACCTACAAAATAACATCCTGTCATGACAACGGTTTATCAATAACGTTTTGTCAATTATTTCAACTTTTTGTGTAAAACTCTTTAGATAGGGCCACGCTACAGTTTTCGCCGTTGCACGAATGGGCAGGCCCATCCGGGTAAGTACCACGAACCCACAGAAGACCGGCGTAAAGTAGTAGTGTTACATTTCTGCGTTTTGTCTGGTGAGTGAGGTAGCCGGGGCCCACTTTATTTAAAGGTTGCGACACATTTGCACGCAAACGGGTCTTCATCTGGTGAAGCGCTAACTCGCCACTTTCCCACATAAGAAAATTGTTACTCAATAAGGTTATTCATATTCTGATAATGTTATATAGCGCCATCTCGTAGAGTTTTGAGCTACTAGTTGGCTAACATCAAATTGTACCAATGTAAATTCTTCAATTTTTTTTTAAGAGGGCGCTGTATTGATTAACAACAATAATATTTCTTAATGATATAGTTTTATGTAAGAAAGCACGATTATATTATAGCTTATATTATCTGATCTAATTTGATAATTAAAACGTGATGTTAATATAAAATTTCTTCAAGAGAGTCATTTTCCGGGATTACCGAAATATAATATTAAGTATATAACAGACTTACATAGACTTCGTAGATTTAAAAAAAAATATATATGACTATTGATAAATGAAATGTAAGTTTCTTATGTCGATGAATAAATGATTTTGATTTGATTTACATACAGAAATGCTCGTTTGATGCTACGACTAGATGTAAAAATAATGGTTATACAAAAGTTAGGCGACCCGATTGGCATGGAGAGTAGTGAACCTTCCTCTTGCGCCAGAGGGTGTGGGTTCGATCCCCACTACTGGAAAAAGATTGTGTGAACCGTGTCTGTGTGTTTATATATCAATAATAGATATTTATTTACAAAAGTATGTTTATCAGTTTTCTAGTACTCATAGTACAAGCGTCGCTTAGTTTGGGATTAGAGAACGTTGTGTAAAAATGATGTACATATTTATATAATATATTTATAAAAAGTTGTTAACTTACCCTTGAAATATTTGAATAAAAGAATACACATTTTTTATTCAAAATATAATATAATCTTTTTTTATGAAAGAAGGTGGCAAGCGAGCTGGCGTTTCACCTTATGTTAAATGATAACCATCATCAATTGGCGGCCCATTTGCAACAACCGTAGGATTGCAGATACGTTGCCACCTTATTATAAAGTGGTCCCCGGCTACCGCACTCACCAGACGAAACGCAGAAGTATAACACTTCCATTTCACGTCGGTCTTCTGTTAGGTCATTGTACTTATCCGGACGGACCTGCACTTTTGCGCAACAGTGCATTCTGTTGCGTGGCCCTATCAATCAGATATACAGCGTGTCGTTTCCATCGCGACAATAAATGAACACACATATAGGGGATAACTTTTTAAAGTTGTATTAAACATTTAAATTCTTTAAACATCAATATTTACAGAGTTATTAAATTTTCCAAAACAAAGAATTTTAGAACACCCTTACCTATAAAAGCGTAACGTAAAGTTCATGAAGTAAAGGTCACAAAGCATATGAATGGGTTGAATGAATTTAAAAGAGACAAAACATACTGTTAGAAGGAGAAGCTTGTAATACGACGCTGTGGCTCGAGTTGTATAGGATGTTACAAATTTTGTTTCTTTTTTACTTAATTAATTTGTTTGAAAAATATTTATTTTAATTATGGATTTTGTTTAACGTTAATATTTTTTTATGATTATTGGCAAGTAGCGTTAGACGTGTGTTCATTTATTGTCGCGATGGTAACGACATGCTGTATACATATTTTATGTCTATCTTATGTCTTTCTGTCTGAATGTTAAGTCTTCAGCCTATTATACGTAGTCGCGGGTAGCAGCTAGTTAATAATGTCTTCCATTTGACAGTACTACGGGCAGCCGCAGTATTTGCCGCCAACTCACCCGCCCACCGCGCCACCGCCGAGCGCCGATAAGTCCAAGGAGGATCTCGGCAAAGGAGATCCCAAGTCCGATCTGAAGGTAATTTCTTTTATGTGACACGCTGTACATATATCTGATATAAATACATATAATCAGATATTCTAAACGCACCAATCTTGTACATATTGTTATTTAGCGATAAAAGATATAACAGAAATAAATCTACTACGCTAAAGACATCGGTGTGTTTTTGCGTCAAGACATTTTGGTGTGACTTATAAGCTCTTGTTTTTCTTTAAAACGGCGACTATCCTTATGATTGGTTAGCAACTTTTTTGGAAACTTATTAAATAAATTATGACTTAAAGGAATATGTTCACGTTGAGTCACTGCGTAGTTGACATTTTGTTAAAAAGACGATGAGGAAACAATAACAGGTTTGTTCGTTCGTTTGAGGTTACGTTCTATATAGTCACGAAAATATACGGTTTTGTTCGGTCAAAACAGTCAATTAAGGGTTACATTAATTCCCAGAAAGCTGATTAGTGTTTTTATTATTACTATAAAATTATTATAAAAAAAAATATGAAAAGTTCTCATCGTTCCGCACGTGCATAAAAAGTTCACAAAAAAAATTTTTAGGCAAACAACATCAGGCAAAATTGTGCACACACAATCATCTACAAAAATTGTTCTTACATTTTTTCCTAAGAATTGTTTACAGTGTCTAATCTTTACCAAATTATATGATTTATTTGGACAAGTATATACTTAAAGATGATTATAATGAATGATATTCAATTACGTGTTTAAATAATAAATTTTCGTTAATTAATGGCATTGCAAATTCTTATTCCTGGACAATATTTTTTTTTCTATCGTTTTATAGCATACACCCCAGGATAATTACAATCGATTGATACATTTATTTATTAATTCCAACCATAGATTACCTGATCTGGATATGTTTATATTATCTTTAAAGATAACCTCATCAGTCAGGCAAAGTCCACGCGATAACCACGATAGTATCGCACCACGCTATTCGAAGATAATTCATTTCCGGATGACACGAGTACCTACATAGTAACATAGTAGAGATTATAAGCTACTTCTGGAAATGGCGCTGAATGAATGTCTGCAGCTGATACGACATACAATTTTTTATTACAGTTGACGTTGGTAAGGCCGAAAGAATTTGAAAATTAGTAATTGACAATTTTTCGTAATTTTTTTTTTGAATTTCGTTCAATCTAAAATCGGTGATTTAAAACGTAGATAATGTTTTCGTATCGCCGATTTTAGACCGAAAACTAACACATAGATACACAAAACATGTCGCTAATAAGTTGCAACTTGTTAAACTACAATGTTCAACATACAAACTTGTTGAAAAAATTTTATTCTTGTCCTCTTTACTCACTTTAATTTATAAATATTTGGAAGCTGTTTTTAAGATTTCTGAAAGTCTTTGTAGTCTTTTATTCTCCAAAATGAGATGACACTGTAAATTCTAAAGGAATTTCAAATCTGGTATATTTTGAACATGTTTGTACACAAAACAGATCAAGCCAGTAGAATTGATTATAAACACGTTGTCGTGAAAAAGTTGTCGTTAATGTTGTGAAAATCGTACACAAAACCAACAGAGTATTAAAAATTATGTGCAACAGTTTTATGTGCATATTTACTGTGCGCTCCATGCCCCACAATCTTTTCCGGTCATCAACAGTCTCTGTGTATACCATAATCTTAGCAACTTATCAAACATGAAAAAAGTTAGCACCACAAGAATTTTAAATTAGTGCGTAATAGTCAAAGTGTAATTAATTTCAGCAAACTCTAGAACGACGATTGCTTAACCATCCATTTTTGTGATATATAGGTTTTTAGCTATAACTCATACTTTGATAGTTCAAGTCTATTGAAGTAATAGTATCATTAAGTAGCAATAGCGAGGAAAGATGCATTATAAGAGATACATGAAATAATTAAGATATAATTCAATAGAAAAATAAACGCGACACATAAAAAACACCGTAATTAAAAAGTAAGTAAGTGCATACATTGTTTACCATAAAATGATTTTCCCTTCCCGTGCACGTTACAGTCGAAATAGCAACTTTTATAATTATAAATTTTGTGATTTGACGAGTTATTCATAATAATACCATAATAGAAGTGTTTTACCTTAAATAAAACAAATATCATCATACTTACCTTACTTGAAACTTACTAGATTGAGAGAGGCATGAGATGACAATGTAGCAGAAGGAAGAGGACTAACTCCTCTTCCTTCTGCTACATTGTCATCTTTTTTCACTTTAATTTTTAATTTAGGGTTATTTCAAAAAATAAATAAAACATCATATTTTAAGTATACACATCTATCCATAATAAGCAGCCGGGCCCCAATTTATTTAAAGGTGGCAACGCAACTGCAACTGCAAAAAAGGATGGTTAAACTCTTTGAATGAAACACATGAAAGTCATCGTAAATTCAGAGTAACCAGCTTTCAAATGGCGTTTCAAAAGCCATTTGACAGCTGATTAGTTGACATCTACGATGATTAGTGTTTCAGAAACCGGGCGTAAGGGTGTCGCAAATGTCCGTAGGCGGCGGTGCTTGCCACATTCTCACATGAAAAAATAATTATTTTATGTGTAATATGGAATTTATTGCCTTCATTATTTTATAATGACAGACACCATCGCATTGGGTTAGCCTTTTATGATTTTGTTTTGTGAAGAGTTAACAAGCGTGCGGGCGTTTCACCTGATTTTAAGTGGTTACTGCTTACAACACCTGAGGGGTTGCAGATACATACCTTTAAGAAAGTGGGCCCTGGTTGCCTCACACAACAGGCGAAACGCAGAAGCATAACACCTTCACTTCACGCCGGTCTTCTGTGAAGCTATGGTATACTTCCCGGGCGAGCCTACTCATCCGTTCAAAACCAGAAGATGCTGCCTGGCCCTACCACATTATGAATTTGTATTTGTTTCCATTGTTAGAGAGTGATTGATGGCTTTGTTGGACGGCAAATAATCTCGGGTAATAAATTCT
The DNA here is from genome assembly GCA_933534255.1 of Iphiclides podalirius. Classification (NCBI taxonomy): domain Eukaryota; kingdom Metazoa; phylum Arthropoda; class Insecta; order Lepidoptera; family Papilionidae; genus Iphiclides; species Iphiclides podalirius. Next base: position 10,187,529 of record OW152826.1, read on the forward strand.
AATTAGTGTGCTTCGTTCTCGAAGGTTAAGATTAGAATTGCTCTTGAGTGTAAATTGTTGTTTCGAAAAAAAATATTTATACCGAACATGAGCATTGTAATTTGTAAATTTCACAGATAACATTAATTTGTTACATATGTACAATTTTTGAAATCGAAATGGATAACATATAACATATACGTGCATCACGACAGTAGGTCGCTAAAAATGTTGTACTTTTTGCATATGTGTATAAATTGATTTGTTTTAAAAAATGTACAATGAAACTAATGGAAGCGATAATGTGATTCCAAACCTAAATCAAAATGTGACTACAGTAAAAGTAGTGTACAAAAAGTCTCAAACAAAATGTAAAAAAAAACATAATGTAGAAATTATTAAATAACCACTTACTTTGTTTGTTTTTGGTATTAGATTATTTTATTCCCATCATCATCATCATCATTTCAGCCTGTTTGAGTCCACTGCTGAACATAGATAGATTAAGTTTGTTCCGATTCCCCTCACATTATAAAACCAGTAGTCCTGGTCTTACACTGCGATGGCCAGTACGAGGCTGCCACTCGAGAACCTTTCTTCCCCATTTCGTTCTACGAGCTATATTGTCGATCTTCAGATTGCCAATCCTCTGAGCTATGTCGGTTACCTTGGTTCTACCGCGGATGGTTACAACGCAGAGAAATACCTAGCCCGCTCGTAGCTCAAATAGCTTCCTATATATATCTCGTTCCCATAGGCCCTCACATTATAAAAAGGTCCTGGTTCTTGATTAGAAATGATCTTTCAATAACGAAGGCAACGCCTCTCGTTCAAATATTTATTGTAAAATGTACTGTATTTTGGAGTTCCGTAATAATACTGTAAAGATGCAGTCTAGGCGGCGCAAGACAAAATAAATCACGATACTTACGTAGGTAGTGATGAAATCGGGCGCTAGCTAGAGCTTTTAATTTAAAATCTGCAAATTCGGAAAAGGTAAACGAACTATCTAACTAATGGATCACGCTATTGGCGTAGTGGGTGGTTGATGCACCTGCCTCTTGCGCCAGAGTGTAGGATCGAACCCCGGAAAATATAGGAAAAATATTGCATGATGAACATGGTGTTTTTCCGATGTCAAGAAGTTTAGATATTTATAATATGTATTTATTTACAAAAGAAAATTATTATTAAGTATGTTTATCAGTTATGTAGTACCCATAGCACAAGCGTTGCTTAGTTTGGGACTAGTGACCATTATTTAAAAATGTGTCCTAAATATTTATTTATTTAATTCTCACGTACTAAAAGATTGTTACATTTGACTGTATTCACTACAAAGGGAAGTGGTACACAATGTGTTACAATAAAACTTAGTACTCTTACAGCGAGTAAGGTAGCCGAGACCCACCCTCTGTACTGGTAGTGTCAACGGCCATTGGTATACGGACGTTCACCACATACTATTTACAAAATAAATATTCGACACTGCTTATGTCGAATAATAAAGAAAGGCCTCATTGTAATGGACAGGTATGATACGAAACAATTGACGTATTCGGATGGAAAACGTTTAACGTAACATTAATCATGTCTTACGCAATATTATACCACCACGTAGTGCACCTTACTCTTCTTAATCTTGATTTGCGTGCACTGTTGGTACACTTTTGATTATACATAACTTATACGGTTATGGTACGCGGTGTATAAACCCCGTACACACACTTGATAATGCGTACAATATTGAGTTAATGCAAAAGATACGAGGAAAGTAAGGTGCACAACTTATATTATATATATTTTTCCTACCGCTGGCCAAAATCTCCATGGTACAGAGGGTATTAGGGCATAGTCCACCAACCCCACTGCGGATTGACAATTCCTTATTTTCGATTTTTTTTTTTTGTTGTTATTTCGAAAATATGCAGTATTCCACAAGATTTTTTCCTTTATCGCCTAACATTTGTGATAAGTCATACTAATAAATTTGTGATAAGTAACACTTAAAATTGCAATTAGCAACATCTTTGGCGTCGGCGCCAGGATTTGGTTGCAAGAGTTCTTATATGGAATTAATGCGAACGTCCGAACACTGGGCTATCATAGCTCTACATACGTAATAGTTATATTAAAAACGGTAATTTTATGAATACTGAATTCTTAGATAGACTGGAGCAAGTGTTTTCTTCTGAGAATTTTAGCCCTACGGGTATGACAGCTTAGTTCGCGAGGTTCGCGACCCACGCACTCAGAAGAAAACAACAAAGCTGGTGTACGGCGGCAATACCGTTCCACTACAAGTCCTCGAGTCCTGTAGAAGACAGATGGAAAATCCACTGAAGGCCGATTCAATCCAAGTCAAACTGATGGAGCAATCAAATTTGAACCGCAATGATAGGGAATACTATACACAATTCAGTGCGTCAATAATCCGAGAGCGCTTGTTGATTTGCTAAGTAAATCCGATACATTTCACTGACCCAAGCTTGATGTTGTTCGTTTACTCTTCAGAAAAACTCAGCTAAAGAAGTTTTCACTTCAAAAATAGGAAAAAAATGTCCCGCTTTGTATTTATCACTTTTAATGTGAGAAATAATGGTCTATTGTTTCTGGCTTTAATATCTTTCCTCCCCAGCACTTAATTGCGTCTATTTGTTAAATAAGCATCTATTTTTACGAATCTGTGAGGACAGAAATTATTGATAATTTTTAATACTATTATACTGATAAACACGTTGGCTAGTACAAGATTTCACCCCTCGCACCAATATAGCACTTAAGTAAAATAACTACCTACTAGGAATTATTTTATTATTAATTTTCTGGTATAGCATGAATAGACCAACACAACACACCACCACTGTCCTAAAAATCAGTGAAATAAAAATAAAGTTTACATGAGTAACCATTGAAACTCCACCCGTTCTGCTATTGCGGATGACCGTGAGTCAGTTATCTTTTATCTAGCTTGATCTTTTTTATTTGCACAACTTTAAGAGACAATGTTGTTATGATTAACAAGTATTGCGTAACACTTCATGACCCAAGCAAATTATCACATCATCCGTGTTTCAAAACATCCAAGTTTTTATAAAAAAGTTTAGAATTAATTATTTTTTACCATTGTTTGGCAATTTTATATTATTTTAGAAGATACAAAGGTCGCATCGAAGAACGCTTCCTAGCACTTCTACAATGGAATTAATAGTTTTTTTTTATCTTTAGATGGTAACTAAGGAATATTTATCCCTATCGCTCCCACGTGCGTTGCCCCTTGTAATAACAATTTTTCATTTCTCATTATTAGGAAAGAGCCGTGATAGCTCAGTGTCCAGGCGCTCGCCTTTAATTCAATATACTCGAGCAACCTGAGTTTTATTCCCGGTGCCGGCACCAACGAAATCGGTAATTTTAAGTGACGAATTATCACGTGCTCAGCGGTGAAGGAAAACATCGTGAGGAAACCTGCATATTTTCGAAATAATAACAAAAAATATTTCGAAAATATGTGAAATCAATTCGCAGTGGAGCCGCGTGGTGGACTATGCCCTGATACCCTCTGTACAGAGGCCTTTGTCCAACAGTGGGACATGTGTAGGCTGATACTTTACTTTTTCTTTTTATTAGGAATTTACTTTCTCTCTTTTTATATATTCTTCCGAAACAAGTCATTTCTTGTTTTCTTTGTTGATTTAGTCACAGGCATTTTTATCATGGTATCAGTTCCGGATTAAACACGTAGCAAGAATACTAGTAGGTATAGGCCCCTCGCCAAAGGGGGCCCCGCATATTTAAACCCACTCATATCTGCCCGAGCCTTAATTTTTTGAGTGAAACTTATTAAATAAGAGTATTAAATTGTTTTTTTACCATAGCAGATCAAGGGCTGTTTGAAAGACGGGCACCGCGCTTGCTTAGTCCGGCACTGCATGGTAGATAACAAAAGATAAAGGTTCTTGTTTGAACCTATATGTATTAAGTCAATAAGTTAACTTGTAAGTTAACTGTACCTTATAAGTTAACTTGTAAGGTATAGCAGTAGTACAAGTGTTTCAATAAACAGAAGAAATTCAATGGCACAGTTTTCGACAACGGTACGGAAAATTTAGCGTAAGCTCTGATTATCTATTAGGTTATTCTTACCGTTAGGCAAGAATTACCTTAGCTTAAATATAATTAATTAAATTATCTAAGTATAAATGAGATTTATGTGTAAACTCTTCCATTATTTGTTGCCATTTATTGTTTACGACTTTACGATATAGGTATATCTTGGTACTGCAGAAGCATAGTCGTAATACAGATAACGTCAAAACAATCTGAAAAGAATAAAAAACCCATGGCACAATTCGGTCGGCACCATGTACGGCGCGCTGGTCAAGTGTTAAGGTCACTTGACAAACTGGTTTTTATGTACATTAATAACTCACAATAGTTAATTAAACATTTGATAATACTATGTTGATCTCAGTATAATATGACGCTATGAAGATGACGAACATTTTATAATATATTCCATTAGATTAATTGATGATGACAAAATAAAAATTCTTTTCGTAAATACACGTATATTTAAAATGAAACCATAACATCAAAATAACTTCAGAAGTACATTTACATAAAAATTTATTTCCTTTATAGTTTACAGAAACATTCCCTTAAATAAATATAAAACTCATCCAAATATGTCGCCTTTTCCAATTAAATGCACAAATAATAATGTATAAATATAAAATATTAAAAAAAAACTACATTGCAAACATTTTCTATGAAGATTTTTGATATTTTCATCTCAAGCCCGAAAAATTAATTAAACATTTTTTTCCAATCTATATAAAACAGATTGAATTTTGCTATATTACTAAATATATACTATATTGTGGATGTTGATAAAAAAATTTGATAAATAGCTCATAATTTTTACATCATGAATTAAAACAATTTGTATTATGAATGAGACATAGCATAAGACTAGTCTTAATTACACTAATGTTCACTGCCATGCAGTTTAAATTCTATTTAGTAACAGTCTGTTCATTACTAATGGACTTGTCCATAACTAGTAACATTATGAAAGTTAATTAAATTAATTAACTTCTTTATTGCTGGTGATGATTTGATTGACTCTGTCAGTTTTTTTGTGTCAAATTCCAATAAAATGTTACAAAAATAATTTAACCACTCCCTATTTCTGAGTTACCATTATATTTGGTCTTGTTTAGCCTCTAACCAAGCCGTGCATAATTCTCGTTACATATGTATGGCTAAAATTAGAATGAAGTTAACAATAAAGTTCAAAATCAATAAAGACACCACTCAATCAATACCCATTCCACATATAAATCATTTGTATTGCACATAATTTTTTTAAATAAAATATGATTAGCCAAACTTTTGGATTGCTTTCAAATAACTCTACATATATCTATAATATCAACCATTTGAGTGTCTAAATCATAAATATTTGATGGAATCTTTAAGCTCTTATATTACTTATTATTACAATAAATAATTTATAATAATGCTTTTAAAAAACAAAAATGCATGTGACAAATTCCTACACCAAGTGCTCTGGAATTAAAATATTTACCTTTAAATTCGTCTAAACTTTTCTATCATATGTACGTCTCCTCTGTTCATCTATTTGAACAAGGTAGTATGTACCCGGGAATAAGACATCTATGGGACCAGATGGTTCATATGGGGCAGTATGATAGTTCTTTGTTCGTACATCCATAAGATCAGTGAATACACTTGGCTCTACACACTGTCTCTTGTCTAGCATTGATACAGTATCATTTAGAGATGCAATTAAACGTGCCAACTTTGATCCAGAACTCATATCTTTGCATATATTAATGGAGTACATTGTAGATGCTAATCCAGAGCCATATGAAAATAATGCAAACTTTTTACCAATCAATTGATCCGGTGACTTGCTGACCAAATATGAAACAAGCCCTCCGTACAATGATGGAGTGTACATGTTTCCTACATTTCTTGCAATGTGAAGTGATGGCTTAGTTTTCTCATCAAACAATCTTTGACTATATGTCATAAATGCTTTTTCCACATCTCTGTCAAAATATGTTTCTTCTCTTGTGTGATTGTTGAATTGCGACAGTCCTGGGAATTGCTGCTCTCGTTGATTGGGTGGAGCATTTAGAAAGTCATTAAAACATACTCTAGCTAAAGACTTTTGAACCAGTTTGCAATAAGGTGAATGGAACAACATACCATCTAAACTCAAGAGACCTTTAAAATCAGGATCAACTTTTCTCATTTTCTTACAGAATAGATTATAACAGTTGTCTAAAGCACTAAGATAGCACTTAATGGACAACTTTCCATCAACATAGGGGAATTCTGAAGCTAAATCAGGCTTGTAGAAATCATATGCATGTGTCATATATGACGCACGGACACCACAGTCAAAAACCAGTGGTGCGTCTGGTCCTATTAGCATGGCAACAGCTCCAGCACCACCAGTTGGCCTGGCTGCACCCTTACCATAGACTGCTATGTCACCAGCAACCACAATAGCTTTTCTCCCATCCCAAGATGAAGACTCAATCCAATTGATTGCATTGAAAAGTGCTGCTGTTCCTCCATAACATGCATTGGTAGAATCAATACCTTCTACATCTGTAGCTCCTTCCTTAGAAAACAATGTCATCAAAAAAGTCTTTACACTTTTGCTCTTATCAATAATAGTTTCAGTACCAACCTCAAGGCGTCCAATATCATGTAAGTTAATGTTATTTCTCTCAATAAGTCTATGAAGAGCAGTGAGACATATTGAGTTTATGTCTTCTCTGTCAGAACAGAAGCCCATCTTACTCTGACCCAGCCCAATGGTGTATTTGCCCGTGCCGACTTCATCGTATTTTTCTAAATCCACTTGATCCACGTATTGCGACGGAAAATATAATTCCATGGCAAGAATGCCCACATTTTCAATTTTTCCAGCCATTTTTTCTATAATAACTTAAAAACTTTCACGATAATTGAACCGTTAATTTTTGGAGAACTGCGGAGCGACGTCTATACTATGCGCCGAACTTCACAGACTGGTGGGTCCACCCACTGTTCCGCACTCGTATGTCGATTGTCGACGTCAGAACCTCACAAGTTGCCGAAGTGAACAAATCATACCATTGACCTACAATGATACAATTATCCAACTTTCTTTTACTCTTACGCCAAATGACCGATAACAGTTATTGAATAAAATTATCTTTACAATAGCAAAACAGATAATGAGAGAATAACTTTCGATATATTAAAAATAAATCAAATATTTAATACAGTGAATTACAAAAAATTAACAGATACTGTCAGATACTTTAAAATCTAAAAATGTTTTAAACTGAAACATCAATTTCATATGCGCTTTCATATGACCGTTGTGAATAATTAATGTGATTGTGATGTGATTGAGGTTACGTATACGTCAAAGAACGAGACGGCGAAATTGCGTTCTGTAACAAAATAAAAATATTTCATGACTTGTATATACTAAAAATATTATCTAAATGGAATTAGATTTCAATTAGTAACATTCTTTTTAATTTAAATATACATTTCATATTGCTTGTTTAATTTCCGGAACCATTTATAGTTCATAAAAACACTTTAACAGGAACAGATTTTCTATAGACGGATTCTGAGAGTGGTTTATCACTAGGTAGTCCAATCCTAAATATTAATCAAAAGCTACTTTTTATATCATATTTAGGGATAGCATATACTATGTTTGATTGCTTTACATTAATGTTCTAACAAACGGCAACAAATATTTTTGATTCTTATACAATAATTTAACATCCGATGTAGATCACTATGACCTTTACTTTTGTAGGTACTTAAAATTCTCATAACGTGCCATCAACTTTCACTTGGTAAACGGTCATCAACCGACCAGAGCTTGTCCCAATTGTCATGCGACGCAAAACTTGTTAATTTTTTAGGATTGCTCTGTCTATAGATCCAACGGCATAAATATGAAATAATTTTTTGAAATTTACCTTAAATGTTATCTAATTAAACCCAAAGCAATTGCATTTATTTCACAAACAAAGAGTACTGGCCCAAGGAATAAAAAATTTAGTTATTTTTCCACTGTTATGTTTAAGCATCAAGCACTGTTATGCTGTTAGCTTTTAAGGTAGTACTTATACTACCGAGGTTCAGGCTAGGCGCCCCGAGCGCCCAGCCACCTCAAATCCGGTGGATCTGTAAAATTCCCTAGGGCCAACAATAGATCCTGCCAAAAAAATGAAAAAATAACCATAACTACACACATATTTTTTTTAACATTATTAGGTCCTTACATATGAATTGGCGTTTTGTACGGGAGGAATATAAATTTTTTTTTTTTTTTGTATAACATATTTCATTAATCAAAATATGCACCGTTGTTATCTATGCACTTTTGCCATCTAATAGGTAATTCATTAATCCTTTTACTAAAAACACCATGGGGGCGAGAATCAATAAACTCTAAACAGGAATATTTCCTTGTAAGAAGTTGGCAAAATTCCGGAAAAACTGGTAATCTGCTGGAGCAAGGTCCGGGGAGTACGGTGGATGTCGCAGACATTCCAATTGTAGCTCATCTAACTTAGTGGTTGTTTGTTGTGCAGCAGTGGCCTAGAGCGATTGAAGAATTTCGGTTGTTTAGCAGCTATTTCTTCCTTCATGGTTTGCAGTTGCTGACAATCTCTGCCGTAATTTTTTGGCCAGATTTTAGATAGCTGTAGTGAACGACACCGGCACTAGTCCACCAAACACTCACAAGTAACTTTTTCTGAGTCAATTTTCGGGGGTCTCCAGGGTTCAGCCATTGCGACAAGCGCTTTCAATTATCGTACATTATCCACTTTTGATCACAAGTAATGATTCGATTTACAATCCCTTCATTATTGTGTTGGTTGAGCAAAGCAAAACACGTGTTTCCAAGTTCGATTCACTCAATTCATGAGGTACCCATCGTTCAAGTTTTTTTACTTTCCGTTTTATCATGTACCCCGAAGCCTGCAGCTATCTCTGAAGTGCTTTGAGATGGATCCGCTTCCACAATAGCCTTTAATTCTTCATTTTCCACTTTGCTCTGCGGCCATCCACGGGGTTGGTAAATTTCGTTCTGAAAATTTCGACCGTTGAAACCAAAAACGTAGAGTGCTTTCTTTTGCGACAACAGCGCAATACACATCAATGATCCTTCGAGCTGTTTCTACAGCACTGGTGCCACGATTTCATGTTTTCCATTAAGCGGTAATAAGCGACGCCAAAGAATAAAATAATGAGGCAGAAACAAATTTCCAATTTCAAACTGTTTTCAAAACTCAAATGTACCAGCTAAATGAATTTATAAAATTGAATTTGGAATTCTTAACCAAAGAGGATATATTTCAGATCAAAGTGGTCAGTACGACAAAATGCTAATTTCATATGTAATTTCATAACTAATTTCATTCCTAATATAATCTTGATAAATTGAATTTTGATAATATAATTATAAAGCTTGGAATATAAAGACTTAATGCATCCAAAACTCCGTTTTTTTTTTGTTTTGTTTAAAAACATTGCCTCACTTTAGGATAACATATTCCTGTGTTGTAAGGACGTTTTACAAACATAAATTGCGCGAAGACAAACACCCAGATGCGAAACAACTATCTGTGGGTCGCACAAATAATTGTCCCGTGTGGGAATCGAACCCACGACCCCCGACGCCGAAGCCAATACCTTGGCAACTGCGCCACGGAGTCATCAAATTACAAATTTTGTTTATATATTCAGGTTATCAGACAAGACAGGTAGTATAAAAATATAAACTATTAGCTTAATCAGCTTGTCGGTTATTACAGGCAGTTATAGAATAAAAAATAATCTAAAATCAAATCACTTATTCATCGAAGTAGGAAATATACATTTCATCTATCGATGGTCATATTTAAATCTACCACCTTTTCGTAATGAGGTTCCTCTAACGGAGAAGAAACAGACGAAAGAAACTCCGTAGGTACCCTCTTTTTAGTCATTTGTTTTTTCTTTAAAAGATTACATTGTTATACACTACATCATTTTTTTTAGAAACAGCTTAGGAGCGATTATCTCATTCCCGGGGGTTATCATTAATGCATTCGTTTATGATTTATATTATAATAACTCTTTTTAAAGTTTTTCTTTAATATTTTTTTTATTTCCGTTAATAGACAGGCTTTGCGCATTAACTGGGATTTTCTTGTAGAAGCGTATACACCGTCCCATGAACGAGTTTCTTACGCAATGGCAATGGCGGATTTGTAATCTCGGCCGCCCTAGGTCCAATGGAGTCTAGTAACTGTAACTAATAATCTAAACAATATAAATCACGATTAATCCAACGCTTAATTAGAAAGGCCGTAATGAACTAGGTGACTTTGGAGACATAGATTTTCCACCGAATTTTATAATTAACATGTGAGTAAAATACAACGTCAGCATCCACGAGCCTCTGCGTCTTTTTCTTTCTCGTGCTCTTACCCTGCATATAAGGGATCGGCACATCGGGAATCATGTTATTTTGCTATTGGCTAGATTTTTATGACCGGCCACATTATTCTCGAATCCAATCTAAATGCAAATCGGGTTCGAGACACAAAGTAAGATTTTATTTACCCGTTTCTTTATTTTATGACGAATATTATTATTTTTTGATATTTTATGCCTTATTTTATTTATAATAATGAAATTTGTGTTGTAATTTTATTGTAGTTTCATATAATTGTAAATGTGATTGCGAACCATTTTGTAATTGTATTTTTTAATTTGTTTTGCATGAATTATTCAATACAGTTACACACAGTTATATTTTATTCAGAACGAGCTGTTCCCGCGACTTCGTCCACTTGGAATTTAAAATAAATAAAATATCTAAAATAAAGGTGGCCTAAGTTACTCCTTATTACATCAGCTATCTGCCAGTGAAAGTCGCGTCAAAATAGGTCAACTGTCGAACCGTTTCAAAGATAACACGGACAGACGGACAACAATTTTAGATTTTTGTCGTTCAATAAGAGCTTTAAATGAGCGTACAAAGCATATACAACGTGGCGTTACTAACGCGACCATAAATGAACACACATATAGAGGATAACTTATTAAAATTGTATTAAACATTTACCTTCTTTAAACATCAATATTTACCGAGTTACATATTTTTTTAACTATGGAGTTTTTTAATGTTTATATTTGATAGCTCATTGTCCGGGCGCACGCTTTTAATTTCATATACTCGAGCAACCCCTGTTCTTTCCCCGGTGCCGGCACCAATGAAATTGTTAATTTTAAGTGCTGAATTATCACGGGCTCAACGGTGAAGAAAAATATCGTGAGGAAACCTGCATTTTTCGAAATAATAAAAAAAATATTTCGAAGATATGTGAAGTCCGACAATCCGCAGTGGGGCCGCGTGGTGGACTATGCCCTGATACCCTCTGTACAGAGAAGACCTTTTCCCGGTAGTGGGACATTTATAGACATTTTTAGCGCCTAGATGTGTGTTGGTTGTAACGCCATGCTGTATATATATATATTGAATAAAGAAATTTTTACTTTGAATAAAGGTCGTATGAACAATACAAGTAAATGAATTAAGTAAATTACTCAAAATTGCTGGCCGCTTTTCCAGCCGGAGTTTCAAGAATGACATCATCCGTAGACCTCGTATTTCTATTAGTTTTCCTTCAATAATAGTGACCGTCATATTTTTCTTCAGGATAGCAAGAGACCCGTCGGCTTAGACTTGATCCAGTGGCGGATTTACCAGCAGGCTACGTAGGCAACAGCATAGGGCGGCAGATTTTAGGAGGGCGCAAATTCGGCCCAAAAATTTTTGTCATACAGAAATATTATCTATTTCTAATCTAAACATCATCACTACATACTAGTATAAAAAAGTCGTCCCACTATCTGTCTGTCCCAGACTTTTTTATTTGATTATTTTATTTATTCTTATGTCCCAAGTTAAATTATTTACTACATATGTAAATAATTTCAAAACAGGCTTAACAAAAACTTTTTAAATCACTTCCTGAATTCGAAACGTTTTTCCAACATTTATAAAAACGTTAAACTTCATAAATTTTACCGTTTGCAAATGAACATTTGATAACGTATTTATTAATAATAAGTTTTAAAATAGTTATATAATGGAATTGCGGTCCCAGTGCAGTTTAAAAATTGCTTTTCACTAAGGTCTAATCTCATTGTAATTGTATTCGTAATAATTTCTAAACAACCAGTTTCATATCAGCTATTAGAGATTTCGTAACCATCCTGATCTTGTAACTAATTACAACTATCAAAAACAACAACGTTAACTTATATCTATACTTTAACTTTTAGTAGGTACGTATTTTTTTTAAATAACATAACCTTAAAATGAATGTTTCATTAGTTCACTCTTGCTTTAATACAAAATATATGCTTCATTTACATCGTTATCACATTGCTTTCAATGTACAGATTTTTTTATTCTAGGCTGCTATTTTACCGTACATTGTATCTAATTTAACAAAGTTAAATACAGTAATATTGTATTAACCTTGAGTTAATCACATAATATATTTTTCTAATAATTAACTCGTGTTAATAGTACTCACGCTTATGCTAATCATGGCAGGGGCGTATGCTGGGGGGCCGAGATTATGAACAATATTACAACATTAGTTAATGAATATTTTTTTTCATTACATTGTCAATTTCTTAGTCACCTGAAACGATTTGGTTTCGAAATGTGTTTACTCTTTTTTTAATTTTATTTACGCCCGGTTTCTGAAACACTGATCATCGTAGAAGTTAACTCAATCAGCTGTGAAATGGCTTTTCAAATATTAATTAAGTGGCCAAAAGGATGATTAAACTCTCTCAATCTTCTTAATGATCGGAATTAGTCTTAATCATTTTCAAGCTAACCATAGTTTTCAATATTACTAATTACTGTTATTGTTTTCATTAAGCCATCGATACCAAAATATGGCTACTCCAGCGCAAAACGTTGCCGATAGAATCGGAGATAAGCTAACCTTTTTTGACGATGAAAATGTTAGGCGACTCGTAAATTCTAACGTGACATTTTCGTAACGTAACAAGGTCTACGTTTGAATTCAAATATATTCCAATAGGACTATTTTTAGTGCCGGTATTATAACGATTGTCGTGATTTTTCAACCGAAAAGTCGTGACAACCTAATTTCCATTACTCCATTATTTATTACAGTTACGTTTTATTTACAAGCACTTTAAATGGTGCAAGTGCAGGTATAATAATAATACAATAATAACAATAAAATATCTTTATTCACATAGACGCTTGCGCTCTCGTATGAAACGTCCAAATTTTACAAAGAAATTAATACGTTCGTAAGTTACCACCGCTTCGGAAAGCAGTTTCTGTTGAGAAGAAACCGGCAAGAAAGTCATAAGTCTTTTTTAAAAGGTCAGTTTACAATATATGGTCCAGTTATAACAGTCTTGTTTTAGCCTACGTGAGTATCAACAGTATTAACTCCACACATTGCCGTAGTCAAGATATTCCGCAATAGCTATATGCTTTAGCCATAAGTTTACTTTTAATTTTTCGTTTAAATTCAAGAGGCAGATTTAATATCGACTGTGGGATTTTATTATACATGCGCACACTTTGCCCCATGAACGCCCCGTTTAGTTTTGTAGACGAAATAATGGCGTAATTAGTTTGCCCTTAATTCTAGTATTTAGTTTGTCTGTCACTATTCTTTAGATAATTATTAATATTATGTTTAACATACAAAATATTACAATAAATATATTGAGCCGCAACAGTGAGTATATTAATCTCTTTAAAAAGATCTTTGAGGGTATTCTGTGCTTCGATTTTTAAAGAATAAATATAGAAATTATATCAGATGCACTACCCCACAATAAAATGCCGTACGACAAGATGCTGTGGAAATAACTGAAGTAAACAAGTCTGGCAGTGTCGATGTCTGATAGCTGCCTAACCTTCCTAATTGCAAAAGCAGCTGAGCTTAACTTATTCGCAAGAGATGATAGATAGATGGGGACTCCATTGGAGCTTTGAATCTATTGTAATTTCCAGGAACACGGTTGTAGAGTCACGCAACAGTGGTAGAGCCACGCAGCAGCCTCGGCTGTTGCACGAATGGGCAAGCTCGTCCGGATAAGTACCACGACCTCACAGAAGACCGGCGTAAAGTGGAAGTATGACAAATACTTTCGCGTTTCGTCTGGTGAGTGAGGTAGCCGGAGTCCAATTTCCAAAAAGGTCGTCAACGCATCTGCAAACCCTCGGGTGTCGCAGATGTCTATGGGCGGTGGTATTCACTTAACATCAGTTGAACCGTCTGCTAGTTTGGCAACTTTTCACATAAAAAAAGAACACAGCGGACTCAACAGGATTAAGGGTTACCCTATTTAACTTTCAGCTAAAATTTTGCCTTCTTACACTGGGAAGGGTAAAAAGAAGGCATTTAGTTTTTTTAGCATTTAACACCATATTATTAGCGGTAAACCAGTGGAGGATACGCGAAAGTGCACGTCGTCATAATTCGATACATTTCGTACAACTTTAAAAGCGAGCGATGTGTCGTCAGCAAACAGTACAACATCAGATAACTCACTGGCATAAAAGGAGAGATCATTTATACACACTAAGAATAATAATGGTCCCAAGATTGATCCTTGTGGGACACTCATTTTCATGGGGGACTCTGCGGAATTTACATCATTTATAGATACTTTTTTGAATTCTATTACTAAGGTAAGAGGCAATGAGATTGAGGGTGATGTGACGAATGCCATAATAAGGTGACATATTTATTGCGCGAGTACTTTCAAGTTTTTAGAATTTTTACTAGTACGTATTCTTAAATGCGTGCGTACATCTTAAATAAAATAAATTAGTATTAATCAAAAGAATTAAAAGACTTCTTATCTTGTGGTGTTAACATATTCTTTTAATTTTCTTATGGTATTTTGTAGGTATGCAACTCTGAGAATTATTGCTGCCTCACATTGATGCTTTGACTGAATAGCTAAATATCTTTGACCTATTGTATTCTTGTATTAACTGATGTTTTTACGTTCAGTCCCGAGGCTATTAAAACTTCATCTGACGCAGAACCGGTGGGCTAGCCAGAACCCACGGGTTAGGCCCTCCTCTGTGGGTAGGGCCACGCATGTGATCATGCGTGCGTTTAACTATGGTGTGTCATCTAAGGGCTATCGAGATCGCGGTTCGGACCGAAACCCCGATGGCCGTGCGACTGTGCAATTAGCTAATCGGTGGCTGGGAGCGGTGCGAACCGCCCCGGAACGCGGATATCTTTGACCTGTTATCGGAATTATTATTAGTGGACTTTATCTTTCTATAACAGCAGTTATATCAAGTAATAGGTCACAGGTAACGTTTTCTTCGCGTTAAAGATTTCCCACTAGCAATTATACCGATTATTAATTGAGTGTGCAAAGTGATTGCGATAAAAAATATTCTCGTACTTTCAGTTCTGTAGGATTTTTTTTTCCATTTAACTAATGCAGATAATGCACTGACACCAAAAACATTACTTGAATTTTATGACCACATGAGAAACTACATACATTTATTTAAGCATGATAATTTAAAAGTCAAATGCTTTTAAAAATAACGCTCAATTGATTGGGCAGATTGAGACAGCATGAGGAATTAGATCACATTCTTATATTTCCTTCTTTTTTGTTTGTAATTGCATCGTTATTCTGATGGAATCATTGTCTTTGCTTCGTTTCATTATAAATTGTTATTATTTAACATAAATATTAAATAATAATGAAAGATGAACTTGATAAAATTTTAGTCATAATTTAAATCGCAAAATACGTCCGCTAATCTTCTTTTTTAACATGCTTATATTAGTTTCACCTGTATTTAGGTGTGTGACGGAATCTTTAAACGTGATTTCGCCCCGCTTTGAACGATCAGATTTGAATCAAATACACATTACAATGCAATAATATATATATAGTCTTTCCCATTACCTTGATCAGGACGTTCAGGATTAGCTATTTTCCTTTTTATTTTATTTTTTGTAATTAGAATATTATAAAAATTGACTCCAAACATCCCGCACTTTTCTACAATATTTTTTGTTGTCAATCACACTATTCATAATTTAAATTTATTGAAAATTATTTTCTACTATTTAGTTAATCTATAAAAATCAATCGGTTATTTACAAAAGCGTGTCTTTTAGTATTTTAACTATTATTTATTACAGCGTATTTTAATTTTCTTTTCAATACAATATGTATAGTTCAAAACTAATCACAAAATTTGCGATGGTCTCATTAAACTCTAAAGAACGGGGTCCTTCGATATGGTTTTGATTATTTTCTTTTCAAATCGTATATCAAAACCCATCATCGCGCGCTCAGCCTATTTTATGATTGTGATAAAGTGGCAAGTGAGGTGACGGTTCACCTGATGTCAAGTATAACCTCTGCTAATGTCCATTTGTTGCAAAAACCTTTAGGGCTGCAGATAACTTTTAATAAAGTGGGCCCCGGCTACCTCACTCACAGACGAAACGCAGAAGTATAACACTTCCACTTTACACCGGTCTTCTGTGAGGTCATGGTGCTGTCCCGGATGGACCTGTCCATTCGTGCCAAGTCGAAGACTATTGCGTGGCCATACCTACATACTGCCCTACCAGCCTATTACAAAGTATTCCAGGGCCGGGCCGGCGTACTCTAGTACATTTATCATCTACATTAAAAATTCATTTTATCTTTACCTTCACACCTTCTGCGGTACGTAAATGAATCAATTTTTTGTAATATTAAAAATAATAATAATGTGCCAAATAATCGGGTACTATGCCGAAAGTTTTCATGTAACTTCATGAATAATTAACTACAGCGTCTGTTCACTTATAGAAGTTCACATTTGCTTGTGCTTTTGTATGTTGAGAATTGAGATTTATATTTCTCAATTATAAAAAAATGGACCGCCGCTATTGTCTTTTATGATAAAATCTTTTTATTCTTGCCGAAATTATCTATATTATTGTTTTCGCATTTTTATTCAAATTAAGATAGCTAAATGATGAATCGACACTTATTACAATATTAATTATTCTTATAATAAGCAGCTGCTATATTTATATTATAAGATATAAATAGAGCAGCTATGAGAAAATATAGCACAAGTTGGGCATTCTGACACCCAGTGAGGGGCTAAGCTTGAGGGCCCTCTAAAAGCTCCGCAACTGATTTTTATTAACGAAAAACAACACAAAGCTATTTAACGTTATTATCAATTTCTCCCTTCTTCTGCATTGTTCTTAGTCATGACAGTTGAAATTTTCGCAGATGTAGTATTTCTGTGGCCGCTATAACAACAAATACTAAAACAGAATAAAAAATATTTAAGTGGGATTCCGATATAACAGACATGATTTTTTTGCCGTTTTTATAGATAATGGTACGGCCCTTCGTGCCCTTCGTGCGCGTTTCCGACTCGCACTTAGCCGGTTTTTTATATAACTTCGGCTATTCAGATTTAAACAAGTGCAATTCAACATTCCTGAACACTAATGGTTAATATATCAGTATGGAATTTTTTTTTGTGTAGGGAGGAGGGATGTCCGTTACCCGCGAACGGGCGTAGGCTTTGTAGTATGGGACTCATACCGAGTATAAATCTGACACATAATAAATATTTAATTTTTTTATAGTGCTTATCTCTGTACTTAAGATTAAACACCAATTAATACTTAAACACAATGAAATAATAAATAATACAGAAAATAGTAAATTATTTTTATTGCATCAACATAAAATATTTTATATTGATTACTGGTGATACGAATATTGTACATATTAAACGAAACAATTTTAGGGGCTTTCATCGATTTTTAATTTTGATTTTATATTCCGTTTCCAGCATTCATAGCAAAACAGTTTCATTTAATAAAAATACTTTTCCTTATTTAATGCAAAGATCAATCATGATTATATATTTAACATCTCATATAATTTGTACAAAATATCGATACCCGTACCTATGGGTACGGAAGCAAGCAGTCTATAATAAATTATTCAGGTCCATAACTCTCTTATTGCTTCAAAACAAATGGCATAAATTTATAAAAACGTACACCTGAAAAATAAAAATTGTTTTTATTACTCACTTGTAAAAATGAGAGGAATGAATGATTAATAAACTAAAAAGAACTTATTTTCTGACAGTTTAGTTATTCAATTAAAACACTTGTAATTATATGTTAATGGTAAAAAGTTGTTATTGGTTGCCATGACAACTAATACCATGAAATTAGTCGTAGTTGCTTGCTTTACAATCGACTTCACCATGTCGCTTTTCATTTTCGGTGTGCGCGCATCGCAAAAATTTTACTCTCAGTATTGTTTTAAAAAGCAGGGATAAGTATAAACAGTACAACTTCAAAAAATTATTTGTCACTACAGTACAAACCAGTAGGATTGATCCGTGTTTCGAAATTTTCGCCTGCCGAATACATTATCTTCCCCTCGTCCTTATAAAGATCCTGTAACAACATTGAAATACATATATCGTATTTTTTATTTAAATGATTCCTTCTGTAGATCAATTGAAATTTATGTTTGTAAAAACGTCCTTACAACACAGGATAAAGTTATCCTAAAGTAAGGGAAATGTTTTAAAAAAAAATTAAAAAAAATAGGTAAATTGTATTATTATTATTTCTTTTTATGTTTGTTACCTCAAAGTCCGTCATTAATAAAAATATTTTAAAAATTCTTTTATTGTTGGTAAGGAGACATTTTGTACTTTCTTGTTTATTCATTGGCCATTTCAAATTAAAGTCCATTGGCACTGGACCTCTGATTGCGAAGATACACCAGAGAGACAAACCCGAAAAATCGAATAGGAAATAATTAAAATAGCTTTTGGTTTTTGTTATGTATACGTGGGGTCCCCGCACATCCAATTTTTTTTAAAGGTCTATCATTTATGTTCCAACATTAGGCTTACCGCCGCGCACATGTTGTAAATATTGGATTTTTGTTTATGTGAAAAGTTGGCAAGCGAGCAGACTGTTTACCTGATGTTAAGTGAATACTGCCGCCCATGGAAATCTGCTATACCCGAAGGTTCTAGACGCGTTGACAACCTTTTGAAAAGTGGGCTCCGGCCACCTAACTCACCAGACGAAACGCGAAAGTATTATACTTCCACTTTACGCCGGTCTTCTGTGAGGCCGTGGTACTTACCCGGACGAGCCTGCCCATTCATATTACAGCCGAGGCTGCTGCGTGTCCCTACCAACGCCGATAAATAAATTTTGTTATTAAATACTTTATTATTTGAGTACCTGTACTTCGTAAGCCTTCTGCGGTATCCTCATCTGGTCGTGACTCACTTGCAACGTGTACGGAACGCCGTCCTCCCTCAGGTTTACGAACGCAACTGCGTAAGATCCATCGACCAGTTCGCGTGTCCAGATCTGCGTTAACATGCCCTTCGTCATTGTTCGCTTTTAAACTCTTCACACAAAGGTTTAGTACAGATACAGATTCCATGCACCGAACTTCCTTTGTTGAACAGCATAAAAAATTATGAGTTTACACCTTACGGAAATGTGGATTACTTCTGCATATTAAGAATTCGGTGTGTTCATGATAAGTGATTTTTGAAGTGAAACTTCTTTATCGGGGTTGGAAAAAAAATTTGTGTAACATTTTTGCGTTACGTGCCATCTTTTTCTTATCTTAAAATGTTCCTCTAACGACATCTAGTGTTGAATAGGGCGTTCTATGTCGTCTTTATTCTTTAGTGGTTTTAATAGTTGACGCTAGATTGCGTTAGTTCCTTTGTGTGTTCATAACAATATATATATATATGTTATATTAAAGTGATCAGCAAAATCAAAGGGTTTATTTTAATTCTAATTCTAAAATGTAAACAATATATTTCGTATTTCAGTTACCATAAGCCATTAATAACACAAATATATAATATATAATAACGACATCAATGATAGTAATAATTCTATTACAATTAATGAAATTCAATAATAATATTTGTAGTAATGACAGCTAGCACTGTCATCTTCAGAGCACGACACTGTGTCGACTTCCTCTTCTCCAAAGGCAGGCACCGCCCACCGTGACCTGACTGCGCCTTCCACCGAAGACACAATCTGAAGCTGACCGATGATGCTCTTCGAAACCTCGATCGGCTCCTGGAACTTGCGATTGCAACGTCGATCCAACGTCCGCAAGTTCGGTTTTCCAAAAAACTTCACTCACAACACTCGCGCGCGAGTCGGATGTCTGCGCCTTCTACTCACTGGCTGACTATTCGGCAACGAAGGACCATGTACAAATTCAAAGCGGTTGTATTTTGGGTCCGTGAGGTTTATTGAAATAAACAAGGTTCACGTTGCAAGTTTTTTAATCAACTTTTTTTTTTTTTTTTTTTTGGGCTGGATGAGCCACTGTTGGCCTTAGGGGCCTTCACAGATCCGACGGACTTGAGGGGGCCGGGCGCTCGAGGCGCCTAGCCTGAACCTCGCGTATTTATTATTACGCGTTATGGTGACTAAGCTCGAGGGCTCCCGAAGGAACCTCGGCTCGGGCCGTCACGCTATTAGTTTCACCGGTTTGGGAGGCCGCCAAGCTCTTAGGGCGCTTTGGCGGACGCTCCATGGAGTGATCAGGCTCAAGGGTCCCCGAGAGGGGACCTCGGCTTGGGCTGTCACTCAGCACGCGTTTAGCATTCCGATTCGAGGGTGCCCGAGAGGGCCGGACCTCGGCTCGATCGGTAGCTGTTATCTGACTGGATTTTAATCAACAATTTTTGCGGACCCTCATACTAATTACAACGGTCAAACCATAGTGTGTTTTAATTTACTACTAACGCCACCTATGTATTACAAATAAGAATCTCAATATTATACAAAGCTAAAATGAAATAATTGTAGAATTTGTATTTATGTCTATGATAATAAAAGCCTTTTATTAAACTTTATCTAATTTAACTTTATTTAACCAATTTCTGTAAAGTTGCATATAGTAAATTATTTTTTGAAAAATAACGTCATAAAAAAGTTTCACTTCTTACGAGTGTACGCTAGTACACGCACACATTTTTTTTTCTTATTTTGTATTTAAATATATAAATGTTAGTGCAAGCACTTAGAACTTATATTCCAGCATCATCACGAGATGCTATCTAAACACATTTTGGTTTTTTATCGCCTTCCTTGCAAACAAGACTTTATAGTATTCTATATTAGGATTTCATCTCAGACCCATGTGGCGTCTGTTAAAAATGTTTAATTCGTGTTTATCGCCAGTGGCCTCACAATTAGTTTTTCTACTTAGGCTTCATTTTAATGTGATATATATCCAAGTACTTACATATGTTAACATATGCATCTGTTTCAATCAGTTTGCCCCTTGTTACTCTTACTTTTATTCTAAAAACATTTCGAAAGCTAATGTATCACCTCGCATTTCGAGCCGTTCCAAACACGTAGCCCCTGCCTGCCGAGGGGGTCTTGGTCGACTGCGATGATGTCTCTATTCAATAGCACCTCCTTAAATTCTGGCCGTATAGTGGCTAAGTCCACGCTCATCAGCAGTGGCGCCGCCAACACCGACCACACTGCCATCTGCACGCGGGCTTGGTCCAGCGATAGGCCGTAGTTGCCGATGATAAGCTGAAAGGAATCGGATTCATGACTAGGTATATATACAGTAGGTGGCGTACAAGCAACATGGGAGTTAGTGTTAACAGCCCAGACATCCGTGACTTTGTTATCAAAATGTGGGTCTTCAGAGCCACGGCTCTCACGGCTATCACGATAGCTCAGTGTCCAGAGAGCCGTGATTTTAATTCAATTATCTCGAGAATCGTGGTTTCGCATCCCGGTGCCGGCAGCAATGAAATTGTTTATTGCTGTTTTAAGTTTTAATTTATTACGTGCTCAGCAGTGAATGCAAACGTCGTGCCTGCATATTTATTACTCCATAAAATTAAAAAAAAATCCTACCACTACCAATAATCCCCCAGTCAACCTCAAAGGTTCAGGTTTTGGCACGATGTCAGATGGTGAAATTCAGCGGCTGGGATCAATCCAAACAATTCTACGGAACACTCCCCGTGATAAATGCGGTAAAAGGTGCAAAGTGATGCAACATCTCGACGGACAGTCAAGAAAGACTTCAATCGTCGATAGCCCCCCAGCCCCCTTATGTTGAATGCAGTCAAATGAAAGTAGCTGATACTTGGGGGGACTCCCGACCAGAGATGAAAACAGAAATCCTTGTAAGACCGAATTTGCGCTTTTTACAGGTTTAGCCATTGAGCCGACGTGAAGTACTGTCTCGCCTTGCTGAGCACACCAAGCTTCTTTGAGGCCAATTTGACCTTACCTTCCATTTCACCGCGGAACTAGACATTGCTCGAAAAGTCGACGCCAAATATTCCTATGCAATAACGCAAAATATATATTGGCTGTGGCAGACAGGAGAGTATTCTCCAATTTAGAGTAATAGTTAAGAGGTAACATAGGAACCTTCTTTTTCGACTTCTACAGAGCGGGCCAAGAAACAATAACGACACGTATACCTGACATCAAAATTAAATTCGAATGATTATTGTATAAAAAATATAAAATATCAGGTCACCATATCGGGATCGTTCCAGTGGCCGGGTCCTGCGTGTTTCACCAGCTCGTCTTGGCTCTCGGCGAACCATTTCATGATGCTCTTCACTGACGTCCAGGAGTCTTGAATGTCCCCCCAGTTGCGCCATAGGTTACAGTGCTTGGCGATTGAATCGTAATTGGGCTAAAAACATGGAATGGCAAAGAAAAATTTGTCACTTACGTTACTCGGCGATAAATATTACATATCGACCTTTGGAAAGAGACAATTTTCTAATTTCGGCTTATTAGAGTGTCATCTCTGGCGCACACTTGTGTAACGACTTTTAAACGTCATATATGTAGGTAGCGTGTGGCAGAGATAACGCTCTACGAAACCGAAAGTAGGCGACTGTCTCTTTCGAAAGATCTTTATAGTAGAGTCCTATAGATTCTTGATGATCCCTTCACAAGTATACATCTGTTATATCGTTATTCACCTTATCCTGGTATGCTGGCCAACTACATGAGTATAACATTGGACGTCCGGTATCATTCAACAACTTCCCGAATGCAGGGTACCCTGAAAAAATCAGACATGCTTAAAAAAGGCCGTTTTCCATTAAATTTGGACACAAGAATCATTAACATTTTTTACATTTTTTACAAGTTTTTACACTAAATGACATTATTTTTGTCCGTCTTGAGATGTGTGTTTTATAGTAGTCCTTACATACCATTTTAACTTTCTTTGTTGAAACGCATAACAAATTATAACTGTAGTAGGGCCAGGCAGCAGTCTTTGCTATTGCACTGTTGGGCAAGCTCGTCTGGGGAAGTACCACAACCTCACAGAAGACCTCCGTAAAGTGGTAGTATTATACTTTGCGTTTCGAGGAAAGTGGGGCCTAACTTATTTAAATACCTTTTAAGATATCTGCAACTACTAATCACTTATCTACAGGTGAGCCCCAAGCTAGCTTGCCATCTTCTCCCATAAAAAAACCTGATGGAACTGTACGCAATCTTCGTTTAAGATAAATGTTGTATACATTTGAATAAAAAAATGTTAAGTTGACCATTTAAAAATGACCATGTTTATTCTGATTCATCAACTGTTCACATAAAAAACCGAAAGTTAATGATGTCAATCTGGAGTACATAAACATTTTAGACATACTTTTCTATTATTACTTTTTACTATCTCATCTGACGGTACAGAGGAATACTTACAGAAACGCAAAAGTAGCTAAAAGCCTTATATACTGATTTTTAAAGACTAGGACTTGCATTCTGGAACACTCAATATCATTCCATAAAAGAATCATTAACATTCCTTTCACTCCAGCACTATAGATGGTGAACGTATATACATTCGCAACAAAATCATTTGGAATCAGAAAAAGTAAATTGTCCCCACTCTTTGCTTGGCATACCAAAAGCGTGCAATTGCTTTGTATTAGTTTTTACCTTATATAATATGTTAGATGTAAATAATATGCTGCATGTGATTGACACTTACCAGTATCCATCTGGGTTGTGTTAACATAGCATCCATCCAATTTAACGTAATCCACGTCCCATTCGGCGAAGGTCTTTACGTCGATCTCCTCGTACCCTAGTACTCCTGGGTATCCACCACAAGTCAACGTTCCGTAGTCTTGATAAATTCCAAACAATAACCCCTTCCCGTGTACCTAAGGAAGTTTAAAATATCAGTACTGATATTTATTTAAAAAGATTTCAAGATTCAAGTCCCTTGGTTTAACATTAGTACCTATGTTTGCTATTTTAAGCATTGTAATATTATTACTATTGTACAAAATAAATAATTGGGTAAATAAGATGAGTAAACTAACACACATCTAACGGTGGTAGGGCCAAGCAGCAACCTCGGCTGTTGCACGAATGGGCAGGCCCGTCCGGGTATGTACCTCGACCTCACAGAAGACCAACGTAAAGTGGAAGTATGTCAAATACTTTCGCGTTTCGTCTGGTGAGTGGGGTAGCCGGAGCCCAATTTTCAAAAGGTTGTCAACGCATCTGTAACCCTCGGGTGTAGCAGATGTCCATAGGCGGCGGTATTCACTTAACATCACGAGAACCATCTGCTCGTCTGACAACTTTTCGCATTAAAAAATCAAGGGATGATTTAAAGCCCATTTAATATTATTCCAAGATTCACAAATTAAAATGGACGTGTGCGTTTTAATTTTTCTGTGATCACATATCTTCATGTCCACAAATAATCTCGCACGCTATAAAATCCTTTTGGATCAGTTAGGAATTTGTTAATTTCCCTATGAAAAACAAGAGTTACTACGATATTTAAAGACTTATAATTTTCTTTCATTAGTGTATATCGCAAGGAACCGACATTGTCGCCGAATGTTTTGGTAACTAAGAGTTAGGTACATCAATTAATAAAAACTTCTACAAGGTGTCTACCAGGATCATTTGTTTTAATACCTGTTTGGCCCATCGCTTTGTTATAAATAATAGTAATGATTTTTGTTAGCGCTATTGATATACATTTTAGCGAAAATAGATACATACGTAGTCTGCGAGTGACTTCATACCGCTCGGGAACCGTTTACGGTCCGGCACCATTCTGTGGTCGGAACTGCGCTCCATCTCTAACCAGCAATCGTCAATGGCAACGTAGTTGTAACCGGCCTCCAGGTAACCATCCTTCACCATAATATCCGCCATTCGCCTAATTAAAAATTCACTGCAACGTATTCATTGTTTAGTTAAGTAAAATTGACTTTACAATTGTATTACAACAGAAAAAGTAATAGTATTACTAATGCTAGTATAGCGTAGTAAAGCACCATTATTCAGATATCCCTAATCCCTACTTATATTAATATTATAAATTTGAATGTAAGTTTGTTTGTTACGCTTTCACGCCAAAACTACTCAACCGATTATCATGAAACTTTGTACACATGTTCTAAGCGGTA
The DNA here is from genome assembly GCA_933534255.1 of Iphiclides podalirius. NCBI lineage: Eukaryota > Metazoa > Arthropoda > Insecta > Lepidoptera > Papilionidae > Iphiclides > Iphiclides podalirius. Next base: position 10,213,159 of record OW152826.1, read on the forward strand.
TTAAAAAGGACAAAGGATTCTTTTTATTAAAAAAAAAAATATTTTTAAAGAAAGATTTATTTAAGGGCTTTAACGTGAGCGAAGCCGCGAGTAAAACCTAGTATTTATATATAACAAATTGTTTGTTCTCACGAGCCGTTACATTATCTACGAATATTTACTCACTGTGAATCAATACCATTTTATAAGATACTAGTCGTAAGGAAAGTTACATTGAGAATGACTCCCCCTGGTCCGCAGGCCAGAGGTCATGGAAGCCAGGAGAGTTAGTGCTAATAAGCAGTAACCCTCTTAACACCCCAGCAGCGGAACTGGTCTGTGGCTCCACCACTCACCACTTTTCAGCCGCTGATGGTAAGATAGGACAGCGTATCGCAATATCGACGCTGCTGCAACAATAATGAAGTAGTGATGGGGCCGTGGGGGCACGGCCCCATCACTATTTCATTATTGTTGCAGCCATGCCAAGTCGCGGAGGATAAAGAACGGCCAAACGCAATACGAGGACAGGGTAAAAGGTTCCTCAACTAACGCCTTCGACCACCGCACCTCATAGCACGCATCCAAAGTGGGCTCAATTAGCCCACTCGGAGCGACCCTCTGGCCTAAGAGCCTTGCACCATGGTACTCTTTCTACGTTGTTAACTGAAAACTATGGATATTCAATTTTTATAATTTATTCTATGTAGCTCAGATCAGCAAATAGAACAATTTCATATCAACATAGTAAAAATCATTAAACATGAAAAATTCATTTATGTGGAACGCTTTTCGCTACTTTGTCCATAACTGGATTGGCACTATTGTAATTAATATGTTATATCGATACGGTCAATCCTTGGAATGCTTATTATATTATTAATATAAATGTTTGAAAGATTTGCGACGCAAGTGCACGGTGAATATATCATAATACATAATATTTTCCACGTTATTTGTGGTTGTTTGAAGCAGTTCCTAGCGATTCATGTCTTGTGACGGTACCTGTTTTAGGATGCGGTTATTATGACCTACGCTAATTTGCTTACTTATAATATATCCATCTGAAACGAATAATTTTAATAATAATATTGTTTTATTTCGAATGCAACATCGATTGTCATTATTGTATTTTAACGTCTCCACATTTCCATACAGACAATTCATCAACAGTCATAGCCATTTTAATTATTTTCAGATGGGACATCTGAAATTAGAGAATCTTCAGCCATTCCCACGTCTCACAGGTGCTGCAGCAACTAGACAAATAATTGCGAAGGACTAAATTAAAGCTGTCATTGTGCACAAGTAGGGATCAGGCCAAAACATAGAGAATTTGAGCAGAAGAGAACAACATTGATTTCAAAAATGTTACAGGATTGTGTAAATTCGAAAATTGTTAGAAATTCGACCATAAAGTGTGATAAAATATTAAAACAATTTGAAACGATAGGTTTTCAAACCATGTTGTCTATTAAAAAAATTATACTCATTTTTTTTATCGTCAAATTAACTTCTTTCAATAAAAAATAGAGCGAAGCAATCTTTTTAAATGTTAGTTTCGGGCCTTAGAATACAGAAAGAAGTTCTTTCTATGTTATGATGTTAGAACGGTGTCAATATTTTGGGGACTACTGTCAGGAGTGTATGCGACCATTCGAATTTTTCCTCAACGTGCCTATAGAAGTTTTCACTTCAATTAAAATGTACCTTATACACTCCTTAGGATACTTCTGGCAATCCGTGATGCATCTAAACCTTTCCCACGTGAGCCAGCCCATTGGTGGGGTAAGCGCTAATCCGTTGTCGAGGGCCACGACCGAACTTAACAGTGTGATCAACGAAAACAATAACTTCTGAAACAACAATTAAAATTTCATTGAAATTACCAACAGCGCATTCGTTAGACACTTCTTTTAAACCTTACGTAAGCTTGTACGTGTAAGTGATAAACACAATGCTAAAGAGGTTAAAATGAACTATATGTCGTATCTTGTAACGTATCTCATCTTATGTAAACTTTGTTTTTTTATGAGAATAAATTCTTTAAACCTAAACCTAAACCTATATTTGCATAATAACTTCCAACCCGAAGTGTCGATTACGAAATAAACAGCCCAACAATAATGATGAGCTGTTCCGAAAGAATTTAAGTTATTCCTGAGTGAAGTCTATTACTAGATCCTAAGTAAAGCCAATTCCGCCGGATGACTTGCGTCTGGTGCTAGATTCACCCTTATAAGGACTTAACCTGAACTCGTTTTTCTTTATCCAGTGTAATGTTGGCGAGATAAGCTGGAAGGAAGTTTTAGACACGGCATCACAAAACGGGATGTTTACAGTAAGGAGATGCCGCTGTTTTTACTGCTATTTCTACGACTGATCAAACAAAATCTCGCCAAAAATGTATATAGTATTTACCTTAAGTCTTTTTTTAATTTGTTTTTAAACATTATCTTTACTTTAGGATAACATTATCCTGTGTTGTAAGGACCTGTTTTACAAACACAAAGGAGACAATTTGTTTTTGGGCCCACTAGATTTCAGGAGCGTTTACTAATTGCAATTGTACCAAATGAAAGCATAAACTTAGTGTAATAAACTAGCAAAAAACTACACTTTGTTCTAACCGGAAACACAAAATAACATAAAGAATGTATGGTGATCCTTTAAAACGCCTGTCGTTGTGCTCGTAGCAATGCAATCGATACTATACGATTACTTATTAGCGCGGCTCCTCAGTGTCTAATACCCTTGCCGCTATAGATTCCTATTGTTGCAACTGTTAGGTAGGAAGGCACTGTCGGATATTGTGCATACGTCATGTCTGTTGTGTGGTTTTTAGCTTGGGCACGGTATCAAGATGATTTTGAGCCACCCGCATCGTTTTTGGCTATTCAACGTGACAAGAGAATATTTTGAAAATGTCAATGTAGGTTTCAACAGAAAAATAATAATACATTAAGATATGGTTTAAGTGAATTGTTTTTGACTGTTTTATGATAATTAAAAACGTCCAATTTGAAACATATTGTTTTAAGTTGAATCATAAGCCCATCTGCGTAAAAATATCCGAGTTTCGGAGGGCACGTTTTTGTCAGTATTGGTAAGTATAATTGTTTTTGATCGTTACAAGTACTATTTTATTTATACATCACCAGATACTTATACATACACCAGAGCTTATTCAGTCATTAAACCTCCAACTTGGAAAATATGAAGAAAGTCGGAAATGACTTGATGTTTTGCGTTATATATCAATAGTTGTTGTTTATTTTTTAGTGTTCCGGTTAGATAATAAGAAATAAATATTACCACTATAATCTATAGGTTATTAGGAACAAATAGGGTTATGTTCCGATAGTACACGCCAAAATTTATCTGGTAAACTTTTTTTCTATGGCCCATCGTCCATAGAAAAAAACTGTCTCATTTCATGCGGACAAACACCCAGATGCGAAACAACTATCTGTTGGTTACACAAATAGTTGTCCCGTATGGGAATCGAACCCACGACCCCCGACGCCGAAGCCAAAATACCTAGGCGACTGCGCCACGGAGTCATCATGTTTGCACTTAATATTCGCATACTTTTTGATAGTTTTATAAAAATACTAAATAACAATAACAACTTGTAAACAATGTTGTAGACTAACATATTAGCTAGCGTATTTAAATAAATTAATCGCTCATTGCTTTATAAATTAAATAAACGTATAGAAAAAATATTGTCTCTATTTCTAAATTTTAAAAGTTTATTCTACTATTTTGCATGCTCGTTTTAGCTCTCTTTTTTTAAAATATTTATTGCATTGTCTTAAACTTAAGAAAATATATAAAGAATAGAATAATACTCACTTTCATGTTGTACTTCAAAGCAATAGTTTTGTTCCTACAAATATATTTACGGCACAGGCAATAACGCTGAAGCCAGTCTAAGCTACCCCGCCCTTCACATGCGGTCTGAGCATTCTTCTAGGAGTATATATTGAACGAGCGTAGCATTGAGTGCTGATAAGCTCGGCATTTCCAACGCACAGCATGATGTTATCATTTGTCCCTGATATTTTGTTGTAATTGGCGATAAACACTGCAAACGAATGTTAATATACAACTAATAACGCACTTGCACTAGCCGTTGCCATCGGCTTTGGTCGCGTGTCCATCGATTTTATAGGTTTGAGGAGGTTTTACTGACGACGAACAATTACGATCCAATTATAATCAAAAGAAACCGTGTATTATTTCGGCAATATAAGTATTCCATGTCCCTTAAGGATCCAGGATGTTTTTAATGTAAGTTGTGAATCAAACAGGCGTTTCACCTGGTGCAAAGTGATTACCGCCATCCATGAAAATCTACAGCGCCTCAGGGGTTGCAGATGCGTTGCACACATTGAAAAAGTGGGCCCCGGTTACCCCACTCACCAGTAGAAACGTGAAAGTAAAATATTTCAACTTCAAGCCGGTGTTCTGTGAGGCCTTGTTACTTACCCGGACGATCCTGCCCATTCGTGCAACAGTCGAAGTAATTAAGTGACCCACCACAGAGAAAAACTGTTACAATTAGTGAAACGCTCGGTTTATCTCTTGGTTGAATACTAGATTCCCAAAACTTTAAAATAACGATATTGTCTCAAATCAAACTTTTACGATATAGTCTGTAGACTTCGAAATGTCGGGAATTAAAGTTTGAAATAAACGCAATAAAATTAAATAAAAAGCTTAATATAGGTTTAGTATTCGCGTACATATAAAAATATTATCAACTAGCTTTTCGCCCGCGGCTTCACTCGCGTTGAAGCCCTTAAATAAATATCTATCCCCTTTAGGAACCCTTTTTCCAATTAAAAAACAGCCGAAAAATGTCCTTTCTCAGGCTCTATATTATCTGTGTGCCAAATTTCATTTAAATCGGTTCAGTAGTTTTGGCATGAAAGCGAGACAGACAGAGTTACTTTCGCATTTATAATATTAGTATGGATTAGCTTATTTGAAGAAGGTAAGTTATATGCATATTTAAGTAAACCATAAATCAATTAGAATTAGTAATAAATAACTTGTCTCAGTCAAAAATGTATTTTATTTATTGCTAATAATTACCGTAGCATCGGGGATAAACAAACTACATTCCCATACATATCGACATTAGATATTAGATTGTTAAATGTGACATTTTCGGATTTTATCCCGTTTCTCTTCTTCTTCTTCTACCCGTCATTAATCCTGGCAACTGTCAGGGTCGGCCTTATTACTCAAACTCCTCCACTTTTTCCGATCTTGAACATCCTTAGGGGTCTGTCCATTGGCTCTCATATCCTGCTTCATGACGTCCAGCCATCGCTTCTTTGGGCGTCCATTAGGTCTGTATATCAAGGCATATCATTCCGACATAGTTTTCCGACCGGCGTGCGACACATAACGGACCCCGAGACTGCCTCGAATGAATGCGTTACGTTTCTCTTCATCATTTTAAATATATCCCACTTTAGTTGGGATTGGCTCCCTAATTTTCTAGCGTTAAGACAATAATATGTCCTGGGTTGTCGGGTCAGGCAGTTCCACCTCCAATAGGAACTACGTCATGTTAATTCACTACATAACCGAAGATCGTCCTCTACCTCCCCTATATTCAGGCAATTGCAATACTTACTTCACTAAATATTCCTAGTCCATCACATCACATTACCATACTATGTGAGGTGATCCTCAATTACTTTTTCTGATATAGGAGCAACTATGAAACTGCCGCGAGTATGATCGTTGGTACTTTACAACCTCAGTTTCATCTCGCAAGCGTTTGCGCATGATTCTTATATCACGTCTGATTTTGAATTGGAAACTACCTTTCGAATACTACCGAATACATGTTGGTTTGTTTTACGTAAATTACTAAGAAACAGTTGTCACCTACTTATAATATCAAAGTATCTTTAAAGTACTATATTATTAATCACTTTTAAAAACGGCATACGAAAGATACATTTTTACTTATAACATTTATTTCCATTATTTACGGTTAAACTGTGTCCTAGCAAATCAGTTCGAAAATGCTCGGCATGTCGATAAGCCGTTGACTGACCGCTGTATAAGCAAAGAAAGTGACTTAATGACTTATCGACTGGGCAAACGGAATTCGAAATAGCTCATGGGATAATGGCTTTCTTAACGTTTACATATAACCATCGGAGGAGTGAAATGGGAGTTTTTATTTGTAGAAAGTTATATAAGGTGACACGAAAAACTAACTTTTTATGATTTATTGTATTTTCGTAACCTACTGCATTACCGAATATTGTTAAATAAATATTTTTTCTGTTTACGTCGTGGATATGGATATTAAGAAAATAATTAATGGCGGCAAAATCGATTAAATAGTTTTATTAATACATTTTAATCGATTAAAAAAAGTATTTAAATAAAGTTTTGTGTTTCCTTTGTAGTTCATAAATTCCTTATTTGTAAAGAAAATATTTTATTATGAAATTGGCAGTATAATTACTGGCAATTTAAAAATTACTGTTGTATTAACAATACACTCTTGTAGAGTAATTCAGAAGCTATTGCCGGATAATCACAACTGCAACCCCATTATTGCAATATTTCATCATTACCTACAAATGAGTTAAACTGAGGCTAATGAAATTGCTTTTGAAATACGTTAAGAAAAAATAGTAAACTAAAATTGGTAAACTGCCATTTAGCTATTTTAAAAAACATAAATAAATTTGTACAGTACAAACATTTGGAAACGTTTCGAAATAAGTAAGTAATGTGTAATGTTAAAATAGTGCTTGTCTATGTATCTAGATCATTCCTGCTGAGCCCCCATAGCAAGTTGTTCAACGAACTTCGTGATTAAATACAAAATGCCGTAGGAGTGACACAAAAATTCCATTTGCATAAATTTCAATTCCAATCGTACTCAAGGAAGTTTTCGACAGCTGAACCGTAGTTCAGCCATAGAAAACTCCGCGGTATACCAATAATTGCCATGTAAATTCATTTATAATACTTTTCGTTTGAATTTAAGATAGAGTAAATACATTTTTGTTTTTTTACTATAGATCTAAGTCTGTTTGGCATCTATACAGACGAAGGTAAAGAGATACCAAATAACTATTATATATTTAAAGTAATTTCAACATTCTACAGAAAAGTATCATGTCAACAAGAATCATCATACAGCGAACCAAATTTAAATTTCAGTCACAGTTCTGGGAGCAACAAAACCTTTCTTTTATTATTGTAGTATTACTGTTTACTATCCTGCATTATATATACAGAATCTATACGATTAATCGGTAAAATCTTGCATTATGTATTAGTTAAATATCACGAAACTGTCTGTTATAATCTTGTAAAAACCTTATAACCAAGAAACGAAACGATAATATTTTTAATGCCACGCAACAATTTGCTCGTTTAAATGAACTTGAAGAAGAAATAGAGAATAATTAACTCACAATGCTGTACACACACTTGCACACTTTTCTATCTCTTACGTCCATTTCACAATTTTCTACACATTTCCACGCCTCCGTAATTTTATAGAATGGAACTCATTAATTAATCATATAATTTCAATTTGTGTGGGTTTGGTTGACCACCAAGCCTACGCAAATTATTGAGATTATGTTAAAAACCTTACGAAACAGATAGTATTAAAAAAACAATTTAAAAATCTACAAATATAATTAAAATAATTATTAAATCGACAGTTTTCTTTGATAGATTCGTACAAAATCATATCCCATAATCTGTCTGTCTGCTTGTCTATTCGTTCCGGCTAATGTCTGAAACGGCTAGACTGATATTGACGGGACTTTCACTGGCAGACGAAGTCGCGGGCACAGCTAGTATATATATATATATATATATATATATATGTAATAAAACCGTCTGTGTGTACTTATGTACGCCCGTAAAAAGATTAACAAATTAATTATAACTCCATGCTAATGTTAGCTAATGCTTGAAACATTACAAAAAAGGGATCTAACTACTACAATAACTTCATGGTTTTAATTTAATTTGAGCGCGAGAATCTTAAGAATGCATTCTCATCATTTTTTCCATAACGCGCCAAAAAATTATAACTTTAGTTACATCTTAAGCTTTTTGTTTGTCATCATATATGTCAAAATCATAGGGAACCTTAACGGCTAATTGTGTGTTACATAGGTTTTATTTTTAATTTAGGTATAGGAATGAAAAATTTAAACATCTTAAGTTAATTTCATTAATTTATTACATTCATGTGCCCTTTAATAACCCCTGTTTGTAAAATAAGTTTAATATCGTTAATTCTTCGCTACATAGAACAAAGTCGTCCCGCTGTCTGTCTGTCCCTATGTATGCTTAGATCTTTAAAACTACACAACGGATCTTGATGCGGTTTTTTTATTGGATAGAATGATTTAAGTGGAAGTTTTATATGTATAATACAATGCACCCGTGCGAAGCCGGGGCGGGTCGCTAGTTATTAATATTACAATTCACATGGTTCATACCCCTGAGATAAAATAAATTATAAGTTTGTATAGAGTTTTCATATTTCTATAATAGTTGTAATTCAATAAAATAGGACAACCGGTATAAAAATATCATTTTTTCACCACAAAAAAAATCAGAAAGGAAACAACTTTTCTTAGTCTTCGACCCCTTCGACCGCACGGTGCGTAAAACGGAATGCTGTCTACAAACCGACAAACGTAAACAAAGGAAATCGTGAGCGTGACGTTAATTTGAATATTTAGAAAAAAAAACAAATGATGTGCGTTAAGTGAGACTAGTTATTAGTAGAACTTTTAAGTTTTATTATTTTACCTCCCTTTTTAAGTGAAAACTATAACATTGTCTAAAAATAACTGTGATAGTGCCAACGGAAATCCCACAGGAAATGGGGACCGACGATTCGCACACCCGGTGATTTCTAATGCAGTTCGCTTCAAGGAAGACCATGGGCACAACGTATAAAGAGTTGTTTAAATTGTACGACTTAATTCAAAGTGGCGATATCGGGTAAGACTATACTTTCAAAAATATTTTTAAATAATTAATTACATGATTGCACAACCATATTCCAATGTTATGCGTAGGAGTTCCTTTCGAAACGATTCCACTTTATTTATATTTTCAAAACAAAATTGGAAATAAATGAAGATCGAGCCTCCGTTTTCGTTTTAATTTCTGATTGGATTTTTTTTTTTTCAGATTAATAAAGCGTTACCTCGACAATGATTCTATAGAAATCAATACTATTTTACCATGTAAAGGTATAGGTGTTTTACACTTAGCTGTAGGAATAGACCCAGTTGAAAAATCTAAAGAATGTACAGAAATTATATTGAAATATGGAGGCGACCCAAACCTATGGTAAGAATTGTTTATTTCTTTCTCTGAGATCATCTCTATAAAAATTAGCAATTACCTTTAAAAATTAGCTTATTTTAAAATAATAAGTTAAATAGGTATTTAACTAGGTAGAAACTAGGAGAAAGGAAGGCTTTAAAAAACTAAGTAGTTTCTTGCAAATATATAAGTATATTGAATTATGTAAAAAATATAATTTTTATTTTCTTATAAAATAACCATTTGCTTTGAAAAAATATTGTGTTCTTAAGTAACAATAATATATTCATAACTTCTCAACTTTTATAGGCAGTCTAGAAAAAACTGATGTTTTTCTCATTTCTCATTGACTCTATTATTTTTACATTGGTGGATATGATATTTTACTTGTAGTCATATTTAGTATTATTTAGTATAACTTTAGCTGTTAAAACTATTTGAGTAGATATAAACAATTAAAAAAAAGATATATACATAGCTATTAATGGTTAACATTAAACTACATTTGTCTAAATTGGGAATATTATTTTAAACATAATTAATAATTTCAATTATGTGTCAATTGCATTTGTTAATGTTTCGTCATACATAGACTCTAACAGGAACAGTCAGTTAACCCATATCAACTAATTTGGAATTTCCTCTTGCACAATATTTCTGCAAGTGGCAACAGGTCAACAATAGTTAATGTATCTTCCAGCAATAGAAGTAAAAGTACAAATTATACATAGCTTTTTATACTAATTTATTGAAATATTTAAATGATAATTAAATCCTAATTTAGATTTTAGCTTTTTATAATTTTGTTATGAAATGTGTAATAGTAATTTTATCCTTTTGACAGGAAAGCTCAATTAACACTTGTTTAGCAACTAGCCCAATTTTCAAAAGGTTGTCATCGCATCTGTAACTTCGAGTGTAGCAGATGTCCATGGGCGGCGGTATTCATTTACCATCTGGTGAACCGTCTGCTTGTTTGGCAACTTTTCACATAAAAAAAAAAAACTAATTTCAAATTTCCTCTCGCATAATATTTCTTCATGAGAAAATGGAGCATACATAATATAATTCGCAATTAATTAAGTTTTTCTTGTATATTATATCATTATATTTTATAACATATAATATACTAGCTGATATGTGACTTCGTCTGCATTGCTTATTGTATTAACATCTACATTGCTTGCCCCACTCGTCTATGGAATATACATTACATAGTGCTTATATAAATCTTTTAATACTTTAAGACAGGGGTGAGCAACCTTTTTAATCAATTGGCCAATTTAAATTTCAAATTTTTTTTGGTCGCACATAATAATTTACGAAACTTTACTTATAATAAATATTAGAATAAAAAAATATAAAATTCAAAAAAAAGTAAAGATTTCATATACAAATTTTAATGCAAGGTAAAAAAAAAACAAGAAAAGAACAGAAAAACGAACAAAAAATATTTCGGTTCAGTATATACTACCATTTCATTATAATTAATATTATAGCAATTTTATTATTTATTTTTCTTTTTTATTTTTTTTTTTAAACAGTTGCCCTTACTTTAGGATAACATTGTCCTGTGTTGTAGGGACGTTTTTACAAACATAAATTTACGCGGACAAACACCCAGATGCTAAACAACTACCTGTGGGTCACACAAATAGTTGTCCCGTGTGGGAATCGAACCCACGACCCCCGACGCCGAAGCCAATACCTTGGCAACTGTGCCACGGAGTCATCAGACAATATATTGATGGGAGAAATTCGATAAAATAAATTAAATTTTAGAAATGATTGGCGGGCCGCATAAACATGTTTAAGGGCCGGCCCGCGGGCCGCGCGTTGCTCATCCTTGCTTTAAGATATCACAACAATATTTATATTAGATAAGACCCTAGTATCTAAGAAAAAAAACTTATAAGAACTAATTGAAATATATCCAGTAAATTATCCGTGAAGTGTGCACAACGGCAGATCACTATATTTTATTTATATAGATAGATATTTCTTTTAATTTTACCTATAGATTGGGATAGTATAGTGTATAGTATAGTAGTATAGTGGATAGTATAGTGTATTTTATCTAGCACAACAGAAAAACTCATCACTGACAGTGTGTACATTATATAAAGATATCACAATATTTTTTTTTACATATTTTTTTAATCTAGCAATGAAGATGGCATCACACCAGTTCACATAGCTGCAATATGGGGACGGGTCGACAATTTAAAGCTTCTCATTGGCTGCGGTGGTGAACCATCTAGACGGGATTTAGACGGTTTATCTGCTTTCGACTATGCAGTGCGAGAACAACAATGGGATGTCTATGACTATCTTCACAATGTCGAAGATCAATCAGATGACTCATTGGGATCACATTGCGCTTATTCTTTAGATTTAGGTATGTATCTTATCTATATCACTATCACCTATCCACACATATCTATCTATCACCTTAATAAATTTGAAAGTGAAATTATGGGTGTGAACTATCACATGACGCCGTGATTGATTTTTGTAGAGATAATGTATGAACCAAAAAACAGAGGCTCTCTTTTTATTTTGAGTAATGCACATCTCGAAATGCGACTAATTTAACTTCTGACAAATACGACATTTATCTGAAGCATAATTAATTGATAAGGAATTTCAGCATGTTGCATATATACAAAAGAGAGTGAAGCAGATTTTTTCTGAGTTTGTAGGGTGTCTACCTGCGGATATTTTCTGAAGAAGCAGTCAAAAGCTTGTTTATTACAGAAATATTTCATAAAATCAAATTGACTCGAGCAAAGACGAAGATAACAGCTATTATTGATTTATTACCTTCAGAATATTTTAAAGGATTTTAAAATAAATTGTACAGAACATAACATGAATCATTTTGATTACTTTTGTAAAAGCCTTTAATGCTTGGATCATTATATGAATATTTTAATAAACAGTTTTAACATCACTAGTAATCTTAAGTATCCCATCCAAAGAAAACATCTTGAGTATAATGTACACCAGTCATTGACAGGTGCAGTTTACACTTAATATCACCTACTTAAAATCAATTTAATAAGAGGATTTAATTCCATGAGTCATTTAGATCAATTGGTAGGTCAAGTGACTCTTAAGTGAACACTTGAATGACTTACTGAGATAACAACTCTTCATTATTCAACATTTGTCAGTCAAAAATGAAATAAAACTATATTGGATTATGCTTTTGTAAGAAGACACAAGTAACATCTGCCTTTGTTAAACCTGTTGAGTAAGTTTTGCTGGCAGGTGCAGACTGCTTTTATGCAAGCTGCTACATTAATTTTAAGGTCAAATTGTTTTTACAGTTTCATATACAAGTATTCAAACAAAATATTTTTCATTTCAGATAAAGTTTTAGTGACTACAGACCAAATGGTTGCAGAATATAAACCATCTATCAACGACCAAATGTGTGATAACACAGTTGCAAGAAAATCTGAAATGATATGTGATTGGTGTGATAAAACAAGCCTTGTAATGAACAAACTGTATCCAACTATACTCAGTGAAACATATTGCTTGTTGGAAAATGAATCAGCACCTTGGAAAACTACAGATTTGTTTACGGATCTTAATAGAAAAACGCATTCAATAAATATTAACGAGACTAACAGCACTTTCAAAACATGTTTATCAAGGGAAACCTATAACATAGAAATTAGTGGAATACAGCGCTTGGAGGAAACATTACCAAAACAAAAGACTGTTGTTGCGAATGTACACAATCGACATGCGATCAAAAACAAAGATTAAGTGTTTACGAAAACTTCTCACTTCCAGGATCTCCTAGAAGCATCACTCATAAAAATTATAACACTAAGACAAGTTTGAAGAAATGCAAAAATCGCGAAAATGAAAATGACCTCTGTTCAAAAATGCAGCGAATGACGTTTGATAGCTCACGGTCTTTGATGACTGACGATAAATCTGTAGATTTGGATAAGGCTATGGCGGTAGTCCAAAATGAAACAAATGAGTGGTTATCAACCTGTAGTAGTGACTTTTTATCGGAAGCAAAAGCAGGCAATACTAGGAGATCATCAGCCAGCAGTGGTGTAAGCAGCAACTACTCTGGCGGCAATATAGTGATAGCAAATGTTCAAGAAGAATATAAATATGAGGACAAAGAGGAAAATGTAGTGCTAATTGAAAAGCGACTACTTGTCTCGCCAGTTGTGTAAGTATATAATCTATAATCTCATGATTAATTTAATTCAAATTCTGAGTCAACAGAACTGCTTTTGATCAAAGGCCGCGAATTTTTTTGTGTAAACGGAAATCGAAATCGCTTTTGCTTATTTCCCACATGAATCATAGACAGACACTATTCTGTAACTACAAGTCCAGTTTTACTTCCTGCTTTGCTTAATTATATTATAAATATAGAAATTCATCAAATGTGTTGTAACACTAGATGGTGTGTTAGTAAATATTATTACGTAACTATTTCCTATAAGATAATCGGATTCCGCTTCGTGCTCTCGTACGGAACGGACCTCTCTCTAAGACTGAGGGCTAATGCCACCCGAATTAGACGCTACTCGCAACTTCGGTTGCAATTTAAATCTTTGTGCAAGCAGTGCAGTAGTTTAGTGTTAGTGTTGTGCTCGTAGGCCCTCCCTCGTCGTCGACCTCCGCCGCCGCGATCGTACCCATCGCGCCTTCCGCGCATCCCATCTCGGCCCCCCTTCCGCGCCGTCGTTCCCGACTCACAATCGGACGGCGGATCGGACATGGAGGTCGAAACGACCCCCGCTGAAAACGCGAACGTCGACGGCTTCACCGTCGTAAAGTCGCGTAAGAAGGGCAAAAAACCCCCCGCTGCCGACAGCGACCCCGAATGCGAGGCCGCTTCAACTAACCAACCCACCGCGACGCCCGCCAAAAAAGCGGCTGCGGCGGCTAAACCGATGCCCGAATTCGCCTCCGAGCGAAAAATAAAGCCTCCTCCACCCATCATCATTCAGGAGAAGGCTAAGTGGGACCAAATTTCTTCGTGGTTTGAACGCCACAATATCCGCGACCCCCGGTCGAAAAATACACAAATGGGTATCCGCGTATACCTTGACACAACGGACGATTTCCGCCGCGTAACGAAATACTTGCGCGAAAATAAGATAGGTTTTCACACCTACTCTTTGCCCGAAGAACGCAAGCTTCGGGTAGTTATTAGGGGCGTCCCCAAAGAGTCGGATGTCGACAAGGCGAAAACCGACATCCACACTCAGGGATACCCTGTGCATGCCGTCCGACGCCTCAGACACCCCAGAACCCGTATCCCTATGGACATGGTGATGGTTGAACTTGACCCTACCCCGGAAGGTAAGGCCATCTTCAACCTGAAGAGGGTCTGTGGGCTCAGCGACCTCGTGATCGAGCCCCCGCGAATATCGGGAGTTGTGGCGCAGTGCCACAACTGCCAACACTATGGCCACACGGCTAATAATTGTTTCGCTCACCCTAGGTGCGTCAAATGCACCGGTGACCACGGCACGCCTGATTGAACGCGGCCAAAAGATTGCGCAGATCCACCGGTCTGCGTTAATTGTCATACCACCGACCACCCGGCTAGCTACAAGGGCTGCGCTAAGGCCCCAAAAACTCCCGCGAGAAAAGCTCCCGCGAAATCTACTTTGCCCAAACCCGCGCCCGTGAAATACGTTCCCGCGCCCGTACCCGTCGTAAACGCCTGGGCGAAACCGCAGGTGGCCGCGCAGGTAGTTGCGCCCCCGGTCGCCTCACGACCAATCACTCTATCGCAGCCCGCCTATCAAACGGCGCCGACGCCGCAGGTGCAGTCGACACCGTAGGTTTTCGCCCAAATTGCCAACATCTGCGCCTTATTAGAACGCATTAATAGACAAGAACTCGCCGTATTGTCCGCTAAAATAGCGGCCGCCACATCTGGCACCGCGCGATTTAAAGCCATTAGCGAACATAAAATGCTTGTAGAAGCCCTCTGGGCATTTACAAGCCAACCATAAACTTAATAGTCCGCGCAATAAAACCGCGCTCCGCCGCGTCGTTAGTTAGAACTCATAAAAAAAATTAATGGGAAGTACAACCGCAGGTAGAACAAAACCTCGGGCTCTGGTTGTTTAGTATTTCAACGCAAACGGCATTAAGGGTCAAAGGGACGAAATCGCAGATTTCCTTCGCGATTATAATGTAGATATTTTTCTAGTGCAAGAGACCTTCTTAAAACCTACTGTTCGCGATACCAGAATCGCAAACTACAACATAGTCCGCCACGACCGGTTAGCAAACGGTCTGGGAGGCACCTTAATTTATTACAAACGGTCCTTGCACTGTAGCCCGCTCGACATTCCAGAGCTAAGCCGGCCATAGGCCGCTTGTACTAGTCTCAGCCTACCTCTCGGGGAACAAAACCTTATTACAAAGCGACCTAGATACGCTACCCAACTTAGGCCCTTCCGTGATAATTGCAGGAGATCTAAACTGCAAACACGGCTCATGGGACATCCACAGCATCCCAAATAACAACGGAAAGCATCTCTTTAGCTTATCCGATAATTTAAACTTTAGCATAATTGCTCCTGCGACTCCCACTAGGTATCCTACGGTGGACAACTACCAACACGTGACACCGAGTATCCTAGATATCATGTTATTCAAGGAGGTCTCGCTCGACATCGAGTCGATAGAGACAATCCATGAACTAGACTCAGATCACAGGCCCGTCCTGTGTAAACTGGGCCAGAACGCCGGCGCGGTCCCTCCGACCAAATCCGTAGTGGACTGGCATCGTCTTGAGGTCAAACTCAAGGCCTTGGACCCCCAGGACTTAGTCAACCTACCCGAGACGATAGCTACGTTCGATGACGCAAATCGAGCGATAGCAAGTCTCCGAAAAACCATCACTTCCACAGTCGCAGTCTCGGAACGGACGGTTAAACTGTCGGGCGATCGACGGTTTAACTTTCCGCCCGACCTGCGACTGCTAATTAGGCAGAAAAATGCAGCCAAACGCGCTTTCGACCGATACCGATCGGAATCGAACCGAACACTACTTCGACGCCTTCAGCTAGAAGTCAAAGATCGTGTATCGGAACACCGACATACAACGTGGGACACTCTCCTAGAGGACATCGAGCCATCGCACACCGCCTACTGGTGGTTGGCCAGCAGTCTGAAAGCAGACCCCCGCGAATCTCTACCGCCGTTAGTTAGACCTAATAGCTCTTCAGTAGCCCTAGATGACTCCGAAAAAGCCGAATGCCTTGCGGAAAACCTAGAGCCATCGCGCGAACACATCGATACAGCCCACCTAACGGAGGTGGACCGCGTAATCGAGATTAGGGCTGCGCTTCCACCGGAAGGCGATCCTTTGAGTTCAGTGACCCCCGAAGAGGTTCAAGATATTATTAAAAACTTAAAACCCAAATCCGCCCCGGGCCCAGATAATATTAGTAACAAAATTCTTAAAGCTCTCCCTGGGCCGCTTATCTGTTTACTGGCGACCATTTACAATACTTTACTCTCCAGTTGCTCCTTTCCGGTCGACTGGAAAGAAGCCAGGGTTATCGGCATTCGCAAGCCTAATAAACCAGCCAACCAGCCCTCTAGTTATCGTCCCATCAGCCTCCTCAGTTGCCTGGGGAAGCTCTACGAGCGGCTTTTATTAAACAGGCTCAATGAGCACGTGTTTTCCAACAGCCTTCTGCCGGCGAAACAATTCGGCTTTCGAGCTAGACATTCCTGTCCCGATCAACTATTCCGCCAACGGAACATATCCTAAAAGGCCTAAATCACCCTAAACATATTAGTACAGGGGCTCTTTTCTTCGATGTCGCAAAAGCATTCGACAAGGTCTGGCACAACGGCTTGCTTTACAAGCTGTACACACTCAAAGTGCCAGATAGGCTCGTACACACCATCCGGGCCTTCCTGTCGAACCGCTCTTTTCGATATCGAGTTGAAAGCACCCTCTCCACAAGCCGCCGCCTCACGGCCGGCGTACCACAAGGCTCCTGCCTCTCACCTTTGCTCTTTACGCTCTACACGAGCGATATACCTAAAGACCCCCACGTCAATCTCGCGCTTTTCGCGGATGACACGGCGCTCTTTTATTCAGACCGCAACCTTAGACAACTAACCACTCGACTCCAAAGCGCTGCCGACCGCCTCGGCGATTGGTTCCGCAAATGGAGAATAGAAATAAATCCCGAAAAGAGTGTGGCCATTCACTTCACACGAAGTACTTACCCGTCACATCTTAATAATGGCCCTCGTCAATGCAGAAAGTTGGGGCAAATATCCCTTTATGGCCAACCGCTCCCCTGGGAGAAAAAGGTCAAATACTTAGGAGTCACTTTCGACTCGCGTATGTCATTTACTACGCACATTAATAACGTTCGCAATAGAGCCGCGTTCGTCTCCGGCCGGCTACACAATTTAACTAACGCAAAAAGTAAAATGCCCTTAAGGCACAAATTATTATTATATAAGACCTGCGTACGACCTATTATGTCTTACGCATGCATGACCTTCGCCCACACGCACCCTACTCGCTTGTACAAGTTGCAAATAGTACAAAATAAGTTCATCCGCCGCGCAACCGGTGCGCAGTGGTATCAACGAAACGTCGACCTGCACAGCGATTGCAGACTCCTGACGATTCGCGAATATTTTAAAGACCTGACCAAACGGTTCTTTGATAGAGCCGAACATCATCCCAACCCTCTGGTGGTAAACAAATTGGGTAGGCAAACAGGTAGGCAAATTACCAACCCGACAAAACGCGAACGTCAGTCAACAAGCGTCGCCCGCGAAACGTCCTAATCGACCCGGTCGAGGAAGGGAACTTAGACACGCCGGATCCACTGCCGGGGGCTCCCGCCGGACAACACTACACCCACAGTTAGTGCAACAACAAACACACTAGTTCGCCCTCGCCTCCGAGCACGGCGAGACCAACACAACGCGTACACAAGGTACACCCGCGTTCCGGGGCGGTTCTCGCCGCCCCCAGCCAACGATTAGCTAATTGCACAGTCGACGGCCATCGGGGTTTCGGTCCGAACCACGACCTCGATGGCCCACCATAGTTAAACGCACGCATTAGCAAATGTGTGGCCCTACCCACAGCGGAGGGCCCAAACCCGTGGGTTCTGGCTAGCCCACCGGTTCTGCGTCAGATGAAGCTTTAATAGTCTCGGGACTGAAAGCAAAAACATCAGTTAATACAAGATACAAGATATTAGATAATCTTTACATCAATAGTATTAGTACACATATTGAACTGACAATTTATTTATAACCTTGTTACCTACTTATAATTTACAATTTTGGAAAGCACACATCTTATGCAGTTGAAAATGTCTAAAATTATTATACCACTCATGGCATAATACTACAGATTGCCTGTTGATGAAGCAGACTTGACTGCACCAGACCAAACAGTGTCTTCTATTGCTTCATCCCTTCCGTCATCCATGGACTATGATGTCAATACTCTCAGGACAGAATTGATCAGACTAGGCTTCAATCCTGGACCTATACACGAAAATACGAGGACATTGTACTTGAAGAAACTACGGACACTCAAAAAATGCCCCATAGTTGTAAACAAACAAGGAAAAAGTAAGTGAAACTTTATTAAAACCTTTTTTATATTATTGCACATGTCAAAAATTTATTGTCATTTTACATTTTATATACCTATATTAATTATATCATTTTTAGTTATATTATTTTCATAATGCACAATATATTTAAATTAACAGTACAATTTGGAAGACTTATTCAATTGAGAGGTTTGTCTATAAATAAAATGTTAATATTGGTTGATGCTATTTTTATATTTATTTAATATTATTTAACGAAAATTTTTTTTTATGATGTTTTCTCTATCAATTTACAGCATACAGCATAGAATTAGAAAAATCTATAAGGGATGCAGATTGGTTAAACGACTTAACAGTGTATATAGATTTAGAAAGGAAAGCACGCGCAGATTTCGCTAATCCTAACAAAAAATGGCGCGAAGGCACAACTAAAACTTCTTTTACCTACCTCCTACTGGATCCGAGGCTCACAGGCAATTTACCAGTAAAAGCAAGCAAGCAAAACCCACATGAATCTTGGATCACATTCATCAACTCCATATTTTATGTAGGAAAAGGTAATGTGTCATTTTTTACATTACTTGATTATCAATAAAAATTAATATTTTTGTATTGTGTAGGTTGCAAGATGATAAAAGCTTTAATCCATATTTAAAGCCATATTTTCATTTGACACCAGTGGGGTTAAATGAACAAATAAAAATATCAGTATTTAGGTCATACACATACATAGAGGAAACACGATAAAGCACGTTTTTGTTATTTATAGCACAGCTCTACATTGAGACACTAACGAGTGTAATCAGAGCATTTGGTATCTAATCTTATATTTCAGGTAAGCGCTCCAGACCCTACTCGCACCTCTACCAGGCACTAACACTGTGGAAGAGAGACTTCAAAACGTCCAACGACAAAAAGGTTCAGCACATATTAGACATCTGGTCGGACAAAGTGGGCGTCATATGTCTGCACATATTCCAAAACGTGATTCCGGCTGAGGCCTTCACTTACGAGGCGGCAATGATCGACGTACTCGGTCTGCAGAATTTGAAGAACCTGAAGAGCGGGAATTATTACGGAGTGGCCGCTTCGTGGCCGCTGAAGGAGCGACGAATGCTCGGTCTGTACCTCTTGTACAAGGCAATGCAAATATTCCTCACCGAAGGGGAGCGGCAATTGAGGCCGGACGATATAGACTGAAGATAGAAACTGAATATTTATTAGGGAATACATTTGTATATTACGAAACGTAATAAAAACTCAGTATTACATTAAAGTGTATTAGATACCATAGATTAAAACTTGCCGTAGTTTACGTCACTTATTTTTATTCTATTTAAGCTTAGACATTATTCTGTACCTGTTGTGGATTTCTTTTAATAATAATTTCTGCTGATTGGAATCGAATAGTTATATGTTTAGCCAAAGACAATTACTCTTATTGATTTTTTATAAATGTCTTCGTAAATTTGTTTACAGCATTGTATAATCCTTTTTGCAGTATTTGTCAATTGACTTTAACGATAAGCTTTAATTTTATTTATTCACAATGATTTATAATTTAAATTAAGGTTACCATGAATTAGTAACTTTTTAACAAGCTTTTCCTAGTCAATTTTACTAAAACTACTAATTTTAGAGCATAATTTACATATGGTAATAATGTATAAGACATTAATATTAAGGTATAAAACAATTTACAAATAAAACTCATCATTAAGAAATAATTTATCTTTATTATTCCTTTTTAACGTCTCCAATTCTCTTCTAAGAAAAGCAATCTTTGCTTTAGTTACATCAAAAAAAATACACAAATATTGATATAGATACACACACAACAACAAAGTTGTGCAGCCAAACATTCGACCACTGACACAGTACAAATTAACGATAGAGCAATTGTCGCGCATTTGCATCGTTTGTATAGTAAAAAGAAAACTATCAGTCTATAATGTTTATTCCGTCAACAATACTCGAATGCTGCATGAGATCACGTAATTTACTCACAGAACACTCATACAAAATCATGATTCGAATATTACGAACGGGCAGGAAGCAATTACTTCGCTGTAACCAAAGTTATGCTTTAAACGTATTTTAATTTTATTTCGTTTGGATAACGAAAAGTAAGTAGAATTCGCGAGAATATTCGAATTGAATCTATAAATAAATAACATCAGAGAGCCATCTGCGTCTAAATGAAATTATTTATTTACCTTATCACAGAGTGGACAATTTGTCAACATCTCTCTATTAAATGAATAAAAATTAGAGCTTATTCATGTAATCTTTATTTAAGCATATCGTTATTTTTTAAATCTTTACTTAATAGCGTTTAAAACCGGCCGGCCGTTGTGTAACTTGATCGGGCCAAATTATATATTCGACTTAGATTAGGAAATACCAGTTTGTACTGAAGAAGCTCTAACTGTTTCAATTAGTTTTATAAACATTATTTAGGCAGTAGCATATTGATTTCGGAAAAAGCAATAGTTTTTAACATAAAAATTAAGTTAGAAATGTATGTTCGAAAACAAAATCACTGGTGGTTCGTATTTTTTAACGTTATCGATTCGTTAAATTTATATAAGTTAGGTATTTAGGCCCCACATTCTATATAAATATCGGTTTTGTTTATGAGACAGGTACACGCGTACATTGACTAAAATGTCATTAAATTATAGTGAATTAAACTACTCATATTTATGTAAATCACTAGTGTTATAAATGTTTCACTACTTAAGATGAAATTTTTGCTCCATCCTCTTGTCTCACACTGCTCTTTTATTAATAATTAGGAAACATCAAAATTCAGACACGAAAAATATTGCAACAGTCGCGTGAACGTACCGACTGGAAGACTAATTTTGTATGAAACAATACACCCACGCATTAATGAACTCGGTATATCCGGGAGTCCTAACCCAAATAACATTAAATCGTAAAATTGCTGTACTTAACTACCGTGCTGTACTGAGGGTACGGAGACACTAATCCTTTGAAATAGAGAATATTGGAGTATGAGATTTTTCTTTACAATAATCATTACAAGCCAGACATACAATACGCACAGCGATATTCAAACACTCCACGTTTCTATAGGATGCTCTCTACGTTATATATAAATAGTCGTCCCTCCCTCATCATTATCGAGACAAGAGTACGATTTGTGCACACTACGACTCATATTGTAATGATCACATTGACGCCTTCAAACTTACACTACCTTATTTTTTTTAATTTTATTAATCTAAGCTTTAAAACTAGGTATGCTTGCCTTCTCGTTAGTTTGTGGAATGCAATTTTCATTTGAAAGATATCAATATCGTAATCGTGAACTTGGGACAGGGGGCGCTTCGAAAGTTCAGTACAATGCCCAGGAGGAAATCAGAAATTCGATGTTTTATATTACAATTAAATCGCACGGGACTCTAATGTATGGTAATTTACATGTAACAACTAATATGTACATAATTAGTTTGTGCCTTTACTAGTTGACATATAAAAAGAAAACCAGAGACAGTCACAAATGGGGGACAGCGAGCGTATACCGTCCATACGCGTCCACACCTACAACGCATAGTCAACGTTCACAACATCCAATCGGGAGTCTTCGTAACACAACACTAAGACTTCGGGTAACTATCAGTTCGAACACACCTATAACATTCAAAGCGCACGTCACACTACACTTTACACAGTTCGCGCGAGATCACAGAGTTCAATTATGGCTATGGGATATAATGAAAGGTCAGTCGGGGGATCACTGAGTTCGACTTGTCCGTTCGCACCGTTCACTTCACGTGGTGCGTCACTGTCGGCGAGTGTCCTTCCGGGTTCCGTTGGCGATAACTCGCCGCTCTCGTCCGGTCCGTCAGTCGCCGCCCGGTGGCGGCTGCGCTGCGGCATTTCTCTCATAGAGGGCCCTCATCGGTGGGTTATTCCGCTCATTTAGGGGGTGTCGGGAACGAATTGACCACCGCTTGCGTGCTCGCTAACACCGCAGCCGCTGCAAAACACAATCCTCCATTAGTGCCTCTATCGCACCCTTGCCCGCCTCCACCCTCCTCAACTTTCTATGGTATTGGGCTCAAGAAGCGTCTCTCTACAGTGCAACTATACGGGCTCCGCGGGGCTCGACCGCTTATCTGCCGAATGCTATCGCGCCCCTGCAAGCAATCACATTACACACCGTTAGAAGCGATCTTTTTTAATATCGACGTTTGGAAGGAAAGGTGCAATCGTAAAAAGTCATTACACTGTTTAGTAATTCATATTAAACACATACCTATATCTCACCAAACATAACCAATACCTAGGTTGTGGTGTGGTGAAATATATGTGTAAGTAAGTAGCAATCATAGGAAACGATAGTAAAACTGCGATTGCGTATGTCAAAGTATGTACTATGCACCATTCTTATAAATTTTTGAGTATCATATTAATGGAAAACAAAGAGGGCGACAATTGCATTCAAAGGTATGCATGCATGTTCTGTAATGCATGTCTGTACACGTTGGCCTACAGGTACTATATATTTTACTCGTTCCTACTAATAAGACAATCAATCCGTCGGTCTCTAAACGAAATTCTCATCAGATCCTAGTTAGTATCCTTACATAACGGCGTATTCAAAGTACCAGGCACGCACGAATTCAAAGAGGCCGACTCACATGAATAGGGCGGCGAATAGATAGAGCGGGTAGCCGAGCCCGACAGGCGTGTGTACGTTACATAACAAGATGACAGGTACTATTTAAAGTACCAGGCGCGCATAAATTCAGAGGCCGACTCACCCGGACAGGGCGGCGGATAGAACGGGTAGGTAGCCAAGCCCGACGTGCGTGTGCACGTTACATAACAAGATGACAGTGACTATTTAAAGTAGCAGGCGCGCATAAATTCAGAGGCCGACTCATCCGGACAGAGCGGCGGATAGAACGGGTAGCTAGCCAAACCCGACGTGCGTGTGCACGTTACATAACAAGATGACAGTGACTATTTAAAGTACCAGGCCCGCATAAATTCAGAGAGGCCGACTCACCCGGATAGGGCGGCGGATAGAGCGGGTAGCCGAGCCCGACGTGCGTGTGGTGGTGAGTGTGCACGTGCCGCTGTGGCGGCGGGGAGCGGGCGCCGTCCTTGGGCGCCTCGGCGCGCGGGCCCTTTCCCACGGGCGACTTGGCGTGCTCCTGCAGCTCGTGGATTTTGTGGGCGCCGTGGGCCGCGTGGCCGCCGTGGCCTCCGTGGCCGCCGTAGTACTGGCCGGGCGGGATCAGCTCGAGCTTGCCGGGCGCCCCGGGCCGGGAGAGGTCCTCGGGCGCGTGGTAGCGGGGCACCGTCCAGCCGCCCCCGTAGCCGCCCACCAGCATCGGGCTCAGCGGCGCCCGGTACACGGGGTCGAAGGGCAGCGCGCCGTAGTGCGGCGGCTGCATGTACGGCGGCAGGTAGTACTGCGAGGTAGGCGGCGGCGGCGGGCCCTGCGTCTCCGTCGTCGGCTTCTGCCCCTCCTGCTTCACCTACAATCGGACACGATGGTGAGCGTCATGCGTAAAGCTATTGTTTCGTTAAAATTTGTTGAAAAAAGTACGAAGTCTTTCGCCGCTGAGGGAATCGAGCCGTCTTCGGGATTCGCAACAAATTTTCTAATCTTAAGTGCAGAGATATACACTATAAAAATTTAAATTGCCATTATTTCGTATTTAATAGGTCGATTTAGCCTTTATTGTTGCTAATCTTTATATAATAATTTAGCTTCTTTAGTATTAAGAAAACTGAAAATCTAGCTGATGGATTGACTTGATATGTGTTTACAACATAGCTGTTGAACAGGAGCGTGTTTTTATATACTTTTCATTCTGAAGTGTAGGAAAGGAAAATAAAACGACCGGGTTCAGCCAGTTTTGTATACACATTCTGTGGATATGTGGATCCTTTTCACGATTCTTTCATCCTTCCGTATCTTTTTGAATACAACATACAGCATTCATAGTCACCGGATAGATATTAAAGACGTCCTCACGAATGACGCATCGTATACACCAGTGATTCTCAACCACTGTGCCGCGGCACTTTTGTATGCCGCCAAATTTCAAAAGTGTGCCGCCAAATTTTGCAAATATATAATAATGTTAATATTATTAAATTCTATCATTTAAAAAGAAAACAATTTTTTGGCATTAGCCAACATTAAAACTAAAAAAAGATCAAGATTGTTAAATGTAGAAAACGATATGAGAGTAGCATTGTCATTTTTACGACCAAATATAAATGAAATTATCAAAAAACATCAAGCTCAAATTTCGCATTAAAAATATTTTTATTATTAGCTTGTAATTAATCCCTTAATAAAAGTTTAGTTATTATTGTAATATATATTAGTTTATTTCGTATATTTAAAATTTTTATCATAAACTATTTATGCAGTGTGTTGTAGTAAGTAAATAATTTTTATCTTTTTCTTTGTGTGCCGCCTAATTTTGAAATCGTTTAATATGTGCCACAACAAAAAAAAGGTTGAGAATCACTGGTATACACAATTCATAAACTAGGCTGCTAAAGTTTTCGGGCGACCCCGGTAATTTTTTCGGATTCATATTTAATGTGTGGAGTTATTGTATGTTAAATGTACTATATACAACTCAGTTGCAGCATGTTCCTACAAGTGTTTTGAAGTAAAGCATAGAAAAAAAACCGGCAAAGTGCGAACCAGACTTGTGCACGTAGAGTTCCGAACCATTATCTATGAAAACGGCAAAAAAAATCATGTCTGTTGTATGGAAGCCCAACTTCAATAGTTTTTATTCTGTTTTTTTAGTATTTGCATTTTACAGCGGCAAAATAAATATGAATCATCATGTATTGTGTACCACTAGGTACGGAACCCTAAAAATGAAATAAGATCGGAAAATGTACCAGGGCAACATACCTTGACATCCTCTTTGGGTTTGTCATCTTTGTCCTTGGACGGGGGTTTGTGTGCGGGCTGAGGGGCGCGGGGTGGTCCCGCCGCCCCTGGGCCCCCCGCGTTGCCAGGAGGTCCCTGGGGTCCAACAGGCGGCCCCCCGGATTTAGGATCGCCCCCTTCCTTGCGCCTCTGCTCCAAGCTCATGTAGTATCTAACAGTTAATTGCCGTGTAAATATTTTCACTCGTCATATCCAAAGAAAAGGATTATTGCAATCTGTTAAAAGCTAAATAAGTCACTTAAAAATCCATCTGACCTATACTACAGATATCAGTGCACTTATGTCGTATTTGTCAGCTGTATTTTGAGAAATCGTGAAGAAAAAAATCCTAAATAAAAAACTATTTTTTTTTTCGAATTTTTCTTAATTACTTTCGAAATAATAACCAAAAAATAATAAAGATAATATGTGACCAATCCGCAGTGGTTGATGCTCCAATACCCCTCTCTACAAAAGAGGTAATTGCTAATATTTTTGACATAATTATGTAGCCCATACTTTTGTCGTAACTGTAGGCTGCCGCTTTACTTTTTTTTTGAAAACTAAAAACGATCATCGCTCACCTCCTCAGCTCCTCCTCGCGCGTGTGCGGCGGCCTCTGGAACGCGTAGGGGCCCATCTGCGCCTTCATCTCGATGCTCTCCTTGAGTATCTGGTGGTTCTCGTTGGGCCGCGCGGGGTTCTCCTTGCCGTCGGGCGGCCGCGGCTTGCCCTTGTCCAGGGGGCTCGGCGTGCTCTTCGAGCGGTCGGGCTCCGGGTGCGGCTTGCCCTTGTCCTCGACGGGGGCGCCCCCCGGCGGCCCCTCCACGTTGTACGGAAAGTTCGGCACGTAGTTGTACGGGTAGAAGTGCTGCGGCAGCACCTTCTGCGGGCCCCCGTCCGGTTTCACGTCCTGCAACGATGGCGGTGTTATCGATTGCCGCGTTATAGACAGAGGGCAGTGGTGATGCCGTCACAACTCTCCTCCTTTTTTCTACATAGGAGTATTACAGTCGCTTATTGATAGGCAAAATACTACCACCGGTTCGGAAAAAAAACAAATATATATCACTAAGAAAATAGTGACCGAAAAACTTCATTTTTTAATCATAAACTTTATTTATTAAACATTATTCATTTATTGTCTGCGGCTTATAATAATAAGTTTAAACTCATCATTTTGATTCCACTTGAGCTAGTTCACACCGTGAAATTCCCTTCGGTGAGTTAAATTATTATATTATAATACATTATCCGATTTGGTAAGCCCTAGTTTAATTTTATTTATATTAAAAAGTTTATCGAATTCAGATGTTCTTTTCGAAAATTGAAATAATTTCTTCCGTTATAATTATGTTTTTAAACGAAATTGTTACCTACTAATCATAGACAAAGAAATTACTCGTGTAAATACTACGCTTTGGCAATACAAATTACAATTGACAGTGGTAGTTCCATGCAAATGCTTCTACTATTGCACTAATGGGTTGGCTTGTCCCGGTTAGTCCACGGCCTTACAGAAGATCGGCGGGAAGTGTTATTATATTTTCTTTTTTCGTTTGTTGAATGATTGATCGAATGCTCTTTTCACAAAGGTTCTCATGTTCTCAACTTATCTGCGAGATCGCAAGTGTTGTAAACCCATGAGCGGCTATATCACTCAACAACAGCTGACATCACTTAACCGCCTGCTCGATTTACATAATTTCACATAAAAGAAATTACCTTCAGATCGGACTTGGGATCTCCTTTGCCGAGATCCTCCTTGGACTTATCGGCGCTCGGCGGTGGCGCGGTGGGTGGGTGAGTCGGCGGCAAATACTGCGGCTGCCCGTAGTACTGTCAAATGGAAGACATTATTGACTAGCTGCTACCCGCGACTACGTATAATAGGCTGAAGACGTAACATTCAGACAGAAAGACATAAGATATACATAAAATATGTATATAAATTGTAGCCTATGTCTTATTCCGGTGTATAAGCTATATTATTGTAAAGTTTCATTAAAATCCATTCAGTAGTATTTGCGTGAAAGAGTAACAAACATTCATCCATACATACAAACTTACGCCTTTATAATATTAGTAGGATCGTTTCGTAGAGTGATGTCGCATCGTTTCAATGCGTCACTGACGTGTCTTCAAGCACGCTACAGTATGCTGATATAGAAACGCTAGTTAATTGATATTGCCCTCTCGTTTGCGCCACAGTCGAAATCGCTTCCCGTCCTGCTCCCACTACATCAGTGTTTTACAAAAAGTGATGATATTCGGTTTGGTCATCACATTCTTAGAGATTCGATTGTCCTATAGCAATAAGTAGATTTTTGTACTCGGGACGTGTAGATGTCCAATTCACGCAATAAAATTTCACAATTTATAGAGTTATCAGGTAAATAAAAATTATAGTAATTGTTTCCGACAGTTGATTCAACGCGAGATTGCAGGTAATTAGTTGTGAGTAGTAACACCTTTTTTTTAATTAGCTTTACTAGCGTGTATTCAACAAGGTTTATCTTTAGTTTTTTTATTTGTACTTGATGCTAAAAGTTTTGTATAGATGTTGTAACATTCGCGTTGTAACAACAAGAAATCATTATATACACGCTTATTGACCTTTGGCGGGAAATGCACTAAAATGACTTGTTTAATCGTTGCAACGTGTTTAATAGTTGAAGTTAATCACAAGGTCGATTTAACAGTTCGTCAGGTATACGCCGTTACGCTACTGTGGGCTCTGTCTCAAGGTTGCCGAGCAACACTCATCCGTCGCCCAAAGATCATTGCCCCAAAGCTTTTAACTTTTTTTTCACATAACTTAAAATTTGAAATGGCTTACCAGATATTTTACATTACATAGCTGGCAATCCGGCTAATATAAATGTTTTTTACACCGCCAAAGATCTTATCGAAATTAATTAAATGAATTAAATCAAATTTTACGGTAACGTTCCAAGACCGTTCTCGTTCCCAATAATACGTAGAGTGGTGACCCTGATGTGACCTGATTGTTAGGCGAGGAAGGGGTGACGACCGGAGTACCAGGGGCGCATAAGCGCGCGCGAGTGAATCTGATGGTGAACGGTGAAGGGGCGACGACCGGAGTACCAGGGGCGCATAAGCGAGCACGAGCGAACCTGATGGTGAACGGTGAAGGGGCGACGACCGGAGTACCAGGGGCGCATAAGCGCGCGCGAGTGAACCTGATGGTGAACGGTGAAGGGGCGACGACCGGAGTACCAGGGGCGCATAAGCGAGCACGAGCGAACCTGATGGTGAACGGTGAAGGGGCGACGACCGGAGTACCAGGGGCGCATAAGCGCGCGCGAGTGAATCTGATGGTGAACGGTGAATGGGCGACGACCGGAGTACCAGGGGCGCATAAGCGCGCGCGAGTGAATCTGATGGTGAACGGTGAAGGGGCGACGACCGGAGTACCAGGGGCGCATAAGCGCACGCGAGCGAATCTGATGGTGAACGGTGAATGGGCGACCGGACCAGGGGCGCATAAGACTGATGAGTACCCGGAGGGGCGCATAAGCGAGCACGAGCGAAATCTGATGGTGAACGGTGAAGGGGCGACGACCGGAGTACCAGGGGCGCATAAGCGCGCGCGAGCGAATCTGATGGTGAACGGTGAATGGGCGACGACCGGAGTACCAGGGGCGCATAAGCGCGCGCGAGTGAATCTGATGGTGAACGGTGAATGGGCGACGACCGGAGTACCAGGGGCGCATAAGCGCGCGCGAGTGAATCTGATGGTGAACGGTGAATGGGCGACGACCGGAGTACCAGGGGCGCATATGCGCGCGCGAGCTCACCTGATGGTAGACGGGGAAGGGGCGGTGACCGGGATCGGCGTCGGGCGCACCCTCTGGCGGCGCAGCGTCGTCGGAAATGTCCGAGTACGCGGGCGAGCGCACGCCCGGCGTGGGCGACCGGCGCGCCCGACGCTTACCGGGCGACTCGGCCGGTGGCGACTCCGTGGATTTCCGCTCCTCAGACGGCATTAGTGCAGACCGCGGCTTCACCTGCAACGTGTAACACAAGCAACATTATATAAGACGTCGAATAATATAAACTGTATAACTAACGCCCGGTTTCTGAAACAATGATCATCGTAGATATCAACTATCATTCAGGTCATTAAGAAGATCATTCTGATCAATTCAGAGAGTTTAACAATCCTTTTGGCAACTCAAATAACATATAAAAATCAATTTGACAGTTCTCAAGTTGACATCTACGATGATTCTGAAACACTCATCAGAAACCGGGCGTCAGTGTCCGAGCTCGTTTTTAATTTAGTACACTCGAGCGACCTGAGTTCAAATCCTGGTGAGTTAATGAGGAAACCTAGATTTATTCGAAATAATAAACATTCGAAGCCCTCACATATTAAGTGTACTGAGTAATCTACAGTGTATCTCTGTATAGAACAGAAACGCTTGCAATCACTGTGTCTTTAAATTGAACTGAGAGTGCAAATATCGCTTATACAAAAAAATCTGAGTTAACGAAATCGAATAACGACTCCATTCGCTACTATACACCGACGTGTAGTGGGAGCAAGACGGAGAGACATTTATATTACGGTGAAAAGAGTGGGGAACACTCTGCAGCGGAACGGACAAAAAAGGACAGCTTTAGATGCAAGTCGCGTTGTACGCCGGTAAAGGTTATTCAGGCAGTAAAAAATTCAAAGTTTTATGACTGAATTTTACACAGTTTATGAGGCTGGTTGATCTAAAGCCATTTGATTAAGAATTTGAGCCATGCTGCTTTTATATGACGACCCGAATGGCGTAGTGTACCTGCCTCCTGCGTCAGAGGGTGTGGGTTCGATCCCCACTACTGGAAAAATATTGTGTGATGAACATAGTGTTTTTCTAGTGTCTGGGTAATATGTATTTATTTACAAAAGAAAAGTATGTTTAAGTAAGTTTATCAGTTATTTAGTACTCAAAGTACAAGCGTTGCTTAGTTTGAGCCTAGAGAACTTTGTGTAAAAATGTGTCCTAATTTATTTTATTTATTTATAAAAACTGGTGGTGCTCACATAGTTTACCACCCCAGCCTGAAGCTGTAAGGCACAAACTCGTAATCTTAATAGCGGATCAACAAACTGAAATATTTGTTGAACATTACGCTTTTCTAAAATCTTTTTCAAACTCCAAGCTTACATACTAAATTCGAATAATAAATGGAAAAAAAAATCATTTTAAATATCAGTCGAATCGATTGCATATTCATGAATAAGATAGAAGGCGCCATTGCATTGAATTGAGGCCATTCTACTGATAAACTAGAGTTATTAATTACATTATCTTTTATAAATGTTACCCTTGACCGAGAGATTATTATACCATAGATAAATTATTACCTTGCTCGGCAACAACGCCGGGCTCGTTATCGAACGTTTAAAATATTCATTAAAAAAATTGAACATACTAAGAGATATTATAGCATGATTAGTAAATGGAATTGAATAGAAGTGATACCTTAAATTGGGTCGGTTGCAGCGTTTGGAGGGGAGGCAGAGCTTCGGGTGGGGGCGTCGAGGGCGCGGGGGGCGTCTGCGGGTGCTCGGGCGGCGGCGGGGGCTCCGGCGTGGGTGCGAACTCCTCATTGAACCTGGGCTGCGGCGACGCCTCCACTGTCTCCGGTTTCTCGGGCGACTTCTCCGGGGACTTGTCGCTCTTCGCGTCCGGCGACTTGGCCGGTGTGGGGGACTTAACGGGCGTGGCGGGGGTGTGTGGCGCGGAGGGCGGCCGGGCGGGGGACGCCGGCTCGGCGGTCGGCTCCTCCAGCTCGGAGCTGGACTCGTCCTTGTCTTCGTCGTCGGGCGAGCCGTGCGCGTGCGACCGGTGGTACTTGAGGCCGTTCGCGTGCTTGTACTTCTTCGAGCAGTTGGGCTCCGGGCACTCAAGGAGCACAGGGTCGGGCGGGGGCGATGTGGGCGCGGGCGGGGGGCGCTTCGCCTTCGGCGTCGGCGGCCGCTCCTCCGCGTCGGAGGCGCGCTTCCGCTTCGAGTCCGGCCGGGGCGGCGTGAACGGCGTCGGCGAGGGCAGCGCGCGGCGCCCCTTCGCCCCGCCGTTGCGCAGCTTGCTGTGCACCGAGGAGCGGGTCTCCGTGAAGTTGGTCATGTCCGTGGGCGCAGCCGCCCTGCCGCGCTTGGCCCGGCCCTTCGGCGTCCTCGCGTCCAACTCCTCCGTGGGCGAGTCGCAGAATCTGTTGCCAATCGGACGGCGGTGATTAAATCTTGAATTATTAACCGACACACACGTAAACGGATTCCGATGGGAGTGAAACTAACCTCGGGGGCGCCCAGTCGTGTCGCGTGCAATCCAGCAGCGTGCCAACGTACGTCTTCCCCCGCCATGTTACGTTCACCACCAGGACACCTGGAACAGAAACGGAGCAAAACGTTACGCGCGTTCACGCGCGCCGTAAACGTGTGCAGACGTGGTGATTTTTTTCAATGTTCCGCCTTGCGGCTTACACAGAATGCGGGTGTGTTATTAGCGTCGGTGAGAGCGGTCCCGATCCAATTTGTCACGGGAGCGCTCATTTGCATAGGGGATGGCGCCGGGGGTGGGGAGACGGGGGTCGCAGTGAGCCGAGGGCGAGGCACGAACGTGACTTTAGCCGCATATTTAGAAACACCCGTGTTACTTTAAAGCACCCCTGCTTATCGCGCTAGCGTGGTAACTTATGCAAATTTAATTAATCAATTTCACCCCCCGTATACGTGGTAGCATGATGTTACTTCTACAACCATAAAATTCTATCGGCATACATTCCCTTATCGCGAGAACTTCATTACGAAGATTATAATAAAATTCTTTATGTAAATAACCAATAAAGGTGAAGTTTAATTTTGAAAAAGTAGTAACTTTGCGGTTTTAACCCTCTTTTTATAGTTAGTTATTAAAGAACAATCAT
Source organism: Iphiclides podalirius (assembly GCA_933534255.1). NCBI lineage: Eukaryota > Metazoa > Arthropoda > Insecta > Lepidoptera > Papilionidae > Iphiclides > Iphiclides podalirius. The sequence goes on from OW152826.1 coordinate 10,245,997, forward strand.
AAAAGAGGTGTAAAAATTAAATTACTCGTTCGGTTGTTTGCTAAGTATTCAGAATCTTTAAAGCATTACCAAATAAAGTTTTGGAAAAACACTTAAGAATTTGGATCTTCTTAAGTTTTTAATCGATCCATTGATTTTATATAACACATTTATTCATCTTGGTCTTGGTTTGCATGGACCAAATAATAATAAATAATAGGATATAAACAAACTAAAGAACGAAAAGTGACATTTTGAATAAAAATCTAATGTTAGACTAAACAAATCTATACATACACAACTACGGATATACACTCTGTTTACAAAACAGCTAGATAGTTTATATATCTCGTGAAATAATAAATCATAGCCTCAAAGCCTGCTTAGTAGCCGCTTCGTGCGCAATATCTCAATAACTGCGGCATTATTTATTGTTTCACGAAACAATGAACACATAAAGCATTTCTCTATAAGCCATTAGCATAAAATGAGCGAGAGATTTAAAAAGGAGAGTCATTGCTTTAAAGTTCGATCCGGCGACACTTTTACAATAATAACGCATTTCGGTTCGACAAAACAGTTTCTTTCAAAATAGGAATAGAAATTGAATTTCTATTGTATTTATTCCGAATATCAACGATAAAATAAAGACTAGGAGAATATAAATTGAGGGCTTAAACTCTCCTGACTATTCGAGATAAATAATATTTATTTACACAGGGACGGCTCTTGCCGAGGACGACGGGCTAACAAAAAACCAACGAATAAAGACCTTTGAGCCATAGCGTGAGACCTCTATTCGTCCGCCTGTCGCCAACAGCACATCCAGAAAATGTAATTTCGTAAATAAAGACCGAGAACAACACACTATACAACTTTTTATTGTAACAGACATAAATAAAATACATTATATAGAAATGATGTTCGTTTGTATTATTTTTAATAATATGATTTAGCAACAAGTGCATTTTTTGTAAAATGCAAAGTCAACAAGAATATTATGCAATTCCCCCTATTTTTAAGTTCTAATCACTTTAAAAATAAAACAATTTATGATATTATTTAATTTATTTTTACCATGCAAATAAAATAAACACCCATCCTATGATGGGAAGTATTAATTACTTGGTCATTGACAATTCGAAAGCTACCAGGACAACCGCGGACTGTAATGGGTTCATTTAGGCGGCGCTAATTATACCTTGGGCCGCAGTAATCAACAGACTAATGGCTGTCAAGCTCTGCTCCCCTAGTCGCTTTGAGTTTAGCCCTCGCAGTGTTAACGCTTCCGTAGTTTACACTAATTATTTTAACTGTGTTTTTGTAGCAAGGGTCTCGGAAAATTCGTTCAAAGTAAACAGAAATCAAAGGCGAATTTATAAACGTGCACGGAAGCTGGTTCCGTGTAACATGTGGCCGACCGACTTAGTTACACGCTAGATGGGAGCGCAAACAGAATAGGTAAGGGGGCGGTCCGCTCTGCGAGATCTAATCAGAGCCGGCCTTTGTTTCCCACAGTAGAGCAAACAACGTTCGGGGGATTTTATTAACGCACCGCTACATCGTCCGTAAAGTAAACTTTGCACTCTTAAAAGCATCTCCGCGCGAACGGGAGTTAATTAGCGAGTGAATTATTCACCGCCGGCGGCCGGACTCGAGTGCTGTTACACTAAGTGTCGTTACAAGACATCGGCTAATGAGAGAGATAACGAAACAAGAAATGAGTTCGCTAATTAGCGAATTGGTATGCGACACCGCCGTCGGGCCTCTCGTCCGCCGCTAACCGTGAAATTGTATTTTTTTATGTCGCTACGGCCGGCCAGTGGGGATAAAGCTCGAGAAAATGGTTTTCGCGTGCACATGGCGAGGTCGCAATGAAATTGATGCAACAACTCCAGGTAGCCTTTCCTTGTTTCAAAGCCGACGTTTTGAATAGAAGAAAGGTGAAGGGAACTAGAGACAACCTATTTATTACATTAACGAAATCAATAAATTATATAAAGTTTTTTTACCTACTTTATTTAAGATAAGATTTACACTTATACACAAATACTATTTACTGTATTATAGTTTGATTTATTTACTTTCACTTATTCATAAATAAAAACGCACCAACGTAAAATACACACATCAAACAAAAATCATACTAATTATTATTTAACTTAATTGATCAATTAATTGTCCATCTCTATATGAGTATTATATCAAAATGTTTCTCGGTACGGTACAAATGTATTTCGTTTAAAGTTCCCACTTTAACTTTACCCGTTTTACAGTATGCGTGTTAATTTAGTAAGCAAGCAGGGCCCACTTTAAAACTGCTACTAAAATAGATTTGGTAGGGCGTCAATTGCCTCCTCCTGCGCGCACCGCCGGCTGACCCGACCGGATAAATTTGGATAGCAGCAACAGAAGCGGGCAGATGGTGATTTATTATCGTATTTTATAATAATTACGCGCGGCGTCGAGGGAGCGGCCTTTGTGAGGCGCGGGGCCGCCGGCCCTCCAACGTTCGCTCTGTCGAGCTCAAATAAGTCCAATTTTACCGCAGATTTCATACAATCACGTTCCATTACTTAATATCGAATTGATGTTAGCGCTTCATATCGTTGATAGCGGAAACGTCCATTTCCAAAACATGTAATGATAACGATCGGACATAACAACACCGTTTTAAGTAACCTTTAATTTTTTTTATTATAATACAGAATAATAAAAATGTGCAGTGTAATGCACAATGCCATTCCTTGACACCTACTGCAATATGTCCATTAAAACATAAAGAACGCCCATACAATATTTCATATAAACGACGGCGACAAGGAATGTTTCGCCTTAAAAGGCAATCCCGAAAAGATAAAACGGGGCAGGTGAGAATTAATTGAAAATTAAAACTGAACCGATTACATTACCCATTCCATTTTTCAACCGCTAACGAGTTAAAAGCTATTTGATACGGCGAACATAAAAGGCATAAAGGTTGTAGCTCTCTCGTGGTATGCTTCGTATGGGGGGATTATTAATATTCCGCGATGCTATCTGCCGCTAATAAGCACGAGGTAATTATATGGGGACTCTCATCGACTCTACTGTTTATGTGCGCCATGAATATATTAACATTAATCGCAGCTCGGGGATTGTATGCTGTAAATATAAAGCCCCGAGAGAGAGAAGGACGGTTACGACCGCTATGAAAAACGAACTTGGACAAAAAAGGTTTCGAGTGCGTTCCGTTATCGCTATAAGCCAGGTGTTGTAAAGTAAATTATTATTGCTCTTTTAAAATGGTCGTTCGTGTTTATTGTACATATTATGAAAGCATTTTCGTAGGTCGTAAGTCACTTTAAGTAATATTATGTTTAATAAGAATTTATTTTATATACTTATTAATGTTAATTATAAATCCTAAATAATACGATTATAAGGTATACGTATAAAAAAAGAACATAAGGCAACTTTGTTTTAAGTATTTCTGTTGTATTCTGATCCGTATAATAAATATATCGTTTAAATTTCGAGAACATCATCGATAATGATTATCTCCTTGTGCATTGATAAAATATTAATATGTTTTGATTAGGCAGACGTTTTTGTCCGTTTTGCAAACTGGTTTTATATAATAATGGAATTGATGAAATAGATAAAAAATGTAACTTAAAAAAATGAATAAAAACGATGGATCGCGCAAGCCGACACATTTACCAGGCGTGCATAAGCGTGCTGTGAGTATGAGGCGCTGCAGTGCGTTGCTTCGTGCGCTTAGTAACAACTCACCACCTTCCGTTTCGTGCCACACGATGCCCTCCAACGTGACCGATGTACCAGGCTCGCAGGGGCCCAAGCAGTCGGGCTCCGTGATGGTGCCAACTGACGTGCCTACGCACACTTCTGCCGTTTCCTATAAATAACAAAAATAACTGTGTGAAGACAAAAACGATTATGTCGGCTTCTGTTATTCCGTAGAAAATAGATTTATGAGCGCAATTATCACCTAATTTATTTTAAAATAAAACAAAACATTGGTTTATTCTATTATTTGCTTAGGTCAGTTATAATAATAGTTATTGACGACGATTTTAGGTAGTTGACACAAACAATTTTAATGCTAGTTAAGACGCCGTTACGCTTTCTATGAGAAAATGGACGTAGAAATTACAAAAAGTATACAATTTGGTTCATAGATATTTCTTTTATGTTCACAGATGTAACAAAAAAGATCAATAGGAAAAAATTGCCGACTTATTTTTTTTATATAGTTTCGATTCTTTATTGTTATTCCCCTCTATATTCCTACACCCTAAAGTAACAGAATAAGAGGTATAGTTGTTACGCAAAATGCACATATCCCTCATCTGACTAGTGATTTATTTACCAATTCCAATCTCACAAGGTAAACTTTTTAATTTACTATTAATTAACAGTGGAAACATAACTGAAATCCGAATAATTATTTAGATAGCGTGCCATGGAATACAAAATCCGGTCGGTAAAGGGCTTTGTTGATTATTCATTAGCAATACAAAATACAACACGTCATCTATAAATATTAGTAATCAAACATTCCGGTCCCATTTTCCTAAAAACGTTAATATTTATTTCATTTTTCCATTTCCGTAAAACATTTACGTAACACATACTGAACCTTTGTGGGATTGTATTCAACCCTCGTGATTAGTCATTACTTAAGTTAGAATATTTAATTCATTTAATTTTCTTCTTTAATTAATTCAAAATTAAATTTGGGATATATTACAAATGATTCTGCAGCCAAACTTAATTTTTTTTAACTAAAATTATCTTTTAGACTACTTTTTTTTAAGCGTTACAAACGTCTTTGTATACCAACCCATTCGGATTGCATAAATGCAAAGTACGTTTACGGCACGGAACATAATCAAATGAAGCCATTTACATTCAGCGGACGATATGCAAACAGTACGGAAATATCGTCCCATCCCGCTCACGCACATGGCTAATGGCGTCGCAAATTATGGACAAGCAATTCACTGAATCCCTAGATATGTCGACTTCCAAAGCATTACTATCGGAAAAATAACAAAATTTTATGTGAATTGCCTCTTGCTCGTTGTCTTAAATATGAAATGGTCACTGGAACTTACTGCCAACTCGTTTATGTACCGAGAATTGCGTGGATTTTTTAATATTTTTGGCCGAAAGGTTCGATCGAAAAGGATACGATCAAAATTATATGAGATATTTAATATTTATGCAAAGAACGATGATCACTTCTGTATTGAGAACATTTCCTAACTATCCAAAAACTTAACATAAAAAAAAACCTAAGAATTGGATTGAGAATTAATTTATTATTCCGTTTAAAGCTCTCAATTTATGTTTATTCAACAACAAACCTAATGTTATCATTTCAAAAACCTCGTGTATGTATGTCTATAAATATTACTCCAATGTGTGAGTGACATAATTTATAAGTATTAGAAGGGATCATGATAGATATTTATATTTTATTTCGAAAAAATACGAAGTATACTAAAGTAAAAGCTGACACATACGTGACACTTACGCAACTTTAACTTATTATAAACTAACTATATCCAAAATTCAAGTTTAAAAGGCTATCTAAAAGTTGAATTTGGGAGAGAAAAAAATTATAATAAAGAGAAAAAAAAACATTGTAACGATAAAAGGAGCATGTATTTATAGCAAAATACAATAATAGTAACGACACGTGTAAAAAATTGACGGTTAAATTTATTCATCTCAATTTCACAATTACAATAACAATCTGTATCTCTAGATTAGGTATTAAGTTACTCGAGGAGAGATAATGGATGACATCATACCCACGCGCGCATTATAAATAACGTTAAATGCTTGATTGTTAGACGGATGACAAACGTGCGATCCTACGCCCACGCCGCGTCGCCGGAGACAATACGGAATTATTCGTGCAGTTGGCCCGCAGACGTATTAATATTTTGACACGCCACGTCGCCATAGGATCCTTTATGGGAGTTGCGCAACGTTGCAAGCGCAGCCCTGCGGGCGTCCGGGAGGCATTGTGATACGGCGAGGGGTCGCCCGCTAAGTTATGGGCGCCTAGTCCGTACATTGCAAATACGAGGGGAAGCTGCCAGCTGCCGCGTATAGACTACTAGACTTGAGAATATTGAAATAATCTCTCTAGCTGTGTAAATGTTTAAAAAATTAAAACCTATTCACGACTGAACAACAAAATTATCCGTAAAATCAAAATCAATGTTTATTCAATTACGAGTAGGAGCATTACACTCGCTTATTGATAGTCAAAACACTACCACCGGTTCGGAAAAGAAAGCCACTGTACTGAGAAGAACCGGCGAAAGAAACTCAGCGGGCATTTTTTTTAAATATAAGCAGTTTGACATGAATTCATTAAAAATACAATATAAGGACTCTGAATGAAAGAGCCTGGAGCGATCAGTTCATTACCAGAGTGTGTTATCATTTAAATAATCATTAATATTATAGTAATAGCCTTTAACACACAAACGTTCTTTTACTATTTTTTTAAATTTAGTTATTGATGCATTTTGAACGTTTTCTGGAATTTTGTTGTAGTAACGTATACATTGTCCCATAAAAGATTTACTTATTTTGCGCAGCCTACTTGTGGGTAGAAAGGTAGAATTAGTTTTTAGCCAATGATTCTTGAATCCATAAGGTTTTTTGTTTTAGTCTTTTCTATACGTGTCACTTAGCGGCAATTAATTTTGTCAACCCAAATGGCATACGGCCATCAGCAATTCATCGACTAACACCCACGCGAAAAATCAGGTAATAATGTCTCCTCTACATGACCGATGAGTCATAATACTAAATACTACATGTAATCTTGTTCGTGGCCATCATAAATCGAAGACAGGGAAATCTGGAAATTTGGCAACGGAACTGGTGGACGGAAAACGATTTCCGACAATGTTACAGATTTATAATGCACTAAACGAGCGGATATTTATCATTCGAGCAATTTTGAAAAAATGCCACGAACACACGAATGCCTTATGGTATCCTGATACTTGGGTCATGATATAATCCAAAACCATAAAATTAACCAATATTATTTCTATCTATCTCTATCAATTGCCTTTGAGTCATTCAAATTATATATTTATTGTACAATGAGGCAAGTTGAATCTGCAAGAAGTAAGAGAAAAAGGAACAAAAATATCGACCATGTTACAAGACATTTCTGATTACCAAAGAGTTAAAGAAAAGTGATTTATTTATTCCAATGATAAATAAGTTCCAATCCACGCATAAAATTTACAATAGTAAAACACTGTCATTAAGAAAAAAATATTATTATTATAACAGGCAATAAAAAAGAGAGAAAACTACGGTCAACGCCTTGACCTACTTGAAATCAATATAAACTGAAGCCAATGAAGTTGACTTCTAAAATGTCAGTTTTTATTGTTATTTATGGCTAAAGTGATAATTTCCAGTTCTGCAAAAATAAACCAGACAAGCATTTGTCCACATATATATATGAAAAAATTTTTCTTAGGCTGTTATGTCATTATTTAGCAAACACTTTTTAGTTTTGTTTTACGTTAAATGAAGTGGGAGTAAGCGAGGGCGGAATTGAACATATAAAAGTAATAAATACGTTAAAACAACAATAAAGGCCGCTTGTCAGCCGAGCGGGGGACCCTCCTCGACTTTGGCGCTCCCGAAACTAATTAGATTGGTATAATTCGATTTCATCTCTTATATTTAATATTCGTATATTCTTAAGGCCTTATCGAGAATAAATACTGCTTGTAGAGTGTAACTTAACTGTAGTAATAGTGTGAGAGGGTTTCGAAAATGATTAAACGTGTCTGATTTTCACTTCGATTCATTCAAAATGCGAGATGGAATCTGATTCATCTTTTAGAGCATTGGTCTCTCCGATAGAAAGGTTTCGTATAATATTATTTTGTATTTTATGTCGACTTAACATTAATCTTCAACGTGTATACTTAACTGTGACATTTTACACGAGTAAACACAAAGGAGGCAAGGCAAACAAGGAATTTCGACAAAAACAATGTTTGCGAACACGAAACCCCCCGATTTTCGAAGCTCAAATATTAATTAAAAACAAAATCCCTTTGTACGAGGCGTGGGTCGTAGTAATTGAAAGCGAAATAAACGTAACGATTTCAAGCATTCGATTGTAATTGGGGCCGAATGATGATATTTAAATATAATTTACGCGGCATTAAAGTTTTTAGGACGTTCGCGTTGAGCGCCTCGACATCGCCTTTTCAAATCCCTTAATTGCCTTTTTAATTACGGACAACCATGCACGGTTCATGTTACGGTCCGTATAAATAAATGAAGGGGCAGAGTTGGGCGGTTAACGTTTTACAATTTTGTTAATTATTATCAAACTAAATTTCATTTGAATTGCTACAATGTTATAATAGGATTTTATTTCGAATCAGTTACAATCAGGGCAATCAAAATGTCACACGGCAAAATATAAGTTGGTCAGTGATGTTACATTGTACATTAGGATTGTTAGGTGCCAAACAGAACACTTAATTATGTAAATAAAAAAAGTGGGAAAAAAAAAGAAAATTTGCGAGTTTTAGTGGGAGTAGCACTCTGTCATTGAAAAACTTAAGTCTCACAATTTTATCTTTAATAATAAACCACATTTTGGGATAGCTTAAATAGTTTTTAAATTTTAAAGTTTTTTTATAGTGCTAATCTCTGCACTTAAGATCGAACATTAAAACGTGTAGAAATTCGTCGGCCGAAGACGGGTTCGATTCCCACGGCGGCGACAATCTTTTCGTACTTTTTCTACATGTTTTAAAGCTTAAATAGTGTTTATATAATCTTGCAACTAAGAAAAGCATTATTGTGCATAAACCTACCATGAGATTGATTAAGTAGAGTAGATCTAATACGATTAAGTTAAAATAAAGCGATAACTTGATTTTTTGTTCGATTTGTCGTTTTATATTCACACACTAAGCAAATATTCGCGGGGATCCTTTGCGTGGGCAAATATTGAAAATACCCGAGCGCATTGCGGGCGAAATATTTTTTTAATATACACGCCGCCGCCTTTGAAAGAAGTCTTTTGAATAGGGGAAGTTCCAATATAGAGACGGACATAAAAAGCAATAGATTGTACTAGGGTAGCAGCAGCCGACGGAGCGTTTTGTACCTCGTAATTTAATACTCTCTTTGAGTGAAGGCAATTCAGAGCAGCTCGTGCAATTGATGTCACGTGGATTTTTTTAATCCAATTAGTTAGGATTTCATTACTATTTTGTTTGGGTTTATACAAAGTATTAAACATGTTTATATGTTCATACTGCTTTGCCGCATGTGTATTCATGTCCAAAGCAATAAGTTTTAAATACAATTTTGCAGTTAGGTGAGAAATAGTTTAAGGATACCTTGTAAAAACTAGTACAAACTACCGTGTATATTTATCGCAAAGACATATTATGAATAATTTTGACGACACATATTGTAGTTATTATAAATTTAAGATCTACATCCCACATCTATATAAATAAGCGTGGGAAATTTCATACAGCTCCGTCCGCGCAGTTTTCGTAAAAAGGGGATACAAAGTTTTCGCTTCACGTATTCGTATATAGATTACAGTATAACACACGTGTCCTTCGCGCTTTCTGGACAAAGTATTCTTGGCCAGGCGCTTGCCCGCGATGAATCGGACATATTTTATCGTTGCAATAACATTTTACGAAGCCATTTCGCGCGCAATCGCCACTAAGCTAACCGAACGATTTCTAAAAACGACACTAAGGAGATCAACAGACCAGTGAACTCCCACTCGGCTATTTAAAAGAAAACAAAGAGCACTCGTTCCTTTCAAAGGAGCGAGGGCCACAGTAGGGTTGCGCCATTCCGGACGGGCGAAAGAATGCAACTTTATCTCGTGGCAGCCTTTGTGGTTGTGGAGGCGAGGCGGGAAGTGTGCGAGAGGGGCCACCGGAAGTCCAGACGGGGTCCTGCTAAATTACAATCCGCTTTCAAATTGTCTCTCCGCATTTTACTTGTTTCTCTATTTTAAATTTCGAACGGCGTTGTTGTTTTTATTACCTTGACTAAAACGTCGACACTGGCCTTTTATCACCGATTAAATTAGAAAAAAAAATCTCTTAAATAACCAGACGGACACATCCACTGTATTAAACAATATTTATCGAATATCTAACTGTTGAAATTTGTTAGAATGGAATAAAGTTAGGACTGATGTTAATCCTATAAAATAAATTTCAAATAGAATTGGCCATGAAAATGACTGTGTTAATATATATTATATTGTTGTGACATAAATTCCTAATTGGATTGGCATTACCAGCTGAGTAATAGTTTTTCACTTGGTAACAACGACCGTTAAGTTCGTGCTAATTGCGGCTCTATTGCAGTCCAGCTTGAGTCAGTCGTCTTTTATTAGGAATTCACGAACGCTTATGGAAATGAAACTCTTTTCAATAAGAAAAGAAGAATAAGAGACCTCACCGCGATGACTGGTTTGTCGAGTCAATTCATATTTAAATATTTCAGAAAATTCCGAAATGTCTTCAGATTCTAGAAAAAAAGAAACGATCGAACAAATCAACAGAGAAAGAAATTTTAAAACCCGATACAACATTTGTGAAATGATATAAAAAAATCATTAATGAGTTATTTGTATCCAGCATATAAACAAATGGAGGTCCATTTGTTTGCGAAATTTGCATGATAAACTGGTGAACGCAAGAAGGCGTCGATGCAGTAAAACATTCGATACAACACGTGAACACTAAGCTCGCGATTCGAACGACCGACGAGACGGTACGAACGCATAATGGCCTGAGAAATAAAGCAATAAAACGGGCGCGTTTGGGAAACGTTAAGAGTTCGTCGCTAATAAAAAATAAACAGACTCGGCACTGTTGATTTTGGACATCGCGGGCTTAGTTATTTTTCGCACGAAAACGCAAACGTGAATCCGTTTGATTCGTGTATAAACTTCGGCCGTTTAGTGGTCGCGTAATTGGAAACGACCAATTGTATGACATTGAATGTGGCGGTTTGAACTAAGCTGGGTGTAGAACACCACAAAGCAGCGGCCGTACGAGCAGCTAACAGAATGCAGAACAAACGGCCTCGTTAAGAATTAGATTAGTTTATGATTATTAACAGTATCAAGTTATTTCATTGTATTTTTATAACTGACAAAACATATTAAAGATCCACCGTATATTTTTCTATCCACGGTGTTTGCATTAATGCAAATTTAATGTTAAATTGCCTCATATTTTATTTCTCTTGCGAAAATTTATTTTATATATATAAAAAAAAATAAGTTAGGTCAACCCTAATAACGTACCTAACTATAACGAACATTAAAATTGTTCGTTGTAATCAGTTTATAACATTTTGTGCTTCTCTATTCATTTACCGTAGTCCAAATTAAACCTTTATGTAGACTTTGTAGACGTTTTGAGTCAAGTCAAATTCTTCTCTCAATTTGCCTTTCTCGGCTATCACAATCGGTGTCGACGGACATGCTATTTTAGCTTTGTATACAAAACCTGTTCCATATCTTAAAATTCTTTCTTAACATTTCATACCAATTTCCATCATCATTCATGTGGCAGAGACGGTACGCCATATTTAAAAACATATTGTATGATACAAAAACATATTTATGCGACTGATATCTTTACTTTATCTTTTATCTTTCAAAATCGCGCGAACAAATTATGCTATCTCATTACGCAGCCTTTTTCTAATCGCCATGATTTTAGTTAAAAAGATTAAAAGCGGCTAAGCTTATGACAATGCGGAGACAAAGAGGGGTAGCACAGATAACGTCCAACAGACACCCCTTAATTAGCACTTTCTTCCGTTACGAAGTCCCTCACACCATGGACTTCGTCTGATAGTAAAACAAGTACAGATACTTAAATTAAAACCTATGTTGAGGTTTAAACACGACCGAATGTTAATTAAGGAATTCCGTTTTGTGTTCGCTATTCAAAATTAATTCGTTAACGCTTTTCTGTAATTTATCGCAGTCATTAATCTAAAAGTAACATCAACCAAAACAGCTATTAGTTGAGAGTCACAGAGACTTCAAAAATACATTAAGGTCATTGTTAAATATAGACATTATTAAATACGGATTTCGTAAAGAATACGTCGCAACAGATCTAATCTTGTTTATTGAACAGAAGCCAATCGTAGCATTTAGTTGGAAAATTAATTTATACATTAAGTAATACGTTGTAACTTTTATGATGTGTGCGTTATATTAATCAAAGTTTGCCTTTCTCAATGGTAACAAATATGCAATTGAAACCAACAAAAACATATTTATTATAATGACATGCTACGTCTGAAATTTTCTTTTATAGCCTGTAAGCATTTTATTGCATGTAAGCGAAATATATTTATTAGAGTGTAAACAATGACGTAATGTTTTCACGTAAAGTATAAAACAAACATACTTTGGTAAGTCGTGTTTTATAATATTTCAGTTAAATAAAAAATCACGAAAATATATAAAATTGTTCAAACAAACGCTGTTACTGTATAAGAAACGATATTACTGTTTATTTATAAATTTATATTAATATTTAAACAGTGTAAATTTATAAATTGACACTATTCATAATATATATGTATTAAAAGTCGAAACTCAAATTCATATTATTATAGCGGATGTAATAAAATTTTAATATTTTTTATGCTGTAAAACTGTTTACCACAACTTATTATTTAATATTCAAATTATTTCATTTACATATTATATAGAGCTGGTTGTTCACGATTATTTTAATGACGGATGAACGAGTTGTTTCGAAGAAAAACGTAAACAAACGTTTCGAGATTTTTTTACTTGTAAATTACTGAATCATTTAAGTATGTATTATACCATGTGCAATGCCATTTTACTCCTCAACGTAAAACACGTGAATTTAACTTAAATTATAAGAAAACATAAAATACTTGCCTGTTTAAGAGACCTGCAAGAAGGTAAATTTTTTGTTAGATGATGTAATCGTGTTGTTGAAGTTGCCCTATATAATTTTAAGTTTAAAATAAAACTTAATTCAGATAAATCAAGGCAACACTACGTACACACAAGGAGAAATCCTTTATATTAACGGTGGTAGGGCCACGCAGCAGTAAAATGGAAGTATGACAAATATACTTTCGCGTTTCGTCTGGTGAGTGAGGTAGCCGGAGCCTAATTTTCAAAAGGTTGTCAACGTATCTGTAACCCTCGGGTGTAGCAGATGTCCATGGGCCGCGGTATTGACTTCCCATCAGGTGAACCGTCTGCTCGTTTGGCAACTTTTCACATAAAAAAAAAATAATAGAAAATTGTTATGGGCTTGTTTCATCAAATGGTAGGCAACGATGACATTATTTGTAGAGGCGATTTAAAGTGCTTCATAGTCAATAACCGTCGAGAAAACATTTACGGGAATGCAACAAATTATATAGATCAGGCGGTTCACCAAGTTTTCGCGGATTGCGTCATCTTGTTCCCATGTCCGTGGCCGATGCGAAAGAGGTAGATGATACGTTTTTATTAAAACATTAAAATTTGTAGAAAAAGTACGAAAGGTTTGTCGCCTCTGTGGGAATCGAACCCACATCTTCAACATTCGCCGCCTGACGCTTTAGACACTAAACGGCTGATTGCCACACCGACGAAACTCTTAACGTCTTTCATATTACCTATTATTATTTTTTGGCATTTGAAGCAATGCTTGGCGCATCCATTTTTATATCCTTTCCAGCAGTAAAACACTTTCGAAAATCGTTTTACAACGATAATTCGATCGAGAGATGTCGCCATTGCTTTTTAGAAATTATTTTTTTTATTGTGCTAATCTCTACACTTAAGATTAAACATTAAAATTTGTATACGTTGTTAGTGGGTACCCGTCTTGTTCTAACTGGGACTCCTAAATACCCCTGCCGCTCTCTCAATCTAGTGGTAGAGGGTACATAAAGGTTTTTTCCTACTTTAAAAAAAGGTAGTTGATCTGATGTTGAATGATTGACACTACCTTTTATGGCCGTTGACCCTGATTAATTTACTAGACGCAATGCATAAGTATTGATACGTCTACTTCTGCCTACAAAGCAGCTCAATATTGGGTCAGCAGAAGCTACATGGCTCTACCACGATAGTTTCGCTCTTTTATGTCTTTACTTTTATAACTCTATGAGAAAAGTAAGCAAGCGAGCAGGTGGTACACCTGATGTTAAGTGATTATCGGCGCTCATAGACATCAACAACACCAAGGTGCTGGATATAAGGATTTAATATATGATTTGTATCCAATTATAATATTATTTCCATATATATTCTCTTTAATTAAAATTTTATTATTCTTGTATCTTTTGCTGCACCTACCCATAAACTCTCACCACATCCTGGGTTGACTGGTAGAGAATGCCTTTGCGCATTAAGTCCGCCCTTTTTTACCTTGTTTTACTGATGGTTGGCAATAAAGATTAAATAAATAAATAAATAAATAAATATAAGGCAACCTCTTAAAACATGGCCCCAGTTACCCCACTAACCGGACAAAACGCAGAGGTATAACACTTCCACTTCGCGTTTCTCTTATGTGAGGTCTTGCTACTTCCCCGGACGCGTTTGCCCATGCGTACAGCAGTGGAAACTGCTGCGGTTTTTTTTTTTTTTACAGAAGTATTACACAACGGGATCATCCCATAAACTACCGACGTAGCGGATTTTAAAATCCCGAATTATACAAATACGAGAGCAAATATCGCGGTACGGTGGAACAACGGCTTCATATAATTAAAGCGAAAATATTCCGCGAAACGAACCGACGCGAACGAAACGACACGACGACCGCCCGAAAACGCGGCAATTTTCGCCGGCGGCCATTTTCGTGCAGCCGCGCGGGGTAATAAGATTTATAATCTGTGCCCACCGCGTGCCTCATACACATGCCGCGTATTTTGCGCGAATAATCATTTAGCATTTCCCTAACGGCTGTATGGAACGGAGAAAGTATTTGCTGTTTGTGTTTGGCGTAGTGATAAGTTATTTGGCTAGATTACTACTAATGCTCATTTTGAACACTTGAAGGCATTTTAACAATCAAAAATAATGCGGTGAAAATATTTTTATGAGATTAGAAACAGAAAAAGAGCTTTAAACTTTAAATTGTAATGTACAGTTATATAAAACAAAGATTAGTTTTTTGTTTCTTATAATAATGAATATAATATAACATTGTAGTCAAGTTCATTCTTCTTCATGCTTATTTTATTACCTTCAACAATTATTTCAATCTTTGATTTTAACCAGTCATTCCATTCATTCATGTAAAATAAAGAATATCCATTTCATTAATGAATTGTTTTACAGAACATAAATTTGGGAGACGGAGTAAAAAAAACCCCCCCTTTCAAAGTTAAAAAGTAGCTGAGATATAAAACTTTCAAATCCCTAACCGAACAAGTCGGCTTCCATTCGCCATATAAAATGTATACCGATGGCGCGCAGTGGGATACGCCTGTTTATTCCAAGATTTAAAGATCTAAAGACCGGAGCGGAGAGGGAAAAACGACGTCTGTTTCAAATACATTCCGACCTTTCGGATTTTTGATGATACAGACTTATTTTGTTTCATATTTGCAGATTAAGTAATTTGGTTACTTAGTAAAAAACCACCAAATATCAAAGCAAAGAGAAATGTTATAAATGCCCGCTGTTGTACTGTAAAGCGTAAATGGCTCGTGCAAGCAGCGTTCTTGCAACTATACCACATCTAGTAGTTTTGTTGGAGGACTTGTATTATTTCATGATATTAATAATGTTTAAGTTTTCAAATTCACATAAAATATAACAGCATATACATACATACCCCATTGCTGGAAACATCTTTACTTCCTTACTAATATTATAAAGGCGAAAGTGTATGTATGTATGGATAGATGTTTGTTACTCTTTCACGCAAATGCTGAATGGATTTTAATGAAACTTTACGATAATATAGCTTATACATCAAAATAACACAATATATAATTTAGGTACATATTTTATGTATATCTTATGTCTTTCTATCTGAATGTTACGCCTTCAGCCTATTCTTCGCAGAAGTAGTCGCGGGCAGCAGCTAGTACATTAATAAGCGTCTATTACCGTCGGTTCGAGTTTAGCTTAGGCAGCTCAATGCGTGTCTTCCGTCGCCTCCGCTCTCGGGTGAATGATATATATCTCGTCTAAAAGATATATACGGACTCCTTGGCGACGCTCCCTTCCTGCTGTAAGTGCCCCATTTTTTACTTCGTTACCCTTTCGAACGCACGAACAAAACGCGTTCGGGCACCATTTTGTCCCGTTCTGATGTTGTACTTATTTATTATTTTATTCACACAAATCTCTATCACATTGTTTCATTCGCAAAAATCTCTATCAACAATTATTTTACAACTTCTATATATTGGCCGTCTTAATTTTGAACATCTATCGGGCTTGTCATCACTATTCGTTTCTCGGGTCTAAACATAGCTTTCCTCAGCTATAGTCCACATACGGCAAATGGTGAAATTTCTTGAACGTTTCAATACAATTTAGAAAAGTGACCAAACATTCCAACTTATCCCTTTAAGCGATTGAAAACAAGGACATTTTTATTTAATAATAAAATGTGGTGTCGTGGGACACCAGGTAGGAACGAAGTTCCTTCGGCTAATGTAGAATCGACACAAATTGCAAAAAAAATCGTGTTCAATTTTATGTAGGTTTTCTTGATTTTCTCTTAAATTTTGCTGATTAGTTTTTATTTAAGTACAAGAAAGTATTTAGGAAATTCAGTATTTTAGGAAAAAATAAATTACTTAAAATAAAAAAACATCGTAATTCAAATTATCAACTAAAATGACAAAATTATACACTACTCTCTTGTGTATGCGACTGTCGCGCCTGCGCACGTCTCATTTAACGGTTTTATTCCTCGCACTTTTTTCCACGGATTTTTTCTTACGGTGTTACTATCACATTTTTTTCAGTTCGGTCGCGCAGCAAAATCCCTATCCCCTCCAAGCCTGCCGTAAGGAACTTCGTTCCAAAAAGCAATGTCTACCTCAAATATCCCATTTTCTATTTCATTTTGGGGACTTTCTTTATATATCTCTGAACTCCATGATCCGATACCAATGAAACTAATATAGGACCTAACCCGAACCCAATGCAAAAATTATTTAAAAATAGCTTCTTAATATAACCGAGTTCTGACGTAACAAACATAAAAAAATTCAATCCCTAATTGAGAATCTCCTTTTATTTAGCTGGATGAAAACTATAGATATAGAAACCTTGCTGATCGCAATGTATAGGTTTATTGTACGTTATGTTACCAACAGGATAGTTGATTAATGTTCAATTTCGGACTTGAGGAGGCCGGGCGCTCGAGGCGCCTAGCCTGAACCTCGCGTATTTATTATTACGCGTTATGGTGACTAAGCTCGAGGGCTCCCGAAGGAACCTCGGCTCGGGCCGTCACGCTATTAGTTTCACCGGTTTGGGAGGCCGCCAAGCTCTTAGGGCGCTTTGGCGGACGCTCCATGGAGTGATCAGGCTCAAGGGTCCCCGAGAGGGGACCTCGGCTTGGGCTGTCAGTCAGCACGCGTTTAGCATTTCGATTCGAGGGTGCCCGAGAGGGCCGGACCTCGGCTCGATCGGTAGCTGTTAACTGACTGGGGGGATCTCTAGAGATATCGTTACTACCACTTCGTAAAGCGTTGGCGCTGGGAGAAGAAGTGGCGGAAGAAACTCCAGCAACGCTTCTATCATTAATAGGGGAGAACCTGCCAGGTACGTGGCGGAACCTAGTATATGTTGCCGCACTCGCCGGCGAGTGCGGTGTGTGTTGGTGTGTTTACGTAATTTATTGATCCTTTCGATGGCGATAGTCTTCTCATCGTCAGGGAGGTCGAGAACGTGTCGCGGTCTACGGTGAGTGCGGCGGAACGTACCTAGCGGCGTGGGTCTGTAGGAGGCGGCTCCTACGATTAACGGGTTGGTAATGTTCAAGTTTTCAATGCGTTCCAGTGAACACTTCCGTAGTAAGAATTTGCAAACCATCAAAATTACTCCTAGAGAATTGGTTTGATTACATGACGAGCACCATAGAAATACACCAGAACGAGTGTTGAAGATTAAATGCAAAAGTCAACTTCTTTTTCCATCTTCATGACAATGGAAACATTTTATACGTTCAAGAAACTGTTTTTGCTTTGCTTATTTACTTTGTTTATTTACTTTCCACGACGAAGTGAGCCGTTATTATTATTCAGTCATTGAATAAAGATAAGTCAAATTAGAGAGTTAAATCCCCGATGTTAATATTCATGATCCGGGACTCATAAAAATATTACTCGAGACAGGCGAACGCGTTAATGAAACAACATGCTAACTTCGCGGGGCTCACGCAAAGCTCTTAAATTATTCTTGTAGCGTCTCACCCGTCTTTGTTGAGACCCTATTATTTTATTTAATTATTTTCTAATTGCGTATAAAGACGGAAAACATTGAACTTCTTTGTTCATTATGTTATATGGTAATTAAATATTCGAACACAAATTACACAAACACAAAATTAGAAAATTGTAACAATATAGAAACTACAAATTTTAGTCATCAATCTCTACAGCAAAATCCAATAGGCGGGAGAGTCGTCAAATTTTATTTCCACAACTAGTTGTGCCCGCGACTTCGTCCGCGTGAAATTTAAAATAAAAAAAAATCTAAAATAAAAGTAGCCTAAGTTACTCCTTATTACATCAGCCAATTTGGACGGGAGCCATTAGCCAAATCGGTCCAGCCGTTTCAGAGATTTGCCAGAACAAACTGACAGACAGACAGAATGTAAAAAATGTTATTTCGGTATATGTACCGTGTATACATCTATATGCATTTAGTAAAAAGCGGTTATTTTTATATTACAAACAGACACTCCAATTTTATTTATCTGTATAGATGAGACCCGACATCATCGATTTGACATTTGCAAAATTTCAACTGCTAGGAGAACACCAACTGTGTTATGTTGTCTTGGTATCGAACATGTGTAACAGCCAAAACGACTACGAGCGGTGCGTTTATGTAAACAACAACCGCCATCTATGAATTATTCATGAAAGACAACGGGAATGCTTTAAAAAGTTAACAAGGTTTTCCGAGCTTTTCCTTTGTTCTTGCTACGTACTGAGAAAAACAAATTGCCGCCCCCTCTTAGCCACGGTGATACCGCAGTGGCATGACTCACCTAAAATGTGAGACACGGAGTTTATGAATTATAAAATGTGTAGCCGGAGGTTTCGCGGACGCAAATTCCAGAGGCGGAATGTTTACATAAACAGTGAAAAGATAATATAACAATTACGTATACGAGTGTTTACTTAGTAACTGGGGTGTGGCTTTAACGCTAGTCGAAAGTTGTGGTCCCTCCGTGCGGAGTGCGCCGACAGTATCTCCACTTTGGATATCTATCTAACCGATAACAGGATTACCTCGCTCGCTCGGCTTGTTACCGGGTAATTCGCACACAAACTTCCTACTACTACAATCTAAACTCTTGTTCGGTCATGCGCTCCTGGTAGAGTACATAATATAATATAGAAGATTCTTCTTTTTCAAATACTTTTACAATCGAATATTTTATATATGCGTTTTTACATAACCGTTTTAAATTTTATATTAATTGTCAACGTTACAAATACTTAATTAAACGAAAACTTAAAATTGAATGCAAAACATCGGTTATCTAATGTTGTTTAACAAGAGTTAAAACAGATTAAAAATAAAATCGACTAGGAATATACGAGCACTTCTATACTGTGTAAATTAGTTAATAAAAAATAAGCTTTATTTATTTATAAAACAAATTCAATCAAGTAGAGGTTACTATGTCAAAGGACCAGTCATTTATTTCACAAGCGAACAACAGGACAGAATAATAAGGAAATAACAATTTGAACGCGAAACCAATTTGATACAAGCAAGGGTTACATTTGCATGACAATTGACTGGCTCGGCGCCAAAATTCGCAGATCATTACAATAAACGTTGTAATTAATAATATTCAACAGGCTAATGATTGTAACGCATCGTGACGTCGTGAGCCGTCGAAATCGACGCGTTCAAATCGAGAGCAATTAATTATTATTGGATATCATAATGGCGGATAAACTTTTGAACAGTTGGCGGGAGTCGTGAAACGTTTATGACATTATAAAATGGTAATGGATTAGCTTCATCGCCGCAGTCGACGTTTAACGAGCGACCAGAGCCAACTTCCTCAATAAAATAATAGTCTTTCGTCTCTCTATACGGGCGGGCGCGGATGCGGCGTTCAAAAAAAAGCATTTACGGCCACGAATGACGCTGGGTTGCATATTCAATCCATTGCGGACCGTTTTACAATGGAATAAAATCTATTATTGAGTAAGTTAAGTGTCAATTTAATCATGCCGTAAAATTATTTACTTAGAGGTCGTTTTGGCGGTAAATTAAATACGCGATTTTTGTAGAAAAAATGTCAGTCGCTGTTAACGCATATTTATATTGTCTCGTAAATGAACGTATTCTACAGAGTAATAAAATTATAACTTTTTAATACCCTTCAGGGCCTACACTATATCAATCCCCTTGGGATGCAATCCAAGCGTATCTGGAAATTTCCACAGAGGCCGTTGACTTTGATCGTGATGGAAAAAGAAGGAAAAGTTATTAATTATAACAAATAGAAGCGGGGAGGTGCGTAATTAAGAGTCCATTTCGCGACAGCCTCTTAAAATTCACTCCGCGATCCGCGGGGGAGTCTCAAAGGCGAAATAATTAAGGCGGAGGGCATAAGAAAATGGCGGCTGGAGAGAGATCAAAGCACGTAAACTTCTCCCCCCCCCCCCTCACCCGCGCCAGTAAAACGGAGCCGAGTGGAATTTCGGTGAAGGCACGGCGACGTTTCGAATAATCCGTTACGGGGCATATTCACGACGTTTACCTCACATATTTCTGCGTCACACGTCACACCATTAGACATTTACAACATATCTATTTACGAACAATAAAACGATAAATCATACACTGACGGGACAATGAAACCCACGATAGTGTATTTGAATGTGCATGAATAATATTAAACTTTTCTTAAATCTTCAGAGGAAATCTTCTTGAAGTCTTGAATCTTGTTGAAGTTTAGATATAAGCCGCCTATTTCTTCTTTTATTTTATTCGAATTGAGTTTTAATCCAAAGTAACGTAAAATACAATGGCAGAACACTAAAAAATTACTTGACAATGTTCGCAATATTACTCAGGGAAAATTGAACTGCAAAACGTTCTTGTTCGATAACAATCAGAAATAAAAATTAAGAATAAATTAGTTTCTATTGGGATTTTCATTTTCCAAATCTTTAAGTTAATTCAGGTCTCAAAAACACTCTGCTTACGATAAATCGTATGTCACATAAAATTCAATTATTCAGAGACTAACAATAATATAGGTATGATTAAATGGCGGCCAGAATGCTTTTAAAAACAGAATTTTCGACTCAAAAATCTCTAACTCTTACCTGAGATTCTTTGAATCTCCAGAGCTGCTAAAGCGGCCAAGAATATGGACTTACCTGAAAAAAATAAACAACAAACTATAAATCTAAATGTATTCATTATACAGGCTATAAAAGCATGAATGAATCAATTAACTTATCACCATTCATAACAGGTAAATAGAGAGATATAAAATATGTTTGTCAACTTAACAGCCGTGTAAAGATTTATCCAACTTAATTGGCGTTGGAGCGCTATAATTGGCAATTATTTACAACGTGTCTCAAAATATTTTTGCATATAATACTCGTATTTAATAATTGCAACATCACAAAATCGAAATAATGGCTATTTAATCAAGTTTAATATTATAACAAGATATTTTACAATTAATTATTCATCGCATCTTATTTCCAACATTATAGAAGAGTATTTTGCAACCGCTTAAAACTAAGTTTTTGCGTTATGTATTCAGAGTTGTTTTCAAGCGGATGTCGAAAGAAAGTTTTGGAGTTTGTTGTTACTTTGTAGAGCACTTCATACAAAACTTATAATCAAGCCATTGAAATATAATAACTGCGTAATAGTTTTCTTTATTAATACAAATTAAAATGCAAAGTTTTGAGCTGACGTATAACATGTGTGGAAATATATATTTGATTCATTTGTTAAACCCATATTCACATTTTTTGTTAAAAAAATTTTATGGTATTTTTTTGTTTCCGATATTAACAAGAAAGGTATTATCTAAATTGAAATAACTAGCTTACCCGTGCGAAATTTTTGCACATTACAGAGATTAGTACCGAATGATATAATGTGAAAATAAATATTTATCAATTAAAAATATCTTATCGTGAAGAGCAGTCTACAGCGCT
The DNA here is from genome assembly GCA_933534255.1 of Iphiclides podalirius. NCBI lineage: Eukaryota > Metazoa > Arthropoda > Insecta > Lepidoptera > Papilionidae > Iphiclides > Iphiclides podalirius. Next base: position 10,268,452 of record OW152826.1, read on the forward strand.
ATCATGAATTTAAACAAACCGTTAAAAGATATATATAGCCTACATTCTTCACCGCCAATATTTTAAAAACGATAGCTTTTTTGTGGCAAACAAACTTTAATAATGATGGTGTTTGAATCATTAAATTTGATGAAGAATTATGGAAGTTATGGCTTACGGACAAAACATAATTTTGAGAAATAATATATAGGAATAGGGCAAGATTAATGTATTCATAAAGCCGTTATTACCTCACACATGAAATCAATTCACTAACATAACATATAGGAGACAAAAGCTATTCGAATCCACTTTTATAACCGCGCGTGTGAGATCTCGAAATAAACCAACAGGCGGTCGTACAGAATGTTATGAAGCAGTGATATGAAAACATTATTCGAGAACGTATAAATAAAATTGGCGAATGGCTTCTTCCAACGAAGCGTAAGAGCGTGGCGGAATTAAAAAAGACTCTTTAATGACTCACGCCTAAAACGAGGGAATCGCTTAGAGGCTTTGAATTGTAAAAAAAAAATTAACATTCAAATTAGGAAGGCGCTGTTAGTGGAATTAGTGAGAGTCCCGCTCATAAATCGTCTGGAGAGGGTGGCGAGTGCCCGCCGCTTTATTGGCTCCACGTCGACATCGCGCGCTAATAAATGAAGCGGGAAAATTTCCACCGAGCCAGCGCGCCGTTTGCACGCGGAAGACATCGGCGCGGTGGCCGCGTGCGTTTCAAACGAATTGGGCGCGTATTTCGAGTGGCGTTGGGCTCAAAATTGGGCGGGGCGGATTTTACGAGCGTCCCCGTCCCTTACCCCCGCGTTCGCAGCGAAGAGGCCGGGGCGAACGCATTATGGGTTATGAAATGAGCTCGGCTGTTTCATGTTAGCCCAGCAAGCAAAATGTAATTATGAGCGTGGCGCGTCCAAAGAAAGCGCGCATGACGACTCTTATTCCTACCACCGGCTTATAGCTTTTATTACTTACATTTCTTATATTATCTATTATTAAACTCCAAAGAGCGGACGCTTTTTTTAATTTCTATACCAACTAAAAGCCTTTTAATAAATCAATTCCTTATAAGTATGAAAAATATTTTATAGATAATTACCATTTTCATATATAATGAAGAAGGTAAGTATGAAATCTAAATTTTAATGTTAAGTTATTTTATTTACATTCCCAAGGAAAAAAGCACATAGTGTAAATTCAAAATATTAATAAACAAACAGAAATTTCCTTTGTGTAAGTAAAACATTGCACGTAAAGAATTGCGAAATTACTAAAAGACAATAAGCGCAAGAATTCGAGTAACTTCCGACGGTGACATAACGTTAAAACATAAATAAAAGATAACCAAAATACATTTAAATATAACTAAATACAAAGAGGAAAACTAAATTAATGTTGTGTAAATATACCGACACATGACATAACTCATGACGAACACTTTTTTTTATCTTTATTGCGCTTAAATAAGAGATAGACATTAATTAATCCAGATTACACATTGTCTGTCATGTCCGCAGCGATATTAATTATTAACTGTAATCAAGAGTACATAGTGAGCCGTTAATATCGGATCCAATCAAATACGTAATTAATTTGAAGGGAGGCTTTGATGTCTGCGGGAGAGACGTACGCCGCGTGCGAGTGCCGACGTCATTACTCGAATAATGGCGCTATGTTTTGATATCGCAATTAAAATTGATGTAATGCACATTTCATCCTTTCAAATTATCATTACAATTAACGATATCATACATATCATTACAATTAACGCGTGGGGCAATACTTCGTTTCCCAGAACTAATAAAATTTAATCGCTAGAACGATACTTCATATGTATAAGCTCTAATTGTATCATTTCAATAAAATACAATGAAACATTTTGATAACACAAAATTTGTATAAGGAATTGTATAACACGCGGATAATGAAATATTTTAAACACACAAAATCGACATACGCGGATAACGAATGTGAACGTATGTAATTCTAACAGCGATAGCAAATTAGAGGAAAAGGAAACCGTTACAAATAAATGAAATATGAACATCCATTTCCGACTTTGAGCGCGCTTTCTAGAGAGAACACATTTACGAATACATTGAGCAATTTAGAAGCGTCATTTTAATAAACGTGACTTGTTAAGAGTACTGATAGAACCCATAGAGCTTTAGATAAACAGGAATACAAAAATAACATTCCGTTACAAAAACAATACCTATTAAGTCTTTCAATATAGATTTCGAAGACAAATAGTTTACTTGGTGCTTTTTTACTTTTAATGCTTTTTTTATTTTAATTTCAACAGTGAAGTTAAAATCGATTTCCGATTTAAATACATCTTTCGCCTTTCTAATTATACCCGCGAAAATATGTGTACACAGTTCAGCGAGGCGTGAAAGGAGAAATGATCACACGCTGTGGTAGAGTAAATATAAGCAACCATATATCGTTATATAATGTGCTAAATTACTAGAGAAGCTATTTAGAGCAAAATTCTTGGTCCATCTTTGGAAAGTTTAATCTAAAATCCGCTGCAGCGCTTAAACGATAATTTTGTCGAGTAACCAAATGATTCAGACATGTAGCGCTAGTCCGCTCAAACGTGTAATTTTCTTGAGACCAAAAAGTCGTAAGCGCCAATTTTATTTCACGGCGCTTACCCGTTTTGTTCAACGATGTTTAACAATGTTTAGGCCGTAAAGATTACACGGTATAAGGAATGTAAAACGACATACCTTTTGTACCTACTAACTTCATTAAGATTCACTCATTTTATCATAATTAAATTATTAAATTAAACTGAAATTTTCACCGTAGGTTCTTGATACAACTTTTCGATGGGAAATAAAAAAAAATACGTAATTCATTTTTGGGAATTGTATTCGTAAAGGCTATACAATGTAGGATGATTTATGAACATGTTTTGATAAAAAACATTAAACTCCGAATAATTTTACGAATGTTTATTATAGTTATCCTCAAACAATATAAGTTTAGTTAACTTTCTCTAACCTGACTAAGATTTTTATCCTTATATAATATAGACAAGGCATAGCAGATACTTTTAACAAGCAGTCTTCTTTGTATTTATCCTATTCGCGAAATTGCGAGGAACAAAATGTAATAGTAAACCTTGCTTCTCATTGCGGTTGATTTGGACAAATTTTATCCCTTTTTATATCACGTTTTCTCGTGTTTTAGATGTGAAAACCTTAAATGGAAAATTAAGAAGACTGTAAAATTTTACTTTCATTTTATTACAACCCACCTGGCCCGAACAGACATTGTCTTCCTCAATCATTTTCATAGAAATTCATAGAAACGAGCACCTTCAGTTTTTCCCGCATATCCCAATTTTCAACTTTTACAATTTTACCCTCGCTAAAAACGTTTTATGGACATTTTTAAAGAAAACTTCGCTCCATCCATTCTTGAGTGACGCAATTACTAACGAACAGAATTAAAATTTTATTTATATAGATTACTCATTACAAACTAATTATAATATGACACAAAATCAGCGTAGAATGTCTTTATGTAGAATGATACAATATCTGATATATCGATGGCCCCTCGATAGATTATTGTTGAAGAGATCGACTTGGTCAACTGCTGTTTAAAGATATTTTAATGTATATTTCTGATATATTTAAAGCTTTTGATATGATGGTAATTTTTTTATCAAAAGTCTTAATGTAGATATAAATTCTAAATCAAAAGCTTTTACTGCTGTCCTATATGTTATGTATAATATTTTAATATGTTGACTTCAAGATACGAGTCTGCTTAGTAGCAATCCATATATTTCGTTCGTATTTATTTAAAAAACGTATTTAAAAAAAAAATCAAGTTTATTACCGAAGAAAAGTTACAAGTACAAAGTTACAGTCCTTCACATTTCGTATTCCTCGAATTATAAGTGAAATATGTAACAAAACACACCATGGCGTATTAAGAGTGTTATTAACGTTTAGGACACTTAATTAAACTCTTTGAATTGATCATACTGATCATTAAGAAGATCATTCTGGTCAATTTAGAGAGTTAAACCATCCCTTTGGCAACTAAAATGAAAATTTAAAAGCCATTTGACAGCTGATATCTACGATGATCAGTGTTTCAGAAACCGGACGTTAAAGGCTCAAGGACTAGTAAGTAAGTGTTGTAGACGTCCATGAGTGGTAGCAATCACTTAACATAAGGTGAACATAACTCGCTTGTAACCTTCTCACTCAAAAAACTATACGTCGTATAATATACACCGTTCGGAATTTTAACCACGTGAGAACGAGGTTGAACGAAACAATGTCGGACCTAACTGAGCAAAGGCTACCACTGTTTAGATTCCTCACGAATCGAGGGGATACTAAAACGTACCAACGCAATTAGCATCAGGGAAATACACGATAGGGGACTAGCGTATCGTGTGTTTTCTCGAAATTTCCATCGTGGTCGTTCCATTCGTATGCGCGATGGACAACCGAATGCCTACGTGATACGTTTTATTACTCGCCGACCTCATATAGACCGAGATTGGCCCCGGCACATTACATCGTATCACACTCAAGACAGGGAAGAATCGGCTTTTATATGTGCTAACGCGATTTCCGTACTACCACACCAATTATAATTAAGTGAGACAGTAATCAGTCTGTAATTAAACGGATGAAACACCACACCACAACAAAACTACCATTGTAATATATTCCAATATGAAAAAAAAATGTATCAAATATTCCGCACAAAACAGCTGTCGATAGAAAACACTACTACATTCGCCAAGAACAAGCTTTGAAAGAGTATGGCTAACAAACAGAACGATTTGTGGTGCGTTTGTATCCATTCCCACAATAACGTGGTAGCCACGGAAGGCTCAGAGATCACGAAGTGGCCTAGCATTAGCCTCCGCCCTGAATTATAGCTCCAGCGTAGCCTTCTGCTGGTTTATGGCCAATGATAGACAATGGCAAATGGCGCATTATGTAAGATCACTTGAAGTTCCAGTTTCATTTTATGAGATAGTAACAATTTTTATTACCAAAAAACAAAACCGACTACCAATATCTCACTCCGTATATATTCTTCTCGATTTTATGGAGTTTCCTGATGTATCTACCGAGTTCAAGTTCCATTATTAATAATATACACACATTACTATTTGGACTACACGAGAGCTTAATCGTATCCATTGCAAAAATATATTTTTAAATAATTTGCAAAAGTGATACCGATTTTTTTTTTAAAAACCATGTGCAAAAAAGGCTGCAATTAAAAGATAAAGGCAACGGTATACTTATTAACGATTTTAATAACTCTGATATAGTGTCAGTACTTGGGAAAAAAAAAAGAAGAACCATTGAAATCGAACTGTAATCATGGTAAATATTACTTGGTAAATAAATCTACAGATAGATGGAATATTGAAACCGGCCGTAAGCAATGCTAAATACTGCTTAAATAACCAATATAAAAAACATGAAAGGAGGTGTCTATAAATACCTAACTGGGTTGTAGAATTTTCAGTTAACAAAATCGCTCAAGTAATATTGAGGGCTTATACGAAATTTTGATAACGCGATTAGGGCTCGGATAAGATAACAATCGACATGGAACCATTATTTCATTTAAGTTGTGTAGAAATCAATATAAAGTATTCTAGTTTGCGGGAATAATTCGATTTGATTTTGATTTGATTGAGTCGAGAATCACTCGTTGTTAAGTGATTACCGTACACCAAAAAAAGGTTGCCAAGCTATAAAAGTAGCCTAATTCACTCAACAGAAGAATCGCAAATTTATTTATTTTGTATACATAAAAATTTGCCGTGATAGCTCAGTGTCCGAGCGCTCGCCTTTAATTCCAATATACTCGAGCAACCTGAGTTCGATCCCCGTTGCCGGCACCAATGAAGTTTTTAACTTTAAGTGCTGTCTTATCACGTGCTCCACGCTGAAGGAAAACATCGTGAGGAAACCTGCATATTTTCGAAATAATAACAAAAAAAAATTCGAAGATGTGTGAAGTCCGCCAATCCGCAGTGGGGCCGCGTGGTGGACTATGCCCTGATACGCTTTGTATAGAGGAGGCCTTTGCCCAGCAGTGGTACATGTATAGGCTGTTACTTTACTTTTTTTTACTTTAAATAAAAATTTACTCTCTTAATGTTTGCGTCAATAAAATTCAAAAACTTGCCGATGGATCGTCTTGATATTTGTTCACAGCATAACTATTGAACTGGAGAGTGTTTTTGTATACTTTTATTCCGAAATATCAACGGAAACGATTAAAACCATAGCGAAGCATGTCCGAGTTCAGCTAGTACTTAATTATTCACTTAGTTCACGCCGGTATTCTGTCTGGCAGTGGTACTGCCCTGGATGAGCCTACCAAATCATATACAGCAGAAGCTACAGTAGCAAGTATTTTTTATCTATAACTAGCTGACTCGGCAAACGTTGTCTTGCCATATAAATTATTTCTAGAGGAGTCGGAACGCACGCATAAAGTGTTTGACAGGTTACACAGACACAGTTGACAGGTTAAAAGGTACAGTTTGTATGGGAAAATTGTTGCTATTTCGATTTTCTGTGCAATTTTTCCATAATTTCTCCTCGTTTTAAACCTTCCCTGGACTCCTACAAATATTTAAAAACCAAAATTAGCCACATCGGCCCAACCGTTTTCGAGTTTTAGCGATACTAACGAACAGTAATCCTTTTTTATATATAAGATTAGAAGATTGACAATTTTAACCTACTAATGGCCGCATCCAGATACATCTTTTAGCGCTCAACTAGACAGTCTTTAAGACTCAACATTTAATAATAATTTTTAACAAAAAAAAAAACCGCCTTCAAACCGGAAACTAAAAAACATTGTTAATACCTATAACATTTGAGGAATGCCCTCGATTTTTCTGAGATGCCATCGTCAGATCCGGGTTTCCTTATTATGGTACAATCCTTGGGATATCTCCTTTCCAACAAAAATGAATCATCAAAATCGGTTCATAAACAACGAAGTTATCCGCGAACACACATAAAATATATATATGGTCGAATTGAGAAACCTCCTTCTTTTTTGAAGTCGGTTAAAATGATTTTTGTCAGCGGTAGTTTGTATTAGCAAATAGGAGATATGAAAAAGTTTGTTACTGAGAAGTTGACTGTAAGAAATCATACGAAACCGGTCACTCTGCTATCGTAAATAAAACTATATTCAAAATGTTTTACCTACAACGCGCATCGTTGGAAAACAAATTTGAGTATTCATAACCGAATTCTTCCATATGCATTCCACTTGTGATTGGCAATACAGTAGAGGGCCCGCGTCTTCTCTGGTTCGAAATACGACGCTCGAAAGGGGAATATCATGGCTCCATAATGGAGACCAATAAAATTCTTGCCCGAACAACCAGTTCCCATATCCAATTACTAGTTCAAATTGTTATTTTGCATAAAGCAGATATGTTGTAGATTGTTTCATCGAAGCTTAATGTTGATTTGGCGAACGTAGGTGGTTTGGAGATAGCTGCGGTCAATAATCTGTGATGGTTCGCTAATGTTTGTGATGAATCGCCCCAGAGCTCTTAAGAATGACTGCTTGTTACTGACACACACATCTTTATATTCGGTCGCTGTATGCGATATATTGTGGGCGTAAGTACGGCGTCAGTATGCCATTAAATAAATGCTATCAAATTCACTAAACGATATAGATCATAGAGTATGAAAGCCGGATTTGAAATAGCACAAACGAGATAAATCTCTAAATTCAATAAGTATAACTTCCGGTCTCGAAAGCTCAACCGTATCATCTAAACGAGAAATTGATAGTAACATTATTTTTAAACACCTTTGATAAATCGTTTCTTTGATACGAAATAATTATTGTTTATACAGACGATAAATATTATAACGTTAGCTTTGAAGATGAACATATTGATTTCACTAGATTATCGCCTACATAAATATGAATTTATACATCATTAATCAAATCAGATTATATGTCAGAATAAATCTTTTGTAGGTATATAATAAAAAATAATAGACCTTTTTAGTTGCTTCTCCTCTCAGTAAATGTTTTATATATAACCTCGAAGTTAAAATAAATCGAATTTATTTAAACTTCTACACGTTTCACAAAACATTTTAAAAAGGAAAACGGTAAACATTAAAAGATTTTCAATAAACGCGTAAGCTGAAACGTTTCTCTTAGGGAGTAAACAAATTCATTCCGAGTGTACTTCAAAAATTGTTCATTCGGAATCGCGTTGACTTTGATCAAACCCAAGCATGCGAGTTTGAAGCAGTAAATTGAGTTATGACGACCTAAATACGCTTTCAAACGTATTCTCTAACAGCTTCTGTGGCTGTGGCAATGTACACGCTTGTTAATAATTCCGCGCGAAACAGAAATTGTTTGATAGAATAGCCAGGTACTAAAAATACAAATGAAATGAGCTCAATTTATTTGCCGCTTTTTAGACGTCCGAATACTCCTCGATAAAGGGTTATTACGATACTAAATGCAACGTAAATCGTAATATGGTTTCATTCGATGAAGTCCTGCAGTAAAACAATCGTTTAAAACGCAGCAAGCTAAAATGTTGCATTGTTTTGATGAAAAGCGACGAAAACGATAAAATAACGATGTAACTGTCTTGTTTGTTAGCTGATATTAAACTGTACACTTGACCTTTACAGTGTAAAGATTAATATGACATCTTAATTCACATTAAACTTGATAAGTGGGTTATCATACAGTTTAAAAGTGCACAAACAATAGATAAAATTAAAAATGGAAGAAAAACATATTAAACCTTTACCCTCCACGTCAATTAGTTTGACTAGCAAACTTACACGATGATTAACCGGCGGGAACTTCGAAAACAATGAATACGGCATTCAATGGAGCGATGAAGTATAAAACAATGCCCCGAACCCGTTGTCGATTTAACAATAACCGCAATTCAATTTAAAGCCTCGCTCGGCCGACACCATCGCCCCCGGAATCAAAATGGCCGACCGCCGCCGCGTCAACGCGCTGTCAGAAATAAAGCACGCTTATTGCCTTCGACAACAATATTTCCCCGGAGAGTTGGAAAAGAAAAATACATTTTTATGATGTTAAAGCATTCTCAAGAATTCGTAGGGTTTTAGAGATAATATAAACATTATTATGATGCCCAAACGAAACAGAATAAGTTATTACTATTACAAATAACCTCACGCACATTTTTATATCAATATTTGTTTATGAAACACAAGCTATTCGGTAATGATACTTTTATCAGATATTATTATTACAAAAGAAAATGTTTTTCAAACTTACTTCATTAAAACTACACGGCGTTTTTATACGAATGTTCATAGTTTGTATTTAAAATATTTTTTTTATTTCAAACACAATTAAATATACTATTTCATAAATATATATACATATTCGTGCACATATGACAAGGTATTTGTTTTATCGGTGCTGTACTGAAATCATGTACATTTCAAATTTCAATGAAGTTCGTAATTAAAAAGCCGCAAATGTTATCGATAGTTACAGGTTATTATTAGCGAGGTGTATTAGAAAAAAAATGTTGATTACAAGTTTTAAACTCGAAAAAAGGATACTGATTATAAAAAAATATACATCGACTCTCTGATGCCGTAATGTATATTGCCGATGCGGTTCCTGCCCGAACATTTCTAGATATCATCAGGGGACATTACACAAGCACGTATAAGTAAACAAGGTGACACACAGGTGTATAGAAAGTCGGCTAGCAGCTGTCTTAACATGGAAGTCACAGATTTTAGTAAAGTCGAGTTAATTAATCTCTATTACGCTAAGAGCCAACGAACTACCGGTTTACTTTTGATTAGAAAAAACTTTCCTCCTTTTCTATACCTATCTGAATTTCTTTTCTGGTCTAGATCCAGACTTCAATGGACAGGCAACTTCTTAACCACAAGACGAAGTGAGTCGCGCGATAGAAAAAAAACCAAACTTTGTTGGTGATAGAAACTGGAGTTTAGAAGTCGACGATATCTATAAAAACAGTGAAAATATTATTTGTTTTACATTTTTAATTGTTGTTAAAAACATAATGTTAGTTAAAATTGCAAAAGTTTAATTAATTTCTACTAAAATAAAAAACAGCTGCTTAAGACTGACTAAAATACAATCCTATTTTAGCGATTATAATTAAAATACCCGAAGACAATAATTAAAACATCAATGCAGAAAAACAAAATATCCGTGCGATCCCTGAGAGTACAAAAAAGCAAAATGGCGGATGCCCGGGCATATAATAGAATGCATGAATGGGCTTGAATGTTGTCGCATTAATAAATAAGGAATACGGCACGGTATAAATTTTACGAAGAGCCGACCCCGTGAAGGCTCTGTGTGTATAGCTATCATTTAATTCATCGGACGCTCGCTCATCGTTTATACAACATGGCGAAGCTATACGAGTGCGAGCGAGGACCCGCTTAGCGGACGGAACGCGAGAGAAAGGGACGTACGATTCGGTGCCTCAGGGTTGCCAAATAGCCGGTATTGACCGGTAGTGTATAATATTTGACCTGGAATAATATTGTTTGAACTTTCAGATGTCTCCACTCCTCCACTATGGAAACGGACAAATATTTGCTGAGCGAGAAGTCATGCACTTATCACTTGATATTTGATATTGTTGGAAACATTAAAAATCATGAAAATCATATCATTAATCATAAAATATATAACATGAATTGCTTTTTAACAAATAAATTTATTTTGTTTGTACTATTTAATTTTTACAAACACTGTTTTGGATTAATCAGTACCTACATGACAATGAAAGAGAGATTCGGTGCTGAGAATTAATGACCTTAATTTTTAGTTAGCAGATCATATTTTTAATGTCACCTGATTTAATTTCAAAACAAATTATCATTAAAATATTTTAAAGCTTGAGCGTTGAACCACAATTGCACAACAAACGAACATTTGCTTGGTGTCACGGTACATAATCAACTAATTATAGATTTTTATACGTTTTCACGGCGCCAAAACTTTTTAAACGAGCCGGTAACCCTAATACGAATATCGCACCGGCCTGCGTTTAGGTAACACCGCAATTTGTACAGCAAGAGCCAAAGCTATCAGCGGACCGCTAAGCAGTTAACATTTCGTCACCGGCGTCTCAGCCCGAGCCGATGCCGCGTCTAACAATTAGTTTACGAAACAAAGGGTTTACTGCTGTTAAAAATCATAAAAAAGCGCGGTAATGATATATTTTATCTGTGCCAGAGCCACGCACTAGCTTCTGCCGTTTGCATGGACTCAAATGTTGTTTAATGTCTTTGATAAACTTATGAAACTAACCGCCAACTTCATTTTCACGTTTTCCATAACAAAATAGATATATTTTTAATTGTTTCAATTTACAAATATAACCTCATTAAAGGAAGAAATAGGCTTTTTATCACAGCTGCCGACGCCAAACAGAATATTGAGTCATAATTATAACTTAATTGCATTTAAAAATGAGTTTGATGTTCGGAAATTGCATCATTCGGAAGATATTTATATTAATATATTCTTTCATTACATATTGTAAAGATAACTCAAATTGATGATTTTATAAGCAAAACTGAAAAATTGATAAAAGTCTAAAAAAAGTCGAACACCGCATTTTGTGAAAAGTGTGCTTTGTCAAAGCGCCGAAAACGATACAGAACTTAGTGAAACAGAAAAATCAATAAATTCCAAATTCAAAAAGATAAGCCTTTTTTTATTTCATTAAAGGTGAAAAAATGTGTTAAAAATTATCACGAGCTGTTATCATTTCCCTATCGGCAGTATCAAAGTAAAATTGGCAAGGTTGTGTAAATTCAATATTTTGTGTGCAAATTTTGAAAATTAAACAAATTCCAGGTTGAGATTATGGCGCGGTAGCAATTTTTCGCCGACCGAGAGACGCCGGAGTTTTTTCATTAAAGCGTTCCGGACAGCGAAAGGAGTCTCGAAACTTCTTTAATATTGAAAAGATTTTTATTAGAATCGTTTACATTTAATGAGAGTCAGCATGTCCAGCCTTATCTGTTTATGCGCTCCTAATTTAGTAAGCCGCATACAGATATTTCTGAAAACACATTTTAACAATACACTTCATGCGAGAAGCTTCTAGAAGGCTTTCGTATTGTTTAAAAAGAAAACAAGACGGAATTGTTTTCATTGCTGTTCTTCATTTTATAAGAAAAGTTATATTCAGCCGGCACCAGTCGTTCCCGATCTGATTTTTATTTTTAAAATCACATTAAATTGTTTCTTTCGTTTTGTCATTTTTTTATTTTCCCTCGGGAGCACTTTACAATGAGGAGTCTTTATTTTTTTTGCGTTCTTTAAGCAAAACGGTATCACTAAACAATGTCAATTAACTTTATACCAGTTTAACCGCAAAGTTCAGTCTTGAAGACTTATTAATAAAATTCCTTTTGATCAATAAACCATCTTATCGTGGGTCAAGCACTAATTGACCTCTGTGCAATGTGGAGATTAACATAGTTCAGTAATAAAACCGTAACGAACTCGACATTTATATGTAAACGGTCCAATTTGTCACTTGACTTAATAACGTCGCATGTTTCGTTTGGAAATAAATTTTTTAACAAGGCAGAGGTGTTTACGCTCCGTGGAAACGAATCTTTTACGTGCGACTGAGCGAAGTTCGACCCTAATGTATTAAATTTAATTTTTCTTCCACAAATAATTTTGGCAATTCGACATTTAAATGCTTTGGCAACAATCCCTTCCTTAGACTGTCTACAAATTATGTGTTTGACATTGAACAAACATGAAATGACGCCCTTCATGTATTTCTAATACATCTTATATAAATTTGCTCTCTGCGCATCTCTAAATAAAAACCAATATGCCAAATCTCACACTCATCCATATGAAACATTTTTATACTTTTTACTTTTATACCATAAAACTGTGTACGCCTCAATAATCTTAAGGCGTATAAATTTTTCCTCCTCGTATTAATATATGCATAAGCATGTTCCTAAAAGATGGCTAACGAATGCAAATGACTCTAATTAATTTCGTTCCGCCGCTCTGGAATGGTAATTTGTTTTAATTATTGTCGTTTATATTTATAATTGCACGATTCTTCTTCACGCCAGGATTAAATTATTTCTTTATGACTATTTTACAGAGATTATCTCCACAGTTCACAGCTGTAGGAACACTGTAAGAGGCGTGTACCGACGCGACGCTAGCACTAGTGTTCGATCATAAATCTTGTGTACATACGTTCCATCCCTAACTGCAATATTAAATTTTATTGCCACTAGTGCCATACCGTAACAGTTGATCCGTTATTTTCCACAACAGCTTAAATAATATACTTCAAACAATAACTGCGTAATACATACGCTAAATACTAACGAGAAAGTTGATTTTTAATTTAAAGGGTTTGATAGAGCAACTGTTAGTATAAAACCTCCATATATATTAGAAATTCATTGACGATCCAGACGTTGGTTCGTATTAATAGAAGAGGGTAATTTATGCAACAGATTATGTTTATCAAAATAAATGAAATAATAACTGAAATAAATGAAAACCATGGTGGTAATAAATGAAAACCATGGTTTCAGAACGCGGAATATCAATATTTAGGTCACGGCTAATCGGATAAAAGCGTTGTAAGGAAAATTTCAGTATACTGTTGCATTAAAAGGAACTAAATCATATATCGGAGGTGACGCAGTAATTTATAACAGTAGTAATTCTGAGCTAGCGCGCTTACCATCAACGGCTGCATCGACACTTACCATCAGATGGGATGGCAGTCAAGTGCAGGCCAGTTTTGAATTAAAAAAAAAGAAAAAAACTCGTTATTATTTTTCGAATTTCTCCTATACATTGTTGAATGAAACCTATTCCATTTTGTAGCGTTTAATTAGTTTTTTAAATTCCCGACGTTTCCAGCGTTCATGGTCACAGGATAGTTCTTTTGTACAGTTTTATTAAGTATGGGTGAGCGAACGGGTAGCCTCACTTGATTTTAAATGATATAACATGTAGGGTTGCAGAAGCGATGCTAATTTTTAATGAAGTGAGCCCGGACGTTACCTGGCACTACCATCCTGTGTTGTAAGCACATTTTACATTCAATTGTATCACATGACAAACAGGCAGATTCGTAACGTAAATCTGGAATTAAAAATATTTCTCCCTTGTGGGAATCGAACTTACGATCCGTTAAGCCGGGCCTTCTGTCCAATTTACATATAAATTCCAAGTAAGTTAGCTAAGCCACGTGGCCAATGATTTACGTTTAAATACATAATGATATACAGGCATTTAGAAACTAATGCAAGCCCAATAAAACTCGTTCGAATAGTCTTAAACTTACTAAATGAGTAGATTAACGTAATTATTACGCAATAATGTATATGTATGATACGAATATTCAAAAACTATTCGGGTATGTGAGCGTCAAGCGTCGGTCGTAAAAGTTGTCCGCTTTGATGTACGGTTTGCCTCCCTGCCTACTAATTCCTGGCTTCGATGTCAGCACTCGAATGGCTTTTGCTTTACGAACCGACGACAAGGAACGTATTAAATAAAGTATTCATTGTCGAACAGACAGGTACACTAGCCGACAAGTCAACCGCGCCTTCTTTTATATAGAGATTAATGATAAGATTATATTTATTTTAATACTAACTTAATACTGAGTACTCGAGAATCAAAATCAATTCTTGGTAACGATAAAAAAGTAAAGTAACAGCCTATACATGTCCCACTGCTGGGCAAAGGCCTCCTCTATATAGAGGGTATCAGGGCATAGTCCACCACGCGGATTGGCAGACTTTACATATCTTCGAAAAATATTTTTTTTGTTATTATTTCGAAAATATGCAGGTTTCCTCACGATGTTTTCCTTCGCGGAGCACGTGATAAGTCAGCACTTAAAGTTAAAACTTCATTGGTGCCGGCACCGGGGATCGAACTCAGGTTGCTCGTGTATATGGAATTAAAGGCGAGTGCCCGGACACTGAGCTATCACGGTTCAACGGTAACGATATCTTATGTTATTTCGAATTATTTAATTATTCTGTTAATTATAAATTAGCGAATTCTTCAACTATTTTAATTGAAATACCAAATTAATATTGCAAAAGTAAGACATAAAAACAAGCGACTTTTATGTCCGTTTAAAATTTCATATAAATTGTTCTCATTCGTATCGCTCCTTAATAAAACTAGAAATCGATTATTCAAATTAATTCACAAAAATAATATCCTCTGCGGCATTTGCTATTAATAAAACAACGACAATGAGAAACGAAGGTCAATTTTTATAGGGACTTATTTCTAGAACTGAAGCCGTATTGAATACTTGAATTTTTATTTTAGATTAAACTGTCTACCAGTTGTCATTTTGTGACATAATAAGGCATACTTAATACATATAATATGTACTTAAACGAGGCGCGTTATTACGCTTTACATGAAAGCTTTCACATTTTTTTTCTTCTTTATCATCCATAAAATATACAACAGATCAACAAACAACAGAAAACGTGTATTATATGTGGACGACTATATGAATTTGAGAAAATAAAATCGTATTCAAAACTAAACTTGTATAAAGCCCTTGTTATCGAGTTATACAACAGAGATGGAGATTAGACTAAGCGGATTACGTAGTGATTGGTAGACAAATAGTCCGCGCTCTTGGAACCTTCATGACCGGGCTATCATTGAGCCGTTTGTAATAAAGCAGGCGGGCATTTGCATGGGAACGGTGCGAGATTTGCATATGTAAATTACTCTCCGTCTTTATTCGGGCCGCGGAATTCGGCTGCGCGTCCTTATGCAAATCTGTTCCCGTTCCGTGGACGAGTTTGACGTGACCGGAGACTAACTAGTGTGCGGCTTCTAATCATTGATCGAGCAAAAATCTCAGGCTTAGTTAGTTCTACAAATAGTTAACATTCCGGTGAGACGCACGGAAGTAGAGTCACAGTCTTTTTTATTTCCGAAGGACGGCGACTTGTTTTACTTTATACTAAATGGCAAGCCAGGACAATCTCGTAACGCCAAAAAGATTATAACCATCCAGTCAGGCAAACCGCAGAAGCACCTACATATATGTACATGTGTTCACGTTGGTCATTTATGGGGCCCTGGTAACTCCGCGATAGAGCTAGCCTTCGTGCTTCGGACCTGTTACCCAAGCTCGTTTTCGCTATCGTGTGAAATCGAAATTATCTAATCATCATAAACTTAAAGACAAGGGCCCATCGACGTCCGCCACAATTAGAGCAGATGTTGCCATGTCTGCCGGACAAAAAACCATCTTGAATAGAGCGCTAACTAGACAAAAAGCGCGGCCTATTAGCGCGTTTAATAACGCTATTACAGCGAAATAATCGGCCGCGAGAAACCGCTGCGGGCGCCCGGCGAACCGGAGAGGGAGACGGGCGAACAATGACGCCGCGCCGCTCATTTCTGTGCTCGCAAGCGAAATAAATAAAACAAAGAGGGCGCAAAAACTGCTCTGCGCACGCCAGCCGTCTCGGCGGGCACACGCGACGCGCCCACGGCCGCCAATACGCCGAACGTAACATTGCATCTGATAAAGGCACCATTTAATTACACGCGCAACATCGAAATGTTTAGGTCGCATGTAACCGTTTAACCCGTAATGCCCATTCGAATTCGTTACGGCGTCTGATACTATTGTCTACGCGACCGCGTCTTTAAATACTTTCTGTCAACAAATGGAGATGTGTTTAACAGACTGCGTTGAACAAATAGACAGGGGTGAGAAGGAGAGCTGAAGGCAACACATGTGCGATAAAAGCCAAACGCGGACAAGCGCATCTATGTATATGATATGTATACCTGGCAACTCATCGATGCACGAACGAGCTCTTCGGGCGTGCACTTATACTGGATGCACGCGGTATCCATTACAGAGCGGAAAAAGCGCGTCGGCCGGCGGCGTGCGTAATTGATTAGCGGTCGGCGAGGCCGCGGCACCTCTACAAACACATGCCGCCCTGGTACCACACGACGGTGATCGGCGAGCGGTCCCCAATTAAAATTCACTCGTGGCAGTTTTTCGCCAAATAAAATTTGCATTGAATGTGTCGCGCCCACGTATCAAATGAAACGGCCATCTTCCCAGTATAATGTAATGGGATTCTGCCGCCAACTACGCGCAAGTACGTATAAGTACGTAGCGCCCAGTTCTTAGAAACCTGGAAAACTCTTAGGAGCATGTTTCTGTCATTGATCTCTTTCAACATCTACAGTTAAATCCGCTATTATTACGGGAAGATCTAATGACTAAAACAAATATTCCTTTTTGATTTCAAATAGTTGTATCATTTATACGCTTTTAGAGCGAATTATAGACCAAAAACTTTAAACGAAAGCTACAATTCATAAATTATTGTTTGCATTAAAAAAATTCTTCTACATATTTTGTAGTAATTTTCGACTTATTAATCAGTTAAGAATGATTTAAAATACAAGAAGCTGAATCCAGCTTACCCTAGTGGTAAAATTTTTTTTCTTAAAATCTTGGTGAAGAAAACACTGGTGACCAAGATTTTATCAGATATAAAAATAAAAACTAAGGATAGAAGAAGATAACAATTACTAAATAAAAACTTAAAAGTATAAATAATAAAAAAAATTAAAGAATAATACGAACCTTTATAAGAACCAAATTGATTAGATACTATAACTCGACGGAGGCAACAGTTGTAAAAATACCCTCCGAAATTATAACAAAGGGACGCAACTAATGCGCCATACGAATTTAAGCAAGACTCGAAGCAACAATAGCGGGGCGGGCTAACTCGAAGAGTCCCCTCGAACATGCATTATTCAAAGCACGTAGCGTCATTGAGAAAGTGCTTTGTGATAGTCATACAAATTGCGCCAAGTTGAATTTTAATGTGTACGTTCTATGAAAACTCTTCACGGTAACACCGGCGAGTCTTGTTTTAAAGGCACTCTCGCCTCGTGAAGTCCTCGGTCGCGTTTCATTGGTCAAGGATGTCACGTCAAGTGTACAGAGAAATGAATAATTTGTCTGCCGACAGTAGCCATGCTTCTGGCCTTAAATTTGTAATCTTAAAATAGGCAGTGAGTATGAAAATAATAAAGTATCTCCGATTTGACTGAAAAGCATTAAATATTGCATTTGGTTATAATAGACTAGCGACCCGCCCCGGCTTCGCACGGTTGCAATGTATTATACATACATTTATATGTATAAACCTTCCTCTTGAATCGTAAAAACAACCGCATCAAGATCCGTTGCGTACTTTTAAATATCTAACCATACATAGGAACGGAGAGACAGCGGGACGACTTTTGTATACTATGTAGTGATACGTAGATGTAAACAAAAAAATAATTATATGGATTCTGTGTATTACACAGATTTTATGGTATCGGAAAATTTTAAAGTTATAATACTCTAAGCCGCAAAAGGAACAGGTCGTTAAAAAAACTGTGACAGTTGTAATTTTAAAACAAAAATAAAAAAAATCTTCTAAGGCAATATGAATTCATATGACATATCTATGTAAATGGCAATCAAACTATATTATATAGACGATAATATTATTATATACAGCCTAGCCTATATAAGTTGATATCCGTATTTTGTTTACATATGCATATGTACCGATATAGATCTATTTCTATATATATCGAATGTTGAGAACACAGATTTATGCATAGATATCAATTTATTTTGTTAGAGAAACGATAAAAACACCGATCGAAAACCAGTTGAGTTTTTACGACTAAAACGAACAAACAACATATTTAAAGTTCAAACCAATCTAACGCCTCGCGTTCCGCGTTTCGCGCCGGAGTGTGAATTCCGACACCGAATATTAGGTTAGAACATTAACACTTTCAACGTGAAAAGGACACTAGCATATTTACACAAATCACGCTCAGGTCAGCAGTGTATTGCTCGACACTAAAACATAGTAATGAATAGTAGAAGAGTAGTGCAAGCCTCGACAGTTTTCGCTAAAACATTACTAAGCTAATCCTTTAAAAGTAACGCGTCTACAATGGAAACGCATAGCACCTGCTCGACGGCGCATTTCATCGGGATAAAAACAAAACAAATATAACCGACGCGTGGAGGAACATACCGAGCGGGTAGACCGAGCAGAATCCATCCCCCCCGGGGAAGCGAACTCACCAGCCTGGATTAATTCGTGTAATTTAAACTCGAATACCAGGAGAGCAGAAACCTGAGTGGGTATTCAGATGGAGTGTGGGCGCTGCGATTTCGCGCTGAATTGCTTGCCAACTTAAAGTACTGCGCTCACAATGCACGGCCGGATGCCGATTTGAGCGCGTTCGAAATGTTCAGAATTACTTACGTATCAAAGCTTCAATATACGGTGAATATGTAATGTAATACGTATTATGTTTAAAGTTTGTTTAATCTATATCTGAAAGTTTTATTTCGTAGTGATAGAAGTGTAATGTAATTGCTAAACGCATTAACAGGGTAAGTAAGTGATTGTAAACCGATATGCCACGATGCCCGTGAAGGCATACGTTCTACATCCGTTCAGATACAAGGCGTAGCATAGCGTACAACGCGTCTGTTCAGTGTGGGGTGCGAGAGGGGGCGCCCGCCACCCCTCAGGGTGGGACAGCGAGGTGGTTATTTCATCGCGTCTGGCTACAAGATGGCAGACGTTTGCGGTTGATAGTTTATAGTTATTGCGAGCGAGTGCCGCGCTCGGAGCGGCTTTATCACATTGTTAGCGCTGTTACCCGAGTCCACCGGATTAAGTGGAGATCACACTTATCCCCTGACTCGGCGTAATACGTTTACCTTACGATATGCGATCGTGTTTCATTTAAAAGCCATTATATTTGCCGTGCGTCGATGACTGAACAGGTTTTGATTTCTAATCGACTCCTCATACATTCCCTTGGCTCCCATGGAGCAACGCGTATCACTCAACTTTATTTATGCAATGCTATTAAGCTCCCGACTAATTAACATCAATAAATTAAGTATTTAATTTTTATTTAATGGTATTTTGCCGTTCGATAGTACAATTTGGGGTCTATATTCGTTCCTAACGAGAATCCATTAATCCTAATCGTTTCAAGTATGCCTCGAGGGTGGAAAAAAAATAGAAAGGTAATACCGATTTAATTAAAACACAATGGAGGCACGCGGGCGGAAATTTATTTCCCCCATCTAGCAACTTCAAAGGGCCGAGAGGTGTCGCGCGTCGGAATAAATCTTTCCCCGGGATAAAAGTGGAAATGGCCGGGACGAGATCTATATAAATGTTGCGATTCACGCGAGTTTCTTTGATCGATTGCCTTCGCTAGCGAAGTACTGCTTCGCCTGCGGGTCGCCTCGTTCGTTCCTGTCATATCGGAATCTTGAACATTGTTTAAGAAATGTATTGCCGACGAGTTGATATGGGTATTTCATTTCGCCGTTTCGGGAATTATGACTCTTTCACCATGCAGTGTATATAGTTGTGTCATGTCTATATCTAAGCTCCGTCACATTTTTTTTGAGATTAATAATTTTTTTGTATAATAAAACTAATAAATCCATAAGATCAGCACGGCAAGCGTCAACCCCTCGCGTTATAAATCCGGGCACACAAGGAGAGCTTTAATTCTGATTTACCGATGTCTTTACTAACAGAGTTACTTTCTACGTAGTGCACACCTCCAAGGCTTTACATATCATTTCATGCGTTAGCTCGAGTAATAAATCACTCGGTGAAACATTTTCTGCACAGTTCGAGGAACAGACTATGCACTGGAGACAAATAAAGTCGGGTGATTTATATTTGTAGTTGAATGGAAGCTTTCAGGCATTATAAAATAGTGTATATGAGTTACTAATAAAATACCCAGAAAGTTATCAATATAATAAATAAAATGTTTGTATTATTATTAGTATAATTTCCTCTTGTTTCATGAAGCTATATCTGTTATTTCACTAATCGCTTTAATACTAACAAACCATGAATCAAGTGTAGGTATTAATTAACAAGTTCGTTAATTAAATCTTGACTTAAATGAACATTTAGTACTGCCCTCCATAATGTCAGTAGATTTATTTAAACAAGTTTTAGCCGGTTTCATTATACGAACTATTAATTCCTTAATAATAATACTTCTATATAAATTTTGTACTATTGATAAAAGATAACATTCCTTAAACGTGATAATAATATTTATGTTCACAATCGAAACAGCCTTACGACAAAAAGAGAAGAATGGACAAGGGAGACAATGCGCAATTAAGATACAATGATTCACCTCGTTAGAAGCGGTTAACACCGCAGCCAACAGACGAAGAATAGACCAAGAGAATCAATCTAGAGAAACGAAATGGGTTAATTCCATCGTTTAATATAACATTGTCCGTATATTGACAAATTTCGTGAATGATAATGAACAATATTCCATGGAGAAAATTTCAGTACGTCTTGTATTGAAATTTTCTCCATGGAATATTCCAGACGTCAGTCAATCTTGACAAATCTTTTATTGCCCAAACAATTACTATCCAATAAAAAACGACGCGAGCATTTTTGGCACCTTGACTGTGTACTTCGAGAACATCTTAACATTCTGTGTAGATCAAAAGTCTGTAACTTTCCCAATCACCGAAAATTGTTATCCGTCGAAATTCAATTAAAAAGTTTTCATTCATTTAGCGAGGAATCGTTCGCGAAAGTCTTATTCGCAGAAACGATTACGTCGCCGAAGAGAATTCATCTCATAAATTTATACAAAGATAAAGCCCGGGGCTCAACCCGAGCGAGAATCTTATTAAATATACTGTAATTGTTTAAGCTCGGAGGATGGAGATTAAATGTGAAACTTTTCGAGTCTTTTGCCGTTTTAAAAACATAAAAGACTACGTTTAATGGAATAAATGAGTGTCTTCATAAATAGAAAAACACTGAAGTGGCAACATGAATTTAACAAGTGTCTTTATGATAAACTTTCCACAAGAATAATATAATGATTTACTTTTTTTCTTATATACGATTCATTTACTAACAATTTTTTTATGAAGTTACTCGTAATTAGGCTGGAATACATATCTACATTTGCACTTTTCCGCTTAATAGCGATAGAGATAACTTTATTTCAACAAAATTCACATAAGGAATTTATGGTTTTAATAAATATTAAATGGACGTGGCATGGTTTAAATTGTTAAAACGACACCAGTTTGGATATAGGAATGTTAATAAGACATCGAACAGGGCCACCTATACTTGTTTAATGTATTACCCATCTTTGGCGACATGACACCTGAATCTTTAGCAACAATGAATAAAAGATAAGAGAAATAACTTTCGAACGGCCGACACTAAAGACTGTGTGTGAGATGTGGCGTAATGGCTCAGAGCGCGCTGCGCAAATAAACAGCGTCACAATAAAAACGGAGCATGTTTTATTAGTTACCACAAGGTGATTAGTAAGTAGGGCTATGCAATTAGTGGGCATGCGGTGGGGCCGAAGCAGCCATGTGTCTGCGGGCGCAGCTATTAGTAATGTTAAAATTTATAGTCTCCTAAAATTTATAATTATAATTTATAATCTCATCTGTTCGTTTCGTGTTTATTAAAGTTTTATAATATTTGGCTGCTTGAGTTATTTTCTACCTATTTTTTTCATTGTGCTTTTTTCACGAACACAAAACCGAGTTGATTATGACGACTATACTTTGTCTTTTTTAGTCAACCTCCATCCATATGGATACTGCTACGGTAAGTGCAATAAAATAAATATAACCTTAAATTCATTTTTTACTATATACTTACTCATAAATACAGAGAAAAACTCAATGACATAAAAGAAAGGGTCATTTCATGTTTTAGTTTAAAGTAGTAGTAGTAAGGATTTAATGCAGATGGAATGTAACGTTGGCGATGCAATTAATTTCTTGACACTTTAATTGACATCAATTGACGATCGTAAGCGCTCTAGTAAGTGCACGAACTGTCCCAAGTTGCATTAACCAGCTAGTAATAAACAATAACATAGATAGAATGGAAGACCAACCGATACTTTATTTATCCTAGAAAATAATTAAAAGCAATGCTATAAAATCCAACAAAACCAGACTTAAATTCATGACTATAACGTTGATTGATATTCATTAGAAATTAACCAATCATATAAAAAAATACTTTATACACATGTAAAATCTAGTAAATAACGTAACTAGTTACTGTTTGAAAATAACACTAAACAAATATTCGTCTGTTGTAATAAACTCTTTGAAACAACTTGGGTGGCATCGGCCAGGATTGCATAACCGGCGTAGCAGTAAAAGGTTGCAACTGCAAGACGCGGTATTAAAACTTTAAAAGCCGTGGCCGTGGCGCTTTGTGCACGGCGGTTTAAATGCACTAATGGCTCTTGAAACAATCGTGTGTCTACGCCACGCTAGCTGCTTCGTCCGTATTCCCACTGAGAGACAATCAAAGACGCCTCATTATTTGGCAGATATACGGCGCAAATACCAAGATTTTGACAAGTCGGTGTTTATGATGCTAGTCATTATGATGCTCAGCAACCCGTGTCTTAAATATAAAAAAATATAGGATGATTTATTTAATCTATTTCTGTTGCTTTTTTATGTGACCAATTAACCCATAACCAGTGGGTTACCCATTTGCCTTAGAAGAGGTGGTACTTCTGGTAGGCCTGCGTTAAATATTTATCTTTGCTCTTGCGTTTAACGTTATGGGAGATAATCGCCCCGCCTTGATAAAACTTGGTGACACAACTGAAATGTCACCGAAAATCACTTCATACTAATTTGTATTAGTATGAAGTGATTTTCGCAGCGTTCGGGAAACTTCGGCAAATATTCTCGTCGAATATACCTCAATGTTTGAAGACTAAAGTCTTCAATCAATGTGTGTTGCCAGTGATGACCTACGGAACCGAGACGTGGTCCTTCACTGCTGGCCGTATGAGGAAGCTCAAAGTCGCTCAGCGAGCTATGGAGCGGGCTATGCTCGGTATTTCTCTGCGTGATAGAGTTCGTAACGAAGACATCCGCAGTAGAACTAAGATAACCGACATAGCTCAGAGGATTAGCAAGCTGAAGTGGCGATGGGCCGGCCATATAGCCGCGTAGAACCGATAACCGTTGGGGAAGAAAGGTTCTCGAGTGGCAGCCTCGTACTGGCCATCGCAGTGTAGGACGACCCCCCACTAGATGGAGTGACGACCTGTGCAAATGTGCGGGAAGTCGATGGATGCAGGTGGCTCAGGATCGTGCTTCATGGCAGTCTGTGGGGGAGGCCTATGTTCAGCAGTGGACTCAAACAGGCTGAAATGATGATGATGATGATGATGAAGTGTTATATTTTCTCTCATAAAAGACTTTCTTCATAAAAGAAATTTTTGTAAGTATGAATAAGTTTAGAATGGCACCTACATAGAGACTACAGATTACTTTTAGACATGTTATTTTTAGTGCGGCTTAAAGGATTATAACTTAATTTAGATTAGCTTAAAAACAAAAGTACAGTCTAACATATAATGGTGTTTTCGTTCTGAATCGTAATAGTCTTTCTAGTTAGTGTTTCTTAAAGTCTCTACCTACAGTGTTATAAATGCACGAACGCTTTGCAACAGAAATTTCAGTGCCTTAGCATTTTTAGTTTTATTAGACTACAGTGAGAAGTGGTTTTACACGAGATGCAGCATTTCGCTTTGAATTCTTAGTCTTTTTCACTTCGCCCGTGTTATGTAATTTTTATGCTAAACAAAGAAGCGAGCGGTGTCCGACTATTTTTTTTTAATTGAACCCGTTTAATTATTAAGAAAGAAGGATAGTCGCTTTGCTATGATGATAAACTTACTCATGCTTCATCAACTCGTAACCGTGTAAAATATGGAACCTTTAAACGTTAAAAAGCGATTTGTATCCAGCGAATAGCTTAAGAGTTAATGCCAATAAAATATAAAGAAGTAATCAAGTAAGAGGCGGTCGGCGCTCGATTGCTCGCCAGAGATCACTGCCGCAGATAGCGAATGATAGATCGGATGGGTTTGATCTGATGCGATACGCTAATTGCGTTATATACCAGTGTTTTCATTCGAGACAACTTTATCGCGATTTCGCATCGGTAACATTATCAATTATTATCGCAACAACAATAAAAGCTGTTGATGCCTAGACAACGGGCGCGAGCAACGCCATGTTTATTGCGTGCGTTTGCAACGGATTAAACATAAAAAAATTGAAAGCAACGGAGCGTGTACACTTGTAAACGCGATGGGTCGACAAGCCGTGTGTACGAAACCAAAAAGAAAAACTATGCAAGCAATAAATAATACCTCGTTAGCTTAATTGTTGGTACAATAGCTACTAGGAGCGCAGAAATAGCGTTGTTAACGATACCGAGCGTGTTTGTGAAAGCGACGAAGTTTTCATTAATTATATTTTATTATCTTTCTGCCCCGTTGAAAGGTATGGAGCGAATAAAGATATTCTTAAAACGCGATAATACGCGCTCGATCATTGTTGAATGGGTACTTTTAACCATAAATTACTTCAACCACAATACCGCCCACTGTTGTACACTTTTTACGACGAGCTCTAACGTTTACCAGTATAAACCATCTATTAATTTAATCAATACAACAAGGTTTGATATTGCAAGTAACAAAAAATATATTTTTGTATTACGATTTAGGGTAGGGTAAGTAAAATAGGAGAAAAATTATATGACGAAATATGACGTAACTAATTAAACGCGAACTAACCAACACGTAGCGAGGATATTTCATAGTGG
The DNA here is from genome assembly GCA_933534255.1 of Iphiclides podalirius. Lineage (NCBI taxonomy): Eukaryota > Metazoa > Arthropoda > Insecta > Lepidoptera > Papilionidae > Iphiclides > Iphiclides podalirius. Next base: position 10,294,317 of record OW152826.1, read on the forward strand.
TTGTTATTAAAATGAATTGTTACGTTTCTAGTTGAGAATTAATTCCCGAAACGGGTCGTTCCATCGCACCGCACGTAGCACGGGCGTTGTTTCAAAGATAAATTGCGACGACTTATATAATAGGCACTAGCGCTAGAGTGGAGCCGGTAGTTAGTGTCACGGCCGTCTGTAATCAGCGGCTACTTTGCATCCCCGCTGCGTGCGTGCCCCATTCCCACTAGCAATTTCCTCAACGGGCCGCGTCGCAAATGACCTCGTCCAGCGAGACTATCTCCTCGGTTCTATACTCGCCTAGTACTCCCCACGAACAATATTACACTTGTATGCTGTTTTCTAACGATTTCTTTTAACTTTTAATTTTTTAAATCTGCTTTTTAACTTCTCCAGAGACAAATAATTTCTGTCGAATGGAAATAAAAAAGGCGCAACACGAACAAATAAAAGACACAGTGGAAACGATCAAATGATAACCTTTACCACTGGATATCTCGAACCGGTGGTATAAACACAAAGAAAAGCTATTAGGCGGGCGCGTTTATACGCCGCCGGAGACCGTGTTCCCGTCATTTAATGCGCGCGCGGAGACAATAAACCCCGCGACCGTAAACCCCTTAAAACGCGCTTCTATCGCCGCGGGAATGAATCAATCAGCCGTCGAAGACACCATCGGTTTATCGCCACGCCGGAATCGGAACGGGGGACGGTCGTCGTGTTCGGGCCTTCATAAACAATTCACGCCGGCCATTACAGCCGCGATGAATAGGTCAATAAAGTGCCGAGATAAGACGTGTAACATAATGCCGTTTAAAAATAGCGGCGATAAATCACGGTCCGCCGCACTCGGGCGTTGTTATTATTGCGAGCGCTAATGCGACGAGTTAGCCTTAATGCGATGTTCAATGCGCGCCGTCTCGCTCCTCAATAGACGCTGATGCGAGTCGCTTAACAAGAGTACCGCAACAATGGCTCGGAACGTTCAAATTCACACGCACCGTCGACTCGGCAAACAAAGAGATTACCGGTATCGCCTTTATTCCGTCCGCACCTCGTAATTTACGTAGAGCTAACGGCGACTGCATGACTTTTAACTCGCGAATTTGACGGCTAACGGAGTGTCTAATTGTCGAGAGATAATTACTTGACATAATAACGGTCGAGTTGAGTTTTACTGGTGAAACAAAAATATTTTTTTTACAGCTACAGAGTGGAGAATGCGTTGAGCGTACGTGCCCAATGCCGTGCATTAGTGATATTTGCGTCGTTAACGCTAGACTGGACGTGGCAGTTGCTCCGCGTCCCCCGCTACGGACAATAAAACCGGCCGTAATAAAGTTCACACATGTCGCCTGCCGACCGCAAAGGGAACAAAACTCTCACCTGCCCGGCCAGTTCGCTCTTACCTGCAAAACATAAACGCATACTGTTATTATGAGATCGAGCTTCCAAATTTCCAAACACAGAGCCAGCGAACAAAACTTTTGTCCCACCATAATTTTGTTCGGGTAAATTAACCTGTCGCAATATCCGTCCACACTAAACGATTGAATTTGTTTATGTTTAAATGATTCGAAATTTGAATATCTTGTTCTATAGCGGCATGTCATCGAAAACAAAATTTAAGCTGCGAACGTTCGATCCACTCGTGCATTTGAATTGTCGATCGGCCGTGTTGTTGCAAATCCGACCCAAAGTCCAAGATGTGTAGGGTCAATGTCGCTCTAGGTGTTGGATAGAGCAGTACTTCGTATTCGTGTATTGGAGCGTGAGCAATCTGAAACGCCGAGTGTGCAGAGGGGCTCATAACGGTGAGAAATAAAAGTGGGGCGCTTGCACGCTACTTATGTCGCCCGCGTCCCCATCCACTCGCAAATGTCTGTATGACAAACACTAACGGCTTAACAACGAACAGTAGTAGACAGCGATTGTCCGAATTACATACGCCCATTCAAATTCAAATATCCTTTATTCAGTATAGAAGCATTACACTTATTTATTATCAAAATATTACTACCGGTTGGGAAAAGAAAAGCCACTGACCTGAGAAGAACCGGCGGAAGAAACTCAGCGGGCCGTAACAACCATTATGATCATCGCAAACTTAGAAAACACCATTTACTATCGTCTCCAAAAATTACTTTCGCTTCTTTTAATTTTACTCCGGCTAAGTTCGTTTTTAGATATCGCCTGTATAAAAAAATGTAATATGTCATTTACGCGTCTAACCTCGACGTATTTAGACGGGTTCGATGCTACCCAGAAGCGTTTATATAATTATTATTACATTGTACGCTGTAATTCATGTAATGTCCGAAGCGCACATACATCGTAAGTACACGTGGGAGCCCATAAAATACCGGTTTGAAGCGAACATAATGAATGGTTAACGTTTAATTCTTAATTGTGTCCGATCCAACACAACTATCGCGGGCGACAAGTCACTCTGCCCGGTCCGCTGTGTTCGGCAGCCCATTTATTGCCTACCGATTGAATCGAATGCACCGCCAACAATGACTTAAAAATAAAGATACGAACGGGGGACCCTCACAGGACAATTGAAAATAACAAACTATAAATCTTGCGTCCGAAAGAAAGTCGTTCACTTTAAACGGACTGTTTATAATGATTGTAAGTGTTTTCTTATTTAATAGAATCAAATACAAAAGCATGTTTCAATCGGTCAATAAATTGTTATTTCCAGAGAAACATTTCGTTATAAATGGTACGCTATTTACTCTAACGACAATTACCAAAACTTTAGTAAAGTAAAAAATTTAAAGGCTATGATTAATGTCATTCGTACACGTTCAGAAAAACAATGTTTTAATAGTATCATTACATCGATTACATTATAACATGAATACGACGCGAAAAAACAAAAGCAATTATTTGAGATTTCTTATTTCTACGTTAAAATAACTTGTTTAATAAAATGATTTACGACCAAAAACGCCTTGATTGATTGAATTATTAACCGTATTGGTGAGTTCGCAATAATAAATTAAACGTAACGTATTAAGGTATATCGGTAATTTATTGTACTTCAACTCGTGACTAATAAATACTAGATTTATCACAGCGTACATCATGTTCAGAGGAGATTGAGTAATCCATCTGATGATAATCAACGGAGGAGCGAGATCATTGAATTCGAAATTGAGGTACCAGGGCACCATCAGTCGAGCAGCGATAGAGACGGACGCGACCGGCCGCGGCGGGCCAATTACCGCGGCGCGTCAACAGTGATTTACGATATAATGGCCGCGCGCAATGCCTACATTGTTTAAATGCCTCGGCGTCGGATGAAATCTGTCCATCGCTCGCCCGCATTTCCAACGAGAGCTCTATATTTATTCCACTCGAAAGCCTCTGCAGTCCCAGTCGGCCCGCTTTTTAATTATGTTTTCGCTCAGTGCGTTTTTAATGGTATAAAATTCATCATGACATCTTAATTTTACCAACAATTCGCGCCATTACATTGAAAACATAATGGAACAATTTACATCGTTATCGAGTCTCATTTCTAATTAATTAAATCATTAGAATTATTAGAAAAGTTAAATTAGTACATCCAAATGACAATAGACAATCTTCTTTCCAAAATTCCCTCTATTAAAATAGTCGAGGACAACAAAATTAAACATAAGATTAAAAAATAAATAACATGTCGGAAATTTTATCCATGCATTTACTACGAACGCTTAAATTCAGGAACAAATTAATTCAATCCACGGTCGTTTTAAATTGAACCGAACTCGTATGCAAATACATGAGTGGAACAATATAATTACGCAATTTAAAATCTGCAGCCGGTGTGTGTAATTTGGCTTTTCCTGTAAATCGGTGCTGCAAATTAAACGGATGGATCGATTGATGACATTTATCGTGACATAGGCCGTCAACGCATTTTTAAATTAATGTCTATCAAAAGAGCTCGACAAGACTGTAGTTATTGAAGAGAAATATATATTCAGTAAACTCTCAGTTTATGTATTTTTTTATAACATTCTTGATTCAGTGCATTTTGTTGCTGTTAAAATGGTAACCTTTATTATTTACTTTATTTCTAAACGATACCGTACATATGATGTAGTATTAAAGTCAAATTAACATCATATGTACACACTTTAACACAGACACATCTTTTCTACGATATGAATAACATAAAAAAAATTAAGAAAAAACAAATGAACTTCAAATAAACATAATGTTATACAATATGCGTAAACGTCGAAAAATCTCGACCTATCAGCCTCTAAGCGAGATCGCGTGGGAGTGACATTTGAATACGCTTACTCGTTTGATGCCACCACGCGGTCGTATAGTTAATTATGCGTAATTATCGATGCAACCCACCCTCTATTAGTTTTTATAAGGTCCCCGTTGGGCGTAAACAGCCGTCGGGCCGTAATTAAGTGCTTAATTTAAGAAATAAACGGCCCGGACCGGTCCCATAAAAAACACGATCTCCATCGACGGAGAGCCGCTGCGGGCTAATTTAAAGTCGACGGCTCTGGGGGGAGAAAAAACGCGCGTCGCATAAACACTGTCATTAAACGTCTGCCGCGATGTTTCCAGTAATTCTGTCGCAGCTGCCCGTACCGTTTCCGAATGTGACTGCGCCGTAAAAAGCAATTGCCAGCGCCCGCGAGCCTTTATTCGTTTTTATAAGCCGATTGCTGGGGAAAAAATAATCTGCTCACGACCTTAACGTTTCGATATCGAAAAAACCGTTACGAATTTTGTCTCCTATAAGAGCAACGTAAGAAGATTTCTCATTATTTTATCTTGTCGGACTCTAGCATTGGAGTTGGTTAAATATACCGCACGACCAAAGGTCACTATTCAATTACAACGAGGAATCGGTAAAAAGTGTAACTTATCAACAATTCAAATACCCTACGCTAATTTCACCATTTAATTGATTATTCGATAATTTTCACTCGATGTCGCTAGCATTTGGTATTTAAACATACTATTCAGGTAATGTTTAGGGATTCTCTACATACTTTTTTGGGACAAACGAGACGTGATGAGATAAATTAATTTTACCTACGTTTTTCAAGAGATTTCACGCACGATGTTATCATGCAACGATTATATGTTATAACCAAAGCAATTAATCTGGATAGTATTAATATTATCTAGCCTTTAAATGTATTATCTACTCAATTGGGATAAAGTGATTACTGGGCCAGGATTGATGGTAATATGGGATTCATGGTAATATTATATATTTTTTGTTATTTAAAGCTGAAATAATTAAGTATTTCAGTTATAAGAACATATCAAAAGTTGTACGTAACATTTTTAATACAAATTTGAATTATAACTCTTCAAGCGTAAAGTGAACGTAGTGGATAACGTAGTGGTTAGCATTCAAAAATTACTGAAGATCAAAAGAAAATGAAATGAAAGTATTAAAAACATTACTCAGTATAAGCACCGAAAACTCTTCACTCTTATTAAAATATGTAGAAAAAAAAATCTAAATCTCTTCACTCTTAGAAATCTCTATCACCTTTCATCGTGATTAAAACTTCTGTGTCGATTTTGATTGAATCTTCATGAAATTGACTCCGGTTTCTCTCTTCTAATCTGATTTTCGTTATGATTTTATATATTTTCCGCTTGTGTTCTATTCAAATGTTGATCAATATGTCACGAACAAATTTACCTTTGCATCCAAACTTTGCTTGCTTCTTGACCACGGCTTATTCCTTAAGTAATAATTTTACGACTTATTTCTGCATTATGTGTTTTTTTCTTCATTATTTGAATGAATAATCTTTTATAAAATGGAATGGTTTATTACTTTAACTAATTCTAGCTAGATATTGTGAAATTATATCTGAATACAGTGGTTAAAAAACCGTTTAATTATCATAATATCTATTCTATTACTATTAGTATAATCGCTATTTAATCACACTTTCTGTTACAATATACACATAAATAAACTGCGTCTGCGTTCGTGAGTCTATTTATTTAAAAATCCCGTGTAGCATTTAAAATTAGTATTAGCAAACATTAAAACAACAAACAAATCGTTTAAAGTAAACATTGGCACGGAATGATGTCCAGTTGACGTTCGGCTAATCGTTGGATCGAATAAAAAAAAAGTACATTAGAGTTCCCGCCGTCAAATAAACATCCCAAGTCGTTTGCGCGCACGAAGAACGTTTTATTTCAGCCTTCTGCTAAAAATATATATTTACGGTTATCGGGAAGAATGCGCGCGTTTTCAAAGGCTAAAAGAGATGTTTGTTTATTTTGTGCCCCGGCTCGCAGTCTTAGTAACATTATATATGGATTCTCGTGTCTTTGAAATATCAAATATGCATGATATTACGTTTAAAGCTTTTCCCTTTCGTTACACTTTTTCAACTTTGAAGATATTTTTAAATACGACAAGGTAAATTTATTAAGATCATTAACTTTTAGGAGTTATATTTGTAAAATAAACAGTTAATTTCCTCGTCGCATCCTAAGAAAATACTAATGATAAGTGGTCGGGTGCTTTCAAAATGCCGGATTTTAATTAGTTTCCACTGACTGAAGCATATGAATTTAACAAATTTTAATGAGCACCAGTCGCTTTGTTCAGATAACAGGGGCCACGTCATTGCGAAAGGAAGAAGACTTTGTTTGAGACGTGAATCGGCATTGAGTTCGTTAAATTTAGAAGTTCAGTTCAACAATGGATGACTTCGCCAACCAGAGGCTAGTGGTAGCTAGGTATCCGAGTAAACTCGCTTTAAGGCGACAAACAAAGTTGTCGACATCAACGAAAGTTTAAATGCAATTTAAAGTGTCAAAAAGCGATATATAAGTCGCGTTTCGTAATGGTCATGAGTGTGATAACCGGGGTCCACTTTTATCAAGGGTCATCAACGCATCTGCAATACCTCTGGTGTTGTAATTTGTGCATGGGCAGCGGTATTCACTTAATCAAATTCAAAGTCAAAATATCTTTATTCAATATGCTCAACTTAAGCTCTTATTAAACGTGAAGGAAAACTACAAAAAGAGAACTACCACCGGTTTATAAAACTAGACCTGAACAGAGAAGAACCGGCGAGAAACTGCGATCTTGTTCTCTTTTTTGTGATGCAATTGTACAAACTTATTTAGGTAAAAATCAGCAGCAGCCACACAATTGTGCCTTGTCCTCAATGTATTCTTGGATAATATGATATGCCCTTGCCATTAGGGTAGCTTTTACAAATTGTTTGAAATTGTTTATACTTAGTTGTTTGTAGATGTCACCTATTTTATTATAAACTAAACATCAGGTGAACCGCCTGCTTGCTTGATATCTTTTCACGTGTTGCGCGGTTGCTGACGCCCGTTGACATGTCGAATCCTTTTGAATCCGATGCCTTTAAGACAAATCTTGTATCTTGTATTAACTGATGTTTTTGCTTTCAGTCCCGAGACTATTAAAGCTTCATCTGACGCAGAACCGGTGGGCTAGCCAGAACCCACGGGTTTGGGCCCTCCGCTGTGGGTAGGGCCGATATAAGACAAACGTTCATGCTGTTCAATGCTCAAAATCAGCCGCGATCATCCGTTGGGAAGTCCAAAGCCAGTAGTTGAAGGGACCACCGAACTCACAATCAGAACAAGTCTGAATCGCAAGATTTGTTCTCGCGATAAGGTAACAAACCAACTTGACCACGACGCGGCACGCCACTGAGCGCTTCCAAGAAGGCATGTGTAGTTTTTTCGGCATCTAAATCATCACGCTCACGCGATGTGACGTGTAAGGCGCCAGTAACCGCGTCTCGGGCGATCGTTCGCGCGTATTTCAATTATCTGCGAGCTGATCTGTGTAATTGTTGAGTACGACTGCCGCGCGTTAAACATCGCATCGGTCACGATATACAAGATTGGGCACAAGTCCAACTATAACAGTATAATTGATGTGTGAAAGAATATTAGCAGGTATTGCGCTACGCCGCTCGGTAATGACGAAGTAATACGGTTTATTAATGAAACGAAATTCGTTCCAGTTATTGCGCAGCACATGAATAATAAGTGTCTGAGTTAGCAGCACTCGGATTTATCGTTTTTAATTTTTGGTTATTTAGCGACTTGACGACCCGATTAGATAGCGCACCCCTGACTTAGTGCCGGAGTGGTTTTCAAGTGTTGGCTATTTATATATATTTCATATATAAATATTTACAAAAGAAGCATACGTTAAAGTATGTTTATGTTTCATCTACTACCATAGTTTGGTAAGTGTGGGACGAGATAACGTTCACGTTGATTACCTCGTTAATGCATTCGTCAGTACGTGCGAATTTAGCGGAACAAAAGGTAATCGTATTTTAGTACTGTGCGTTCAAACCTCCCCGTGTGAAAACTCACAAATAAAGTTAAAATATTTCAAACGTGACTAAACAACTAAGTTTAAAATTTAAAGCTGGATGCAAAAATTATTCCTATTACAATTGTTTAACTAGCAGCGCAGTAAAGTGAGAATCGCATGAGCATAGCGGGTGTTTCCTCAGCATTTTCATTAAAGAAGCCGTCTCATTATAGACATGGCTTGCGTCGAACCGGGACCCCCGGTGGCAATTAACGCCGCACGAAACTTTATTTAATCCGTTCGCCGGGTAACGCCGCCGCGGCGCGCCCGCTTGAGGAAATTATTTCGAGCCGCCAATTCCGCTACATTTGCGACGCTCGACTGCTACTACGGTCGCTTTATTATGCCCTGGTACTTTGCAGATATTAACAAAGTCTCTTTCGACAGCAATAAAAACGTTATCGTTAAATGTTTACTACTATCTGTATCTTAAGCTAGATACTTCTTTGAAATATAAAAAATCTAATAATAATTGAATTGGTGAAAGAAACGATTTAACTAAAAAATCATTTTAAATCATTATTTTCTACAGTATCTCCAAATAAGTTCTATCGTACGTCAAAATTCGGCCATAATTTTATAAAATAAAAATAAACTTTAATAAATTATTTACTTTATTCGTCTTATTAAATTAATCGAAAATTTTAAAAATTATTTGGTGATAGTCTTTTTACCTTCTATGTTTGACTAAATTCTGACTAAAGTGTTTGGACAACACATTAAACAAGACATCATTAAACATTAATTCAAGTATAAAATTAGATCTAAAAACAAATTGGACAATGTAAATGCGTGCATTTCATTACCATATAGGTACAAGGGAAGAACAAAGTGGAGCGGACTGAAGCAATGCACCTAACACATTTCAAAAACAACATACCGCCACGAAAGAAACACAGCGTGAATTGTGTTTAAACATATTTACGGGCTACAGAATGTTACTTGTGTAGTTTGTTGAACGGAGCCGCGCCCGCTGTAAATGAAACGAAATAAAGCGCTGTCGAGTTCATGCTGAACACTCGTGTAGGTACCATGATTTATTCAACGAAAACATAACCATGTTACAATGATAATGTTAAAATAGTGCGTTTAACTTAAAAAATCATTTATAAAAATGAATGTACTACAACGTAACACATCATAATATAATATGAACTATTACATATTCCTTTCTTGATTTGACGCGAATATTATACATAATAAATGAAACTAGTTTACGTCAGTTTGTCTCGTGACCATGAACGCTGAAAAAGGGTTCGAAACGTAGGGAATTAAAAATCAAAATTATAACGTGATAAAATCCGTAAACTAGTTTCGTTTATTATAAACTATGACAATACCGATATTGACTAATGTTTAATATAGTTAAGTATAAATATAATTTATTGTACAAGTAAATATATTTAACTTGAAACGAACAGATGGCTAATTCGAAAAAAAATTGAACACAAAGAGGCGTTATTTAATTTTAGTAAAACAAAACGCGGCATTGAGTTTTAAAAACAACTTTATGCATTTGATTAATATTTGTCACATGCATGCATTTACAAAATGGAACCAAACGTAACTTATTTTAAATAACGATTATAATTTGTAGCGCCGACATACAGTGCTCCGATTGCTAGAGGCGGGATAGAGCCGCAGACTTCAGCATTAGCACAGACTAAATAATAATTAACGTGCGGTTAGACTAATTATTAACAGTTCTCAGTTACTCCTCTTGCTTATAAAACACTATTAATAACTACTCGACTGTTTGAAGCGACTAATTAAACAAGTACGGGTAACTTGCGACGGAAGCAGGTTTATTCGGGCAAAACGCTATGTATTATGGTGATTAATTTATTACTTCGCTTGGCAACCAACTTCATAATGTGGCTTTTTAGGTGTCGGTGTAACCAGATAATTGACAATCTACCACTTTAAGTGCATTGAATTTAAGACATGAAGGACGATTTCATAATATAAAAACAAACACAAAAACATTTAAATGTACGTCGACGCAGAACAGTTCGGTTGTGACACGTTTCGAGCTCAGTGCGACGCGAGAAAGTCGATATTAACGAAGGCGGAGAACCCGGCAAAGATTCCTTTGAGATGCGAGTCTTTAAATAGACGAATGCGGTTGCGTGGGTGGCGGCCCCATCAAAATATCACGCGTATAAACATTCGGGCTCGGCCGCGCATTTCGGTGGCTTGGTCGAATGTTTACCGCGGTGATATATCGAATCGGCGGTGTTTAGTCTTGGAACTCGCCCAACTGACAGCCGTCATTATCACTATGGGAAGTAATTTTTTTCATAACCCCATTATATTCTTTCGCGGCGCACGGCTTGCTTTGAAATAAATCCGACGGGCAAAATTTCTATTCGATTCTTCAGACCATGAAGCACGATAATACGCAACGATGTACACGAATGTAAATATTTGAAATGTTCCGGTGTAATGTAAAATGTTACATTGCAAATCGATTCTCAAATGCAAAAAGTGATTTCCAAAAACACGGAATATAGGAGTCACTTTTAAGCGTCATTTTAGATGACTTTTTAATATTATTTGTATTACTTTTGAAAAAAGTATTCTATATTTTAGTCACTTCTTTATTTATAATTTTAACATTCTAAAATAGTATGTTCCAATAAATATCGATATGATAAAATTTATTATACTCAAAGAATCTGAACATTAATTTAAACATGATGTTGAAACAGGATTTTTTATCATCGTTGAAATCATTAAGTTTAATAGATTCTATAAAATATTTATAGACATCCATTCTCCTCATCCACACTAAACACAATATTATTTCTTGTTTGGAATATAATATCTGAACTCAATATCACCGTCTATTTTAACAGAAACCCTAAAACTATCGCATTTACCCAACCATTCATTCGCGTTAGAGTAAATAGTAAACAATGAAGGTTGCCACAGTGCTCGATATCTAAAAACGACCGCACATAAACTTTCCATTGTTATTATCGCGTGTTTGGAATGCAATCGTAATAATTGAAATGAAAATGGCAATATAAAAGCGACTTAGAAAACGATATGAATAATAATTTATAACGCGACCGCATAGTGCTCATAATGACAGCGATGTAGTAATGATTTCTATACATATATATAGTAAGGGTTATTATAAAAAATACTGCAAAGATTACGGGGGAATACGAGAAAAGTTGATGACGAATAAAGATTTGGTTTCGAAACAAGCTAGACTCGGTTAGCTCTCTATTACCAGGGGCGCATGACACAGTAGGAAGTGGCTAGCGTCCACAGCCTTAATAGAGTGCACACGGACGAATCGGTGTACATACGAACGCACACAGCGAAATCGATGCGGAGGGTCGCCGCACCGTGTCCCGGCGAGGGGTTACATTTAAATTATTCACAGCAGGCATAACTGCCTGCGCGCCGTTGTCTTCTTTGACAAACAAATTACTTATGCGCTCCTAATAACGGGATACAAGCTATTTAGCTTCTACACACACGGTTTTGTCCACATAAATAACTGTCACCTTTACGGGATCATTAGAATTATTTTAAAAGATTTAGCCCAATTTCATTTATTTCTTCACCTTAGATACGAGTTAACAAGGTCAAACTTGGTTTTGCAATTTCTGTATGCTTGTTTGTGTAATTAGTTGTTCTGTTTCCGCTAATAAATTGTTTTTGTAAAATTACATTAAAGTCGACAGCTTTATAATAAAGATAACTTATGAAACGTATAAATTACTTTGTTCCATTAAGCATCGACGATTTAGCCTATTAAAATGCCGGCAAATATTAACAACATTCGCACAGTTGCGAAACATTAAACGTGAATAATAAATAAACGCCTAAACTTACTTGGATTTCAAAGTGGTGTAACCATCTTATTTAAATGAGCAGATATTAAAACGGCTCAATTAAGATAAGATCACGAGTAACGGAGAACAATCCAGTTTAAATTATTATTATAGAGACGAAATATGACGCCTGCTTTGTGTTTGAAATATAATCATAGCTTTATTTTATTGAAAATATAATACAGAAGACGGGAGAAATTATTTTTTTAAGCAGCACAAGTTGCGGCAAAAACAATGCAGCTTGTCTGTTGGATAGAGAAATAAAAAATAAACAAAGGCGCCAAGTTTCGAGAGTCGCTTGTTCCATCTCAATCATCTACTTTAAACGTCGACACAAAGTAAGGAAAGTAGGTAGAGCGTGGCGTCAAAGAGATTGAATATCGATTGTCGGGTCCATAGCAATCTGAGCGGAGTGCGAGGGGGCGGACGGGGCGGGGGAGGCGCGAGGGACCGGAGCAGGGGGTGGGGGGAGCCCTTCCAGTGACAATTTATGTTATTGGCACCGCTGGACGTTGGCGATACGGGGCCCCCGCGTGTAATTGTTAGTTCCACCGCAGGATATTGGGGGATTAAATCGGAGCGGTGATTGATCGCGCGGCGATAACGATTACGCGGCCGTTATCGGAGAGCGGGCGTTGGGAAAGCGAAGCGGGGCCTTAATTAAAAGCGGAACGCTCACAGAAAAAATCCCGGCCGAACGGGCGCGCCAGTAAACGAAGAAAAAAACAGCTCTGGTAATCTCATCGGCGGTGAGCGCCGCGTCGCTCGTCCGCAGAACAAACCCGAGGATCGAAAAACACATTATGATCCCGACGCGCGGCGTTCCCGCGTTTCCGGCGGCAAAAACCCACCTCCGACACATGGGCGAAGAAAAAACCGGAGTTGTTATCTCAAGTCGAACCCAACAGAACCCATTAGTAAACAACACGGACACAAAAGAGGGCAAAGTAGCGGCTTATGAGAAAAAATGTAACAAAAAATCCGGCTTTTGATCCCCGGCTCCCCTACATTGCATTCGTGAAGGTTTTATTAGTCCGCCGACTAGTCGGCCGACTCGATTCGTAGCCTCTTTTTTTCTTCGCCTTCCGAGCTTTTATTTTCCGACAACATTGAACTTATTTCGTGAGACCGTTATTAGATTTAAAGCTACTGACAGCAGTCGCGTTTATCCTTTTTGCTGTTTGAAGAGTTGAACAAATTTTAGAACGGTTCATTTTTGTTCATTGTCGTCTCAGTTTGCCTTTTGTAAGTCTATTTGAAGTCTTTTTATACTTTCTGTGACTCCTTCACTTATCCTTAATTAGAGTTACTCGATAAAATGTAGTGACGATATATTATATAACGTTAATAAAACTATACGTCCTAGAGATTTTAATTTTACGAACGCCTCGCTTACTCAACCTCTTTATTTTTATATTTCTTTCATTAATCGAATTCAGTTCTAATAGAAAGATGATGTATTAATGGAGTTTTACATTAACAAATCAAACGAGAGCAAACCTAAACAATCATCTATGGGTCAAACAAATAAAAACTCGTCCGGATTTGAATCGAACCAATGGGCCGCGGCGCGCAAGAGTTTTATTAAGTACTACATTATTTTATTATTATCACAATATCATTGAACTACAAGCGAGGGACTGAGACAAATCTGCCCCGAGCTCCCCGCCAAATTTTCCATCGGGACAAAGGGGCCAGGTATACCAGCTGCGGATTACTGCCGGCTGCCGCGGCCGACAAAACTACCGACCCAACGCCCGACTGTACCACACGGCCGATCCGACACGATACCGACACGCCGCCGCGCCGAGCCACTCAAACGGATTTATAACAAATACGCTAAAGAAATATGTGCTTGTACATTTTGAATCGCGACTTTCGGCTGCCGGACGACCGCTCTCTAGCCAGGCATTCTAAATTTAAAATTTCGAATACATCCAAAATATATTTTTATTATATGATTTTCGAAATGAGGTACGATTTGCCTCTAGTTTGATATTCGAAAAAAATTCAATACATTCAGCGTTAGAAGCATCCATGTGAAAAGAGAACGCGAGAAATTGTTATTCATTTGACTAATAATAAAAACGTGACTCCATCGAACGAGGCGACGAGAAACAAATAGCTCTAATAGCGGGCGGTACCCACACTGTCGACTGAGAGGCGTTTTGGCCATTACATCAATCTCAATTAGCGTGAAATCAATTCGCAGCGGAGCTATGAATATTTATTAGCATTACAATCGCTCGTGACACAGTAAAGGAGTGTAATGCGAGGAGGAAATAATAACGGAGTCCGCTGGAGCGGCGCGGGCTGTCACCGCCGCGGGCCCCGAGCGGCCACATCCTAATTACGCCAATAATAATCAACCGCACAGTAGCCGCCAGCTGCCCGCCACTTCCTTTCGCCTTCTGCCGCCCTGCTCACTGACACACCAATTACCGATCGATTCGATTGAATCACAACCATTTTCTTAATACCGTTCGTTATTTTTTTTATAAGATATCAATTATACAAATTAAGAAAACCGACAATCGACATTAATGATAATATTAAAATGTATCGTACAATGATTCATCATATAAAATGATCGAAGAGCTTTATTATGTGTTAACGATGCGCAAACAGAACGCCGTAAATGTTGAAATAACGGTACGAATATCGTAAATTCGTCGTGTTGGCGCTTTTTATACGCCTACACCGGTGTCAATAGAGCGTATATGGGCTTAAAATAATTATCGAGGGGCACTCGCGCAATTATCGTTTCGATTCGTTCCGTGCGGGGGGGCTATTACGGGGCCCGGGAGTCGATTAATCTCATCCCATCAATCAATTATAGAATACTCCGTGTTCAAAATTTAATTCCCGAAGTTTTCAATATAGCAATAACGCTCTCGCGAAATGAATGATGATGCGCCCGAGGCAGGTAACACGATACGTCCGCACTCTGATGTAAATAAAGTCGTCGGAGCGAAAAATTTCGCGTCCGAATTTATCAAATATGTCGGCGCTGGCCCGCTCAACTAATACATCATGTCGGCGTACGATAACAAATATATTGTTTGTTTCGTATTCATTGCGAATAAATCATTAATTGCGAGGGAGGAAAAATAAACAACATAAAAAAATCTATTAATTAAGAGCACTCACGACACATGATGCCCCGATACATCGACAAGCTAATAGAGCCGGGGGAACACTGATCAGCCGGGCAATCAACATGTAAATTTATTCAGAGCGATCAGTATAATCGAACGCGGTGGGTGCTATTAACCTCATTCGAGACGACGTGAGCATGTTGAACATTATGCTCCCCTGGTCACTTATAGAAATCCTATATCGGTATCATTAACATCAGGTACATTAATGATTCATTATTTACTAGAGCTTGAAAACAAAATGGCGACATTTTATATAGAAATATTTGCAAAAAACATATTCGATATATGCAATGCATTATAAATAGCCCCCAAGATGTTTACAAGACACTAAATATATAATAAAGTTACCATAATTGTTAGTCTCATTTATCAAAATTCCTCTCAATCACAAATAGAAAGATATATACAAATTACATACATACATAGCTCGTATTTCTGGATTATACTTTTTTTTTAAATACAATAAAACGACACGATTATGAACAATTAAAAATAAACACATTAAGAATTTATGCGTCGTTTATATTTAAATTTTATTGTACAGTATTGCTTCTAATAATGTTCTTTGCAAATTTTACATAACTATCATACCGTGACGCATTTGAGCGAGAATGGGGAGCAATTCAATATTTGCATTCATGCGTTTTGTGGGATTTAATACTTGTTTTATAACATAAGGGATCGCAAAACATTTCACTGATAGGGTGCGACCCCTATTACAGAACTATCATAATAATATGTTCCGAGGTATATAGTTATAGTAGGGGACTTGGCGGATAGGTCCAGCAATGCCAATCACGTTTTAGGATTATGATGACGTCTCGCATCATGAAATAATATCATTTGTATTATATATATTATGTTATTTTGCTATGTTATTATTATTATGTTATTACTGATTGCAATTACCGTGTATTTTCATAATTAAAGAAATTACTCATTTCGATACCTGTTTTGACCCGCTATTTATAAATAGGTTCACGCTAGCAATAAGCTTTCGAGAGAAACTTAAAAATCCTCATTTCACCCGAATTTCTTTATGTTTGTAATATGAATCGATTTTTAAAATTCTGCAATTAATTTCATTCACTGCTGTTGATAAATCGAGAAGTCTTCAAAATCGAATAAAATATGTGCAACGGGTGGGATATTTAAAGTTTGTCTTTGTAAATAAAATGTTATGCTCGTTACTAATGATATAGACATGAAACTCTATTCAAAAGTTCCTATTTTAATACTGCTACCCAGTACAGTCCATCGCCTTCTCTTAGTACAGTCTTCTACAGTGATTGGCTTAGATTAGACTTATTTGATGTCGGTTTTGTTTATCTTAAATAAAAATGACTCACCTTATAAAATCACTTACAAAAAGCATCACGATATTTAACGAACTTGGCGGTTAGGGGCGGACGAACGCGAAATTGTTTGCACGGGGCGCTTAGGAATTTTTTTTAAATCTCCCGACAGTGATTAATGAAATAAATTTCGCGTGGACCGCTCCCGTTCCCCTCGAATGGTGCTAAGAAAAGCGGAGGGTGCCGACCCCAGACTTATATTCTCCTCAATTTACGCCTCTCTCAGAGCGGCGGTTATTCAATTGCTAAATATCGTTCGTACCACATCTTGAGCTGGTACACTCATGCTGCAAATTCGCAGTATGCTTGTGCCCGTTGGCTTCATGGTGGAAAAAAATTTACGAGTATGTCGAATGTTTAATATTTCTTAACGGTTTTGCAATGAGCACTACGTTCCATTAAATGGTTAATAACGCGAGTTAGATTCGACAATGACGCAACTTTGTAATAATAATCGTTAAATTTAAATATAACTATGTATATTAAATTTAGACGGATTTTACAGCTTGATAAAGTGTGAGGCGAAGAAAAACAGTGTGTTCCACAAGGGAACTAATACTATGGCGGCAACTGCTATGACTCAACCATTTCTTAGAAAAGTAATTAATCATCAATATGATTATCATAAAGTTTTTATTAACAAAACCGACTTAAAATGTCTGACTCATTAAACATGTCAATTTGATTTTAATGAGTTACCTAACGTATCTCCAGAAACCAAGTTTAATGAATACCAATGAAATTAATATGCGATAACATGGGAGCTAAACCTTACATTGCAAAATATTTTTTAAAATCCATTCATAAACTATTGATTTCTGAGGTAACAAACATAAAACATACAACAAAGTTGAGAAAACAAAATTCCTTTTTTGAATTCGGTTGCAAAAGTGATACGATTTTAAAAACCTTTTTAAAATTTGGTTTAGTTACCAAATCCAATATAAGACAACAAAAATCGTCATAAATAAATAGTACTTTTTTATGGACCATAATATCGACTATATTATAGTGCATATATGATAAGTTGAGTACCTCTTAAAGTAATTACAATGACCACGGGTACAAAGTTGCACTTGCAAGTAAAGCGATACGTATTATACGATAGATATCAGTTTATTATTAATCATTAAGGCCTTGCACGCTCTAAATAGTATGCATGCGTTTGCACAGACGTAATGGACAAACTATTATTATTAGCCACAGCAACCACAATGGCATTAATTCGTATACGGCGGCGAGCATTGTTATGCTCGGAACTGAGGGGGATGCGATGGGGTGGGGCGGGGGTGATTTAATGAACCGACGCGGCGGGCGACAGGCGCGGATTACGCCCCCACTAGCGTTTGCACTCAATCAAGCTCGCAAACAGCCCTAAGCCCGGACAATTAAATACACCGGCCCGAAACAACGGGATACACGGGCGATAAGAGCAATCGGCCAATTAGCGGGCGATCGCCGTTATTGATAACGACGGGCCAGTGATTGAGATGGCGCGCGTTCGCGGCAACGCTGCCGGCCAATCTAGATCAAGGTCTGTGGATATAAGTACACGGTACGAGGAGAGACGTTACGCGATCGCGTCATACAATATAACGTGTTCGGTGCACGAGTAACTCGATACGTATACGTTACGTTGCACAAGCAACTGTTATGTGTAAAACGTTTGGCTGGAAACGTCCCTCGAATTAGGATTACGTATAATTGAATGGTAAGCATGAAATCTGTCAGTCTTTTACATAAGGTGATGCCATGGTCATCTGCGACAGTATAATTTTCAATTAGGGTTGCCTACTACGTTCCAGTGTTCACACATTATTTTTCTTATTTATAAACATTTATTGAAAAAAGTTTTTTAGTTTGCGTATGTCCATAGCAAACGCTCAACTTTAAAATATAGTCAATGTTAAAAGTTTTTTTAGTTGAGTTTAAGAGAGATTTTATCAGATTATTCGCAGGGAGCAAGTTTGAGACAAAAGCTAGTGCTCCATTACGTATGTACGCAAATAGTCGTCACCACCATAAAAGGGCAATTGGCAGACCAAGAACGGAAATGATTCCCGAATATATTTCTGAAAAAAACTCTCATTTCAACTATGAACTCTGTTGTTTATTTGTTGCTCTTTGTCCGAAAGATATTAAATTAATTGCATAATTAGAAAGACAAATTGCATGAAATAAATTGCATTATTTTGCCACACAACTCCGAAAACTTTGGAAATGTCACAAATTACAACAATGATGTCTTCGTAAACTTTCTCAAGCCTGCACGGGACATAAGATTATTGTGGGTTTTAAATTCATTGCTGCTTTTGAAGAACGTAAGCACCCAAGTTAAATTAACTGTTCCTCTTTCGCTGTTGCAAAACAGAACGACGTTTAGATCAAGTTTCGACTCGACGTCTGCTAATAGGAGAACATACCTTGGGTTCGGTTTTCTGTTTCTTTGCCGGCGGTTGCGCGGGGTGTGCCTCCTGCCGAGAGTCGTCCGGTTCCGGTTTGGCGGCCGGCGAGGGGGTGTGGGGCGCGTGCGGCGTGTGCGGCATGTGCGGCGCGTGGCTGCCGTGGGGCGGGGTCGGCGCGTGCGCGGCTGCCGTGGCGGCGGGGCTCGGCTGGGCGGGCGCGAGCCCCGCGGGCTGCTGGGCGGGCGCCGCCGGCTTGGGCTCGGGCCTGGGCGCGGGCGGGGCGCGCTTCCGGCTTGGCGGGCGTCGCGGGCGCCGGCTGTACGGGCGCGGAGGCCGCGGGCGCAGGGGGCGCGGGGGGGCCGGGCGCGTTCGGCGGCGGGGGCACCCGCGCCACGCCGTTCACGTCGTGCGGCGGGTGCGGCGCGTGCGGTGCGTGCGGGTGGTGGTGCTTCTCGCGGGCTTTGTCGCGCCTGTGGCCGCCCGAGCCGCGCTTGGCGGCGGGGGGCGGCGCGGCGGCCGCGGCCGGCGGTTTCGGCTCCCCGTTCATCTCGTTCGACTTGACGATCTCGTGCTTCGCCTCGGAGCTCTTGGTGCCGGGCTTGGTGCGCTTGATCTTCATCTTGAGCGCGGTGCGCTGCGCGTCCGGTTCGGCGCGCGCCGCCATGCCGCCCGCCTCGTCGGTCTTCTCTATGTCGGCATCGAGGTCTATGATGAGGTCGCCGATGCCGATGTCCCACTCGTTGTCATCGTACTCGAAGTTGGCGGGGTGCGCGTGGGGCGCGGGGCGAGCTCCGCCGGCCGGCGCGCCCTCCCTCATTGGCGCCGCCATGCGCGCCGGCTCGCCGCGCCCGCCCCCCGCAGCGCCGCACGCGCACACACCATTGTAGCCCTGGCGCACGGAAACACACGCATGTTACATACATTGTTAATACGGAATAAGATTAAACTAGTGAAACACTTTATAATAAGAAGCACATTACACACACACTAATACGGTAGCTCGTCACTTTCCGAACCAGGATGGTGGTCAAACCTACAGCGTAACCCCTTTTTAAAACCATGGATTACAAGTGGCATGGCCTATTCAAGCAAGACTCAATTGAAGATGACCATGCTCCAGATGGCAAAATGTGATATAAATCATCGAGAAAGTGGAAAAAATTGTATTGGAAGACGTCCGCCCGACTGAAGAAGAAGCAGCTAGCAGCAATGGTTGGAGTATCTGAAACGACGAACTTACTGATTGATTATAAAGAACGGGCCAATACTACGCTTTCTTATTAGAACGCTTAAAGGAGTCTATCAAGGAAAAATTAAGTGGAAAATTGGGAAAAGGCGTGCCTTTGCACAACAACGCAGCCGGTGCACACCAGTCGAGGTGCGGACTGCTGCTATTCACCGATGCGGCTTCGAACAACTGCAACATCCACCCTACAGTCCAGACCTAGACCTTTATCATATATTTTCAAAAATGAAGAAAGATCTCCATGGACAAAAATTATGCGACTCAAGTCAAAAATTTCAGCCTATTTTGACACCAAAGACAAATCATTTTTTTTCGACGGTATAAACAAATTATTTCATAGATATGAGAAATGTATTAATGTTAATGGAGAATATGATGAAAAGGAAAAATAATTTGATATTTAATTTCACCCTATCCCTGTTATTCCGCGAACTTTTTGACCTCCTCTCGTAGTTCATCTGCAATGAATCAAAGAGATAGAATTTTCTCTTCTTGTCCATTTATATGTATTTATTGCCTATAAAATATATTTATAGCCTATAAATAACTGAGCAACAACTTGGTATATAATTTTTAAACTCGTCGAATTCTGATCAGGCGCTTAATCGAGATAACTTAATAACCGTTTCCGTTACCATAACGATCCTCCACCGAAGATGCTTAGTCGTAATAAAAATTAATACAGGCTCATAAAAGACGTAAATGAACATATCCATTTAAAGTGATTCCTTTATAGAAATTTCATATCGTAAGTAGTTATAACCAATTCTGAGAGGCAATAATCGTAAAATAGTCATAAAATCTCGTAGATAAACTCGGGCACTCTCACGGAGCGGGGCATGAACCTAGACGCACACTTAGTGCCAAAGCTATGCATATTTATAACATATTACAACCCTGAGCACTAGAATTCAAGCGTATTTACGCTTAAGTAGCGCTGGTATTAATTTTAACGTGTAAATCTGGCATAGCGCCTAAAATTTTGTTACAACAAACTTCCTTTACTCCATAAAAATATTCCATAAAATACAATAGAAGCTCAGATTGGTAAAACTTGTGTTTGTGCTTGCCAATCGAGATCTTTATTACCATCCCAAATACTACATATAATATCAGTCATAATTTCATATTGTATTAAACAATCTAAAATGTTTAGCCGCCATAAGCTTTAAAATAAAGCAAAGAGGTCCTCCTTCTTATTATAATCGTATCAAACATGGCGGAGTTATAACCACGAGTGGTACTAGGATATCAGCGCAACAGGGATTGCGATTACTTCCAACGGGCAGTTTATATCGTCGCCGTCGAGACAGGATTTAGTGCGCCCTTTTGATAACTTCTCGTAAATTTTTTACAACGTGCCCGTTTATGCTCGCCTGGTACGGCGATTAAAAATGCCTCGTATTAATTTCGTATTTTACACAATTTTTTCCTCTTAAAAATTATTCAAGTTAGGAGATGAAAGAGATCTTTTCAGAGAGACTTTACTTTCTTTAACTTAATGTGAAATTTATTTTAACAAAATTTAACAGTTTATTTTGTAAGTACAGGCGAATGGCCGGTTCGCTCCGTTCATATTCATGAATGTCGTAGTGATCTTGCGGTTTACGAGAGCGCCCCGTTTAATACGAGCGAAGTTTGTGAAATCAGCTGGATCTATTCAAATAGAACATCGGACAGGTTTAGTTTATTCATTACAAACAACTGCTGCTCAAACAAAATGTAAACTTACAACTAATGTACATGGTTAACTTTCAATCTTGTTCCAATGTAAATACTATACTAAAATATACAAATCTCATTTGTATTGGAATTTTCAACAACTTTAGCATCATCCTGACTCAGTAACATTATAAATAATAGATATCTTTTAAAAAAAAAAATTATAGGCATATTAATTGGCATATTTAAGATCATGTTCTTCAAGATTTGTATTTAAAACTACAAACTAGTTTCTATGTCGTTCTGAACTGATTAAAATTATTCTGAGTTAAATTAATTCCTGATAACATATTCAAATTTTAATTAATTTAAATAGATTACATTACTTCTTAGTTCTTAGTAAATAAATTTTTTTTTAAGAATTTAATTATTTTTTGGTCTAAAAATAATACTTAATTAAACCTATTTATACAATAAAAAATATTGTGTTTGTTCGTTCACTGTAATAATAAATTACAACACAGGAAAAAAACGTCTTTTTCAAATAATTTGAATCCTTCACCTTTTTCAATAATCTCTTAATTATTCGATATTTAAATATAAAATAACGTTTGAACTACATAAACTGGTGTAACTTCTGGTAAGTATTATGGTTGACTATCACTAAACAATAACCAATTCGTGTTAAAGAAAGTAAAATGAAAAAGGCGACTTAGACATAGTCAATTATAGTAAATTGTAATTTTAGTAGCGGTCTGTTACGCCACGATTATTTATAAGGAATTTCTCAACGACTGTCAGAAGGCTAACGTTAGTAGGATATTTCCGGTATTTAATGTCTACACGAGGCGAACAGCGCATTGGGGGAATATCTGGAAGTACTATTCACAAATATCCCTTATTATATTATAATAACTCGTAGTCGTCTTTGAATTAATTAAATTACATTTAAATATTACAACTTAATCGACTTATTTAAATATAATGGACTTGCTCACATTATGACATCAACTATATTGAAGTGAACTTCCAATAACGGCGGATTCAACGCGAACGCGAACCAAAAAAGGCGAAAGCCGCAGATAAATCGCGACGGAATCCATTATACCCGGATCGTATGTTTGTCAATAAAGCGTCTGATTGGGGCTCTTCGAAGCGCTGCGAGCCTGGTACCGTCCGCGATTTACGAACCGGCCGCGCTACTTGGCTCGCTGCCCGAAAACCGAACCAACGAAATGCACTTTGTATGAGAAAAATTGTTCGTGGCGCGGAAACGCATTGCATTGCAAAAATAAAAGTATTTCTTTTGTATTTTATTCCCCTGCCTAAATAAGTATGAATATTTACCAACTTAATAAACATTATTGATTGCTGTCTGGCTCGTATTCAATAAAGATATCAGTCAGACGGCGTTGGAAAATTAACAAATTAATCTGTCGAGAGTTAGCTGAAACAACACTGTTGTCTAATGAGATTGTCTCACGCTCACTCCAATGATGTAACCAACTATTCAATAGAACGAAATGTTCCATGGCTGAGTTGCGGGCGCTTCATACGTGGCGATAATGAGCGGCATAATGGGCTCTGTATTGCAGCGTTCATTTTAAACGGTAAACGATATTATTAAACACATCGTGTAATTCTGGCTCTCAGGCCAACGGTTTGTTGTAAGTGATTCAACAAGTAACTACTTAATTGCATACGCCTTATCGGATATTTTCCTTTATTGTTTGCTAAAAATAAATGTTTGCTCGTTTAACCTATAATTGCAAATAACCAGCTATATAAGATAATTTGTTTCTCAGAAATTTAACAGCTATTCGTAATGAAATTATTTATGATTATGTATCGTTTAAATTTATAGCATCGTCAAAATATTTCACAGAGTTTATAATTAAATCACGTTTAACCAATGAGTTTAACATAATTCTTGATCTTAGAATTATCTGAAAGGCATATACTTTTCTACGCAGTTTATATAGACCACCATCGTACTCACTTTTTGTAATACAAATCATAAAGGTTATAAGAGAATATTCAAAGCTATTCGCGTAGTTACAATAACTACCAGCCACCGAATTTTCGTCCAAGTAGTAAGTAGTCTCTTATAAATAAATCAACAAATATGTACATATTTGTTGATTTATTATACTTGAAATATATATATAGAAAATTGACATTGACTTCTATCGATCTAATCAATTCTCTTTATAAAATACTGTAAGACGCAAACTTTAACATCGAATAATATATTATTTTATTATAGCTCTGCGTGTTCTTGAGTTCTTATACACCTTTAGCTTTAGTTTGGAAGTAATTTAAAGTTCAAAGAATAAACTTATTTGAACGCGTATTGATAATCCTTTAATATAGCAATAACAATACAAGATTAGGTTGGCTGTAAAGTTGCTTTTAATTCTTTATATTCTATTACGAGCTGTACTCAGCGAAATTTTCTCGAAATTTGAGTACCTACACAATTGCCGTATAGCTTTTGTTATCTCGTTTTCATTACTAATACCTATGTTACTTTCGAGCGTGACAAACTTTAGGAAAAAGTTATCCTATTATATACATCAACAAAAGCGACAAAAGGTCCTCTAACTTCACTACATAGTATAAAACAAAGTCGTCCCGCTGTCTGTTTGTCCCTATGTATGCTTAGATCTTTAAAACTACGCAACGGATCTTGATGCGGTTTTTTTTTACTAGATAGAGTGATTTAAGAGGAAGGTTTATATACATAATACATCACACCCGTGCTAAGCGGGTCGCTAGTTTTTAATAAAAGGTAAAAATATACAGCGTGTCGTTACCATCTCGACAATAAATTAACACACGTCTAACACTACTTGCCAATAATCATAAAAAATATTAACGTTTAACAAAATCCATAATTAAAAAAAATATTTTTCAAACAAACTAATTAAGTAAAAAAGAAACAAAATTTGTAACATCCTATACAACTCGCGCCACAGCGTCGCATTACAAGCCTCTCCTTCTAACAGTATGTTTTATCTCTTTTAAATTCATTCAACTCATTCATATCCTTTGTGACCTTTACAAATGAACTTTACGTTACAGTTTTATACGTAAGGGTGTTCTAAAATTGTTTGTTTTGAAAAATTTAATAACTCTGTAAATATTGATGTTTGAAGAATGTAAATGTTTAATACAATTTTGAAAATTTATCCTCTACATGTGTGTTCATTTATTGTCGCGTTGGTAACGACACGCTGTATATTTACGCCATCATTTAACCCCTCATCAGTAATGTTAACCTATCAGCGACTATGTTAAGAGCATGACAGATAGACAAGACATTATTTTCAATTCCTGTAGCAGAAAGGCCTGTAGCGGTAAACCCTAGTTCGGGTATCGATATCCCTACATCTGAGGTCAAGTGAGTCGAAGCGTATTATATCCCATCCTTATCCTTACTAATATTACAAAGGCGAAAGTTTTTATGTACGGATGGATGTTTGTTACTCTTTTACACAAAAACTAATGAATAGATTTTAATGAAACTTTACAATAATATAGCTTATACATCGGAATAACACAAAGGTATATTATTAAAGATATTGTGTGAATTGTACAAAATATAGGTAATGATAGTTGTCAACTAAGTAGTGTATAATAAAAAGCTGATTGTAATAATACCCTTTGGCCACGCGGGTGAAGCCGCAGATAACAGCTAGTGTTTAGTATAATTGTAAATTAGTAGTTAAGTTATAATCGGAGTAACTCAGTTAATTGAAATTAATTTTTGCCTTGAAAATGTATAAATTGTCCCGCTTTTCTGTGGCTATTTTTGCCTCAGAATTCAAATAAAACTGCTAAAATAATGAATAAAGTAAGTTAATTTTATAAAAATATATATCTTCCCTTTTACATTTTATAGGCAGACGCAAGTCTAGCCTAAAACTTGAATACGAATATGTTTTATGATTTCATTTCATAGAAACGGTATTTAAAAGTCTCTATTAGGTTATTTTCGTTTAATTATAATTAAATAATGTCTTTATTAATAACATCTAACGTTGAAGGAGGATAATCGATTTAATTATAAGTAAACGAAAAGAACCTAATAAAGACTTTTAAATATCGTTTCTATTATAAATATGAATGTAAGTTTTTTTGTTACGCTTTCATGCCAAAACTACTCAACCGGTTATCATGAATCTTTGTACACATGTTCTTAGAGGTATTAAAAAAGGACATAGGATTATTTTTATTAAAAAAAAAGACATTTCTAAAAGACATTTATTTAAGGGCTTCAACGCGAGCGGAGCCGCGGGCGAAAGGCTAATACGAAATGAAAATTAACAAAGCACTAATAACGCGACACCGCAACAATGAAATACTAATTAAAACACAACGCGAGGCATACGTTCGAATAAGCTACAGTTAATTAATGGAAGCGCGGAATGCAATCGCAATTTTAATACCCGAATTGAAATTTCGATAAATGCGAAATGAATTATTTATGGAGGTTTGCAATTATCCGAATGGTGGTCTCATATTACGATACCTTTGAAATCTCCATACCGATACGCTACATAATCGATAGATAATCGTAGCATCATACTTTAATATTTGAATCTAACTAAGACTACACTACTATAATGTCTTATAGTAGTTTTTGAATTTTAGATATGCAAAATATAGCCATTTGACTTTTATTGGACTTGTAAACGTATTATGTTTTGGACATAATTTACACAGCAACTTTGCTTTTAAAATTAGTGTTTCAGAAGCACTTGTATAATGTTCTCGTGGTCGATGGTTGTAATTATCTTTGCTTTATCTAAAGCAAGATCAAAATTATAATATCAGTTCATGAATAAAAAAGCAACCAAAAGAATGATATTATAATCAGAATGTGATAAATAAAATGTGAGCTTGTATCTCGATCTCATTTCAATCTTCACTGAAAATAACCAATATGAGTTGGAAAGAATTTATTCAAACTTTGTCGTTAACTCTTTGCCTTTGGCCAGTCAGCGTTAGTTATGAAGACTCATTGTTTCTGAATGTTTAGTACAAATACTAAACATTCAGAAACAAAGAGTCTTCAAACATTTGTTATTAAAGGAATTTAAAATTTATATTCCCTTGTCTTATTACGAACGAAATTGGCCCGAGAGCGTAAACGTAATATCTCTACAAAAACTCACAGAAGCCGAAAGCGGAAATTTGTTTAGAACCTACACGGAACATCTTTTAGAAGGCATTATTTGATGGATTGCTTTAAATCTTAGATTGCTTCTGTTAGCGGACGCAAACAATCTTTTTTCATCTCTGAAACATGCTTTACTTCAGAAGAGATCTTATACCTTTTAGCCGTAATTTTATGCTATTCATAGAAACTCTATTGAAGTTATATTCAATTGTATTTTTCTCCCTCTTCTGCTATTATAATGCTGTACTGAATAGAACATGAATATAAGTGAATTAACCTTAATTTGTCTTTTTGTTAGTCAATATTTCTGCTGTTTATTAAGTTAAAATACTTTAACCTGTTTATTTTTACACGTTCAAAAATAGTTACATTACATAAGTCATACATAGTAAAATCACTTAAAATAATTAATAAGTTTTGTGACGAATACCGACAACAAACATTTGAACCAAATGATTACTAAGTTATTTTAACCAATATTGGTGTGACAAGACGTGTTTAGTTATTTAAAGAGGTGGTATGTAGCGTAGTTAAACTTAGAAACGAAAATAGTTGTGCTGTTGACTCTATAATTCACGATTTCCAATTCTGTGTTATTAAGTAGTGGTCCTTGTAATGGTACAAAGTTATATAACACGAAACATTATGACGACCTAAAGACATTCAGTGATTTATTGTTGGTTGTTTAGCAAATTACCCTAACGTTATATCTATCACCTTTACAGTAAATAACATTCTGATAAACATTTATCTTACGTAACAACTTCGTCATATCTATGTTCGAGAACTTCATGATAATATCACAAGCTAATCTACTACAAGCACTGTGTGGAATAATGAAAAAGTTAGACAAAAACAAGAAGCGCCAGACAAACTTAAAATCGTTCGCAAACTTTTAAAGGAGCATACCCGTCTGACTCATACCGTTACAAGCAAAAAATATGTCTTGGCTTTCTGCTAATTAATTCCGTACTTGAAAATCTTTTTAGGGACCTTCTCAAAAGCGAAACATACGCTTGGCCGTAAAGAGTTTTATTATAAAGAGAATTTATATTGAAATAGCTATTAAGTTTAGTAAAATAATTTATAGATTTGTTTCTTTCCGATTTTTTTCGTTCCAATAAAAGTAATAAAATAATATTTTATACTGTTGTTAAGTTATGGTTATACTATCAGAATATAAGAGATATTTTAATTTGCCGTTTCCTCTATTAGTATGTATGAATAGTTATTAGATGTTTGTGGAATGTTTCTTGATAATCTTCCACAACTGAACTACTTCGAAAAAAAAATACCATTTAAATTTGAAATAATTAAAACAATCTGTGATTCGTCAGTTAACTCTTCAAAATCAAATAGATTACAGTGAGTTTAGATATTTGAAGTCGAGTACGAATTATATTTCGGTCATTTTGTACTCAAACTTTGTTCTTACAGGAACATTTACATAATATGTTAAGCTACATTTTAATTTTATTGCAATATTAAAAACATTTAAAAAAGTTTGAAATTAAGAAACGTAGAATCATGCTAAGAATTTATTAAAGTTTCAAGCTTTTATTTTTGAAATATAACGGATAATCAAAATAACAATAACGATTATAACGACCTTTTTTTATAACCCCAGTATTTCACTTTCTTTTGGTCTTGAATAATAAAGAATGTTTCAAAGTAGTAGGATTATTTTTAAAATATGTTTTATACTTGTGTCTTTTTAAAATTGCAGTCGTAGCCAGTTTGAATGAGACTGGAAATGTGTAGCCACCCTTATCTATTCTGCTCTAACACGGGGAGATGGAACATATTCCCTCTCGTTTCCTCTTGCCACTCCTAAAATCTTGTTTAATGTAATGAATCGCATTCATGCAGATACAAAAAAGGCCGCAGGTAGGTTTTTCAAGCGGTATACACAAGTTTTACTTTTCCCTTTAATAAATAAAAATGCTATACTTTAAGAATATTTTATCCATTTAAAATATCATTGGCGAATAGTTACAGTCAGAAGGAATTTGTTCTACGAGATGAAAACCATGCGTTTGTTAGGTGAACATAAAAGCATGTTTATAACATGTGTATAATAATACACTGACATAAGTAAGTAGTTATATACATGTATAGTAATATAATAGACATTTAGGGAGTAGCGTAAAGTTTCTAACAAATGTACACGAAACGCAACCAAGGAGATAAATGTTAAGCAAATAAACGTAACACACCAAACAAAATTAAAGCTAAATGATACATATACACATTCGATGTTGTTATCACAAGAGAAACAGTCAAATAGTTATCCTCACCGTTCCCAACTTGATCTCACGATGACTTGCGACGGCAATCCCAGAGAGACACAATTCATTCAACACTATGGAGCACTATACTGTTAACACTAACACAGCAATGGGGTACTGGCACGGATCAATGCACCATCACTACAACACTCGCATCCCGGGGACGATCCTCTCACCACCACACCTACGGGGAAACAAAAGCGCACATCAGCATACACGTAGCACACAAGTAACACAAGTATTAGGGCCGCAGAAGTGACGAGGTGCAGGCGGCGCGTAACGGACGTTCCAGTTCACAAGCGGGCGCGCGTCACTAATGCACGCCGCACGAATACTGAGTCGGGCGGAGCGGAGCTACCCGGCGGCCAGAAACGGACTCCGAGCGCGATGCTCCCCGCGCGCCGGCGATCATTTCACGCTTCACTAAATGGAAGAGTAAAGTGTAAAATTACACGCGAGTAATGCCCGAGCCTTCGCGATTCCGACTGATGCTAGAGTTCTTTTTTGTTTTAAAGCAGGACCCGTAATGCCGTACTCACGATTAGTATTGCACGTACATCGCGAGACGCGATAGCGGGCACAATTAAAGTGTCAACTCGAGATAATCTAGATGTTTAAAGTACTCATCGGCGTGTTTTCAGTGTAGCGCGCCGCATGCGTTGTAAAGCGTGGCGTGCATTCGTTGTATCGCATCTGTGTAGCCAAAGTTAGAAAGAGATAGAGATGTTTAGAGGAAGCACGACGATTTTGCCGAGAGACGAGGCTCGAATTATGAGCATAGATACAAAAAGCAAATAGCAAGACGTATTCGCAGGGGACTAGACGATACGACACTATTAATTAATACCAGCAAGTTGGCAAGTACATACGGTTTTGTAACCGCGTGCATAGCCACAAGCGAGGCGTGCGGTGATAAAACCATTTTTTGTTCCATATGTGCGCGACTCCGAGAAAACATGTGAGCTAATAAAAAAAGTTATGTTTAAGCGTTCGACTCGGTAAAGTTTATTTGTGTAATGAATCCTCTTAACAAATGGATAATTACGCCCGTTTTATGGGCGGTTCCTGGCGTATGGCGTGGCTGCCAATAAATTATTGAAATGTATTGTGTTTTATCACTAACCGTTTCTCATGAAGTTGATACGCTTCCGAGAATGTGCAAGTCCCATAATCTCATCCGCTTACGAAACAAAGGGATAGAATATCGAGGTTAATCCATTTACATGAATTGTATGACAATGAGCTAAGGAAGTTGGAAATGATTGGAATTTAAATGTATTTTTTTGTACCTGCTATAAATATAAAATAACAAATTAAATATGTAAATAAATACAAGTAGTCCTAAATTATTAAGCATAAATGAAATAATTCTAACGTTATTAATAAACAATCTTTATGAACTACAATCCTTAGGAACAAAAAGACTATAATCATGCATGTTTTATTTGAATCATGATATTATACTATATTTTTTCCTATCTGAAATGTAAATTGTTTAGTCTCATTCATTATTCATAAACTTGTGCGTGTGTTATGACCATTTACCAGAAGCAAACGTTTATGAATAATTTTCGTTTAAGGAACGGCTACATAGCAAAATTCAATTACATCACTGAGAATAATAATATAATTTCATTTATCGCACTTTCGATCGCAATTAAAAATTGAAATTAAATATTGGTTACTAACTATTAAAAGGACTAACTCTGAATATAAAAAAAAATTATATTCCAAATTTTGTAAATGAGTAAAAACATGGGTTTAATGGATCTTTTGTACGTAGAATATAATGTGCAGGTAAAAAATATCAAAGCTGCATGAAACATTCCTTTGTCTACAACTCAAACTCGAAATTCAGAGCCACAGAATTTTAAAGCAGATGCATTTAAAAAATTGCTTCTAGAAAAGGTAAATTAAAAAAAGGTAAATTATTTGCACAGAAACACAAAGCAATGTTTTAATCAAGTATACAGTAGGTAATACGTGATTGATTGATTTTGTTGTTTCAAGTTTTTCTAACAAAAGCTGGTGTAACAATTCGTTGATTGTAAATTTGTAATCGCAAAAATATGCAGTACATTTTAAAACGTTCTTAAAAACTATTAATATCAAGTATGTTGATAAATCTCCCAGTTTTAATATCCAACTAGTAATATGATCAAAGATCGGACACTTGATCACATTGCTTTGTATCATAAAACGTCCTACACTGTTCTATAACACGTAAAGATTTGAAGGATTCACATCGTTCCAATCAACATATTTTTCTCTGCTCACACTATTTGCTTTTTCTTTTGATAAAACGCCCGGAGAGATTTTAACTATTGGATATTTGAGGAGCAAGAAATATTCTCAGATATATTTTAAGCTACGATACGATACGCCTCACATTGTAGGAGCGCGGATATTCCCCGTATTCTTTTGTTGGTATCGCTGCTCTGTGCTCGACCGGCTCTTTGTTATTATTTGAGTGATGCACTGAATATTCTGACTAACTTATCCGTGGTATACACTATTCGAATACTATAAATACTTGCGGACGTGTGCCCGAAACAATGTAGCCGCTCCCTAGGTAAACACGAGAAACGTTTAGAAACAAAAGATTCTAGCGGTTTTAATAAACTCCGCTCGATCGCTGTGGTCCTGGTATTTTGTTTGTTTAAGAACGGAATGGAGAATAACACTCGGTCCCAACTAGACAAGCAATTGAACGGCCGAATCCGTCTATTGACATTGTAATCTAAGCTTGGCGAGACGTAGCAAAGGGGCAGCCATCTGGCTTTCCGAGAACCGACCTTATAGCGGGGAGGCGAGGCAGCGCTTTCACAAATTCGACGAGCACAATGCACACAATGGAGTGTAAGAGATACCGGAAACTATAATCGACATGGGCCTATTTTTAAACGTACAATGGATATATCCTTTACTTCAACTGTTTAATCCCGGCCAACTGCGATATCGCTGATCGATTACATATAACCACAGTGACTAACTCACTTTTAAGTTTTTTGTTCGAAAATAACTAGTGATAACTAATCAACGGTGGGAACAACAATTTAAATGTACATTAATGGCATTTGGATCATCACCATAATTAAATTTTTGTAGCAGATATTATTTATTCCTATTTTTGGCATAAATAAATATCATGACATATGTGCGAGGTTACAAGGTGAATTAAGATGACCGAATTAACATGCTCGTTTGCCTCCTATTCCCATAAAAAAAAAAAAGATAATTAAGTAAAAGAAATGGCGCTATATTACCCAGGAGAAAATATTTCATCGGGGGAATCGGGACTCTCAGTAATGAGGTTTAAGACATGAGGAGGAAGAGGAAGTATTTATGGAAGACTAAGTGCGGTGGTAAGGCGATCTAAAGCAGTTGAAAGATTAAATAATTTATATTATTTATAACCGATAAAAAAAGTTTCGAAGGCTTTTATAAGTCAAAGATACATTGTTAATCACCAGGGTGACAGCAATTTGCGCAGCACGACCACAACTGCAACACGACACTCGATCGGCCCACTCCCCGGCTGATTGATGGCGCGGTGTCAATTTTGCGTTATCACGGATGCCTTTACGTCAAATCGCAAGGAAACACGTTTTTAAACGCATTGTAAACACGTTTCTTTATGTGATCGTTAACTACATTTCATTGAGTGTTAATTATTTTCTTATAGATAAAATATTTATATAGGCTACGAATCATGTGACGAACATAAAGTCGTGAATTGTGTGATCAATTTTGTTTTGATTCCGTTAATCGATAACATATCTAAATCGATTCATTACACGTAAGAAATAATTTTATTCCCCGATTTAATCACACGGATAACAATATCGCACCGAAGATTAATAAAACAGTCTGTCTGTGCTTTAATCAAGAATTTGATAATTCTATTTAAACGCTTTATTAATAAAGATTACAAGCGATAAATATATCTTTTAATACGATACAAAATAAAACATATTGTAAGAAATAATCTAAAAAATAAAAAGCCACAACATTGCAATTATGTCCACGTTATTGCACTTTTTCTGCAATTACAAATATGGAAACAAGTTTGAAATGCGAAAAAAAAAATAACACTGAAATATTGATTTTATTTTCCATTACCATTGATTTAAAAAGGAGACGGAATAACGTTTTTTAGTGATTTTCTTACGTAACTCAATATTACACAATTGTTGCTGGCATTTAATTTGCAATCATACATTATCTTGCTTTGTACACTGGCGGCCGCATTCACATGTAATTAGCACTTAACTAGTATTAAATGCGTTATAGTACGTTCGTGAAGTTCATTATTGAACGCGTATTACATTCCACATGACAAAAAAAAAGAGTAAGCTACTTACACGCTAATTGACGTATGTGTTAGCAGCGGTGATTTATATATGCTCTTCTTCAGAAGAGACGGTTTGATGAGAATTGAAGACATCGTCTTACTCAATATATACAAGTTCAATCAATACTCGATCTACAACAAGGGGAGAATTGAACGAGAATTGATGACAGCGTCAATTACTAAACTCGATCTTCGAGTACTGTACTCGATATTAAATTGCAGCGCGTTAATACCACTACTGGCTATGAAGCGAGGCGTGCGACGAATTACCAACGCTGTGAACAATTTGGACAATACACAGCGACCCTCCGTCGTCTCCCCCACGAAATAATATTAACGCTCAACACATTTATTACAATCCAAAACGAAGATTTATAAATTCCTATAGCGATAGGGACAAATCGCTTCGCATTTTTCATATAGATATTTTGAAAGCTTTTTAGCAGTGACTGTACTCGTACCAGCTTTGGTGAAACTTTTGAAATAGACTTTAATGTATTTCCATTGTTCGCGACTGTACATTAGTGTATTTTTATTAAAAAGGAAATTTATAAAATCATATACATACAATATGTACAGCTTTATTTAAAACATGAACACGTTCTTAGTACGTTGTCCTAGTTTGACGGCTTTTTGATAGTTTCGATTTCGTAATCCAAAATCAGAGAAGCTATAACAGAAAAATGGTCGATGAATTGTCTGTACAGAAATCCGATGATGTTAATTTAAATAAAATAGTAATGTCTCTTTACAACTACGCCGTAAGATAGCTTTACTGAAATTACTTATAATGAAACTTTTTTTTAAATATTCGTGGAGGTTATATTACAAGTCACATATTACCGTTCATTATGTTATTTTGCTCCCGTACACAAAGACAAATGTTGATATATGATGGCTGTTTGTTCACACAAACAATAAACATAAGATAATTACTGTCTAGGCAATTACCGCGTATTTATTATTTATACATGTGATAGCGACCACAATGTACTTCTGAAGGATAAGTCTATTTTTATAATGTTTATTAATTTGAACAAATAATATAATAATAACCTTAACGATAGATACTGTTGTCTTCACCAAAAGTCTATCGTAATTCAATCACGACCTTAATAAACACCTTGGCGTGTCGACGCCGAATAACTGGCGGCGTATCATATATCAATATGTTTCTACGGGGTTCTATTGTGCAAAAGCCGAATTTCGTATTCACGTTACATTACAATGTTTTCAAGCTACCCCCTTTCGGGAGACGGGACGAGGCTCCCACGCGGAGACTCCGCGAACGCTGAGGCACGCAACGGGCGCGTTTGATCTTCCCTTTCGTGTAATATTTATATTTTTTCGCCGCCGAGGCGGAATCCATTTGCAAAGGAATGAAATATGAAAGCGTTCGGGCTTACCGAGCTATGTACGTGTCCCTATCGAGACGTATGATCGAGGATCCTATGAAACTCTTCGTAAGTACGCGTCCCTAACGGCACGTGAGTACACTTTTACCTCTGTCTTATCTTACTTCGCTCCGAAGTTTCACATATTGGTTCTATAATAGATTATAGGAGCAACTTATAGAATCCCTGGTCAATGAGAATATCTGAGAGTTCTATGATTAGGCAAAATCCTTATGACCGACGCTCGAAGAACGTGTTACGAAAAAAGATTGAAAATAATTGTAGAATAAAAAAGTTCATTAAACATTCAGAGATCATAATATATTTTATAGTTATGAATGACAGAAATAAGTTAAAGAATCATTCGTTTGGACAATCGGCCCCTCTCGGACTATTCGGGGCCACCAACTTCGCATGCTAGTCGTGGCGTGAGAAAGCATCTCGACTTCTTCCATCTCTTCGAAACCGGTTATTACCGGATAAAGATGCGCGTAATGCCGTTTTATTACCTTTTGCCAACGTTGGCAACATACCACTCCCCACAACGGAGCCTCTTTTCCGTTTCTTCATGTTTTAATAGGAAATTACATAATTATCTTACATTGACTGACATTTCATCGTAGGATATTAATTTATGAATGAAATTTTAATAAAGCCCCAAGGAAATATGGTATTCATATGTGCATTGGGAGAAATCGAACATATATATCACGACTCAATGGGCGCTCTTCCGTGTCGCACGGTTTATTTTTATAAAAACGATCTCGAATGAAGGCTGCGAATAAAAGTTATTTTCATCTTTTTAATTAAGTTTTACGATTTCAAATTCGGCCGATCTCGAGCCTTGAGTCTTAAACGAGTTTCGTGTTTATAAAACGATCAGGCGAACGACAAACGGTGGTTGCGGGGGTTTTTTCGTAGGTTTCATTTCAAAGTTCCACGCAGCGAACGGCGCAAGTCCTAATTCTTAATTAGCCCGAATTGAAAATGCCTTTGAATGTACGAAGACTTATATCGAAAACTTTAAACATGAAATCTTAATGATTTCCCTCAAAAAACACTAATGGAATACATGTTTTTGGAACCGAAAACATTATGTATCGTTCATTATCCTTATTTATGTCGCTGGAATTAAAATGACTGTACCGGATGTATTTCAACAGCGGAAGTTCTTAGTGTTATTTAAAGTATATCGAATGCTTATCGATAAATTATCGACTTCTACACGCAATTGAAACGTTTTAAAACTCAAGTACCATAAAAATACTGCCAGACGGCCACACGATATTTATAGTCGTCGCACGAAATATAAATTAATTTAAGCGGTCATTTGCTAAGCGAAACATTGTACAAAAAATGCCGATCGCCCGATAAGCGGCTCTATATGAATATCAGGTGCGCCCACGCGCACCGACTCCGAGAACGACATTATTAAGCCAAATCGTTCTCTTTAGTTTTATGCTCGCCTAGTACCCGACCTAATAGATGCGATGGCGGCGCGCAGATAACATAAGAAATACTCCGCTCGTGTGTTTGATATACACTTTTGAACCTTGATGCTTTTTCTATTTCAATACAGATTAGATAGGCAGCCTCACAAAGGGCTCACGTTATTGCGCGTTATCTCGCTTTTTATGTTTACAGCAGCGTGAACGATAAGTATTCATCGGATATAACGATTATTTATACAAAACCGATACTTTGGAAACGTGATTTAATTTTACTACCCGACTACGCTCCGTGTCTGTCGTGAATACGTCGACGACGGAGTTGTTGGGGTGACGCAAATGTTTTCCGAACTCTAAATGGCGGAGAAACAAAGAGGGCTTTGAATAGACGAACGAACTGCATTGAAGAGAGCTCCGATCCCGACTGATTATGTAAGACGGGATCATTGTGAGTCCGTCACACGCCGGCCGCTGAGGGGAAATAATTGCAGCCGGCACTAACGGTACCCCGATACGAACAAAAGCAATTTGTGTCCGCACGAAGTGGTACGTGCGTGGCTTCGTAGGTGTTTATTAGCGCCGGTTAGTTACGACATGTACGTAGGTGAGATACCGCTCCGCCTCGCGAGTCACGACCCCCCCCCCCGAGGTCATTCGATATCACATAATTCGAGAATATTCACGCTATACGCGGTCGAACAAACCGCTCACAATCGTTTAATCATACTAAGTTAATTAGCTCTATAAGTTACGTCCCTTGTAAGAACAAGATGAAACACGAGTTTCGGTTGCGCGTCACACGCTCAGGCCAGTTGAGAACAAAGTAGCATTTGGCCATAATCCAAAATCACTTACATCACAGATTTAGTTTGTCGGTACACGGCGTATTAAGCTTGAAGAGACGATCCGCCTCGTCATCTGTTACGTTCTCAATTTTGTCTATGACAAACGTTCGGAGCGATGAAGTAATGGGACAGTAGATTATTAAATTCGAATTGTCTATGGTCGACGTGTCCGTAAACTATTGGCGATGGTCCAGGCGCACGCCCGTCATAATAGCGCAATTCACTAGCATCGTTCGGCGACAGTTTCGATGTGCACTAGAAAATAATTAACATGGTCAATTGATGTCGTAAGTGAATATACAGTCAGTCATATCTTATTAAATGTTAGCGTATTTTTAGCACTCGTGCGCTTCAAAATGAACGTACGGTTTCACAAAGACCTACCCAGAGAAGAACTGGTCTGAACTCTGCGGTTAAATATTCATTCTGTATTATTATTTGCTTATCTGTCCAAATATTATAAACTCAACAGAATCGCTCGTACACGGTACGATTTATTTCCACACACCTGCTTCTAATTGTATTCTTCAACAATATTATATCGTCCCCCAGTTAGTTCGCGACGTGCTGTATTACTTGCGACGCGACTCAGACGATGTTTACACGAGTGAGCAATTCTTTGAATCGTACATTTTTATTGGTACGTTTAAGAGCAGGGGTGGAAAACCTTTTTACATATAAGATCTATTTCTTTAAGACTGCATCTTCAATCCAATTGGAAAAGAGGAGATATAGTGATATATTATTTGCACTATGATAAGCGAAACTTTTGACGTACTTTGAATAGAATACTAAAGAATTGATCATTTTATTTAGGCTAAGATATCGTGGGCGGTTGACCGAATTAGCCAACGGACCGGTTGGGTACCCCTGCTTTAGATTCTGTGCATTGTACGCGCAACGTATTCCGGCGGTATTTTTGACGAATGCTCTTTAGTCGCTTCCCCATTATACGGCGGGACAAATGCGCCGTCGATTTATGCGGCGACGTCACGACATTCCCTCGTTACGATCTCCCGAACGTCGCCCTTGCCGCGCGGTCCGATACGATAATCGATTTTATCGTCGTTTCGCTATAAAATAAACGATAGCGGATCTCGTTGCTTCGTTTAAGTCGTGTCATGCTATAACGGAGTTGTTCCAACAATATTGCGACGAAGAGCGCCTCTAATTTCTTGGCAGCGACGCGACGCCGCCGTCATAAAAGCGGAACAAATTGACGCGAAGAAACCGTTCGCACGGATTTCGCCGCGGCGAACGTAAATATAACTTTCCATATTTCTAACACCCGTTTCGGATTAAATGAGCGCGGAAATATTATTTCAACGCCGTTCGACGTCGTATAATAGAATATAAGTTATTTTGTTAAAGATTCAGACCGGTTTTGGAAGAGTTAGGAGTGTTGATTGGTAATCTCAGATTATACATACTCTTTTGATGTCAACTCTGACCTGTTTGGTTTATGTATTATGTTTGAATTACTTTAAATTAAATTTGGAATGTTAGCTTTATTTGTTAAGACTGAATTGTGTCATATTTGATTGATTCCGTAAACGTAGTGATTACATTCTCTTTGGATTCCGTAAAAATCGTTTGGAGAAGTAACATGTCTAGCTATCTAACATAACTCTTGTATTTTACATAAATTTCATAATGATTACGTTTGGTCTAAAATAAGTTCAAAATGTTTAAGTTGAAATAAATAGTTTTCTTATCAGTCCTTAAGTGTCTTTTTGGCTTGAAAGTGATCCCATTAGCTACATCTACCATTCGAGAAGGTGATCATTATGGAATGAGTAACATAAATAATACACAAAGATTTTTTTAAAGATTATAAAATGTGGACATATATTTCTTTGGGGGACATTGTAAACATTTGAGATTTATGAATTAAATGCATTACAACTGTAGATAAAAATTATTCAGTTCTTCAAAATGAACACATCATATTGAATTAACAAATTAAAACAGTATTATTATCACACATAAAAAAATATTACTTGAACAAAAGAAGCATATTGCCTATGCGCATTAGTGTGTATAGAGATAATCGTACAAAGTCATTAAGATAGCCAGCTCAAGTGATTTAAACCGACAATCGACATTATCTGTATTTGAAACAAATTGCGTTCGCGCCATAATGATTAAGCATTCCGCTCGGACGGCATCCATACAATTAGTCATTCAATAAACAACGTGTACAAAATCAATTCGAATGTTGCTATTGCCACTAAAAGTTGGCCGTGTCGCGGCTCGTACCGAACAAGCCCATGCGGAAGTCAACATTGTTAGGCGGCACCAATTTGCAAACAAGCTATTACAGCGCCGCAGTCAAAAGCGCGCCAATAGAATTAAAATACCATTACGCCGATACAAAGTTGATTGAGTCGGGGAGAGAGGGCTAGCTCGCGCCGCGCGCCCCCAATACCACCGTCGAATGCTTTTCAATTTTTATAATTAAAAACCAGCTCCGGCTCAAGTGATTCTCTCTCGACGATATATTTTATTTGTATCAACGATAAACAATTCAGTGTTGTTTTATTACAAACACCCTATAATGTTAATGCACCACAAAGAGTGGGCGTTGGTATAAATGTCGGTGCTATCACGTTCTTGCAAGCACTAAAGTAGGGAGCGTATAAAAGCGAAAGCCTCGCTACCGAAGTAATTCCCTCAAATTCGGCGGCAAAAATCGGTGGGCGCAATATGGTAACATTGGCGGTTTTCGCTAGCATGGCCGCCGCTCGCCCCGCTCCGACTCCGGCTCTTGTAATTTGATTTGGAGTGGCGCGGCGCGGGGGAGGGGAGGAACGCGCTGGGATCGATACGGTGCGGGGAGGTGCGGGGGCAGGCCGCGCGGGGGGCGGGGCGGGGGGCAACCACCGGGCGCGCGTTGTCCCGGCAACCGAAGCTACCCGCGCTTTCAGATTTCGTCGCTTCGTCCCAGTAAATTAAACAAAGAGGATCGCCCGATATCATTTTCAGGTGCTCACGAAACTTAATGGAGCTGATTTATGTAATGATAATGTCTCCGAACGCCAGTTATCCGCGTCTACTTATCACTTTGCAGAGTTTATGAAAGGGCCTCATAAACAATCAACCCTAATTAATTGAATTTCAAAGACATAAATGATATTTCAACGTAATTGCTTATGAAGTTATGTTCAATAAAGTGAAATGAGTAAAGCGATCGCGAACCAATCAACTCAGTTAAAGTTAGACGAATAAAAAATGATTGAGCATCTAGAAATATGATTGAATGGCGATAAATTCGCTTTTTGTACCATTCCATGTATAAAATCTACACGCGAACGTGTGCGTGAGTATAACTCATTCAGATGTTGTGTATTCGAATAAAGCTCTGATAATACAATATCGTTTGGCATTCTGAAAGAAATTGGCGGAATTTTTGGACATATTATATGGTCCTGTTCAGAGACAGGATTGAATTGAGCTGCGGCGACAGATTTAATGAAATTCCTTTAAAATAATTCCGAATAGTTCATAGCGAGCTATGATGGGAGAAGACTCGAAAAGCTGGCGGAAACTAAAGTGCTTTGTGGTCGCGCTGCGGTTTAAGAGGAATTAATAATGAAGTCAAAATACTGTTTGCGCGAATCAACTGTCAGTCATTATTACGCAACCGCCAGTAGTCACTAATATATAACATTAATACATAATAATTAAACGGCAAACAATATTAGCAAATCTATTTTTAAACACTTGCAACTGCATTATAATAAACACATTAACTTACGAGTAAATTAACTTTAGTGAATTGATATTGAAAACGTTGATTTAACTAACTCAAAAGTGAACCATTGTGTTTCACGAATACATTATACGACGTCGATACAATAACAATAACTTGTTGCTTTTATTCATATTGAATTTGCAGAGCTCTATAGAAAGATCGTTTACCTGCACTTGGTAAAATACTTATATCGTGCGTCACGAATAGAATGGAAACAATATAAATTGTGAGTGCATGGATGGTGTAATAGTTTCAAGTGGTAAACTCGCCGACTGCCATTGTTGCGGGTTCGATTCCCACGCGTGTCGAACATTTTTGTTATAAATGTTTCGAGTCTATTAGTACTATTGTCCGTAGTTTTTCATATTTTGTTGGTTTTTTTTTTTTCGAATAAAAGTAAACTAAAGCACTCATCAACTTAAGCGTTACTTTGTGTAAAAACCACAACGCATTAATGTGTTGATTGTAATGTTTTTTGCATCAACGTGAATAGTCACAACGCTAAAAACTATTTAGTGATCATGATGCATTTAGTTTTGTTATAAACAGTGATGGACTTATACGATTAAATCTTCGCCAACTGGAAACGAATTGAAACGGAATGGTGTTCATATAACGCACTCAAGAGAATAAACTCACATGTTGTCACACAGGCACACACGTATGCTGTGTGAGGTAGCCGGGACCCGTTTTATCAAAAGGTGACAAGTGACAACGCATCTGCACACCTACAGGAGTTACAAATGTCGATGGTCGGCGCTTATTGCTTAACATCAGGTGAACCACCAGTCCACTTGCCTCAAGTAAAAAAATGACAAGTTGCAATATTTTCGAGAATATTTATAACGACACATTACACACATTAATAAATAAAACTATTCGAAACTTCGGGAATTGAAATAAAAAATATTAAACGAAAACAACTAACTAAAAAAAATTATTTCATACACGTAACACGGTAAATTATATTTAAAAAGAAGTGGTTTCGTGTTTTTTTTTTATGTGAAAAGTTGCCAAGCGAGCAGGCGATTCACCTGATGGTAAGTGAATACCGCCGCCCGTGCACATCTGCTACACCCAAGGGTTACATATGTGTTGACAACCTTTTGAAGATTGGGTTCGGCTACCTCACTCACCAGACGAAACGCGAAAGTATGTGTTATACTTCCACTTTAGGCCGGTCTTCTTTCTGTGAGGTCGTGGTACTTACCCGGACGAGGCTGCCCATTTGTGCAACAGCAGTGGCTGCTGCGTGCCCCACCACACTAAAGTTGTGTTTTTGTATTATAAGCAATATGTATTCCAAAACTTGATAGAAGTATAGTTATTCTTTTGGGCTAGTCTCTCGTTTCTCTTGTGGCACTCGCTAAGTGCGAATTTTGTTCTTCTTATGTGGACTACGCCGCTCCTTAAAGTATTTAATAAAGCTCGCATAATTTGTCATATTTCATACAACTGCCGCCGCGCAAATCTCAATGTACTAAATATAGTGGGGTTCACATATAAACGGTATTCTTTGTTGGGTTCCGCACTCAAAGGATAAAACGGGACCCTATTATTAAGACTCCGCTGTCCGTCTGTTTGTCCGTCTGTCGCCACGCCAAGCTGAATCTCATGAACTGTGATAGTTAAACAGTTGACATTTTCACAGATGATGTATTTCTGTTGCCGCTATAACAACATATACTAGAAAACAGAAAAAAAATATTTCCGTACGGCTCCCATACAATAGATATGTTTTATTTTGCAGT
Source organism: Iphiclides podalirius (assembly GCA_933534255.1). Classification (NCBI taxonomy): domain Eukaryota; kingdom Metazoa; phylum Arthropoda; class Insecta; order Lepidoptera; family Papilionidae; genus Iphiclides; species Iphiclides podalirius. The sequence continues at coordinate 10,337,390 of OW152826.1, forward strand.
TTTTATGTACGGAATCCTTCATGCGCAAGTACGACTCGCACTTGGTTTCTCTGCATTCTTTGGGTTCTGAATGGGGCCAATGGTATAGAATACTGATGATATATTAAATAAATCAACCGGTACCATTGTCAGCTTTTTACGTACCGCGCATTCAATAAATACTTTTTGCCGACTGAGAATAAACCTACATTTATGACGCGTATCATTTGTGTCAAGAATCTTGGCTCTGCACGGAATTGTTGGCTGCCTTGTCGAGAACCTTGCTCACTACGGAGTTTATAGTTGATAGGGTTCATTTTTGTTTGGTTTTTAAACTGAACGCTCAAGTTCGGTAAATCATTTCTCACGTGCTTTAAAGTAATCAATACTAGTATTTGTTGGAGTTATCTTGTTAAGAAGCAAGCGGCTACGCTAAAGGCTGACGTCACGCACGCCGCATAAAATCCAATATTGTGAACTCCGTGAGTTAAGTACATATTCGATAAACTAGTCTGATGACGTCTATTTCGATGAGCTTATTTAAAAGAATATGATAAAGTAATAAGCTATAACAATCTACGAATTGAAAGCAAATACATCAGTCAAAGTATAAGTGTACTATTTAATTTAACTTTTACGTACGTAATCTTATATATAAAAATGGATTGCTGTTCGTTAGTCTCGCTAAAACTCGAGAACGGCTGGACCGATTTGGCTAATTTTGGATTTGATATATTCGTGGCAGTCCAGGGAAGGTTTAAACGATAAGAAATTATGGAAAAATTGCATGGAAAATTGAAATAGCAACAAGTTTATTTTCCCATACAAACTAAAAAATAATTTATATGGCAAAACAACGTTTGCCGACTCAGCTAGTATTAAATACATAGTACAGCGGGCGGCCTTATTACTCAAAGTAATAACGGCCAATACATCATTACTCAGAGTCGACAATTAGCATATAAATACAATCACTCCTCTTATAACATAAGTAAACAGGGCTAGCACAATGATCAGCTCTGTTCAACAAATCGCTTCATGGAACTAATTAAATGTTAGGAAACCGCTTGTTGAAGTATTTGAGTGCCACCGACTTTGTGTGATTAGTCAGAACATTCAAACTTCCTGACGTACGAATGCTTCCCATAGCGGCCATCTTGTTATTGCTATTGACGATACAAACATACATTTACAATCAGAAGAAGCCAAACAAAAAAGCTATTAAAGCTTTCAATAGAAATGATGTTAGGAAAGAAAACATGGGAACCCTAACGCCAGTCACAATCAAGGAAAATGATCAATTGGCGGGCTTCTAAGTGATTTTATAAGAAAATATCGGAGTAAATTCACATGTTGAGTCGAACAATAAACATTGAAATGTACATACATATATTTCAAGCGACTCCTCTAGTTGAATTCGCAACGAGAACGGTTGACGAAACTTTATTCATTCCCAAACGTAGCCTGCAGTCTCGTGAAATATGTAAAATATTTATAAACACGCGCTGCCGCTTTGCACGGGGCTCGCCGTCGCGAGTGACAAATCATGCCGACGAATGTGGCATGCGCGGTGTGTTTTCATTTAAAACGAGAGTTGTTGTTTTTTTATTTGCAGTAATTGCGTTTAGAATTTTAAATACTATGATTTAGTATTATTAGCATATTTTGAATGAAATGTTCAAACATTTTTTTTCCTTTACCAGCGATTTGTCTACCTCACACCGATGAGAGATGTCAAATTATGAACAATTATTCCATATCACTTTTAGACCGATGACGCAGAGAGCCCGAAGTGTCAATTTACGCATGTTTATAAAAACAAATCCGTCCAAGTATTTTGGAATTTAAAAGTTAAAAAAATATATCAATAAGTAAAAAAAAAAAAACGTTTCAATTCGCTAATGGACGACCCCTTTCTTGGAACCGACGCTATCGTAATACTACTATGGTTACATAAACTCAAAAAATACTAACGTATAGAATATTCAATGTGTACTTAATCTAACTTTAATACTCCAACGTAAAAAATCACAAGGAGGCGAAACCACCAATGTTAATGCCTAGTAGTAATTTACGAGCGAACAAAATTACTCGCTCGGACTGGTGGGGCAGCGCTGGAGGGTCTCCGTGGCACAATTGAATAGGCCCATTTAAATTGCCTAGACGGGGAGATAAGCAGACATAAAAGGGCGGGCGATGATGCTAATACAGTGAACTTAACCTGGCCGCCGGCACCTTGCGGCGTCCCGCCAAACTGGTTCCGCCGCCGACCTTCGTACCGTCTCGCTCCTGCGCGTTTATGTCGCCCTGGTACAGCCGATCGCTACGCCCGATTGGTTTCTCCTTAAACGTTATTTTATTTTCATCGATGCTAGGTTAAAATTGTTTCTTAACTTCTATGACAAAATTAATATTATTTATTTGAATTTCTATCAAAATTTTATATAACCAAATTGACTCTACTATTATTACCAAGTAAAATATGGTAAGTCCATACTCGGATTTAATTTGAATATTAAAACAGAACAACTACACAACAGAATGTACTACTATTGAAACACTATTTAATTACGCTATTCCAGGAGGTTTAGTTAAAAATTCTATTTTGTTGTTCTAACGCTCAAACTTAAATTGAATATTAAAAATAAAGCACAGCTGTCTTTTCAAATCGATACGACTGTCGGGCAATCTGTCAAATGCGTACGGAGCACATGTCATCGATAAAACAGTTAGTTTCGACAGGAAAAAATTGTGTCGCACGCCAATTCATCTATGTAATTTCTTATCGGGCTTTATATATAGTATATATAAACATAATTTTTTGAGTTTACCTTGAGGTAATACTCATTGATTATACTCTGTGAGACATAAATGAGAAAAAAGCGAAACACATGAGTCTATTCCGTTTACAACTAGCATTACGCATATCATCTCAAGTTTTATTACTTCTTTTCAAATGCAAATATCGTATTATCCAGGTGCTAAAGAACACCTATAAATAAACGAACGGCTGTCAGTCCGTTGACTCGGAATATGTAACTAGGGCTGTAATAGAATTAATTAATTCACGACGTCTCGGTGAAATCTTAAATTATTTATGTTTTGCATAAATTAATCGCAAAGTTAGACGGTACTGAATTATTTTATAATAACTTTGTTCTTTTCATGTTTAATATTATCTTTTAAAATTTTATTTTGAATAATTGAAGTAGAATTTTCTCCGTTGGGATGTTATTTAATGCCCCATTCAAGTCTCGCTTCACAGTCTGAAATATTTTTTGTTTTTAGAAACTTTCAAGCTGTGCATGATACATAACTACATTAACTTACCCATTTCCAATGACAGGCACTAATAAATATTACATTCGTATCTTATCGGATTCAAACGACGTAGCAAAATTATCATTTTGCAACGTTGTTGGTCGAACCCTCGAAATTTTTTTATTTTATTTACATTTATTTTTATACAAAATGATCATTAAAGTACCACTGGTTGAGATAAATTACTAATTAGAGATGTGATTAGGAAGGATATCTTCATCTCCAAATCAATGATTATAAGAGATGGTACTGTTATAAGACGATGACAAGTATAAAATTTTATTAACAAAAACAGAACTACTTTAAATAGCTCGCCCACTGTACATATTCTATTTGATTTTTTGGTGTTCCCTGATGTATCTCCTCTCCCTTGTCGATTCCAAGGTCCAATACCGATGAAATTAATAAGGGACCACATGGAAGCTCAGCCGAACCTAACGCAAGAAATAATTTTTAAAATCGGCTCATAAATGTCCGAGTCCATAAGTGACAATCATAAAAAAATCACCTAATTTTGAATTTGATTGAAAACAGATCATGGTTGAGTTTCACTACAATATTTTTTTAGGTTTCGAAAAGTCGAGGAATGTGATAAAACATTTTTTTCTCTCCTTTACTTCGACAAAACTTTTTTTTTCCGCATGAAAGACGTAAATTTCATTGCCACACCGCAATGCTCGTAAGCAGAAACTTTCCAGAGTACACTTAGTTATTGATTAGTCTATTAGCCATAATGGAATTTCTAACACAGTTCCAATCAACGGGTTATCGTCGCTGACAATTTGATAAAGTGCCGTGATTAATATTGTGCATGCATTGTTATTGCCTCGCCTTAATGTTTTTTTTTTTTTGTAATCATAACCAACTTTACAGCGTGAAAGCGATTGATAAAATTGGCTGATGAGGTTTTATATGTTCACGTGATATAAAAATGTCCATACGGTCTAACTTACTTTTAGTGATGATTTGAGCCATTAGACCAGGGCATCATCAATAACGACTACGAGTATAAAACGTCAGAATCTAGACCTGTCTCTCGAGATCTGTATCGTCGATAACTTCCAACCGCCGCCGTAAAGATAAATAGTGGGTGCCATAAGACACTTAAAAAACGTCGGAGTTATAGTCGATTTATTTCCGCATTGTACTCGATAAGTGGGCTCTATCTGGAGAATCTGATGCCGGGTATTGCCACGGAACCATACTCGAAGCAAAGGGAATTATTAAGGAAAAATTTCATCGCACCGATGTATTATACAAAGTTTCTACAGTATTATATAAAGATTTATCATATTAATTAGCTATAGTACTTGTCTGCTCTCTACTATAATATTCCTTTACGTGAAGGCTTGTTATTGGCTGTTTGTCATCTAGTTTAGGGTTACTTAGGTTTGAATAGCTGTAAGTCTTCCATATCTTAAATAAATAATTACATATCGAAATAAATTTATGCTTGGTCAAAGTTAAAAACCTATTGAATTTGCGATTTACTAGTTTTTCAAAGTCTCTTCTAATCCAAAATCTACCACTGATTATTAAATTGAAACCTAACCGAGTTTAATCCGCAAGAGAAGGTATTGTACAGATGTTTTTTTTTTTTGTTTTCAGAGAATATCATACAATATTATCAGTATCAATTGAGGTTTATTGCTAGTCATTACCATCTGTTCATCACAAGCTTGCCATAAATTTCAAAGTGACGTTGCCTACTATTTACTTTGTTACGAAGCCGAAGACAGGTTTTGGCAAGTCTAAAACTAGGCACTGTACCAAGACTAAAAAGCATTCATCGCCGAAGTTCAGTCTATCTGATTTATTAATAAGACTCCACTTGATACATTTATTGATTCAACGTAAGCTAAGAACGCTAAATGATCTGAGTGCGACGTAACACAATCATTAGATACTGTTCACACGCGAAGGAACGTCGTCAAGGGATCAGGATAATTTTTAGTTTAATCAAAACAAACACTGAAAACACTGACACCTTGACGAACGTGCATTAGTCGTTCGCTCCACGAAGGCCGTTGCGAACGGCCCTAAGCCACGCTGCTCGTGAAACGCGACAGTATAATCGGAGCGGGTATAATTGGCTTCAATCAAGCGAAGGTGTGGCGTGGCGCGCGGCCGGCTCTGGGCGCATGCTACGTATTGGGGCGATTAGCGAACTAATTCTATCGAGCAACCTGATCTTTACCGACCGAATTTATTGTTCAATTCAGACCGATTTACATTAGCGAAATATAATCCTTTGACGGAGACATTTTCTTAACGAAGTCACGACAAATTGTGTACAGTCATACTCGATGCGTACTCGAATCTGAGTTGGCGCAGTGCCAAAAGTGTTGACGAATAAATAAAGCGAAATAATTGTTACTTACGATATGAACATAGTGAACATTCAAAACGAAATATGTGCAACGTAATGTGAGTGGAGCTTTTTCCGCGGCGAGAACAATGTACCATTAAACAGTAAACGGGCTCCGAGGCTGGTGAGGTATCATGTGAAGTCAAGGCGAATGTTCGTTACATGTTACATCACGCGGCCGGGTAATGTCGCTGAGAAATTTCTCTTGGGAAATGGGGAAACAAATGAGAGGGCTCTTATCTACGCATTACCGCCGCGCAGTGATTTACGATGCGGCTGCCTACTTCGCACATGCTGGGCGTACCGGTCCTCTTTGCCCGAGCGACGCGCCTCGGTTGGGAAACGTGTATACGCGAAATGCTCGTGAAACGCGTGTTTCTTAAATGGTAAAACAGAAAACACCGGCCACGACACCCGATGGGCGCTGCGACCAAACATTACAGCGCGGAATGCTAAATTGCATACAGTTATGATCTCCTGGTATCAATCACAATAAACTTCACTTTAAATTCATCATCTTCATCTTTATGCAGAAGATGATAAGTTTAAAGTAATTAATTAATACTAGATATATAAAATTGAAGGTATTAATTAAACGCTTTGATTAAATACCCAATCAAATTATATCATACGTTCTGGCTACAAAGGGTTCACTGAAAATTCGAAATTGCCCTCGGGCCGTGATTAAATGGAGACTCCATTACATTAGCATAGCGTTTAGTTTGAGAGCGCGGGCGGATGGGATTGCCGGTGGCGGCGGCTGATCCCGCGACCCCTCTTAAAATATCCTACACCTCTTTTACCAACGAAAACATTCCACATCGAACACTTGCTCCGCGGCACCAGCGAAACGAGAAGGGGAAACAAAACCGTTTGTTGTAAAGCATTCCGAATCGGAATTAAAATTAATCCACCCGTAAAACAGAAGGATATGAAAACTTCAACAAGAACAACAAAAAAAAATAGCAACAACGGGCCACAAAAGAATAACACAAAGGGGGTATCTAACGAGAGATGAAAAAGTGGAGAAAAGAAAAAAATAAACTCCGAGGCCGACGGTTCACGCCGAGTGCGCCTAAAGCAAACTGAATCGTTTGGTGTTCAATTAAAATGCATTAAACAAATTGAGGTTTTAATAAATTTTAATATTTTAACAACGTCTCTTTAGTTAAATCTGTGGGATGATTAGCATTAAATAAATGTTAATAGTTCTCTGCAGCTCGTGCTTCGAAATTACGCAGTTATACTGCTGTCATCATAGAAATCATTAAATTTAAAATAGCTAGAAATGGACTTACCATGTAGTAGAACATTTCATTTATAAAACATTACAATTGTCCTTTACTTTTAATGAAATGAACCGATGTCAAAGGTCTAAAAGCTTCACTGAATATTAAATAGCAATGAAAAGCAATTATCTGTACATTTTTCCTTCCTCCATTTATCAACTCAGTGATATTCATAATGACGTTCTCTAGATTAGCTATCGTAAGTTTATTTTCTCCGCTTTAAATAAGCAATACTTGAACTTTAATGCATAATTATTAACACTATTCAAAAACTTTATAAGCACAGACAGCTCATCGAGTAAATTACATTTAATAAAAAGACATTATTTACGATGATGTAGTGGCAATACGATAAAATAAGTAAAATACTTGTACTTTATTTCGTTTCACGGATATGTTTCGCGACACGTCGGCTATTTGACAGAGAAAAAAACCACCGCCAAAGATCCTTTTATATTTTTAATACTAGCTGATCCGGCAAACGTTTTATGCAATTTCGTAAAATCCGTTCTTAGCTGACCTCTCCTCGGCGAAATGAATACTCCTACCAAATTTCAAGTCTCTACGCCTTATGGTTCCAGAGTTATCGTGATGAGTCATATATATATAGAAGATAGATTACGATGGATTTGTAAGAGAATATTTTGAAAAAAGACATTTGAATTATTCAAGGTCATAACACAACCTACCTCTTAATCTAAAGGGATGGTTATTGTATTTTGTATTGGCACATTACGCCCATCAAACGGATGGGAAAAATTTACTCTCGGGTAAATAAGACATGAAGTTTGACGATAGCCGAAGGAGTGACGTATTTTGCCTCAGGGAAAGAAATATTCGAATTAAAGTCCGAATAGAAACAATTTATGTTGGTATGCTGCTGAATTAGATCATTAGAAGAATATTCAACTACTTTTATACTAAACCATTTCGTGTTACATTTTGTTGATTTTTTTTAATTTTTTTAATTTTTTTTTTATGTGAAATATTGGCAAACGAGCAGACGGTTCACCTGATGTTAAGTGAATACCGCCGCCCATGGACATCTGCTACACCAGAGGGTTACAGATGCGTTGACAACTTTTTGAAAATTGGGCTCCGGCTACCTCACTCACCAGACGAAACGCGAAAGTATTTGTCATACTTCCACTTTACGCTAGTCTTCTGTGAGGTCGTGGTACTTACCCGGACGGGCCTGCCCATTCGTGCAACAGCCGAGGCTGCTGCGTGGCCCTACCACCGATAAATTGGTTGATTTCTCTCTAAATTGGTGTATATTTGTCTTTCGATTAATACGATACTTTTCAGTCCATTAAAACACTGTTCGATAACGACGCAAATAATTGAAGATATTCACCTTATTGGCTAAAGTTGAAAGTGTGACTAAAATTATGACGTTATTAATTTGACAAGACGTCTTTGCTCTCTATGTATTTTGTGATAATTAAAGCTTTCTAAATTGTAAGAAAACTTATGGTAATGGAACGTTGTGCGTTAGTCCATCATATGGTGATTTTTTTTTGGATGATTCGCTTTCAGTCCCCGAGACAGTGATAAACGTGCAAAGGAAAATATTCAGACACTCCAAGACCTTTTGGCTTCTGATACTTACTGATATATACTGATCTTGAGATACGCCGATAATTTATACCGACAATGCAGATTAAACGTACGAGAACGTACTAAGAGTTCTCGCAACAATAAACACTTGCCTTTTCTGAATTCACAATGGAGAAATATATTATTGACAAAGAAGAAACAATGGCTTCTTCACCATGCTAAGTTGCATAACTCATCCTTCAGTTACATTCCACATCATTGCAGTTATTGTACGCTTGTGAACATAAACATAAAATACTCCCTCCCTTGAGCAATACCTTAAACCGTTATACAGATAATGTTTGTTCAACTTTAAAGTATTAAGCCGTGTGAAATGTTCTGTGGTCAATTTACGCATTAAGTCGTTTAAATATATTCAAGGTTTATATATATGGCGTTTTCCTCAACATTTATAAACTTATCTGGATGAATAATTCAAAAGTGATTTCTAACGTGTCAAGCATAGAGCGCGGCGCTGAGCAGCGGTCGGTATGGTCGAATGGATCCGGTTTTGTCTCCGTCCGCTAACTAATTGCCTTCTCAGAAAGCGATGAACATCAATTTGTCCTATAAATTCAGACGTATCGATACAATCAAAGGCAACATTAAATTGCCATCGCGATTTAATAATGACCACTAATTCTTTTTTTTTTGTCGTTTCTCTTATCAGATATTGTCTTTAACGATCATTCAACTTTTAAATAAAGAAATACAGTCAAACATTTTTTATCTCTTCAGGTTGTGAAAAAGTTAAAAGTGAAAGTAGAAATGACGTTATAAATAGCAACTAAGAAATTCATTCTGATCTCATTTTGATATTAGGCTTTTGATGATATTATGTAGATTGTGAATAATAACAAATGATGAATGTTTGAAGACAACGATAGAAATAAAAATAAATACAAAACATCTGTGTCGGAATTAACAACCTAATAAGAGATTTTTGCGAATTGCCATTATAACAAAGCATCTGGAGAAGCTTAATAATTTGAAATATATTACACAGTTTCTAATTCATGGGTTTTATCCACAGATTCACTATTCATAAGCAAATAGACTGTCAATTACCGCGCCAGATTAGCTTATCGGAGGGCGTACAATGGATAAAGCAACGTGAGTCGATTAATTATTGAGATGTTCGACGTAATTGATTAAATTACAACTGCGTTGCGACGTTGAGTGGTGCTCCACGTAGCAGATGTTCAAATAGTGATTTGCCAAAGCTTTTCCAGGGTTCAAATTATAAAGAGATCAAGAAATCTATGAACATGTGTCTAATATTATCGTCTAGGCATATGTTTGTATTGTGAAAACTTGCAAAGTGAAAAGACATAAGTGATTACCGCCGCCCATAGAGATCTACATATTGAAACTTTATCAGATTCTATCGTTTACTATACCTGCATCGATTTATATAATGCCAATTGAGGACCACATTAAACAGTAAGAGAAATTACATATCCAAAAAATATTTTTATCGGATATTATTTCGTTACGTTGTTTTAATTTATCCGAAAGTAATTAAATCAGTTCGGTCTGTTCCGTAAAAAAGATAAATAAAAATATATTAAAAGCGATAAAATGAAAGTCCGGTATAAGAGTTTTAATTAAGTACAATTTTATCAAGCGGATACAAGAAATCGTCACAGAAATACATTCGTCAATTTTTATAGGAACACGTAGCTAATTCTTTTTTGGTAAAACATTTTATATTGCGATAGAGGTATGCGTGTACATTAAACTCTTTGCCATGTTCCTTGCAGCTGGAAAGGCGTGGATAGGACAGTCTTTGTCTAGCATCTAAGTAACAAGTCTAGCATCTAAGTACGTCCGTTACGACTGGACAGGGAACGCCTACATGTTAACTCGTAGTTCAGTTCGACGGCACGGTTAACGCTATCTTAAACACTGTGCGGCTTCGCGCTTGCTTGGATGTTGTAAAGGTTTCTCTAGGTGTCGAGTGTTTCGCCCCACGAAGCGGCGTTGTCGGTTTGGGTACACAATATGCACGGTGAGAATTTGCCCGCCAGGGACGTACGTTGGGCGATTTGAGAGCGAGATTGACTTTGATCGTTATTAAAGTTTACTGAGGCGAGTAGTTTTAAGAGGCGACGAAAGAAAAAACGGCTTGCCTGATGGTGACAGCCGCCCCTTGGCGAGTTTGCAAATGCAAATCCTCTGTGACTGGCCACATTTGAAACTACTGCAAAGTTGAAACTTAAAGCAAGTGGGCCTCTAGTCTGCGTTCCAGCATAAAACACCTTTCAAATACCATTTTACAATGAATATTTAAAACGACAGATGTTGCCTTTGCTATTGATATTTATACCAAACGTACCTATTTATACTATTTTACTAAATGATTTTGTTTATCGAACTATTTAGCACTCAAACTAATAAATTTCAAATTGGACTCGAATGAAAATCACCTTCATAATAATTGTTATGTCGGATTTGACTGGTATCGCGGTTCACATAAAAACCGCTCGCCAATTATTGTAATATCTTTTTAAATCGATTAAATTTTAATAAATTTGAATATATTTGTACAAAAACATTTTGGGCGCGGTGTTATAATTGCGTTTATATGTATCAGAAGTTAGCGAATTTATAAATCATCAAAATATTTGATTTGATACACGCATAATCAAGTTTGCCGAGGTGGCTAGCTTCCAACCAAGTTTTAAATGTCTGTCATCATTTTCTATTGCAAATCGGGATGGCATTACACATACCATTTCGTACCAAAAACTTTAATTTCATCATATTGATATTTCTATAATACCTCCAGAAACTGATAATGATAAATGTAAACGTTGAAATAACCGTCAACTTTATTTTGGCCATGATTTAATAACTTCTTGAGTAAAATAAGAATAATTAATTTCATTTATAGTCGTTTCAAATATTCAAAGATTTAAATTCAACATTATTTAATTACATTACATTAGATACCTACTTACCTTACTTTACTATACCTACCTCAGCTTAAGTACAAATAAAGGAAAAATTCTGACTCAGATAATTTTTAATGAATCTGATGCAATAGTTACATTTTCATTGTTCCAAATTTATTGCTGTCTAAGTATTAAAAACGTTTTAATTACGAACGTAATAAAGTAACCTCAATCAAGCAGTTTTCCATTAAACAAATTAGTGTAATATAGTTAGTAAAATAACGTTAGTAATTACATACAAACTGGCTTTACGAAGAAAACATAAATATCTGACAAATGTTGGCTTATAATGCACGCATAAAAACAAAAATATGCATAAATTAATGAAAATTTAGATTTCATTTAAATTATATCAGTGCACACTTACGTAAGTGTAGTGGAATTAACGAGATCTGAAATTAGTTTGTCTTAATTGCTTATCTGCTGGATAGCAGCGTTAATGTTTTACGTCTTTATGGAGTGATTAAGTATCCTACGTTAGCAAGTTGTTCTAGTTCACCAATTGAGTTTGAAACATTCGGGATTGTTCGAGAAGGAATGTGTGAATTGTCTTTAATTTGTACGTTATCTTTAATACCTGCGATTGTAACATCTCTTAGATCTCATCTTTCTTTTTCTCCATCAGACTGGAGGGAAGGTGAAAACAATTCTCTCCACCTTTTTTAAATTTTCAACTGAACTTCATTAAAATGTAATAAATTGAAGGCATGATAGCTCAGTGTCTCGCCTTTAATTCAATACACTCGAGCAACCTGAGTACGATTCCCTTTGTGACGGCACAAATGAAATAGTTAATTTTAAGTGTTGACTTATCACGTGCTCAGTGGTGTAGGAAAACATCGTGATGAAACCTGAACATTTTGAAGATATGTGAAGCCCGCCAATCGGCAGTGGGGCCGCGTGGTGGAATATGCCCTGATACCCTCTGTACAGAGAAAGCCTTTGCCCAGCAGTGGTACATGTATTGGCTGATACTCTACTTTTATTTACTTAAGTCGTATAAAAATGGACGAAGTTTTTTTCGCCGCTGCGCGCGTTTTTCCCGACTTGAATATGCTTCCTCCGGATACGCCCGACGCGCTAGCCTCTAGCCACTATAAAAAATTAATATCATTTGAAAAAATTAACTTTCATAACAACTAGGTACCTATATGGATTGTTTCAGACAGACCATAATAATCGTACAAAAAGAAACATCGCAGAGAGTGTTTCAACTTTGGCCCATCAATTAGACAAAAATAGAACCTAGTTTTGTCTTCGCAAAGAGCATCAGACACAATAACGAACTAAACTTAAAAATTGTTACGCTATTGACTATAGTTTCGATACGATATTAAATGATGCAATCAAAGAAGATTGAATTTCAGACAGTATAAATTTGGCATCAGCATATCTTAGTTAGGGCTACCATAAGGGCGTAAAATGAATGAATTTATTTTGCTTTTGTATTGTCTTCATTCGAATTAGTAGAATCTAAACAATTTATATATTACTAGCCTTTCGGCGACCAGCCGAATGGTCGAAATTCCAACGTAAATAATTATACATGGTAGTGTGTTTAATACTTTTTTTTTATTTTATGTATTTCTTATGCATAATTTTAACAAAATATTAGCATTCTTCACTCCTAATATAAATTACTATAAGTAAGGGACATGCCATAATCCTCCTTCCGTGCAATTTTCGTAAAATGGGGTAAAAATTTTTTGTAAAAATATACCTAAATCTTCTTAAAATATTGAAAATGTAAGGAATAGCAACAATGATATTTTGCATTTTATATATCGCTAAATTTCGATTGTCTAGGATGATTATAGTTCGGTAATAATCATTTGAAATATTCAAAATGCCTTTAAATATAACACAACATTGTAATCAGCATAAACGAAATGCAGGCCCATGTTAATTATAAAATAATATTTAATCGATTGAAATGAAATATGAAGTCTTGTGGAACGAATCGCTTATTAGTAATTGCAGATAGTTTTATCACAATAAAAAACCGAGCAGCCATTGAATAATGAACTTTAGACAGACGGAATAAGCAATAATATCGAACAACACTCCAGCGTTGGCCCTACATTCATTACCCGCAAGGATTTATGGCGGTTTACAAGTTAGAGCTTCCGCGCAAAAGGGTTTTATTAGGATTAGGGGATTTAGGATCCCGGTTATTTAGTCATATTGCGTCAAGTGTGATATAATGATCCATCAGCTTAGCAAGCCTTAAGAAAATAACCGTGTGTTGTGAAATAAGATGTATTTGAATGTACACGTATTATGTCATGAAACAATTAATATTGAATGAATATAGTGTAAACGATTGCAGCAAATACATGACGGAAAGGAAGGAGTGACTGAGGTACTAGGATACAGATGTATTTGTTTTATAATGGTTAACCGAAGTAAACATATTCAACGCACGTTTGATAGGAGTTGAAAGGTTTTTCCTAGGGACAATAAAATTTTCGTTTCCATCAAAAAGATATTGAAATATACAATATCTAGAGGCGGTCTTCCAGCGTCTTAAATTAATATTCATATCAAAGTCCTAAGTAAACATGAGAAAGATAATCTTATAGTTATAAGTAGTTAATTTTTGACCTTTGTGTAAAGATGTCATACAATACTTATACAGATTAATTAAACAAAGAAATTTAAATACCTATATGTATGTACATTAATTATAGCTTTATACATATGATTGATTAGTGTTAGGAGCATGGCAGGTAATCACTACATGATTGAACTGGACAAAGCATTACTAAAAACCCTTTGCATATGGTATGTTAAGCCCTGGAAATTTCATTCAGCTCATGAATGACTCGTCACTAGCTTAAGGCATTTGCGAGTGTTGGTTCTTGAGGGCTCGTCTTATCGGCACCCTTGTCGTCTAAATGCGAAGGCAAACAACCCACCGCTTGTTGACATGGCGCGATTCAACCGCTTTATAAATATTTCTACCGCGGAGGCGGGCAGCCGAGAGCCATTATCCGTTATCCCATTAGGGAAGGACATAACTCGCATGGAATGTAAAGGTGAAGCTCTTAGCTTGTGTTCACGTTTCTTGACCAAATGAAATAAAAGTAAATCATAAAAAATACCCTTTTTACTTTTCAAACATCATTTATTATAAAAGGCAAACGGAATAACATTATGTTTGAAAGTCTGAGAAGCGTATAATAAAAACTGTTAAACAAAGCTTTACCACGGGCGGACTATTAACTCCCAGTCTCCATGTTGGGACATACAACGAATGCATGGCCCTGCATAAAGTACTATGATCGTTTAACATTAATACTTTATAGAAATGTCTCACCTAGCTGCACCGGCTTTTTCCACACCGCCAAAACAATCCACCGCTTTGTTTCGATAAGCGATCGATACGAGTCGACCGACCCTCGGTACCGTAAAAGCGAAGTAAATTAATTTTAATCACCAGTCAGCACATAAATGAACACGGCCGACCCGATTCACAATATTAGACGTATCGAACTACACACATACACGTACAGTACACCTTATGATCGTCAGTCAATTCTTGGAGCTATGTAATCAAAACTAAAGTAGGTATAAACAAATAACACTGGTGATTTCACGGTGGAAACACAAGTTTGGCGTATCGCACGTCAGCGCCGCATCGAGTCGGCGGCCGACCGCGAAACTCAGTTGAAGTAAGGAACGCTACGTGTCCCACCGTAGCGCGGTATATGTTGTGAGAGCGAGCGGGATGCACTATGAGACGTTGACTTTTATTTGAAAGAGATGTCAGATACTGTTTAGAAAAATAAAATGTGAGAAGGGCGCATACTGATTACAACCAGCGACATCGCTTGTCTCCTATCGCAGATTTATTCGCCCAGTAAACAGATAATGATTGATGTTTAAGGCAGGTTCGTCGGGTCGCATTGCATTCATTGCAATCAAGAATTACGTGACAATAATTACTGCCTTGTAGATCAATGCTTCAATGTGACTTCATATTCATAAATAAAAATGGCCGTAACCTGTAAATAGTTTGACTTAATATTATGACAAATTAACTATCTGGATGTCAATAAATACTTGCATTCAAGCTCAGAGCAATAAAAAAGTACTTTTTAATTTGGTCTGAGTATTCAACGTAATTAATAATGAGCGTAACGGTTATTATTAAAAAAAATACTCTATATGAACCTTATTTTTAAATGATAGCTACCAGACTACCTTATCCTCGTTACTTTATATACGTACCTATCTAAAATAAAATATTATTTTATTTTCAACTCTTAACGATTTTGGTATAAGAATGACATGAATGCATTGTGAAGCGTATGCTTGATAACCTCCTCCACCTAGTTTTTTTTAATAATAGAATAGAGGTGTTTGTAGTAGTGGCGCATTCGCTCGGGTAAAGCGAAGAGAAAAGCTCATACGTTGAAGACCTGCGTACAGTAGAAGTATTTGTATATTAGTATTACGTTCGATGAGTAAATGGTTTCCACTTTCTAAGTTTGTAATATAACAGCAATCTGAGGATTTATGGATAGTAAGCGCTAAGCCATTAAGTAATGACGTCTCGATAGCCCATATATTCATCCACGGACTTCGTAAAATTGGATTGGATTGTTTGCCTCCTAGCACTCCCACTGTTAGAGTGACTGTTCATAGGCTAGTCTGAGGCCAGATCTAAGTGCAAATGTGCCTTTTGACTCTTTGATTTAAAGTTCCCCAGAATAATAATACAGGCATTGCATTGCATACAACTAAAAGTATTCTGGACTTACCTTTGAAAGCTTTAATTAGGGATGTTGCAAACTTCGTTCAAGAAAATGCAGTCATCCCAATGTGCAATGTTCGTTCTTTTTAGTTACTATATAATTATGTCCGCAAATATTGTTATTAATATCAGGGTGGACCAGTGTTTAGTCACTACTCGCGACCCGCCCGGCTTCGCGCTGGTACAATATATTATACATATAAACCTTCCTCTTGAATCACTCTATCTAGTAAAAAACGGCATCAAAATCCATTGCGTAGTTTTAAAGATCTAAGCATACATACAGGGACAGACATGCAGTGGCCAATCGGCGTAATTTTTGAATTTATTCTGTGAAAAATTGCCATATTTTGTTACATAGCGATGACCTGTTGCCGTACGCCGGTAGACCATGTTAAGAATTTATTTTATAAGTGATAACAAAAAGCTACAATATATGATATGAACAGAAAATTTGCTGCGTTGTTTTAATAATAATATTGCAGCCAACTACAATATTCACTTATTGAACATATTATTTGAAGAGAAGCCACTCTAGTACTATGTACGGAGTACTGTTTTCTTATGTAACTAATAATTGATAACCTTTTTTCACAGTTTATTTGAATACAAATCAAAATCAAATAAATTACATGTAGCACTTTTTGCACAAACATCAATTGTGGTGTCTATATTCTATTTCAAATATAAATTTTAATTATTTTTTTTATTTTATTTATATTAATTTATTTTGCTTCATATTTATAATCTCACATGTAATAAGTGCTAAGTAGCAGTTTTTAAAGCCTTATTATGAATGAAATGAAATGCAGGTCAGTCTAGTCATATGCAAAAAGAATAAAAAAAAGAACATGTGACCACCATATTTACATTTATTGTTACTCTACATTATCTTACTCTTTAGTATTACAATTTGGAAGTGTGCTTGTACTGTGCTGGAAGTGAACACAAATAACACTTCTTTATAATACAAATACACGAAATATGCTATATCTTAACAATAAATAAATACAAACTCTCCTGTAGATTTCATGAATTAAGGCCCTAAGCTTCTTGACCTTGTGGTGCAAATGAAACTGGATCCACATCATTCAAAGTTACCTAATTTGTCATCCATAAAAACATTCTGCTTTGCTCAAAGATTACAAGACAAATAAATTTGTTTACTACAACAAAATGTTTTAGACATGAGGATTCAAGAACTGCTTCGTATTTCTGATAAAAAAACGAACACATGCATCTTATTTACATGGGAAAAACGCGTTACCTTAACTCCAGCTGCTGACAGCTTGGAGAGTATTATCAATCTCAAGTCATTATTATTATGTTTAAAACTATTTTCTACACACAAAGGAAAGTTCAAAATTGAGTTTTAAATAACATATTACTAAATTAAATTGGTACACATATCAACAATACAACTAATATAGATTCAATGTCACTTAGTACCACTTTACTTTCACTAAACTTTCAACACAATGTAGATAAATGGAATCAATGTATTTTTACTGTCAAGGAACTAACTACTATCAAAAGGTTCTAAATTTTACAGCAAGTATTCAATAGTGTTAAACATTTATCAAATTTCAAATCATATAAATTTGGGACAGATAATAAGATATGCACCAATAACTCTTTCCTTAAATTATACATTCCAAATTTATGTATTTAAGTTCTAATATTTTTATGTAGACATTGCCTTTGTTGAGTTGTATAAATGCTGCAGCTCAAGTTTGAAATTACACCTATACTTGATTCTGAGGTAGAGTAAGAAATGGTAGTATCCAACTCATGATCATAACACCCATACATGACAACTCCGAAATAAGCCAGATTGTGACGAACTGGAAATTTAATTCTTATCTTGCTTTAGACTTTGTTACTATAGTTATAAGGCCCAAAACATATCTCCTTAATTGTGTAAATCAAGATCCCATAGCACATGGGGTGTTGGAATGTGTCCTGACTGCTCTCAGGGCGGCAGAAGGGGCACTTCGGGGTAGGAAGGTTCTTGATCATCTTCAGAAGAATGGTCGCTTGAGTAAAATGTGCGACCACTCTTCTCCCTCAGTCAGTACCTGAACACAAAACAATATTGTATTTCTCTTGCCGCTATAAAAACAAATACTAAAAAACAATCAGAAGTTATTTAAGTGGAGCTCCCATACAACAGAGATCATTTTTGCCATTTTTATAGATAACGGTTCGGAACCCTTCGTCTCGCACGAAGGGTCCGACTTTCACTTGGCCACTTTTTTTTATACATATTGTCATTTACCGTTTATTGCATTCTATGACTTATGAGCCGTGATAGTTCAGTATCCGGGCGCTCGCCTCTAATGCCCTGCGATGACGGAAAACATCGTGAGGAAACCTGCATATACTCTCTGTAAAGACGAGGCAATTTCCCAGCAGTGGGACATGTATAGGATGGTACTTTACATAAGACTTAAGTGTTGTTAATGCATCAGTTTTGTACCTTCGCAACATGTCATGGGACTCTCGGTCTGTGTCATATGGCGTCCAGTGCGTGGGCGCTGTTTCGTTATCTTCACGTTCAGTGTTGTTACTTGTACCTTTAAAAATGATGATATGTTATATTATTTTATAAGAGAATGAGAATTACCGGACGCTAAACAATCAGCTAATTTTGTGTTAACATTATGGGAGATGAAAAATAATGGAGGTATAAATGGAAAATCGATTATGTAATACTACCTACTATGGATACTCATCTGTCACTTCATACAAATAAAATAGGCTATTAACACATATATGGCATTTACACATTTGTATGTCACCTTATTCAATCAAGTGTTGATTGAATCTTTGTACTTTATTATTATTTGAAACTTGCCAGCTGCTTCACTGCCGTATAAATTGCTAGCTAATACCCATAATTTGCTTTCACAATTTTTTTGACTGCATTTACTTCCTAACATTAATCAGTATTTTTCATCACTAATTGGAAAACTGTCGTTACACTGACGCATTCAAAAGCTAAAAACAAAATTTTATTCATATTATAGGCCTGTTTCAAGCTCTTATTGTAATGCAAAGAACTATTAATGGTTCACTAAATAAGACCTCTGTCTTACCTTTTTTTTACCTATAAACAAATTTCACCTCAGTTTTTTTCAAGAGAACTATAAAATAATGATGTTGGATACTTCTTATCGGCTGTAGTCTTTTAGTTATAATTAATATTGGTTAATATATAAATTAATATTAGTCTCTTTTGAGACATTACATTCTTGTGAGAATTATTTTAACCAATTTTCTTATTGGTCTTGTACAAGTTACTTAAAGTACGATCTAATGAACACTCGAATTTCAAACATTTGTCAGTGTCTGGATACCTTCTCAGTAACTGTGAATTTACGGAAAAATAGTTTAAAAATGAGTGAATTCGTTTGTATTTGGCGTATATGTGCTCAAAGTAAGTTGGGAAAGGTACTTCAAACATTGAAAAATATTTTTTGGATAATTTCCATTTATCAACAATAATTGTCAACACACACAGTTAGTTGTCAGTTATGTGAAGCATTTTCAAAGGGTTTTACAACAAAAAGCACAAAAGGGTTTTTAAAGCACAAAAAACTACAAGGTGGTTTCAATATTTAAAAGTTAAGAAAATCATGATTTTGACTTCATGTAAGACGACTACCATTTTCGACTCTCATTAGAACAAATGCTAATTTAGGCATAGAAAGCTACATAACATATACTTATTCTTTCACTCCCGTCTAAATACTTAGTTTGTTGAAAGTTCACAAATCTTTATTTTGCGTTTCCCAAAAATTTATATCTTTTAAACCTGCATATTTTTGAAATAGTAACAAAAACAAAATATTTCTAAGAAAGTTGAAATCCGCCAATTCGCAGTGAGGTCGCGTGGTGGATTATGGCCTAATACCCTACAGAGGAGGCCTTTGCCAAGCAATGGGACATATAGTCATTGACTTTTAGTTTACTATAATTCTAAAGATGTGATGTAAAGTTAAATACATGGCAGTCTTTTGAAAATTGGGCCAAAGCCACCTCACTCACCAGACGAAACGCGAAAGTATTACACTTCCACTTTACGCCGGTCTTCCTTCCATGAGGTCGTGGTAATTACCCGGAAGAGCCTGCCCATTCGTGCAACAGCCGAGGCGGCTGCGTGGCCCTACCACCGTAAATGTTATTTTAATTATTGAACTACTCATATATATAATGTATGTATGTGTATGTAACTCACATTAATATGTATTCATATTAACGGGCACAGACACCTGGGCATACACAATGGCTTTGAAAATATTCCAAGCACGTTTCACATTCCGTTTTCACCATTGATCCCTAACTTTAAGGGACACCTAAATAAATGTAAGTGCTAACGTCGTTTTCACCACCACTTAAGTGTCACGTTTAAGACTTTAGGTGGTTTATTAAAAAAAGTTAGGTCTGGTCTCAAACTTTGGTTGCTAGGCGACGCGCGCTGTGGACTCACAGAGGTCGGCGGGCGCGCTGTGCTGGCGCTCGGGGGGCGCGGGCGGGCCGGTGTGGGCGGGGAGGGGGGGCGCGGCGGGCGGCGACGCGGGCGCCGGCGGCGACGGGCTGTCCAGCGAGATGACGCCGCACGCCGCGCCGCACGCGCTCGGCGAACGGTAGCCGCTCGACGACACCGCCTCCGACGCTGGACGGATTTACATAAATGATCTCTTGTATAATTCATGCATTTTGAGGTACGGAACCCTAAAAAGATATATGTATACAGTCATGATAATAATATCTTTTGGAGTTATTAACATGTCAACTGTATTATAGGATAGGGGAGAAACAACAGCGATCCAGATAATAATCCAATCTAGCAGTCCCGGTTTCATAGAATAGGTCTAAGGTTTCCTCTGTCTATCGTAAGAGAAGACAGAAAAAGAACACTGTGTTCACAAGTAATTGTGACGGGAGGCCCGAAGCATGGACGAAGATTTAATGAAAACAAAAAAAAAATAGGAACTATGATGATCACCGTTAGAAGAGGCGTAGTCATCAGTCTTTATGTTTGATTCCAGGATTGGCGGCGAGTGTTTCGGCAGTGGCACTTTCCTCTTGAGGGGCACTTCGTCGTCGGAGTCGGATGTGAGGTCCACAAGCAGTTCTGCGGGTTTCGGTGTGCGCCCTTCCCCTACCGCCACCCTCTTCGCGCCCCCGCCGCTTCCATCTACTGGTATTATTTCTGCATATAAAATAAGGAGTATAAGAAATAATAGCATATGTACTACATGAAATAATTGATATTTGTTTCAAAAAGATATTAGTGTTAATGTAACGAAACAAATAGAAACTTCAGATGCATGTAGTTCCATGATAAGCAAGACAATATTGTCAATGACAGGTTGTAGATGAGTGCAGAGATTAATCTATAGAGTTTATAGTAATATCTATATAGTCTAGTTTAGAGTAATATCTATATAGTTTATTATATTAGACATGGGAGACGGGATTAAATCTATTTATTTTTTGTTGAATATCACCAAGCCGACAGAAAACACTGAACTTTAAGATATAATTAGGTGTAATGTAGTTCAATGTTGGTGTAAACTAAAATCATCTGAGATCAGCGTGACAGGCTATAATGTTACGTCAAATGACAATGCAGTAGAGTCAATCGAGGTACCAGGATCATGCGGCATCAGCATGACACGTTCGTCAGAATACTTTTACCAGTATAATATTCTGCAATGTTGCGCTAAATGTCAATGCAGCAGAGACTATTGAACTTCCTAGATCGTCCAGAAACAGGGTGATAGGTTCGGTTGAATACGGTCGTGCAATGTTACGTCAAATGACAATGCAGTAGAGCCAATGGAGGTACCGAGATCGTCCGACATCAGCGTGACAGGCTCGGCTGAATACGGTCGTGCAATGTTACGTCAAATGACAATGCAGTAGAGCCAATCGAGGTACCGAGGTCGTCCAGGATCAGCGTGACAGGCTCGGCTGAATACGGTCGTGCAATGTTACGTCAAATGACAATGCAGTAGAATCGAGGTACCCATGACAATGGAGGTACCCAGAGATCGTCCGGCTAAATGTCATGCAGCAGAACTTCCTAGATGACAGGTTCGGCTGAATACGGTCGTGCAATGTTACGTCAAATGACAATGCAGTAGAGCCAATCGAGGTACCGAGGTCGTCCAGGATCAGCGTGACAGGCTCGGCTGAATACGGTCGTGCAATGTTACGTCAAATGACAATGCAGTAGAGCCAATCGAGGTACCGAGGTCGTCCAGGATCAGCGTGACAGGCTCGGCTGAATACGGTCGTGCAATGTTACGTCAAATGACAATGCAGTAGAGCCAATCGAGGTACCGAGGTCGTCCAGGATCAGCGTGACAGGCTCGGCTGAATACGGCCGTGCAATGTTACGTCAAATGACAATGCAGTAGAGCTAATGGAGCTACCCAGATCGTCCGGGATCAGCGTGACAGGTTCGGCTGAATACGGTCGTGCAATGTTACGTCAAATGACAATGCAGTAGAGCCAATCGAGGTACCGAGGTCGTCCAGGATCAGCGTGACAGGCTCGGCTGAATACGGTCGTGCAATGTTACGTCAAATGACAATGCAGTAGAGCCAATGGAGCTACCCAGATCGTCCGGGATCAGCGTGACAGGTTCGGCTGAATACGGTCGTGCAATGTTACGTCAAATGACAATGCAGTAGAGCCAATCGAGGTACCGAGGTCGTCCAGGATCAGCGTGACAGGCTCGGCTGAATACGGTCGTGCAATGTTACGTCAAATGACAATGCAGTAGACCCAATGGAGGTACCGAGATCGTCCGGGATCAGCGTGACAGGTTCGGCTGAATACGGTCGTGCAATGTTACGTCCAAATGACAATGCAGTAGAGCCAATCGAGGTACCCAGATCGTCCGGGATCAGCGTGACAGGCTCGGCTGAAAACGGTGGTGTAATGTTACGTCGAATAAACATGCAGTGGAGCTAATCGAGGTACCGAGATCGTCCGGGATCAGCGTGACAGGCTCGGCGACGGGCTGCGCGGCCTGCGGGGCGCGCGGTGGCGGCGAATGCGCCGACCAGCTGCCGTCGGCGTGCAGCTGGATCTCATTGCAATCACTCGCGAGCCGCGATGACGTCAACACCTCCAGGAAATATCTGTACATACACAGGTCTTTATGAGAAAATTTTATCATGTGTAAGTTTGTGTGCACACGCGTTCAAGGTATTCTCGATATTTTAATGATGAATTATAATATTATTAGTTAATAAAACTCTTCGAGGGTATAAATATAAAAAATCATTTAATTGCCACCATTAGTATTTAAGATATCTACAATGATTGATACGCCAATGTTGAAAAAAATCAAGCATCGCGCTGTCATAAAATTATTTAAAAAACAAGGAAAGACTCATTATTCACGTTTACTAAGATTCTGCTCCTTCAAAATCTATTATTCAGAAGTGGTTAGTGAATTCAAACAGAGTACAGAGAGTATTGAAGACGATCGACGAATTTCAAAGTCACAGTTCCAATCTCTGCCAATATAAAGTCCAAAATAAGATTGGCAACAAGAAATAGACACACATTTCATTTTACCCTCACCTCTATGTGATTGATGTACTTCAAACCAATACTTAACAAGCACAATGCTCACCCGTCCACAACTAATGAGTCATATGGTGCGGGCCTATCACAGACAGGACACAGCCATGTGGGTTTCCGTTCGTTCATCTGTAAGAACAGTGACGCGTCGAAGCACTGCAGATGCGGGCAGTTCGCGGGCCGACACGGGCACGACATCCGCATTTTACCCAAAGGGCACATCAGTGACACCCGGAGGGAAGTTGTTGCTATCTCATTGTCATAATCTTCTGACAGTTTCTCTTTGACTGTAAAAAAAAACAGTGATTTTAATGCATGCATATTGGATGCTCCAAATTGATTTCACTCCATTTGTGTAGCCCTTCTTTTGGTAGTAAGTCTTAACGACCACTGGGACCTAGAAAGGTTTATTATATTTATATGTATATGCAGATTCTGTTAAATAAATACATGTACTGATATCCCACAATTACTTAATGGAAATTAAGGTATACTATGAATATAAGTATTCATACAAGACAAACACTTGGACAAATCATAAAGTCAATCTTTCATTACTACTCATATAGTATGTAACTCACATTAATTTGTATTCATATTAACGGGCGTAGACAACTGGGCATACACAATGGCTTTGAAGATCATTCCAAGCACTAATGCCCGTTTTCAACATTGATCCCTAACTTTAAGGGACACCTAAACAAATGTAAGTGCTAACGTCGTTTTCACCACCACTTAAGCGTCATGTTTAAGACTTTAGGTCGTTTATTTATATAAGTTAGGTTTGGTCTTTAGGTAAAACGGGCAAGAGATACACACAGAATGGTATATCGTCTCCAACTTACTCAGCGATCGTGTGTAGTCGGGATTCTTGGTTCCCTTATTCTTGAGACGCTGCAGGAGCTCCGCGGAGGTGAGTTTCCTCACGAGGAACACGCTCAGCACGTATGCCCGCGTGAAATCGGCCGCCCACGTCACCTGGATGGTGTTGGAAACCGTAGGTGACAGTTTCACCAGCGACGAGATGTTGACTGGCCTCGGTGGTCTCTTCGGCTCCGGTGTAGGTTTGTTCGTAGGTATTGGGTTCTGGGGAAGGTTTCCTTTTTTTATATACAAGTTGCCATGATCTTAAAACAAAACTACAATTCACATAAATTGTTGTACTTACTGGTAACGGACACATTTTATTGTTTACTTTAACATTAACACTAGGCGGAAAATAGTCTTCCTGTTCACAAGAAGTTTCTAGCAGGCAGAATCTCAGCTGTGCCTAAAATAGAAAAGGATTTTTAGTGCCGGAATAAATTACAAATCAGTTATTTGTTCAAAAAATTGCAAACATAAATTTTATATTATCTTACTCTAAAATTAATTTATGAACGATGTAAGAGAAGGGAAAATGACCTGTATGACGTAGTCAAGTTTATTACTAGTCCCGACGATATCCTTGCCGGAGGCTATCTCTGTGGCTTGTTGTGGCGTGAGGTGGAATGCGAAGGTGCCTTCCTGCATTCGGCCAGACTGAATTGGCATCATCGTCGACGGCTTCAATAGTTCCGCCATCACATCGTAGAACGGAAGTCTACAAATATCGGAAAGGGTATTATATCAAACGCAAAAGCCGGCTAGCAGTTGGGGGGCATCTACAAATAGATTCTCGAATATAAAAGGATTCAACTCAATTGAATGTTTCCAGTTCTAAGATGGCTTAAGTAAAAAGTTAGCTAGCTAGCGATTAAGATTAATTGGGAATTTGCAGGGTTATGTATTATATTAAAATCTGAGAATTTCCAGTTAAGATTGTATGTATCATAACACAACTTTTGAGTACGATATTATTACTGTCCACAAACACATCATTAGAAAAAAACATACCGCTACAATGTACCAGAACGATTAGGGGCAGTACCGATCTCTGTTGCGGATGTTTGGGGAGGTTGGAATTAAGATATCGACCCGTAAATATATTTCCCACAAGTAAGTGCTTGATTACAGTCTCAATGGTCCATAGGTAGTGATGCAATCATTGTTGTTAAAAACGATAACTCTGTAAAAGCCAAAATTCAATCTCGACTTGAAGGACCCTTATTTTAATAAGACAGTGAAAAGGCCTGTTCTATGCACATCGAAGTAAGAAAGGTTATGTCTTGTAACCCACACACAAAGCGACTACACTTGAGTCACAATCGTAAATTCAAAATTGTAGATAGCAGAGGCATTAATTAAAAAAATATATCGCCATTCACCTCGCAGCTCAAAATACGTTACACTCTACGGTTTACGACTCTGTTTGTCGGTTACAATAAATAGCTTTTCTCACGTCGACATGGCATCCAGTGTGTTAGTAGTGGCCCCTAAAGTGGGTAGGGCTGTCGGGTACCCACTTCTTGAACTTGACGTCCGGGTGCACGGGGAACGGCGACAGGGCGGCGGAGGCCGAGGGCGAGGCCATCGGCGCCAGGGCTGCGGCCCCGGCGGGGCTTGAGTATCCATGGTACATGCCGCCCGCGTACATCGGGCTTTGCCGCGCCTGCGCAGTGCGCGCCTGCGCTCATATACACCGCAGCGTTTAGCACTGGACTTGGATATAACGTGTCTCGCCAAGGACAACTACCCTCAGTTACTTTACGGGAGGGGAGAGAGAGGGGGGGGGGGGGAGAGACAGCGAGTAGGCGAACGCTTCATCACCAACACCATTGGCGTTTCATTTACGTCGCCACGTTTAAGAGGATGGTCCCCGGTAGCGTCAATGATGCCGCAGCAATCATGTGATGAGCTGGCCCATCCGTGCAACGAAACAGCCAATGACGTATAAAATCGTGAGAGGTGCGCTAAAAATATGGTCACAGGATCCTACATTACGGCCTGTACCGCCGGTCAGTACCCAACTGTAGAGGTCTAATAAATTTCACGCGGGACAAGATTCGAAACCGCGGATAGCAGACGCGGCACAAATTTAAAGAGTGCGCCAATTTAATAACCAGTGGGCAACCAAGCGGGCGAGGTATACAGGAGTAGTAAAATTCACCGAAACAAATATAAACCCTAAAACGTCTTTCAGTGGTTACATTAATATGGTATACAGCCATAACTGTGGTAGGGCCACGCAACTAACGGGTTACTACCACGACCTCACAGAAGACCGGCGTGACGTAGAAGTGTTACTTCTGCGTTTCGTCTGGTGGGTGAGGTAGCCGGGGCCCACTTTATTTAAAGGTGGCAACCCTACGGGTGTTGCAGATGCCCATTGTTGACGGTTACCACTAAACATCAGGTGAACCACATTGTAACACATAAAAAAATCACTTAACACATACATAGTATAACAGTAAGCTACCACAGGGCTAAATAACCGTTATCATTTAAAATCAATGACCTTCGAATACGCAACACATTTTGGCGGCCGCCGAAACGAATGGAGCTTTGACATTTCATTGAAATACCAAGGCCCATATTAACATCCAGTTTGTAAACACTTTTTTCAGTTAGCACTACTGCATTGTAAAACTGCATCTGTTCTGGTTCCGAGCTTATTGAACGAAATAATGTCACCACGGTGTTTTTTTTTAGAAAGCATGGTTGAACAAAAATAAACTGTAATAAAATTTAATACAAATAAGTGGATATTGTTTTTGCGTAGTATTATTCTGACAGGCTTACCCGGAGAAATTTAATGAATTACAAATAAATCGTTAAATCAGAACAGCACATTAAATAAGAGTATCGTTTAATAATTTTATTACTTACCAATTATGTACAAAAAGCTACAATTGTTCGAGATATTTATTGATACTGGTCCAATATACGTTAAATTTACCGGAACCTGATACAAAACGTTTATTTAAAAAAAGAACTACAATATGAAATAGTATCTCTTCTCTAGATAGATTCGCTCTGAAAAAATAAATTGCGCACTTAAGGAAGCTCGCGAAAGACACACGCGCGTCTACTACGCGCCATTTTGTTTACCGTCACTGGCAGGGACTGAGCGCGCGCGTCCTGCGGGTTGTAACCGGTGACGGCGGGGTGCTGGTACATAGAGCGGGAGCTCTGCAGCGCGGGCGCCAGTGGGTCCTTGCCCTGGGACCCGCTACCGGGGCCCACGCCGCTCGACGGCAACGCCTGGCTGTTCCTGCAGATCAACCGCACTCGTCTGACACTCTCCGCGCGAGGGGGACAAAACAACAATATACTCGACATGCTCAGCGGCGGCGACAGTTCAACCGGCCGGCGTCTACGATTTTTTGACAGTTTTTTAATGGCAAAGTTGTCACCTCGTCTCTGTACCGACACCACAAGCCCCTTGGACGTCATGCAATCCCGCACATATCGTGGGCGTCCCTCCCTCCTCCAATTGCGTATAAACTAACATCGGCTGGGCTACACGGCCTGTTGGCCGGCGGTCATGCTGCTAGGAGAACGAACAAACGCGGAGAGGACTTAGCACTTGCCTAGAGTGGTAATTCTTTTGCGAGCGATGTCCATTTTCAGTGGTTTTGAGCCGCGTCCTAAGTTCGGAGGAGTTTCCATTTTCGGCGGGCACACTCTGGGACGCGTTAACTACCCGCGCTGAAGATCGTGTTTTAACCATTGTTGACGAGCGACAGTCTCATCTCAACTGAAATTCAGGAGTCCGCAAAACGGACGGAAATCACTATCATAAAACAGTATTACGACCTAGCTGGGCTTTTCTGGAAAATTTCTTCGGCATAGTAAACAGAACCAGCGCTTTGGAGGATCCTTATTTCTCTTACTACAACTGGAAAAAGACGAAAATGGTCAAAGGGAGTTCAAGACAACATCTGCAATTGAATAATTATCTTATTTAGTCTACAATGGTTAAAACATGTCTTACAGCTTTAATTGTCCACAAACCACTAATCCCTAAATGAGCATTTATTTGAATCAATGTTGGCGGTCCTTTTGTTATTTAGCAAAAGTAAATTATTCCACTGCAGCTGTGAAGGAACATCGCTAGGGAGAAAAGTTTTGTTAGGAGTTTGTCAAACTGACAAATTAGGTAAGCACCGGATGAGAGGAACTGGACAGTAAGAGAAATAAGTTAACTATTGTGACAAGGAAATTTTCCAGAAAATAATGATTATGATAAATTTTCTTTCAATATTAACTCTTAATGAGTGTATTTTAAACTTTTAAACATATTGATAGCAATTTGCTACAAAACAGATGGACTTAGGACCACCACAGACTATCACATCAGTATTCAAATAATGCAATTCATAAGTAATGTTACACTTTTAACAACCATGAGATTGTTTACTACTATATTACAAATATAAATATTACAAATTATAAGAATTTTAATAATAAAAGCATAAGGCCTTAGTGAATTTTTAATGGCTGGGCAAAATTTTATTGAGATGGTTGCCAATCTTTTTTGATCAAATATGTGTACATATTTGTTATTCAATACTTTACTTATGTGCTAGCTGTTAGTTTCCTTAAAGTTTTAAAATAAATAAATAAATCACAAGATTATATCATTTACATTAATAAGGGAACAAATTATATGACATTAAATAATACAATAAACTAAGTTTAATAACACTAAATTGAAAATATATATGTTACCCCTATACAGATTTCCCAATATATTGTAGTGTTAGTTAAAAAAATACTGTATAAGTAAGTTAAGCCAATACCTGCAAACTTAAATTACATTTAAACCATCGTTTTAATTTATTTTCAAGATTTTTAAAATAAGAATATTGCAAAGATGACCATTTATATTTTTATATAGCAGAACTTATGTATATTAAATAAGTTGAAATTACTCATCAATAATTTATTTCGAACATATAAAAACATTATAGTCTATACTATCCCTCAATAATGTTGATTCAATAAAGATCAGTGCAGGTGTTGCACTGATTCTATATTATTAATATCATGGTGTGTTAGATCTGTCTCTATTTATATTTTACACACGTAAATATATAATAAACCTAAAATAGCTGGTACAGAATAACATACCGATTTTAAATCTTGAAAAATATTTACGATACTGTTATACCGTGCTGATACATTGGCCACGTTCGGGCCAGGTTTGAACATCAATGCCAATTGATACACGTTTACCGGCATTGAGATACAAAAATATTTTTATATAAAAATTATAAACACCATAAATTGTTATATTTACTCTAACTAGTATTCAAAAACAATCACAAATAAAATGTTATTTTTGTTTCTGGGAAAAACGTACACAATTTTAAACAATATGGATGTCAGAAAGCTAAAATTAAATTAACTCACCATGATATCGCATTACCGTAATCGTAATATCTACTCATATTCAATTTAAGTCAAACAAATGCACTGACATTTAGTTATAAGTACAAAAACTATTTACGAACGTCTAACACAAAACGCCATAACTTGACGCTTACTGCCCTCGGCCTCGCCGCCACATTGGTTCTGCATAGACAAGAATATCTTTTTACAAAAGTGTAAACTAAGCTTTACTGTCAAATGGATTTTATTTTAGATGTATTCCTTCATAACATTAGGACCATTCTTCAAAAGAAGAATGTTCATCATAGTGCCTATTACATATGCATAATGCAATTTTCTCATTTTCTGTCATGAATAAAATATTTTCTACACCAAAAATAAATCTTAAGGGCGGTACACACGGAACATATAAGACTATGGACAAAATGATTACATCATATCCTTTTCCTTGCACTTAGGGTTGAACATGAAAATTTTTAGGGTTGAACTAATTAAAATTTCTGTTTAAAGAGGTTTTAGAAGCAGAGAAAGATTTCTCTTATTATTGGATTAGAAAAGTGAATTATTAATAAAGCCCGTGGCTCAAAGAGATTGATAACAAGCTATTTAGAGAATTGAGAAAGGAATTTAACAGAATTATTTCAATTAATACTGCTTTGTTAGTGGCAATTACTGATATAACTTTGTTTTTTCGCATCTTGTGAAGATCTAAAGACGTAATTCTGTTATAGTTGCTAAAAGTTAGTGGTAGTTATAAGGCGAACTAAGCACTTTAGAGGCCCGAGTGTCAAAGCTGAAACAGACCCCCAGTTTATGAAGTTAATCTTATCTTACAAGCTTTTAATTAACTTTACAGTTACTTGGGGCACCAATTTGTCAACCATATCAATGCCCTTGTGCCCCAACAGGTTTTTTGTCAAAAAAGTGCTAGCCTCTTTTCCCGCGACCGTTCCCTGAATGACATCATCCGTAGGGCTCTTTTTTTCATCAATGTCTCATCATTTTTAAAACCTTGTATTTTCCGAGACGACGGTTAGAGAACACACGACAACTTGACTTTGATCCCTTGGGAGAGAGGCTGTATTGGATGCTACTTGTGTAGACACTTTGGCTGCCTCTCATCTAACGGGTACTTCGGCCAGGCCCAGGGCGGCATCGGAGGCAGCTGAAGTAAGTGGCGAAAATATGAGTCTCAATGTTTAGTTTATGTATTTATGCCATTGGCTGTTGAAACTTTGGGTCCGTGGCGTCCCCATACATCAAAATTTTTGAAAGGTTTACGTCCTAGGTTCAGCACCGGCTGCTAACAAGAGAGCTGGTTCTTTTCTCGCTCAAAGGTTAAGCGTAACTATTCCGCGAAGAAATCCAGCTAGCGTTCTTGATACCATGCCGCGTGGATAAGGTTTATTAGATATATGTAATCTTAAATAGATTTAATGTTGTAAATGTTGGATAAATAAGGTGTATCATCTCTAAATTTCAAAATACAATTGCCTATATTGTAATTATTTCCCATTATATTTTTATGAAATGTAGTTTGAATTCTATTCCCAGCTCTTAAGCCCGCTCTTAAACCCATCATAATATTCTGTTAAAATATCCGAAAACAAGCAGAAACAGAAGCAGAAACGAATGTAAATATAAGGGCAGACTACGGAAGTATGGAAACATCACCAGCTGCCTGTTGCATCTACCCTATTAGCTTTGGGTCCAACCAAATTATGGAAAGCAACTTTTCCCTGGGAACGGTATTAGATGAAGCTTTTTATAGTCTCCGCACTTAAAGCGTAACTTTAAAGACTCAAGAATACTTCGCTTTGACATTACATCAACGTGAGTGCTTTATGCAAAAGTTGGCTTCTAAATAATCTTTACAAATGTAAGCAATGAAGTTTTACATTGCCTTTAGGAGTGTGAGTGAAATTTCAACGATAGTAGTTCTTGGTAAAATGAATATTTTTATGTAAATATAACTTAATTATAATAAAATCTGTTTTATAAAAATCCATTGAAAAATAGGTTAAAACAGTTTTTATTCGTTTGATAGGGAAAATAGTACTCTTCAGCTTAAGATATATTAATATAAATTTTAACGGCAGGTGTATGTATTATGAGTGCACCACATTGACCAAAGGGGTCCTGCCTGTATGTTATGCCGTGTTATAAGGCGTGTTCGATATACATCTAGGCGGGCATGCACAGGTCGCGTGGCACCCTCGGGCCTATCTGACCATAGACGCTCCGCTAGGGCAGCAGCACGTGGCCACACTCGCGCATCTAAACCCCCAGCGCTCAACGTCGAAGACCACACTGTTGCCTCCCCACCTTCTAAGGAACTCAAAGTGCTGCGTGACCATGGCCGATGTTCATAAATTCTTTGCCACGAATTATAAGGCGCACCTCCCGAGTCTTCATACCATGCACCCATTCCACTGTTCAAGTCCCAGGCATCTTCATTTGATAAAACAGTTCTCAAGCCGCTGATGTAGTTTTCGTTCCAAGCCACATTACGAGCCTGTAAACCTATACCTTTTGCATATTCTTTTAATTTTGAATTGATTTTTTCACAGATCTGCGAAGACCAAATCAATGTGAGATTCGGCGCCTTTCCGTTCACCTTTTCTAAGCTCTGTAACATCCTTCGTGTAAAATCTAGCCAGAGTTCTGTAGGATTGGTGTCGTTAAAAACTTGTGCCCAGCAACGTTCGGAAAATCCATCACCACCTATATGATACATGTCGTCTACGCCAGTCAACTGTGCGATTTCCAGATACAAACGCTCTAAAATCTCATATACATGAGGGTTACGGGGATTGAGTTGACCACAAGGAGGTTCATCACAGAAAGCAAACCACGGTTTGGATTCCATGCAATATGCTAAATCTCCAATGCCTACCGTTGGGCCCCAATCCCAAGTATGACCTACTTGCGCTGGTACGTCTATTTCCAAAAGTATTCGTATACCACGTAGTCGAGCGTATCGTGAGATGGTACGTACATCTTCTGAAGTATATATGGTGCTACTTCCGTAAGCCGCGCACTGTGCGAGCTGAGGGGCGCTGTTAAACATTATAGAGAACGCTTGGGCACCGGTTGCGTGCCAATGGAATGTGTTTAGTTTGCAAGTAGCCATAGCATCGATCGTTCGCATAAGTTCGTTAACTGGAAAGTAGTTATGTGATGTATCTATCATAAGACCCCGGTAACGAAAGCGTGGTGCATCTTGTACGTTAGCTGCTTCCATCATTAATAACGAACCGGCATAAGGATCAAGCCAAATTAGTTGTGTGAGAGTTTCTAGTGCATGTCGAGCCCCACAAAAGGAATTTGCAGCTATATACACCATCACAGTCCCGCCACTTCCTTCTTTTGGTTGAATTGATAATAGGTAGCTTTCATCAGTATATATACGCATGCGAGGATCAGCACTTCCATTGATACTAACTTGTACAATAACTTTATGCCACTCTTCAAACCCACGCAACTTTTCTTCGGCAAACCGCAGTTCTTGTCGAAAGATATCAAAAGCATCTTCTATGTGTTCATGCACTGGTCGAGAAGCATAATTTACTACTTGCAACTGAAACATATCAGCCCGCACAGGGACGGCGGTTGTTGACAAGCTTACTGATCCTGTAGGTTGAGGCCACAGTTGTATAGTCGAACATAACATATTACATGTGACTAAGGATTGAAGTTTTCGAGAAATAGAAGCTTTAAAAGGTAAACATTTGTCATTGTGGCATTCCCAAGTCCATAAAGGTAATACGTTTCTGTAAAAATACGCTACTTTTATTTACTTGGCTATTTTACTATAGAATAGACAAACATGGACTAATGAGAATAACTTACGAAGAAACAGCGGCTTTAGATTTATGTTGTAAACCAAGTGATGTTATTATAAATAGTGTATTCCAGATTTGTGGGAGAAAGAGATACATCATAAGTTTCAATTTTTAATAAATCATTTTAAAGTAGTCTACTTAACGCAATAATTATTGCATTGAATAATGTTAATTTGTGTTTGAAGTTTACAATCACAGAACTTGACATTTCCCATTTGTGCGGGTGCGTTCCACTAAGCGTTCACAACGATCACGCTCGCGACGTCGCGACAACAGTTTTTCCCTTTCCACTTGCTTGTGAGCGTTACTGTCGTAAACTCAAGTGGAATGGGTTATAGAGCGTTTTGAGCGTAGAGGTAAATAATACAAACGGCGAAATAGAAAAAAGGAAGCAAAAGATTTAAGAGGTTAGGTTATAATCTGTAAGCCTTGAAAATAAACTTAAATAATTATTGTTTAAACCGATTTATATTGAAAAAAATTATAATTTAATTTTTATATTTAATATCAGTGGTGTATTTAATTAATTTACGTTCAAATGTAATTAAAATGTCTTTTGCGGTGACACTTTGAACTTAGACATTTTGAATTTTGAAAATGCCGCTAATTTTCTCAACGATCACTTCGACCCACCATTTTAGATGGGCCGTCGTGAGATTCGTGTAAGTGTAAAGGCCCATTTACACGGTGCAAGTTTCTTGCCTGTTGTATACAATTAAATTGAAGCAATAAATGAGTTGCATGGTCTAAACAACAAATAGTCTAAACAATTATTGCGCGCAATTTATTGCATTCAATTATTGCTCTTGTATGTTCAAGAAAATAGCATCGTGTAAATGGGCCTTAAGTCATGACGTTTTCGCCGCAACCACAACGACCGCGGTCGTTATGTGGAACGACTAAAGAAGCATTGTGATCGTTGTGGGCGCTTAGTGTGGCTTAGTGAAATGCACCCTTGGTGATATCTAGTGTTGCATATCGATATTATTATCACGTATCAATTCTGTCGATAATATCGATAGCTCTCCATTTACAATAATAATGAGAGCAATAGTACCGTTACTACCGATATTAATATATTAGAAAGTATCGATGGTATCGCTAGTATTGCAAAATACATACATTTTTAACGAAACCTATCGACAGTACTAGCGATAGGTTTGGATTAAAACTATTATAGCTTGATCAGTAAATTACCAACCCGATCTAAACGCGAGCGTCAACAAGCGTCGCCCGCGAAACGTCCTCATCGACCCGTTCGAGGAAGGGGACTTAGGTACGTCGGACCCACCATCGGGGGTCCCGCCGGATAACACTACACACACAGTTAGTGTAGCAACAAACACATTAGTTCGCCCTCGCCTCCGAGCACGGCGAGACCAACACAACGCGTACACAAGGTACACCCGCGTTCCAGGGCGGTTCTCACCGCCCCCAGCCACCGATTAGCTAAAAACACAGTTGACGGCCATCGGGGTCTCGGTCCGCACCGCTACTTCGATGGCCCTTAGATGACATGCCGTAGTTAAACGCACGCATGAGCACATGCGCGGCCCTACCCACAGCGGAGGGCCCAAACTCGTGGGTTCTGGCTAGCCCACCGGTTCTGCGTCAGATGAAGCTTTAATAGTCTCTGGACTGAAAGCACAAACATCAGTTAATACAAGATACAAGATTATAGCTTGATATATTATATAAACTTCGAGAAAGAGTTCAATCGACGAATCCAGTTCGGCTGGGCTGTGTTCGGGAAATTGCGCAGTGACTTTACGTCCCATATACCACAGTCCTTAAAGTCCGTCTTTAATCAGTGCGTGCTACCAGCGATGACCTACGGTGCCAAGACGTGGTCACTCACAATGGGCCTCATAAGGAAGCTCGCTGTCGCACAGCGCGCTTTGGAAAGGGTAATGCTTGGGGTTTCTCTACGAAATCGAATCAGAAATGTGTAGATCCGTAGAAGAACGAGAGTTACCGACATAGCAGAGCGAGTCAGCAGGCTGAAGTGGCAGTGGGCAGGGCACATAGCTCGAAGAACCGATGGCCGTTGGGGCAAAAAGGTTCTCGAGTGGAGACCACGTGACGGCAAGCGCAGCGTAGGAAGCCTCCCACGAGGTGGACGGACGACCTAGCCAAGATCGTCGGGACGCGTTGGATGCAGGCCGCTAACGACTGGTCGAAGTGGAAGTCAATGGGGGAGGCCTATGTTCAGCAGTGGACGTTCTACGACTGATATGATGATGATGATGATATTATATATAATACAATCGATAACCCAAATACTTTTCTAGGTAAATTATAAAGATTGATTATTATCATTTATTTAACTTAGAGTCAAAGTACAATTTATGTAAATTTGTAAGTCCTAAAGAGCGCTGAAAGACAATCTCGCTCTACATTGATGAAATGGTTTGGATTTGATAGGTTTGTTGTAGATTGACAACTAACCTATCAAAGCCCTTGGGCTAACAGCAGACTGCATTTCAAAACAAAGCAAAATATATGCTACACTGGCGCGTAACGAATTTGCAAGCCTTCCGATGTTGTGTTCATGGGTGGCGGTGATTACTTACCATCAGGTCCGGGTCAGTTACCACCAGGGTCGTTTGTCCCTTTCTTCGATTAAAAAACCTTATATTTTAAGCTTCAAATTAACTTTCAAGTGTTATAACTAGTAAAATTAATATTATTGGCAAAAGCAATATTAACAGTTTATTACTTGAAAAGTAATATATTTTTTATTATTAAGAAACTCTCTTTTTTTCAGTTAAAAACTCTCTTTTTTGTCAGTTGAAAGACTGTATGCAATTTACATGGAAAAAAATAGCTTTCAAATTATTGTCTATTAACTCTTCTATTATTTCTGACAATTAGTGACAGCTTCTTGAGAAAAACTGAAGAACGGCGAAATTATTGTATTTTGCTCAACCTCTTTCATGAGTTGTTATCTTTCTTCTTCGACCAATTTAGACGGATATGATGTCAACAACAGAAGCAGATTTGGATGTCGAGGTGTCCCTTGAGCGTGAGGAAGGCGAGGTTAGAGACACTACACAGTGGTTTTCAGATTTTTTTATAGCGGACGAGATTACATCTTTGTAATTTTACTATCGCAAGTATTATAAATTGGCAAATTTAATAACTATAAGCTTTTTTTTTCAGTTAGAGGATTCTGATGTTGAAGAAGGTACATACATTCCTCTTGCCCGCCCAGAGGCTTTTAATCCGCCGTCATTAGTTAACATGCAGATACAAGATGAGGTGAGCGATGAGCCATCCCCGGAAGAGTCATCGGCATCTGAATCCGATGAGGAGCCGCGAAGGCGACCCAAGCGTACCAAGTTGCGCTTACGGCAACCCCATCAACAACAGCCCTCTAAACGTAATAAATACAATGTTTGGTGTAAAACCGTGCAGGTGTGGTATTTATATTTTTTTCCAAATTTAAGACAATAGTAAAATTCTATGCAATAAAAATATCTTCTTTATATTGAAGTATTACAAAACATAAATATCAATACTCTTGTTGATTAGAAGAATTATGATGAATTTATTAAAAATACGTTTGAGTTTATTTTTTGCTTTGTTTATTGTTTCAGGAAGATTTACTCACTGAGGATATGGTTAGTTGTGATGTAACTAAAAAAAGCCGATATGGTGTTGAATCTTATGATTATACAATTAAATATAGGCTAGATGAGGATTATGTATCAAAGAAAGTATTTTCTAATGATCAAGTGTATAATAGAGATAACACAACAAATAAACGTAAATTCAATGAAAGATCTAATGTTAAGTTGAGACTTGGCAAACGAGTAAACAGTTACCAACCCCCGGGTGATAAACAGAAACCAAGATATTTACCAGATTTGATGGTCACCTTGAAGGATCCTTTGGACAATATAGCAAAGGAAATAGCAGAGAAACTATCTGAAGAAAAAAAAGATTTAGTTGGTATGTAATCCAGCGGTATCATTCACTCAGATCAGTAATGAAATAAAGCACCAAAAGTATAAATGAAATGAAGTATTAATAGCACAATACTGCTTACTTTTGATTGAAGTAATTAAGAAAGAAATTTCTATTCCAGGTAGAATTATACAAGAACTTGGTGCTAGTAAAGCTATAGAGATTTACAAGGAGACTCAAAGGGTAGAAGCTGATGGGGGCATGCTTGTAATGGTAATGACAATAACATTAGAATCCACTGTGAATACATGAAGGATATTACTGGGATATTTATTTATATTGAAAAGTTTTTGTGTATTTGAGCAGTGGTCTATTGGTAGGGTGTGTCACATAACAATCCGCAACAACTAGAGCATATGTATGAGCTTAATGTCATTTATATGTTTCTTCATCACTTATTTCTTATTGCATGAGTGTCCTGTATATCATAATACGCTAAGGGGTATTTCATTAATTTATTATGTTAATTGGTATGATTTTTCAGAATGGCACCCGTCGACGAACTCCGGGTGGTATTTACTTTTTTCTTCTAAAACATGATGAAGACATCTCTCAGGCAATGATTAATCAGATATTCAATGAAGACCGAAAAGATACATCGCGCAAAATAAAAAAAGCCCGTGGTAAAAGCCGACAAAAAGTCATGGAACAATTAAAACAGAGTTTAACAGGTACTATTTGTTAATATTTATTATTGATAATGAATTCACATTCAACATTAATCACAAATTATTATAATAATTCCAATACATTAGTTTGTCTTATATAGTAGTTATAAATCAGATTGCCTCAGTTGTTTGAAGTATATTTTATATATATGCATGTTTTATTTCTAACTAATAATAAATAATGACTTGTTTGTTTTAATTAAAATAAAATTAGAATACCTACAGTTACACATGTACATATGCATATGATTGGTGAACAGATTAACCTTATTATTGTTACACCACTCACATATATTATGTTTTAACTGACTTGGATAAAATTTTTAGACTCTGAACTTCCATCACTGCTATCACGTGGTGAGGCGACGGTAAAAACTGAGCACGGCTCGAACCCGCCACCATCACCCGCCACGGACGCGCGTGAATGCTCCAGTGATACTGACGGCCATTCACATACAGATGCACCATTGCATTCACCATCTAGGGCGCATTCACCCCTTCCCAATCGAACAGATCCCAGGCAAATACAAGATTATGATGATGATGACTTCCTAGAAGTCATGTGTAATGATGATATGGATCTGTTTTAAACTAAGCCTGTGACTGCTGCATTCTGTTAATTTTTCTGAACACAGTGACAC
Source organism: Iphiclides podalirius (assembly GCA_933534255.1). Lineage (NCBI taxonomy): Eukaryota > Metazoa > Arthropoda > Insecta > Lepidoptera > Papilionidae > Iphiclides > Iphiclides podalirius. The sequence continues at coordinate 10,376,648 of OW152826.1, forward strand.
TTTCTAGTGGACTAGGAGTCTAAAGTTGTCTGCAGTGAAATGCTGGCATTGTAAATTAAAAAATATTTATGACACAGATTGTGTCCTAATCAGATGGCCTTTAGACCCCTGGGGTTAAACAGAATTATTGGTAAATATACCAAAATTACTGTATTAGATTGTGTTGACATAATGTGGGTGCTGTCATCTTAGAATTATGGTTTAAGGAAACCCCTATATTATGAGGTCTGATTTATAATTCCTTATTTCGGATTAAAAGTAAGACTTAAGAGAGGATGATGTGGTAAAAGAAAGCAACAAGGCTGCCAATTTTTATTATATTACTTTTTTATTCTGTATAAAGTTTCTCTAAAAAACCATATACCTAGCAGTTTGATCTCAACATATCATCCTCCACATTTAATTTTTAATTGCCATGGATATACATATTGTTTATCATTTGTCTCAATGGCATACTCTATTTTTGTAACTGGAAATCATTGCAAATTACATCCTCATTTTTTGAATACATAAAGTAATTTATGTGTAGACAATAAAATAGATAACTTCAATTTCTTATTTTTATTTATGTTTGTAATAGCTTGTATACAAATTTAGTTTCTTCAATAATTTATAGTGGAACCTTATTTAAAAACACAACTTAAAACTACAGAGACATGTTTTTGATCATCCTTTAAAATAAAATCTTTTGGAATTTTCTTTTTTTATGTATTTAAAGTTGGCCAAAAATTAGAAAACAAACTCTGGAATGTTTGTATTAAAATAAACTTTTTTAAAACAAATTGTGTTTGCAATAAAAATTTAAAAGAAGGAAGTTTTCATTTTACATAATTTGTTATTAAAGAAGTAAGGCAAGTTTTACTTATAAATGATACTATTTTAATGAATTTTACGTTACGAATCCTTTTCAGCAGTCATGGTCACGAAACAGACATGCGGTGGACCAAAAGGTTCGGCATGTCGGGAATTAATATTAACGTAAAATAGTTTCATTTATAGTAAATACAAGAAAATAGCAATTTTTCCTTTCATAAGTTATCCGATGAGATGGACAGGGAACAAGAACTCAAGATTGCTAGTTTAAATTGTGTACTATTTCAAAAATGTTCTCTTGATGTCTTAATCAGATAAACTTATTTAAATGTGAGTAACATATCTTAAAATAGAATACTAAACAGGTAGCTAATCCCTGCTTAGTGTTGTGGTTTCAAGACATGGAGTACTTGAAATAAAATTAATTCAGAGTTCATGAACATATTATGTAGTGTCAGGTTTCCTTGAACATGTGTAGTGTGGTATGTTAGACAGCATTGCCCGGTCTCCTTTTACCAATTATGATAGAAGTTAAAGTTAGGAAAATCGAAATAAAATACACTTTTTATTATCATTTATTTTTTAATCCCATATATTTTGAAAATGTGACACATAAAAACAACATGCATAATTCTTAATATTAATCTATTAAAGGGATTGGGGCCTACTTATCAGCACTAATTAAAATTTTGGCATCTGAGGTACTTCCACATAAAATATGTTTGTAGAGCCAAAAAAGGAGCTCAATGTTGTCTTCCTAAAAGTCACACAGCTGTAAAATAAGTCAAAAATTTAGTAGATATATTCGTTACAGCATGTTCATCTCAATTGTTTCATAAGTGATTATTTATTTCAATATTGGGTTAAAGAAGCAAATGGGGTACAGATCATATATTTCACTTTTACCTTGTAGATTCTAATAAGGTGAGGGCAGACTTCAATTAAATTACTTTCCATTTTCTAAACGATTTTGAGGAGTTCCTTGTATCTCCAATGAAATTAATATGGGACCTAAGCCGAACCCAATGCAAAAACAATTTTCGAAATCCACCTATAGAACCTACCGAATTGAGAACCAAGAAGAAAGAGCTTTTTGAAGTCTAAGAAATAATAATGATAATAAAGGGGCAGAACGAAATCAAATTATTTTTATACTAACCACTTGGGTCAGGATCTTTTCAACATTGGTCATTCCAACTTTTTCGCAGTTCTCATGCACTGCGGTACTAGCCGCCCGAAGGCAAGTCTCTGATACGAGACACTTTGCTGTTTCTAGTACCAGCGCCAATCCTTCAGTATTAATTTTAGTTGAATCGTCTTCAAATGAATCTGCTAAAAGCTCCTTCATTAACTCCTAAAAAAATATTTCCGCGATTTTTTTAGTCCAGGTAAATTTCATGGTTTGTAATCAATAATTTAAATTTGTTTATCAATAAATGTTTTCTTACATCATGAATAGAACTTTTAACGTTGGCTTGCACAGTTGCTGGATCTACGTTATTTTCGCCACTGTTGTTCTTAGTACGAGCCATGATTAGAACTCAGTAAGCCTCACCTGGTAATATCGGACAGATGAAAAGTAAGAATACTATTCAGGGTTGAAAGGATATTGCTATGCTCGAACTCACTGACGGACGCATGCGCTAATATTTAATCGATAAAAAAGGTATTTTCAATGGTGGCAATGGGTGCTGCGGTTTAGTAATAGTACCACATATTGTAATTCATTGATTTAATCACTTCATTTAATAATCAAATCGGCGCAGTATACTTACTTTTAATATTTATGATTGCGATTTAGGGTAGTTCTAACAAAAGCATGTCAACTAGACTATCGTGTATGATTTCGCGAGAACAAGACGCAATACGGAACTGAAAGAGACACAGGATATAAATAGAACTAAGGAATAGAGAAAACAAGTGGAAGTGCCATGTGGTCGTAACCCGACGACCACAGTTAATGGTTAAGTGGAAGAGTCAATAACCGAAGTCAAGGTAGGGATGCCGAAAGCGAAGAAATATATCGATATTTATAAAAATATCAATATCAGCCTCGATATTGAATTTAATTTTTAGGCCCTATCGTCCAAAAAAAAAAACGAATGCAAAGTATTAAATATTTAAATGTACATACTCTGTTCCGGATTCAAATTTAATAATTTCTCAATAATCCAAGATCATAGCCCTAAATGCTTTTTAATTGTACGAAAAGAAAAAGAAAAAAAACGTTACTATTGATTAGTAACATTTTTTTTCGTAAAAAGATTAATTTTTGATTGCTTAGTAAAACTTTACAATGGACGGCGGTTGTACTAATGAACTGCACCGTCGAGAAAATTTGGAGGAACAAGAGTATACGTCAAGCTACCAGAATAAGTCTAGTGCATTCCTTAGTATTCCCTCTTTTTCTGTACGGAGCTTCAAAAGTAGAGAGCAAAATAAGTAAGACATCATATACGTTCATCGTTTACGTCGAAGAAGCCGAATCAGCGATGTATCAAAACCGATGTACCTCAAGGTGGCCGTACTGTGTGTGTATGGGTGTACACAAACAAGTTTCCCACCTTGGAACATACCTAACACTCCCGACTGGAATGTAGATGTACTGTTGGCACTGTATGTGGCGCCTCAGGTCGAACACTCTGTTCGACGAGTCAGGGCAGCTTGAGCCTTACTCTACCCTATCGTGACATCCAAGCTACACCTAAAGACAAAACTCAGCGTCTATAAGACTTACATCCACTCGCGCTTGACCTACCCAGTTCCGGCGTGGTACAAACTGGTTTCCGCCTCGCAGAAGCGCAGGCCCTAGGCGCAGACGGACCTCGCCGTTGGAGTGATCGTGGGGGCTGGGCGTTACGACTATGATGTAATATATATTATACTAAGGGTTTATATAATTCATATATATCCGTGAGACTTCAGTGTACAGCAAATTTGGTCAAATTTGTTCCTAATGTACATAACATTAGGAACAAATTTGCCGTCTTCGACTAAAATCTGCCGTCCTAGGCTCTAGTCAACTAAGCCCGCTGGTAAGATTCCCCTATAATGACACATATTGACAACTGCCCCAAAGAGTACTTTTACATATCTGAAAAACTACTCGCACTCCCATATACATAAGGCGCAGCCAATGACCTCCGCGCAACCAATACGTTACTCATTTGATGTGGGCGTTATGTATAAAGATCTGTCATTATTAATGAACGGACTTTTCAAACTGCTCAATATAATTATAATCTACTAGCTGACTCAGCAAACGTTGCTTTGCCATATTAATTATTTCTAGAGGAATCGTTTGACAGGTTGACACGTACAGTTTGTATGGGAAAATAAAATTAATATATCAAAATCAAAATCAAAATTAGCCAAATCGGCCCAGCCGTTCTCGAGTTTTAGCGAGACTTACGAACAGCAAACCATTTTTATATATAAGATTTGTATATGGAAAGCTGGCAAGCGATTAGGCGGTCCATCTGATGTGTTTACCGCAACGGACGGATTATAAATAATCTCATTATCAACTTCAAACCGCTACAGGAAACATATACCAGGAAAATGAATAAAACAGAAGGTATTTTACTTCGAAAAGTTCTTACAAAAAGTTCTCAATTCTCGCTTAAAACTAATAATTCTAGCAAATACATGACACGATCCGTTACGTCTTTATTTGATTTATGCGAAAGACTGTCGGTAATCATTTGCATTACTTCTTTCTCCTCAAATATATCCAAAATAGTTTTATTCTGGCGTTCCTCCCGTGTGAGCCTATTTTTAAGTATTTCTAGAATTAACTTGTCTTCAGATCTTAGCCACTCTGAAGTTTCCGATTTCACTGATTCATCGTCAGACTCAACTTTAATATTATCTTCGTTTGAAAATTTTTTATTGCTCTCCGATTCCTGAAAATTCACAAGTTTATTTAATATGCATTTTTTAGGTCGTATCGGAATATTTTTATTTCTCGTATTTTTTTCTATTGATAAAAACTTCACATACCAAATAGAATAAAATTCGAATTAAAAACTTGTTTTTAATCATATTAAAAGAAGTAAGTTAACTATTGTATGGTTTTTAAAATAAGGAATAGACATTAGAGGAAAGTAACCAAGTATAGGGTAACCAATATTTTATGATTGAGTATTTGATTACATATTAGTGAAAATGACATATTAGTGTCCGGGCGCTCGCCTATAATAGTATTCAATATACTCGAGCAACCTGAGTTCGATCCCCGGTGCCGGCACCAATGAAGTTTTTGCATATTTTCGAAATAATAACAAAAATAATATATATTTCGAAAATATGTGAAGTCCGCCAATCCGCAGTGGTGGACTATGCCCTCTGTATAGAAGAGGCCTTTGCCCAGCAGTGGGACATGTATTGGCTGTTACTTTACTTTACTAGTGAAAATGTTTTGAAAACTTTTTATTTGTATGGTGTTTCGAAAAAAAAAAAACGTATGATAATTTTTGATTAGTTTGACATCTCCGAAATTATTATTTTGACCCACATTTTGGCTAAGAAACTCTCTATACTTCAGACACTCTTGGGTATATTCCTGAGAAACATTTTCCCGGTCGCGTATATAAATCTTCACCAGTAGCGTCATCCGTATGGCAATGAATGTGTTACTAATATGCAACAAGTTATTGATAATATGAAGAAGAAAGAGAAGACGAAAAGGGATAGTACGTAGCCTTGTGGGACACCAATATTCACGGGTTTGGCGTCAGAGCATGCACCGTGTTGAGACGCTCGTTCCGCTTTTCCAAGTAGGATTCTATAGGAGAATGGGGTAGGGCCTTAATCCTGAAAGCTGGTTAATGTACAGCCTGTACGAAACAAAGGCAGCTGACCCTGCAAACTATAGACCCATTTCAACTACATCTGTACTCTTATATATTATTACATTATACTCATAGATTATGGAACATACGTGGGTCACACTGAAAGTTCTTAGAAAATCATAAAACGGCTCCATTTAGAATGTTGAAAATGCTTTTATTGTTGTTCAAAGTAGTCTTCGTTCCTACTATCTTCGCATTCCATGGAACCACTGAGAAAAACAGTGATTCTTCCTTAGTGGTCTCTTCTACGGCATTATCGAACGCACTCGTATACGTATATCTTTGATTCTTGGTGATAAATAAGTCGCAGGGCAATCTCCACACCTGTCATAGTAAAGTATTGAGGCTCCAGCTTCGATGACGCTTCTGTCTAACATTTTCCAGACAACAGACAAACAGCACTTAACATACCAGTCTGCACTAACTATCATTCTATCTTTTGCGTAATGACCTTTCCGAACAAAGAACGACGCAATCATCTTTTTCCCCTGACTTCTTCATTTTTTTACTTTAGTTCCTCAAAAGGAAACGCCCACTGAGCACATTGTCTTAGGTTCGTAGCAATATATCCTTTAGCTTTCGTTACCTGTGACGATGTCAAATACAGCACGAGAGCAGCAAATACATTTACCTCCGTTGAACTTTCCTAACAAATCCATGCGAAGGCGTTTCGGCGTCAAAGTGTGGATAATCCATATGGTACAAATCTTCGTGTAATATTTTTGGTACTTGACTCATACTAATGCATATACAACAAAAGAATAATGCCCAAGCTTTCCTCTATTCTCTCTTATCTTCCTCTATTATGCTTCGCAAAGCATTGATTTTATATGCTGATGTCGCTGTTAAAGGAGGTCCCTCACGCCCATGACCACTGAGATTGCTAAGCCTATGCTTTAACTCATTATACCAATTGTAAACAGTGGTGTACCACGGTATGGGGTTTCATTATTAAATGCCAATCGAAGCCTCTGATAGCTTTTTTGTTGAGTAACGGCCAATATTCTATCTGTACATTTGGTTACTAGCGATAGGTATTTCAGAGGTCGTTGACTTGACTTTCAATGTTGTTCCAACAACATGCAGCACCCAGTCTGAAGAATCATCAGCGTCCGATTCAATATTAGCTGAACATATTGTAACTTCAAGTGAAGATTCAAATTTTATATTCAGAAAAGACATAGATCTTGAGTAAGAACCTACTTCTGAGCTCAAAAGTACGTTTGATTAAATTGGAACGAAGTTATCATAATTATAAATTTTCATGCCCCAAAAGCACAATAGCATTCCATATTTGGTTACTTTCCTATATTTATATCAGTTATTAATTTATACTTTGGAAAACATCGAACCGAAAACATCACATTTGTAAATAATAAATATTTAATTTCTAAAACGAACAATCTATACCAACCTGCAGATGGCCCTCTGTCATTTCATCAATTTCTTCTTCAGGTACTTCTACTTTTGGTGATTTAGGGAATTCATCAGTCGGCTGCTCTTCGCGGGCATTTCGATCATCATTGGAACTACCAAAGTGAGACCGAATTGATCAGAATGATTCAGTGTCTAAGATATTTAAAAAAGTAGTATAGTAAATAAATTTCATCTGTGAAATAGGCTCGGCTATACAAGGGCACGGGAATGCTGCGCAAATTTTCAGAACACTATATCGATTCATCATAAGTTACGTAAAAAGACTGATAATACAATTTCGTTAACATCACAACGAAGGGAAGTTTTTTGCGATCGAATTAATATATTATGATTAATTATAATTATAACAGTAACTAATATTGGCCAATTCCTGTGTTAGGCCGAAGCCTATTGGATAAAATATTTAACCATTTTTTCCGGGAAGACAATTGCAGAGCGCGTTCGATTACATAAAGTGATTGTTTAATTCCGGCAAAATTATGGTTCAGAACTAAAAATAAAAAACAATTTAATTACCTTAATCCAACTTCCGCTTCCTCGCAAATCCTCAGAGTGGCTTCTTCATGATCGGATTCATCGGGGGGAGGATTTTGTGGTGTGTTAACACTTTGTGTAACAATTGGATGGCACGTTCCTCTGTGAAAGAAATCGGATAGAAATTCATATGACGATGTTTTTAAAAAATTAAGAAAGAAAAGGAGGCAAAAGCGTTAACTTGTGTTAAAAATGATTATACAAAAACATATGATAGAATTTACTTTAGTAATGAATAATTTTCAAAAAAGTCCACCAGAATAAATCTCTTCATTCTTCAAGCGGTCCAAACCAAAAAAAAATAAGATGCGATGGGATTTAGCGATTGACGCCATTAGGTTTAGTCAGTTTTCATCCAAGAGAACTTTGAAAATTAGAACGTCGCCCAAATGTTCTTTGGCCGTAGTCAAAGCGCGTTTGGCCTATTTTTGCTACACTTTGATCGTCAACGCGAATTTGTAGAAAAAGCTTTTGCTTCTTATGAGATGACACTAATAGAAAGCAATGTTTTGCGCAAACGGTTTAAGCAACAACAAAGTCATTTAGCTAGATTTTTTTTTTAATAGTTTTTCTCACCCTGCTACTCTGCTATGCGGGAACAAATTAAACGTATACTTTGCGAGTTCTTTGTTATCACCCATGTAACTCAGTAGATCGCTGCATATCTGACACGGCGTAGACTTATTATCGGTAAACGATGTAATAAGGCGCGCTAGCAATGCCTGTTTTTTACTTTTATCCGTCACTTCTACCTGGAATTTTAAAATTGATTTAGCATATAATTCATACTGGAAATTTTCAATAGCTATAGGTATCTGCGATTTTTGGTCCACGTAAATTAGAAACAATGTAATTCAAAAATTCGATTGAAGTTTTCATGACATCGATAAGATGGGCACGATATCGATTTATATCGGGTTCACTAGGAGACTCCTACGTTCATCGATGGCCGATAAAGATGGCTGCATTGCACAACTTTAATAGAAGACTGTACGGAGTATTTTATTTTGTTTTTCTTTTGTTAATGTTTTACTTGAGTGTGACCGTGTGTACACTAACGGCGGACATAATAGATAATTGTAGAGAATGAAACATAGAAATGACTTAACCGATATCCTCTTAACCAAATCGGAGACGCACGCCTGCGTGAAGTAGTCTTTGAACTTATTGATCTTATCCGCCTGCTCCGGCGTGAGGAATCTGAGGAACTCCTTGAACATGTCCACCAGCTCGACGTCGAACAACTTCTCCAACGAGGTCGCCAACTGTACCACGTCGCCTTCCAAATGGTCGAATTTAGAGAACAGCGAGTACACCCTTTTCTTGGTTTCGTGGTTTCTGACTATCGCCAACCGGATTAGGAGTTTCTGCGTGAAATACGTCACGAAGGCTGCGAAAGAGATGACGTCCGTTTTGTTTTTTCTTTTTAATTTAACTTTGTGTTCATAATGTTTTCTCTTTTTCCCTACTAAGTTACAGTTAAACGGGCACAGAGCTCTCGGAAACGGTAGTTTAGTTTCTACAGGCTCAATTAAATATTAATGCCTCTCTCATCTCAGAGAGGGAGACAGAGTTAAAGGATTTCCACTTTCTGCGTCTCTTGCACATCTCCAAAGTCCACGGCCATATATAACAGGACACCTTACGGGAATTAGCCATTTCCCGGATGATGACCTTCATGATGCATGGCATTTTATCTGCTGTTGTGTGTGTGCAAATAGCCCTAGGTTCCATCCCTACCGTAGTCCCAGTATGTGTGCGGGAATAGCACAGGGCTGAGGTATTCCCTACCCGTTTTAAATGGCGTCTAAAAATAGGGACACAAAAATAGGAGTTCAGGAACGATCGGGATGGGCAGTCCTAAGGATCCACTTTGGTGGGCGAAAACTCACGAAAGGAACAACACGAAGAGGTCACATGTTACCGCTAGGTGTGACGAAATTGGGGCAAGTTTGTTATAGACATTGCTATTATATTCCTTATAGACATTGCAGATGGGCATTGGTGCGTTCTGTGAGAGACCTCGGAGCAAAATTTTCAAATAAAAAAAAGAACCATCAAAATCGGTACACTCTGTAAAGCTCTGTGGTAACCAACATAAAAAAAAATACAGTCGAATCGAGAACGAAGAGGTTGTCGATTCGACCGAAGTCTGTTGAAGTGTGTTCCATATGCGCTCGATTCACCCAGTCGAGAGTTCCGTGGCGACAAACACAACACACAAAAGCACAGTCGCATCGAGGCCCTCCTTTTTCGGAGTCGGCGGAGAGCACCTGAGTCGTTGGTGTCGCCCGCGTCGTCCAGCTCCGTGACGCAGTCCTTCGGTATGTTCGCGTAGTCGAAGTCGGCCGCGTTCTCGTCGCACTGCGCGTGCCTCAGCCGCGTGTCGTTGTGCACGTACATGGCGCGGCTCTTGTAGTGCCTCAGCAGCAGCCGCAGCCCGGTGCCGAGCCTGGGCCTGTCGACGCCGCCGCAGGGGCAGACGGCGGCCGTCCTGTACGGCCTCGGCCCGAAGTACTCCGTGATCAGCTTCTGTCGCTCTTTGCAGATTCTCCGCAGCATGACGCAGCAGCCGCAGTGTGGACCAGCGCAGTTTGCGCTTTGGCTCAGGGCGCCGCTCGACTCGCTCTTCTCGGGTCCACTGTTGATTATCGCGGCGGTGGAACCGGCGCGGTTCTCTTCGTTCGCGGCGGGTTCGGAGCGCTCCGTCGTGCTGCATATCGGTTCGGAAGCGGAGTTAACGGTTCTCGTATTCCGATCGTCGCCGTACAGTATCGTCGGCTGCAGGTCGGCCGCGTTTTTCACTTGCACGTCGACCTTGTCGCTCACGGCCGGCGGGCTTTGGGGGCACGGGTTCTGCTTACTCTTTTTGGCGGCCTTGAAGAATTTAATCGGCAGCGGTTTCTTCTCCAGCGACTTCGCGGTTTCGCCTACAGAGATTTCCACCCCTTGGGGTCTCACTCCGGTCACGTTGGTGCGTCGGTACATGTAATCCTTAAAACAGAGAGGAAAACAAAGTGATATTTTCATTAAGATATACACAGAAACATTAGATGCGCTCACAGACACACACACAACACTACAGTATATTACGCCTGTTGTACATACATAAGTAGCATAAAAAAAATGTATATAGCTGTAACTTCCTTGATGGCTAAATATATAAATAAATAAATATTTTAGGACATATTTTTACACAACATTTTCTAGTCCCAAACTAAGCAACGCTTGTACTATGGGTACTAGAAAACTGATAAACATACTTAAATATACTTTTCTATTGTAAATAAATACATATACATATATAAACACACAGACAATCGAATAACACTATGTTCATCACACAATATTTTTCCAGTAGTGGGGATCGAACCCACACCCTCTGGCGCAGGAGGCAGGTACACTACCCACTACGCCATTCGGGTCGTCAATATCCTTATTAAGTGTATTTATGCTTGACATTTCTTGTATGCTGTGAAGTTCAGTATCAAAAATTAAATACAGGTAGTTAATGTTGGCACTCACCTTGAAACGTTGGCTGGACTTTGCCAGGTGCCTGACCCAAATACGTGGCATTTCGTACTCGGGCTGTTCGTACAACGTGAGTTTCTCGTTGTAGGGCAACAGTACGTGCTTCACCGGATCCACTTTGCGCGACTCGAAGAATTTCTGCATACGAAAAGTTATGTAAAGTTACTCAATATATTTGGGTACAGAAACTACTAATATTACACTCAATATGCCTTATTAGGAATAACCAAATCTTTTGATTGAAAGACGTGTGTGTTTGAGAGACAGTGTCCATCGAGTATCAGTTTAACTGTGTTAGGTCCACGTAAAAGTATTCGCTGTTGCTCCAATGGGTAGGTCCGTCCGGGTAAGTAGCACGGAAGTGTTATTAAAAGGTGGCATCTGCAGACCTGCAAATGACCATGGGCGGCTGTTATCACTCTACATCAGCTCTACCCCCGCCTTGTTTTCCACCGTAAAAAAGTGTGGCTCACGTATATGGGGTTTGACTTGTCGCTCCGTAGGTTGTAAATCTCAATGGGCGGGTGTTACCACTTATCTCGCATACAAAAGTCTTTGTAATAGAGTCCCCTTTGGGTAAGGAACCCTGAAAAGGGGGGCAGCTCACGTATATGGGGTTCTCCTTGTCGTTCCGGCGCACGTAGAACACGTGCGCGAGCAGCGAGTGCGGCGCGAACCACGGCATCATGTGGCGGCAGAGCAGCCGCGTGGCGACCCGCAGCCCGCACCGCGCCGGCCCCTTGTAGTGGCTCTTGTACAGCTTCGGGTTCATGTCCACGTACCGCCAGAACTCGTCGAGGCCGTGGGCTATCAGCCTGGCATTGATCGCGTCGGTATTAATCGTATACCGTCCCCACGATTCCGCGGCAGGGAAAGCGTAGAGCATATACGGTGGTAGGGCCACACAGCGGCCTCGGCTGTTGCACGAATGGGCAGGTCCGTCCGGGTAAGTACCACGACCTCACAGAAGACCGGCGTAAAGTGGAAGTATGACAAATACTTTCGCGTTCCGTCTGGTGAGTGAGGTAGCCGGAGCCCAATTTTCAAAAGGTTGTCAACGCATCTGTAAACCTCGAGTGTGGCAGATTTCCATGGGCGGCGGTATTCACTTATCATCAGGTGAACCGTCTGCTCGTTTGACAACTTTTCGCATAAAAAAAAAAAAAAAAAAATATTTCCCACTTTTTTAAAAAAAAAACAAAGGATACGGTTGCGTAATTTCAATCGGCTTGGTCAAGTTCCATAACGGACGGATTAAATTGATGCGAATACAAGCTTTGCTCGTATCGCTGCTATTGCACTAATGGTCAGGCTTGACCAGAGAAGTACCACTGTACAGTGATACGGTTGTCTAATTGTCATAGGCAACCGAAACCTACTTTTTTAGGAAGAGAGCCGTCTCCCTCTCCCTTGCGTACTATAATGTGGAATGAGACAGAGGAGGAGGAAGCTAGAAAGAGAGCCGTCTCCCTCTCCTTTGCGTACTATAATGTGGAATGAAACAGAGAAGGAGGAAGCTAGACAGAGAGCCGTCTCCCTCTCCTTTGCGTAGTATGGTGCGGAATGAGACAGAGGAGGAGGTAGCTAGAAAGAGAGCCGTCTCCCTCTCTCTCTCCCTTGCATACTGACTCGTCTTCGACGCGGTACTCGCGAACACTCGGGACAATAAAAACCAGAGAGATGTGCAATAGTAGTATGGCACGGAAAGAGACAGAGGAGAGCTAGAAAGAGAGACGCCTCCCTCCCTCTCACTCTTGCGTACTGACTGGTCCTCGACGCGCAGGAACCTGAAGCGGCGTCCCGGCTCGTCGCGGAACGGCATCGCGGGCAGCAGGTAAGGGTATAGGAACACCGTGCTGTTCGCCACCACGTCCATCAGCGTGTTGTGGAAATCGCCCACGTACAGGTTCTTCTGCGCGGTGCGGTTCCGACTGCGGGGGAAGAATGTATCATACATATAAACCTTCCACTGGGATTCAAGATTTGGATTCCTCTCGGATTATAACGCCTGCCATTAACGCCGTTGTAATACGGTCGTCGTAAGCTATGCGCAGTCGCTAGTCCGAATGACGGATTAAGGAAGTACGCGACCAGAAACCGAACGTGTTGAATATCATATATCATTCTTGATAGAGTGATTACTCTATCTAGTAAAACAAACCGCATCAAGATCCGATTGTTGTCCGTTTATATAGACTGTTACTTTACTTTTCGTTTCTGTGTACTTGTGTACTCACGAAGGAAGTTATAATTTTGAGTAGTAAATTTTTGTAGATAAATCAACAAAAACCTTCGGCGCCGCGGTATTCGAAGCTGCGTCTCCTGCTTTCGCTGCCAGACTGTTTACCAACTAAGCTAAGAGGTCGATGACCTCACGGCGCGAAAATCTTGACATCTATCTGTTTGTTCTATTGCATTATTAGCAACGCTTGGTGCCAAGTACTGTGCTTCCTTTACAGCATACAACACCTCACAAATAACATTCAACAATGAATATTTGTAACGAGAGATGAAGAGAGAATGAGAAGTTATACTTCTTTAGCGTAAAGAGATTAAATGCAATTGATAACGGTTTATTGAAATATCTCAGAATGAGTTAAAAAGTTGTTATTGGTTGCCACCGTAATGCCGTGAACGTTCACGATACTACCATGGCACCATATTACAGAACGTCCTGAAAGGCATTTTATCCATGAGAAACACATTTCTACATAAAAAAATAAGTGAACAATGATCCATATACATTATATGTATAAAGTATTTATTACTAAAGCTTTACCTTCTTTCCATTTGTTTTTTGACGAATCTGAAATAGAGAGAGAAAAAATTATATTAAAAATTGAGTAAAAAAACGCGAAGTTATACTTTTTTAGGCTAACAAAGAAAAATTTTATCCCCTGTGTTGGCACAGGGCAACTCTTTGTTTGTGAAAAAAAGAGATTAAATGCATTTGATAACATTTGATAATTTGTGATTGGAATTAGTAAATGTCGAAAAGTAGTTATCGGTTGCCATAGTAATACTGTGAAATTGGTCGCTTTGCAACCAACGAAAAATTTCATTAACGATATCTTATGAACTGGCTAGTTGAATAATCATCATATCCATTTATTTTCTTTTAACATGATTGCAAGTGTACGCGTATATCAGTATATGTGGGTTGCATGTGTGTGATCATAATAAATAAACAAATATTTTAGGACACATTTTTACACAACGATCTCTAGTCCCAAATTAAGCAACGCATACACTATGGGTACTATGTACATAACTGATAAACATACTTTTTCTTTTGTAAATAACTACATAATGTGAGACATAATATATCAACACCCAGAGACTGGAAAAACACTATGTTTATCACAGAATATTTTTCCAGTAGCGGGACTCGAACCCACCACGCCAATAGGGTCATCAAATATACAACAGGGCGTCACGCACTCGACCATCTCGTTGTTCTCCGGCGTAGGCTCCGACGTGGAGCTCTCCCAGGACGCGATCAGGTCCAAGGCCGGCTTCAGGTTGCACACGTTTGCCACGGAGTTGGGCTTCGCCTTCGCCAAGTCGTTCAGGACCGTCTGCAACGATGGACATTTTGTATTGCAACAATCTATTTGCTAATTACGGCCTGTTCCAATATTCTATCTGGTTTATGATTTGGTTACTAGCGATAGGTATTTGATATTAGCTCTATTTTTATGTGAGAAAGTGGCAAACGAGCTGGCGGACTACCTTTGCAACCGTAGAGTTTTAGACACGTTGCCTTATTATAAAGTGAGTCCCGGCTACCTCACTCAACAGACGAAACGCAGGAGTATAACACTTCCACTCCACGGCTGTCTTCTGTGAGGTCGTGGTACTTACCCGTACAGAGCTGCACATTCGTACAACGAAATTTGTTGAGTGGCCCTACCACTTTTACACGGCCTATTTAAGACTGGTTTCAATATTCTATCTTTCGGGTCTAAAACTTGGTTACTAACAATAGGTGTTTTAGATTAGCTTGATAATACTTACATCGAATATCCATCTCCAGTAACCAAATTTACAGAAACAAAGCAGGAACAAAAATTATTTAAAATTAAGGAGTAGATTAAGGTTCGGCGGCCTCATTAGTAAAAGCACTGTATTAAAGGCAACATTGCCCTTCGTAATGTACTTTACTGCTGAAAGAATATTACCAAATATTCTTTGTACTTGTGCGCGAAGTTCCAGTAATCAGGATGGGCGAACAGCTGAAGAAAGTTTGACGCAGACAACTGTATGTGTTGCCGTAACTGCTGTTGTAATATCAGGATTTGTTCGGGTAGAAGCTGAAAAAAAGAAAATATAAAATAAATAGATAAAAAAAATGTCCCACTGAGTTTTTTTCGCCGGTTCTTCTTAGGTCAATGACTTTCTTTCCGAACTGGTAAAAGTGTTCTTGGTCAATCAATAAATAAGTGTAAAGCTTCTATTTTGAATAAAGAAATTTGAATTTTGAGATAGATAGAGAAGTGTCTCGGTCAACCGATTTTATTTAGTGGCTACTGAGATGTAGTGTTATCAATAAATATGTTGAAGTTTATTTTTACAGTGGGGGAGCACCTCGGGCACGTCGGTGAGGTGCACCACTAGGGGGGGCTCCGGCGACAGCTCCGTGCGGGAGCTGTCGCTCATCGCGCGCAGCACTGGCGGCGGCGGCGGCGACTCGCTCCCGTCTCGCTCCTCCCCCCGCGCCCGCACGCCCCTCCTGCACAGAGCACACTTTTTGACGCATCTGACAAACCGGAATGTTTCCCTCGAAAGCGCGTCGCATTTAGTATTTTACGGTGGTAGGGCTGCGCAACGGTGTTCGCTGTTGCACGAATGGGCAGGTCCGTTCGGGTTATTACCACGACCTTCCACGACCACGATACTTCTGTGTTTCGTCTGGTGAGTGAAAGTAGACATGTGGGCCCCACATTATTAAGAGGTGGCAACGCATCTGCAACCCTACGGTGTTGCATATGTAAATGGGCAGGCGGTTATCACTTAACGTCAAGTGAACCGCCAGCTCGTTTGCCTCTTTATCAAAAAAAAAAAAATTAGAATCACCTTACTTACTGCCCCCATAAAACTTTTCAAATACATAATATATATCTGGTAATTTGAAACCTTGCCAATGAAATATAATTAAAAAAAAGTTATTAGGTAATCACTACATACATTAACCTTGAGTTAACTTTTTTCGTTGTGGGTTTCTTTTGTTGCTTGGGTTTCTTGCGAGGTTCTTTTTCAGCGTTTGTGGGTTTCTGCTGTACATTTTTACTTCTCGTCCTCTGAACGTTTGAGGTGTCTTCTTCATCAGACATTGGCTCCTGTGTATTTTCCAAAACGGCGTTGTTCTGAAACATAATCCATACTAATATTATAAATGCGAAAGTAACTCTGTCTATTTAAAGAAAGATATTTATTTAAGGGCTTCAACGCGAACGAAGCCGCGGGCGAAATACTAGTCATGAATAAACTGAAGGTAACAACATTATATCAACTGTTATCGTACAATTCAGTCAAAATATTAATAATAGAAAATGCAAGTAACTGTTATTATTAGTTACATATATCAAAAATAATTTGAACTTAATATGGGAAAATAATTGAACACAATGGATTTTTTTTGTAAAATAAGATTATTATTAATACTGGATGTCTCGGTGGCGCCGTTGCTAAGCTACTGGCTTCGGCGTCAGTGGTTGTAGGTTCGATTTCCACACCAGACAATTTTATGTGTTAATTGTTCCAGATCTGGGTGTTTGTTTCCCAAGGAGTGTTAAGTTAATGAGAATTACATGAACTTCAGAGACACATTTTACATATGTTTTTGTTTGCAGTGAATTATAAATTTATTTGCATCTTACCTCTGTATTATTTTCACTGAGTACTTTATTTGCGAGATCCGCCGCGAGCTCGTCTTCCACCGTCGCTTCAGGCATGATGCTGAACAGCTCTGTCACTAAATCGTTGAGCTCCTTCTTTGATATTCTTATTATGTTGTTCTCCAGAGCTTCGTCCTCGTCATCTGTGATTGCAACCATAAATGACATAGTCAGAATAAATAAATATTTGGGGACATATTATTACACAACGTTTTCTAGTCACAAACTAAGCAATGCTTGTGATAAACTTGCCAATAATAACAAAGAAATATCAATGTTACAAAAATCTTTTCAAACTAATTAAATAAAAAAAGAAACTAAATTGTAATATCTTATACAACTACAACTGACTGATTCTTCAGACTTTTATTTGTTGCCACAATGTCGCATTGCAATTCTCTCCTTCTAACAGTATGTTTAATCTTTTTTAAAATCATTCAACCCATTCATATGCTTTGTGACCTTTACAAATGAACTTTACATTACAGTTTTATATGTAAAGGTGTTCTAAATTTATTTGGTTTGGAAAATAAAATAACTCGGTAAATATAGATGTTTAATGTAAAGCAAATGTTTAATACAATTTTGAAAAGTTATCCTCTATATGAGTATTTAGATAATCACTATGATCATCCCACAATATTTTTCCAGTAGTGGGGATCGAAACCACACCCTCTGGCGCAAGAGGCAGGGTTACTACCCATTAGGCCAACGGGATCGATTAATTAGTTTTAATTACTATGGTAGGGCCACAGGAGCGTCTGCTTTTTTCAAAGATGACATATGCAACTCCGCAGGTTATGACCATGGGCGGTGATAATCACACAAATCACTTAACGAGAACGCTCGAGTGTCTCGTCCCATGGGGAACTCAACGCACACTTAATAATTCACTCTCATAATACCAATCATGTCGATGATCGGCGAATCTTTCAATATTGAGGCAGTTATGCTATGGGATTCTCTGGCACGTGAGAGCTCAACTCTTGAAATTTTCCGTAATAGAGTGAAAGAACATATTTTTATCCCCATAAGTGAATAGCAAATCATCATCGGTATACAAATATTAAAATTTTTAATATAGCTGTAATTATATACTTGGACCAACTTATAAATAAACTCTACGCCCGTCCTCCTGACTGACTCCCACGAGAGCTACTGCGGTGGGAACAGGCCAATGGGGGGTCGGACCGCAGCTCCGTCGTGTTGAATACGAATACGATGCCGTTTTCACGTTACACTCAGAGTGTAACGCCGTGTACACCCGCTAGTGCCTACCCCACCACGACCACCACCACCATCCGCCATCCTCACCACCGACCAGTCCTGCTAGTCGAGACTACGCCCGAAATATGGGGAACACCGGTAGCTTGAAAACAGCAGGCCTTACGCTAGCTGCCGTACATTACAATAGCGAAAAAGTGGGCCCTGGCTGTGTAACACTACAACTTCACACCTGTCTTGTGTAAGGTTGTGCACTTCCCGGGATGGACCTGCCCAGTCATGCAACAGCGAAGACTGTTGCGTGGCCCTACCACAGTAAAAAGTTAACAGCGAAGATTAATAAGAGCATCACATTAGCCGACGGATGCCAACTTAGGAGTTTTCTACCTAAAAATTTAAACGTTTTTTAGGAGGTAAGGTCGAACCAAAACTGTTTTCTTTTCCTTACTTAGGAAGTTTTGGTTTTAATTTAGGAAACTTCAGTGGATTTTCGAATTGCTTTCGAAGTATTTTTTTTAAACAGTCGGTAACACCGCTCGAGCCGCCTGCTCGTTTGCAGACTCGAGCGACGACACTAATGGAAATTCCGGCGTAAAGTGGAAGTATGACAAATACTTTCGCGCAACCACCTCGGGTACGGATTGGGGAATAGAGTTTGGCACGTTCCGCGGTTACATGCGAAATCCGGGTAAGTACCACGACCTCACAGAAGACCGGCGTAAAGTGGAAGTATGACAAATACTTTCGCGTTTCGTCTGGTGAGTGAGGTAGCCGGAGCCCAATTTTCAAAAGGTTGTCAACGCATCTTTAACCCTCGAGTGTAGCAGATGTCCATGGGCGGCGGTATTCACTTAACATCAGGTGAACCGTCTGCTCGTTTGACAACTTTTCGCATATAAAAAAAAAAAAAAATGTAGTCTAGTTCGGCTGCGGCACCCACTGGCGTCGGGGTCCGCGGCCACGTTGTACTCGGGGTCGGCGTCGTCGTCGTCCTCGTTGCGCGCGCTGTGCGCCGGGTTGAGGCAGCCCTCGAGGAACTCGTTCCACACGGGGTCCTCCGCGTCCGGGGCCGGCACGTCGTCCGGCGGCACGAACGAGCCCTCGATGTGCTCGATCGGCGTCGCGCTCAGGCTCAGCTTGGAGCGCGTGCGCAGCGCGATCGTCGCCCGCTCCTGCGACGTCGGCCGCCGCCGCGTCGGCGTCGCCACCTCCTGTGCATATATATAACCGTTCAACGACGATCCTTACTACCCTCACTAATATTACAAATGCGAAAGTTTGTATATCCGCGTAAAGTAGAAGTGGTACACTTCTGCAGGTGTCCATGGACGGCGGTGATCACTTACCATCAGGTGAGCCTCCTGCTCGTGTCGCTTTTTTCCCATAAAAAAAAAGTACCCGGGGCTCACTTTATTTAAAGGTGGCAATGCTTTGTTTGCAAAGGATTTTGCAAATATTAGGGACGGCGGTTATCACTTAACATCAGGTGAACCGCCAGCTCGTTTTCACTTTCTCACATAAAAAAAATACTTTTCTTATCCTTATGTATCCGTATGTATGGATGTTTGTTACTTTTTCACGCAAAAACTACCGAATAAATTAGTCGCTGAGATTAGTCCACTTGCTCAGTGCATAAAGTAAGTCTAAGTGTTAAAGTTCTTTATAGTGCTAATCTCTGCACTTAAGATTGAACATTAAAACATGTAGAAAAAGTACGAAAGGATTGTCGCCGCTGTGGGCTGATAGCCACAGCGACGAAAATCTTAACGCCTTGCTTCTACATTGTTATTTAGCCGTTTAGCTCAGTGGCTAGAGCGTCAGGCCGCGAATGCCGAAGACGTGGGTTCGATTCCCACAGCGGCGACAAACGTACTCGTTTTCGTACTTTTTCTACATGTTTTAATGAGTCTAAGTGTTCAATCTAGCACTGTTAGGATTCGTTAGGCGACAGGTGTACCTGCGGAACCTTGAAGGGGCCGTCCTTGATGACCCCGGGACTGGTGGCGGTCTGACGGCGCGGCGTCGCCGGCGTAGGGGGCATGGAGTCCACGTCGCTGCACGACTCCAGGGTGTGGTCGTCGTCGCTCTGAAGGAGAACGGAACGATCATACAATTACTCGTGTCAGAGGCAGAACCAACCTAATTTGATTTTTATTCTTTTTTTTTTAAACTTTGCCCTTACTTTAGGATACCATTTTTTACACGTTTTACATACACAAATTTCACGCGGACAAACACCCAGAAGCGAAACAACTATGTGTGGGTCACATAAATATTTGTGGAATACTGTGGGAATCGAACTCACGACCCCCGACGCCGAAGCCAATGCCTTGGCAACTGCGCCACGTAGTCATCAAATTTAAATCGCTTTCAGTCTTTATCTATTTTTTCTTTCTTTATTTTTTTTTCATAAACATCTGAACATTGTCCCCGTCTTTTTGCTCAGCGGGCTGGCTTCTAACTCGTGTTAAGCGACATGCACCCCCAGTGAATATTCGCAACACTAGAAGGGTTTCAGATGAATTTACCTTTTAATCCAACCTTTGAATCCACCTTTTAATGAAGTGGGCCCCGGCTACCTCAGTCACCAGACGAAAAGCAGAACTTCACGTTGGTCTCTGTGAGGACATGGTACTTCACCGGATGGACCTGCCCATTCATGCAACAACAAAGACTGTGTTGTAACAGAGTTCTTTATTTATATATCTCGTTTTAAATAACCCTTCTATAGCAATATAGCCGAAATTTATATTTATTTTCAGTCTGCTTAAAAAAATCTCCTCAATCTAAAATATATGGTAATTTCGAAAATAGTGACTAACACTATAGTTGGCCTGATCATTGTAGACTTAAAAAATGATAGCATACTGGAAGATCCTCATGGGTTGGTTCATATTCATCGTCATCTTCGTCGTCAGGCAACTCCTGGGCGATCAGGGCTTTGACTTCTGGCCGCGTCTTAATTGGTATGTGCTTTATTGGCGTAAGTTCTAAGCTCCATGGTGCATTCTTAGGTGATACTTTCATCAGCTCTCTGTGATAGTACAAAATAGCTTATGATATTTTATTGTTATATCTTTGTCGTCCTATAAGGAAGCATAAGTGATAGTGTAAATATTAGAAGTCAGCTGCTGTTCTGCAGCCACTTGTCAAATCAAGCCCTACATCTTTAAAATTTCGGACGCGTATCAAGCAGGCAATGATCGAAAGCCAGCGGATCATCACCTAAACCCTATTTTACATGTTGTGCTTATTAATTATTTATTCTAATTTCCAAATATATTAGTAGAGTGCTTATTTATAACATAGAAAGGGCACTACTCAATGGCCTCCCTCCCTCCACTTAACCTAACATGCGAAGGAGCTACACAATAGATTTATTCTTTATTAACACTATAAAGGTTAATTATCACAACTTACTCAGAATAAAATCTTAATTTCTTAATACAAACATTTAATCTTGTTATCAAAATACTACATGAATATAAACTTTAATCCATTTAAATTATAAGATTTTAATATGTCTTATCTCTTATCAGAACATTTCTAAATAGAGGAGATTGTGGGGGGCTCCATTCGACAAATAGGTGTGGAAAACTCACAGACACTTCACATCAAGTTAATCATTAATGCTTACTATTATGAGGCTAAGTAAAAAAAAATTTTATGTCAAGTTTAAATGAAGCAAATAAAGATAAGTGAAGTAAGAACTCTAATTAGCTCACCCGCACGGGGCGTGAGGAGTGAGGACTTGTACGTATAGTGCCAAGTTTTAGGGCAGGGAAATTTGTTTCAGGGTCGTTTAAGTATTATGTTCTCAAACTCAATGATTTTAGACACTCACCCCCTGCATAACCAAAAAGAAGAATATTATGAATATAATAAATCACAAATATTTATAATTAATAGGCCTGTCATAAAATATGTTCAATATTTTTTCATCTCAAACTGATTAGTTTTTATTAACATTTTATACACCAAGGGTGCCCCCTCTGATGCAAGCGATGTCAACAAGGCTTGATCTGTGTGTGATCGTTGTGATTTTTAATGCAAATAAAATAAATTTATTCTTATTGTATACACCCAAAGCACTCACCCATACCACCACTGATATTTTATTAACCCTTAAATTAGCTTAAATATAAATGTTTGTTAACTTACTTAACTTTAGCTCTGGTCAGTTTAGGTCTAATATTTTCTTCTGTACTAGATTCTTCTTCTTCCTCCCTTAACTTTACCAATGCTAATACATGATCATTTGTCACTACTTTCTGTAAAAAGGGTGTTTTAATGTAACTTTTATCATTTGATTTAGGTAATAATTTTTTATTAATCAAATATTAATTATTTATAATTATAAAATTTTCATACTATGATAACAAACTAGATTTAGACAAAATAAAAAATAATTTTTCCCATGCTAAGCTCATTTTTTAATCATAATGAAAGGATTGAAGGTTTACAATGTTTTTGTGACAATTAGTCTAAAATTCTTTGAATCTGTAAGGTCTATATCTCTACATATTATTTCTCAAAAATGTTTTTTTGTCAGAAAACCATAACTTCCATAATTCTTCATAAAGCAATATAATAAACATTGTTTCTAATAACTAGTCATAAGATATTTAAGTAATGTTAAATAATAGTTAAAATTCTTAAAACCAATAGTGGATTCAACAGTTTTGCTGTTGCAAAAATTGGCAGGTCTGTCTGGGGAAGTACCACAACCTCACAGGAGACTCTTGTGAAGTGGAAGTGTTAAATTTATGCATTTCATCTTGTAAGTAACGGTAACTGGTGCCCACTTTATTAAAAGGTGGCAAAACACCTACAACCCGAAGGGTGTTGCAAATCCATGAGTGGTGGTTATCACTAAACAACAGGTGAACCGCCAACTTGTTTGTCACCTGGCAAAAAAAAATCTTCATAGCCAAACAATAATACTCAAATATTTTTTTGGTAAATGTTCAGGACATTGATGGGCGTATATTGCAATTAAAATAAATTTTAAAGGTTAAAGAAAAATTAATGAACAAGTAGAATTCTCAGGTTGCTTAATTTCAAATAAAATATTATAGACCATTGTAATTTTCACTATAGATATCAAGCATTTTGTTGTTGTCAATATGTTAATTCTACTCTTATTGCTGGGTGGCCCTGCCTTAACACTGAGTCAGTCAGTTCTGTGACTCATTAAATTTGAAAAAAAAATAATAATTATCAAACAAATACAACTTTGCCCGCTTCCTGTATTGATCATGTTAGCAGGACTATGTAATAATTTTTTGAAGACAAAATAATAAAATAGCGGACTTTCTTAGTGAAAATACCAAACATTTTAAATTATACTTTCTCGAAAATTATAAGCGAAGAGAATTCTGCTTGTTGATTAATTCATTAGCAATTTTTTCTCTATTGTTTTTTTAATAGAAATGTATATAAAGCCTGTCAATGTGCTGAAAATTTGCCATATTTTTTTATATTGTTAACAAACCTTAAGTATTTTCTTTACACTTGCATCATCCAGATTGTTTTTTATAGCTGAGGCATGTAGGTTTTTTTCCATTTCTAAAGCATTTTCTGGAAGCATACTCTCACTCTCCGAGCTACTTGAATTTTCCAGTCTTAAAATATATTAATTAATGTTACTTTAGCTGTATATATATTGTATAAAGTTTATTCAATAATCATGAAGTGGTAACTTTATGATATTTGAATAAACTTTAATATAACTTATAATATTCACATTGTAAGATTTTAATATGATATGTTGTGCAGAACAAGTTAAATGTTTTGTAAGAATGAGATGATATATACAAAATGAAAGAATATATTTATCGTACAACTCGATTAGGGATTTTTTACTTGGAATTTTAAATTCTCGTGATAAATTATATTAACATAATAGTGACATAATAAAACATTAAAATTCATACCGTTTTCTTTTTCGGCACCGGCTTATTCTTTTGCTTTTTATATCACTTTCGGTTATCGTTAGTGGACTGTTAGAGTTAATTATTTGGCCATCTTTATCTCCTGATTCATTCATTATAAAATGTTCTATTTGAATATATGTAAAAAAATAATACTATTAGTAATAACAATTGAAGTTAGTTCATCATTGTATTTCTATGCAAAATCTGATCAGAATAAAATAATAACGATTTCATAACAACAGCAGTGTTACCAACTGTTGAAAAAAAAACTCCTAAGGAAATTCAAAAACCTCCTAAAATCCACTGTTTTCGAAAAAAAACTTCCTAAATTTAAAAAGTTACCTTTTTTTAAATTCTCTAACAAGGTAGATCAAAACTGTTTTATTTAATTATACTTCTGATGGCAATTTTGTCACCCTTTGGCATTTTATATTACTTATTGAATGAATATATTACGCGTAGACGTATATTCACAATAAGCGTTTATGGCGGAACAATTTAAAATACTACTTAAGCCAATGCAGCCAACTGTAGTCACTGTTATACACTATATACAAAGGTGCCAATACCATTATATTATATTTTATTCGTACTTTTTCTACATGTTTTAATGTTCAATCTTAGGTGCAGAGATTAGCACTATAAAAAACTTTAAAATTTATATTTTGTGTTTAAAATTGTATGGGTTTTTTTTCATACATATGAATAAAATTTTATTCTTAAAAATATTCCCAAAAATTTCTCCTCCTAAAAAACTTCCATTGTAAACCTTTTCTTCCTAAATTTAGGAAGAAAACTCCTAAGTTGGCACCCGTGAACAACAGTGGCAGTAAGTGTGTTGCCAGTGCCATTTGCCATCAAGTAAAGCTTAATCGTCTAACTTCTTCACATAAAATAAAATATAAGACATGATATAACAATAGTGAATAGCTTCGACATTAGAATTAGATTAATGTAATAGATTTTTATTCAACATATTTTTATCCGATACGTCAAAATATTCAATATCGAAATCCGTTTAGAAAACGACAGTACTTTAGAACGATGGTACGTATTTACGTTACCAGGTATTGATACCAGGTACTTCCTTGCATGTATAGCAACCAGGTACCGACTCGATATACTTGCAAGACTTGAAAGCAAATGCAAAAAGCATTAAACTATAGCAGCCCTTCAAAGTAAGTATTACTACATCGATCGAACTCGAACGTTGAATGAATCGAATCGAATTTATTTTTCTCGGAACTCGTGTCCCTCGTCGTTCAGTACTATTTGGCTGAATTCTGGGTGTGGGCCGTGCGATGGCGAAGCAATGTATATCGGTCTCGCCTGCTGTGTCTCTCTCACTTGATTAGATGTCATGTTCATTATGATTAGAACTAATGTTCATACACATAAGGTTCAGATTGTGCTTATACGTTAAACAAAATACTTTCAAAGTATTTTAGGTATTGATTGGATTATTTTGAATCTTATTTGTATTGGATCAAGGT
This sequence comes from Iphiclides podalirius, assembly GCA_933534255.1. Lineage (NCBI taxonomy): Eukaryota > Metazoa > Arthropoda > Insecta > Lepidoptera > Papilionidae > Iphiclides > Iphiclides podalirius. The sequence goes on from OW152826.1 coordinate 10,402,366, forward strand.
TTAAACTTGCAAGGAAACAAGTATTCGCCTCGTTGCATTGGACAGAAAATACTTTGAAAGTATTTTAATACCTGATATATGTACCTGGTATGAGAAGGTAGACGTACTTTTAAGACGTGGTACGCGATTTAGCAAGTATACCATCACTAGGACTTTTCAAATTGTTTGTCAATTGCGCAGACATCAGTCAAAGCAGGCAAAAGAAAATGTGTTGCCATTTAAAAGCAAATACGTCCAATTCAAAGAGTAATTTTATATATCTGAAATCTAATTTCTTGTACTTATGCGATTACACTTTACTAAATAAAACTATGATTACGAATTTATCGCGTTTATTTTGGTTTTAATACCCGACGTTTCGAACCCTTAACAGCGTTAATGATCACGGAACAAACTGAGGCGTTGGACGTCTGAATGTCATTGTTAACCCGGGCTACCGCCAGTTTTTTGATTATTAATTTTTGTGTTGATCTACACAGAACATGCTAATTTTATCTTTTCTTGCAGTAGTAGTTCGTTTGGGCCTAGATTTAATAATATTAATAATAGGATCCCAAGCCGATGGTAGCACCCAACCTTCTTCTCTATTGAAATTTGGGTGTTTTTTAATTTCTATAGTCTCGCGAATCATCTTTGGGAGGAATCGGTGTTCTTATGCAAGGATCTGTAGTCTATCAAACCTGATATTATGGTTAGGGCGATTGAAAGTGTGCTCAACTGCTCACATACTGCAGACTTATTGATTCTGTGATGTTTTACGTCAGCTATATGTTCCTTCACGCGGGTTTTATAGCTATGCACATAGGTCAAACAAAAAAAGCTTAAAAAAAGAGCTATATAGCTAACTTAAAACATTACAGAGTCAATAAGTCTGAATTATGTGAGCACACTTCCAATCGCCCCAACCATTATATCAGGTTTGATAGGCCACAGATCCTTGCAAAAGAACAGCGAGTCCTCCCAAGGATGATGCTCCATGTTTTTTTTGCCATTTTTACAGATAATGGTACCTTTCATGTGTAAGTCCGACTCGCACTTGGCCGTTTTTTTCTGTAATATTATTGATTTATAAACATGCCAATGACGAATTGCAGATTGAGAAGTGTTCATGGCTAATTTAAATAAATTTTTTGTACATCTAACCTTTATTCTTTTAACAACCAAACATATTTATTTATAATATATCATTTTTAATGTGGAGAGTATGCCTTGGTAGGCTTGCAGACTTATTTCTAGTCATGGCTGCATTGCAATCAGGTATGAACAGGTAAGTAAATATAGGTAACTATGCAGATGTCTACAACAAAAAAACTCATTCCATCAATTCCATGTGACTTCATGCAACTGATCCAGACTGTATAAAATTTTATTTTACTATTTTTTTTTTTTTCATTTAATTTAAGACAAATGATCAAAAAGCCTTAAACCAATTTGAATATGTATTAATGCTTGTTTATTTTTGTAATTGTATTTACAACAACTTTAACACTTCTGTATGAAATTCTTCAAGCAATTTTTTCATGTCATCATAACCAGATAATTCTTGAGCTTCTTGTAAGGGCAGCCATTTGTAGTCTTGATGCTCATCAGACAATGTAACAGTTTGATCAGGATTTTTTAATTTGGCAAGCCAATATGTAACACACTTAGGCTTTTTATTTACTTCATAATTAAGTGTGTAGCTTATGTTTCTATATACCTAAAATAATAAAAATAGAGACAACAAACAATTTAAATAGTTTTGGGATTAGGAATGCCATAGATCAAATAAACAAATAAATATTTCAACAGTTTCTTTCAGAACTTTTATATTTACTACTTAGTGATAAATAGTATTATAACCATACGCTTGTATGTTTATAATACTATAGAAACAAAGAGGATATGATAACTATATTGTTTTCAGTAATTTTTAATTATATAAAAAAGTAAATAAGTCCAGCATTTTTTATATTTTATAGTTGTAGAATATTTTGGAACTACACTTACTTCCAATTCATTTTCTGAAAGTCCTGACTCCTCTTTAGTTTCTCGTAAAGCGGTTATCCAATCACTCTCACCGGGATCTACGTGACCTATTGTAATAAAACTATTGTAGTTTTCTTACTCTATTTGAAAACATATTTCATTATTTTAATTACCCTTTGGTGGAGTCCAATGATGTTCACCATATGAGGTCTGCAAAAGAAGAAACTGTATTGCTTTATTTGTGTACCGGAATATTACTAACCCAGCCGCACGAGTAGGTGACATGATAACAATTTAGTAAAAAAGTGTAGATTGCAAACAAATTATCTTTACATATTATATTACATAATTGCAGTAAATTTAATTAAGCCTAACTACTCCAAGCAAATGTTATCAATATCAACAGAACATTCAACAACAAAACTTGACAAGAGTGTTGACTAGCGATGTGCGACTCGAGTTATTTGACTCGAGTAACTCGAGTCAAACCTTAAACGAGTCAACTCGAGTTCAGTTTTAAGCAACTCGAATCAACTCGGTCGTCCGAACGCAAGCCGGACGTTATACGCGGCGGCCTCACGATTTATTCCGAGTTACACACGCGGCTCGCGCGCGCGGTTCGAGCGTTGCAACTCGCATCAACTCGAGTTGAGTGAAATGTAATTCGATGCGAGTCAACTCAAGTTGCGATTCGAGTCAGTAGCCAAATCAACTCGAGTAACTCGAGTCAAAAAAAAATCAACTCGTCACATCACTGATGTTGACCAGTGTTGACATTTGATGATTTTATGACATTATTTTTTTATTATTCTTTTACCGCTCTTGATTCTCATCCTTTACTTTCCAATATTGCTCATACAATTATCTAGTTTGGTTCCTGCAAGTAACAATTATCCATTGATTGCAATAATTTTGATAGTGGTAATCTCTGTACTTGAGTTAAAACATTAAAATTTGTAGAAAAAATGGACGAAAAGTTTTTCTTCGCTGCGGGAATCGCGCCCACGTCTTCCGGAAACGTTTATCTGGCATCTATTCACAAGGTTTATCTGAACAGTTCACAAGAAAACAAGAAATAACGACGAACTACGATGACATGATTACGCTACCCCCTCCACTGCATTTCCGCGACCCCCGTTTAGGAAAGATTAATAATTCGAAAGATAAATAGTAGTAAGATAATAGTAGTAGAAAAATAAATAGTAATAAAGGAACTTTGTTGTTCTCTCATAAGTCCGTTGGTCATCTACAGGTGGACCTCTTCCGAAGTCAAAGCCGACGGGCAAACAGCGTACAAAAGTTCACAAAAGAAATATCGGTTTAGTAGGTACAGCTTTTACAAAATTAAAATATGGACATAGGGCAACACACATCTATGTGATGTGACAGACATTGTTTTTAATTTGAAGTGGTAGAAAACGTTATGTATGACAAAACATTTTGAACTTCAACGGCAAAAATGTTCATTGGCTGATAATTAATGTGAAGACCAAAATTGTCGCTTTTGAATTGCTTTCTATGTTATGAATTTGAAAGGTTGATATAATATTTCTTTGATTAAGAGTCACATCATGCATCAAAAATGGAAGTATATTATTGCGAACTGGGTGAGTTAATGATTTTTATATGCTGCAGGCTTATTATATATTTGTTTTTATTATGGAATGTTTTTTATATTTCAGATCAACTGTTACTTCTATGAAAACAATAATAAAAACGAAAAACTCGTGAAGCATGAATCTTTAGTAAACATCATATCCCATTTAAGAGATAATTTCAATCTTGACGAGTCGAAATCCTCTGTTTTTAGCGGACGTTCTTTAGAGGAGTTCATTGCAGAAAAGTATCCTGGTTTTACATTTGAAAATGGTACTGTTGAAGTCACGAATGAAGAAGAAATATACATAGCGGCATCACTTTTACTTTTTTTTGTTTGTGTTAATTCAAAAGACGTGGATATAAAAAGTGCGATGTGCAGTAAGTTGAGTACTGGTGATCAAGAAGTTATATTAAGGTACAGCAAGACTTTAATGGAGTGCCATTCAATATCTTCTCACGATGTTATTGCAGCCATTGCAGGTACTTTAAACAACACTATTTATTGTTGAAAATTTTACAGTACGTAATTTTAATAAAAAGCTCATTTTATTTACTCTTTTCAAGGTTTAGGCTTATCTCAACCTAAATTTGTTATCAAATCTAACAAACCAAAAATTAGGTTTTAAATAGAAATTCATAAAAAGTTCAAGTTACCTACTTGACGAAATTATAATTAGTAATATATCAATATATTGTAAAAAATACTCATAACTCATTAAAACTTAAATAATGAAACAAATCCAAAGGCTAAATTTTTAAGCGAATATTAATATGATTAAAACTAATTTTACTATGGATTTCTAATTTAAATTTGTTTACTTTTCTTATTTACTTTTATTATTTTCAATTGTATCTTTCTATTAGAATTTTTCTCCTATAAATAATTTAAACATAGAGTAAACCATTTGCAAATTTGAATATGCCTTTTACCTGTAAAACTTATAACATGAGGTGAATAAAGAGGGGTGAGTTTTTTCTGTATGGCAAATGGCCCAACTGTTATTATTAGCAAAGCAGCTAGCAGATGTTAAGTGTGGGGGAAGGCCATTAACCAGCTGTTTCCTGAATGGTATATCCTACTTTATTATGGAAGTTATAAAATATTAATTTTATATGAGTAAATAATAATGCTTATTCATTTTAATACATTCATTACCTATTTTCATTAGGATAATTTATAGCCTAGTAAATGTTTTATGTGTACCAGTTTTTTAAAACCAGATATTAATTTAATGTTTTCTAACATATAAATTTTATAATATTCATATTGTTTAACAAATAAAATTTGATTTTATTTTTTTTATATAAAATATTGTTTTTTTTTTAAATGTAACAAATAAACTGTAATTGTCAATTATGTACTTATTCACAAACTTTACATCTGATAAATGATCTCAATAACAAAGTTAGTTATTAGTAATATAAATTTCTAGATGTTTTTATATGAGAATGTGACAAGATAGCTAGCGGTTCACCTGATGTTAAGTTATAACCATCACCCATGGACATTAATATAAATTTCTTGATGTTTTTATATGAGAATGTGGCAAGATAGCTAGCGGTTCACCTGATGTTAAGTTATAACCATCACCCATGGACATTTCCCCAGTTACCTCACTCACCAGACGAAACGCAGAAGTATGATACTCTCAATTCACGCTGGTCTTCTGTGAGCATGTGGTACTTGCCTGGATGCACCTACCCGTTCATGCGTTTAAAATTATTAGTCTCTAAAAAATTGTTCAAATACAATATAATAATAATGTTATAATTCATTAGTGATGAGATAAGTGAAGATAATAAGGGTCATTAATTATATGTATTATATTCATTGAAAATGAGATCGGGTTTGGCATTTGCGAGGCTATGCTTAGCTAGTGCTTTACTGCAACAACAATTGGTTTAAGCCATAAGTTCCAATACAGGATTACATTCTTCAAGAAGTAGATGTGCATGAGCACTAACTTTTATATTCTGTAAATTTGTTTCTATTACCTGCCCGTCTTATAGGCTTAACGCATTTTCATCGTTTGTACATGGAAACTAATATTTAATCATTTACTTGCTGCTAGGATTTTTTTTTATTTCGTCACTTTCAATAGTAGGCAAAAGTATAACGTTAAGATTAATTATCTCTTTAACACGAAAAAATTGGTATTTAGCGATTTCGTTTGCGTCGTCGGATTTTTGTTGAGAACCTTGTATAGTGTAAATACATTAATTGCAATTGATAATGGTTTAATTAAACAACTTGGAATTATTGGTAAATGTCCAAAAGTTGTTATTGATTGCCATGGTAATACCGTGCAGTGTTACCATGGCAATAAATGTCGATTTTTGATGGTCGGTGCACGCGCGAATGTACTTGAACGAAATCGATGAAAACTGCCACATTTCGTCTCGAAATGATAGGCGCTTATTTATTTATATTTTACGCACAAATAGTGCTAAGGCGGACTTAATGGCAAAGGCATTATCTCCCCGTCAACCTCGGGGTGGTACAGAGAAGGTATAGAGATGTACGGTCCGTACAATTTCGTATACAAAGGGATTATGAAATTGACACATTCAGCCGTTTGCAGAGGCCTGCGGTCCAGATATGGCGACTGGCGAAGGGGCCTGTGGTCAATCCATGGTGGCGGAGACCCCACCCGCGCTGCGCTCCCTTCACGGCGAGGTCCGGCGGCTGCAGGCGACGCTGGATGCGGAGAGATTTGACAAGAACTACTTACAGGACGAACTAGCCAGGACCAATTTGAAAATGGAAAAATTGCGTAAGTCTTTGCAGCCAGTTATATTCATAATTGTTTCCCATTTTGAAGCAGGTTCAAATAGGTTTCAATACATAATTCTATTTATTTGTTTATTTGTTTTATTTGTTTGTGTGTAGCTGTTAAAACAACAAAAGGAAAGAGTACGACATGTATAAACTTAACTATTGTTAACAGGGATGCATGCATTTTCGAAAACACTAGAATTTATAGTGTTCCGTACCCAAAGCGTGAAATGGGACCCTATTACTAACATCCTTATGTCTGTACGTAACGTCTTTATGTCTGTCTGTTACCAGGCTGACCGTTGAAATTTTCACCGATGCTGTATTTCTGTTGCCGATATAACAACAAATACTAAAAAACAGAATAGAAAATATTGAAGTGGGGCTCCCATACAACAGATATGTTTTTTTTGCCGCTTTTATAAATAATGGTACGGAACCCGTCGCGCGCGAGTCCGATTCGCACTTGGCCGGTTTTTAATATCAGCTGTGATTTTAGCACCAGTTGTGATTTTGCAGTGAAAGATAAAGAGCAATATAAGATGGACATTATGAATCTCAAAGCGAAAATATCAATGTGTTGCGGTCAGGATACCGAAACTCAAAGAGTCGAAGCCAAAAGCAGCGAGATTGTCAAGTTGTCCAAACAATTGCAATTGATGGAGCAACGTGTTGTCGATGTACAGGAGCAGCTGGAAGAAGTGCAGCACGAAAGGGACACTTATAAAACTAAGGTAATTCGAGTCCTCTAAATATAACGTAAAAGTAAAGTAAAGTAACAGTCTGTACAAGTCCCACTGTTACAAAGGGTACTGATAACCCTTTGTAACAGTGGACAAAGGGTACTGATACCCTCTGTATAGAGGGTATCAGGAGCACAGTCCATCACGCGACCCCACTGCCGAATGGCAGGCAGACTTTACTCTTTTGGTTAGGGTGTGCTTTGCGTTAGGAAAAATGATGAGAATTAATTTTTACGATACACGACATCTAAAAGCGACGCCGACCTTATGGAGTTACAATGGCAACCAATCTTTTTTTTAGTTTACCTATAGTTCCAAGTTATTTAATTAAACCGTTAATTAAATTTTTTTTTATTTTCAAAAACAAAGAGTTAGTAGTATTACATTACACACACATTATAGTAAAGTGAGTTAGTAGTATTAGTGCTGGCTGGCACCATGGTTTATCAGGTTGCTCGAGTTTATTGATTTAAAAGCGAGCGCCTGGACACTGAACTATCACGGCTCTGATACAATATGAGGACAGAAATGACGTAATATTCAAATGCGACAAATGTTTGCCATTTGTGTTTGAGTATTTTGTAGTATTGATTCAACTTGCATAGTTGCAGGACATTTAAAATTCCATATTGTCAATTCAATTTGTAGACAAAAAAACAAATTTAAATTTTTCATATTAAGTGCAGTCTGCAAACTTTAATATCTCATCTTAAGTGCAGTAATATAAAAAAAATTGATATAGCAATGGCGACATCTCACGTTCGAATTATACGATATTTGAAATTGTTTAAATGCTCTAAATAATGTTTCAATAGATGCGTCAAGCATTGTTTAAAATGCGAGAAAACAATGTAGATAAAAGAAATTGTGATTTTCGTCAGTGTGGCAATCAGCCGTTTAGCTTAGCGGCTAAAGCATCTGTGCATGAATACGGTATACGTGAGTTAGATTCTCGCAGTGGTGAAAAGCTTTTCGTCTTTTTGTTTAAAAATTTAAAACTTAGAAATAAGATCGACTTACAAATCATACTAATTTCAGTTGGACGACTTAAAAGGTGAATGTGATCGGTTACTATTGTTAAGTCAAGAGGAAGCCTCTCGATCCAGGCATTTGGCTGAGGAGTTGGAGACGGAGAAAAGACAGAGTCAAACCTTACGTGAGCTCGTTATAGAACTGCGACAACACAATCACCGCAATGGCTTAGACTCAAGCCTATTGGAATGTGACGACCCCGACACCAGTGTGCAGTCACTGCAACGTAGTTTCTGTGAGATTATTTTCGTAGAGTTTGTTGTATATTGTTCTCAAGAGCTGTTCAGTATTGCTCAAATACCAATTTTAAAAGTTCTAATTACTGGTTCTAATAGCCTTATATGACATACAGCGTGTCGTTACCATCGCGGCAATAAATGAACACACGTCTAACGCTACTTGCTAATAATCATAAAAAATATTAACGTTAAACAGAATCCATACTTAAAAAAAAATATTTTTCAAACAAACTAATTAAGTAAAAAAGAAACAAAATTTATAACATCCTATACAACTCGCGCTTCGTGGCAGTCTGTGGGGGAGGCCTATGTTCAGAACAGTGGATGCAATGAGACTGAAATCATGATGATTATGATAAAAAGTGTTATTGGTGATAACACTAGAATATTATTAGCTTTCCATTTTAGTAAATTTCTTTTAAGGCATTTTAGTTTTATGAAAGAAGTAACTAGGCACAAAATAATGTGACCTTTGATCTGTATTTCAGCTGTCTGTAGCGAAGTTTGCGCGAATGTGGTTGAAGTTCAGTTAGGCGAAGAAAGAGCGAAATGTTTGGCACTAAAGCAACAAATTCAATCATTGCAGGTATTTTTTTTGCAGTTAGAAGTAAATCTATAATTAAGTGACGCTTGTAAATCTAATGAATATTTTGTGTTATAGGATGAAATGAAGGAACAAATACAAATAGCTGAAACTTTGCAGAAAAGTGTAACAGATAGAGAGAATGACATTTTAAATCTTAAACACCGTATAAATGAAGAAATTGAAGAAAAAAATAATTTGAAATCTTATTTTGACAAAGAAATCACGAAATTAAATAATTTAGTTAATGAATTAGAACAAAAAATAAAAGATAATGTAAAACATTCAAGCTCAGTTATTGAGAAAAAGATGCAAGATATTCAAACACTGCAGGAAGAAAAATTGTCACTTCTCCAAAGCTTGTCTGACGAAACTACAAAATCCGAGAACATGATCAAAAACTTGAAAACCGAAATAGATTCAGAAAAACTTTCAAAGTCGAAAATGAGAGATGATTACGAAAATCTTGTTATGAAGATGAAAGAAAAAGTATTGAATAGAAATAATGAGTTGGTAGAGCAGCAAAATAATATTTTGAAAAAGAGTGAATTGATTGAGCAACTAAATTTAGAACTTCGAAAGGAACGGGAGCTCAAAGATGAAACAATTAATAAATACAACAAAGACTTGGAACTTTTGCATGCACAAAAAAGCAATGTTGAAAAGGAACTGCAAGGTAAATGTAAGGAGGTTACAGAATTGGTAAAACAAATACACCAACGCGATGAATGCATTGAAGAAATGGTCAAAGATCTTGAATATTTCAAAATGTCGACGTCGACTTTAAAAGAAGATTGTCGAATTCTAGAAGAAAATAAACGGTCTTTGCTTGATGACATTCAAAATCGCCAAATCAGCGCTGAGAAATTGCGCATAGAATTAGATACACTGAAACAGATGCATAATGAAGAGAAGGATATGCTTCAATGCAAATTTGAAGAAATGTGCGCCATGGTTAAATCGCTTCAAACACAGTTGCAAAACGAAATTGACTTTAAATTGGGAATACAACGTGAGCTAGAAAAGACCCAAGGCGTTATCACCAAACTATCCAATACGAATACAAAATTACACGCTGAACAAGCTGAAGTTATGAGTAAAATGCTTGAAAAGGATGAAATAATTAAGACAAATAATACAACAATACATGAAAAAGAAGAATTATTGTCAAAACTTCAACAGGACTATTATGTACTTAAAACTGATACGGAACGGCTTTCGATCGAACTTTTACATAAAGTTAAACTGATAGAAGATTATGAAGATAAACTGGAGCATCTTAACAAATCATTTGAACAACAAAAATCTGAATATTGTAAAATAATCGACACACTTAACACAGAATTAGCTACTGTAAATGATCAGAAACAAACTCTTGCTGATTCCAGTAAGTCACTGAGTGACGAAAATAGTCTAGTAATTAAAAAATTCAATGAGAAATGTGATATCATTACGCAAATGGAGATTGAGCGGGAAAATTTATCACAGAAAATGGAGGAAAAGGGAGCGAGTGAGTATTATTAATAATTTTTATATTGTATTATTAATTTTTCCTTTATTTAAATTACTTTATTCTTAACTGCTATTTTTAATTGGTGATTATATTTTGATAATGTTTGAGATTACGTTAATAATCATTACTAATTTTATTTCATTATTTTTTTTTAATTATTGCAGTAATTCAAACACTGGAACGAAAATTAAATGACAAAATGGTTGCGTTTATGGAGATTGAAAATAATTTTGAGCATGAAATATCTAAACTTGTTTCCAAATTAAGTGACACTGAAAAAACATTGAAAGAAGTTACCATACATTCTAATAAAGTTATTGAAAACCAAGAAATACAAATACAATCATTAAAGGCAGAGATATTCAAATTGAAAGGTATAATTGAGACAAGTTTTAAAGAAAAAGCTAAACTTGAAAGTGAGAAAGCATGTCTAGAGAATAAAATTGAAGAAACAATGGTAAAGATTAATGAAATCGAAAATGATTACAAAAGCAAATGTGATACTCTTGAAGGAAGACTTGATGATCTGAAACTTGAAGTAATAGATAGAGATGAAGAAGTTAGTCATTTAAATGCTAAAAATAGTTTATTATTTTCCTCACTTTCAGAGAAGGAAAAAGGTATGTAAGTTTTGAATATGTATGCAATAGATACCAGGTTCTTTTTAAGATTTAGGCACATAGTTAGAACAGAGGTCCTAGGTCCTGGGAAATTAAAAATTTTCAATCGATTCGGCTTGCCTTCCAAATTTGGAGACATGCAAAATATTTATATTGCTAATATAAATAATAATATTTGCGTGATAAATTGTGTGAGCAGTTCTACAAATTTATCTGCAATACCAAATTTATTTCCGTTAATCCCATTTTATAATTTGTACAATTATTTTATAATGACTCTTAATCTTAATTTTATTTAACACAAAAAAAATATAGCGATTATAATAATTCCGCTCCAAACGGTTGTCCATCTCCATCAAACCCCTCTTTATTCTTTTTTCTTACAAAATTTTTATAAAATACGCAAATTACATTGGCAATTTTCATAAAATATTGTCTTTACGCAGATATTTAAAATAACGTAACAAACAGATCAATTTATTCAAAATTGATTTTGTGTAAATGTTGTTTTAAATGTCAACAGCGATTATCTTAAACTGAATACACTTAGAAAAAGTCCATTGCGGCATATGACTTGGATTCAATCCAACATTTAAAAATTCTAGTCGAAGCCCCAATCTCATTCGGTTTTTTTGTTAAGTGGTTTATTTAAATAATAATATTTCAAAGGCATGTTTCATAAGTCTACTCTTACTATGTCTGGTTTTCTCGACATGTTCATGGTAAGATAATGAAAATTAAAACAAGTCCAAATTCGTTGTTTTTGCATTTGATTAACATCATGACACAAAAAATTTAACATCTTGTTTTTAATTATTATCAAGTGTACTTTATAACTGATGGATAAAAATTGTTTATGAATTCTATTTTAGAACTATCAATTTTGCAAGACGAAAATTGTGAATGGAAAAGCATAAAAGACATTATGGACGAAACTTTGAAGAAGGAAAAACAATCTATGCAGGAGTCATTATTTAAACTTAACAATAATAATTCGAAACTAATGGAAGAGTTAAAACAAAATCAACAAACTATTGAAATACTGGAAGAGAAATTGAAAACTTCAAATAGTAGTATTGCTTCTTTGGAAGCAGATAAAGTCAGTAAACAATCATTACTTGATGAAAAAGACAGAGAAAAGAGTGAACTCGATAATAAAAATAAACTCTTGGAATCTGAGAGATATAAATTGACAGTACAGAAAGAAGAGCTTGAATCGAAGATTGTGAGCCTTCATAACAAATTACAAGAACTAAAAAACAATTTGTTTACCTTAACTGAAGAAAATTCAAAACTATTGGACACAGTGGAAGAAAAAAAAATTGGTATATATTTGTTTATTTTTCAAGCTTATGTTTATAAAGTTGGGTTGACAGAGTACAATTAGTTTATTATATTTTTATTTAATCCATATATATTATTTGAATTATTGTTACAGATATAATTGAGTTACAAAATCAGATACAATTGGAACATACTGAAAAGTTAGCTGTTTGTCATACCCTTGAAAATGAAAAATTAAAACATACCTCTGATTATAATATTTTGCAAGAAAAATATTCTCTTGCAGCTGATGAATTAGAAAAACAAAATAAAGCATCAGCAATGTATCAAGAAGTAATTGATAAAAATAATAATGTTATCAAAGGCTTGGAAAAAGCAAATAGTGAAAAAGAAAAAATATTGGATGATCTAAACAAGGAAAGGGAAGTCTTGGAAAACGAGAAATATTGTTTAATACAAGAGAGAAATAATAGTTTAATGCAAATTAATAAGCTTGAAGAACAAATGAAAGTTCTAGTGTTTGTAGAAATACCTAGACTGAAAGAAGATAACATACAGTTAACTAATGTAATTGAAGAAAATAAAAATGGTAGGTAATATTTAAATTACATGTTATATTATTGTGTATTTTGTTGAGAATTATAGCTCAGTAAAAAAGTTTTTTACCCCATCTGTATTTTCTCTTTTCAGTAATAATAAATTTGGAGAAGCGCATTGAAAATGAAATAGAGCAAAATAATAAACTACGCCAATGTAGCGATTCTGAGAAAATAAATCTAACAAATAAATGCAGTCTTCTTCAAGAAAACCTAACTAAAGCCGAGCGTAGTCTCGAGCAAAGAAATTTGGAAGTAAATGAATTAAAAAAAGAAATCGACGTTTTTATTTCCAAAGCAAAACTGTGTGAAGAAGATTTGAAATTAAATAATGTGAATTTAATCAGAATAAATGAAGAAAAAGACTCAAAAATACAGGAATTAACGCAAGAACTAGACAAACAGAGGGCAGCAGTATTACAAAATCAAAAAGAAATTGAATGCAAAGAGATCACGATATCCGAGCTGAAATCCAGAGTTAGTGCGATTGAAAATGTAACGAAAGAAATGGAAGTAATTAAAAAAGATAATGAACAAATTATTGAAAGGCTTAGGAGAAAAGAGCAGGGTAAGCTTTATACAGTTGTCATAGTTTATATAAAACAGATTTTTTTCTTACAAAATATCAATAAAATTTCCTTAATAGTAAAATTAAACTTAGGTGGCGATTACTTCTATAAACAATTACTTTCCCATCTATTACAATACAACAGGCGTTGCAGTATTTCGCTAGTTCACTTATTCGTATTTATTTTACATAAACGTTCACGTAAAATTTTAATAACTTATATATTTAGGCGTTTATACGTTAATCCATAGGAACCCTGTATTGCAGCGAAATAAATTTAAGTACATTAAATTAAAAAAAATCTAACTTGCAGAATGTGCGTTAATACAAATCGAAAACGATGAGTGGAAAATAAAAAAAGACGCATTGGAAGTTGAATTCGAAAATGAAAAGAAGTTCTTGCAGCAAGCGCTAAAAATGCAAATTGAGAACAATCAGAAACTAGAAACTGATGCTCAGGTACAAGTACAAAAGGCATTAGAGCTTCGAGAGAAATTACAAGCTCATGACATAATGATTGGTAAATTACAAAGTGAAAAAGTAACCCAAGAGAAACAACTTAAGGATTTGGAAAACAAAATAGCTTTGTATGAAGCACAAAAGGACTCTCTTACCAAAGAGAATAGTACATTGACTAACGAGCAAAATGACACTATGACAAAATTTAAAAAATTGCAAAATGAACTTGACTTTATTAAAAATGAAAAAGTTATTCAACTGACGGAGGAGAATACTCGTTTGAGTAATACTTTAGAACAAAATAAATCTAGTAAGTCTTAAACTTCATCTAATTCTTTCACTGATAGATTTGATTTTTGAGAAAAGTAATAATATGTGTGTGTTTTCAGTGATACCCACTCTGGAGAAGCTAATCAAGAAGGAACTGGAACAGAATGAACTTTTGCGTAAAGAAAATAGCGCAGAGAAATCGGAGCTTATTCAGAAATGCAACATCCTGCAAGAGAATCAACGAAGTGTGGAACAAGAACTAAATCAAAGACGTGCCGAAATAAAAGCGTTACAAGATGAAATTCTAAATATAAAATCTGAAGCTGCAAGTCGAGAAGAGGATCTGAAAGCACAAAATATTAAATTAACAAATGTAATACAAGAAAAGGAGGAACTGCTCAGTAAAATAAATGACGAGCTATCTAAAGAAATCTTACTCAACGGTCAATATCAAAAAGAGGCGGAATCGAGGGAAAAACATATTCGCGGATTACAAAATATATTGAAAGAGGATAAGCATGCAATGGTTGAGGTTTTAATGAACGAAAATAAAAAATTAATTGCACAAATTGAATCAAGTAAGTTAACTAATAGTCTATATGTCTAATGCCTATATGGGCATATCTATTATTTTTATTTAAAATATATCAAAGAGAATTAGCTCTCTCGAAAGCGCCTTTATTTAGAGATCCGTTGCTCACCGCAAGTAAATTTCCGTTCTATGAAATCGGACAACAATAGACCCACACATTTTTATGTGAAAAGTTGGCAGGCGAGAAATCAGTTCAGCTGATTTCCACCGCACACCGCTTATCTGGCGAGTTGTAGATGCGTTGCTGTCATATACAAAATAGACCCTGATTATGTTACCGAACTAAACTTTATAATACTTTACCACTTCCACTTTACGCTCGCCTTTTGTAAGGATAAGTAGCACTTCCCCGGGCGTCAATTACAGAAGCTGCTGCGTGATCCTACCACAGTAGACAATTGCACAACAGTAACAGATGGTCATAGCATGTTAAAAACAATTTGCACCCAAGGTATACCTACGTTAAATAACGTTTGTTTTTTTTTATGTGAGAAACAAACTGTTTATTACGCCGCCTATGGACGTTTGTAACACCCGTGGGGTCGCAGACGCGTTGCCACCTTTTAATAGTGGGCTCCGGGTTCCCTAACCAAAAGCAATGCACTTACTAAAGTAAATTCCACTGCACTGCTCACAGAAGATCGGCGTGCAGTGGAAGTGTAAATTCCCGGACGGACCTGCCCATTCGTGGAGCAGCGAAGACTGACGTGGCTCTACCACAGTATAACCTTTCTCTATTTGTTACTAAAAGCTTTCTAAGACTGTACAAGCTGAACACGACGAGGCGCTCATCATTGTGTACATCCTTTACAGTATGGTATTTATTATCTTAACATTCTAGATGCTGTTTTGAACAAGGAGAAGTGTTCCGGCGAGTGCGATGGTCGAGCCGAAAAAATTCAAGACGATCTTCACCCACAGGTAGATTGCATATCTTCCACAAACGTTTCTTATCCAACCATGGATTGTAATAAAACAATTAGAGACCTAGAAAAAATCCTGAACGACAAAAACAGAACGATAACTTTCCTTCAAGTCGAAATAACATTTTTGAAGTCTCTGATGGCGGAATCCGAGAACAAAGTCTTGGATTTAACCAAAAACTTGGAAGTGAGTCAAGAGAATTGTCAGCAGTTGTCAATCGATCTCAAGAAAATCCTTCAACAAAAGAACGAGGAAATCGCCGACCTCAAAAGCAAGATTTCCAAGATGACCGCAATGGAAAACCGCGCCAGTCAAATAATCAAGGTGTCCGCCAAATACCAGGAGATAATACACAAACGGATGGCCGAGATAAAATCGAACACGGTCCTGAAGGAGCTGACCAACTTCGGCAACGTGGCGAACTGCGACGGCGATCTGAAGCGCGGCCTCAACTCGGGCGCTGTCACGATGGAGGACCTCGAGAGCTTCCTGGAGACCACCGAGAGGCACATCAGGCGGTGCTCAGAAAAGCGGGCCGCCTTGCAGAAGGAGCGGGACCGGCTGCTCGAGGTGAACAGGATAAACGAATCGGAGATTATAAGCGTGAGGAAGTTCCTCGCCGAGCTATCGGTGAGCGTGAGGACGTTCAGCTCGGTGAAGGAGGTGTACGCCCAGCAGCTGAGCAGGGTCGTGTCGCTGCAGCGGACGGTGAGGCGGGAGATCCTCGAGGCGGAGGAGCGTTTGACGGAGGCGGCGGCCTGCGGCCTGGAGAGGGGGTACGCGGCCGCCATGCAGGACCTGGCCGAGTGCGCGATGAACCTGCAGCGCTGGGCGGACAGGTGCCACGGCCGCGCCCTCTCGGCGGAGAGGATCAAGCAGGCGTTCAGCGGCGGGCAGGAGCTCGAGCGCGGCTCGCTCGCCGCCGCATCCTTCCAGAACGCCGGCCTGGAGGCGCAGATGGAGCAGCTGGCCGGCTCCTTCCAGAAGCTGCTGGAGGAGGCGGCGCGCGCGCGGAGCGGCAACGGCGCCAGGGACGCGCTCGCAATGACCGTGCGCGAGGTGCGCGCCGAGTACGAGGAGAAACTCGCCCGGATGAAGACTAAAATGGTCAGTATCCTACCCGTACTGTTCTTGGTATGCGCCTATCAGGTTGTGTGGTGGTTCTATCTGCAAATGGATCACTGATCGGTGTGGCTTATCTATTGACGGTTACGATTTGTGAAGTCCATTTGTTTATTTATTTAATAAAGTTACGTTTTGATGGATACTTTTTTGTTTTATTTATTTACTCTTTCACTGTATTCTTTATTTATTTATATTTTTCAGTCTGAGCTTTTTGGAGTGTTCATTAAAACATAGCAGTAGTGTAGTTGCGAATTGTGTAATTTATATTTTTACGAATGTCTTAAGACGTCCGTTCTTAGCACAATAAGGTAATGAGCAAATTTGAATAATGCATGCCGCATGGTTTACGAGAGCATGTTTGAAATTGTTGTTTAATGTGTTTCTGTCCATATAATTACAAAAGACTTCGTTTAATTTACAGAAAGAGCTGTACCAAAAAGAGGTGCAGAGTTTCAAAGAGGCACAGAGAGATGAGATTAAAGTACTCCACCAGGAGTTGCAGTCGACCAAGGAGACGTTAAAACAGGCACGTAAATACTACGAGGACGAAATACGGTCCTTGAACCTCGAACTGTGGACGTTGGGTGAGAAATTCCTGGGCAAGAACGACGAAGCGGAATGGCTGAGACGGAAGCAACGCTCCGAATCCCTTATGTCATTGCAACATGTTCCTACGGTGTGTATTTTTTTCTATTAACTGATAAAATTTCCATGTCATACCTATTAAATAAATCAAATAATCTTTGATTAATGCTTTGACGATGCAATCTTTGATAATTGTCTAAAGTGCTACCCATTACCGGAATCTATTTAAACTGCAAATCATCCAAATTTTAAGAGATAATTAAACAATTTTACGTGATAAAGCCTGTAGTCCTTTAAAAAATTAAAAATTATCATTTGGCCATCTGTCAATTTTAGAAATTATTAATTATATTAAATACTAGAAATTATCTAGAAACTTCTTAAAAATGTTCTGTCTATGTTTCGCAGGCTGCATTTGCTACTCAAACCGAAGAGCCTTGTAAGGGAACAGACAGTCATTCCCTTCGGTCTCTACCCGTAAATATGAATAAAAAAAGAGGTAAGTTACACTAGTTAAAAATTATTGACGATCTCAGAATGATTTGTGTAAGCCAAAAATTACTTGGTCTCCAGTGGGATGTGAATCAACGACTAGATCACTAGCAGCGCAAGAAATCGACCTTGCCATATGCCATGCAGCCATAGACGATCAAAAAATATATTAAATCTAAAGCATTCGAGCTAATTAATGTTCATATCTATTAAATTGGACTCAACTGTCCCACTTCGTGGTACATAGCACTATACGCCGAGCTCACATTCAGACGTTAACGCCCGGTTTCTGTATTCGTAAAATGATAAACATCAAATACGGATAGTTAGTTACTACCGTTCCTATAACTTACGGGTCGTTAGGAAGTGTACGGAGGTTAATTCAGACGCCGGCGTATCAATGCATTATGCGTCCGATGAAGCTTTAATAGTCTCGGGACTGAAAGCAAAAACATCAGTTAATACAAGATCATTGCATTATTTCGCTATAGCAACGTCGACCTGCACAGCGATTGCAGACTCCCGACGATTCGCGCACATTTTAAAGATTTGACAAAACGGTTCTTCGATAGAGCCCAGCATCATCCCAACCCTCTGGTGGTAAGCGCTGCAAACTACCAACCGGACACTAACCCGAACGTAAACAAGCGTCGCCCGCGAAACGTTCTCATCGACCCGGTCGACGAAGAGGACTTAGATACGATGGACCCACCGCCGGGGGTCCCGCCGGATAACACTACACCCACAGTTAGTGTAACAATAATCACACCAGTTCGCCCTCGCCTCCGAGCACGGCGAGACCCACACAACGCGTACACAAGGTACACCCGCGTTCCGGGGCGGTTCTCACCGCTCCCAGCCACCGATTAGCTAAATGCACAGTCGACGGCCGTCGGGGTCTCGGTCCGAACCGCGACCTCGACGGCCCTTAGATGACACACCATAATTAAACGCACGCATGAGCACATGCGCGACCCTACCCATAGCGGAGGGTCCAAACCCGTGGGTTCTGGCTAGCCCACCGGTTCTGCGTCCGATGAAGCTTTAATAGTCTCGGGACTGAAAGCAAAAACATCAGTTAATACAAGATACAAGATTTCGCTATACGAATAACGACCATGCAACAAATACGAATATCAATTAAATCGGACTTAACTATCCCACTTCGTGGTACATGGCACTTTAGCCTTCGTAGCCGTCGAGCTCACATACAGACGTCGAGTCAGACGCCTTCATATTTCATTACAACGGACGGCGAGCTAAACTCGACCTTGCTCCTTGGGCAGAGGGTCGCGGTTTGCACATGTCGGACGAGGAGGGCGAGGTGTTCGACAACCGGTGCCTGCGCGAGCTGAACACGCCGCGCGCGCCCCGCCTCTCGGAGCTGCGCTGGCGGAACTCGCTCTGCCCCCCCCACCTCAAGAGCTCCTACCCCGCCGAGACGCAGTTCGCGCCCGCCCTGCGCGAGGAGGACATTAAGGTAAACGGAACTAGGACTGAGGCGCGTTTATCGTAACAGGTAAATATAACAGCTATCTCGAGACAGACTATACTTGTTATGAACAAACTTAAATAACAGTTCCTGTTCCACACAGATTGCTCCTAAACACGTTGTCACAAGCTTTTCTTCATTCACGCTTACGACCGTTACCTTAGTTAGAAAGAGATAAAATCTGTTACACCTTGTCGCAGTTTTTACTGAACACTGTTACTGTTACAAGCTCTTTCTTTTTCTTGCATCGGTCATATAGCTTTGTTACAAAGAGAAGTACGGACGTTACCATAGATTAACAGTTACACAAACTGTCACAACATAGTATGAAATATCAGGCTGTTATTATGTAATAGAGACTTCTCACTGTTAATTTTAAGTAACAGGAATAGGCGTAACAGGTACTCGATTTAACCTAGTATAGCTCACTCCCAAACGGAACCCTAAGTCTTTTCTAATGTTGCTAACCGTTGCCAGACGCAAACATTAAGCAGCAATTTATTGCTTGCGTCTGTACGCAGGAATTGTGCACGTTGCGTGTGAAGCGGAAAAGCTCAGAACAAAAATAAAAGAATTTCTAAATAATATTGCAGAAAATATTCTCTTATTAATAATTAATTGTGTGCGATAAGATGTAGCGACGGAAAGAAAGTAGTGGAAGGGCGTAGTGGAAGTATTATATTTTCGCATTTCGTCTGACGAGTGAGGTAACCGCCGCCCACTTTTTCAGCGCATCTGCCAGCCCTCAGGTGGTGTAGGTAACTCCTTCGACAATATTTCACAGTATTATAAAGATTTATTTGATAATTATATATAGGTATACAGCGTGTCGTTACCATCGCGACAATAAATGAACACACGTCTAACGCTACTTGCCAATAATCATAAAAAAATATTAACGTTAAATAAAATCCATAATTAAAAAAAATATTTTTCAAACAAACTAATTACGTAAAAGAGAAACAAAATTTGTAACATCCTATACAACTCGCGCCACATTGTCGCATTACAAGCCTCTCCTTCTAACAGTATGTTTTGTCTCTTTTAAATTCATTCAACCCATTCATATGCTTTGTCACCTTTACAAATGAACTTGACGTTACTGTTTTATATGTAAGGGTGTTCTAAAATTGTGTGTTTTGGAAAATTTAATAACTCTGTAAATATTGATGTTTGAAGAATGTAAATGTTTAATACAATTTTAAAAAGTTATCATCTATATTCATTTATTGTCGCGATGGTAACGACACGCTGTATAAGTTGGTATTAACTTATTATTCATTATATTAATGTGCTTAAAAATTGTAGGCTGGCCCCACAGACGCCTCCGTTGGTGAACGCCAACAGAGGAAGGAGGTTGGAATCACCGCGTACAAGAAGCCCGGTCCGCCCACGCCGAGCAAGCAGGCGGGCAGGCTGTCAGCTACGGTATGTATTACTTTCTTTAAATACATATAGAGAGGCATTCATTCCCTAAATTGGTACATGCATTGTCACAAAACCACAAGACCATTATTAAGATGCATATTTTTCAAGCGGTACTGGGGTCCGGAGGTACGTTGTTCCTGCCAACTAGATACATAATACTGTTACGTGTTAGGGGTTGGGCATGGGTGGGCGGAGTCTGAGGGGCGTGGTCGGTGGGCGTGGCCTGGTCGGTGGGGTCAGTGGGCGGGGCTTGACCCATAGTGGACGGGGCTTGGTCCCCAGTGGGTGTGGTCTCCGCAGCTCGTGCCCTTGTCCTGACACCCTCCTTGAAGTCCTCTCTAGGAGTCAATGGCATCTCCAAATCCCACTTCTGACACCAGCTGTTACGTGTTAGGGGTTCGAAGGATTTGGAGAGAAAGACCTGCTGACTCTTGAAGACTTTATTCAATAGCACTAGGTCCAACTCAAAGCACTAGGTCCAAACACTGAGCACTAACGATGTCCTATTTTGTAGCCAAGTCGTAGGTTTCACTGGTATCGCTCTTGATCACTAGTTTTCGCTCCGAAGTCGCCTCGAAGGTAGCTCAAACTGAACTGTCTTCGCTCGCCTCCCCGCGGCTTTTTATATGGGCCGAGACCGGTTCCAGACTAATCCAGAAAGATCCTTCCTGGAACGTACCCGACACGCCCGAACATGTTCGTGATTCTGGAAAGTTCGCGAATGTACCCGGTTTTCGAGACTATAGTTCCACAGCAGTTCCTCTAACGCCATCTAGTATTGAATAGGGGGTTTTATGTCGTCTTTGTTCTTTAGTGATTTTAATAGTTGACGCTAGATGGCGTTAGTTCCTTTGTAACACACAACAATACTAAAAGTGCACTTTCATTTCTCCAGGATTCCGAGTTGCGAGAGTCTCTACGCGTGGAGGCAGAGCCTCAGCCGCGGAAGACTGCAACACCGTCGAGGCTGCGCCTATTATTTACCTCGGCCAGGAATGATACAGTAGAAGTGAGATTATCCAACATTTTACATCTTACTCTACTTTAGGAGTTACTAGGTGTTGCTCGCGACTACGTCTGCGTCTGTAGGCTGAAGACGTACCTAACATTCAGACAGAAATACATAAAATATGTATACAAATTATAGCCTATGTCTTATTCTGATGTATAAGCTATATTATTGTAAAGTTTCATTAAAATCCATTCAGCAGTATTTGCGTGAAAGAGTAACAAACATCCATCCATACATACAAACTTTTGCGTTTATAATATTAGTAAGGATTAGTAAATAAAATTTATATCTCCCTTAAGTGACACGATAGTAAAAGTCAGTTTAAAAGTCTTCCTTTTAATTATGTGTTTACTAAACTGAGTCAGGTGCCAAAAATCCAGGTCACAGATTAGGTTCGTGAATCGGTCTTTACACAAGAATACACAATAAAGAAATCTCTTTATTGTGTATTCTTTTAAATTACTAAAGCAAAAGGGCTAGGAGATTTATGTATTAACAATAAAGTTAATATGTATGAGCGATCTTCTTTTCGCGTATACCGGAGGTTCGATATCCTAACGAATTCCGTAATTTGTAGTGATAGACATTGAGCATCGAAGTCTGAAGTCATCGAAATAATCAGAAGTTTTATTCTTGTTAAAAAAATATGTTCACAAATAAGTTTTGGTTTCAGGGAACGCCGCGCAGTAGAAGATTGAGCAACTTCTTTAGAAAAAAATGACCTCGACAATAATATGCTTCAACATGTGCCTTGCCTTACAGTTATTATTCAGTCATTAAATTTTACTTATTTATTTTGTATCTTTGCTTTTATTTGGAGATAACGAAAACCTAATACAGTGCCGAAAATCAAATTATAGGTGAAATAAGACATCCTTCTATATCTGAATTGACCATTGGATGAATTTACTCATCTAATCCGGCTTAAACTTAAAGATGATCGAAGCCACTATATGGACAGAAAAAACATGTCTGAAATAATTGTGATTGCTTATCAACTATCAATTGTTCCTGTATGGAATCGACTCAAACATTTACTTCAATATATATTGTTATATTAAATTATTAATATACAGCGTGTCTTTACCACCGCGACAATAAATGAACACACGTCTAACGCTATTTGCCAATAATCATAAAAAAAATATTGACGTTAAAAATATCCATTATTAAAAAAATATTTTTCAAACTAATTAAGTAAAAAAGAATCAGTTTTTTTTACATCCTATACAACTACAACTGACTGATTAATACATTCAGAGACTTTTTCATTCGTTGCCACAGCGCCGCATTACAAGCCTCCTAACAGTATGTTTTGTCTCATTTAAATTCATTCAACCCATTCATATGCTTTGTGACCTTTACAAATGAACTTTACATCTTATCCTTTAAACGAGCAATTCTATATATATTATAATATATATATATATATATATATCGGAATCTCGGAAACGGCTCCAGCGATTTTCATGAAATTTAGAAACGGCTCCAGGGCGAAAAATCGATCTATTCATTTTTTAGAAAATGAAAAATATAATTCGAATATGACGGTGCGTAGAGAAAATTCATAATAGGTCGGGTAATCGGGCGAAAACAGAGGGCCGTGGTTCGCGTCATCATTTACACTTTATTTTTTTACTTTTTTTTTTTCGATTCATTTTTTCTAGAAAATGTCCTTTTTTCCCTGTTTTTCAGGGAATGAAAAATATATTACGTCGAATATGACGGTAATTTAAATTTTTCGCCGCCAAAAAAAAAAAAAAACAAACCTCCTTCCTTTCTTTTTTGTTTTGGAAAATTTGATAACTCGGTAAATATTGATGTTTAAAGAATGTAAATCTTTAATACAATTTTAAAAATTTATCCTCTATATGTGTGTTCATTTATTGTCGCGATGGTAAAGACACGCTGTATAATGTGATATAGAATAAATAAAAAAAAAACAAATTTTTATTTATATTTTATTACACCACAAAATCACTTTAGCACCAGACATTACTTACAAAATGTACAAAATTGTGCTTTTTACCGATCACACCAACTAACAACAGAAATTGAACAAACTTCTATAATCGTTTTAACATGACAAATTAACTTTCAACAGTGAAGATACTTAAGACTAATTTTACACGAATAATAACGTTTTCATTATACTTTCAAAATTCTAAAACGTACAGCCATTTTCAGTAACATTAATATTGCTGTCGATGATAGGTTCTGCATAAGATAATTATGATGAAAGATTGATGTAAAATAATTGGCCGCCGAAGGAAATCCCTACAATTTTTTTTAATAGTTTTTCGGGCTAAGATTGCAAACGATGCAGGGCTGTCCAAAAAGTCCCTAGTCTATACATCGTAAAGTAACCGTAACGAATGACTTACGCGATATTACAATCACTCATTATATCGCATCGACTAAGGGTATTTTTATAGTACTTTTTTATTTTCCATTACAAAGTTTATTCAACAAAAGCTGTGAGAAAAAACAATTAGATTCCATGCGATTTTGTCTTTTACCTAAAACTCTCTGAATGAAAATTAACGATACGTTTTTGCATTACATTCATATGAACACGGTATTAATAGTAGTATCGTATGATCTAAATTTCTTAATAAATATCCGACATATCGCATCATATCAGGCATCCTAAAACGAGTTCACCTGGCTTAAAAGGAGGAAAAAAAGGCCTTCAGGAATACGACTTTAGGTAGCATTTATTGAAGGTAAATTTAAGAATGTAGTGTCATTGAGATTCCCGGTTAGAAACATCCCTTTGACAGGCAACAAGTCTTTTGATGTCATGTTACTACGCAGACAACATCGCAAACGAATTCATTAAATATAGCAACATTTGACATCTGTACTTTATCTAAGGTAAATTCCTATTAGGATTTTTACGGTTTACAATAATTGTACAGTGGATATTCGTAAATATGGAATAAATGAATAAATAAATTCATAATTTTTAGCTTTCAATGAAGCTTTTATTATATTTACAAAAACAAAATGTTTCTATCGAAACGTCTAAATTTGATAGGCTAAGTAAATTAATTGTGATAATATACTATCATAATAATAAATATAGAAAAAATCTCACAAATTTAAAGTTGATAAAACAGTTCTAACTTACGTACTATTTATATTTATTCATAAATAACTTATTATTATTCAATTATCATTAAGTAATTTTTTAAATTTCATAGTGAGTACTTAACAGAGTGCGTGAATAGCTTATATCAAACGATTAAATTCTTTATTATGATATAAAATAAAGAAGATTTAATATTGTAGCAGGCAATTAACTTGGGACATCATTTTATTGTACGGTATTTATGTATTAATTTAGAAATAAATTAAGTTGTATTTACTTCAATGCCTATTTCAAAAGTTTTGTCTGTTTAAATTTTTAAATGAATGCAGTGCACAGTTTCTTAAAGTTGGGAATCTATACAACTCGAAGCAGGTCGATACGCAATGATGTGATGAAAATTAATGAAATAAAAAAAAATCGTTACGGTATTCAACCTTGTTTAAAAATAATTGTTAAAGTATCCGGATGGGATAGTCAGTCCCTCAATCTTATTATTTAAATTGTGTAAATCAATCGTTTTTAAAATAATATTTAAAGTATATAAAACGTGTGATGTATGCAATAAATAATGATTAATGTATTTAAAAAAGCATATCAAATAATATCCGCTGCTTGTAAGAAAATACGTTTCGTTTGGTTGGAGGAAATCTGATGCAATGTTTATTTATTATTTTTAAGAATCTTCAGTACTTCTGTGAGTTTGTATAATAATAAAATTTATTTGAAATTTTCCATCTACATGTTACATTTGAATTCATTTGAAACCGGACAATTATAAGAGTTTCACTTAGGACGATGTCGCGAAGTGAGAAAACGCTTAAACCTATGCGAAAATTGTTCATAATTTATCATTTTGAAGCTGATCAAAGCTTAGTAATATGAAAGGTGTTAAAATGATGAGGGTTGATTGTTAGTAAATCTTATACTATTTATATAAATATACGACGTTGTATACACGATTCCTATATTTCTAGCGATACGTGTGATATTAAATGTATCATTCTTATTAAAAGCTTTAGCTAAGTTTTACGATTAAGCGCTGTACACGGATTTAACTAACACGATGGTTATGCTCATATTATGTACAGGTTGAGTATATCTTGCCTCTTTCGCTATTGACTGGGTATGGCAGTACGGTAATATGTATCGGTTATGTAAATTTTAAAGACATTCAGTCGAGCATTGTCGGTAATCAATCATTGAGAAAATTTGGTACGGATGCTGGAGATAAATAGTATCGCTGCACTTATGAGACATTATCGAAACAAATCTTATTTTAACCGTCTTTATGACTTCCCAGACACGTCTACGTGCTATTATCACTTATAATAAAGTAGTGTAGTAGGATATATGAATAGAAAGTTTATAAGAATTCATCTAATAAAGCGTAATCAGAAACATTAACATCATCGACTCATCGTTGTCTCAAGTAGAATGAAACTACTGACGTCATGGTATACAAGCATAGAAAACAAATGAAACAAAGCAGTCAATAAATTTTAAATTAAGAACATTTGAAACGAGAGACAAAACACTTCGCTAGACAAGGAAAACATTACTTACATACGAGAACTTAAGACGTCGACACTTTAAACCTACCATTTTTCGAGTGTGGCCTAATGCACGCTAGCGAGCCGCTATAATGTTTTCGGTCACGATTGTACCGGAGAATCGATGAGTCCAAGTAACAAGTACACGAGCGAGGAATTCCGTGGGTACGCGATGGTGAAATTTCATCAGTCGGCCACCAATGTACCTGATACACACAACGGTGTTGCGAACAAGTTTTTACGAGCGAGTGTACGCGTGTGTGCGTGGCTAGAGGCAGGCGTGCGGGTTGTGGCTGCACCGGCGCGGCAAGTAACAAGTATACGAGAGGGAGGAAATCAGAGTGTACGCGATGGTGAAATTTCGTCAGTCGGCCACGGATGTACCTGGTGTACACAACGGTGAAGCGAACAAGTGTGTGGATGCGAGTGCATCGGCGCGGCAAGTAACACTATGATGTTTTCGGTCACAATCGTACCGGAGAATCGATGAACAAAAGTATCAAGTACACGAGAGCGAGGAATTCCGAGTGTACGCGATGGTGAAATTTCATCAGTCGGGCACGGATGTACCTGATATACACAAGGGCGTTGCGAACAAGTGTTTGCGCGCGAGTGTACGCGTGTGTGCACCGCTAGAGGCAGGCGTGCGGGTTGTGGGTGCACCAGCGCGGCCAGAGCGGGGCCGGGCGGACGCCGCGCGCCCGCAGCCGAGTGCGCTGCGTGTCGAGGCGGAGGTACACGTCGCCCACCGCCCCCTCGGCGCGGTCCGACCACAGCCGCTCGGCCAGCGCCGCGGCGCGGGGCCACACGCGCGCGTCCAGCCCGCCCGCCGCCAGCTGCTCGCTCCACTGGCACGCCTCGCCGCCCTCCACCCGCCACCCCTCCCCCGTCGGCCCCGCGCCCGCCATCCCGCTCGACTCGTCGACCCACGGCCGGTGCTCGTAGATCTGCTGCCACGAGCGGTACGGCCCGCAGTGCCCGTCCGAGCTGTCCCGCCACGAGCCGAAGCCGCAGTCCAGGTACCACGCGTCCACGTGCGATATCACCGACTTGAAGCCGGCGTCGAGCACCGCCCGCGACTCGGGCCACCGGGACGCGCCCCACACCTGGATGCCGAACTTCTTCGTGTCCAAACGCTCGAGATACGGGGAGCGGGTCAACCGCGAGGACCACAGAAGCGTCATCTCGGGCGCCTTGCCGCCGTTGGCGCGCTCCAGCGCCTCCATCGCGCGCCGCGTGAACTCCAACCAGAGGTCCATCGGGTCCGTGTCGTTGAAGTACTGCGACCAACAGCGCTCGGAGACCTCGTCGCCGCCGAGGTGGAAAATGTCGTCGACCCCGGTCAGCTGGAGGATTTCCGCGTAGATCCCCTCGAGCAGGTCGTACACGTGCGGGTTGCGCGGGTTCAGCTGTCCGCACGGCGGTTCGCCACAATAGGCGCTCCAGGGCTCCACTTCGACGCAGTACGCGAGGTGGCCCATGCCGGCTTGGGGCCCCCACGACCAGGCGCGGCCCACGTGGGCCGGAACGTCCACCTCGATCAGCACCCGGATCCCGCGCAGCCTGGCGCGCCGCACTATCGCGCGCACCTCCTCGGTGGTGTACACGGCGGCCGGCCCGTAGGCGCCGTGCTGCGCCAGCTGCGGGGCGCTGTTCAATCTCAGCGGGAACGACTGCGAGTCGCTGACGTGCCAGTGGAACGTGTTCAGCTTGCACGCGGCCATGGCGTCGATGGTGCGCACGATCTCGCCCACGGGGAAGTAGTTGCGGGCGGTGTCGAGCAACAGGCCCCGGTAGCGGAAGCGCGGCGCGTCGTCCACGGTGGCCGCCTCGAGGGCGAGCAGCGAGCCCGCGTACGGGTCCAGCCAGACCAGCTGCGACAGTGTCTCCAGGCCGTGGCGAGCGCCGCAGAACGAGCGGGCCGAGATGTGCGCGACCAGAGCGCCCCTGTCCGGTGCCAGAGCTAGTTTATAGCTTTCGTCGGTGTCGATGCGCATTCGCACGTCGGTGCTGCCGTTGACCGACACGCGGACCAGCACCTCGTGCGCGGGGCCGATGTCGCTGCGCTTGCTATCGCTGACCGTAGTCTTCTCTAGAGCGCGAAGGTCCTCTCTGAACAGGCCGAAGGCGTCCTCGAGGTGTTCGGAGACCTCGCGGGACGGTGACGTCACGATGTGGAGGGTGAACGCGGAGGCGCGCACCGGCACCGCGGCGGTGGCGAGGCTCACTGGGCCGGTGGGCTGCGGCCACAGCTGGGTGGAGGCGCACAGCATGTTGCAAGTGGGCAGCGATTGCAGCGTGGGCGCCTCGGCCGCCGGCAGCCGTTCGCAGCGCTCCTTCCGACATTCCCACGTCCACTCGGGCTCGACGCCGCTGCGGGGAGATGCGGCGAAAAAGTAAATCAATTGATCCGTTGTCTCAAGTGAAGGCAGCGTACAGGATTAAAGTGGACTGACCAGATTGTCGATGTATAATGTAGAATGATGATCAAAAGCGTCATCAATAAGTTAAATATTTTAAATTTAAGCATTCTTGAACGCCAAAGTTGTTTGTGTATTAGTGTAAATATAAAATAGTAAGGTAAAAGCTATGGCAATAAAATGCTGTCACTTGAAGTTTCATTATACTCCGATTCCGACGGAAGTGCGCGTGTGTTTCCTTGTATTTCCCAAGTACATAGTCAAGTCACTACAGTAAAAGCTAAATTAAAGGCAAGGGCCTACTATAATGTCCAATAATACATTGACTCTTGCTCTGCGCTTGCAATACACCTGGCTGCTGCTGATTTTATACCTAAATAAGTTTGTATAATTGCTTCACAAAAAAAAAAACAAAATGAACAAGACCGCAGAGTTTCTTGCCGGTTCTCTTCTGTTCAGGTCTAGCAGGTTCAATAAGAGCTTAAGTTAAGCCTATATTGAATAAAGATTATTCGACTTTGACTTTGACTTCGTCGTCGCTCGTCGCCCGTTCAGCGGCCCACCCACCTGTACACGCTGTGCAGCGGCCTGGTGGTCCGCTCGTCGCTCTGCTGCCGCCAGTAGAGCAGCGCGGCGGCGGTGCACGCGGCGGCCGCGAGCAGCACGAGCGCGCGCCGCAGACGCGCCACCCGCGCGAAGTACGCCGCCGAGCCGCGCCCCACCACGTCGCCGCACCACTTCATCTTAACAACACCGCGGGCCGCCCTCCTGTGCGAACGCAACGCGCACGCTATTACTCCAAACTTGCCCCTTTTCTCCGTAAAAAAAAAAAACCGGTCCAACAATAACCGACGTGTTTTTTTTTTTATGTGAAACTTCCAACGCGCCTTCCAACAAGGTTGCGTTAAACGTTTAACGCTATCATAACCCCTGTACGAAAGAACTGTTGCGTTAAACGTTCAACGCTCCTGGGGCGGGGGAATAGAAAGAGACAGAGCGAGAGTGAATGCGTGGCGCTCGAAGATTCACTTCTTCCGCGCGGAGGGACTCAAGCACTTTTTTTATGTCAGAAAGTGGCAAGCGAGCTGGTGGTTCAAACGATTTTAAATTATACCTTTTTTTTTTTGCGAAAAATTGCCAAACGAGCAGACGGTTCACCTGATGTTAAGTGAATACCGCCGCCCATGGATATCTGCTACACCCGATGGTTTGCAGAAGCGTTGACAACCTTTTTGGAAATTGGGCTTCGGCTACCTCACTCACCAGACGAAACGCGAAAGTATTTGTCATACTTCATTTCGACTACCAACCATACTGCCCATGGCGTAAAATTTGAAAATTACTTTTGTTTTACATCTTTGAAAGTTATTCGGCTTTCCGAATTTACGCTTGCAACTAGAAACAGTTTTGATTTATTGTGTGTTAAACCTTCGTAATCCTAAGTCCTTTCTTCGTAATCCTAAGTGATGCTTTAAGATCGGGAATAGTTTTCTATATATCGCCGGAATAACATATTGTAGCAAACAGCTTTTGCCACAGATAACGCATTGTTCCTTACAAACGCACCGAGGCAAATAATTTGCTTCACCTAATTCTTCACATTTCGTGAATATCGGTCTTAACTTTATATATCGGTCTTAAATTTATACACTACGCATTGAATGAAAGATAGTTAAAAAACTAATTTTAACAAATAATGTTTTATTATATACACGTCTAAGAAAAAAATTTATGTCGGTTTCTCGCAAAATTATAGTAATATAGAAATAAAACGAAATTTCATATAGCTGAAATATCACAAACTTTCAAAGTGCATAGTCATAAATCTGAATTTATATTTAGTTATAAAACTAACGCTATATTTGTCACTTCAGGTAGGAGCTATTTGTAGAGAAAGCTTATTCGAAATAAATTACAATTCCTACTCCTCCATTCTCTATGTTTAAGAATAGTTTACGAGTTTAGGTCAACAGTTCAGTTTAAATACATCACTAGTACCTACAATACCGGGATCTATCCGCACTGTTTCTTCGTAATAAACGGATATTATCGGTATCCGTTGTAAGGCGTCGTTTTATTTTGTCCATCGAGTCGATAATTCAATAATACATTAACATAATATGAACATTGCGACTAAATTAATTAGATTCACTCACTACAACAAAAATATCGATAATTTAATTTAAATAAAGGTTTCACTTAGATGTAAACGTAGGACATAACTTGAAAAAGTTTAAATTTAAGAGTTTTATCTTTTTCGCGTAGGCGCTTCTTTCATTTCCTTACATTTCTAGATACTTCTTGTTCTGCTAATTATTAAGGCGCAGTAATAGTTAAAGTTACAAAACAATTGTCTAGAGCTAGACAAAACGGATGTCCCAATTCTTCAAGTCTCTCCGAAGTAGCACAATCACTAACAGAGGCGCTAACGACTTTTTATCTAAATATAAGGTCACCGGCGCTTACGTAGATACGGAAATTGATTTATAACTGAAATGAATTTACAATGAAAATAAACTTTCTAAAAAAGTTCTGGACGGCCAAGTGAAGTTAAGGTTTGAAAAATGGGCTTAGCAAAAATACAAAAAACAGAACTTTGAAAAAGAGAAACCATAACAACTTTTCAAATGTAGATCCACGTGTAGTGGAAATTGAAAGATTCGAAAGCAAAAGAAAAAATATTGAAGACTTTATTCTTTTACCTTATTATGGTTGGTTTGTGACAGAACACATTTGAGTAAACTAACAACATTGTATAATATTTAAGTAAAGAAACAAGTTATAACTTTTTAAAAGAAATATATTCAGGTTAGGAGGAGGTCATGAACCCCATGATCTTTTCAATAAATCCGCACCAGCTGAAATGATAAAATCTTTTCCGGCTGGCGTTCAGTGTCGCAATATAATCTTATAAAAATGAATGCCAGCTTAATACAAAAATTTTCGAATTTTTGTTCAGCGTGGCCTATATTCGAACATATGTTTACTTGTCTAAAGCCACGCTACGAGCTACGCGCAAGGATGTGTTACCCAAAAGATGCAGATTTCAATCCTGGCGCCATGACTTTAAAAAAATAAAAAAATAATCATAAACAATAAAAATAAATTTTCTCAATTTTTACAAGTTTAAGGACCATTAGCACCAAGGCGAACAATCTAACATTTTGTAATCTTTCAAGTGGTGTGATTATTATTATCGTTTTTACATAGCAGTGAGATTTCGTATTCACTGGGCAACGTGTTAAATGACTTGAATCGTGTAAGAAGGAATAACCTACTAAGGATATATAAAATTTATATATCCTTAGTAGGTTATTCCTTCTTAATATAACTCGTCCCTTTGACCAGACAACAATATCTGAAGCTCGTATTATTGATTTAGATTTACGGCTCGGAATAAATTGTGACCGAATTGGTCGCAACCGGAAGTGAATTATCGCTTCGCTAATCCATATCAATTTAAAATTAGAATAAATGCTGAAAAAAGATGCATCAATGATGATAAATGGAGAATTAATCAAATTATTTAAACTAATACTACATTGTGCTTAAACTGTTAATTATAGCATACTTTTTTGTTGTACGAATGCCTTCACTGTATAGAGAGAGTTAAGCCACAGCCCGTCACGCAGTCCTGATACGGTTTGTATCCGATTTACTTCTGATGATTTCCAAACGAGTAAGCGGTAAAAACACAATCAGCATTTAAAGTTACAACAAAAAAGTTAATGTGACACAAAAAAGTAAACAAGGGTTGTGCGGTACTCATGGCACTTGGTTCGAACACAGAGAGTGGTATTTAGTGTTCGAACATATTGCCAGCTGAGGATGATGCTATAATTAATATTGACTCAAAGCTTAATATTATTTTTAACTTTCGTGTGAAAGAGATCGCTCTCCCAAGTATCCTTAGGACATTTATGAATGCGTTTTTAAAGCTTTCATTTTGTGTATACGGAATTTACAGTTTGTGTATATTTAGATACAGATGTAGATTATACAAACGTCTGTATCAATATGCAGTTCCTAAAAGTTATTCTATTCCATTTACATGACATGGTGTCTACTGCTACAATATGTCCATTTATATTACCCTGTGAAGTTCAAAAGAATTTCGAATAACAACTTGCGACATGTAACCTGTCCGTTAAACTATATGCACCGAATTGTAACCGAATTTTAAATCTGCCACAAAAACAATACTCAGGTAAATGCGCCATTAGAAATTGGTTTAAGCTGCGGCTCGACAAGAAATTGGAATAGATAATCTTGTTTCAGAATGGCTAGAACGTCTTCTATGGAATATACCTTTGCGTTTATGTACAACTATGGCAGAGACGAAAGGAGAAAGGTCATAGAAAATGGGAATCTGTTATCTATGTAGCAAAAATTTTGCAAAAGTAAACATTACTTTGCTCAGTCTTAAGATGTATATTATATGTCAAGAGATAAACGTCAAAGAAAATATATATACCTACGTTTATCACTTAAATTCACTTTGTAAAATGAAAATAAAAAAAAGACCAATGATGAATATAATTAATAGAATTATTAGTTCAGAAACCTCAGATATCCTAAACTCGAATTTCAAATTTTTATATAGAACGGCAATCAACAAAGATAGATATTTTTAATATATTTTGAAAAATTCGCTAAGTCCGCGATATATCGTATGCAAGGAGATTGTCTCAAAGCGGTATGCGTTTATTGGGTCGCTGCATTAAAATGGAGCACCTGGAAAATAGTAAAATCAAATATTTAAGTTATTCTTTCATACGAGGAGGGCGGTTGTTACGCAGTATTTGTCCGGAAGAAATATAGAAAATTATGGTATCGTAACTAATATCAATTACATTTACGTTTAGTACATTTGTATATAGGAGTAACATATCTTTGTTTTCTTGTTTTTATTATTTTTTCCCACAATATGTATTCCTTAGGTGGTAAAACTTAAAATTAAGAATGATCTTGCATGAAGGAACGCAGATTTATTCTTTCGCCATTTCGTTAATACATGCTTCATCATTAGGTTCCGTTCGAAACTAAATGTACTTTGGGATGGTCCCCGTCATTGACTGTATTATTTTATAAAACTACCTATTCCATCCTGTTATTTTTTAAGAATTAAAAGTTTCGAAATCAAAGCCATCGAGTGTTTTTTTTTTACAATATCGATATATATAATCGGCGAAAGTAATTATTAAACGCATAAATCTAAGAGCTAAAGCGTTAAGCTAGGTAATTCATTATTAACTTAGTGAGCATTGGACTTAGCATAAAAACTGAATCAAATAATAAGTATTCAAATCAAATCAAAATTAATAAATGTAATCTATCTATATTATTCAAATAGACGCTTCGGCGTTTTTATGAATCGTCAAATTTTACATAAAAAATATATATAGGTTCGTAAGGCACCATTACTATAGCAATTTCTGATATATCCCTACTTATAATATATAACATTATAAATGTGCATGTAAGTTTGTTTGTTAAGCTTTCACGCCAACTACTTAACCTGTACACATATTTTTGAGCTATAAAAAAGGTAATTGGATTCTTTTAATAATAAGAAAAAAAATAAACAAGAAATTTAAGTAAGGGCTTCAACTGTAGTATATAAAAACGAATATTGGACTAAATTAAAAAAATAAACACTGATCGTTATTACATTCCACAATTAGGTTGGAATCGTGGGAATTGTGAAGAGATGCATGCAAGCACGAAATGTACAACGGATAAATTTTTAAAGGCATCGAGTTTCGTTCACCAGGAGCCCATGAAGTATGCACAAATAGGAGTAAGTTTGACGGTGCGCGACGACTTGTAGATGCAATATTGATCAAATGTATCGCGTCTTGAGCGATGTTTCGTGTGCTTCGCAATGTGACACTAAGCTCTGTAATAATACATTATTGAATGTGTCGTCAAAGTATCTCCCAGGATGTAGGTGTGTTGAGTATAAAAGTGGCACGACTTTTCAGAAGCATTACTATGTGCGGCAACATCGTACGTGCAAGAAAAACTGTATCCGTATGTAGAATTAATATCCGAAAACTGCAAAAACGGGCTGTTTTCTGAACAAAGGGCTTACATATCGTTTCGTATTCAAATATTATTATGCGTGTAAGAGCCGTGATAGCTCAGTGTCCGTGCGCTCGCCTTTAATTCAATTTACTCGAGCAACCGGAGTTCCATCCCCGGTACCAGCAACAACGAAATTGTGTATTTAAAGTGCTGACTCATCACGTACTCATTGGCGAATGAAAACATCGTGAGGAAACCTGCATTTTTTCGAAATGACAACAAAAAAAAAGATTTTCAAATTATGTGAAGTCCGCCAATTCGTAGTGACATTTATAGGCTGTTACTTTACTCTTTTACATCTTTACGTTATCTTTTAAATTTATATGGTTTTAATACATAGTTTAATTACGAACTTTTTTCTGAGTTTTGGCAACGCAGCAACTTGCAGTGTTGCACAAATAGGTATGCTCCTATACTAAGAGTTGTAGTAGCCGGCGCGCGCGTGTAACGGATTATAAAAGTACTAGTCTTTTTTTCTAGCGTTTAGTCTGGTGAGCGAGATAAACGAAAACGCATCTGGAAGCCTCACAGGTTGATTGTCTATGGGTGGGTAAAATCACTTACCATCAGGTGAATCGCGAACTCACTTGTCCCATTCTCAAATAAAAAAATACAAACTATGTATTATTCAGTGATCCGCAAATATGTATTGCATAAAAACCATTTTCAACTAACTTTTATAAAAAAAAACGGCAAACTGTAAAACTTTTAATAAGGTTTACTTTACACGTTACTCCGTCGGGCCGGAAGAGTATGATTCTAAAATACCAGGCTAGCATAACCGGCTGGGAGCGCTAACGCTGACGTGGCTTAATGGCTATTTTATATTGCTTTTGTTCGGATTGACGTCGGAGGCGGCAGGCTGCGGCTCTCTAGGGAACCGCCACCTGCCGGGCGGACGATATGTTCCGTTCCCTTCGTCGAGCGAAGGCATGCAACTTTCCTTTTACGCCTGGGGTGTTATTTAATAATGCAACAATATAGAGCTGGTGCCATTCCTTTCGATGCTTTTGAATGTTGTGAATATAGCGGCCTCAATTTTGCTTCCGTTATGATAAAAGAAGGGACATAAAATTAAAATTTATATTTAAACGGGTTATCAAAATTAATTAATAAGAAATACAAAAAAAAAAAAAAAGAACGTTGTTTTGGCGTACGACTAACAATTTTATTAGTATGAAACGCGTAATTTACAATAATTTCGTAAAGTCATCACGGTTTTCTTTACTTATCATGTTGTTGAATCGCTAGATTTTTAAAATATTAAAACTATGTCTACTATGATACTAAAACTATGTAAAAATAAAATAAATGGTGACCAAGTGACTGAGGACCAAACCACGCAAACTTAGGAATATCGGTCGAGTCAGCTAGTATTTAATTAATTTCATTATCCGTAAGTTCAACAACGACTGTAACGTAAATTTATACCCAATCAACGACAATTTCACCACTTGTCTCGACTACGTAAATAAGCTCGATGAAGCATGAATAGGGATTACTGTTTGATTCTACATACTAAATGTAAACTTTGCTTCGAATATTAATAATTTAACTATTTTATGAGAACTTCAACACTTATTTTAAAGCGAATTTACAACTTACATTCGATTCCACATTATGCATAATTAGGGCCAGTAACAATTGTTACAAACGAAAATACAAATCATTTCCGATTCGAATTATGCTTTACGATAATTCGACATGTAAGTTTCTTTGGAACACCGCATAGTGAACGTGACTTTTCGGTTTCAATAGAGTATTAGTGGGGCGGTCGTAAGTAACTGCAAACGGTCCCGAAGTGATGCTCACACCAGACCGTTCCAATTTCGTCGTTCGACGGTACGCCAGACGTCGGGAGTACGTAGTTACTCGGCGTCCATAACACCGCTGCCGCTCGCCGTCTCATTTATTATTGAAGGTATCGATCAGGTTTCATCTTCGGACAATTATTGGGCATAGGTAACACGGCGCTTCTTTAGAACATGCTGCGTCCAACTAGTAGGTTAGCTTTGTTTATTTTATGTGTCCGGAACGTGCATACTGTATTCAAAATTTTTGAGGTTTTACGGAAGCCTACTGACAAAGAGTTAAGGTGAACAATGTTCGTTCGCTGCCCGTTCGGTGTAGCTGCCGAGCTATCCGTTTCCGCTACAGCTTCGAGTCGTGGTTTCCGTCACGGGACAAACACATTAATGGACCTTCGGTTAACTGGATTTAGGTGACTACATGATGTGATTATATTTTCATTCATTTAAAAACGAAAAAAAAAAATACAATAGCCCTAAACTAATTTGGCAGTGATAGCAGTGTCCGGGTGTTCGCCTTTAATTCAACCGGAGTTCGATCCCTGGTGCCAGCACCAATGAAATTGTTAATTTTATGTGCTGACTTTATCTGCTCAACGGTGAAGGAAAAAATCGTGAGGAAACCGGCATATTTTTGAAATAATAAAAAAAAATGTGTCGAAGGTATGGGAAGTTCGCCAATCCGCAGTGGGGCCGCGTGGTGGACTATGCACTGATATCGTCTGTAAAAAAGATTAGGCCTTTGCCCAGCAGTGGGATGTGTTACTTTACTTTACTCTTTTAAGTTCGACAATCCGCAATCGGGTCGCGGGGTGGGATATGTCCTAATATCCTCTGTACATAGAAAGCCAGAAAACCTTTCCCCAGCAGTCGGACATATAGGACTGTTACTTTACTTTTTACTTTTATCGTTTAAGATAATATTATTATTTTTATGATTTGAGAAGTTTGTATACAAGTTTTCTGTAGCCGCTTATTTACGTCACTAGATTCCTAATGAAGTTTTGCCTGTGGTAAAAAAAAGTAATAGGAATATGATATTACAATTGTGCCCTATAATATTGCTACATAGTACCTTCAATTTAAGTACTATGGGTCACGGTCCTGGCATGTTATAGACAGTTTAAGCACAGCTGCTCTAGGCTACAAAATTTCCTCGGTTTGGGTTGTGCTGAATCAGTTAGCACTTTAAATATGCACAAGTTCATTTGGTTAGTGTTGCAAGCGAAACATAAACGTACAATAGATTAGAGGGTAGATTTCGGACAAAGACGAACCAGTCACAAAGTAACGTCGGAGTGCTAAAAGTCTTCTTACACAATACAACCAGGACCTATCTCTATTTTTAAAAGACTAGTCTCTCATTTTACTCTTTTTATTATTATGATTTTCTTTCTTTCTTTTTCTTATTTAAAAAACATTGCCCTTACTTTAGGATAACATTATCCTGTGTTGTAGGGACGTTTTACAAACATAAATTTCACGTTAGACAAACACCCAGGTGCGGTTTTGATATAAGACTTCACAAATTTAAATTGTTTATAGTGCTAATCTTTGCATATTTTAATGCAAAGGGTCCTCCAGGTACTTTTATTTTAATTGCAAATCGAATGAGTTTGTTTAGTAAGAGTTGTATACTTTATTTCCTTGTATAATGAACTATGTGAATAAGTCATGAGTTGATCACAACCGAGAATATGTATTTAATACCAACTTAATGTAGATGTGTGAAAAACAAATTGTAACAATTGTCATAATGACTTTTTTATAATTATGAAAAAAAAAATTTACATTATTTTATACTGTCGATAAAATTGATATTTAGAATCGTTTGCTAAGTAAAGAAACATAATTTTCATTGATTCTAAATCTAATCTATCCAATGCATCCATCAAATTCACCATATTATCCAACCATTACTATATACATTTTCAGCGTCACGTCACTGTTTAATAATATGTATTTTACTTTTTTACTAAATGCCCCATATTTGCAGAAAATCTCACTCAATTTAGTTCAATCATTAAAAAATCTTGTAACTAATACTAGAAATTCAACAGGCTCTTGTAGTAGGAATAGGATTTTGTTTTCATATTCCCACTGCGGAATAACAAAAAAATTTTTCGGAGTCAGTCATTGCATTCCGAGGTTAAAATTTATTTCAGGGATTTGTTTATAAACAAGCTCTCACTGAATTGGAAAGTTTTACTCTATCGGTATGTTTTGTAACAAGTTTATAGAACCTCAATTAGTTTTCATAGCCTAAATTAAATCCAAAAAATAATATAACAATAAAAAACACAAATAAAATGTACCTTCCGAATTTTTAATGCCAAGATTTAATAATCCATTATAAAAAGGAAAAGAATCTACAAATATCTCTTATCTTGTATTCTAAAAACTGTAAAGTTATTACAGACATATTTCCATTCGAGGACTAAGTTTATACAGTTCACATAGACGAAATATAACGAATATAGAATGTAAGTTGGTTGACACTAGTGCTCGACAATATTAAAAAAGTTGGGCCCAGTGCAACTGCGATGCTTCAACTGCATCAATTTCGAGCTATTGCGTTTATTTCGGGCTCTTTTGGATTTTTATAAACCTTTTAGTATTTTTATAATTTGCGAAAATAAACCATTTAAACTATTTGTACCATTATGTGCTATTAAAAATAACTATTTTGGTAAATAAAACCAAGTTTCACCACAAAACACAGGATCGCATAATTTATTCGCTTAGTCACAGTAGCCCCAAGGTGCTTAGCATATTTATAGAATTTTCTATTAAACCAACTTAAAAAAGAAAGTAACGCTTGTGTATGATCCTGATTATACTTGTTTCAATAAAGACATATGTAATTTTTAAGCCGCTTTATTCATTCACAGCTGTAATATATTAAACAGAATAAAAACACGAGATAAGGAGAGGATCGTAATTTTGTTCGTGTTTCGATAATTAATGTACTAAACTTTTTGGTTCATCATTATTTGTATGAACATGTTACTGGCTGGTTGTAAATTGTCATCAGTTTATAAAAGAAATGCCTTCCAAGTTCAAAATTCAAATTATTGTATGGACGGTGAGGCGGGGACTTCACCCTGCCAGGGCACGCACTCATCGTCCAGCCTAGATCACTCCGACCACTAACTTTGCAGGCTTAGCTTGGTTCGAAATTGTATCACATGGACTTGAGAAGACTAGAAATTCGTTCTCTGAAGAACCTAGGTACCACTGTACAATGAAAACCAATGTTGGCCAGTGCTACGGAGACGAGGAGAAAGCATTGGCGCATGTAACATTTTGGAGAAATAACACCTTATGGTGGTGTCTCTGTTACGTTTTGAGTAATAATAAATCTATTGGATCGTACGGTGTTTGTCTTCACCGAAAACGGCACACTGACTGGACACCTATACATAAAGTTCTAGTTCCTCATGTTAAACCAGCGCTGGCGGATCTAGGTTAAAAGTTGTTTTTATATACGACGACAATCGAGCCCACCGATCTGCCAATATGGAGCGGTATATTCTAGAGGGCAGCTGGAAGTCCTCACTTCAATCTCATAGAGCATATTGGAAATTTTCTGAAGTGAGATCAGTGAGACTGGCTACGCTGACCATTAGAATTCAAAAGAATGTGATTGCCGCGGATAGGGAACGTAATCCGTACAAGAAACCGTGTAACCAAGGGATATACTCAATAGCATGACCAGACCAAATGATATCCAGTGCAAAACGTGAGTTATTTTGACTAGGAGGTACTCTTCAACAATATAAACGGAATTATTAATTATAGTTTCTTTGACTGCTTTCTAAGATTAGTTTCGATGAACTACTTACAAACTTGCCGTACGTCAGAGGTCAATATTCATCTCGATTCTCTCTGTTTTCGATTATGTATAATACTAGCGACCCGCCCCGGATTCGCACGGGTGCAATGCTGAATGTTAGTTTTCAACATCGTGTTGGCGCTGGCAACACTGTATACCGGATATGACGTTAACTATTCGAGCGAAGGGACACATGATCGCATGAAGCAGTGGTCACTTGGATTTCGGCCGCGTTCCCGGACGGTGATATAACCACTAGTGCTGCTTGTCTTTATAGTAGGGTAGACTGGGTACGGTTGAAACATTTTAGCATTTATCATGCATAGCATCGGGATTTGTTAAGCGAGCGATATCGGAAACATACTAAATAAAAGACCTTATAACTGTCTACTATAGGGCAATGTTATTTAAGATCACTGTATAGTAATTTCTGAGCAAAATCAAATTTAAAAAAAACAGTAATTTGTTTTAACCGTCCCCATGCCAGGGTCGGTTGAAACAGTGTCTGGGGTCAATTGAAACACATGCAAATTATACAAAATATAATCAATTATCATCTTTTATTAATCTTCTAATAACATGTTTCGAATGGTAATGGCAAAGTTGACTATCACAAATATTTTTATTAAGTTATATTCTAGTCTTTGACTATATTTACAATCTAACATAATTTTTAATCAGCCTTCAGTTTTATATTAAGTACAACTTAAACTAAATAATAATTAGATGTTAGTAGCGATACTTCTTTGGCTATACTTATAATCTAACATTATTTTTAATCAGCCTTCAGTTTTATATTAAGTACCTATAACTTGAACTAAATAATAATTAGATGTTGGTAGCGATAATATTTTTTAAATAAAGTTACTAAGCAATCATGCTTTTATATTTCTCAACTATCAACACTTAATTATAAACTATGCAAACAAAAGACATCAATTAAATAAAAATGAAAAATAAAATATAGTAAAATTTTAAACAAAAATACTTTAACGGTTATGAGATCATTCGGAGTCACAATTATGGCAAATATAACTAAGGCTACCTTTTGTGAACTCTTCATGCGCCCACATTTTACATACTGTGCATTGTATCCATTTTTCGTTCGGTCTGCTTTCTGAATATGCTGACATACATACAACACAGTAGCACTCTTCTTCTTCTGATGATGATTCTTGTCGCGTGTTAGTTTTTTTCTTGTTTGTAGTATTTCGTTTATTCTTTTCTCCATCTAATCTTTTCTTAACTTGCTTAGCTTTGGTTCGTTCCATTCTGATTTCATGTTCTCTTCTTATCTCTTCTTTTTCAGGTGTGTCTGTGTATATTGTAGATTTCCTTGTTTTTCGGCCCCTATTTGTTGATTTTCTTGGAGGTGCTTTTGGTAGTGGTCGTATTGCTTCCGGAGAAAATAAAGGTGGTATAGTCAAAGTCGTGACATTTTCCGTTTGATTTGTTAACACAGGAATGGATTGAGAACTTGTAGAAGGTGTTGGTGCAAGCCAAACATTACTACTACCATTTTGATATTCGGGTAGTGTAATCAAAGGTGCTGGATTCGCAATAATGTTTCCTTGTTCTTTGTCTAGTGCTTGAGAACATTGTGGCATATTTTCTGTCGGTTGTTGTACAGGAAGAGCTGCGTTAGTAGGCTCCTCCAACTCTTTGGGTGGTTCGAGGGTTACAATAGAAGGTGACGGTGGTGGCGTTTTATTAACAGGTATCCTAGTATTAGGAATAAAACCATCAGCTGTCTCGATTGGATTTGACCTATCTGTCACAAATGCAGGTGCAAAATCGAGTTCAGTAAACAAATGCCGATTAAAAGGAACAATCCCAGTAGTGCGAAAGCCAGCTTGAATATTGGATTGTGTAAGAGCAAGCGGTATAGCAGTAGTTAAAATCCCTGGGATGTCGTATATTGTCATCGTTTTGCCGGGGTGGCTTCGCATCCAGCCATCGCAGGTCGAATTTACAGCTTTCTTCAGTGGGCCGAATATAGATCGATCAAGTGGTTGGAGTTTGTGTGAGCAGTGGGGAGGGAACGACAGCATTACAATACCATTCGTCTTGCAAAAGTCTAGTGCGTTAATGTGTATATGTGACGCGTGGTTATCAAGGACAAGTAAAATTTTATGCGAAGGAGAAGCATTTGTATGTTTTTTGAAGTGATCTAAGAAAAGCATAAATGATTCGTCCTGCATCCAGCCTGAAGGATTTGCACTTCCAGAAGATCCTGTTGGCCCATCCCTGATAAAGTGATCTTGGTAACGCACACGCGGAAAGACAAAGAACGGAGGAATAGCATTTCCAATGGCATTGACTGCAATAGCTACTGTAACTAAAGTACCCCTCTCCGCCGAAGTCACTGAACCCACTTGACGAGCACCACGTCTAGCTATTACTCTGTCGGGTTTTTGCACAGTAGTTATGCCGGTCTCATCAACATTATATATATGTTGTGGTTCAAATTTATAGCGGTCCATAACATTAGCCAAATTGTCGTAGAAAGCATCTACGTTGTTCCTATTAAAACTAGTTGCCCTAGAAAGACTTGTAGCCTGTGCAGCACGCACCGACAGTTCAGGATTTCTTTTCATAAACATGCGAAACCATTCTTCGCCAGCCATTTTGTTGTCATCCCAAGTCCGAGGTCGTGATAAGTCATACTTAATGGTTAATTCGTATGCCAATTTCATGACATCCTTTTTAGTTAGGCCAAAATATATATCAGCACATCTAATTAAATATTTAGATAACTCACGCTCTTGTTGCTGGGTAAATACACGATTATGGGCCTTATATCCCATTTCTTGATTGTCACCGTTACCAGTCGAATCTCGTTTACGTATATATCTGAACAGGGAACAGTGGTTCAGTCCATTTTTTTCTGCCGCTGTTCTCAACGAAGATCCCGCTTTCACATCTTCATAGGCTCGTTGGTATGTTGATAAGTCGGCTTGACCTTTTGTAGTCTTTCTTTGACGTACCCTCGGCATCTAAAAAACAAGAAAGTTTAATAAATAAACTGTTTCAACCGTACCCACAAATAATGTTTCAACTGTCCCCACCCCCCATCTTGGTATAAAACGGTTCACATTAAGAATGACAGTAAATTTAAATAAAAACTAATCATACTACGATATTGTACAACCTTCAATTT
Organism: Iphiclides podalirius; assembly: GCA_933534255.1. Lineage (NCBI taxonomy): Eukaryota > Metazoa > Arthropoda > Insecta > Lepidoptera > Papilionidae > Iphiclides > Iphiclides podalirius. Next base: position 10,446,220 of record OW152826.1, read on the forward strand.
AACTGTAACAAAACTCTCAATACTCTAACTATAAATGAAATCTTAATAATTGGAAAAATGTAGATATCGAAATACTTACTTTTCCGTTAAAAAACACAATGGGGCCTCCTACAGACAAGCACAGCGCCCGAAGAGCGACGCAATACTAAAATTCATGTTTCGCCCTGTCGCCCGCTTCGAACTCCCCTTGTACCCCTCACCTCATCACGCACTATTCACAAGATATTCACTTTGTTTCAACCGTCCACCGTTTCAACCGTACCCAGTCTACCCTAGTTGTTAATATTCAACTTCAGTAATAGTAAAAATATTAGGATCAGGCTAGACACGTTAGAACTCTTATAATCGCATTAGAAACCTTTAAAATTATCAGAGTTTCTCAAGTAAATTATGCATGAATTATACATATTAACCTTCATCCTGAATCACTATTATCTATTAAAGTAAACCAAATCAAAATCCGTTGCGTAGTTTTAAAGATTTAAGCATATATAGAAGCAGACAGACCGGGGGACGACTTTGTTTTATACTATGGAGTGATTATTTTCAATAGCGAAATATGGCTGTCGAGCGTGAACGTAGAGAAATTGGTATCCAGTTCTGGTATCAGGAAATGCCGCTTCTATAATAGACCGTTCGAGATGAATACCATTATGCAAGCGTAATGCTGCGGGACGTACGCGAGATGATTGCAACTTTATCTGCTTTCAGATACAGACCACTGGCTGTCATATTTTAGTTAGTATAGCTAAGTTGTATTAACCGTGCTCAAATATTTAAATACTACATTGTTTGTAATGTTTACGTAACCATACTGCTGCGGAAATTCACGTTTATTGTTTCTACTACAAAATTATATCATTATTGGATGATTCTCCAACTAACTAGTAACGGATTTGTTGAAGTAGCCGTGAAGGAAGACGAATTATAGATGCCTTCCCTAGAAAAAATATTATTTTAGAAGTTTAAAAATTAATGTAGTTTCACCACTCGCCAGTAAGAAAGATAAAATATAAATTTATGATATTATTAATTTTAAACAAATTTAAAAGTTTCGTATGCGGTCATCCAAGATTGATTGATAGCAATATAAATTTAATTGAATATTAAATATTATATGAATTGCTTTAATTAGTAAAACGGAACACTGCGTATTTCTGTTAATTAACTAATTAATTTATTCATTAGTAATCCGACCGCAATACAGGTTCCTTAAGTTAAGCGTATAATTGTATAGCAGGTACATCTGTGCCAATTAAGGATTACGGAAATGATTTTCTACATTTAGTTTTGCATTGAATTATGTACGAGTTAATATATAATTCAAATCATAACCTATACAAAGATAAACCTCTTTACGTTCTCTCTTGTTCGGCTGAGTATGCAGTTTTAGAACAAAGCCAGACGGCTAATGAAACGGAGTTGGAAAAAATGTTATCATTTTTAATTTTCTGACAACCATCAATGTGGATTAATCCTGAACTCAATAAAGTTGCGTTCTAATTTATCGTCATGCTCGTGTTGTCACTGTGTCTAATAAGCCGGAACACAATATTGAATTTACTCGCAAATTGCACGACACGAAATCGCTAAAATCGGGTGACATATGTTCGATTAGCTGACTTGTATCTGCTCTCGTGTCAGGAAAAGGTTAGATGTTGACCTATACGCGACACGAGTTAATGTTTCCCTGGTACTCATTACTTCAGGTGGAATGTTATTAAGCTTTAATTAAGTCTGGCTATAGTATAATATAACTGCAATTTCAAAGACTCGGTTATTTTGAAATACATTAGTAAGATAGTGTACAATTTATCTAAGTGTTAACAAAACGCATAGTCAAGTAGCAATCCGGATTTCATTGAAATCTGTTCAGCCGTGATGCCACGAAAACACAAAAAAAACCTTGCGCAGTTCTCATAATATTAAGTTACCGACCGTCTATCGTCAAAAGTACGCGTCCCGTGAAAATATTTAAAAAAGTTATTAAAATATGTTGAAGAACTACGGAAAGATTGTCGCCGCTGTCGGAATCGAACCCACGTCTTCGGGGGTCTTCGTCGTCTTCCAAATTTCTATAAAAAAGTCAAGTAAACTACAAATATCGAATATTCAGCCTTTCGGATGCTGCGCTCAGACCTCGTTAGCAATCTCCAAGCAGATAAAGTTGATGTGCGACCATTTTTGTATCTCATCATAAGGGTTTAGGCCGCGTAAATGGTCCGGGCTTTGAGCGATCGTGCCGAGGGCTCTGATAAAGTACCAAGACGGCAGGTTAAAATTATGATAAATATACGGCGCACCGACGCCGCTACTAATAACGTGTTTCGAGACAGGTATATTTAAAGACAGTAAGAACATCATCTTTGAAGTTTGCGTTCTTTTTGTTCTATTATTACAAATAAAAGAGATCTGAAAGCTTTTTTTTTCATATAAGAAATATATTATAATAGTGTGTGCAAATTGCAATACCTACCTATTCATTCATTCATTTACTTCACTTTAGGAAATCGTCACTTGCGTGTTGGCCCACTTTATAGTAACGTGGAAACGCATTTGCAACCGTACTGGTGTTGCAAATGTCCATGGGCGGCGGTTGTCACTTAATATTGCACTGCCAGTATTTAAGTGCCACCTTCTCACATAAAAAAAACATTACAAGAATAAATCGAATAAAAGACTAGCATATTTTTTTTATTTGGAAAAGACTGCAAACGGCCAGACGCTTTTTGATGTGAAGTGATTACCACTACCCATAGACATCCACAAAATCCGTTGATCTCGGTTTTATTGCTAAGCTTTAAACTTGTCCAGTTAATTTACGTCTGGCGAAACACATTGCCCGCCACAGTAAAACCCTTGTAGCTTAAACAGATGTAGTTATACAGTGCGGCAAATCACTTGTGTATTACCACGATCGGCCTGCGTATACAATTTACAAACTTAAATAAGGTGGTTATTTGGAGCATGCAATTACAACATTTAAGGGCATCCCCATAGAATTTATCGGATATAATTGAGCTTTACTAATATGTACTGTAGTTATAAGGATTTGTTCACATAGACAGGAGGAGAATACAAAAATAATTTTACACGATACTAGAACATTATTAAAGCATGGTTTCAATTACATTAGCTACGCATATTCATAGCGGTGAAGCGCGCTTCTACGAGTATTAAATAGTAAAGCGCGCCTTGCAGAGATAATCATTATCATCGATAGTACACGGATGAAACTTTTAGCGTTTTCTTAAAGCCTACTAGAGATATAAAATGTCAAAATAAAATAACGATTTATTTATTCAAATACGATTACTACCTATCGTACAACGAATTAAACCGTAGGTTTAATTCGCGGTTAAACCTATAATTAACCTTAATTATAGGTTTAACCGCAATTATTTGTTTCAGAATTTCAGACGTTTAGCATACCAAATTACAGTATAGTTAACACATTACAGTATTCATGGCCACGGGACTAGAGCTAAGTTTGACAAATAGGTCAGGGATTAAACACTAAAAACTTGATACAATCCGTAAAAAACTTTCATTACAAAGAAGATAAGTAACAAACCAGCATCAGTTCGAAACGAGTGCTTCGATTTTAAACTATTTTCGAAGTTCCTTTTACGAAGCATTCGAATTAGTAAAACCAGTAAACTATTACTTTACATTCAATGGGCATAAATACATTTGAACAAACTTAAGTCGAATTTGAGCTGTTTCCACTATCTATTTTAACCTTTTCGACCTTTAGGTCTCACATCACCTTTACCATTTTGAATATTTGTACCGAGCTAATGCTATGGAAAACAAAATAAGCGCAGATCAATAGCGTTTATTCGACATAAAATCTCTATTATTAATTAAAAATAATTCTTATAAAAATTGTAACACAATCGTTAATGGTCACAGCAAAAGCGCTTTACAAATTTCAAAATACCAGCAACACATTGCAAAAGTATCACCATATTTTTAAACAACTATGTATAGTTTTGAATCAATACGATAATAGAAGAATTAATCGCTAAATAATTTGAAGTGATATTTTGCGTCAGCCTTTATAATTTTAATTAATAAATTAATCTTTACGTTTTTATTCAATGTTAACTCTGTGCAGGCATATTCTAGACGTAATAAGTGAAATTATATTTAAATAACATACAGGTAAAGTTGCTTCTAACCGATATGTTATGATGAAAGGGGGCGCAACTCTTTTACTTATTCATAAGTAAAAGTAGAGCTACACGCATTGTTTCTTATGTTTACATGATAGTAGGGTAACATCACGTATTACGTACTCGACTACTATACATTATGGTGTACGTACATACGTGAGCTACATGTGAATTGGTAGAAAATGTTGCTCCGGTGAAATTATCAAACTTTTTTTATTTCACTTCTACCACTTTTGTTGATGTGATCACATATTTATTTAGAAGACAACAAGAAGACGACATTTTTAAGGTTTTACAAACTGTTAGGCGTTTAGCAAACTGTAAGGTAACAAGGGAATTTTTGTGTAGGTAGTATCTTACATTGGTATTCACGTATAGAATTCGAAAGTTTTAAAAGAGAATGCATAACTTACTTTGTTCACATATTGATTTATTGTTTTTACGCTAATATAATACATAGTTAGATGAAATTATTTTAAGGATTTAACCGCGTTTTAATTTGTTTTTTTAAATTCTGGACGTTATAATTTTCGAAAAGTTTCGGGAAGAAAAAATTCGGAAAGGGTTCGAAATTTTTTTTTAATTTGAAAGTCAAATTTAAACGCGGTAAATACTTATTTTACGGATTTCTCAGTAACCATTTATTTCGTTCATTTAATAACTTTTTTGTGATGTATTTTAAGGCATCAAATCAGACTATTAAGGTGCGTAAAGTTAATAAAATGTGAAGTGCTTATCTGCACTTCACAAAAAAAGTCCCTCAGATAGGCAGGAAGCCACCACTAAGCACCGAATGCGAGTTTTATTCCATCCAATGGCTTCTCGGCGTTTTTGCGTTTCATTAATATAATGCCGAAACCATTACCGGCTTCCGCATAACGGGGAATTGAGGGAAAAGATTCATTCATTCATTCGACAGAAACGAATACTGATAGGCAACATTTAGAAATTGCGCTGCGATAATTGGGTAAGATAATTGATAGTTTATTATAAACAAAAAACGAGTAGGTTATTATAAACAAAAATTGGAGAGTTTAATGCAATAACCAAAAGAAAAGAAGTAACAATATTAAAACTTTAATTCAACTTCATTGGAATGTTTAGTAACAGGTGAAAACGAATCTCAACAAAAATTTTCAATTCGCGCCTAGATGCTACATATAACCAGAGCAAGGGCCGATATCTTTACGTCGTGAAAATCTTGACATCTATTTTTTTTAAGCGTGCGAACTTTCTTGAACGTTAATTATTTTTTATTTTTAGTGCTAGTCTCTGCACTCGAGATAAAACTTTAAATTGTAAAGTTTTGTATTGTCGAATGAACAAAAACTTTTGGCGCTGCGGGATCCGAACGTGCATCTCCTGGTTTCGCGCCCAGACGCTTTACTAAATTAAGCGGACTATGACACCATGGCACGAAATTTAACACGATATTGACTTTTATCTACGTTACTTCTATTGCCTTTTTAGCAATGCTTGGCGCATCTAGTGCGCATTCCTTTACGGCATACAACACGTTACATATAACATTGAGAAGTTGTCGAAAAAGCCGTACCTGATGAAAATTGATTGTCGCCACCCATGGACATCTGCGTCACGTATGAACTCGCGTTGCCTAACGTGACGCAGGTTTTTTGTGAACCGGAAACAGATGTAAATAATGAAATCATTATCATCACCACCATGAACTAAATAAGATACAAGACGATATAATCTACATACCCCTATTCCCTATCTTTGAGTGGTTTGTCGAACAAGAACATGTCGAAAATAAAATAAAATATTAAAAACATTTTAATTTCAATGGTTAAAAAAGTTTTTAATACTTTTATCTATGCAGTTACTAAACAGAGCATTTAGAAATATTATAATATATATTCGTAAGAAACTAGGTAATTCATATTTATATCTACATATTAAAATCCATACCCATATAGTTATCACTGAGATTATTTTTTATATTTTTCTATTTACTATTAAGACTTGACTTCATTACCCGGTTCTGCTTTGACGTTGACATCTGGGACATCCTGTGTATACTTTAATACATATTAAGATACAGTAAAGACGTGTACAGTAACAAAAATATATTTAGACTGTAATTAACTCGATCACCGTGCAGTTTGTATTAAACAATATAGAAATTCACTTTAGACAGTAGCCATATTAGCCAGCTTCCATCGTTACTTAATCTAGTGGATTGTTTGTCACAAAGTCAGGTATAGGCAGAGTGAAAGCAATTAACCGGAAAGATATTTGGAAGATGTCACTCAAACATCCAAACGTCAAGGGATTCAAAAGCATTTTGACGATCCGATAGTGGATCTGTCTCCTGCGCTAGATGGCGTGAGTTCGATCCCCACTACTGGAAAAATATTGTGAGATGAACAGAGTTTTTTCGAGTGTATTTATATATCTAAAACATATATTTATTTCCAAAAGAAAAGTATGTTTGTATGTTTATCAGTTGCCTAGTATCCATATTAACAAGCTTTTCTTAATTAGGGACTAGATAATGTTGTGTAAAAATATATCTTGAAATATTATTTTTAAAAAGAGAATATCATAAGGAAAATAGACGATACATTGCGCACTTCCGTAAAGCTATTATATTTGCTTGGGCGGATTTCTTCTTACAGTTTTCTATTCTTGTCACAATGAAAGCTAATCTTAAATTATTTATTATTGGGTAATGTGTAAGTTGAAATTATAGTATTAATTATAAAAAGTATTGCAGCGTACACAGTGGGTCTGTTAGTAGTGGGTAGCTTTTTTAAATTTCAAATAACAGCAAACGAGTTTACCACTTTGATACTGTTGTTTATTCTGAAAAAGTACATAAGAGTTTTTGAGATATTATTTTATATAACTCATGCGTTAAAAAACATTTGTTATACTCATATGTTAAATTGTATTTTATGTGAAAATGTTATTTTTTTGTATTTAAATTTGGGATAAAATCTGTATTCTTGGAAAAATAACACAATTAAAAAAAAACTTTAAAAAAAAAGGGCGGCAGCGAATTTCATCAAGAAAATGTCGACATCTATTTACTTTCTTACTTGCTTTTTAGCAATCGCAGTCTAGTGAGCGGCTGCAAAAACTATCGAATACCATTTTTCAATCAATACTTCAACGAGAGATTCACCTTTGCTATTGATTTATATTATTCTTAATGCTAGTCTCTGCACATAAGATGAAACATAAAAAATATTCGAACCTGTCTTCGGTTTAAAGTAAAAAATCACCTTTTAAAGTTGAATAGTAGCTGTTTAGGGCTAAGGTTTTCGTGTTTACAAATTATGTTGTCCGCTTACGAATCAGAATTAATAGGTTAGATTCCTAGTTTGAATTACTAAAAGTATTAGAGCGAATCTTATATGTGAGGCATGTTAACAGAAATAACTTAGACTCATTGCCATTTCCGTCCAATACTTTTGAACTATCCACCGCTGAACTTCTTCTGACTTCAAAAACAGCAACTTTTAGACCGCACGATTTTGATTAAGGATGCTTAATGAAAATCGTAGTAGTAATAAACGAGTCGAGTGATTTTATTTGTGTTAATTTGCATCTGCTCTTCCGAAATTTAATGAGGCTCTCACAATTATACAATGTAGAAATCAGAAAGATATGTATTAGGGGAATAAAATTCAAAATGTTCGTTTAAACAATATAGTTTAAAGTCCCAACATTTTTTCTGTAGGGCGTAGGTTGTATACACATCAAAGAATGGACGGAAGGCACCAGTATATATAATTCTTTAGCACCTGTCACTACCAATCGTAGGTATGCCACACAAAAAATTTGTATTTGTAATTCTTAATTAAGTCGATTGTTCTTAGTGTTAGAGTAGATCAAGATGAACATAAACATTTATTGATGGATCGTTAACACGAACTGAAAGTTTCCTCCTGATCGAAGTAAATTTGATAGCAAAACATAAAGTTTGTCTCAATTAATGTCACAGTTCGCCCCAGATGAAGCAGCCTCAATCACAAGTAAATAATTGAAATTGAAATAGCACTGATGATCTTCTCGTATGAAGTGCATATAACATGAGATTAGTTCAGGCATAATATGTATATTTGGTTTTTGAAATTTATGAAGTTCGGGCTCGATTGAGACAAGTTTATCTATGGTCCGATCAATCTTGATTTCTTCGTGATGCTAATGTTGTTTGTTCTTGGCTGGTTAAAATATCACTACTTCCGTTCACAATTTTATAGCAATGTGGTACATGTCGATCTCTTTATTCAGACGGTCATCGACTGTCTAATCGGAATTTGTGAGTACGTAGCAAGTAGCAACATAGCGGTCTACGGGCTCCGGATTCTCGTAGCAGTCGGTAATTATTAAATGGGCCCAAATTAGTTGGAACCTACGTGGTGTTTGTACTAAAGTGAAATAACAGGCGACATATGAATGACGTTCAAGTGTGCCAGTTAGAAATCAATAGCAGTGCAAGGGCGGTACTCCCACGCTACCTACATATACGCAGGCTGTAAACTTTAAACTGTTGTATAATGTACCGGCCGAGGCTGCTAACAACATTACGTGCAAGTAAGCGTCCTATATGAGCAGTCCACGGTCGACGCCTGTGGGGAGTCCACGTCACGCTCAATGAATCAAACTGATGGGAGAATGGAACTGACGTTAGTTAATAAACCTAGTTATACGTAACTATTAATCGAATTCAAGCTGAAGTGAATAGTAACTCTCATATCTTACAATCCTAATGTAGGATAGAAATTAATACAATATCCATATTTAACTGAGCCTGTAAAATTCCTAAACTTTACTGGCAGATGGCAAATCTACCTACTACACGTACTACAGTAAGAATAAGATTTGTGGAAAGGAGAAATCCGAATATGGATAACAAATTAATGCACGCCAAGACTGTTCTTTTAATTAACTGTAATTTATCTATATCTATTGTTCGTCAATAGCGGCAAATACGAGCTTTTAAATGGTGTTTGGATCATTTATGCCCGGTTTCTGAAACACTGATCATCGTAGAAGCTTCAACTAACCAGCTTTCAAATGTTATTTAAGTTGTCAAATTGATTGTTAAACTCTTTAAATTGATCATTCTGATCTGTAAGTTTGATGAATAATTATGGAAGTAATGGCATTCTGTCCAAAAACCACCTTATAGAAATAATATACTGATTATGTAAAAAATATTCGTCGAAATTAACTCAAATGTAAAGTCGTAATAATAAAGTAACTGAAGGAAATACAGACATTAATAATATGTATTGAAGGTGTTTTTAAAAAAATCAAATTTTAAGTGAGGTGTACCTAAGCAACAAGTAAAACAAATGGCTACCTACAGTCAATTAATAGACGCCGGCATAGAGTGGAAGCAACATGAAAACTGAAGTTTCAATATCACGGGAAATTCTATTATGACGGGAACAGTTGGTTAGCACAAGATAGGGGGGAGCCCGTGTTAGTAAGGTTCAAAATCGCCCGGCAATTTCGCAATTAAGAATTAATAACAATTAGTATTTTACGTACCTTGCGGCGTGACGGGACGACCGCGGCCGAGGGAGTGACAACATCCAGAAGTTGGAAGCGATCATTGGCAAACATTGGCGCAAATGTTTGCTCGAATTAATCCGCGAACGGGCCTGCTCGCTTCTAGGTACACTATGCAGCGATGGCGAGACGGTTCTAAAACCACTCGTGATATATGCACACATCGCGGATACGTCGTTAAACGGATAAATCTAAGAAAGCAAAGGCGAGTGGGTTAAATGATTTTCTGTATTTGCGCGGCTATTATACGCATAGCTAAAAGATAAACAAACAAAACCGTTTATATGGCTATTCATTTTGGTTGATTGGATAGACAAGAGCCGTGACAGCTCAGTGTCCGGGCGCTCGCCTTTAATTCAATATACTCGAGCAACCTGAGTTCGATCCCCGGTGCCGGCAACAATGAAATGGTTAATTTTAAGTGCTGAATTATCACGTGCTCAGCGGTGAAGGAAAGCATCATACAACAGGAAACCTGCATATTTTCGAAATAATAAAAAAAATATTTCGAAGGTATGTGAAGTCCGCCAATCCGCAGTGGGGCCGCGTGGCGGACTATGCCCTGTTACCCTCTGTACAGAGGAGGCCTTTGCCCAGCAGTGGGACATGTATAGGCTGATACTTTACTTTTTCTTTACTTTGGATAGATACCCATGACCTACGTTCGAAACGTCGAGAAATAAAACTAAAATCAAAGGCGATAAATGAAAAAAAATTCGAGTTTTGGTTTTAATTCACATTTTTGCAGCACAAACTTTGAAGAATATGTTAAAATGTTTTGAAAATATGTTTCAAATGATATTAGAAATTAAAAACGTGTTGCCAGAAAGCGGGGTCGTGTAAAAGTCATATGATCGATAAAAACAATGTTCAGTAATAGTCGGAAATGGCTTCGGACGTCGAAACTTTTGCGTTTGGACTTTTTTAATAAACGCTCTTTCAATTAAAAATAAATTTACTCTACTTGACTTGAGTTTGCATGTGAATTTATCAAAAATGGGGTTTAGTTAAACATATAAACTGAAACCACAACAACTATGAATGAAAATTAATGAGGAAAACGAAACAATTAAAGAATTATGAGAAATAAAAATTATTTTAATTAAATGACTCATTGCTCATCAGTAAAAGTCTATACAAAAAACTTGTTACCAATCCCCGGAGCAAATCCTAAATTTAAAAACGAACGCTACGTGTCGTAACCTATCGAAACCTAAACGTAACATAAACCGCACAGTTCGGGTATATTGCTACGTGTTCTGGCCGGGCTAGCGGCTTCGAACCGAAATATATGGTGGGTGGTATTTCGTATCTGTATCACCTCAGTGCGGGTTCAGCCCCGGGTCGCTATTGCCGCGGACGAGATTCGACGCGCAACGACCCCGTTTGTTTACGCGCGACACGCTCGCCTCAATGGAAATTGCGCGTTCGTGAATTCCTCTCTGGGACACTTTAAATTTTAAATAAAAAAATCAAAATCAAAAATTTATTAATTCACATAGACGCTTGCGCGTTCTTATGAAATGTCAAAATTTTACATTAAAATTAATACGTTCGTAAGTTACCACCTGCACGTGTTCGGAAAGAAATGCTCAAATATACCGTGCCATGGTTCCGTCCTCACATCGCGAGAGACTTTAATTGCAATGGCATTTTTTGGAGAGAAGGCGGTGGAAGGGCGATAAGCTCACTTCAATGATTAGTGACCTGCCGCCCATGAACATATATTATTACTACGTATTAGAAACGTCGTTGATGTAATGTTTGGAGGGGCTCAGATTGAAGATTGTCGAAAAAAGGACATATATTATATTATATTCCATTTTCCTTAACCGGGTAAGCACCACGACGAAGATCGGCGTGAATTGGAAGTGGTATACTTCTGCGTTTCTTCTGGTGAAGAGTAAGAACTTCTCATATAAAAAAAGTACTAATTGTAGTATTACTTACACATCATGCCGGTCATCTGTGAGGTCGTGGTACTTACCCGGACGGACCTGCCGACGGACGGACGCGATATCTTTCGACCGTTGTCTCATGTTATGTGATCAAGACCTTAATATATAAAATTATGGCATACGGCCATATATGAAAAAATAATACACTCCCAATTTTCATAAATGGATAAACTAACCTATTAATCTTCTCATCGAATACAAAGTTTCGAATTGTCTCGAACAGCGATATCAGTAATAATGTTTATAGAATCATATAAAATACCATTATCATTATTTTTGCATCGATTATCTTCCCTCAATAAATCATACTAAATCGTTAATTCATGAATAGAAGACATTTGGCACTAATCACTCGACATATATTACACCTTATCTGCTGCGGAGCCTATGGCAAAGGCTCTCTACGCGATACGCACACGGTTACTCATATAACTATTTTAAGGTCAATATTGACCTTACACAATTTTGGACACAGTTATGATCTGGTTTTAGCAAAAGGTCGTTATTAATTAACTAATATTACGTTTATTTCAGTATTTACACAAATATTAGCTACGACCTCTTCTAATATGCTTCTGTTAATTACATTGTAGTTTTCATTTGAACTAGATACTTAGTACTGATTTTGAACGAACGCGTCATGCCGCTGCATTATGCATCTCAAAAGAACAACCAAGGGGTTCAGCCAACAAACATCGTTAATTAAACAACAAAAACGGGTATACCGTCTTCATTGAATATAATTCCTTTAATTACACGAGGAGCAAAATCATTGCAATGTTTACACTTATTCATAAGAATTGCCAGTGTAAATATTTATGTAAAACTCGGACCAGACGATTCCATAAGCAAGGAGCTTACGGAGCTTTTTTTACATGATAGGTGATAAGGGAGTGGGCAGTTCACCTGAAGTTAAGTGATCACCACCGCCTATGGTCATATACAATCCCTGACAGATTGCAGATGCGTTGCCAACCGGTCCAAAAGTGGGCCCCGGTTACCTCAACACACGAAACGCGAAAGTATTGCACTTTCAATTCACGGCAATTCTGCGAGACCGAGGTAATTCCCCGGACGAGCCTGCCTATTCGTGCAACAACAGAGGCTGATTCGTGGGGAAAGACCTACTTGCTACAAATGCACCGATCTCCTTACTTCGGCGGTAACACAGCTTATCTTGCCGGTCTGGAGGAGAGATATTTAGACACGCGTTAATGTGATTCTGGTTTGTCAGAAACACAAAAAAAAAATTTTTTTCTTATTCGCCAATGAACTTCGAATTAAATGATCAGACTTCAAATCTTTAACCTTTACAATATATGAATAGTATATAGAATAGAGCTAAGGTACCTTAATCTTAGCTGTCATAAGAGACGTAAAAGACTATTAAAGGCTAGCGAGCGAACGGGGTGGAAATTGTGCACTAAATTTGACTATGTTGTTGTATGTTGTGGCAATATGGGGCTGCCTTGTGGTGCCACAGATTAGCGATGAAGGAACACAGGAATCTTAGGAACCTTGGGTTTGCTTAGGTGTAGTATAGAATAGCACGAAAATTATTCAATAAATGATATCAATAAAAGAGTCATACCTCAGGGAGGTAGGGTATAATTATTTAATTAATATTATAATTAAATAACGCAGGGTTAATAACATTTCCCCCCAGATTAAAAATGCCGCTATATGCCTTAAGATAAAGCTCAAACTCTTTGTTTAAATTTCATAATTCTTTGTGACTTGACCCTTTTTAATACGTTTATTCTCGTGTAAAATTCCGTTAAAATTTCTCCACTCGGCGAAATTGTAATTACCTCGTTAATGAAATTTATAGTTCAATTAAAAAAATGAACGATGAAATGTAACACAAAGGAATGTTGTCGCCTCTACGAGTACAAGTTAGAATGCTACAAAGAGACATAAACAAGAAATACCTTTTAAATAGTAATTGAGAAGCCGTATTTGATGTCAAAAACGATATTATACGATTCTACTTACCAATTACTCCAAATGAACAAAATAAGTAACTAAAATTTATATTTTAGCATTATTTTTTAAAATCGCACGATGCACAAATGTATTCCGATCGTTAACTTCTAATTTTAACCGACTTCATAAAGTTCTCAATTGGTATATTTTTTAATAATCCCTTGCTTTTATTACACAACAACTCTTAAAACTGTCGTCGCAAACGTTGGGGCAAAGGTTTGCCGGATGGCCGTACGGCCGATGTAGCAAGGCGAATATTGGCCGACTTGGGGCGGTTTCCGGCACTCGACTGTGACGGTCCGGGGGCGAAAGTCGCGTCAACGCCCGCCAAAGTCCCGAGAACTTGTGCCGCGCGTAAAGTGTAAAGTGTTTTGTGGCGAACAGTTTTAAGGTAATATCCATGTATCACGATAGCTGAATATTTTTCCATGAAGTGCAGCATCGAATATTCACTCGATTTAAAATACAGAGGGAAGGGTTTTTGAGTGATGCGACTCAGTTTAATTTAAAATGAAATAACAATTTATACGACTTTTGCGATGTGTTATTAACAGTTTTTAATTTTTCTTTAAATGACGAACTACTATATATTTAGAATATAAAAATTCAAGTTATCAATAATTAAAATTATAACTAATAAATGTTTTATACTTATTTTATTTTATTTTTAAAAGCCTATCAGCAATTGTTTACACTATATCTTAATAATAAAAAAAAACAATAGGTACATGTGTAACAATAATTTAAAGATAAACACAGCAAGTACAGTTAAACATCGTAACAGTGATATACATTAAAATATAAATAATGAAATAGTAAAATAATTTTAAAAAAAGTGTGGCTTTAAATAGTTACAAAATTAAATCATGGTTTGATCGGTATGTGTACTACATAAGGTATAGATATTTAGATTGCGCATTGTTGGCTTCTGGTATTATTTGTATTTTAAGGCACTGTAACCGCGATACACTGATGATAAAAGGAGAAGGGAAAGGTTCTCAATTCGGTGGTTATTTATATGTTTGTTACCTCAGAACTCGGTTAGTAGTGAATCGATTTTAAAAATTCTGGTGGCCTGGTGGTCACATATTAAATTTCATTGGCTTTGGACTCCGGAGATACGTCAGAGAACTGAATTCCTCAAAATCAAATGGGACTGTATAGGGAGTGAGATATTTAAAGTCGAGGGTTTGTCATTTGTTAATAAAAATGTTGTACGAATATGTGCCCTGTAGAATTTACATTGAAAGTTTTAACATCTAGTTTCTACAAGGGAAAAGAAATATAGTGGCTCTTAGTTTAAGTAAATAAGATTTCGCAATATGTTTCCTACATTTATTACCTTATATTTACGTTTTTCAAATACTCTACTTTGAGTTTTGTTATTGTTATTTGTTTTGTTTGTGCCAACAGTTTGAGAAATATTGTGAATATAACTGTTGCATGCACATTAAGATCAAATCATTAATAATTTTGTAATTAATTTTCTAATTTACCAATGCTATTTGTTCTTTGATAAATAAGACCGATTGACTATTCAAGAAAAGTTCTAATTATAAATTGAATAAAACAAAATGTTATCGATTTGATTCGTCTTGGAGATTGAAATCTTTAAAATGGGACGTAAAAAATGTTAAGCAATGATTGAAATTAATTTTTATCATTGTTTTTCTGTACGCATTTGATTTGGCCGTTGTTAGTTTGGTGTTCGACATCAGACTGGACATTTATATTTTAGCTTTGGAAAAGGAAATTCACAAATCGAATCGAAGTCGAACGAGGAATAGGGTTTAATTATTACTAGTAGTTGTAGTAGTATATTTTCAATAAATATATTTCTAAATAGGTTTTTTAATTTTTTTTTCCAGAATGTAACATGACTATTAGAATAGTACTTCAATAACTTTATTTAAAGATTGAATCATTTATAAAAAATATCAAAATGTTAATTTAACCAGAATATGTATGAGAGTTTAACTTATAAACTTTTAACGCTTATTATAATCTATAATTATAGTCCAATAATTATAAAGTTTTATAACTTCATATTTTTTACAATAACATTATTATTGTTAAAATGTTAAACTTTATTAATTTCATAGCAGTTCCAATATGCATTCGAATTCAATTAATTCCAGTTAAATTCCTTAAATGACACAATCAATTTCAAAATTGAATAAATTCGCCCAGGATTTGATTTAACATCACTCTGTATTGTTCCAGATGTTTTTGGTCAACGCACCGCTCAAGACGAAGCCTAGCTGATAGGCGTTTGAGCACTGTTTTGACACTGGCCACATAACAGGCGAGAGGTAGCCGTTAAGTAGATACTTGTTAAAAAAAAAAGAAAAAGGAAAAGTCGTTGGCGGCAGTCGCGAAGGCGGCGCCGCGCGTGACGGTTGTGGCTAGCTGGCGCCGCTTGTGTCTGGTGGCGGGCGTGGGTGCAGCCAGTGCGCAGCGAAGCCCGCTCGGCTGGGCAATGGGCAGCTCGCAGCGTTTGGCCGCTGTGGCGGCCGTGTCCCACGCGAAACACTACTACAACCACACCCAACCGGTCGTCACGCACACAGAGGCGGCACATTATAATGTTAACGTCTTCTTCGTCAGGTTGGTCCTTAATATGAATGAATTATGTTTTTGATTTTAGCGCTAGTCTCTGCACTTAAGATGAATCACTTAAAATGTCTATATGAAACTGTCGCAAGGAGCACTATAATTAAAATTTCAAATCCAATAGCAAAGGCGACATCTCTAGTAATCAAATTGTCAGTGTAAAAATGGCATTTGAGAAAGCGTGTTAGAGGAAGGCACATTAGATGGCGCCAAGCATTGCTAAAAATGCAATAAAAACAAAGTAGATAAGACGTCGAGATTTTCGCTCGGTTAGGATGTCGACCTTAGTGGTTAGAACGTCTGGTCACGGCATCTAGAGAGCGCAGGGTCGAATCCTGGCGGAGAAAATTTAGCGACAGTTTTATCTATGCATTTTAAATATTTTATTTATGGAAAAGTTGGCAAGCAAACGGCTCCCCTGATGTCAATAAAGATTTACAGCACCTGAGGAATTCCAATAGGAAGATGGAAGTAAAATAACGAATTATCTATATATAGGACAATGTACGTACACGACATATGTATCTTGTTTGACACATAAAAGTAGCGTTATTAAATTTTATGACAGAGCGAATATACGCGAATATACGAGTGCCGAAAAACTCTGGAATCCCTGAAAACGACTGGACATGCCCGTTGTCACTTTATAGTGTAATAAATCTCTCGGTTGAACCACGGCTCTAACGCTATATTAGTTATTTATACGAGTATGGAAAAAATATTAGTTCACTAGTAGGGTAAGGTGCGTAACTGCATTACGCGTGTAGGAATCCGTGTTTTGTAGTATACATTGGGAAGATGAGAACATTTTTTTTTCATTTGAAATGTTAAGAAATACAATTAAATACTGATGTGTATATCAAGTGCTTCTAAGCAAAATATTTCAATGTATGAACGTCTGTACCTAAAATGTTATCGTATATGTGGAATGACCAGAAATGGAAAATATATGAAGTTTGTATACAGTTTTGGAATTGACAGTTTTCGAGCTGCTATAACCCAAAATCGAAATATACCACAAAGCCAATACTTGAATTTCTTTTTCAATTGTGAAAACAAACTTTTCAAACGGGTTATATTTATAATGTTTTAATATAACATTAACTTTTAATTATAGTAAAAAGTGTGCGTTCAACGTTGGAAAAATAATATAACCCTGATTAAAATTTGCAGTACACTTTTTCCATGATATGTGCGTGGTCTATACTTTTAAAATAGACATGGACCTATGCCAGTACAAACGTATTTTTATATTATGAATGCCACTAACTTGAAAGTATGAAAAACAATCTAACAAGCGAAAGTGAAGCGTGTAGTATTTCAGCAATAAAAATTTACCTCCGCTTTTAAGGCAACAATTAAAATTCTAATAAAGTATAAAGTAATAAAAGAATACTAGGACGTTTAGATGAGTACCTAATTCGGTTTTTATATCCGTGTACTACTACTATATACAGTGATCAGATTTCATTTACATTTATATTCTATTCATATAACTCGATTGGGTAAATATAAACGAATCGATCACGGTCAAAACTTGCTACGAGACTTCTCTTGGAATATACTTATGTTTTCATTATATGAAAGCTGAGGTGATTGGATTAAATAAATACTACCACAAATGCTATGCAATGAACATTTTAATAACATATTTATAACTTGTGATTTTTATACATAATTTGGTTTTCGGAATAAAATAAAATAAATGATTATTATTCGACCGAGTGCTCTTATATTAAGTAAAGACCAAGGCAATACGTAAATATTTGAGTAGATAGAACCATAATACTAGATAAGAGATTATTTATGACTTGAAAATTTTATCTCGTAGCATGTATGAAAATTGTATCTCGTAACATGCAGATAAATAAAACTGACACAAAAGGCCTGAATGTTTTACCTGAACATACTAAATTCTATATGGTATGGGTATCTCGGAATAATTGAACCCTCTGTCTTAAATGGGAAGGTGTTATTGATAATAATAAAAGTTCATGGTTTTAATCCGAATTTCTAACAAATTGTGAAATGGGAAGATAATAACCATAATTTTTCTTACGGTTATTAGCTTCCTCTTATTATTCATTATGATTCATCAATGTTAAAATCTGAACACTACTACAATTAAATAGAATAGTATGGAATGAAGTCAATTTCTTCAAATTTTTATAGCTATTTCTATTATAATAAAAATGTTCATGAATTATGTTTTTGTTTCCAAATAATACACACACACACACACACACACACACACACACACACACACACACACACACACACACACACACACACACACACACACACACACTTCATATGCTTTCCTTTCCAGTGGCAAGGGTCTCCCCCTGTTTGGCGGGAGCCACTGTCAAATTATAATTCAAAATACAATGCTATTCATACATAGAATGAAGCTTAAAATCGTTGTAAATCGGTAACGTTTTATGCAGTGGAAATGTACTACAATTAAATAGAATAGTATGGAATAAATGGAACATTGTTGTGCTTTTGTTGAACATGTAGGGTCTAAAGAAATAACTGCTTTCAAGACTATTTCGGCGAACGCGAAACTTTCTTCAACTATAATTGGGCTTACTCTATCTTAGGTTCCGAGATAAAGATAGGGACTGTGTAGGAAGTACCGGGCAAAAGTTTTTGAATAGCTCTAGATAGTTAGATAAAATGGGAAAACAAGGCGACTTAAAGTATTTACGTGACCCGCGCGTGTTTGGTGATGTTGTTTTTGTGTTTGTGATGTATCGCGTGGATTTAACTTCGTACGCTTAAACAATGGTTCAAGTGGCCACCTTGTCATTATACGTGTGTTTTGGAATTGATGCATGTTAATGGGATACCTGACGACGTGATAGCTCATTGTCCGGGCGCTCGCTTCTAATTTAATATACTCGAGCGACCTAAGTTCGAAGTATTGCATTCTCAAGATATTTTTAACACGAAAATATAGAAAGAGAAGCTAATTCTGAAGATTTTATTTGAATGAGTCTAAGGGGAGGTTAGAAAAATAAAAGCGAGATGAGAAGGCTCTTCTTATATTTAATACTGAATATAATTGTAATAAACTTTTACTCCGCACGGATGAGTTCTCATAAGTAATATAACATTTTTATTAACAACAAACAAAACAGAGTTCAAATATCTCACTTACTATACAATTTAGGAAGTTTTTCTAGATATTGTTTTTATCAAAGCAATATAGTAAAAGATTTTTCTTTTATTGCGCTGTTTCGCAAGAATAAGAATGATTATCACTACATAGAATAAAACAAAGTCGTCCCGCTATCTGTCTGTCCCTATGTACGCTTAGATCTTTAAAAGTGCGTAACGGATCTTGATGCTTTTTTTTTGCTAGATGTTAAGTTATATGTATAGTACATGCATAATAATTTTAGAGACACATGAATATATTAAGTACCAGCATTGCACCCGTGCGAAGCTGGGGCGGGTCGCGAGTTGTCCTAATAATAGAAAAAAACAAAACTATATACATATCAATTTCATAAAATTTAATCAATTCACCCGAGCGTGATGACCACGCAAGTTCAGTGCTTTTTTGCTCTTCCCATAAACATTGGCTTACAAATATTCATAGAAGTTAATAACTTTAAAAGTGTTCCCATTAATCGTCCGTGTTTTGCAAATTGGTAGTGAGGTACTTAGTGTTTTGTTTTCATCTCAACTAAGCTACAGTCTCTGTCGCAGCGCTTAGAGCTTTTCAGAAGCTCGCGTAATCCGGTAAAGCGAGAACTATTCGATCAACAAACTCCATTCCAAAGCTGCTAGAAATATACTTTACCATTCAGTTCGTTAATCACATACACGTAACCTCGCAGGTGAAGTTATGTGCGGTGATAGATTTTGTACTATGTAAGCCTACGACTTGTAAAATCTGTATAATAAAGAGGAAAACAAAAGGATTGATAGAAAACAGGACATTGATTGATATAGAAAAGGCAATAGAACTGTGTTTATTTTCGAGGAAAAAAAGATTTGAAGATATGTGAAATATGCCAATCCGCAGTGGGGTCACGTGGTGGACTATGCCCTAATACCCGCTGTACAGAGGATTCTTTGGAATATGTATATAGGCTGCTAACTTATTTTATTTTACTAATGTTATCCAAAACTACCGTAGCAAACTTCATCCAATCCTGATACTTTTATGAAAATTACATGCAAGTTTAAGTAGTTCTTTTTTCCTACTTTTATTTAAAAAAAGAAATATGTATTGAGTTAGGTAACTCATTACATATTTTTTCCACTCCACTGATCCTATGTAGGTACATATGATCAGTGGAGCCCGAGGCATGGTATACAACTAAATCGACATTTAATATTGGAGACTAAATATGGATTTGTTGAATAAAATGGTTATTAGATAATCAAAGGTATTCTATTTTAAAATAAAAAACAAACTTGTACCACATAAAGTTAGATTCGAATCATAGTCAAAAGAAAGTCAATTTCGTAAAATTTTTATAGCGATTTCAATAAAAATGTTCATGAATTGTTTTTTTGTCTCCAAATAATACACACACACACACACTTCATATGCGTACCTTTCCAGTGGCAAGGGTTTCCCCCTGTTTGGCGGGAGCCACTGTCAAATTATAATTTAAAATACAATGCTATTCATACATAGAACGAAGCTTAAAATCGTTGTAAATCGGTAACGTTTTATGCAGTGGAAATGTATCATGCGTTACAATCGTTCAGATTTACCAATTGAATTTTAGGGGGGAACGCCGTATGGAGACGAACCGAATGTTCCAGAATGTATTCAAATATATGTAAAGTCGGTTAACCGTAGGGACCGTTAGCGTGGCGAATTACGATGTTCAGTCTCTTAGATACAGAGAGGAACGGTAGTCAAACACTGGATAATTTGAATATTTCTAATCCAACTGCTCTTTTTTTTTGCGTTGTAAAATTAAAAAAAAATTGTCAAATCAAATTCATTTTATAGATTTGTGTTCATGTTCACGAGACAGACATACTATTACGATGATCATCGACCCTGTAAATAGTTGAGAAACGTCGCAAATTACAAAACTAATAAACGCGAAAAAAGTGTGTTAGTTTTATTTAACAAATAATTATGTAGTGTTTGAGTCAAATCTAAAGTGGAAATAAAGAACTTTTAAAACTAATATCAGGTTTCTCAACAACGGATTAGAAAAGCCTACCTCTTTAAATGCTCGAAGTAAATAAAAATAAATACAAAAAAAGACAAAAAAGTAAAGGAAAAAGGTTCATATGCCATTCTCAAAGCCCGAAACTCATTATTCTGTTTCTTTTTAGGTGAATATTGACATTTTATAAACACCACGGATATTATGAAACTGGTTCCAAATTTTAATTCTTTTCGTTGAGCAAAAAGTTATTTTATTAAATTATTTATTTTTAAGTGTAAAAACAAAGTAAGTTATTTTCTTTTCGTATTGCAATTGCAATTTTACTTTTTCAATGGAACGATATCAATAAATTTCTGATATTGAAATTATTCTTACAGAGTAAATAGAGAAAATGTAACATATAGAGAAAAGAACGATTGCTTGATCTTCTAAAATAGATCAAAATTTTAAATTTTGGATATTAATAGCAACGCTGCCTTAACTGTAAAACAAAATCTGTTACGTAGTTCCCTTAACAGTCGGCCATACATATTACTGTATTCCGCAAATAGAACTTAGGGCCTGTTCACACGTAGCGTCTACCATTCTCAGTAATCGCAGTACTATTATATTTAGGCACGAATTTTAACTGGAAGGTCATTCGTGTATGGTAGCACAACAAAACCAATTTTCCGTACGACCTTTAAATAAATGTGGAATGAATGTGTAAAATGATGTAACGTGCGGTTTCGCCATGAGTGCTACGTTCTCGTGACAGGATACTTTGACATTTGATAGCGTTTTAAATGCCTCGCATGTTAATTAAATTGTGGCGTATTCGTTTACGTGTATTATGGAATGCTTATTGTAAGTGTACTTGAATAATATAAGATTTAAATTTATACATTAATCGGGCTTAGGCGGAACGTAATAACAAAAAAGGTAAGCAGAAATAAGAGTCGTGATTCAAAATTATTCAATTATTTTTAAGTGTCGCGTGTTCCCGTCAATGAGAAACGTTACAGTCCAATTAGTATTAATTTATACAATAACTTTACTATATGCACGTGTATTAAATTCAAGAACTTTTTTTCTAACGACATCTACGACAAAGAGGTTTGTGTGAGTTGTGTGAGATATTGTAAACATTTTAAAACATAACAATTTGACCTAATTTTGTCATTACTATAAGATTTGTTTCGTTAAAAACAAAGTTAAGGATGTTAATTCGATTCGTTCCGAATTCTAATTATATCACACGTAAGAACTCGACAAAGAGAATTGCGCGATACGAGCGTTGTTAATCAGGATCGCGGCGGAACAGGGCATCGTTTAATTAATTCGGGTGGTGTTACGCTTAACAGTAATAAGTTGCGAGATTAGTTAACAACCCGCTGCGGGGGCCGCTTGACGGGATTGAGCGATATTACGGTTTTACAAGTGGCTGCGTGTTATCGCGCTTATCCGACGCGGTAGTATCGTTGAAATGTACGAACCAGTTCCAAGTACAAATACAGAAAGACGTTATGCTAATTCCTCTCACGGTGTGCCATTATCGCTGCCAGTTCTGTTTATACACAAAAAATTATTAGCATTAGACGCACATCAAACAGTAGTTCGGATTTGCGACGTTGACTGCACCGCGTTCTAAGTCGGAAAATCATTCAAATTACATCTAACGTCAACAATTCAATAATTTGTAATCAACATTGTTCGATGCACCTGACACGTGGCGCACACATGCGTTTTAATGTATTATTGTGATACTCATCATGAGTGTATGTTAGGTAATCGGTTTTAAAAGGTTGTCAAAAACGCATCTGCATTTCTTCAAGTATTGCAGACGTCCATGGGGGGGCTGCTCAACTGCCAACATAAGTTATTGCATGCCACGCTCCAAGTATGAACAACGTCCACACTTTTAGGAACGTTGTGTCTTAAAACATTTACTCGAATTAAACGATTCGAAGTTGCAAATACCCATTCTTTCAACAGTGCAACACTTTGCGGGGTGCTGGTGGCGGTATGCGCCGCTTGCTGGCGACGCTCCCCCGCCGCGGACAAACCGGACGACGTAATCGAGTGCCGCGGAGTCTACACGGTCAGCAACGACGCACGCTTACAGGTAAATTTAGCTGTAAGCCGTGCAACATACAAACTTTTTTCGCAATCTTCTATGTTTAAAACTGGTTGTGCAGACATGTAAAGACACCCATATTTAAAGTATGTTCGCGCAATTTCGGTAGATGACGGTAATTTGTAAATCGCGATGTTGAGAATTTTTGTAAATTAACGAGTTTAGACAGCTTTTTTTTTAAATTATATTGGTCTTAGCACACAATATAATGATGTTGTAAGCCCTTGGATCAAACAAAGTGCCTGCACAGACACATTTCAAAAACACCCATATAGTATAATTTCGTTTCAAAATTTGTGGCTTTTAACATTAAAACGCGACAATCAATTTTGTTCAATGGACCAGTGTGAATTTACTTTGCTGCGATGACAAAACGTTATTCGGAACAACTTTATGCGAATTATCGGATTTTAATTTTAATTGTATGCGTGATACAGGATTAATTGATGAATCGACCGCACGCAATTACAAACGTTTGTGGCAAAGCTTAGTTTCAAACGATTTGTGAGCGTGAATTAAATTTCACCGAAATACCTTTATTATTCTGTAAAGCCATATACAAGGAGGAACTGGCTATAAGAACGTAATACTGGGCATGAAGTTTAAATAGAGGTGAATAAATATGAAAAATGTTACTGTACTTAATTTCTCCGCGCTACGTGTGTTCCTAGAACTTTTTATTTATTCTCGCTGTAATTATGACGCCGGTTGTAGGGGTCTCGTGACAGGATTACAACGATGTATACTGAAATAATGAGAGTAATGAAAATATCTATTATATATTTTTGACCGTGAACAATTCGAACTATTTCTAGTGACTTGTTATGAAAGAGTTTAATAATAAAGATTATATGAAATTCCGTTACTAACGAACAGCGAAAAACAGCAAAAAAACTTTAATAACTTTTTAAAGTTTTTTTTTATAGTGCTAATCTCTGCACTTAAGATTGAACATTAAAACATGTAGAAAAAGTACTGTGTTTAATAACTTTATTTTAATTTCAATATCATTTCATATCACAATATTTGTTTAACATAAGGGCCAAATGTTAAAGAAATATTAGAAAAATTAACTGAAATCTATCTAGCAGTTAATAGATAGATGCATTTAGGCATCATTCCATTTTAATGCTGTTTGAAAGACATTAATTCAAAACCAATGCCAACTACGTAACGCATATTCCTATATTTGAATATATTATATTACTGGACGCATTCGATATCACAACTAGGGAATATCCAAATCATCGTCGGTTCGAATATCCGCTTCGGTCTCAGGCGGATAGAAGGCCCTTACGACCTGTTTCCTGCATATCTCAATGACCGCAATCGAATATCCAAAACGTATCCCACATTATGAAAACAACGCATTCTGCGATGCTCGTGTACAAATAGCATTCAGGCTGATCGCTTTGGCCCATATCCGTTCCAAAAATAATGAAGAAACGAAGACGCTCTCTTTGACCGTACATTTAGTTTTGACTTATATTAAAACATTTTAAAGGTGTCAATTAATGAATGAAAATCAACCAAGTCAGTGAAATGCTTAGTATACCATATTCCTAGTAGACAAAACCATCTAATAATAAAACTATCCAGAAAATTTTTGTATTAAACACTTCGTAGTCCAACAACGAAAAACAACTGTGAAATGTATAATGTATTGCATGATAATATGTTTAACGTAAGCTCAAAGCGGAATTTTCGCTATCGATGTAGAGCGAATGGAAAACTTTATTCAATTAAGTTACGGACAGATTATTTTTTTGAAATGATACGGGCAGACTTTAATAGCGCAGAAAAATTTTAATTCCATACATACTTTTGCTATGGATTTTTCTACAAATGAAATGTTAAATGGTCGGTACACACGTGTACTTCATCGTTCATGCGCTCCACACTATTTAACGACAACAATTAAAACAACCAGTGCCCCTGTAAAAATTTATTCGCATTTCATTCCCAATTGGTGTTTGCGTAATGCCCATATCGCTCTACGCTAAAAGCATCAGTCGCGCTACGAATTGCTACGTAGCAACAACTCTACGATTGTAGAGTTGTTCCTACGCGCATATACGATGTTTGCACCGGCCGCGTGAATAAATAAATGAACTAAAAATTAATTCATTATGTATGTATTATCATGTATAACATATAGATACTTAATCATACTAATACTTTATATTCAGCCATGTTCAATTCATTACAACTTTCATAATGAAGATAAAATATAATACTTTTGTGCTAAATTATAACTACTAATAATAATCAAACATATTGTTCGTTTACAGTTTTAATATTTTTTATCAAAAGTTGAACTGATTTATTAGACGTTTTTGTGAAAGATTTCCTAACGCCATCAGAGTTTTTGATTAAAAAGTATATATCTAAACTTTATAAATAAAGCCAACATTATTTGTCTTGAATTCGAATATGATAAAAAAATTAATAGCAAAATGAAAACTAACGTTATTATAAAAAAAGTCACTTGTCAAAACGTACCGGAAGCTCGACCCTTTCGGGAGCACTCCAGAAGAGCGCACGCACGCCCTTTTGCACCGTCTACGTTTAAAATCCTGAAGATACTCTTTCGCGTCGAGAGCTTGACGTACATCGTCGTTGGGGAAAGAGGCATATCCGTATATCATCAACGTTAGAAGTGAGTCTTTAAAGGCGGCGCACACGGTCGGTCAATAAAAATCAAAGGTGGCGGGGACAGGTGCTTAGTCGGACGCGATTCATAATGGCGCCTCGGGGCTTCCCCCGGCCGTTGTTGACACGAAAGCTATTTACGTGCTGTATTATCGCTAACGAGCGGCGGCGGGGAGCTAACGCTGTTAGCCCGGCGTCGCTTCCGGCGCGGGATTGTAGTTCCGCAGCGCGCGGCTGCGAGCGACATTGGACTTTATGAGCGACGGATCGTTTGTAAGTCGCTTCCATTTTGCGATCGCAGCACGCTGCGGAGAAGTTACTGTAACGAAATAACCAACAACGCTCCGACGGATGACGAGCGCCTTTACAGTTTGTATTGAATGTCCGTCACAAACATTGCAATCTTTTTTTTTAACTCAATCGGTGTGTCTTGGGATAACTCTTGATGCAGACGGAGTAGCAAAATATTCATTGACAGAATGATAAGTTGGGCCACTAACTAATTGAAGAGGCGACATCATTATGGCAAACACACTTTTTTTTTTTTAAAGAATTAATCCCACTTTTGGTAGAGCCACCTCTTCCAATTTACTGGCGCCGTTTACAGTAACGACTGTAAACGGTAACATATATTTACAGTAACAAACTGTATACATACTGTAAACAGTTGTACACACACAGGTAGAATGACAAAATACATTCATATATATTGACATGTAAAACAATATTTTTTCAACACTTTGTTTGTATTCGCCGTTAGTCATCTTGTGTCTTACAAAAAACCACTTATGTGGAAATTCAACATTTTTTAAACTGATTGTAGTGGTAATTCTATATGGAGTACAAGAGTTACGCAGCAGCTTTGATTATTGCACGAAGCCTAGCCCGCCTAGCTCGTTTGGGGAAGTACTAATGACTTAGAAACGACTGGTGTGAGTATAATTATACTTATAAGTTTCGTCTGGTGAGAGAGGTAATCGGAGTTCACATTTTAATGGCATCTAAAACTCGTTAGGTGTCGTAGAAATCAATTGGTGGCGATAACCACTTAATATCACGTGAACCGCCATTTTTTTGGTATCGGGGGGGAAAGATGACAGGGTTATGTGGGGTTCTTAGCCACTAAAACCCCCTCGGTGCCCATCTTCTGTATGTTTGGAGGGACCCCGGGATCTCCTGGTGGAACGCACCGGTGTCCCTCGGTACTGGGCGTGAGCACGCCTCGGAGAAGGGTAAGCCTTCCCCGGTTCCATCACCATCTTGCAGCAGCTCGAGGCCACTTCGAGCTGCTCGCAATCCGTGTCCCCTTTTAGTCGCCTTTTACGACAGGCAGGAGATACCTTAGTCCTATTCTACACGTGAACCGCCTGTCCGCTTGCCAATTTTTCATTAAAAAAAAACATTCATAAATCCCCTTACGCCTATAATGTAAATATAAATAACACTTAACCTTTCGCGTTAAAGTCCAATATGCATTGGCAAATTATTGCTAATTAACAGAGGCCCATTAGCGTTAGTTAAATATGTGCCGAGGTGTAAAACGCCGTGGCATTTGTTTGCGATGTACATTATCCGATCGTAAATAGCCAATATCGTTAGGGAGGGGATTAACGATGCCGCGGGGTCGGGATTTACGAGCGTGCCAACAAAAAAAGGGGGCACTTTAAAAAATCAATTTAACAGACACAAAAGTGTCGGTGTGTCGACGCAATAACCGGTGACCCAGTTGATAGCGGCGCGTGTGAATGGGGCGTTACTCCTGCGGGGCTCCGGCTCGGTAATTGCGTCGTTATACACTTTCGACAATGTTTGACAAACATCCCTAGTTAGCGGCAGTCATGGCGATATGAAATCGTGACGTGCTGTAAGTTTTCACGGTCGTTAACAGAGCCTTCTGTAACAGTAATATGATAATTAAAGTAACATGTTTAATATTAATCAACTCTTTTTTTATGTGTGAATGTGGCAAGCGAACTAGCGGCTCACCTGGTGCAAAGTGATGACCGAAGCCATTTGTAACATCCGTAGTGTTGCAGATGTGTTGCCACCTTTTAATTAAGCGAGCCCCAGCCACCTCACTCACCAGATAAAACGCAGAAGTATCACACTTCCTCTTCACGTCGGTCTTCTGTGAGGCCGTGATACTTTCTCGGACGGACCTGCCCATTCGTGCAACAGCGAACTGTTGCGTGGCCCTATCACAGTTAAACAGAAAGTACTGTGATAGGGGGATAGGGTAGTTAAATACTTGAAACACAAGAAATTTCATTCCGAGTCTCAACACTTCATAGACATAATACCCGTGTTCCTGGCTTTAAGGAGTGTAAACAGTGCTTTCCGAAGATATTACAGAGTGCAAATTGAATTTCAAATTTGGTATCCTTTTATTTCGAAACGGACAGAATGAATGCGAGATAACTCTTAATACTGTTTATTTCCTTTGTAACGGGCCAACGGGGGACGTTGACTTGCGAATTTTTATTGAAATTTATTTATTGTATTCAATTTCCGTGGCAGTAGCGGTGAATGAAACAATTCCGAATTGGATATGATTATTTTAAAGTTGCAAGGAAACCGTTCTTGCTTAACGGAATAGATTTTAGAACGGTGAAACTGCTGGGCATCTTAATGGCAAGTTATATTATTGATTATCGTACAAAGACGTTGTGGTATAATTAAAAAAAAATGGAATGATAAATTTTCACAAAACGTTACCACGAAAAAAAAAACTACTGTTTATATATATTTAACTCGAAATTCACTTAAGTTTTGACAGCGGTAAAGTTAATTTAACATCGTACTAATTAGCAGTGGAAGATTTAAAGTACCAACGAAGCCTTCAAGAGACGTTAGTTTTATTTTAATGAAAGCTGCAAAAAGTCCGAGACATTTTTAAGTAACGAGGTGGCTCCCCGACGGTGGCGGTTAAAACACTAAAAGAATTTTAATATTCATTTTCATTAACGAAGGAGACACAAGTGAAAAATGGAGCGTCTTAGGGCTGCAGCTTAGAATTTCCAAAATAAAATCGATGGTTTTTTATGTGGGAAGGTGGCAAGTGAACTGACGGCTCACCCGATGTCTAGTGATAACCGCCGCTCATGGACATGTACAACACCCGTAGAGGGTTGCAGATGCGTTGCAACCTCTGTTGCAACCTGCAGTGAAAATAAAAATAAAATATATTCAAATTTGACGTTCGACTCTTTGATAGAAATAAGATGCTTAAAAAGATTATTCAATCTGTAAAAAAAGTTTTACAACAGTGTGTGATGTTCGCGTAATACAAGGAATCAGTAAATTGTAAATTATATAATAATAAGAACCGAAGTTCTTATTAAGCGGTCACAATCTACACAATGGTATTAGTTTTTACGTAAAAACTGCCAGATCAAGGAGGACGAAGTCTAAGCAAAGCCAGTTAAGAAACAAGTAGAAGAATTTTATTTTAATTTTAAATTCTATTATTTGTCCACCATAAGTCATTAAATAACGAAGAGTTTTATTTAAGTATCATCGCCAAATTACGCACGGTGAAGACTCGTCTATTACAGCTTAAAGTTTAAAGCGAAGTGGACTACACCGAATCTCCTTTCTCCTGCCCATCCCTGCAACTGTAGAATCCATTGCGAGGCTCTATCAGCAAATATCAGCAATGTGTTGTTTTTTAATGTAAAAATTTGCCAAGCGAACAGGCAGTTCACCTGATAGTAAGTGAATACCGCCGCCCATGGACATCTGCTACACCCGAGGGTTTGCAGATGCGTTGACCTTTTGAAAATTGGACTCCGGCCACCTCACTCACCAGAAGAAACGCGAAAGTATCTTACTTCAACTTCACGCTGGTCTTCTGCCCAATCGTGCAACAGCCGAACCTGCTGCGTGGCCCTACCAGAAAATATGTTGTGTTGGGCGTGCATTTCGTATTTCGGGCCCGATAGCAAAATAAGCCAAGTAGAGCGGTGTCACGGCTTACCGTCCGCCGCGCACGATCGTAATCATATTTGCACGGATGTGGGTCAAGTTCGCGGAGTCCGTCCTCGGGATGGAAATAGAAATGGGACGGCGCTGTCGCACGGATGTGCTTTCCTCCGCTATTTTTAGACGACTACACTTCCGTTTATAGCTATTGGTGCCTATTTTGATATCTTTCCGTGTTATAAGCGTTTCGTTTTTATTTATTAAAAAGCATGCGGCTGGTGTTTAGACTTTGGTGTTCGCCACCATCATCAATGTTATGATAGCTAGGGCGGTAATCGGGCGGTTCGAGATCACATATTTTTTTTATTGCTTTTTTCGTGTTCAGATGATTATTTTTTTTCCTTCTTTTTTGCAAGGTTGTGACAGTAAAAAATCCGAGTAAAGCTCAGTCGTCCAGGTACTAAACTTTAATTCACCAAAAGAATGTATCAATAATTTTGTGAAAGAGAAAAAATAGTGGGATATCCAACTGTTTTGTACGCAAAAAGGTTTTAAATTCAACCTTATTACTCTATTTTGAAAGATTCTCCTTCCTTCTCTTCTCGATTCTCGATCCTTATAATTTTATTGGCTAGGTAAATTTTAATTTTATTGGGTTTTCTTTAGATCGGCCGCTTGCTTGATGCCTACACTTATCTGTGGTTAACTAATACTTACCACGAGTGGGAATCAAAGCCACAACGCCCGGCGCCGAGGCCAATAGTTTAGTAACTGTATCACCATGGATGACACTAAGTACTTGAATCAATTTTGATAAGGAGTTAGTATTTGAAAGAATGGAATGTGTAAAGAATGATATGTCGGTGAAAGGGGTAAGTATTGAGATGATGGCTTATAGAAGAAAGTGGATGGAAACAAAATGTTGTGCCGACCCCACTTAGTCTGGGATTGAGGCAGGATAAAGAGGAACGAAAGAAGATAAGGAGTTAGTTGAATGGAGTTATGCTATTTACTGTTAGCCTATTTATATGTTTATATTTTATATTGATTAGAAAAGTAGTTTTATTTTGTATAGTATATTTAAAATATTATAATATTTTTGAATAATTATAAATTTATGTCTTACTTTTGTAAAATAGCAACATTATATCTGGGAAATATGGCAACTTGGATATTTAATTTATTTTTCATAAAGACATCTAAAATTGTAATTAATTATCAAAAATTTTGCAAGTTTTTTAAGGACTACTTAATACAGTGTTTAAAACCTATACTTCTGAAGTTATCCTATATTACGCTATTACCGTCAATTTAGAGCTCTAGTAATCTTCTGCTACACATTTGCCTCCCCAAAAGATCGCCAGACATTTATGGTCTATAGGCACAAATTTGCCGAATCATTAAATAATATAAATATCCGTTGGACTAATTATGCTGATAGCAATATCGCATTAGCATTACATAATTATTTTGATAGCATTATCGCGTTATTGCCTCCATTAGGTTTTCATAACTAGAAAGGTCTGGCCACGATTTCCCAAGCCCCTAATAATAATTTTATCCGTTATGATTCCCATTTGAGAAATTTTGATTGCTACAATATCTGATACAATCAAGATGCTTCTGATTTTTAGCGTTCCGTAGCCAAAGGGTAATACCAAAAAAGCCAAAGGGTAAGCCAAGATAACGGGACCTACGATTTCCCTGTTGAACTATTACTAAAATTTCCTTGTCTTTCTGTCTGTCCGTTTGCCACTAGGCTGTATCAAAGACGAGTCTAATGACATGTCAGTCATCAAATTCAGTCCTGCCGTTAATTAGTTACGAGTCAACATAGCGAAATACATGTACATAATTATATGGAAACCTGCACATTTTCGAAAAAATATTGCCAAAATATATGTTAGTCCGCCAATCCGCAGTGGGGTCCCGTGGTGGACTATGCCCTGATACCCCCTTTACAGAGGAGGCCTTTGCCTAGCAGTGGGACATTAATTATAGGCTGTTACTTTACTTAAACTTCCTTTTGTAGATTGAAAAAAAAAAAGCAGAAAGATTGCCTCGCGATGTCAGCAAAAGCTGCTTTTATGGAGGAATTAAGTTTTGTTTAAATTATCATCCTCATGTCGACGTGGGTAGATTTAATGGCTTTCTTTTTCTCATCAATCTGTCAACGGTTATTTTTCCAAGCTTTAAAGGATTTCCTATAGACGGTAGAGACTCGAGCCAGTCGGCAACGGGTACTTACCGGTTTAAAAATTTGCATACACTTTATGTGCCAAGTGCCGCGTCTCAGGTATCCCTTTGTAGGTGGTAAGACATGAAACTAATGCGCGCGTAAAATAATACCTAAGTTTTTTACAATTTTTTATGTAAAATTTGACGAGTCATAAATATCAAATTAAATATCAAACTGACAATTAATGGTTCATTATAATTTATAGCATTTTAAATTGTAATGTGAAACCGTATCAAATTCGATTCGAATTCTAATACGGTTTTGTAAAAAGTACATATGTATGAAAACTTTTCGCCAATTTTTCTACTAACTTTAATATGATTCATATTGAAATTTTATTGAAACTTAATTTAACTTCGTAAAATTTCGAACCCTATATCCACAGTCACAAGAAGTGAATGATCTTCAGTAAAGAAAAAAAAAAGTAAGAGCCTGTAAAAAAAGGCCTCCTCTATACAGAGGGTATCAGGGCATAGTCCACCACGCGGCCCCACTGCGGATTGGCGGACTTCACATATCTTCGAAAAATATTTTTTTTGTTATTATTTCAAAAATATACAGGTTTCCTCACGATGTTTTCCTTCACCGCGGAGCGCAGATGATAAGTCAGCACTTAAAGTTAAAAACGTCATTGGTGCCGGCACCGGGGATCGAACTCAGGTTGCTCGAGTATATTGAATTAAAGGCGTGCGCCCGGACACTGAGCTATCACTGATCTTCAGAATCATTAATATTTCACTACACATAAAGATAACGCATAAAAGAACCTGATAGAAAAGAAAAGAACTTATAAAAGATTGACACAATAATGACTGCCCGCGATTATGTAGAGTGGTCGTTAAAGATATGGAAGTAAAGAGATAATATTTTAGGTGAAATAAATATTCAAACTATGCTTTGATCGAATATTTCAAATATTTTATACATTTCTTCTATACACATTACACTACATTTCTTATCGTTTTCATATAGAATTTTTATAATATAATATTCGTATCAGTTTGTTCTAAATATCAACCTATTACAGTAATTACCTCTCGGGAATTGAGTATTAATAGGACCTAATACCCAACACCCATAATAGGATCAACTGGCTCGTAATCTTTACCGTCCAAATTAGCACCTTGAAAATGTCGTTTATACACACGTACGACATTTTATCGCTTCGAACACGATCGGTGACAGACGCGCCGGCCTCTATGTTACATTTATACAAGCAAGGAAAACATCGTGAGGAAACCTGCATATTTTCGAAATAATAACAAAAAAATATATATTTCGAAGATATGTGAAGTCCGCCAACCCGCAGTTGGGCCGCGTGGTGGACTATGCCCTGATACCCTCTCTATAGAGGAGGCCTTTGCCCAGCAGTGGGACATGTATAGGCTGTTACTTTACTACTTTTTTTTACAATTCTTAAAAATAGCTTCGCAATACATATTCTTTTAAATCCTTGACCTGCATATCACGTTCTTCGGCGAAATCGCCGGGTTTAAGGCGTATTTCCCACACGAACCCTCCCGATGCATGGAACGCTGTGGCCTTAATCCACGCTCAATGTGGGCCCAATGCAACGTGAATTTGTCATAAGCCCATCGAGTGTGCAAGAATTGGTAGACTTGGCTGAAGTCGTCCGATCTTCACACACGAGTAGCGACGTTCCACAGTTAATATGTTAATAATCGTCTTTAACGTTTTTAACTCTAGACAGACGAATAAAATTTTAAACTAAGTATCTATATTTCTATTTTGTTTACAAAATGCAGAGGCTCTCTCCAAGAAAGCGGAGGATTCTATAGACACGTTTTCATAAAACATTTAAGATTATTATTAACATTTATCGCATCGTATTAATATACTACAATAAGTAATATAATATCCACAAGGATGTAAAAATATTACAAGTGAAATCGAAGGAAGCGCAAGCTTTTCCGCTATTGATGTTTTTTATTAGGTATATTTTAATATTTAAAAAAAATATTTAACAATATTCGCTGACGTGGCATTCTGTAATTTTATATATTTTTTTCTCAATTACCACCCATTAACACCTACCTTGAAGGATAAAATATATTTTGTTCATTACGCATTATACCTACATTAGAATAACTGTGTCCACGATGCGTTTTAAAAACAAATTGTGAAAGGACATCCGGATTATAAACAAGTTAATTTGTAGGGCATACCACCGAAAGCAGGAGCATATTGTCGATTAAAAGCTGCTCAATATAAGGGGTGGAACATCACTGTCGTAAACTTCCGAGGGCCTGACGTGACTCCCTGACGACGTTCGGTATTGGCTATCGATTCTAGTTAGGAAAACGTATCATGGTTGCATGATTAAACATGTTTGCTTTTACCTGGACATCGATTATTTCTTCGTATCGTGTGTCGTGCAGTAAAGCCTTATATGAGAGCAATGACATATTAGACGCTAGTTACAACAACGTGTAGGGTCACGTTTCAGGGTGAACTTTGTTTTGTTTTAACATTAAATTCGTTAGGATTTTATATGATTTAAATGGCGTTTCCGAGTGAGGCCACTTTATAAGTTTCCGTACAGAAATAAGTGCTTAATTTGTTTTTTTGCGAAGTTCAGGCTTGATGATTTATAAGTAATATCTAAACGCTCAAAGTGAACACTGTAATCAGCTGACTGTTAACTGTGTATTAAGATAATTTGCCATTTCTTGGATGGTTATAATAAGACGACTCCGATGCAGTCTGCTTTCTCTAGGTGACCTTAATATAGATTGCAAACTTTTATATTGAAAATAGTTCGTCGAAGTTTCTCTCCCCGAAATATCGCCGAGTATTCCGAACAACAGAGGCGTGATAGCTCAGTGTCCGGGCGGGCGCTCGCCTTTAATTCCATATACTCGAACAACCTGAATTCGATCCCCGATGCCGGCACCAATTAAATTGTTAATTTTAAGTGCTGTATGATCACGTGCTCATAGGGGAAAACAAAAAAAAAATATTTTCGAAAATATGTGGAGTCCACCATTCCGTAGCGGAGCCACGTGGTCGACTATGCCCTGATACCCTCTGTACAGAGGAGGCCTTTGCCCAGCAGTGCGATATTTTTTTCATTTTTTGTTCTTTTTTTATGTGAATAGTTGCCAAACGAGCAGACGGTTCACCTGATGTTAAGTAAATACCGCCGCCCATAGACATCTGCTACACCCGAGGGTTTACTTTTTAACCTTTAATTCCGAGCAACGAATTTTTAAACAATCAATTCTTCGGAGGCGCCTCCTTTCGATAACCATCAGAGTAAATGTCATTACGGCGGCCTTTATCATTCCCTCGACATCTCGAAAACAAATTGACAGTTTCCACGAGACAATAACAGCTCATTGTCCAATACCGCTATCGTATTTCGAGTCTTTATCCATTACGGTTCGTTGTTTCGCTGTCCTTCGGAGCTTAATGTGTGCCATTGTTTATGTTTCGTGAGGCGGACAATGGGGCCGAAGTAGGTACCTAAATACTTTTTGCGGTATTAAATTGATAAATTGCGGCCGGGGCTCCTTAGTAAGAGCTCACAGTATCAGGTGTTGCCCGATCGATCACTCTTCTCCTTGATATTAAATCACTTATCCTAATTGAAGGCTTGATAAACTGTCACTTCATATTCAGACACTTCACCTTAAACCTTTACTTAATTCTGAACTTACCACTGAACAATTTTGCGAAACTCAGACCCTATTATCTTCAAACGCCTACTGGGGCACGACCAACGCTACGAATTTTATTCAGTTTATAAAATATGCATGCTTATTCAAAGGTTAATCTATTGATCAGTTTATCTGTTTGTAAAAATTTAAAAATTGTAAGACGCCTCTTAAACATTCTTTGGAGGAAACACACGACAAAAATGTATGTATAATACCACAATATTTCGAGCGGACGTGACTTACTTACCGGACGTATATCAAACAGAAGAGCGGTTTAATAAATATCCAAAGTACTAGTGTAGTCACGGACGTAATTACAGTATCTGATCTTTATCGCTGCCATAAAAACCCATTAAAATAAAACATTACACAGAACTGTGACTTGCGCTATACATATACCAAAACAGCGTGTGGGTTTGAGGTTACATGTAACATAATGTTTCGTATCTGGGTGTTTGTCCTCGTGAAAATGTTTGAAAACATCATTACAACAAAGGATAATATTATCCTATTAAAAGTAATGGCAATGTTTTTACAAATACAAAAAAATGAAAAAAAAAAAATATCATGATAATCAACCTGTTATTTTGCTTGCGTGCAGTACGCATTGTTAAATTAAAGTGCCATCAATATATAATGTTAGCTATATCAATATAAATTAATGTGACCATAAACATATTTTACATTCAACAAAAATATATTTTATATTTTAAAATACAAATATTTTTACAATACAAATTTAGTAATAAGTTTTTCGAGATCCGACGAGAATCGGGAGGTAAAATAGTATTGCCACCCAATTCTTGAATTTTTTTTACGATAACTTAAAATGGTTAGGCCATTGATTGCTAAATGACAAGTATTTATTGTGGTTTAGAGTTTACTTCCACTTTCGGGTACGGTATGCAAACTTTAGATAAATAAAACAAAGTTAGTAAATTATAAGTTATTGAAAAGATACTTGACATTAATGAAATTGAATGAAATGAAGTTCACTTAGGAGCCATTCAATTTAGTAGTCAAAAGTCAACTTTTTGCTACTAAATTAAAATAAACAGTTAGGTAGAAATTACTTCGCAACGTCAAGGATCTCTTACACAAGAAAGCATATTGTCAGAAGATCTCTAATAACTAAGTATAAGAAGTCTGTCTATGAACTGCTTCAACTTGAGCAATTGTTTCGTTATAAGCAATCAGTAGAATGCAGTTAGTTTCCCTTTGTTAAATTCGGGCTTAAACTTACCATCACAAGTAAGATTGGCTGGATTAGGCGTCTCTTTAAAATCTTTTAGTAGTTCCGTACATCTGAAATGAAAGAAAAGAATGGTAAACATTGGATATATTGCATGATTCTTTATATGTGAACTTATATAATACAAATTGAGTAAGCTCCGCTAGCCAATAGCCAATAGAAATCAAGCATAGCCGGGCTAAACGAACATTTTAAAAAAACAGGCTACGTCGATTGATGGAATCACTCCAAACTCCACCCGTTAGGATATTTTGACATTATGACAAAATAAAAAAAAAATAGATCAAATGATTAATAAAAGGTTGTAACGCGATTGATTTAAAATCAATTTTATGGTACTGAATTGTTAAAATGCTTTTATGAGTAGAGATTCTTTTATCGTATCTTTACCGTTTCAATGAACGTCAATCGTAATTCAATGAAAAATGGACGTCTTGGATATTATGAGCAAAGTTATTCAGTGAAAATATAGCCATTCGAAGACTATATTTAACATATACCTACCAATATAACATAGGGATTACACCAATTGGTGTAATTTGAGCCCCTCAATTTTGATGCACTTTTGTCATATCATTGATTAAACCATTATCACGCATTTATTTTCTTTTTTGCACAGAGTATTGGCACACGGAATAAAATTTTTAGTTATTTTTCTATTGTTCCGCCTCAGAAATATCATAACATCTTACGTGTGTACGTAATTACATAAACACGTTTTCGTGAACACAATAAAAGTTGAACTCAATAATTATTGTATACTAGCTGACTCAAACGTTGTTTTGCCATATAAAATATTTCTAGAGGAGTCGGAATGTACGCGTAGTGTTTGACAGGTTACACATAGTTGACAGGTTGACAGGTACAGTTTTGTATGGGAAAATAAAATTGTTGCTATTTCGATAATTTCTCATCGTTTAAACCTTCCCTGGACTGCCACAAATATTTCAAAACCAAAATTCGCCAAATCGGTCCAGCCGTTCTCGAGTTTTAGCCAGACTAACGAACAGCAATCCATTTTTATATATAAGATTCTCGTGTCACGGGGTTCGAACTTGAACTCCTCCGAAACGGCTCGACCGATTTTTATATAAAACTTTTTGTTTCTATTTTTTTATGACACAGCATACAAAAATACATACAACCCTAAATTTTCACACCTCTACGCAGACGCGGGCAGCAGCTAGTTTTTATATATAAGAACAAGATATTATGACTACGCTAATACTTTTACATTGTCAAACGAGCGTTTAGTTATTGAGTCTTAATTTAAGGTTTAGTTTACAGGCTGCAGGTTTCATTTAATGTTACGCTCAATCGAAATTTTAAATTCGTGATATGGACTATTTAAAAAGAAAATTGAATCATACGCGACGCTACGACATATTGCGAATTGAGATTATTTTTATATTCTATATTTACACAATACATACTTTATAGTATCTAACGAGAGTGTTTAACGTCGTTTAATCTTAATTTCTCGTTTAGTTTTGGAATGATAAAGTTAACCGTTACTTCTGCAGGTACTGGAAGAACTGCCAGGCCCACCGCCTGCTTATGAGTCCGTTGTCGAAGGCGCTTCGGAACCAAAGCCCTGTCACACACTGCAGGTAAATCTCATCATTTTTATGTGAAGAGTTGGGAGAGCTGTGAGTTCGTGTTACTTCCGGACTAGCTTGCCATTGTTACTTGGCCTAACCATTGTGATTATAGTCTGGTCGTCTAGACTCATTATGAAAAATTTTTCTGATTCGTCATTCACAAACGCTTTTGCTTTGCCTACTT
This sequence comes from Iphiclides podalirius, assembly GCA_933534255.1. Taxonomy (NCBI): domain Eukaryota; kingdom Metazoa; phylum Arthropoda; class Insecta; order Lepidoptera; family Papilionidae; genus Iphiclides; species Iphiclides podalirius. The sequence continues at coordinate 10,485,297 of OW152826.1, forward strand.
TTACGAGGGCTTGTCCCGATTATCGTGCACTCCAGGTAAATAAAAACAAGCTTTTTTTTTTTCAAAAAAATTGCCATCCTATTCCCTAAAAAACAAAACTTGTTGACAATGCGGTAGTCATTCATAAATGAGTCTTATACTTTTGAAACGAACCTGTGTGCGTTAGTTACGAATGATCGCGCATAAAATAAATGAGTTGCCCATAAATCACGCACATTTTGAGATAAGTTCAAATGGATGTAATTAATTAATTACGAGTGATTTTTAATATTTATCATTTTTATATAACATTATTTATGTCTAGAATTTAATTAAAAAAAATGGATACACTTAGAAAAACATTATCGTACACTCCACATGGTGAAACACAAGAGCATAAAGCGTTTCTACTTGTTTTCATACGCCTATGGCGTTTCTCCAAACGCGTCGGCCCATCGATGAAACATACGACACAGCGAAAATCCTTCAGCCAGTATACCTACACAATCAACAGGTGCAATTCGATCACTGTATTGAAGGATATATTTGTGCATTATAATGATTTTGCTACATTATCTACATAGTAAGTAGCTAAGTTTCACGCAAGTGCAGACACTGGCACTAAAATAAAAAAAATCTAATTGTTAACTTTACGTGTTTTGTAGTCGGAACGCCATAACCTCTATAACTCTTCACCAAATAGGCAAGTAATTCAAGATTTTCATGGAAAGAAAACTTTACTAAAAATTTCTTCTTAGGAATGTATCAAACCATTTTTGACAATTCCTTAAAATGCTAGCTAAGTAGAGTGTTTTTGTCTCTCGGGAACTGACCATGACACTGCGAAAAATTTCTCACGGAGCAACTAGGTATTAAATACTAATGCAGTCCTTTTTGATCTCTTCCAGGAGATGATTACGGAGCCCTGCGTTCGTTGTCAAGGGGGTCCTAACGACGGCGGGCTGCCGTCATACGAGGCTGCTGTATTACTGCGCGACACCAAACTATAATATGCTTTGCAATAGTAAAGAAAAGAGTGAAAAAAATGTGTATTCGCACCAATTTCGATGGCAATGTATGTAGTGTTAATGCGTATTATCGCTGTCGTTTAGATTATACCCTTAGTACACTGCTCTCGAATGAGCTCTGAATGTCGTAATAAGCTTATAGCGGGATTAAAAGATGAGAAAAAAATCAAGAGAAGTCAGTACGGGTTCAGTTTATTTGTACGACTTTATAATCATGTGTTTTATTTCAATTGAATAAAAAATAGGACTTTAGGACTAAATTCATTAGTAGAACACTGATATTTAATTATTTTTTTCTTATTTATTCCATGATAAGAACCAGCAGAATTTAAAATTCGGTATGTTACACGCATCTAAAGTACAGACTCCATACGGGACATTTCTTCATTATTTGAATGTTTTACATAATAATATTGCAGTATCATTGGTGTGAAGAGTATTAATTAATTTTGTTTAGTGCGCGTGTTGTTTATAGAAACGAAGGGGGTAAATAAATCAACTATACGGGCCGGCGTTGAGTGGTGAGGGTAGATTATATTAATCAGAATCGTTCGCGGAATTGTGAGCTTTGTTTCGTTCGTGAAAAGGTTGATAGTGGCGTGCGGGCTTGCCGTTCAATAATTAATTACAATACGTGAGCGTCATTAGTCGGTAAGGCTGCAGACGACTGATGCCGTGCGAGTTTAATTCAATTCGCGGAAAAACCACATAACCACCTAATTCGACAGATGATACGACTTCGCCTATGTAATTATTTAATTGGATTAAATTTCCGCCACAATTGTGATCTAGCCTTTATTTATTTTTTTCATTCTATTTATACACTTCTGTTGTGATGAGTTTGCTCGGTAGCGTAGCTCGGGCATCGGATTTAGTATCAAAGGGCAGGGGTATAACATTTTTTGTACACATGAATTATAGCCAATATTTATAAAACATATTACAATATTTTTCCATAAAAAGAGAGAAAAAAAATAGAAAATTCGATCGAATATGCCAGTGCTATTAATGAGGTTCGTAAATAAATGAAATAAAACGGTACAGAACAGTCTGCGGTGCTCAAAACGTCTTAAAAGTTTGTATAATTGATTTTACTAAATATTTTATTAAGTTTACTATCGCTAAAAATGACCCATGGATTTTAAATAAAGACCACATAATATAATTATTTCTCTGAAGACAAACTTATATTTGAAGCTTGCACCATGCGATGCCAACGGTAAAAGATACTGTCGCAAATATTTTTAATGTATAAAAATCATAGGTAGGTACATTTTTAATTCTTAAACATATAATGATAATTTATTTTCTTTTATATTAATATTTTGTAATTTTTACATCCCGTGCTGTATCCGTACCATAAACTTTCACTACATCCTGGGCTGACTGGTAGAGAATGCCTTTGGGCATTAAGTCCACCCTTTGTTAGCTTTTTTTCTTAAGGTTAGCAGTAAAGCCTATAAAAATAAATAAATATTTAATACAGCTAATAAATTTGGTATCTAGGAGAGATTGCAGCGAAGTAAACTTGCCTCGTGTGAGGCGTACTTCAGTTTAATTTATTATCTTCTTATCGCCTATAGTTTGAACTTTAAATTGCGACGAATCGAACGTTTGCAGATATTTACTCTTTCCTTCTGTCTTTACACCACTGCCTGTAAGATAAATCAATGTTGTAGTGACGTTGTACAAACACAAATTTGACGAGGCACTTGTTTAATTTGTGTACAGACGTGAGGAATTATTTGTCAGTCAAACAAATGCTATTCCCAGGGGAATCTAATAAATCTACTTATGTATGTTTATGTTGGTAGTTTTTAGATTTATTACCTAATTATTACATATTATTTATTTAATTTTGTATCGTTTACTATACTGTCCTTGACATTTTGTTTCTGTTCAACCAAGGGTTAGCTGGTAGAGAATGCAATATAGCATTAAGCTCGCCTTTGTACAATTTTCTGTGCAATAAAGATTAAATAAATGAAACGAACAACCCACAGCGCCTAAGGCTATACTGCTTAACAAGTAAACGATATCCGACACATCAAAGATACGCGTCGGGAATGGTTCGACCCAACAGTCGTGGAAGTTTTTCTGGAAAAACCTTAAAAGAAGCCACAAAGTTGATCCCTGTAAGGCGAGATTAAAAGCCAAAGCTTCATACAAATTGAATACAATAATAAAACGCGAATCTTCCGAAATTCTCGTTTAATTGTGAACGATAATATTTTTTACGAGGCAATATGTGGACTTATGTGGCCGTTTCGAGATTTATAAATAAGACCATTTGTAACCCCAATCAAATCATAAACTTCGCAGATTCTAGAATTATTACTTACTTTTTCCTCTTAATTTTAAACAACATTTTTATTAACAAAAAAGAAAACCAAACCGACTTCAAATATCTCACTTACTATACATTTTATATTCATTTTGAGGAATTCCCTGCTGTATTTCCGGAGACAAAGGTCCAAACTTCAATACCATGGAAATTAACATGAAACCGCAAGGTAACCTAATCGAACCTAATGCAAAACGAATCTTTCAAATCGGTTCATAAATGACCGAGTTCTGAGGTAACAAATATAAAAAAAATACAACCGAAACGATTCTCCTTTTTCGAAGTCGGTTAAAAATTGAAATTGACCATCTGAGTTTTATTTGAGACTTACAATTTGCGTGTTGTTTAGTTTAAAGGCGTCTATGTTTATAATATGTATGGGAAAAACAGAAATTTGAGTTAATTCACTTTCATGTATTTAATTATGAGTGTGTACTACTTATTTTAATATAAAAATAACTATGTCATACGATAGCAATCCAGTGTATTTGATAAATATTAAAAATCCAATGATACATTTGTCTGTCAGTTGTAATAATTGGTGTAAACATTGTTACATTCGTCTTTCATATACTTATTTAGTTATGCATTAATTTAAAAAAGAACAAAAAATGATATGCAGAAAATTGTTAAAAATTGTTTTAACGCATCAAGTTAATGAAAGTAGTGTAACGTATATCGTCGATTGTTATTTATACTAATATTAAATTTAATTATTTTATAGACTACCGGAGGCATTTATTATCATTTAATTATATTCATTAAATAAACAAAATGACAAAAGCAGGTCAATGAATTTTTGTAATTGACTCCAACCAATTGTCAACAATTGGTTGAAGTTAATTGTCCAAAAGAGTAGCATTAAATCTTCAGGAATGGGAATAGTGTACTTTTGCACGCCTTGCAAGGCGTTTTCTTATTTTCTTATTATACTTAATTCACGTTAAGCAAAGTAGGATCAATGATGTTGTAGATAGAAAGGTTGAGCTTAACGCCTATCCTCATTACGAAAGGAAGTTACGTGCATACCGATTCTTATGACTAGGCTAAGATAACGAATGTACATTAACATAATAAATTATCAGAATAAAATTTATGTGTGATAAAACGTCTTTTTTTCTAAATATTGAACAATTTACTCCAGTGCGTGGATGGAGCGTTACTTTTATACGTCAAATTCAAATTCAAATATCGTTATAATAAGAGGTAAAAGTTACCCCTAACAAGGAGTAACTTCAGCTACTTTCATTTCAGAAATTTTATTTATTTTAACGGAGCTTTCACTAGCAGGTAACTAATGTAATAACATTAGTTACCTGCTAGTGAAAGCCCCAACAAAATTGGTCCAGCCCTTTCTGAGACTAGCCGGACCAAACAGACAGATGTCCATGGGCGGCGGTGATCACTCACTATCAGGTGCCGCTTTTTTCCTATAAAAAAAAAAAACAGACAGACAGACAAAAATTGTAAAAAAAATATTTTGGTATATCCATATGCATTTATTAAAAAGCGGATATTTTAGTATTACATAAAGGAACTTCAATTTTATTTATCTGTATAGATAGAAGCATTACACTTACTTATTGATTGGCAAAATGCTACCACCAAAGTTGTACATCAGGCGGTTCACCTAATGCTGAGTGATTATCGCCACCCATGGGTATCTACAATACCTGAGCCGATGCGTTTCCAACCTTTAGCAAAGTGGGCCCTGGTTACCTCACTGAGTGAGTGACAAAGGGCGAAAGTATTATGCTTCCACTTCACGTCGATAGTCACTGGACAGCCTGCCCATTTGTCCAACAGCAAAGGCTGCTGCGTGGCCCTATCAAAGGTTAAAGTTTTAGTTTAGGAAGTCATCAACAGGCGGGACAAAATTTTGTATAGTTTTATACACCATAATAATTGTTGCTCCAAGTTTGGTTGTACTTTTCGTTCGAGATTTTAATGTTTGTTTTACCAGGATTTATCTCCTAGTGTGGGATCCGTCATATCCGTCAGATCCGTCAACCGATCAAAAAAAAAAAAAACAAGTGTTTATTACAAATTCATAGTTCTGGAAGTTACGTATTTACAAATTTAGTTAGTTTTAGAAGTGAGTAAGTTTGATTTCATGCCTGTGTGACGTGGTTAATTATTGCAATTTAACTTAAATATGTTCAATTATTGTTCATGTAAATGTTAAATACTTTGCGTTAAGTTTAAAAGAATATTTTATTTTATTTAAGTATTTATTCTTCCTCGGCGAACACTTATAGCACTTTATAAATATAGTAATAGGCAAGACAACAAAAAACAGGATTCAACCATCATTGCACTAAAAGCGGCGTAAATTAATCTAAATACAACAAACGCATATAGTTCTATGGTAGGCGAAGAAAGAGACAGCAAAACTTAAAGCAGTATTGCTTACACGTTACTTCAGTTATAAGAAGGTTTTTAACTCCATGAATGGTTCTTAACATATAGTCGGGAAAATACCTGGCTAAAATATTGCCAAAACGGAGCGCAAACAACGCAACTATACTAATATAAACTACAAAACCACACATAGTCGACTCCACTGCTTTGTTAACTCCGGAATCGCATAAGTAAAATAAGTGAAACGATAGAAGGGCGCAAAGTACTCCAAAGGGACAAGCGGCCCTTTATCGGCCACATGAGCGGTAAAGTTGGAGGTTAGGATGGGTTAAGTTCGCTAATACAGGTGGGGAAGCAGTGTTTTGCGACTATTCTGATCTGGCCTCGCGAGCTCGTTGCCGGGTCGAATCTCTCCCGCATCACAAGCACGACTTCCGAGCCTCGTTTTAGATATGAGAGGACCGAGGAAAGTAACGTTTAAAGCGCCCGAACTACGTTTGTTCCCGTTATAATTGGCATGTTAGTACTCGGTTAAGGCGACGTGTTTTGGCCACTCGGCTTAACTGAGCCACCCAAATGCTAAAAGCCCGAATTTAATTAAATCCACGTTTAATTAAGCTTGGGCTTCTAGACATTTTACGTTTATTCGTCATAACGTATCAAAGGCCGATGTAACAAACATTAAATTAGGAGTACAGAGAAGTGTACGAGATTTTTTTTAAACCTTATTTATATTTATTATGTGAGAAGGTGGCAAGATGTTAAATTATAACCGACGCCAATAATATCTGCAGCAACACCCATTGGGTTGCAAATCCTTTGCCTACTTTTAATTAAATGGGCTCCGGCCACTTCACTCACCAGACGAAACTCAAAAGTATAACAATTCCATTTCAATCCGGCCTTCTGTAAGGTCGTGGTACTCCACGGAAGCAATAGCAAAAACTGACCCGTAGCCCCATATAACCTAAAAGGAAGGTTAATAAATAGTTGTCAATGATTTATCCTACAAAAGATCGTAATTGATAATAAGATTTTTTTTTATATTGCCTTTACTTTAGGATAACATTACCCTGTGTTGTAGGGTCGTATTACAAAGTGGACAAACACCCAGATTCGAAACAACTATCTGTGGGTCACACAAATAGTTGTTCCGTGTGGGAATCAAACACACGACCCCTGGCGCCGAAGCCAATACCTTGGTAACTGCGACACGGAGTCATTAAAGACGTCATCATTAAGACAGAGTCATCAAGGTTATAAACTAATTAATTATCTTGGGTGTCAGGATTGCTTAGTCCCGCACCTTACGTGCTTAATAAATTGCAACAAGCGGCATTTTCCTACTGTGTTATTTTTACATACTCGTGCTATAGAAATTTTAAAATATTTCTTTTAAAAAATGATTTTTTTTCTGACCATATAAGCAACGTATATGACGTAATGGCGTGGCATTTGTTTGATTCATTATTTCGCGTCATATCGAACTAAATAGAGTTCTGTCGTGCAATTTCAGAACTGTACGGTTAAAGAATTAAACAAATATGTTAGGTTTGGTGGTTAAAAATAATGTTCCATGTTCACGGCCAAAATCGTAAGAAGATAAGGATTTGTACAAAATGTTAGGGTGCTAATGTTAGTGCCTATCGCCGAAGGAGCAAGGCATGGAGTGATCATAAATGTTTATGTATGTATATTCGGAAAGAATATACCCTCCTCTTGAAGGTTCCCAGGTCGTAACCGTTCGGAAAGACCGCCGGCGGTAGCTGGTCCTACAGAGTGGTTGTAGTGTGTTATGGTAATTTACATGTTTACACAACCGCACATTACCGGGTATGTATAAACGGCAAATATAATTTGTTATTGTGATATTACGTTTCTCATTCATCATTTGCTATCATTTGACTATATATCGGTTTTACCAGATAGTTATAATACTAGTGGGTACTCGACATCTCTAGATCATATATACATATAATATATTTGTATGATAATTGTTGTAGTTAATGTGAAAATCATTTATATGTAATTACTTTTGTATTTGAACGAATTTTCAATACACCTTTAATCTTTGTATTTCTTTTTGTTCGTTTATTTGTGTTTGCCAACATTGTAAACATTTGCTTGATGTTGACATATTTACGATAAAAAAATCTACCGAAACCAGTAGACTAACAAAACTAGAAACGATCGATCACGACCTTATAAGTAAGCCAACTGAGGGAAGATTTGAAGCCGCAATGAAATTATGTTACACTTTCCCACCTCCTGTCCAACTAGACAGATAAACTCGGAGAGCAAAGGTCGCGGTGAGAAATCCTATAATATTCAGCTAGCGCAGTTCAATGAACAATTAGGATACCTGACATTCTGGCGCTAAGCAAATTTGCTAAGCTCTGTGAGAGGTTCGCCTCGACGAAACTAAATTGAATTCTGAACACTTCATTTCCCTTGTGCTTTGCGGCATATTTGAATAAATTTTCATTTACATCGATGTTACGACACTTCAGAGTTCTTAATTATCATTTATCTTACATTGGGTTCGATACAAAACAAAAATGTTAACAGTTCAACATATTTTTAACCTTATTACTATACAGTATATAATACGATATGTATACTTCAGATACTAAAGCAGTACAGACTCATGCGTTCGTATGTGTATGCCATCCTTTAAAGATTTCTATCTCAACTGTAACGTCACGGATATTGTGGCAGCGGCAATTTCATGGCTTATAGTGGAAATATTTCCACCTTCCTTCTTTATTTTGCAAACTTTTCGTATAGAAAAATTGACTTATAATTTTTCTAATTTAGTGCCAACGAACGCAGCATAAAAGATTTTTAAAAGAAATTGTTTTGTTTTTCAGGCTGGTGACAATGCACTCTTGTAGTATACCAGCAAAGCCTAAGCCAAGAAGAGCTATTCAACGTTCAGCACTCTTCGCCTCAAGAACACCATTTAAACGGTCGAATGACGTGCGATTTTATTTTTCAAGTTCACCCTTGGGAACTTAAGAAGCAGTTCATCATTAGTCATGTCTTCATTAAATGAAATATATGAACCTACACATTATAGAGCAACATCCAATTTAAACTAAAAATTTAAAAGTAAAAATAAAAAATATCAGTAACATAACAGTGTATCACAATATTCGTTCGTGTAATATGTACGTTGCAATAAATGTATAATACCATTTTGTCTATTTTAAATGCGTATAGAAATGTTGTCTTATCATTTCATTTTATTTATTGGAATATTTTAATACCAATATATGTATAAACAGATACATTATCCATCACAAATAAACAACGTCGAGCAAAATCCAAATATTTCATAGAAACATATGTTTTATAGATATATAGTATATATAGTATATACATATAAAACTTATACAACTTAGACTAGCCTTCCAACTGATATATTGCTGTTCATGGAAGCCTCGCGCTGAAGATGAAATGCATTGTTCCCATACCCAAGCCACTAGAAACCTCCTCTACTCGGTGGAGTGAGTTCGGAATACCGAGTGGCTGCGTACTCGTACAACTCGCTCGTTGTCCCTTACACTTTTATATTGAAACGTTTGTCCATTTTTCCTGTTGTAAAATTACAAAAAAAAACTCTTAAGGTGATCGTAAGAGCTCATTTTTTTTTAATTCTCATTTCAATGCCTCCTTATGGCAATTCTTATACATTTTGACAAATAAACTCGACGAAGAAAACTTTCTATAAGCTGTTTAGTAAATTACCCACCGCTGATCTTGTTTAATGCCCGGTTCCTATATTCAACGAACGGCCGTTGGTTACATAGCTTCGTAAATTTCATAACGACTTGTAGATTAAAGGAACGCTAGTAACTCACTTTCCGTAGGTAATGCAACGGCTCGTAAGGAAAACGCCTCGTTTCGTTAATATAGGAACCGGGCGTACACGCCCGTTATCTACAAATCGTTATGAAAGTTACGAAGCTATGTAACTATTTATTTATTTATTAACTAACGGTCGTTCGTTGAATATAGGAACCGGGCATAAGTAGATTGTCACTTTTAGAAATGCTACTGCAGGGTACTAATCCATACATCAACGTGGGCCATCGTAATTACGAATGTAGCGAAAGGCATTAGTAAATGGAATCAGTGTGAATCATATATTTTTTAATTCCGTAATAGGTCCGCAACGAACAAGTTCGATTCTTCATAATGCACGAGTTATTAATTTATTCTTCAAACAGACAATATCATGTAGTAAAAATGCATAGATAATACGTTTTATACTGAATTACTTTCATTGTAATAAAGATATCTTAATTGCATACTGTAAAAAGGCAATGGCACAGTGTAATGAAAAATAAAATAAAAGGAACTAGAAGTGGGTTCTTATAAACCATATAATTATGGTCGCTATTTTGTGGATTAAACTTATTTATTATTAAAACGGGGATTATGGGCTTGTTTTTCAAAGTATTATTAATTTAAGTAACGAAACAAAGTATTACACTGAATGTAACTATTTTTATCACGGATTTATCGCATCTATTTTTAATTTTATTTTCCGACGTTTCGAACCCTATTTCAGCGTTAATGGTCACGAGACGGACTGTCGGAATGGTTCGAAACGTCGGGAACTAAAATTAAAAATAAACCATATCATAGTTTCATTTAGTAATTAATGTGTAATCGCGTAAGTACAAGAAATTATAAAGTACAACATATTGAAACAACTTCATTGTGTCGTTCGACCTATTAACACCGGTCGCGAAGTATCCAAAAATACAATATATTTTGCTTTCTACCACCTGGTGTCGAACTTTGAGCGAAATAAAATATTAGCCAGATATATCACATCATTTACTTACGCAAATACTATATAAGTGTAACATTCGCGTAACATGTATCATCCAATAAATGTAATAATTACATTTTGTCTTACATTTATCAATTCTATTTCAAATGCGTATGCAAATTATGTATTATAGTTTTATTTGATTTGCGCCCGGTTTCTGAAACAGCGATAAACGTAAAAATTAACTAATCAGCTGTCAAATGGCTTTTCAAATGTTATTTAAATTGCCAAAAGGATGGTTAAACTCTCTTAATTTATCATTCTGATCATTAAGAAGATCAATCTGATCAATTCAGAGAGGTACGGAAACATTTGACAGCTGATTAGTGAATTTCTAGGATGATCAGTGTTTCAGAAACCGGGCGTTAGTGGAATATTTTAATACCGTATTTTAATCCGTATAATAATCAGATCTAGACGCATCAGATCATACGCTGGACGAGTAGGTGGTACGAGTTGTAATACGGCTTGGCAGCTAGTTAATAACATAATAATAATAATAAAATATCTTTATTCACATAGACGCTTGCGAGTTCTTATGAAACGTCAAAATTTTACAAGAAATTAACACGTTCGTAAGTTACCACCGGTTCGGAAAGCAGTTTCTGTTGAGAAGAAACCGGCAAGAAACTCAACAGTTGCTCTTTTTTAAAAAATCAGTTTACAATATAATAGTACAGGTACAGTAGTCTTGTTTTAGCCTACTTGAGTATCAACAGTATTAACCCCACACATTGGCGTCGTCAAGATATTCGGCAATAGAATAGTTACAACAGTATACATTTTTAGTTGATAAATGCGAAATTTTCGCGAATGGTACTCTCTATTCGAATATTTTTTGTGAATAGTGGAAAATGAAAGATTTAAAATGGTGTTTAAATCATTAAATTAGAAGAAGTATTAAGAGAATAATGGCGTTATGCCAAAGAACACTTTTAAGATATAATATTTACAGATATTGTACGTGACTTATCAATCAACTCACTTGAAATTCTGAAATCCTGGAAGGATTATACGATAATATTTTCTTTTTTTTTCCATCATTCCTCAAACATCGACTGGAGGAACGAATAATAATAAATAATGTACCTACACTCAGTTCTAAGTAGTCCGTGTGCTATAAAATACTGCGAGATGCTACAGAGTAAACATAACATTGGCAAGCGATAGATTTAAAACTGGCTTCGATTCCTGTATGTGACATGGTATTTTACCCTTTGTATAGTGTCATAATCGTGTATACAATACAGAAACATTCTTTTTTTTTAAATGAAAAATTGTCAAGCGAGCAGGCAGTTCACCTGATGTTAAGTGAATACCGCCGCCCATAGACATCTGCTACACCCGATGGTTGCAGGTGCGTTGACAACCTTTTGAAACTTGGAATTTTATTGGTTCTGCGGCCGTTAATATGTCCCCGGTCGAGCCGATTGTACAACAGCAGATGTAGCGTGGCCCTAATCTTAACTTATCTTAAAATGACGACTATATAATCAAAATTATCGCCATCTCTCTAAAATGCAAAAGTGGAGACGTCAGACAAAATTCTTAAAAGCACATAGAGACCAGGAGAACATAATTCACCGAGAACTGCTTAGTATTCAACACGATCGCATTTAAGTGGTCCATTTAAATGTCCTGGAACGTGCAAAACTTGGAGTTATTTTTAAACAGCAATGTAACTTGGCGCACGACGGAGGAGTTTTACGAAATTTCTATTAATTGTAATAGTACTCGACAGAAATGCTAAACAGCTAACAGCACTGGAAAAGATCGTGCGGGTGTTTTTAAAGTTTCAAGCAAATTTATAATGGAGATATTAATTTTAATATTTACATTGTTATTATTGGAATTGTATAAACGTCGTACACAAAACATATTTATGATTGTTTCCTCTATGTACATTATATTTAACTGGCCTCGACTCGACTTTGCACGGGAAGAAAAAAAATAGAAGTTCCCTTAAATTTACCGTATTACATTTTAAGAAATAATATATAACGCAGTAGTATCGTTTCTCCTGATGCGTGAGGTAGCCGTAGTAACACCGTAGGCTCACTTCCGTAGGCGTAAGAAGCACGATAACTAGTTTGTGTTACTTCTTGTTTTAAAAATGTTTTAGTGTAGCCTATATTGGCGACCCTTAATAATAAATGATAATTACACAACATTTTTAGCACATTAATGCAATGTAATGACGCTTTGATTCCGATTTTAATGATGAGTTTAAATGTTCTTGAAACACACAAAGGGATAACAAGCCAGCTCCAAGAAAGCAGTCGTCGGAATGTCGAACTCACTCCTTGGATGAAAACCATTCGAGTGGCTATAGTACGGGAACAATGCCGACCACCTTTCATAAGAGCCCTCTTTTAATACTTGCGAAAGCTTTATGCCGTATCACTCAATATTATTTTTTAAAATAAAATAATTGAGTATATGAAAATTGTTTAAAATAACCATACCTATCAGGTATCGCCAAATGAAGGTTTCTCCTCAATAATGAGTACATTTTTATTTACAAAAAACCGGGCAATTGCGAGTCGGACTCGCCCATGAAGGGTTCCGTACCATTTTATCTATAAAAACGAAGTCATGTCTGTTGTATGAGAGCCCTAATTAAATATTTTTTATTCTGTTTTCTAGTATTTATTGTTATAGCGGCAACAGAAATACATCATCTGTGTAAAATTTCATCTGTCTAACTGTCACGGTACACAGACGGACAGACAGACAAACGGACAGGGGGAGTCTTAATAAAGTCTTCTGTTTGAATCTTATTTCAAATTTGAATTATCTCGAATAGTTTTTTTGAGATATTGGCGAAAAGTGAAACCCCCTTTAATAGTTTATAACTATTGCAATTTTTGCGAGCGGCCTTAGCATTTTCTCAAAAACTATTCAAGCCATTCCGAATCGAATGACACCTCAATCATAATTTTCGGAGAAGGCGAAAAAATATTGATCTAAAAAGCACTCATTGACTAGACTACAAAAATCTCACTCGCTATACATTGTCTATTTGATTTTGAGGAGTTATCTAAATAATCTCCGGAGACTGATTCCCATTTTCTCCATCCATCCCAAAATTTTAGGGACACCTAAGATTTTTAAGTGCTAGTTTCGTTTTCACCACCGCGCGTTTAAATGTCAACTAAAGTCTTAAGCGTAACACAGGCATAACGTCATACAGGGACCACACGGGAACTAAACCGAACCCGTTGCAAAGAGAATTTTTAAAATCGGTTCATAAATGAAGGAGTTGCGAGACAAACGCAAAGAATACAACTGAATTGAGAACTAAGTCCATTTTTGAAATCGGCTGAAAATGATTTCGCTACATCTCCCACGGTTTCCTGATCACCATCATCCTTCTGGCCTTATGCCACCATGTTGCTGTCATGTTGCCGGCATGTAGCGGTTTTGGCTATGATTTTTAAGACCAGTCGCCTGCCTAAAGTCAATCCTCCTTAGGAACAACCACACAGATCAATTTTCTGTGGGGTCACACAAATATTGTCCCGTGTGGGAATCGACCACGACCCCCGACGCCGAAGCCAATTAGCTTAGCAACGGTACCACAGAATTATTCTCTTTTCATTTAAAGAGCGCTGTGAATCAATTATTTTTGAACTCAAGAGATCAAGCGTAAACGTTTTAAAAATTATGTAATAATTCATCAGCAATTGATCGATACGTCGATTTTTTATAATTCGAGACAAACCCTTCGCAGGTACTGGAAGAGGCCTTATGACAAAGGTGCTCTGCATTGTTCCCCTACTAGAGCCTCTCGAAGTTCCTCATCCGAGTGAGTTCGACATTCCGGACGGTTGCATACAATTACATACAATAACAAGGGTACAATACAATAACAGGGGTGTTCTCGCATACCTTTGTGTGTTTCACGATCTTTTAAATTTATAATCGAAATCGAAGCGAAATCACTCGAGCCAAACGAAAATATAATTAATTATAGAAAAGATGTTTAGTTATAATTAAATTTCAATTATAAAATGTCCAGTACAGTAGTTCATAACGCACATTATGGAATTGCTACGGACAAATGTTTGGTAAGTTTTGGTTAAAAGAAGCGTTTTAGAATGCCGTTTTCAGGAAAACATATTTTATGATGTTTGCCTTAATTCCTAATGTTACAAAGAGAACGAAACCTAATTGAAAATAAACAATGGTTAATAAATTACATTTTATTTTATTTTAATTTATATCATGTTCGGAGATTAGCAGTAAAATAAATTAAATTTTAAAAATAGCAGGTCCTTAAAAAGTGATAAGGCATTTCGAACTATATACTTTGCATATATTACACTATGGCAGACAGTAGGTTAAAAACTAATATGGTATACACTTATGGCTGTGTCAGTTTAAACGTTTCCTCCACCTTTACTTGGCACCATTCCGAATGAGACACAGGCCGTGATTACTATGGCTTTTATTAACATGCTGCCTGATTACGCTTTTGTTTGTAGATCATTATTTCCGCTGTAACAATTAGTTTAGTTCGCATGTTATGTTTATCCATGGTAAGAAATCACCGCCACCCAAAGACAATCACAATATCTCAGATTCAGCAAAGGCCGTGGATGAGGATAAAAATCTCTATGATTAACTCCTACAAAAATAACTAAATTATACACCGCTTCTTATTTAAATATATTATTTAATTACCAGTCCAATAATCCAGAGTACATTACACTCCAAAGTATTCAAAATTCCTGAATTTAAATTTAAATTCTATGCGAAAGGATAAAGACAGACTAGATATAGTTTAAATTTGTCTTGTTTATTAGTGTGCAGCCTACGCGTAACAACAAGTCATCCTTGTTATATTTTTCACGTAATTGCTTTTTAAAAATTGTTAAAACATATTAGAACCATTTTTACAAATTTAAATACTATAAAAGAAGAGGTCTATAAAATTTATATCAGTTGCTTATATTCATATAAAGAAATAGTTTCTTTGATTAATTAATTTAGTAAACGTATACAGTTGGGAAATCTTGCTTAGTAGCATACTTCTTCTACTGTTGCCGCATTTTTATAAATCAAAGCAGACGAAACTTTCTACGGGATCTAGAAAAATGTTTTTGAAGAACATTACGTAGTCATGAGAAAAAATCTAGTTGAATGCGTATCGTATAAAAAAATAACTTCACGAATTTCTGTTTTCAACTCATAGAGTTTTTTTTAAAGTGAAAATTTATCAATCGAGCAGGCGGTTTCATCATTATCATCATTTCAGCCTAGATAGGCCTCCCCCATAGACTGCCACGAAGTACGATCCTGAGCCACCTGCATCCATCGACTTCCCGCACATTTGCACCGGCCGTTTACCTGATGTTAAGTGAATATCGCCGCCCATGAACATTTACAATATCCATAAGTTTGCAGGTGCATTGACAACCTTTAAAAAGTGGGCCTGGGTCACCCCACTCACCAGATGAAACGCAGAAGTATAACAACACTTCCACTTCTCGCCGGTCTTCTGTGCGGTCGTGGGACTTACCCGGACGAGCCTGCCCATCCGTGCAACAGCGGAGACTATTGCGTGACCCTACCACGTTATTACTTGACATCAGGTGAAACACCGACATCTGCTACAACTGAGGATTCCAGATGCGTTGACAACCTTTTGAAAATTGGGCTGTAGACAATGACGTGAAATTCGCAGTAAAACAATTGAGAAATTATGTCTATCGTTTGGGGATTAAATATATTAATCTTTGTTATCATAAGATGGGTAAATAGATAGGTATGTTAAAACATATTGGCGTCGAATACTGATGTGTAACATTGATACCTATTTCTTAAATGTCTTAACTCGGCCTTTATCACTTCAAACGTAAACTTATTACAGGGTAACTTCGTGGTTTCTTATTAAAGTGTCATGGTCAAGGGTCTGCATTGTTGAGCCTCAAAAGCTAAGGGCCCTCCACACATTTGCAACCCGCCCCTTTCAAGTTAATGTACTATTCAGAGCTTTTTGCTCACTCCTTTGTCACGAATTAAGCTGCAAAAACAGTAGAATATGGTCAGAAGATTTGATCGTAGTTGTGCGATGAAGATCAGTAAAACCGATTCTGTATTTCCTCTGTTATGTGGTGGCATTATGAATAAATGAAATGCATTAAATTTTCTTCGTATGAAACCCACGTCAGAACTTTAAGAAAAAAAAATTATGACGACCAACATTTAGGGGGCGGACATTTTTGAGCGGTAACGATTAATCTAATATATATATATCATAAATTTTAGGTTATGACAAGTAGAAGGCGCTTCTTTCATTTTTTTGGATTCAAAAACGTAGCAGTTTTAGATTAGATTTGTTAGATATTATTATTTCAATGAAACATCGTGTAAGAAACTGTTATTGTTTCATAAAAAACGAAATTCAATTTCTACCTATGTTTAACAAACCATAATTATATTAAACAACTATAATAATATTTATGTAAAAAAAGGATTTAGAAAAGAAGTCGTGAAAATTTATGAAAGTAAATACAGGGTGGCTTTTCTAAAGGTGCCCAAATTCACACAGGAGGTTCAGACTCGGTAGTATAATCGTTTATTGAAATAAAAACAAACTTTTAAAAAAAAAAAAAATTGCCATTCTATTCCCAAAAAAGCAGAACTTGTTGACAATGAAACAGAACTAGTCGTCATTCATAAATGCGTCGTATACTTTTGAAACGAACTCGTGTGCGTCTCAGTTACTCTTATGAATGATCGCGCGTAAAATAAATGATTTGCCCCTAAATCACGCACGTTTTAAGATAAATTAAAATGAACGTAATTAATTAATTATGAGGGATTTTAAATATTTATCTTTTTTAATATAAAATTATTTATGTCTAGAATTTAATAAAAAAATGGATACCCTTAGAAAAGCCTTTCAAAGACTTCTTATACTTTTCATTGTAAACTTTCCAATTAATTAAAATATATTTGCTCAGAACTCATTAAAGAACAAAAAATATTTAAAATTTTACATCTAAACAAATCACGTTTTACTGTGGTAGGGCCACGCAGCAGCCTCGGCTGTTGCACGAATGGGCAGGCCCGTCCGGGTAAGTACCACGACCTCACAGAAGACCAGCGTAAAGTGGAAGTATGACAAATACTTTCGCGTTTCGTCTGGTGAGTGAGGTATCCGGAGCCCAATTTTCAAAAGGGTGCTCAACTCATCTGTAACCCTCGGGTGTAGCAGAAGTGAAGGTATTCACTTAGCATCAGGTGTACCGTCTGCTCGTGTTTTTTCCACTTTTCACATAAAAAAAAAACAAAAAACGTGTTATACAATAAATCTAGTTCACGCGGTATGGAGTCTATTAAAAATTACCAACGTTCTATATAAGTGGATATATCGATACGTTAGTCCATCTTAAGAGTGCAGGAGATCTTGTCAAATACGGAGAATCAATACTCGTTAAATACTTATCCAACATTAAAAAAATAACTAAACTTGGGTGTATGTTTACACTGTTTCTATCTATACAGCGTGTGGTTACCACCGCGACAATAAATGAACACACATATAGAGGATAACTTTTTAAAATTGTATTAAACATTTACATTCTTTAAACATCAATATTTACAGAGTTATTAAATTTTCCGAAACAAAGAATTTTAGAACACCCTTACGTATAAAACTGTAACGTAAAGTTCATGTGTAAAGGTCACAAAGCATATGAATGGGTTGAATGAATTTAAAAGAGACAAAACATACTGTTAGAAGGAGAGGCTTGTAATACGACGCTGTGGTGCGAGTTGTATAGGTGTTACAAATTTTGTTTCTTTTTTACTTAATTAGTTTGTTTGAAAAGTATTTTTTTTTATTATGGATTTTGTTTAACGTTAATATTTTTTGTGATTATTGGCAAGTAGCTTTAGACGTGTGTTCATTTATTGTCGCGATGGTAACGACACGCAGTATAAGCACCCCGGACCAGCGTTAATATTCAAGCTGACGGTAGCCCGGACTAACAGTGTACAATACAACGTCAAACATGGGTAGTTCTTTCTGTGATGGATGTGTGTGATCTAAAATGTGTAAAAAAAACATAGGGAGTTTAAAATAAACCGCGATTAAATGCGATAGATAGTTTTATTAAAATTATGAATAATGATGTACGAAGCTGGCGCGAGGCCTGCTTTTATTCAAGTATCGGGGCATCCCCCATGCCTCGGACATAATCTCGACCAGCGAAGGCTGGTCGGTGGTAAGGATGACCAACGGCCATCCCTAACTCTGACCGCGGTAGCGGCACTGGCGGGTGTACAGCGTTACACGCGGTGTGTAACGCGTGGACGACATCGTCCTCTCAACGGCGGAGGTGCGGTCGGGTCCGGCTCCCCAGTGGCCTCCGACCGCAGTAGCTCTCGTGGGAGCGGGCGCCCGTCAGGAGGACGGGCGTGTAGGGGTGCGATATTTTGTAGGTGTGGATGTGGTCCGTTGTCGGCCCGGTCGTACATGCGACGGGCCAACCGGACCACAAACTCCTGGATGGATTCGATTTTTAGATCGCGGGCGATTACGTCATTCCTGACGTAGCGCCCGGCCCCCACGATTACTCGAAGGGCGAGGTTCTGCTGCGCCTGGAGCCTGCGCCTCTGCGAGGCGGAAACCAGACCATACCACGCCGGAGCGGCGTAGGTCAGGCGCGAACGTACGTACCTCTTGTAGACGCCGAGTTTGGTCTTGATCGGTAACCTGGATGCCAGGATAGGGTACAACTTAAATAAGAGAAACCATTAATATAAAAAAAATGGGGTGACTGCAAAGAGGAACAATAGCATTATTATCATTGGAAACGTCGCAAGTGTTTTATAGTAGATTGAAAGAACTGGTGACTGTCAGCGATCGGTAATTATTGCACGACGAACTAACGTAGGTTTCAATCTAGATTATAGTCTTTTCGTTGCCTATGAAAAAAGACAAGACTATATAGATTCTAACCATGTATTTTACATATAAAATTTTTATTTTATTACACGAAATCCTTGTTTAATTACGAGTATAACAGTTAATAATATACTTTGTAGACAGAAATTAGTATGATTCTTTCTTCGGCGTCTGTTGCATGAACATGGATGCTATAAAGTATTCACACGACGGTAATTTAAATCTAAACACGATCGTAAATTTTTATGGAATATTTATCGTATTTTTGCCCAACAACTTATATTTTAACAACGTTTATTTCATGACATAGAATCGAAATACAATATCAAATTGAAGTAACAATTTCTTAGTATAGTTCACAGGCAATTTATAACACATCTCAGCGAAAGAGGGAAAGCGTAGGTTAACAATGTGAGATAACGGAAGATGACAATGGAAACTTTACTACTACAATCTGCAACGATTATTAACACGTCAACTCGGTGACATAAACACATAACTCGTCTGGAAATGACGGAAGGTGAAAGGCGGGTTCACAATGATTTTGCGAATTTTGTTGTTAACGGTTAGCTTTTTTAGGATTCCGTACCCAAAGGGTAAAACGGGACCCTATAACCTCGTCACCTACGGACATCATTTTCTTTGGTCGTTTTTGAAATACATAAATAAAAAGGCATAACTCTTAACTCGAGGATGGCGGTAAATATTACCGTACCTACGGGAAGCCATCATGTTAGCAACAGAACAAAATTCCACCCGAACCAGACTTAATTGCATGAACGATCGATTTAAATCGTCGAGGCCGTTCGGCAGTTACGTATAGTAATTATTTTACTGTTTGCCGTTTATTTCTATTGTTCTGTCGATACAAAACAAAAGTACATAATTTCCCGCTGTCAATTTACGTTTTCGTGCTGGGCAGTTGTTAGAAATAAAAAAAAAACTGACGATTTTTTTGCAGAATTGTTGTTAATTTTCCATCCTGCCAGGATTTGAACCTGCATCTTCGATATCCTATATAGTCACGGAGCTAAGATCGCGACTTCTATTTGACCCCGACCCAGTAAGTAACTTAACACTATGCTAACACTCACAACATTTTAACAACGTAGGTACATTTAAAAAAAATTGCCCCGCTTAGTGTGTTTCGCTGGTTCTTCTCAGGTCAGTGGCTTTTTTCCGAACCGGTAGTAGTGTTGTTTTGTCAATCAATAAGTGTAATAGTTCTATATTTAATAAAGATGTTTCAATTTGAATTTAATATCTAATTTTATCTTGCATTTTAGCTGATGCTTGGGTTTGCTTTGCTTGACATTAGCATTTATCTGCTAACACGTTAACTTTGATATTTTTTAGAGAAAATAATACTAAGTTTCTGCAATGCCTGCCAATATATAGAACATTTATGAGGTTCATTGAAACGGCAAGCCTACCAAGTAATGTATGAAGACCATAAAGAAACGGTTAAAACTCCACCTGATCCTTGAGCGCTACTAAACCTGAAGACTGTAAAAAAACCCTCGTAACTAGGTACGTGAGCTACAATTAAAATACAACATTGAAATAAATACTTTTTGATATTTTATGTATAGAGGAGGCCTTTGCCCAGCAGTGGGACATGTATAGGCTGTTACTTTACTTTTACTTTGATATTTTATTATCGTACATCTGTTTCAGCGGTATTTCGTAAACGATTCGAGTTAAGGACTTTCCATAAGAGAGTTTTCTTTAAAACATGTAGAAAAAGTACGAAAAGATTGTCGAGAGTTTTCTTTGTTAAATGGGCGGCAAGGGATTTGCAGTTCCTCTAGTGTTGTGAGGTTTATGGGTCGCTTTGATAACTTAACATCGGATGAGCTGCCTGTTTACTTGCTTCTTCATTAAAAAAAAAAAACTAAAGATATTGAATGTACCAAGGCTATCTCTATATACGTATATAAAATTTGTTCCCCATGGAAACCTAAACGCCTGAAACCGATTTGGTTGAAATTTTCGGCCAACCTTTAGACTGACCCAGCGGGTAATCGTGTTAAAGTTACGTACCGGTCAGAGAAACAGATTTTTTTTGGACCATTAACGTCACCCATGTGAAGCCTGGGCGAGTCTCTAGTCACTACATAGCATAAAACAAAATCGTCCCGCTGTCTGTGTGTTCCTATGTCTGGTTAGATCTTTAAAAATACGCAACGGATCTTGATGAGGTTTTTTTTTACTAGATTTTTTAGTAGACTAAAACTTTCTCGTGAATCTCTCTGATTTAAAGTTTTATATGTATAATAAATTGCACCCGTGCGAAGCCGGGGCAGGTCGCTAGTTTTCTATTAATGTTTATGACAAGAGAATATAATGACTGCATTTATTACGCCGACATTGTTGAATAATAATTTAATGTTTCACAAAGGCTTACATTTGTTACGAAAATTAATTTCAATAGCAAAAACGTGGCGCACGATTTGGAACATCAATCTAATTTTAGGCCGGTCACAAACTACGGTAGCTATAATGACGGATGATGTTTGCCTCTCACGTTAGCGCTATTCGTTGCTGAACGTGTTTCATTATTTATGCGTTACAAATTTTAGATGTTACCTATATTCGATTTTTTTTAGGGAATACGTGTCATTGAATATATGTAGCTGTAAAAAATTAATTCTCCCCTTAGTCACTCACTAATATTTTCAATACGGTTAGAGTTTTTAACAATCCCTTCTTTATAGAAGCCACTTTACACATGTGGGTAGTTGTCAAGCTAACGTTAAAATTGAAGTCCTCAAGTTTATTTTAAGTTTTAATTATAAATACACAATTTTTTTAATCAGTTTTCAATGCATATGATAAGAAATTAAGCTAATTACCTGCCAGTGAGTGTTTTCCTTACTTCCACAACAATATATATAATAGTTATAATCCCTGTGTAACATAACCTACATCACATTATCACACAATGGAATCTTCACTAAAAAGCACATTGTCAGAGCTAATGGAGGTATTCCAGAAAAGAATGAACAACTTCGAAGAAGAGTTGAGAAAATCTTCAAGTTCAACAGCTAGCACTTCTACGCTAGGTGCTGAATATGCCTCTTTTAAGACATTTGTGTGTGAAGCATTGACAAGTCTTCAAAAGCAAGTTGAGTTTCTTGCTCGTGACGTTGACTCAGCTGAGATGCGTAGCCGTAGAAAAATATTGCTGTTCCATGGTGTACCGGAAGCACCGAAAGAAGACATCACCCAGACTATTACGGAGGTATTTCGAAGCCGGATGAAATTTAACGATTGCTCTGCCTCGGATATAAAGCGTTGCCATAGAATGGGTCGACCAACAAGCCCTCATAAGCCGCGTCCCATCCTTGTGAAGTTTCTTGATGTGGCTGTACATGACAAACTTTGGTACTCAAAATCACAACTCAAGGGAACCGGAATCACTATCTCTGAGTTTTTAACAAGCCGCATGAAGCGTTTATGGCTGCTCGCGAAAAGTTCGGCATATCCAACTGCTGGACAAAGAAGGGCTGTATCTATGTTTTGGGGCCAGATGGTTCTCGTCATCGTGTTATAAGTATAGGTGATATAAACAAAATCGAATCCCGGGCTACAAGTTCGAAATCCACAGCCACAGTGAAAACTGGAGCGTTGAAAACCAAACGCAGTACAGCCAATAAAAAGTGATTATTCTTGAACATTTCTTTCTACTCAGCTTTGCAAAATGATACTTAATACTTAAACATTTTCTTCTCTCTTTTATCGTTTATCTTCTTATCTCTTTATACTAAGGATTTTTTTTCTTTTCTATTTTACAATTAATTATTTTTTATTTTGTTTGTTATTGTAAATATAACCTCAAAGTGTCAAAACTAAGTGTCAATGTCATGGCAATTTCGCTTGACATAATATTGTTGCGTTCCGTTTTACTTGAAGCTTTTTAATTATAACTTATTTTTGTTCCTTTTTTATATAACCTGTCTTTAAATTGTACTTTTAGTTTATCTTTAAATTTATATATTGCGGTCTAATTTAATTTAAAACTAGGTAAGTTTTAACTAAATACTCAACTGGTAGATGGTCATGCCTCACTTATTAAGCATTGAGATTGTTTTTTTTTGTATTTATTATTTCATTACTCATTTTACTAGTTTACATTTTTATTTTTATTATTATAAGTATTATTAATATATTTTTATATAAATATATTTATATTTTGTACTAAATTTTATATTTCACATTGTCATGTCTATTAGTGATGAAAACAGTGATTCTGATAACTATTACTCAGCAGAGAGTGGTGACGATGATAGCATTTCTGTTGACCCACTTATCAACACTCTTACAGCCAAATTTTCTGATGATCCCAGAAATTTTAATATAGTTCACATAAATGCCCAAAGTATTCCGGCTCACTTTACAGATATGCTGGCAACTTTCCATTGTAATAACATTCATGCTATCCTCGTTTCCGAGTCTTGGCTTAAACCATGTCTTCCTTCTTCTCAATACTCTCTACCTGGTTTCCACCTCATTCGAAATGATCGTACTTGGTGCGGTGGTGGTGGCGTGGCTATATACCTGATAAACTATATCCCTTTTACAATAATTGATACATCAACACAATCACCCCCATCTAATGCCGGCGAACATCTTTTCATTGAGGTGGAGCTTAGTCATACTAAGGTCCTACTAGGCGTGTACTACAGCCCCTCCTTACGTATTGATTTCTTTAATTCATTTGAAAATATCCTGGAAAATCTAACGCCTTCCTACTCTCATACTATAATAATGGGAGATTTTAATACTTGTCTTCTAAAGCAAGACTCTCGTTCTTCTCGCCTTCAATCTATTGTTAATTCCAATAATCTTTCCCTTCTTCCATTAAATGTCACACATCATTGTCCTAACACTGCTCCTTCACTTCTTGATCTTATTCTTGTTTTTCTTCTTCCAGTTATGTTACAAAGTTCGGCCAGTGTCCAGCTGATGCCTTTTCCTACCATGATCTTATCTTTCTTTCTTATAATGTTCGTTCTCCTAGAGCTAAGTCAAAATTTATTTTTCAGCGCAATTTTGGTGGTATGAAGGTGGATGATCTCTGTAAGGATGCTGCAAATATCGATTGGTCAATAATTTTTAATGCTAAGTGTATCAACGAAAAGGTCCAGCTCTTCACACATAAAATTATTGAACTTTATGATGTGCATGCTCCGGTCAGAGAAATTAAAATAAAACAACGCCCATCGCCCTGGTTAACAGAAGACATTAAATTACTTTTAGTAAAGAAAGCCACGGCAAAGACCAAGTACAAATTTAAGCCTACGGTCAGTAATTGGGAAAAGTACGTCTCAATTAGAAATAAATGCAATAAGGTGTGTAGGGACGCACAACGCCATATATTCACGAGTCTGTCCAGAATGGAGATCCAGCCAAAATCTGGAAATTTCTTAGATCAATGGGGGTTGGAAAATCACGCAATGAAATGCCCTTCAAAAATTTCAATATTGATTTGCTCAATAATTTTTTCTGTGCTTCGACCAATTTTGATGGTACTATGAAAAATAACACATTAAATGCTCTTTCATCAATTCCTTCCCCCAACTATCCCTCTCTGCTTGTGATGTTAAGAAGAGTATTTTATCTATAACTTCAAATGCAGTCGGCAATGACTGTCTTTCCCGTAAAATGATCCTTCCTATTCTTGATTTCCTTCTTCCTACTATATGTCATATTTTAAATTCCTCGAACACCATGGGCATATTCCCATGTTCCTGGAAAGATGCAAAAATAATTCCTTTACCTAAAAAACACAACCCTTCGTCCTTTTCCGATTTTCGTCCAATATCCATATTACCATTTCTATCCAAAGTTCTCGAACGCCTCGTACATAGTCAGCTCAGCACTTTCCTTAACAGTAACTCCATTTTAAACCCTTTACAATCTGGGTTTCGACCTGGCCACAGTACGGTAACAGCCTTGGTCAACATCACAGAGGATATAAGAACAGGAATGGAAAACGGCAAGTTAACGGTCCTTGCCTTGCTCGATTTCAGTAACGCCTTTAA
This sequence comes from Iphiclides podalirius, assembly GCA_933534255.1. Taxonomy (NCBI): domain Eukaryota; kingdom Metazoa; phylum Arthropoda; class Insecta; order Lepidoptera; family Papilionidae; genus Iphiclides; species Iphiclides podalirius. Next base: position 10,510,819 of record OW152826.1, read on the forward strand.
TACAGTTGACTTTGAGGTTTTGGATGGAATACTCAGGTGTCTTAACATATCTCCAACAGCAATTGATTGGTTTCGCAGTTACCTGTGTGGACGTCGGCAGCGTATATGCATTGAAGATACCTCTTCTTCGTGGTGCAATACCACTGCTGGTGTTCCACAGGGTGGCGTTCTATCTCCTTTACTTTTCTCAGTTTTTATAAACTCGATATCAAATAATCTTACTTCATCGTACCGCCTTTATGCAGATGACCTTCAAATCTACACTCAAGCTTGCACTGAAGACTTACATGTGGCTATAAAATGTATAAATGACGACCTGTTAAAAATTTCTGCATGGAGCAATGCACATGGTCTTAAGTTGAATCCGCTGAAGACACAACTTACAGTCATCGGTTCGTCTAGAATGCTGAGTAAGACGAATTTGCAACTTATTCCAAAAGTTAACTTTGACGGAAATTTAATCCCTATTAGTCAAACTTTTAAGAACCTGGGAATCCAGTTTGATAAAAATTTATCCTGGGGACCCCAGTTACAAGAGGTTAGCCGCAAAGTATTTGCCTCTCCAGTATCCTTGAGGAGATTACGTAATTTCTTACCAACAGCCACCAAAGTTGCTCTTGCTCAAAGTCTACTTCTCCCCATTCTCGACTATGCCGACGTCAGCTATCTGGATTTAACCGAGGAGCAACTTGATAAGCTTGAACGTATCCAAAATCTCTGTATAAGATTCATATTTGGCTTACGTAAATATGATCATGTTTCACATTTTCGTTCTAAGCTCAAGTGGTTACCCATTCGACTTCGCCGGAATGCTCATATACTCTCCCTTCTTTACAACGTTCTGTTTAATCCTTCGTATCCTTTTTATTTAAAGAAACGTTTCGAGTTTTTACACGAATCTCATCCACATCTTCTGAGATCATCAGAGAATTTGAAATTAAAAATACCTGCTCACAAAACAAATTTATGGCTAAGTCCTTTATGGTTCAAGGTGCGAAATTATGGAATGCCTTACCTCTGGAGGTGAGACGTGCTCAGTCACTTTCCACTTTTAAAAACCTTGTCAAGAGTCACTATTTGTCACTTTAAATCTGGTTTAGATACAGGATGTATTAACTATGTTATATATATATGTATATATGTTATGTATAAATATATATATTTATATATATATATATATATATTTGTTTTGTTATTTATGTACTCATTTATCTATTCATTTATTTATTTTTTACAACAAAGAATGTATTTATCTTATAAAATTTATAGAATTTTACCCACACCCCTAAAATATTCTTTTCATATTATGTCCATCCAAAGGTTGCCTGGAAGAAATTGCTTTAAGTTATAAGGCCGCCCATTGTACAACCCTTACATAATTGTTATTTTTAATGTATTCTTTTTACCATGGTGTGTGCAATAAAGAATATTCATTCATTCATTCACTTTAAGTGAGAGAAATTTATTGCTTCGAGATGGAAAGCATTATTATTAATATGAAAGCATATGAAACAACCTGATCAGGCTCATAGTTGCTAGTCTTTTTCGACCTATAGTATCACGAAAAAATTATACCTACATATTATTGATATACGTTGGCCCCCCACTAGGCAACGCTGTCCTGTTACGATATACAATTTAAAATTACATTATTTGCTCAGTCGACATCTTATATATTCATAAATACATATAACAAATTCAACATAATGGAGTTTAAGTTCTATCTAACGGTGGTAGGGCCACGCAGCAGCCTAGGCTGTTGCATGAATGGGCAGGCCCGTCCGGGTAAGTACCACGACCTCACAGAAGACCGGCGTAAAGTGGAAGTATGACAAATACTTTCGCGTTTCGTCTGGTGAGTAAGGTAGCCGGAGCCCAAACTTCAAAAGGTTGTCAACGCATCTGTAACCCTTGGGTGGGGCAGATGTCCATGGGCGGCGGTATTCACTTACCATCAGGTGAACCGTCTGCTCGTTTGGCAACTATCAAATAAAAAAAAAATCTTATTCACTAAATTTATAACTAAATATTTACAAAGAAATATTTAAAACCGTAATTTTTTTAACAGTTAATTATATTGATAGTATCTACTTTAGTACTACTTTTTTATGTGAAAAGTTGTCAAGCGAGCAGACGGTTCAAATGATGTTAAGCGAATACCGCCGCCCATAGACATCTGCCACAACCGAGTGCTGCAGATGGGTTGACAACCTTTTGAAATCTGGGTATGGGAATTTATGAACACAATTCATAAGCAAATGGATATAGAATCTAGCCTGGTTTTCATATAGGATACATGTTAGCCGACAATATTACTGCAACTTGAACTGTCCTTGAGGTCCACCATGGTATGAAGAACTTCATAACTTCCTTCGGAACCCAAGGACCGAAGCTAGAACTTGATAGATAGATAGAAGCTTGGTCAGTGGTGATAATGAAAAATAATTAAGCTTATTAAAATTTTCTCATATTACTGGTCACGTCGACACAGTCGTGCGAGCATTCGATAAATTTTAAAGATGTTTTTGAAATCGAAAAAGCGGAAAATTCCACCAGGGAAAAGCCGAATACAAATACAGTTATAACGGATATCTACACCAGGATAGGAGTTAGTGAATTAAGATTCATATTCACTTACGATTTGAATGCATTACACTACAGGTACTCCAGCGAACCAACACAACAGCGTGCAGCCAATAAATCTGTAAGAAGTAAATGAAAAATTTAATGTAGTTTAAGACTTAAATCAGAAACATACTAAATTATTCATCAACAAATACAATAACATAGAAATTAGTACTATTTTTATCATTTACTTTGTTAGCTGTTATCGATTAAGATTTATACGATACTAGCAACCCGCCTCGGCTTCGCAGGGGTGCAATGTATTATACATCTAAACCTTCTTCTTGAATCACTCTATCTAGTAAAAAAACCGCATCAAGATCCGTTGCGTAGTTTTAAAGATCTAAGCATACATAGGGACAGACAGACAGCGGGACGACTTTGTTTTATACTATGTAGTGATGATAATAAAGGAAAATCGAAATGTCATTAATTACATGATGATATTTTTATACAGGTTATTAATATTTTATATGACAACGCCATCTAATTTTTTTTTAAATGATATTTCATATAATAACTTTATTAATTACTAAATAAGATACCAGTTTCTAATACCATTCAATCTGAGAACAACCTGTGATCAGCTATTTAATTTTTTGGAATGTGTTCGAGAAGATTCTTATTTGGTGTTTTAATTGTAATAGTCAACCCATAACATAATCCTCGGTTTAGCGTTAAGAATTAGTTGAGTAAATAACATATTGTACACAGAAACTGGATGCGTATCAATTATTATCGGTAGGTGATAAAAAAATCCTATGACGGTTAGTTACCGAACGTCCCATGGTGCGAAGTCTATCGCTTAGCAACTGCGCCTACCGAGTTCTCAATTTCGATAGAAGCAGTCGAAAGTATTACTAGATATTACTGGAGATTCGGTATTCATCTATGACAAGTAGAAATTATTGTACAGTATAGCGTATTGTTAAGACTATTTAAATGAGAGTGCTATCCATCACAATTCAATAGAGAGGAGACGCGAAAAATAGGCACAATAAATTGTATACCTCGATCGTCGTTCTTTCTGGGGGGTCATTAAGTGAAATTACGTGAAGCTTGATTAATGACGGAAAATTCCAACGGCCGAAATGATGGTCGACGATTTTTCATCACCGCAAAATTTTCTAAGCGCTTTGATTAAAAAAACGATATTAATGGGATACCAATATGTAATTAAGACTACAAATATCAATAAAGATCACAAAATCAGTGTTTCTTAAAATGAAGTGGATAACCAACCCTGCTAGCAATATGTTAATATTACAGCTTAATAACTAGTTTAGAATAAAAATCCCGTGAAATCTTCTTGGAAAATGTTTTAAAGAAAAATACATTAAATAAACAGTAAAGTTAAAGAATAATGTTTAAGAAGAATGCGCAGTCCCTGGTAAAAATTAGAAACAAAACTGTTTGAATATTATTATTTAACCTTAGAAATTACAAGTTTACAATGAATGTGCTATTGATATGATGTTTTTATTTTACAAGTATAATTTTAAACAAAAAAAAAAAAACGACTTGAAACCGGAAACTAAAAAGCATTGTTGATAACTATAACATTTGAGGATTCCCCTAGATTTCTCTAGGATGCCATCATCAGATCCGGGTTTCCTTATCACGGTACCATAATTGGGATATCTCCTTTCCAACAAAAAAATAAACATCAAAATCGGTTCATAAACGACGAAGTTATCCGCGAACACACATAAAAAAATAAAAATATATACGGTCGAATTGAGAAAGCTCCTTCTTTTTTGAAGTCGGTTAAAAACTTCATATGTTTCGAGAAACTGACCCTCGTTTACTTTATAAAGTAGTTAGTCTATTAAACAACATTATAATCATTGCAATTGGATTACCAACATAACCTAAATTACTGCAATATTAGTAAAAAGCGGTTAATGAAATTGATTATGAAAATTATGTAAAAAAATTACATCGGACACATCGAAGTATTGATTAATTGTGAGACTGACGCGTTGGCAAATAACCCAGATTGATGGACGAGTGCATCGGCTGCTGCCTGTTTTTAAATTTGGCAGTAGTGCCGTACTATGTTGTCAGAAATGGCAGGATGAGGGCAGGCTATTAAATAAGGAGTAATACGTAAGCCAGGATTGCTTAATAATCCGCGACTATTTTTGATACAATTTTAACATTCCAACAATTAATTAAATCTTTATAAATTTCTTTATTTCATTATCGTAGTAGATCAATGTCCGAGCGCTCGGCTTTAATTCTATTAACTCGAGTAACCTGAGATCGATGCCCGGTGCCAGCAGCACTGAAATTGTTAATTTTAAGTGCTCAATTATCACGTGCTCAGCGGTGAAGGAAAACATCGTGAGGAAACCTGTATATTTTCGAAATATTAACAAAAAAAAATATTTCGAAGACATGTCAAGTCCGCCGCGTGGTGGACTATGCCCTGATATCTGTACAGAGGAGGCCTTTGCCCAGCAGTGGGATATGTAGATACAGGGTGCTACTTTTACATTCATCCCATCATAACAATACTTGGGCGAGTTGTTAGAAACACCTACAGAAAATTCAGAGTTGATAAGGCGCTATAGATGTACTAATAAATGCTGCAAACAGTTCTAAGTTCAAATATTCCGAACCGTAGAAAAACTATCAGCGAAGATGAATATTGCATGTCGAGAGAAAAAGTAACGGATGATGAAAGGCTTCTTTTATGGCGTGTGTAATATTATACTGAAATTTAAAATATAAATTAAAAGGCATATTTATAAACAGGACAAAATTAATTTTGTTCTCTATAAAGCTTTAGTCTATAAAGCGGACAACGTGAACCTACGGCTCGTGTTGGGGAACGACACAGAAAATTGTCTATCAGCGTGTAGAGCGAACAATTCGTTGAGTAATCAAGCGCACAAACGCTCGATTGACAGCGAAATAACTTTGGCCTATTCGACGGCTTGCCCTCCCGGGTCAAACGTAAGTTGAGGAAGTTAACTCGTGCCAATATATGCATGTGGTCTAGAAGTTTCGATAGACCCTTTTGTCAGTCGACATCGCTTACGATATCATGTACGAAATATCTTTTTCGTTTCGTCGTTTTTTATAGTATCAGTAAGAGAGTAAAGTAACTCTAATGACTCAAGTAACTGACTATTAGTTAAATAATCATTGTCAGATTTTGAATTTTTGTGTAATCTTATTTACGCATATTGATTAGATCGATGGTTTAATAGTAAAATAAATTGCTACTACATTATGCCATATTTTGCCAGACTACCCGATTAGACCCGAGTGTATAGTGAACCTGTCTCTTCTGCCAAAGGGTGTGGGTTCGATTATTCACCCACTACTGGAAAAATAGTTGGTGAAGAACATAGTATAATCAGGTACCTGGGTCAATATGACTTGTATCCCTAGTACAAATAGATGTCCTATATAGATAATGTTGTGTAAAAATATCCAAAAATAAGTCAAAATTAAATGTGTACCGTTCTAAGTTATTTTTATTAAAACCTTTTTTTATTGAAACCAAAGTGTGAGATACAAACAACTATTAGCACTATCAACTTCCCAAAAGGTATACTTTCGACGTTTAGAAGAGAACGTTGCCGCTGCACTTTTAAATAAAACCCAAAGGGGTACGCCAATACAAAGCATGTGTTTAAACAGTTTTTATTAAGGGGTTGCAGTTAATTTAAGACAGGGCTGCTTTTGTACTACATTTCTCAATAAAATCTTTAATGTCATTTCATCATTATAAAATGTACTTATATACAAACGTGGATAAATTCGGAGATGCGCAAAAGAGATTCATTTGATTTACTATGTTATGATTACAAATTCGATTCGCCACTTACTCAAGTGTAATCTTATAAAGCATAATGATTTTCCCCGTCTTTCGTTTCAGATTTAGCACTAAAATTTTTACGCTTGTGTTAATTTCATTAATTCGCACTGGAAGGAAGTTCTCTAAAGTTTGTCTCCTAAAACAATTTCCAGTTTGTTTCAAGACGGACCCAAAATAACGATGACAAAATTAGGAAGTTAAATTGTTCGAAATGGAATGCTTTTCGTCCTCTTTGTCTCGTTTATAATATTGTAACGTATTCGGGAGCGTCATTTAACATTTGTTTTTATTACATAAAAACCGTAAACAGGCCGTTTGAAGGTTAACATCTGTAGTATTCTTCTACTGTTAGTTTCTTCCATGACTCATAATCGAAAATCGACCTGGGGCAAGATGTTAGAGAAATGTTTGATCCTTTAAGACTTGAATCGACACATTTAATCAAATAAGGCATTTGGCGACAAATAATAATTATAAAGTGTGTTGCTGGATGTGCTGGCTGGCTCGGACGATTCGATTAAACACCTAATGTGACATACGTCATTATTTTTGCGCTCGGCTGCTGCTTTACTGTGAAACAATAAACCGTGATCGCAGTGTATATCATTGTCTCCCGAGGATTTGATCAGAATGTTCTTTTTAATGATCAGAATGATCAATTCAAAGAGTTTAACAATCCTTTTGGCAACTCAAATAACATTTGAAAATTCATTTGACAGCTGATTAGTCGACTTCTACGATGATCAGTGTTTCAGTAACCGGGCGTAAGTCCTGCTAATTTGTTTTAAGCCAAATGATTGGTTCTAAAGTATATTGTTAGACAATCTGGAGAAAGATATGTAGGTGCAGGCAAGTTTATGGTGGTGTAGGTTAAACGCGGCGTATAAAACAGGTCATGCCTACGACAATGTATATGCACCTATTGTGCCTAAGCAATTTATCCCAAATGCGAAGGTTGAAAATTTTCTTTTACACGCAATAGTGCTTTGCCCAATTCTACAGTGATAGCCTTAAGTTATTTAAGGGAGGTAAATATTAAACTTAGGTGATTCACCAGACCATATGAACTTTGAAGAAGGGAAAGAATTAGGATGATATCGAAAAGAGTGATTATTACTGTCGCTATATTTTTTCTTCAAATATTTATAATAAATACACCAGTTACTTCGCCTAAGCTTATGCTTAAGTTTAAAGCTCTTTTCGCTAAAGTTTACCACAAAAAAATTCATTCATAGCAAAGTTTAAAGACTACTTTAGTTTACCAACTTGACTGAGGTCGATGAACATTTCTTTGGCATATCACTGCGACAACAGTCGCGATCTTAAGGTTATAAATTCTTTACTGTCACATTGGAAAGTCCGATCGCCTATTTAATATTCCAAATAAAAATCAAAAAGTCTGAAATTTTCACGGATTCAACCTTTCATAATTTCCTCGCATAAATCTTTTTAAAACATTGTTTTGATTACTCTTTAGTTCATTATAAACCATTTTTTTATTAAAACTTGATAAAAGTGCCTGAGAAATTTCAGTGTACATAACCTGTTTCTCTCTCGCACCACCCCGGCCACAAGGCCAAAGCACTCCTCAGATAGTGCCCGCAAACGATATGGACTAACATCGAATCTGCATCAGATAGATTGGAAAGTGCAATGGAGAACCGAACAAAAACGCAGTAAACACATCCACCAATCATTCATCAACATTGACCGCATAAAGCTTTTCCATGAGTACAGAAAAAATTCATTTATTCTTAATGAATATTCATTTATTCTTAATGAATATACCTTATTGCCTTGTATGTCTCATTTAAACAACTTTGGTCTATTGCTGGGAACTTTCACGTTTTTTAAATGTGTCACGAGTTTAATATGTTGAAAAGCGATTGATTTTAAAATTCTAAATAATCACTTTTAATAAATTTGAAAATATCCCAGCGTGTATTATTAAAACGCAACGATTATCATATAAATTTTATAGGAAACTACAATGCTTGAATGTTTGTTTTCGACATCGCATTAGAAAACTCTAAAATTATCAGTGTTTCTCTACTATATTATGCACGAATTATATAAACCTTCCTCTTGAATGAGTCTATCCAATAAAGAAAACAAGAGATAGAGTGATCCATTCAACAGCATCAAAATCCGTTGCGTCGCTTTAAAGATCTAAGTATATATAGGGACAGACAGACAGCGGTACGACATTGTTTTATGCTATGTAGTAATATACATTTCAACTGTAATAAGATAAAAATATTATCACTATACAGACTCCGTACATCTAATGAAGAAGTTGTAACGGTAAACGACTGGATATTTTTCGCCAAAATCCGCGAAAAACCAACTCGCCCTTGGGTCAACAAAAACTAATTGAGGGATGCCCGAATAAGCCGGCTCAGATGTTTTTCAGCTAATAGCCCCTCAGAGTTCTTAATGTTTTTTTTGTAATTAATTTATTTCGTTGAACATTAATTTTATAGCGCCGGTATGGATATCTGATATTATTGTTAATTCAGTTGTTATTCATTGAAAAATTTGCATTATGAATGATGTAGGTATATAACGATGGATTGGACGGTTCCAAAATAGAGACATAATTGTCTCTCTGTGTGATGTGAACATAAAATACAATAAATTGCGTATATTATGTTATTGTTATTATCATATATATCGCTATGAATTTACTATTTTAAAAGTGAACAAAACTCTAAAAAAAAAAAAGAGGAACTGAGTGTGAAAAATAAAACAGTTCGTTGACTTCGCATGATCCTGGCTGATAAACTACCGATATTTTTATCTGCGTACTAAACGGCTTTCGAAACTACATAAAAGCATCCAACACGAACATCGATTAATCCACGATAGCTCTAAACCGATATGATGGAGCAGTTTTGCAGGAGCTAGTAAACAATAAATCGGCCATAGGCTCGTTTAAAGTTTGATTAGTGAGGCAGGCAAATAAGAAATCAAATCATTTATCAAGTAAGAAAAATACATTTCGTCTATCGATAGTTTTTAAATCTTCCACCGTTTCGTAATGAGGTTCCTCAAATTAAGAAGAAAAATAAAAATCTCCTCTTCTCTTTTCATTTTTTTTTCTGAAAATGTTAAAATACTATACATATTTTAGAAATAGCTTGGGAGCGATCAACTTATTCCCAGGGGTTAATTTAATGTAATGTATTAACCGGAGGTCTAAGGGAATTGAAGTTTCATATTAATAGATAATTATATGTATTAATTTGTATGTTATCTATTCGTCTTTATCAAATAAATGCGTTAATCTGCCTTGATTATAAGTTAATTATTTGAATCAGTTTTAATAAATAATATAAATCATTCATTTACATTTAATTCTTAGCAAGTTAACTTTCTGTTCCACAATATTAATTTTAATTTTGGCTTAGTCTCGTAGTAACATGAATACATAAATATAATTGCATTTTTCTTTCTTAAGATGTAGCTTGGTAGAAATAACATCCTATCTGATTTTGACTATTATTTTTTTGTTTCCTTAGGTCCATATTAATGTTTAACACATGAGAAACGCAAATGATTGCGAACTTGTTGGTACAAGCCTCATTTATATTACGTGTATGTTTCGTTTGACCCCTCGAAAAGTCTACTATGCCTATGTTTACGGAACAGACAGAAATGTCAAAAAAACTTTTCAAAATCGGGGTATTTTTTTACGTGGGAAAAATTCTTTCTGGACCACTGTTTTGCCGGTACGCAGCAGGGTTATGTGAGAGTTTCCGACGAATACGGAGGTACCCACTAAAAACCCACGTTGCACCTGCGCTGTCTGTTGCTGTGCGCTTTTCTGGGGACACAGGAACACAAAACAGCAATCTTCCGCGAACCCTAGCGCAACTGAGGCCTGCTTAGGCCTCATCTGAGAAGTTGAGAAGGCCTCACCTGTTCATTCCTATTTCCAGGTATTAGGACAAACGGGGATAATGTAACCCAAAACGGATCTGAGAACGCAATATCGTTTCACACAATGCCGACCGCATTATATCGACCGCGTATAAGACGGTGTATACACCGGCGGAGCGTCACACGAAACGTACGCCTTTGAACGTTCCCGCTCAACCAAAAATTTATCGCGTCGCATAAAGCCGCCGCGGGAAGCGCAGCGTCACAAAGTGCTTCGAGAATTCACCGCTCAGAATTTGACGCCTTTGTTGCATACCTGCGCGAATTGTGAACGCTTACGCCTGGCAACGGGCGCTTTCAAAGCGCCATAAACTTAGGTGCATCGTGAAAGGCGTATCAATAATTTGAAATGCCAAACGCTAACGGCCTCATATAACTCGTAGAACTGAAAAGCGTTGAGGAGGAAAGGTTCTCGAGTGGCAGCCTCGTACTGGCCATCGCAGTGTTTGACGTCCCCCCACTCGATGGAGTGACGACCTGTGCAAGTGTGCGAGAAGTCGATAGATGCAGGTGGCTCAGGATCGTGCTGGCAGTCCGACGGGCAGGTCTATGTTCAGCAGTGGACTCAAACAGGCTGAAATGATGATGATGATGATGAACGGCTTCCCGTGTGCCATAATTTATTCTATGGTAGGGCCACGCAGCAGCCTCGGCTGTTGCACGAATGGGCAGGCCCGTCCGGGTAAGTACCACGACCTCACAGAAGACCGGCGTAAAGTGGAAGTATAATACTTTCGCGTTTCGTCAGGTGAGTTAGGTGGCCGGAGCCCAATTTTCAAAAGGTTGTCAACGCATCTGCAACCCTCGGGTCTAGCAGATAGTCTTTGGGCGGCGGTATTCACTTAATATCAGGTGAACCGTCTGCTCGCTTCGCAACTTTTCACATAAAAAAAAAATAAACTAAGAAGGTGGAGTAAGCCATCGCGTGTTTTCGCGAAGACCTCCCTGGACAGAGGAGGCTCTTAGCCGCATAAGAATCTCGGAACTTTTCCTATTTGAGCTTAGAGGTTCAAACAAAAATAGGCATAGAAACTGAGAAATTACGTTTAAACTGGGTAGGTAATAGTAGTGTAACAACTAAGCTGTAAGAATTTAAGCGACTTCCGACTCGTGACAACAGTTTGAATTAATATTTTTCATATCTTATTGTCCTAGCCATTCAGCCACTATACTAGCTTAATTTAATGTCATAACTTTGAGTATCATTCAATGAACATTCATTAACGTAATTGTTTTATATGCCCATAATTATAAGTGCTGACATGTACGCATATTCAGAACAAATGTATTGGGTATAATTGCTCAGTGTAACTTCTTAATTAATCTAGCGGACCGGACAGATGTTGTCCTGGACACACGAGTTAAATTCGAATTTCGAAATTTAATAAAATTGTAGTGGACCGAATTGTGAATCTAAACCATTCTCGAATCAAAAGAATTAATAGCGGTTAAGGAGGAGTTCAGTGACATAAACACGAACAGTAGAATATTATATATATATATAAAGAAGATGAAGACATGACAAATTAAAAGTTACCAAAATTATATACACCTTAAACATTATGAAGTAAAACGAAAAAAAAAATATGTGCAATGAGCTATTAAAAGAAAAAAAAAAAAAAAAAAAATTTCACCTAAGAAAACATTTAAAAATTTTGAGCCCGATTCTTATTTTCACTAATTGATACAGAAAATTAATAGGACAATTTGAGCATTAGGATGCAAAGAGATAGTGCTATATAGGCTTGTGCCCATGATGTAGTCATCATGACCGAGTTTTGAAGATTTCGTCTCGCGGGCTTGGTATTAAAATTCTCTGGTATTTCTAATAGTTAATCCACACATAAGATGAAAGCTTTTACACTGCATGATCATGTTTTTGGATGTGGGACAAGAAGTGCAGATGGAAGCTGTAATATTTCTTGTTGAAGTTAGGGTGGTATGCGGTCGGGCGCGATTTCATTATATACGTGTTCGTACTCACAAACGGGAACGAGGTTCTGATCAAGAATGATAATTCCTGCTTCGATCTGGAAATATATTTCGATAAATATAATAATATTTTGTTATTTATAATGTGAAGAAAATTTATGGACAATGGATCTGTCTCCTGCGGCAGAGGATTCGATCCCTACTACTGGAAAAATATTTTGTGATGAACATAGTCTTTTTCCAGTATCTGGGTATTTATATATCTATAATATGTATTTATTTACAAAAGAAAATTATATTTAGGTATGTTTTACTTAACTTGTATCCATAGATTGTTTAGTTTTGGACTAGAAGAGATTTTCTAAAGGACATTCTTGTTCGCAGGAATAGCAGTGTTTTTTCATACTTCATAAATTGTAGTTTCTCTAATAGATGGGATGAAATCAATTATTACTGAAATATTGATGAAGCTAAACAGTATTCAAAACATTATTTAAATCAATAAATGCATAAATCAGTCCGATAATGAATATTTTTAACAATGGCTAATGGCTCCAAAATAAAAAGTTATAAACATGAGATGTTATGTTCATGAATAAATGACGTTCATGAACATAATTAGATGTAGGAATGCATGAAGATTAAAGACGTAGATTTAAAACAACGTGGTTAGAAAGCTTTACATAACCTCAGAATTAAAGAACAGAAAAATCAAAAATTTTACAGGATTACCAGATAATAATAAAACTTATTAAAATTTGCAGCATGCAAGTTACATAGATGTATCTATACAGGGAGATTTTTTGAGAAGTGCCCAAATTTACACAAGAGGTTCAGACTCAGAATATAATTTTACTGTGAACTTGTGTGCGTGTTAGTTATAAATAATCGCGCGTAAAATAAACGAGTTGCGTATAAATGACGCACTTTTTTAGATAAGTTCAAATAAATATAATTAATTACTTAAGAGTGATTTTAAATATTTATCATTTTTATACAACATTATTTATAGATTATTTTACAGATTTTTTGAATTTAATTAAAAAAATGGATACACTTAGAAATGCCACCCTGTATAAAGTCTATATATAAAAACAAAAACAAAACAACGCTCATACGCAAGGTCATTCATTAGTATAGCAAAAAAAATCTAAAACCCTGACCAACCAATCATGGACGAGCCAAGACTTGCACGCTAAAAGTTTCCTTTATATCACGCATTACAAACGAAAGCGTTGCTCGTTAGTCCTAACTAAATATTTTACAGATTTCCGTTTCCTATTTCATTAATATTTTCGTGCGAACCATCTATGACAAATATTGTCGTTGTCCGGTGCAGAACTTAAACGAATTGTGTATAATTCATTTTTTAAATATGTATACAGGTTGGGCTAAGAATATTTTTGTCATTGTCTTCTTGTTCTATCTCCTGCCCGTATTCCATCTAGATGTGGTAGGCACAGCATTATATCATCCTGGGGGATGAGCACCCAGTTGCGGAACAATTATATGTGTGTGGAAATCGAACCCTCGGCCTCAGGCGAAGAAACCAATAGCTTTGCATCCGCGGTATATTCACTTTTTTTCAATGTGTTATTTGAAATTAATATTAATAACGTCCGCCACTTATAGAAATTTCGCTCGCCCGCTCCCTAACCAACGTCATGTATTTCTTGTATTTATATTGAACCAAATTTAGTAAAATAATTGTAATTCTAAACAATTATGAAAAAAAAATTCAATATAAATTCGCCCTGCGTATGGTATATGATATTTAATGTATTCATAAAGCGATAATTGAATTTAAAATTATTATTGTGTTAAAATTTACACTGGAGGCTTGTGTATTTTGAATAATTGTTGATTAACAAGTGCATAAAGTCAACGTAGCTGCATTCAATTATATTTTATATATTTTTGTCTATTTCGTTGTTTCTTTGAGTTATTCTAATATTTAATTAAAACACCAGGTTTAAGTTACCCCATTTCAATAAAGACAACTATTTGTATGACCCGCAAATATTTTTTTGGGAATTAAAATAACTAGAATATGTCGATCATGATCGATCGAGAGGACGCTGACATGCGGATGAGACTGCAGTATCCATGTGATGGACAAGTGTGGAAGAATTAGGCCTTGCTTCAGTGAGTGGCCAGACACCCCTTTAACTGTGGTAGGGCCACGCAATAGTTCGCTGTTGCACGAATGGGCAGGCCCGTCCGGGGCAGTACCACGACCTCACAGATGACCGGCATGAAGTGGAAGTATTATACCTTGGCGTTTCGTCTGATGAATGAGGTAGTTGGGGCCCACTTTATTAAAAGGAGGCAACGCATCTGCAACCCTACGGGTGTTGCAAATGTCCATGGGCGGCACTTATCACTTAACATCAGGTGAACCGCCAGCTCGCTTGCCAACTTCATACATAAAAAGAGCGTTCTAACCTCTCGAAGAACCAGCTAACGACTGTGCATAAACAATACATTTCAATTAGCCCGCTTCACGGCAGCGTGTGGATCGGCCGTGTTAAGTGATAGCTTCTACTGCCCTTTGCGCTTCCATGCGCGTAATTGCGGCCGCATCTAGCGCGTAAACATTTCACGCTGGTTTATATTGTGGTGTTTCCTATCGATTCGCTTCTAATTGTTTCAATATCCAAAAGGATGAAAATCAGCTGGAAAATGTTTGATTACAACGAACTAAAAATCTATGGCACAAACATTTAAACATATACACCTTAATATCTTCTGTGTCTCATATCAGTATATATGGTATATCTCATATGGCTTTAAATGAAAAAGGAAAGATTTCCACTAACGACTGTTTTCCACATTCTATCTGTAGATTTGGTTACTAGCGATAGGTATTTTATATTGGTTACTTCAAATCTATTTCCAGTAACCAAATCTACAGATAGTTATAGAAAAACCGGCCGTAAATAATCACTTTACGCGTTCATCTACTTATCATCAACGGTCAAATGTTATCTTATGGGTAAAAAAACAACTCATATGTGATTTGATTAGTATGTTGGAACTATTGAAGGCAAAACGCAGTTCTAAAACACCCAGCACTCACACACACACAGTAAAAAACAGGAACATCTTGCGCACAACAAATAAAGGCGAGCGCACAAAAGAGGCGACGGACTGAACATGAGGTTAACGGTCGAATTTAATACAAATTCTGGACGTAACAGTGCATTACTTGTATTCAGCGGGTAGTTACAGCACCAGCTAATAGAAATAGCTCTTGTGCGACCAAGTCGGCGCTCAGTGATGTGCGCGGTATTAACTGCACTTGCAGTCTACGTCTACCATGATGGCAATACCACTGATGTTTTCTTTACTACTAAGATTTACGTAATACTATGCGTAAAATTAGAACTGCTACGTCTGCTACTTTGACGTCCATAACTAGTCCAGTTTCGAAGTTCAATGCAATTAAGAAATAAGCGATTTAGAAATTATAAAGAGAAGCCAATTAAACAATCATCGGCAAAATGCGTCGATTGCCTCGTGAGAAGCCTTCTTAGCAAACTGGTTTAATAAGTTTTCATCCAAGACATACCACCATATAGCGACAATATACGTAAGATCCAGTAGATCAGTGGGGTGCGCAAAGATTTCAGATAGGGTATGCATTCAAAACTTACTAATTTCTCCAAGTGATTGATGACAACATAACAGGTCACCTAAATGATATCCAAAGTGGACTTTGAAAAGGATGTGATAAGGAAAGTTTTGCTTCACTTTAACTAAAAAAATTATAATATTACCGTAACTCGTGGGTTTGAGTGTTTTGGGGCACGTTTGTATGGGACGCCAGGGTATGCAAAGCTTTTTGCTTGTATAGTAATAGTAATTAGCGGAAATTATTTTTGTTTTTTGGGCAAGTGGACGAAAAGATTTGCGCCGTCGCGGGAACTGAACTCGTGTTTTCCGGAATCGTGGCGGGACGCTTTAAGCACTAAGCAAAACGGCTGGTTATCGCACCGGCGAAAATCACAACGTATTCTCACTTGGTACATTGTTTTTTTGCATTCTTAACGAATGCTTGGCGCATCTTGCACAGTGGCCACGTCGCTCGAAGAACTGATGACCGATGGGAAAGAAAATTTCTCGAGTGGTTACTCGGAAGTCGTAAGGTTGTAAAGCCTCTTACTACTGCACCGACGACATTATATGATTATAAGAGTCACGATTAACAGGTTGATGCAAATGGCAGAGTCGTGACGTCAAAGGGCGAAACTTTTGTTGTTGCACAGTGGACGTCTTCTGGCCGATGATGATGATGTAACTTTACTCAGCCTAGGGTGGAAACACGAAATTCCTGGTTCATATACGATCAGTTACAACACATAATGACTTAATAGAATAGATCAACATTCATTTAACCAAGATTCCAAAAAGTAAGTAATGACGATTGAATTAATCTGAAGAAATAATTTAATAGATTGGTGTGTTTCACATATATTTCAGGTTGATCGAATTTGCGAAGATTCTTCGGTAGAAAATGAAATTTTATTTTTAGTGCTACTTTGTCTTGGACAAGTCCCCCTTTGGAAATATGGTTTTGTGGCTTAATATGTTCGGAAATTGTTTCTTCGTTCGGCAGCATCGAATTGGCGTAGATTTATTTATTAAATTTCACAGTAGAAATAGGCAAAGATGTGAGTGTTTTTAATGGAGAAAATTTATACAACGTTTATATAAACGTAAGAATAATTTTTGCTTAATTATCTGCTGTAGTTTTAGTTTTGTATTATTATTTTTGTTTTCATCATAATAGCTTATTTTTTATTTCTTGTGTTTTATTGCCTTTTTGATGCCTACTTTGTTGGTGTTCAATAAGTAAAAAGGTATAAATAGTTTATTCAGTGCACAGAACTTCAGTTGCAAGGCCAAGGCAATAACATAAATCAAACTTTTTACATACGTATTTAGTTTCATATTGTTTTATTACCATTTTTCATTTGGTAAGTGGCGTCACATCTTTATATACCGTCGTGAAATAAAAATGACGCTGGACTATGACCATTCCAGACGTCTCAGGTATGTCGTAAACGTAACGAAGTTACGTTCGTGTCTCTCGTAGCTTATTTACGTCATTCGTCGAGACACGTTCGCCGTATAACGGACACTGATACACCGGTAATAAATCTTATATCAAACCATTCCTTGAGTTTAATCTTTATTTAGGTCCTTACCTAGCCAGTACATCGTTATATATAGACTGGCCGACAATGACTCCGCTGTTTTTCCGGTCTATGTATTTATTAATAGAAGTCCTTTGAAGGCCTTTCCTATAACAGCACCTTATGAAAAGGTCATTGTAAAGTTCAAACTTCAAACTATGAACTTCAAACAAAGTTCAAGATCTAATCGTACTCATTGTAAAGGTGAAACTACCGTAATGGCCTATGTAATAGCGTAATATTAATCGTAACATAATTTTCAATGAAGTTTGAGTTATAATATTGATAATTTTTTTCCTGTAATACTATTAATATCTTTCCATAATAGATAAGAACATATATATTATTATTATAATTTCCGATAAAATATATGCATGCAGGATAAAAGCTAGTACGGCGACCCAATTGGCTTAGTGTATACTGAGCCTGTATCTTGCGCCAGTGGATGTGGGTTCGATCCTCAATATTGCCAAAACATTGTGTGATGATCATAGTTTCTAGTGTATGAGTGTGTATATATCTATATATATTTTAAAAAAAGAAGAAAAAATGTTTAAGTATGTTTATCTGTTACCTAGGACACATTGGACAAGCTTTGCTTAGTTTGGGACTAGATAAATAGATAGTTTTAAAAAATATGTCGTAAAAACATTTACATTTACTTAACAACAACGTAGAGTAGTAACCCAGAACAAGTTTATTTAGGTTATTGTATCCGCGACTTATTAATTTAGAAGAATAAAACAAAGTAATTTCGGTTTTTTCAGTCCCCTCGATTACGGCTTATTACATTACGCATAGTAACTAGAAAATATTATACCCTATCAAGTGTAGAATCGACCGCTAGTTTATAAATTCGCGAAAATTCCACAAGTTTCCATCTGAGCGTCGCAGATCTAAATGATTTATCGAGTTGAAGAGGAAACGGGCGTCGTGAATCATCTCGCGCGGCATCCGAGGCGCCGTTAGTTAATTAAGCGTTCAAACTTTTAACCGCATCCTATCCAGACTTGCTGTTAGTAATGTACAAGTATCCGTGTGGGTGTGCATAGGTCGATAGGTGCTAACATTTCGAAACAACAAATGGGACTGAGATCCGTTGCCGAGATTCGAATCCAAGCTCTAGGACTACGCTAATCTTTGGAGCGCTTAGCTTGACTACTTTATTAGCAACACGTATGATTGATTGCAGAATCAAGTCTTGGAGTTTGTTATATTTATGCTTATATTTCTACATATACTAGGTACATAGCGTTTTGATTCTATTCTTATATTCGGATGTTTCGATGACTTAGCATGCATGGTCATGGGGCAGGTCAAAATAATTTTAAGACATAATCCATAATAGTTTGCACTATTTAAAGTCAAATAAGACGGTAAAGAATTGGCCAAAGCTTCTTTCTCCATTATTTTTCGACAGCGTTATATTTTTATACCCTAAATAAAAGAATATTATCTTTTAGTGAGATATTATTTCTTACGTATTTAAGCAGCAACGTACATTTTTAACAATTGTAGAGAATTTTAGATCACGATTCGTTATGTAACATGCTGTTTATAATTATGACTATTTATTATCGTTCATGTACTAAGCTGCAAAACTCATAACTGTCTACAAAATCAAATTTCAATTAAACAGTGCCAACAGTTGGAACGAGATAGCCAGAACATTAATTAGCTTGTCGCCAGCGTTGGAGTTGTATAAATACTCAGCGACGCTGCAGAATGGAGTGAACCAAGTTTATATATACACACAGTAATGTATCATAATTCAGACATGCAGACAAATAAACCGAGCCACTTGCTTGATTGCAATGATAGACGCTTCATTATAGCGAGAGATATTAAATGTTATTATTGAATATTCAGCCATCTTATCTTAAGATACATAATTTACCAAAAAACAAAAATACCGACCAAAGCTCGGTCCTCCAGGTACTATCACATTATATGACATTCCAATTTGATAATTGACACTTTTAAACCGTTTTTACGGTGGTAGAGCCACGCAGCAGCCTCGGCTGTTGCACGAATGGGCAGGCCCGTCCGGGTTAGTACCACGACCTCACAGAAGACCAGCGTAAAGTGGAAGTATGACAAGTACTTTCGCGTTTCGTCTGGTGAGTGAGGTAGCCGGAGCCCAATTTTCAAAAGGTTGTCAACGCATCTGTAACCCTCGGGTGTAGGTGTGAGATTTCGCTGCAACTTTATCTAGACACAATTAGTCTAGGTCTAGGGCGATTCGTCGTCAGGCATCAACGCTCGTGTGTCGCTAAGCAGCTATTTGTTCGGTAGCAGACGGTTACACGGTTTCGAAAATTCGTCCGATATGTTTGCTTATTTACTTCTTACAATATACACGAGGACGATTATCATTGAGTCTGTAAACAGTATTTATATACAAATATATTAAAATAGTCTATAAATAAAAATATTAGGGAAGATCTTTGTACTTAAAAATACAATAAGGTATTGACGCAAAAACATCGTGGTGTAAATACTAAAAGGAAAAAGTAACATGAATCCATAATCAGAAGCGGGAAAGTCATTTCAGGTCATATTTATATGATCGAGGGCGAAGGGAGCGTCGCGACACGACTCGTATTAATTATGTTCGCAACATACTTGCAATCTCCATCTGCCGGATATTAAACGTGAGATGTAATAAATTGAAATACGTCACATTCTACGAGAGAGAAATCAGAGATTCGTTTACATCGACCAATTCTAGAGCGGTAGCAATAAACTTACCTAAATTACTGTGGAAAGATGAAAAATAATAGTAGAAAAAGTAAATAGTTGCAGTAAAAGTTAAAATTCGACAACGAAGAGCCAGATCAAGCTAGACAACGAGGAGAAGTAAAATTGCTACAATTAAAATTTCACTACATTTGATGTAGTGTCATAATCGCTTGCTAACGGTAGGTAAAGGTCACTATGTCGATGTGTATAAAAGCCCTATCACTCACCCAGCGACTATCATAGTCATTTTTGCATTTAGCAGGCGGTTCACCTGATGTTAAGTGAATACCGCCGCCCATGGACATTTGCTACACATCTGAGGGTTTGCGTTGGGTTTGCGTTGACAAACTTTTTGGAAATTGGGCTCCGGCTACCTCACTCACCAGACGAAACGCGAAAGTATTTGTTATACTTCCACTTTACGCCGGTCTTCTGTGAGGTCGTGGTACTTACCCGGACGAGGCTGCCCATTCATGCAACAGCCGAGGCTACTGCGTGACTCTACCACCGATAAAGACGGTACACAACTTCGTAAATGCATGTGGCTATGCAGGTCCACGAGTACAATTCGGATTATCTTATTACGAGTACATAAGAAAATAATTTATATCTAAACCTTCCTGGAGGGTTTTCGGTTCTGATAGCATGACTCGAGCTGCCGATCCTGTAGTCGAACAGCTAGAGTTCTCTTGGGTAACTGGCGAAGGACTTCGAATCTTCTTAAAATCTTCTTATTATACGCCATTATTAGTGCAGGTCTAAGCAGAGGCTCTAATTGTTGTAGACGCGTAGCATAATTTTTTGCTTATTATTTCTTTCCAGATGGAATTTTCAGAATATGCCTGGAAGCTTAACAAAGAGATATGTGCAATTATTTTTAATTATCTGACTAACTAGCACAATGTTGTTTTCTAATCAAGATCGAAGAAACAACTAACGTCTGCGTATTCTTCTAAAGTACAGCAGACTATAATAACGTGAGACTTGGTCCTAAGTAAACGTTCCTCCTCCTCATAGACCGTATGGAATTTGCGAATATAAACCAAATATTATTTAACAATTCTCTAAAATGATTTGGACCGCGACTGAATGTAATTTTTATGTAAAATATATATTTGTTCACAGTTTATGATGATACGCTATTTAGCGTAGCGACGTACAAATCATGTTATATATTAATAATAACCAAATATTACACACGATTAAATGAAGTCATACGTTATTATTTCATAAGTCTGCACGGGTTAAATAAACCCCCAAACATCATGGGAGAAATTGATTTTGCAAATAATTGATCCGAATAATTCATGATCATCATAATGATGCTTGGTAGAAGGTCGGGATTAAAAAACTATTTTACAAATAAGGCCTCCCCCTTAGAACGCCGAACACACTTTGCCATTTTCATCCACTGGTTACCACTCAAGAATTTTTCTATCCATCGGTCATCAGTTCTTCGAGCGACGTGTTCTGCCCACTGCCACTTCAACTTGCAAATCTGGAGAGCTATGTCGGTGACTCCGGTGAAACTCAGAGCATAGCTCTCTCCATAGCTTATTGTGTGACTCTGACGTCCGGTTTCTGAAGCACCGATCATAGTAGAAGTTATCTAATCAGTTGTCAAATGGCTTTTTAAATGTCATTTGGGTTACCAAAAGGATAGTTAAACTCATTGAATTGATCATTATGATGATTAAGAAAATCATTTATCAATTGAGAGAGTTTAACCATCCTTTTGGCAACTTAAATAACATTTGAAAAGCCATTTGACAGCTGATTAGTTAACTTCTACGATGATCAGGGTTTCAGAAACTGGGCGTGAGCTTCTTCAAAAGGCCAGCTTTTAGAGACCACGTCTCAGTGCCAAACGTCATCGCTGGCAACACGCACTGGTTTACCCTAATTTTTAGGTACTGCGGAATCTTTGGTGAAAAGATACCGCGTTAGTTTCCCGAACGCTGACCATCCGAGTTGAATTGTTAGAGTGACCTCTTTGTCGAAGTTGAAACTAACTGGATCGTTTGTCCCAGGTATACATAGTGGTCGACAACTTAGAGTATCGTTCCCAACAATAACTGGTATGGGTGCGACATGGGCATTTGACATCGTGTCGTTCCGCGTTCTTTGTGGCGTTCTAAGAGGGAGGCCTATGTTCAACAGTGGACTTGCGGCTGATGATGATGATGATTTACAAATAAATAAATGATCATAAACGGACGATCTATGACCCTCTTTTAGTGTCCTAGCTAAAAGCATAACATGATCCATCACACGACAAAGACAACGCGTAGACAAACTTTTTAGAAGAACGGATAGGAATGAATCTTTATTAAAATGTACGCTGTTTTCTATTTAATATATTCCAATTAGAACACCCTACAAGGATACAAAGTACGGAGGATACGCGACGCTTATTAAATACTCTAGGACTTTCGCGAATTCGTCGCGACGCAATTATTCAAATACCCGGCCAAGATTTCACCGGAGACAGTTAGGGATGCTCTGTTGACTATAACATACATACTTAGTTTATGTCTTATAGAGGAATTAAAGACGATTATTTGCATTTAGCTCAGTTTCCGGGCGCTCGCCCATAATTCAATTTACTCGAGAAACCTGACTTCTGTCCCTGGTGCCAGCATCAATGAAATTGTTAATTTTAAGTGCTGACTTATCACGTGCTCAGCGGTGAAGGGAAAATATCGTGAGGAAATCTGCATATTTTCGAAATGATAACAAAAAATTTTGAAAATATGTGATGTCCGCCAATCTGCAGTGGGGCCGCGTGGTGGCAATTAACAACCCGAATACATCAAAAATGGTCTACCAAAAATACGTCAAGAGTAGTTACGTTTGCGGAAATCCTGAACAACATTGCCACAATCGGCATGTTCAAAAACTTATGTCGGTTAATTTTATTATTCTTTATGCACAATAAATATGTACAGAGGTCCCCTAATTGACACAGAACACTTAATTGTAGTGTGTAGAGTTTTTTGTATTTAGGATATACAAGAAAACCCAAGAAAGAGTCGATTTCTCAAGTCAAAGTGCACGATCGCATAAGAGAGATGTAACTTTATTAATGGGCACCACAATGTGGAAGGGTCGGCGATGATAAACGACTCCCGCCTGTCTCATTATACACGAATCATATATATCACATGACGGTCACCTTTAATATGGCAGCAGTTTATCGGCAGACGAATTTCGTATTCGGATGAGCTGAAAATCTCCATCAACTGTACCGGTGCGCAAACATTCATTGTTTTCTTTGACAAAAATGGATTCTACAGTTACTCGGACAGCATTTTGATCCCCACAGACTGGTCAAAGTGCGTTTGGATAATGATATCTAATCAAAATGGACTCGGACCGCGTTCTACTTTTCAAAGGGTAATTGGAAGGGATTTGATTAAACCAACTGTCAAACCATTCGTATCCGATCTTTTTCAGTCATGAACGCTCGAAGAATGAAGGAAATGATTTAATGCTCCTATGTCAACGGACATTGTTGCGTATCTACCGAGATAAAAGAAAAACTTGATCTAAGAAAACTATGTTCAAGTCCACTTTGTGATAGCGGATCGTGTGAACGTGGCTTTATGATATGTTTTAATGAATGTCCAATCAATAGATAAATGATAGACCAGGTAATTTGGGATTCTGGCACTCTTCAGATCGCGCACGGGAAATACCCGGTAATAGCTTTCTTTTTTTTATGAAGAAAAGGGGCAAACGAGCAGGTGGCACACCTGATGGTAAGTAATTATAGCCATGAACACCTGCAACACCCGAGGACTTACAAATGCGTTGCCGTATAATGTACCCTTAATCCCGTGATTATAACTAGCCAAGCCATAATCACTTTACAAAAGTTCTAGACTCGGATTAACGTACGCGTATCAAATATCTGAACAATCTATGTCTATTAACGTAATATTAAAAATGAACCTTTTTCTTTTATTGAAACTGTTACAATGCCGTTTTGGTGGATTTTTCGTATAATTATTATGACTAGTTTTCCTGCCCCGGCTTCGCACGGATAGACTAAGTTGTATTCTGTAAAATATAGTCTCATTTTCCGAATTGTAATAGATTAAGATTAACATAAAAAAATATTTTTTTTTGCTGCTATAAAATGTATAGATTTGCTAAAAAAGCTTTTGAAAAACCTATTTTTACTGCATACAGCGCCTTAAAGGTGAATGACAAAAAGTTCTTATCGGTTGCCGTGGCAACACCATGGTAATGGGTGTCGCGAATCGTAAAATTTCACTTCCATTTTTCAAAAAGAAGGAGGTTTTTCACCGCGACCATATACATTTTTATTTTTTTTGTGTGTTCGCGGATAACTTCGTTGTTTTTGAACCGATTATGATGATTTTTTTTTGACGAGGAGATATCCCAAGGGTGGTACCTACCGTGATAAGGAAACCCGGATCTCATGATGGGATGATCGAGGGCAATACTCGCAATGAAATAGGTATTAGCAATGTTTTTAGTGTCCTGTTTGAAGTCGGTTCTTTTTTTGTAAAAGATTATAATTATTTAGTACTATCAAAAACCTAGGCCGCATCATGGACAGCCCGATGAATTGGGGGGCACAAATTACCGAAATCATTCGTAATTATTTGGTGTCCTACTAACTCTCTACCGTTTGAAGAATTTTCTTCCATTCAAAACCAAGATTATGTTTGTACGGACGACACTACTTTGGAATTCCTTGCCAGAAGACATACGAAGAGCGCCTCACAGGGCCTCATTAACACACTTAATATTAAAAAATAAAATTTATATAAAAAGTACGAAAAGAGTGTCGCCGCTGTGGGAATCGAACATACGTCTTCGGCATTCGCGGCCTGATGCTTAAGCCACTAAGCTAAACGGCTGATTGCCACACCGACGAAAATCTTAACGTCTTTTATCTACATTGTTTATAGCGTTTGTAGCAATGCTTGGCGCATTCATTGTTGTATCCTTTCCAGCATACAAACAATTTCTACTATCGTTTTACAAAGATAATTCGAACGAGAGATTTCGCCATTGCTTTTTAGAATTTTTTTATAGTGCTAATCTCTGCACTTAATATTAAACATTAAAATTTGTTGAAAATATACGAAAAGACTGTCGCCGCTGTGGGAAGGCTTTAGCCACTATGCTAAACGGCTGATTGCCATTCTGACGAAAATCTTAACATCTTTTATCTACATTGTTAGTGAATTCATATTGTAATCCATTTATATACTGCATCTACCACGATTTTTCCTCACGTGCCGCATTGACTGGTAGAGAATACCAATTTCCAGAACTCCACCTTTTTTAACTTTTTCATTAAAGAATAAATAAATAAACTACAAACTACTTACCACATCATAACCAAACTTTAACCAACCAAATGAAAATTAAATTAACTACTGAGGTCTGAATCGATACTAGTGCATTGCATTCATTCGTTCATTTATTTGGAGGGTTCTAACAAATTATACACGCTCGCAGCCAATTATCTCTCAAGCGCTTTACCTTTTCCAAAAGTATAAAAATCAACGTTCTTTTTTACCTATAGATTTTTTTCAGTTTGATTTTAGAATCTTGTATATAAAAACATTTTTATAGTATAGTAAAACGAACCGTCGTTTCATATCATGTTGATCGAAATTATATATGAAAATAAAACCATAGTAAAAATTATTATTTGTCTCATTTCTGAAATAGTATATTTATTTTGAATCTTATATTAAAATATTTGTAATATACCACATCAAGCAGAAGTAAAACTTGAGCTCCTAATGCGTTAGATTAATTATATTTGGCCAGACATATTTGCTATTCCCATCCACCGGATATTGAATGCGAACGATAATAAATCTATATACGGCGGAAGGCAATTTGCTAAGCCACATAACTCTAAAGGTGTAGTAACGAATAAGATAGAATAGTTTAAATTTCTATAATGCAAATCACTCTACTTGAGATGAAACTGCGGGAATCGAACCTACGTCTTCTGAATTCGCGCCCAAACGCTTTAACCACTAAGGTTATCGGTTTATTGCCACAAAGAAAAAAATCTCAACGCATTTTATCCACGTTGTTTTTAAACATTTCAAGCAATGCCTCAATTGGGATCAATTATTATGTTCTGTATACTTTGCAGAGATTAGCACTATAAAATTTTAAATTTAAAATAATGATGGCAACATCTTGCGTTCGAATTCTCAGACAATAATTCAGGTATTGCCTTCGGCATCGGAGTCGGTTCCCACACGGGACAAATTCGAATACAAATATCTTTATTGAACATAGGAGCATTCCACTCAAACATTTATAGTCAAACTTCCCACCGGTTCGGAAAAGAAAGCCATTGCACTGAGAAGAACCGGCGAAAGAAACTTATCGGCCAATTTGTTTTGATTATTTTAATATGTACACGGTGTGACTTGAATATATTATAAATACAATATAAAAACTCAGAAAGCCTTTGTGTGACCCACAGATAGTTGTTTTTTGTTGATAGTTGTTGTTGTATTTGTTTATTTTTACACTTATCGTATTTAAAACACATTTTTCCCTAATAAAAGTGTACCGCGTGCCACATCACAAGAATCTCGAGTAAGGAAAACCTAATGCATCAAGAAGTTACGCGAAATGTGGCGACACTAAGCAATTTATGTTTGCTTCACAAAATAGCAATCGCATAAAAGCATTTCATTAAATTAATTTCTATTACGTAGTTGGACTTCTCCAACCATGAATTAGGAAAATATTTAATAAGAAACTATTTAATAACTACTTTTTTTATAATATTTAATAACTACTTTTACGGTTTGGGTAGGGCCACGCAGCAGCCTCGGCTGTTACACGAATGGGCAGGCTCGTCCGGTTAAGTACCACTACCTCACAGAAGACCGGCGTAAAGTGGAAATATAATACTTTCGCGTTTCGTCTGGTGGGTGAGGTGGCCGGAGAGACCAATTTTCAAAAGTTTGTCAACGCATCTGCAACCCTGGGGTGTAGCTGATGTCTATGGAGGGCGGTAGTCACTTAACATCAGATGAACCGTCTGCTCGCTTGGAAACATTTCGCATAAAAAAAAACACTATTTATTGTTCCGTTAATAGAAATTCGCCCGTAATTCATTATGTTTAATAAATTATTATTATCGGACTCATTTAATCAATCAGGGACATTAATTTTTTTTAAACGACAATAACTGTTTCACATCAGTATGAATGAACGTAATTTGGTACCGACTTATAAAAACGTTCATAATTACGGTATTATAATTTTAGTATGATTGAGTATCAACGTAACCAATTAACGTTTTAATTAATTGTCATTGAAATTGTGAAACGCATTGTCACATTTTAAGATTTCTGCACTTCTTCTGCGTATAAATAAACATTAATTATGCCAAATGTCACATTTCACACGCATTAGTAATGTTTCATCATCATCATCATTTCAGCCTGTTTGAGTCCACTGCTGAACATAGGCCTCCCCCACAGACTGCCATGAAGTACGATCCTGAGCCACCTGCATCCATCGCTTCCCGCACACTTGCACAGGTCGTCACTCCATCTAGTGGGGGGTCGTCCTACACTGTTACACCTAGTAATGTTTATTAATACTAAATTACCAAAAACTATTTCGTAAACGACGCGCATTATTGTATTATATGTATATTTAAAGTAATGGAATTACAAGCAGCAAGAGATGTGTTGAACGATTGTCCAAATTATCATCATCACCATCAGCGGAAAAATTTTCAATTAAAGTTCAATTTTGCCCCTTAGAAAGCCATAATAAATAAATAAACAAACATTTCGGAATATATTCTTATACAGGTTATGTACTCCCAAACTAAGCAAAGCTTGTACTATGGGTATTAGGCAACTGATAAGTATTATGTTTATCACACAATTTTTTTTCAGTAGTGGAGATATAGCCCACACCCTCCGACGCAATACTTTGACATTTGCATCCTCCGCTTTACCGCGATCTTTATCAAATCGTCAGTCGACATAGATCATTGATGAAATAGGTAACTAATCTAATCTCAGCTTTAATCTACGGGTGACAGAAGTCAGTGTGAATTTATGTATTTGTTTCAATAAAATATGAGTGAATATGCAATTGCTACTAAAACTTCACTGGTCTCCTACTTTGTTATTAATGAGCCGTGGACGCTGAAAACACTTTCCCAGCGTATTAAATTTCCCAACTTATAAAACTCGTTATAGTTCAACATGTGATATTTGAGCGGCGACTTTATAGGGTAGGGTTGACATGACGTTATTAAACTGGACATTTTAAATGGATTTCTGTTGTTTATTGAGGCATCAACTATTTTCACGCTCTGTATTGTATGTATTAATAGACGTCTGTGTGTCTACTAACGTATATCATCATTGCAACGATCGACGTCCCGCACATTTATATTTATATTTTATATTTTTAGGACACATTTTTACAAAAAATTTTCTAGTCCCAAACTAAGCAACGCTTGTATTATGGGTACTAGAAAACTGATAAACATACTTAAACATACTTTTCTTTTGTAAATAAATACATATTATAGATATATAAACACCCAGACACTAGAAAAACACTATGTTCATCACACAATATTTTTCCAGTAGTGGTGATCGAACCCACACCCTCTGGCGCAGGAGGCAGGTACACTACCCATTTGCAAATCCCTCCTGTGATGAAAACTAATTCAATTTCCGTTTACACTCATGAATATTTCTTAGATATTCGGTATTCGGACGAATATGATAAAAGTCAAAGAATAGGCCAAATAAATAAATATTTTTAGGACGTATTTTTTACAACGTTCTCTAGTTCCAAACTAAGCAACTAACCTGTACTATGGGTACTAGATAACTGATAAACATATTTTAATATATTCCTTTTGTAAATAAATACATATTATACATATATAAACACCCAGACACTATAAAAACACTATGTTTATTACACAATATGTTTCTAGTAGTGGAGATCGAACCCACACCCTCTGGCGCAGGAAGCAGGTACATTATCCACTACACCATTCGGGTATCCCGATATATTTGTTTATCATAATAATATACAAATACCTAGCAACAATCGAATATTCTTTGCAAGTTCAAGTTATTGCTTCCATTGTAAACTAACATGAATGTATGTATTAAGGTCGGTCAGTACTATCGATTTTTAGGCAAACACATTAGATGTGTACCACATGTTACAGTAAAATGTATCCTAACACTCCGACATTTTTCCATACATTTTTAAGTATTTGATAGCCTCATTTGTTACTTCATATGTTTTCTTGGTATCCTTTGGATAAGCATTTAGAAATAAAATAAATAACTGTTAACTTAAAGACGTTATTTTCTCACTGCTATATAATAAGTTCTAATTTATTACTTTATATTTTATTCTAATTTAATACACAACCCCACCGCAGACTGTGATGTTAGTGGACATTTATAATTATTAAAATTAATATTCTTATACTGCCAGCTTAGGAATGTTTAAGTTATTTATTTTGTCATAGTTATTCACATTATAGTATCAGTACCTGGAGGACCTGATTTTTTTTGTTGTAAACTATGTATTTTGGAAATAAAAAAAATTTAAAATAAAGAAAGCAATGATCTGGTAAAGAAAAAAAGTAAAAAAAAAATAATTGTGTAAATGATCGTGATACGAACCGCGGCCGTCTATTTTGGGGCCGCCCGATTACCGACCGAGTTATTATAACATTTTTTCTTGCAGCGAAATTTAGCGTCATATTTGAATATTTTTCATTACCTGAATAACACCTATACAACCCAGCTAGATCGATTTTTAGCCCCCGAATCTATGAGTATCACTATATATATACGTTTAAAGGATAAGATTTGCTTGGAAGTACTATCATCACTACTCGTACATAGTATAAAACAAAATCATCCCGCCGTGTCGGTCCCTATGTATGCTTAGATCTTTAAAACTGCGCAATGGATCTTGATGCGGTTTTGTACTAGATAAAGTTATTCGTGATTCGGGCGGGTTGCTAGTTGCATATATTTCATAATTCGAAATTGTTCTTGACTAAGATTGGATTCCAGACAGCCCCAAAGGTTAAGCGTCAAAGGTTAAGGAGGGTTAACTTGTCCGTTTCGACCGTTTAAGGTCTAATTTTGATTAACACATCGTATAACATGATATTTGTAGCTGACAGATCCATCGTAGTAAGGATATTCCACACAAATAACAAACAGTAAGTTCTATTAAAATTACAGTTATTGGATGGTTGATAGCCGAAATAGGACTTGTTACAACTCAGACCGATGTAAGATCTGTAAGCAGAACACAAAATATTTGCTTTATGCGGTAATTTATTGTTAAACAATCATGTATATTTTAAAAACAAAAAAAAAAATAAAGTGCATCATACATTTTGGTTGCTATACTCATTTATACCGAGTTTTGCTTACAATCGATGACTGTGTGGCGTAGTTGTCAAGATATTGCACATGAGATTACGTACGTACGTGAGATTTTTGCATTGCAAACGTCCTTAAATCACAGTATGCTATCATACAGTAAGGGCAATATTAAAAAAAAAGAAACGAAAACGAAGCCAGCAAACCCATGCAACAACGGATGACTGCCGTGCTCGCCGCGCCCTGGTTTGAGACAAAGAGACCCCTGAAACAATCCCGACACGCTGGCACGCTGCTTTACCAAGCATCATGTTTATAATATACGGCATATGACACACTATGTAACCTCCATTACATGTATGTTTTACAAGCTACATTTTTAAACTGCATTTTCAAGCTGCCCTCGTGCACGGCCGAGAGGGCAGAAAACAAAATGTCAGAATACCGCCATGGCGGAGACCTTTTTTAAGTATGCATGTATGTATGGGTTATTCTCATTTTAGTATGCATGTTTTCTGTCGTAGTAAACAAATATGGGAATCGCGTTTTGTATAAAGAAAGTACCTGTTGAAGGGTACAAAGTTGTGCGAACATTTTCACACAACTACGTACGAGAGTAATGAGAAATTACAGTCAATGAAAAGTATCTTATTTTGAGGAATATCGTTTTTCAGTCTATTTGCTATGTTTCATTAAATAATTTTTTTTTTTTTTTATCCGAAAATTTGTCAAACGAGCAGACGGTTCACCTGATGTTAAGTGAATACCGCCGCCCATGGACATCTGCTACACTCGAGGGTTACAGATGCGTTGAAAACCTTTTGAAAATTGGGCTCCGGCTACCTCACTCACCAGACGAAACGCGAAAGTATTTGTCATACTTCCACTTTACGCCGGTTTTCTGTGAGGTCGTGGTACTTACCCGGACGGGCCTGCCCATTCGTGCAACAGCAGAGGCTGCTGCGTGGCCCTACCACCGTAAATTAATTAATACCACAGTAATTTTCGATAGATGGCAATATGCGTGCATTCTTTATTAAAAGCGAAAGTTTTTTTTTATGATGAAATAAACTTTATCCTACTTGTCTTGAATATTCTTCGTCAATAGCGACAAACGTTAGTTTTATAATGGTGTATCAAAATTTGATGAAAAATGATGCAAGTTATGGCGTACCGACAAAAACACCTTTGATAAAAATACGGATATTACTAAAAAAATTATGTTTTTTTAAAGTTATCACTCAACATCGGATGAACAAATCTCATTTCTTGGATGAAACTTAATAGTGCAAAATAATTTTACTTTGGTCTGTTAGGCTATTGTACTTCTCCGTTCATTTGTTTATGCATTAATTTCTAACAAGTGTATAAAAAAAATTATTATAAACGTTACCGTTAGGCTCAAAGTGCCAAAAACCATTCTTTGCTAACTTTGAACTCGAATAACTTTTTTGTCACACGCGGAATCGATGAGGAATCGAAATTAGAGGATTTAATAGTTTTTAAAAATAATGACAAGTTTTGATGAAATTTATCTATGTCTCTGCATA
Source organism: Iphiclides podalirius (assembly GCA_933534255.1). Classification (NCBI taxonomy): domain Eukaryota; kingdom Metazoa; phylum Arthropoda; class Insecta; order Lepidoptera; family Papilionidae; genus Iphiclides; species Iphiclides podalirius. The sequence continues at coordinate 10,543,058 of OW152826.1, forward strand.
AAATATTATACTTTCTACACATTCCAATTAAGGGATTGTTATGAGATACATTATTCCGCGTTTGCGGTATATGGAAAAGATGCTGTCTACGACTAGTTTTAGGTGAACACCTCAATGAAACATAGTATAGGACGTTAGAATCAAGGGTAATATAAACGAAAATGCAGTAAAAGTATAAAATAAGTACATAAATTATATAAGAATATTACTAAAACAAATATACGTTACAAAAATAAATAAATCCTTATTAAATGCAAACTAGGATTTTTTATGATAAAAAAAAACAGATGTTCAAATTAACTTTTTGATTTGTATGCACCTTAAACGCCACAAATGTATCTGTGCTATTAAGCGTGATAATTTCGACGATCGCACGTGCTGCCGATAAGCCGTAGTTAATCGAAAATTTGAACCACCAGTTTAATTGGAGCATTCGCGCCACCGTAATAATGTCAAACCAATACAAAGTAAACGTATAACTGAGCATACCATTTTGAATTAAGGTCCCAACATGATATCGTTACTTGACACGACATTAACCAACCAATGCCTTAAACAATAACACTTGAGAAAATTTTGCATGAGCAACCATCATTTATAAATACGTATGCTGTGTATGTTTATTTATTTTTACATAATTACAATTTTTGTTTTTGTGCACCTATTTTTCTCCACGCCCCGAGTCGCCTGGTCGAGTTATTGGCATTAAAGGATAAAGTAAAAAACAAACTTTAATTTACCAAACAACTACCATAAAATACAAATGTGAAAAGGCACGTGGAGTCCGTTAGGGATACCTTGATTCGTATTCGAACTCCACCACGCTAAGAACATACAAGTAAACGGAGAACCACATAGAATTTCTTATTACAACCTCTCTCGACGTTTTCCCGACTTGTTTGATTCGAACTTTGCGACGTCAAGATTGTTACCGGAGTTTACTTGCGGCGCCGATGTTAGTGACATTAGCTCACCATCGAATGTTTATTTGCGTGGCAAATTAAAATAAAAAATTTGAGCGGTGATAGCTCAGTGTCGGGCGTTCCGCTTTTAATTGAAAACACTCGAGCAACCTGACTTCAAATCCCTGTGCCGGCACCAATGAAATTGTTAATTTTAAGTGACGTATCACGTGCTCGGCGGTGAAGGAAAACATTGTGGGGAAACCTGCCATATTTTTTAAATATAAAAGAAAAAACATTTCGAAGATATGTGCAGTCCGCCAATCAGCGGTGGCGTCACGTGGTTGAATATGCCTTAATACCCTCTGTACCGGGAAGCCCAGCAGTGGAACATATAGGTATAGGATATTTATATACAGATGACGATTAATGGTTTTATGTTAACGCAGAAAAATTTTATTTTTTTCACAGCCATACTAAATCTATTCTAGTAAATAGTCTAGTAAATAGTAAAAAAAAATTTTTTTTCGCATCTATAGCCCTGTGAAATATCTAAGGTATGTTAAATTAAGGTACGTTTTTGAATTAAATATGAACTTGAATACGAAATAACCAGCAGGTTCTTTTGTGCAATGTGCAAAAATATGGCCCTCGTGTGTAAACGTGTCTCGCTACCCGCTGACCTCATTGTATCCGAATTTTGACAGGTAAACCGCAAATGTTGGGGCCGGACACGTAACAGGGATTGCGGAGGGTCTAGCTTCTAGCACGTCCATCGCTTGATAGTTAACATGTTTTAGCCCAGAGTGACGCGGTCTTTTGCAGAGTCTACAAGTATCCGAACAAAGAATTGAAAAATACAAGTAACCTATTTATAAATGATAGTTGTTCACTCAAAATTGTCTCAATTATTGTTTAAGAAATTGGTTGCTTAATGGATATTTCGTGTTTAGTACCGAATATCATGTTGAGACCTTAATTCAAAATAGTATGCTCAATTATATATTTACTTTGTCATTATTACGGTGGCTCAATTGCTCCAGTTAAATCGAAGGTTCACATAAAAACGCGAACTCTACAAACTATTTATTATTAAGATTTTAAAAAAAGGCAGGCACTGTTTGTTCCGTGTATTGTGAAGCGTTGGTAAAATTGGAATCACAATTTAACGTTACAATTATTTACTTCATTTCGGAATGCTTCGGTGTAACAATGACGTTATGTCACACCACAAATTTCGACTGCGATTTGTTGAGGTTATTTTTTTGTTTAAAACTAGCTTATTAACTACTTCAATATTAAGCCTAGCGAAAATATATTTACAAGGCAAAGTAACAAATTTTCCAAGGGTTTTGAATATTTCATTTTTTATCGGGAACTCGCTATCATGATTATGTACCGTTAGATCCGAAACGCACAAACTAAGCAAAAGTTTGTGCCGGTTTACTGCGCTGGTTAACTTTTGCCTTGAAGACGACGATCTTTTCAGCTAAACTGAGTTACATAAAGGCCATGTAAACAGAGAGATCACAGATAGATAAACAAACACAACTGAGTCTCTGTACTACCGATTTTAAATACAAAACCCGAGGTCAATATAATATTTGTGAACAGAACTGCGGTATTGCAAATAGAAATATTGGACAGTTATTCCAAGAACATTTGTTATGTGTCCGTCTGATGAGCGTGGCGGGAATAAAGCAAGTGTAGACTTAATTTCCAATCAACACTGCTAAATGTTTTTCAGGGTTGTAATTTGGGAGCAAATGGATGGACAATGTAATGGCCGTTTGGTATTCCGGACAGGCAACAGGACAGTGAAACTTTTTGAGCAATTTACAAACGAACAGTGAGGTCTGCTTTACGAAATAATCACTACATAGTATAAAAGAAAGTCGTCCCGCATTCTGTCCGTCCCTATGTATGCTTAGATCTTTAAAAGTACGCAACGGATTTCGATGCGGTTTTTTTTTTTACTAGATCGAGTGATTCAATGATAGCTTATATGTATATACATATGCATAATACATTGCACCCGCGAGAAGCCGGGGCGGGTTGCTATTACCAAACAAAGCTTGAACTATGGGCAATAGTTCACTGATAATTACATACTTTTCGATTGTAAATGAATATAAACTAAATAAATTTTAACACCCAGAAAAACATTATGTTCATCACACAATATTTTTTCCAGTAGTGGGAATCGTACCGACACCCTCTGGCGCAAGAGACAGATACACTATCCGCTACGTCAACAGGGTCATCACGTGGTCATGACTACTGTCATGAACATAGAGAGAGTAGAGAGAGTACAAACAAAACAATGAATATTTATGCGATAGCAGCAATCACGGTTGATTTCCTGTCTGTCGATGTTTCGAAGAGTTCCGTTGCTATCTCCGAAAATCATCATCAGATCTATATGATATTTATATGTGACCATTTCGGAATGAAACCCTTTCGGACAAAAAAAGAACTGCAAATCCGTCTATATATGACGAAGTAATGACGAAACATGCAAATATATATATATATATATATATATATAAATATCCGAATTGATAACCTCCTTCTTGTTGAAGTCGGTTAAAAAACTAGAAACGCAGTACTACATGAAACTACCTTTATGGATTTATCGCGTGTAATCGCGTAAATACAAGAAATAATTAATAACACACTTCTAATTACTCGATATAGACCATGTAGATAAACACTTGACAGTTAAATATTATATTTAGAAACTATAAAACAGCGCCCCCTAGTTAAGGTTCTAGTAACCATTTTGTCGTTCGCGCTGAAAGCTTTATTCTTCGCTGACTTTGGACCTACAGGGCAAATTGATTTATAACTAAAAGTGCAGATGGCGCTCTTCCCAGTACAACAAAAAATCAATTAAAAAACTTTTGAAAAGTATACTAAAAGATACACTAATACTGTCACTCTTAATTTTAAATGCTATTTTATTTAACTTTGCTTCCGTCCTCAGATAATACACTACATAATACAGATAATTTTGAACTTCTCAATATTAATTTCTTTTTTAGTCTTTTTAATGCAAAATCTTAAAGCGATGATGGTTGTCTTCATCACCGTCACGGTGCCTGTTAACCTCTTGCTATTCTAATTTTAAAACAGATAGGTTTAGTATCCGCTATAAAGTTCATTTTTACGTGGTAATGTTACAGTAATACCGGTCTATCGTAACCGTTGTGAATTAAAACCAGGGTTAAATGCGAGTTTGATTTAACAATCTTAGATTTTTATCCATAATAATATTACTGATATTCAATCAAAGCATAAGTTCGAATTGTATTTTATCCTTACTATTGAAAGATCATAATTATGTGATGTTTTTTAAATTATTTAAGAATAGAATTTTTGTTAAAATATGTAGAAAAAGTGCGAAAAGATTGTCGCCGCTGTGGGAATCGAACCCACGTCTTCGGCATTCGCGGCCTGACGCTCTAGCCACTGAGCTAAACGGCTGATTGCCACACCGACGAAAATCTTAACGTATTCTTCTACATTTTTTTCTTAGCATTTGAAGCAATGCTTGGCGCCATCTATTGTTATATCCTCTTCCAGCATACAAACAATTTCGAATATCGTTTTACAACGATAATTCGAACGAGGGATGTCGCCATTGCTTTTTTAGAAATTTAAATTGTTTATAGTGCTAATCTTTGCACTTAAGATTGAACATTAAAATATGTAGAAAAAATGCGAAAAGATTGTCGCCGCTGTGGGAATCGAACCCACATCTTCGGCATTCGCGGCCTGATGCTCTAGCCACTGAGCTAAACGGCTGATTGCCACACCGACGAAAATCTTAACGTATGCTTCTACATTTTTTTTTGAAAAAAAGCAAATGCGACATCTCTCGTGGATGCCGAAGACGTGGGTTCGATTCCCACAGCGGCGACAATCTTTTCGCACTTTTTCTACATATTTTAATGTTCAATCTTAAGTGCAAAGATTAGCACTATAAACAATTAAAATTTCTAGAATTTTTGTGTTCGTCTGGATACATATATATATATATATATATATATATATATATATATATATATATATATATATATATATATATATATATATATATATATATATATATATATATATAAGCTTAAGGTATATTGCGTTTGTCATAAGAATAACGGTCTGGACAATTGGGTAGGTCATGTAACGTGATATTTACGAGTGTAGGCGATGTCAATTGGGTGTCGTATTAATTAGTACTCTGAGAGCATGACCCGTAGCATTGGACGAGCGTGCTCCAACTTCTAATGATCCAGCTTGTATGCAATAAATACAACATACGCAAGATATAATAACATGAAATATTAAAAATTAACAATCCCATTCTTGGGTATCAAAACCCTTCGCAAAGCAAGACTTCGCGTATTCTTAGTAAGCTGTATCAATATTTTACTCAAGATAAGTAATTCAATGTGGGAGGAATCAAACACTTTATAGTGTGGAAACGTATACCTTAACATTTTAAATTTAGCCAGATGTACGTCAAAGAGATAAAATCCTAATAATTTCTATGTATTGCTCGTTTTTTCCTTGCTGGCCGGGTAGGTAGTTTTTTTTAGTAATCGTCATTGGAAAATCCATTTCATTAACAGCCATCTTAAAGATAAGAAACTTGGAAATACCGTAAATCCATTTGTATGCGCGAATAATAATAGACCGATGGTTAATTTTCAATGGAAAATTTTCTTTTCTTAATTTTTGTAAGGCGGTACGCCTGATAGTACTACCACCTTTAACTAAAGTTTTATATATTTTTTGCAATTTTATAAAAGCTAGCTAAATTTATCTTAATACGAGAAACAACGGAACGTTGATAGCTCACTGTCCAGGCGCGGACTTTTGATATTGAAGAAAGAAAGAAGAAAGAAATAAAACATTTATTGCACAAATACGCCAAACTGTATACACAAGCAATGTCACTGTATACATCACCAATGGAACTTTTTGTGGTTGTTTTAGACTTTGTGAAAACAGGCAGTCTTCAAGTTTCTTTGTAAGATAATGGAAATACGTATTGTCCCGCTGAGTTTCTTTCGCCGGTTGTTCTCAGGTCAGTGGCTTTTTTCCGAACCGTTAGTATCATTTTGACAAACTTCACCTTTCTAGAACTAAAAGAAAAAAGTAGAGGCGGGAGATAGAAATAACCGATGCAGCAGTTCTTGGAAAATTAAGAAATGTAGCGAATTCATATCCTCAGAAAGCGTAACCGTGAACACGTACGGAACGTTCTCTTATCGCCGCGAATCGTACAAACCAAACAACCGAATACTGTTTACTATGCGTGCGCCACCGCTAAACGAACCAACGGTTAACGACGCAATTATATTATCGCGAGCCCACGCCGTCGCCACGTGTGCAGGGGACCACGCCGCAATGACGGTCATTAACAATTTCATAAAAAAAAAAACTATAAAAGTTACTAAAGGAAATGCACTTGCTACCCTGCTTTTCTTTGTAGACAAGGGGGAAAATATGCCTCGATTTTTTTAATGTAATAAGAAGACAAGCGAGCTTGGGGTTTATCTGATGTTAAGTGAAAACCGCTGCCCATAGAAATTTGCAATACGTTGCGTTAATTTGCAATATAGTGTTACATGCGTTGCAACCTTTCAACAAAGTGGGCCCTGGTTAACTGACTCGCCAGAGGAAACCGAAAAGTGTAACACTTCCACTCCACGCCAGTCTTCTGTGAACCGGACGGACCTGCTCATTCATGCAGCAGCGCAGACTTGAATGACCGTACTACTGTTAAAACAGTGATAAAAATAATTAACGGAAACTTAATGCCAAATACCACATACCCGCATTCGTGCGGGAAAGACGTGTTATGTCGGGTGCGCACCGACCAAAACGCGAACCTAGAGCGCATATCGGCAGGGCCACGGGAACGCTTTCGCACTTACGCGACCCTGCCAGCGCTGACCGCCCCAGCAACCCCTCCTCGGGGAACAACTCCCCTCTCCTCAAGGTAAGGGTTACTACTTACTACCTACTCGAGCCCCTACTGAACTCTATAAGGCAAGTTCTACAGTGCGCTCCAAAACCACTCCAAAGCACAACATATATATCGATATATATTGCGATGATATCTTGAACCTTTTTAATACTCTTGCCCTTATCCCACCATGGTGGAATCGGCAAAACATGTAATGATTCACATGATTGTCGTTTTTTACGACCGACCTGCCTCCTTCGGAACAACCAAACAGATCCGGAACAGATACATATGGATGGATGGTGTGGGATTCGAATCCCAGGACCCTCAGCGGCGATGCCAACAGCTCAGCAATTACGCCCCCAAATATTTTAAATATTACTTTTGAAACCAACGACTTTCAAATAAATCTGCTCCAGAACATGGTTCTCAGTGTGTATATAGCCTATTGGGAGTTACGTATCGCTTCGAACAAACGGAACTGCGGATAATTTTCTGCTAGACGATAGCGAAAAACAAGTTTTTGTTTAGGAATGTCGTTTTGACGCCAAGGACCCTGCCAGTAACGTGATAACGAGAACAGAAAGAATTTTAATTCCATCTTGACTATGTACGTATTGCAGTAAACGTCACTGCAAAGAATCAAGAAAATTCAGAGTATAAATTTAAAAAAACCTATTAAGTTACAAAAGTTTTGACGCGACCTCGAATAAAAAGCAAACCTGGACGATGTCAAATGTTTAATTAATGCTTATCAGATGACCGTGCAGAAATGGAACGGTAATGATCAATGTAATGTGGGTATACGAAAAATGTTTTAATAAATCCTCTAAACAGAGGAAGCCTTTACCCAGTAATGAGATATATAGGCTGTGACTTTACTCATACCTTTAATCATATATTATCAAGTAATCCCTTTTTTTAAGGTGCTGCTATTCGTAATAAAAAGGAACTCTCTTTAACATCCAGAAATAAAGAAAATAAAGAAAACGCAAACCAGGCCGAGTGTACTCCCTATACAGTTAGAAGGTTTCACTCTAATTGGCAGGTTAAGAACGCAAGGCATTACTTTCCAACAAAAGAATAGCAAAAAAATAGAAAAAGCAATGTAAATCCGAGGCGAGCCTTCGTCTGCGAGGTTGGCGTTAAAATAATAATACTTACAGCTATTTAAAATAAATACAAGTTAGAAAGAGGGCCGACGAGTTTGCCTTAAAATAAAATAAACAAAAGACACAGGTAGGGCCGCACAACTGTCTTCGCTGTTGCACTAATGGGCAGGTCCATCCGGTTAAAATAAATAGAAGTTAGAAAGAGGGCCTACGAGTTTGCCTTAAAATAAAATAAACAAAAGACACAGGTAGGGCCGCGCAACTGTCTTCGCTGTTGCACGAATGGGCACGTCCATCCGGTTAAGTACCACGACCTCACACAAGAACAGAAGACCGTAGAGAAGTGGAAGTGTTATACTTCTGCGTTTCGTCTGGTGAGTGAGGTAGCCGGAGCCTACTTTATTAAAAGGTGTCAACGCATCTGCAACACTACGGGTGTTGCATGTGTCAATGGGCGAATGTTATCACTTAACATCAGGTGAATCGTCAGCTCGCTTGCCATCTTGTATCATAAAATCTTTTTTCCAAGACATTCAACCGTTCAACCGTTATTCGATTACGCGACTTTTATAAAACTTTGCGTTTAACAAAAGTCGCAAGACCGTGGCAAGAACAGGCATAAAGATTATTATCGCGATTTCTCGCCAGCAAAGTAACAATCTATACATGATGTCTTTATCGATAATCTTCCGTGCCAATAATGGCGACATGTCGGTCGTTTACCTGAAGCGACGATTCAAAATACACATAAATAGGTCCTTACAAATAATATAAACGCGAAAGTTTGTATGTATGGATGTTTGTTACTCTTTCACGCAAATACTACTGAATGGATTTTAATGAAACTTTACAATAATATAGCTAATACCTGAGAATAACACATACACAATAATTATTATTATACACATATTTTATCTCTATATGGGTTTCTCTCTAAATGTGACGCCTTCAACCTATTCTACGCAGACGTAGTCGTGGGCAGCAGCTAGTATTAAATAGGCGTTTAAGGACACATTTTTACCCAACGCTCGGTAGTCTTAAACTAAGCAACGCTTAAATTTAATAAAGTGTAATTTTGGTCTAAATATAACAAATGATCAAATTTTAATTTGTATATATGTAACATTAATTGAAATGTGCGCATTCTGAATTGGATGTTTTACAAACTTTTAGTACACAAAACGCCGGTATCAGTTTCGTACTAATAATATAATACGAATGTTATAATAATTGATGCGTAATGGGAAATGTCAGCCAAATGCTTGTATTATCATTATTGGTCGGCCAATCAGAAACCGTTGTCGCTGTGCCTCACCCCTCACTGAACCTCAGCTATGACAGTAAACTGTTTCTTACCAAATCTAACCGCATTACCACTCTAACGGCTTAAAACACGCTGTTTCTTTATATTTTTTCTAATCAAAAATCGAACAGAGACTGACTACTAAGATAGCTGGTGAAAACCTGATGGTAAAGACATAATCCTATATGGTAAACGCACTAGATCAGTTACGACTTATTCATTCTTCTTTTTTAATTTAATTTTTCATTTTTTTTAAATATTGCCCTTACTTTAGGATAACAACATCCTGTGTTGCAAGGACGTTTTACATACATAAATTTCACGTGGACAAACCACCCAGATGCGAAACAACTATCTGTGGGTCGCACAAATAGTTGTCTTGTCTGGGAATTGAACCCACGACCCCCGACACCGAAGCCAATACCTTGGCGACAGCGCCACGGAGTGACAGTGATCGGAGTCTTTTATGTGAATAGGTTTTCTTTTTAATTGTCTCATTTTTGTATGCCTTATTTTTTGTTTTCTAAAACTAAGCAAGCTTCGCTCCATTCCTCGTTTGATAAATTCTTATTTTTTCATCAACGCTGTTCGTAAACTTCCATGTTTGGTAGCCGTATATCAGAGATGGAATTTAATAATAATGACTGTTAATAATCTTTGTCATTAAAATAATATTGATGCCACTAACTACGTTATCCACCACTATTGTCATTCTTGCTAAATTATCGTATACAAAAAAATATTAATTGTTCATACCTTTACAGTTCTGGTAACTTTCGGCTTATCTGTCTATCACATATTACGTGCAAATTGGTTACGAAGTAATGAAAATTACTACTTTAGGAATTGTTTTACTTTAAATAAATGAGATTTACCCGCGGAAAATAATTATTGTTATAAATAACCAATGTCCCTAAAAGAACATGAACATATTTGTAAGTGTCGGTGGAAAACCGGTTCATATTAAATTTATCAACGAAAGAATCGGGCACGTAGGCAAAAATGTGCCTCAAATCAAGGCCTAAACATATTTTACCTACAAGAAGTTCAAGAAGTTGTATAAATAATATTTATACAGCGTAAACCACTTAGATAACATGTAACGATGTAATATTTAAAAAATTACACTTTCTAAATAATGTTGTAAAAGACCCGATTGGCCAATTGGGTAGTGATCCTGCCTCTTGCGCCAGAGGTTGTGGGGTCGATCCCCACTACTTGAAAAATATTGTGTGCTGAACATTGTGCTTTTCTAGTGTCTGGGTGTTTATATATACTACTATATGTGTTTATTTACAAAACAAAATTATGTTTAACAGTTATTTAGTAGCCACATAAGTGAAACGTGTAAAAATGAAGTAGTTACAGAACAAATGCAACTATAGCAATAGATAATTTTCAAATAAATAAACGAATACTTCAGGCCATATTACGCACAGTCATCTAGTCGTTCGACCCATATGACATACTAGCTGCTGCCCGCGACTACGTCTGCGTAGAATAGGCTGAAGGTGTAACATTAAGCAGAAAGACAGTAAAGACTGTTATAGCAAACGAGTTTATAGCAAACGCCACTCAGAACCGAAACCGGTTTGCAGCATTCGCCTTTTGTCGATAAGTTTATAAAACTGAAGGCAACATGTGGCCATTACGTCAGCGTTGCAGTACTTCTCATTCAGCTAATGACATGAACGGTTCTATTCGCGGCGATTTAGCATGCCTAGTAATAAAGACGTAGGTTGCTACGGACGCTGGTAGTTCATGCATTACCGGCTACAATGTCACCACGGTCGGTTGGATACGACATTGGATGCGTGCACCTTATTGCGCCAGATAAGCTTTATGCCACTGGGATTTACAGTTCTAGAACAGTCCAGTCGAGTTGGCTCAAATGGGTCGCTTGCACGCCCCAATCGTGTAGCTATAGAAGTTGAGATTAATCCTCACATACATTTACGTCAAAAGGAGCCGTTTTTGAAAGCCATCTACACTATCGTTACTATTATCTTTATATACAACCAATCAGCGGCCTATGACTTTTACTGAACCAATCATATTAAACTATCAAAATTGTAACGTTTTCTTTTAAACTTGCACAAAATAATTGTAACATTCTAACGCTAACTATATAGCAGTGAAAACCTACGAGTTGTTTGGAATTTTAATACCCGAATCTTAAAAAGGTGCGAATGTCTGTTAGCAAATGTCTTACACGCAATTAACAAATGTCCGTCACGCCGATTGGCGTTATTTGAAGCAATAAAAGTACGGGGTGAGTTTTACTTACTTCCAATACAATAGACCTATCACAACATGATTAGCTACATGATAGATTACAAACGGTCCATCGCGGTATGCATGATATGCGAAGCCTAATCTTGCTAGTGATTAGTTAACAGTTATTTAGATTAGTTAACATAAATTTAAACAGATCGCATTCCAAGTTCAAATCAGATGTACGGTCACAGGCAAGGTTTATCAACGCACGTATCTATTTAATTTAAGGTTTACAGGTGGTCAATTTGGTGGTTTCGTAAACTTAATCCATTCCAGAAAGGGCTCGCTAAAAATTCTTCCGCTTCGAGGTCAAATTTACGTAAAAATTGTAATCTTCTTTTAAAAAATATAATATAAAGCAATTAGCACAAAATCAGCGGGGCGACATTAAAATGGCACAGGAGCAAATGAATAAGGTCGACAAAGAATGGACCTCTTCTATAGAGCCCATTTAAACAAACAACTGCGATTATTCTTTAACGCAGTCACGAAAGTATTGAAGTCATGAAGTCACTCCACCGCACATCAAACGTACACATCAAATACAAAAATTCGAAGCATGAATTATATTTCTACTTCATAATCTTAACTCCTTAGTTGTATGAATGATTTTAAACATAACGTTCAGTTACCATCGATCTAATGTTTAGAATCAAACATTAAAGTCGAATAGAGACATATATTGTAAACGTAAATCCATAACATTAATCCGCGCTCCGTCTCGTCGTTTAATTATTCAGTTAAAAATCATCACATTTTAAAAACGATGTTTGTTAATATATCAAAATTCATTGACCGGCATAGCAATAAAGATAAAATTAAAGTTCAAACAGCAGCTACCTTTAAAAATATTGTTATAATAAAGACGGTTATAAAATCACGAAAATGTCAAAGACGACACTTCACTATTAAACCTTATTACTTTTACAGTACACACTATGTAACTATATATTATAAAGTTGAAAACAAAGTCGAGCTGATAAGACAGAACTACTTCCTATTTAAAAGCGTCTCAAATGAAAATCTCAAATCGAAAATCTCGTCTCAAAAATACTCCATAGTGACTGCAAATTTTATCGAACGTCAGTTGTTCGTTAGTGAACTAATTATCGAAAGAGGCAACCCTGAGCGTGACCCACATCCCACTCAATGATGATACAGCTGCCCGCGCAAATGATAAGTAGGTAGGAAAACTACTGGTTAGTAACCGTCAGTCTTACGTAACGAAAATTTTGATTTAGAACGAATACCCTCAATTGTTTCCGTTTAGTCTGCCGAAAAGCTTTTGGCCAACTTAAGCTTTTTGGTATGTTGAATCTAGAATCTTAAATATTTGAACTAATTTAAAACTAAAATAAACGAACAACGACTGTACAAGCGCTTAAATACCAATGGATAAAATATTTTTGGTAAGCTTAAACCTCATCATGAAGTTTCCCTTTGTCACAGAAATTTCAAAGCAACCGTTTATCAACTATCAAAAAGCAAATCAGAACATATATTCTGATTTGATTTTTGAGAGGGATCGTGAGGAGCCGTGAGGAACCAAATAAAAAAAAATCGAAAATAAAAATGAAATTATGTGAAGTCTGCCAATTCGCAGTGGGGTAGCGTCGTATAATGTGCCACCTTAGCCTCTGTACAGATGAGGCCTTTACCCAGAAGTGGGACTTGGATACTTTATAATACTTTTATTGTTGCATGTGGTAAAATTTTTGTCATAAATGTTTTTTATGTGAGAAGGTGACAAAGGAGCTGGCGGTTCTCCTCATATTAAGTGATAAATGCCGCCCGTTGAAATTTGCGTTGCCACCTTTTAATATGGTGGGCCCCAGCTACCTCACTCACCAGACAAAACGCAGAAGTATCTTAACATTTTAACAGATTTAAGGCAGAAGTTCTGGATACTGTAACGTTATCGCGACGAATGCGATTTAATTCACGCAGATAGTATTTATACTCTTCATCTGTCTACTGAAAGCTGCGTTACAAAATTTGGCACAAAGATCTCGGAGCGTTGGATCAGCGCCAGTGAACTGTTTTTCTATTCAGCCTGAAATTGTCAGTTTCGGAATAGTATTAGATCGGTTACAAATTAACCTTTCTGTTTGTAACTGAACTATACAGTGGTAGGGCTACGCAACATTCACATTAATCCCAAACATTATGAAAATAACGACATATTCTTGGGCTCTGTGGCTTAATAGTTTCATGAAAACGCTTAGGCCCATTACAGAGGACCAGGAAGCACACGATCCTCCTCTAATCCTCTATCCTCTATCCTAGTATATAGAGTAACTAGATAAACCTCTGCTTATCCTCATTTACCTATTGTAGAACACACAAGGTTACAAATTAAGTTTGACACTATTCCAAGGGAAGTTTAATTTTAATCTGTTGAAATATTTAAACAACAGCTAATAATATACATGGAGTCATAAAAGCAGTTTTATTCAATTCCTAAATACCTATGTTATGAAAGTAAAATATATAAGTGACACCTTATGGTCTTTTAGAATTAAAACCAAGATAATTTTTTTTATTGCATGTCACAGTTCCCAGGCAGTTTTACAAAAAATTATCAAGTCAAGTTACATGTCTTACATTTCTAGCAGCTGGTTGAGTTAAGTAATAAGTAGGAATAATTACTAAGAGTAATTACGTTCACTGTTATCGTAACACGCGACGAATTCAGAATACTTAAAGAGAGCCATGAAATTGTTAATATGTCGCTAAATGCCCACAAAGCAATTCACATGGTAATTAAGGAGTTTATTCTCGATACTTAAACATAATTATATCATGACAAAGCGTAAAATTGCACACAAAAAACTCTTATAACCATATTAACGCAAATAATTCATCCACACAGAAGTATTAAGATTCCACGGCGTTTAAATATTTCTTAACTTTGTTTACAAATATTTAACACTCGGTAATCTTGTATCTTGTATTAACTGATGTTTGTGCTTTCAGTCCAGAGACTATTAAAGCTTCATCTGACGCAGAACCGGTGGGCTAGCCAGAACCCACGGGTTTGGGCCCTCCGCTGTGGGTAGGGCCGCGCATGTGCTCATGCGTGCGTTACACTCGGTAATGTCTTGTTAAATGGGGTTAAAATCATAGGTCCGTTTATACCATCTTTATTAAATTTCCCCTTTCTTTTAAATTTTAATCATAAACGATTCTCGAACTCCAGAACTATTTCTACAATAGGGACATCTCCTCTCCCTAACATTGGACATAGGATTTTTAAACAAAAACACCATTATTTAACTATTGACATACAGGCAGACGACAGAACAAAATTTCTGAAAACGTTGAAATTTTGAATATTACGTTGTCTAGTTGTCTGCCCCGCGAGTCATCACACCTTACATAAGGAACTGTAGGGCTAAATTTCATCCATCCGGACCCACTTTGAATTGTCCACTTTCTAAGACGAGTTTTCACAAGAATATGAAGTTAGTAATAATAATAATATTGGTTCATCGTTTATCTTCATAAATCGGAGAGTAATTATGGACATTAAACACATGAACTGTATGCAAAGATTCGGATTTGCATATAAAGGCTAAAGGTTACTCGTAACAAAGTCACGGTCGGCAACTTCTGAATGTAAATTACCTACTACATGGTTTATTATAATATTGATGACACCAATGTCATTACATTGTTAGAAACCTATTATTCAAATATAATAGCAATATATGCTCGTATTATTGCACGATTGCTATGATGATAAACATTTTATGTGCGTAACTATAATTACCTACCAACCAAGCCATGTCAATAGATAAACGTTAAAATTGTTATTAAAATTTTTAATTTTAAGAGAACACCCACTACATAAGGTAAGCTTTTGTAAGAGGATTAATTTTAAATGTTTTGTGAAAATAAGACGTGCACTTTAATCTCTAGGCTTCGATTTATTTCTACGTCAATTTCAAACGGGTTTATTGTGAAAAGCGTCGATATGTGACAGTTCCAAGTGGTAGGGTCACGCAAGTGTTCGCTGTTGCACGAATGGGCAGGTCCGTCCGGGTTAATACCACGACCTCACAGAAGACAGGCGTCAAGTAGAAGTGTTACTTCTTCTGCGTTTCGTCTGAGTGAGGTAGCCGGGCCCCATTTATTAAAAGGTGGCAACGCATCTGCAACCCTACGGGTGTTGCAGATATCCATGGGCGGCGGTTGTCAATCAACATCATAAAAAAATGTTCTATTGAGCCTCGATTTTAGCTACTGATTCAGTCCAGGGGAATGACCTGATCTGTCGTTATGCGCAATGAGGTCGAACGGCTCGCGTCGTGCACAATGGGCCGTCTGCATATCAGATACGTGTGCAGGGTCCAAACAATGAGGCCGTGTTGAAGCAGGTTGGGTTCCTAGCGGTGCGGCCGTAGCCGCGAAACTACGTTGTCTGGATAAACGATATCGCTAATATGCTCTAACGTTTATCAATAATATGCTGCGTGAGAGAAGTACATTAAAATAACTTAATCCATCGTAGAACTCATCATACTCCAAGAGTTTGTCCAATATAATTTATAAAAACTACAAGCAAATTATTATTAACAAAAGGCAAAGCCGACTTCAAATCAAAACCCAATGCAAAAATAATCTCTTCATAGATGACGTAGTTCTAAGGGAACAGAAAAAAAATAAAAAAATACGACCGAACTTTTTGAAATTCGGTTGCAAAACTAAGCTCTGACCTAAATTTTAAGGTCAATAATCTCTAACCCCGTAAGGACAGCAATAAAACGCTAATTTGCATTAAGTTTTGTTTTGATTTGATCATAATCCCGCTTTAAGAACCAACATCCTGAGGGTATCTTTATATATCAAAATCAAATGTATTTATTCAACATAGGAGCATTACACTCGCTTATTGATAGTCAAAACACTACCACCGGTTCGGAAAAGAAAGCCACTGTACTGAGAAGAACCGGCGAAAGAAACTCAGCGGGCTTTTTTTTTTAAATTAGCAGTTTAATGATATGATGAATTAAAGAAAAATTCTCTGACACGAATTCCGCAAATATGCAGTGGAGGACGAAAGAACTACTATTCTGTGCTGGCTGTTTGCTTTAATGTGTTGCGTTAAATTATAAGACGCTATTAAACCTGGTTTGCACTGAATGGAAAACGTTAATTTTTCTTTAAACTGTTATTCGATTATCTAACGTCTTTGAAAGAGCCCTAATTCTAGCAGTGGATTAACGAGGACTTACGATAATAACGGCCTTGCGATACGAATGTACCAATTTATCGTTTTTTTATCATTTCCAGTTCGAAATATTTCTCTTTAATCGTACGTCTTCAATTTAATTATCATTATCATAATTAAAATTAATGATCGAATGGGCGATTTACGATTGACAAACGTTAAATAGCTTATATAAGCTGTAAATAAAAGCAAGTTATAAAAAGTTATAAAAACCTAACTTTATCTAATTATGTCCGAAACGAAACAAAACAAACGAAACGAAGCGAGTAAAAGACACAAAACATTTAATATGGTAGGGCCACGCAGCAGCCTCGGCTGTAGCACGAATGGGCAGGCTCGTCCGGGATAGTACCATGACCCCACAAAAGACCGGCGTAAAGTGGAAGTGTTGGCGCTGACAACACTGTTTACCGGATATGACGTTTCTACTCAAACTAAGGGACACATGGTCGCATGGAGCGGTGGTCACTTGGATTTCGACTGCGTTCCCGGACGGTGATATAACCACTATTGCTGCTTGTCGTTATAATAGTTGTTAATATTCAAGTTCAGTAATAGTTAAAATTTTAGGATCAAGGTAAAATCGTTAGAACTCTTATAGAAGTATAATACTTTTGCGTTTCGTCTGGTGAGTGAGGTGGCCGGAGCCCAATTTTCAAAAGGTTGTCAACGCAACTGAAACCCTCGGGTGTGACAGATGTCCTTGGGTGACGGTATTCACTTAACATCAGGTGAATCGTCTGATCGCTTGGCAACTTTTCACATGAAATAAATATCCTTTTTGGTTCGTAGAGCTGAGAGGTTCAAATTCTAAAAGATATTTTTTTTAAAAAAAGCTTTTTTTAGATCGCATGGAAATTTTATACAAAGCAAAGTTTTACATTTTGATAAATGATAAAATCTTATGTTTACATATTTTTCGTATAATATGGATAGTTGACAAGTTAAATACCTATATATATATTATAATCTATTATTAAAGCTGCAAATAAATACACGGCAAAAACACAACAAATTTGTACGAGTAGAAATCCTAATAGATTAACATAGTATTATGATTGTTTTGCAATTATAACTATGATCATAATATATCGGGATGGATTTTTGGTCAGTTATAATTTTTTTAAATACCTGCCTAGTTATTAAATATAATGCTACAATCAGCTTTTTTCCTTATCACATACAATAAAAAATTGGCCCGCGGAATTTATTTGAACACTGAGAAAAAGAAAATTAAGAGAACATTAACGTATTTCGTTTTAGTGCAAGGAGAAGACAAAACCATGTATCGAGGTTTACAAATTCAGAGATCAATATGATCAGATTGGCGTAGTGGACACTGACTCTGTTCATATTAAATCAGAGAGTGTCGGTTCGATTCCCACTACTGGAAAAATATTGGATGAGAAATGTAGTATATGATATGTATTTATTTATGTAAAGGGAAGTGCGTTTAAGTATGATTATCTATAGTACCCATAATACAAGCTTTGCGTAGTTTGGGACTAGATATCGCTTTGTAAATATATCCTGATATAGGTTTTTATTTATTTATTCACTCCGCTATTGTGGTCACAATACCTTCAGGCCTCAACGCATCATTGAAACGGATTACCCCTACCCTAGTCTTAGATTCTTCTTTGTTTCAACATATAGGTACATATTTCATTTTAATTTGTGGGAAAATGTAAGGAGAAAATCTTTCTAGTCAGGGAGAATTGAACCCACACAATTGAACAATCATCCGGATAGGTTTTTTTCTACATATTTTAAAATTTCGTCTCAATTGCAGGGATTAGAACTATAAAAATCTTAATAAATAAAAATGAATGTTCGTAAGCACATCACTCAAGAATTATTGGACCAATTCGGCTAACTCATTTTTTTGTATGTTCCTTGAGGTCCACGGAAGGTTTTTATACTATAAAAAAAGCACGTAGTCTGTCCGGCAGCTAGTTTAAAATATATTTCATTTACTAAAATTATCAAGTTCTAACTATCGCCCTCTAGGGAAAAATTAAAATAATATTTGTATTTAATCACCAAACATATATTCACTGCTCCCTTACTATAAAACATTCGCAGCGCTCCTACAGAGCCGGGTGATTGAACTCTCCATACGCTTCCGCCGGTAGGAAGTTTCTCTCGCGAGATACCAAAAAAGGGAGAATTGTAATATGAAAATGTATTGTACTCAATGGAAAGGATTTATATCATAACCCTTATTATAACATCGGTTCCTGTTTTATGATACAAGTTGAGAATGTTTTTGCAAAATGTACGCACACTTCGTTTGTTTTTAAATCTCATAGGTTAAGGCATCATTAAATTAAAATGTTATAATGATTTATTTTACTTTCTTTTTTTAAATCATGTGTTTTTAGATAGCCTTTAGTGTATTTTTTTTACAAAACTATCACATACTTTGCGCGCTTTCAACAGCGCGAGTGCTATCAGACATAAAGTAAAGTAACCGCCTATAAATGTCCCACTACTGGCCAAAGGCCTCCTCTATACAGAGAGTATCAGGGCGTAGTCCACCACGCGGCCGTACTGCGGATTGGCGGACTTCACATATCTTCGAAATATATATTCTTTAGATTCCTCACGATGTTTCCCTTCACCGCGGAGCACGTGATAAATCAGTACTTAAAGTTAAAAACTTCATTGGTGCCGGCACCGGGGACCGAACTCAATTTGCTCGTGTATATTGAATTAAAGGCGAGCGCCCGGACACTGAGCTACCACGGCTCTTCAGACATATGGAGCAAATTGCAAATGCTTTAAACCAACTGCGGATTGAGTTGTACTGCGCAAATCGCTTAGAAATGGATTACTGCTGTACAAGGCGAATGAGGGATTATCCTGATAATTGGATATGATCTGTGCTCGAGTTTGAAAGGTCTCTCATGGACCGGTTCGATTAGACGCGTGATGACGAAAGTGCAAATATGTGACTAAAAATAGCTGAACGTAATACCGTTTCGACCTCTTTGCTCGCAAAGCCATTAGAAGCAAAGCTCTGAATAAAAGTGAATTTAATTCCTCCTATTATTTATAGTTGCGAAAACGCATTTTCAATGATAAATGAAAAACCTGTTTTTAATGCTATTTCTGTTAAAGAAAATGTTTTAGAGTAGATAAGTAATTTAGCAGTTAATATGAATGCTGACCTTGAATGTCTAATGCGAATAAAATGTGTTTAAAAGAACTAAGCAAAGACTATATTATAACAAATTAAAAATTAAATAGAAACTCCTGACCTTTCGCCTTTCAAAATACTTTCATTAAATACCTATATCCCATAGTTATATGACATTTATCATCCTAATATTTGACAATTATCATCTTTTCTTTGTTAATAATACATTTTTTATTTACAAGCTTTTTTTTCTAATTGTATCCAGAAAAATAAAATTTTAAAAGGATAAATTTGGTGACAATTATACTTCATTTTAAAGGAATAAAGGTACAAGGTAAATACTTGGTAACATTAATGTGCAAAATTGTGTGCTAATAGAACGGAATGTACAGTACCTTCCAGTATCACACCATTACAGATATTGAAAAGGATAGCTAGTACAAAAATGGTGAAAGTTCTACTATTGTGTTTGCCTATAGAATTAATTTTTTACATACACACTCCTAAATTTATTGAAAATATCTTTTAAACATTTTATTTAATTAAATAAAATGGTTTGATTTAAAAAGTGACAGTTTCTAATGATACACTAAATTCAAGTAATATAAAAAGTATGCGGCTAGTGATAATGAATTTAGAAGTTAATTAAAAAGAGAAAATATACAGTTTATACTATTTCAACAATGGTAATTTATTCCCTTCTAAAACTTAGCTTAATAAAAAAAAAAGACATGTTACTATATGATTTTACTGAAAACATAAAATACAAAGAATAACTATGTCAAGTCATTTTAATTTTAAAATTGGTTTCCAATTCCACCAGCAATAGTAACTTTCTATGATGGTAAATTTTTATAGGTATAATGATAAATTTTCAAACATACTATAAACCATGAATTATAAGTAAAGCTTTAAATATGAAGTACAGGTAATTTGTTTAAAATTAAAGCAATCAAATAATATCATGTTAGAGGGGACTAAGAGTATATTCTGTTTATTTTATGTAATTCATGTATAATTATTATATTCTATGATGTAATAGACTATTTTGAATACAGAGTAAATAACAACAGAGATGTACTAATTATTAACTACAAAATTTAATATGTTAAAAATTTACTAGCTTGTAATTCTTCAAACATTCCGAGCACTCTTCTGTGTGTGGTTCATCAACTGTCAGCATATATTTCACTGGATCTTTTTGCCAATTTCTAAATGTACTTCAATTATATATATAAATATCAAATGTTTTTCCTTATATAATTATATAATTATATAATTATATAAGGAAAAACATTTGATATTTAGATATTTTATTTTAATAACAATACAAAGGCATCACTGAAATGTCACTTAGTGAACTTAAATCCAATTACTAATCACTAAACAGTTATAACAGCACTGGGACAAGATCAAGTTTTTAGGCAAAAGATAAATGTCTTATTACAAAGATTATGTTCTGTACAACATATCATCAAAACTATTAAACTATTATGAGGAGTGTAAACTGGTTATTGCTATTAAAAATCAAAGACTTAAGAACTTTGTACACGCTACAATGGTGATGGACTATATCAAATAAAATAAATTTCGTAATTTAATCAATCCAACAGTTAATCATAATCAGCAATAATCAAAATTATAATTACATAATATATTACAACTTACAGCAGGTAGGCAGCAGATAGGTAGCTATTTTCATTAGTATTATATTAAAAGTTTAATTTCATTGTAGAGAAAGAAATTGGGTAAGGTTAATTTAAATGGTACTTCCTAAGAATTAAAGACAGTACTGTAAGAAAATATTTTAGATTTAAACATTGGCTAAATGTTGGTTGGTTTATGAGGAAATTCGCCAATTATAATAAAGTGAAGGTTTTTATTATATTACGAAAAATATAAAATCGTTTATTTTGTACAACGATTGGGGAATTTAAGAAATGATAAATGAAAAAAGTCACTCACCTGATAAGTTGGTAATATATAAAATCCAAAAAAATAACAGCTTCTTGTTCTTGTGAAACAATGACACTGCTACTTAATATAATTTTACATGCATCTGGATAACACTAAAATTATCGAAATAGTAATCGGAGAACTACTTAATCACTTTTGTCAATACATTGTAAAACGAGAACTTCACTGATAAAATTAATTAACCGCACGCAGAAGCTAAACAATTCATTTTATTCACGGTTTTATATTACTTTTTATTTTATTTGTTAAAACGAAAATTACTGCAAAAAACATCAAAACATTAAACATCTAAACACTTGACACTTGACAGAAAGCGGGTTAACCTCACATAAAAGAAACATATTCACCAAAGCCACGACTTATAATGTGAAAGTAGAATACATAGTTTATTAATAACAAAAGTACCGAGTGATTTAAAAAGTGTTCTATTCAAAAGAATAAGAACAATACATTTTAATCAAAACTAGAGGTAACACAATCGACGAATATGCCAGTGACCAAACAGATAACGTAGTTTAATGAACTTAACTTCCACAGACGAGTAACGGAAACCGTACCTATGTTCGAAGGATAACTTATTTTAATGATAATCTCTGTAACAAGTGCGCAGCACCGCGCCGTACGCGAATACACAATGACGGGCGGACGGTAGTGGCGGAGTTGAAATCTGTACTTAAAATGAACAACTCGAAAAAGTCTGTGTGAGCTTATCAATAATTAACATTGAAAAACCCGTTCTTATAAACTAATGGTATTATTTGCAGTGTACTCTAGTGTTTGAGTAAGAAGGAAATTAAAATTATATTAACTGTTGATTGGTAATCTCAGATTAAACATACTCTTTTGATGTCAACTCTGACCTGTTTGATTTATGTATTATGTTTGAATTACTTTATATTTGGAATATATAGTTTTATTTATATATTATTATATTATATAGTTTTATTTCTTCAGACTGAATTGTGTCATATTTCATTGATTCCGTAAAAATAACTTGAAGAAGTAACATGTATTTTACATAAATTTCATAATGATTACGTACCATCAAAAATAAGTTCAAAATGTTAAAGTTGAAATAAATAGTTTTCTTATCAGTCCTTAAGTGTCTTTTTGGCTTGAAAGCGATCCCATTAGCCACATCTACGATTCCAGAGGTTATGGGCCCAGCAATATTTATATTTTTTGGATTTTTTCGAATTTTTTTGAGCAAAAGTGACAGCTGCGAAGAAATTTTCAAAGATGGACAAGCCCATCAAACCATTGTTAGAAAAAGATACTACCATTCAAGACTGGAAACAAACGATTACTTTGCTATTTTCTGCTGCGGATTTTGAAAATATTTTGAAAAATAATCAGTTCAGCCAATACTTAGATAGACGCCTAACCTGGAAGAAGCATATTTTCACAAAGCGATTAGCTATGGGCCATCATTTGCGTAGTATGTACTAGCTACTAAATAAAAAAATCAAGACTCTCACTTCAAAACAAACTATTGTTATATAAATGCATAACAAAACCTATATGGACATATGTGATGGGGAAGATTTATTCCCAATCAATGATGAATTCAATGAACATAAATTATTGACACATATAATAATAAAAATATATTAAATTAATACGAAAATACATAATTAGTTTTTACAAAGACGTTTTTCTCTCGACTGCGCTTGACACACGTTGGAACAGTACAAATTTTTAAATTTAATACCTGTTATCTGTAATCCTTAGCGTAATGTTATGAAATCTCTAACACTCCTCCGTAACATTGCGCTACTCCTACGGCCACTCAATCACTCAGAAACACACTCAACACTTACACGAACTCATACCCATGCCTCTCAAACATAGCTCAAACTTTCCTCTTGGCAGGGCCTTTGTGAAAATGTCAGCTACCATCGGCTCTGTCCCCAGATACTTCAGACTGATCACGTTGTTGCGAAGTGCCTCTCTGATAAAGTGAACTCTAACGTCAATGTGCTTTGACCTCTTATGGCAAGAGTCCTCACTGTTTGCCATAGCTATTGCAGACTGATTATCACTACTCAGCTTAATAGTCTTGTTAACTCCAGTTATTTCTCCAAATAACCTCTTAAGGAAAACTGCTTCTCTTGCAGCATTTGACAAACTAATGTATTCCGCTCCTGCACTTGATAAAGCAACTACTGTTTGTATTCTGCTTTCCCAACTCACGGGTACAGACCCAAATTTAAAAATATAATCTGAATAGGACTTGCGATCTGTCACATCACCCGCATGATCTGCATCAACAAACCTTCTAAATCTCTTCCACTTTGTTTAAACTCCAACCCCAGGCTTTTGGTGCCTTTAAGATAGCGAAGAACTCTTTTTAGTGTCTGCCAATGTTACTCTCCATAGCAACTATTAAACTGACTCAAGTAACTTATTGCAAAAGCTACATCTGGTCTTGTGCAGACTGCCAAATACATTATAGAACCTACTAATTCTTGATAAGGAATGTTATTAGGCGGCTCATAATTTGTTTCCACCGGTTTGGTCAACCTATAACCAGCAATGAGAGGTGTGGAAACAGGTTTGCAGTCCTGCTTGTTAAACCTGGCTAATATTTTCTCTATATAGCCTTCCTGATCTAGTGTAATGTCATCTTCAGTTTGTTGTAGACGCATTCCCAGAAACAAAACCGCTTTACCAAGATCACGCATTTCGAAGGTATCTCTTAACTCCTTCTTGACTTGCTGCATCTCTGCTTTATTGTTCCAAAAAATCAATAGATCATCAACGTACACCGCTAGAATTATTAGCCTGTGTTGAATTCTCCTCATATAAGCACATGGTTTGTTGTCTAGCTGAGTGAACTTCAACCGTTTCAGTGCTGTGTCCAACCTTTGATTCCAAGCTCTTGGGGCCTGCTTCAAACCCTACTTTTTCAGTAGGCACACGTAATCCTCTTTTCCCTTCTCCTCAAAACCTTACAGGTTGCTTCATGTACACTGTCTCCTCAATGTACGCATTAAGAAAAGCGGCCTTCACGTCCATTTGATCAATTTTCAATTTATTCTCGGCAGCCATTGCCAACAGAAGACGCAATGAACTATGTCTAATCACAGGTGAAAATGTCTCAAAGTAATCAACACCTCCGCGTTGTTTGTAGTCCCTCGCTACAAGCCTTGCCTTATATCGTTGCTTGTTACCAGCTTCAGTCTTAACTTTAAGAACCAACTTGCCATCGATCACGTTTTGATTTGGCTCTCTCTTTACTAGCTGCCAAGTTCGATTCTTGTGAAGAGCATCCAATTCTTCCTTAATAGCTTCACGCCAAAGTAAGCTGTCTGTCCCTGCGAGTGCTTCTGTGACATTTATAGGTTCCTCCAAACCAAAACCACTCTCTCCAGGTAGAACTGCTTGATATAGTACGTGATCAGGGAATTCTCGTGGCTTTCTGTTTCTCATAGGGTATCTCCGTGCATCCGTTTGATCACCTCTAGCAGTCACTGGACGGCTATCGTGCAAACCCTTCTCATCCTATACATATTGCTGAATATCTGTAAATTAATAGATTGCAACAATGACATTAAAAAGAAAAAAAAAAGGGCAACCCAGTAAGCGCTAAGAGGTAACCGACACGGACCAAATTACCAAACCGGCATAAACGCCACTGTTTAGAATCTTCGTCCTCATCGACCCAGTCGAGGAAGGGGAAGAGGACGTTGGATCCACCGGGTCTGACTTGAGACAACACAGTACCAACAATTATATATTTTTATTTATTGTAACATTTTATTTACAACTTTATTAATCGTTCTATTCGAAAAAATCCTTGTTTATCGTACTGACGAATGATTCCTCAAAAATCATGTAGGAAAATTGTTCCTATGTCGTGGGACGCTTCCAACAAATGGAAATCATTGACACAAAGTACCTACACTAAAACTCGGAACAACTATTTACGGACAACACTAATGTTTGAACCCCCCAAACCCACCGACACGGTCTTACCATTTATCTTCTCGTATCTGTAATCGTAAAGGCTACATACAACACCAGGATTAAAGGAAAAAATACGACATAAATTAAAATTTTCGGAAGCGGTATTTCCGGATCGGTAGGACTTCTTTGAAAGTGCAGAGCAAGAGTAATTTCCACATTTGTTCATAGAGACACACAATCACATTAGGGCATAGAGTAAAAATTTACTCGAGCAACCAGAGCTCAATCCCAATCTGAGGTTCAGCACCAATGAAAATGTTAATAATAAATTTTAAATGCTGACTTTTTACGTGCTCACCGGATTTTATGGATATTAACGAGTTATACTTTATAGCATAGCTCAAAATGTTGTTCAGCTGAATCGATATCCGATGGTGTAGTAAGTTCCTCGAGTATCAGTCGCGGATTTGATCATCGCACAGTGTAAGACGTCCCCCTTAGGTAAAGTGACGACCTGTGCAAATGTGCAGGAAGTGGATGGATGCAGGTGGCTCAGTATCGTGCTTCGTGGCCTTCAGTGCGGCAGGCCTGTGACTAGCCGATGGTAAATGACGATGCAGTTTTAGACGTTAAACGTCAGGAAAAACCGTACCGTTTACCGTTCGGTAAACTCTTCCAGTCATTCGCATTACACGTAGTGAATGACAAAAAACCGGCCAAGTGCAATTCGGACACGCGCACGAAGGGTTCCGTACTATAAAAATGGCAAAAAAAAAAATGTCTGTTGTACGGGAGCCCTACTTAAATATTTTTTCTCTGTTTTTTAGTATTTGTTGTTATAGCGACAACAGTACTACATCATCTGTGAAAATTTGTAATAGGGCCTGACCCCTACCCCTTTTACCCTTTACGGAACCCTAAAAGTGGGTGATTCGATTGCGAATAATCTAAACAACAAAAGAATGGAATAGAGCCGAGCGTCTAGGCGACGCAAAATGGAAATGGTAGAATTAATTCGTAAAACTCTGATGCATACTGTCCAGAATTCAACCTGTAGAAAACCGGGAGGCTACCTTCCCTACTCCTATACTTAAGGTTGGGAAGTTTGGCTCTAACCAAATAAGGGCCAATAATCATCCTCTTTGAACGCTTGTCCATTGCGTCAAAAGCATTAACATTACATTTAGTATTACTCGCCCAAATATTGAAGCGCTTAGTCATTCCATAAAAACAGCGGCCACGCCTTTCTTTATCACTTTAAGTTAGTCGACTTGCTAATGTTTATTATGCTAGCGATAAACGGTTGATTTTGAAGGGCCTATCTTATTTAAAGATAGGCCCTTGATGATGTTTTCGATGACATGTGAAATTATAAGAAAATTCCTTAGGATGGCTAGATCTAGTGTGAGGACTACAAGATAAATTTTCATTTGTCTTGTTCTGTAAATCTGTAGTCCAAGTTTAGGGAAATGTGTAATGGACATATTTACGTACTTACTTCTACTTAATCTTTACTTTTTATTTATTATTATTCTCAGCAAAGCAAACAAATACACAGCAAAGCCGATTATAATAACTGTTTCTATTGAAATTAAATTGGTATTTGGTCTGTTACGACAATTATTCTAAACGAGAACCATGACAAGGGTTTCGAAGATTACGCTTTTACCAAGCGCAATCTGATATATTCTAGCATATCGATTGGGCAAGAAATTGAGTGTTCTTTCTATAAGGTGGCGGCAAGGCATTTGTTTTCTTCAAACGATAAATTTTCTATAAAGACAAAAAACAGAGACAGGCATTTCAAAAAAGAAATTAATTGACTTCAATTTTTTATTCGAATCCGCTTATTCCCAATCATTCTTTGTGCGCCAAAATAAACGGAGGTAGATATCATAGGATAAGAAATAAAAACGTTTTGAATAATATCTAATTTGTGGCAAATCAGTTGCCACAATTTGCATAGCCCACAAAATTGCTTGCGTTTTCTTTGAAGTTTATTTTGATTCTGAAATATAATGATGAGCCCACGTTTCATCCACGTCAAAAATCTTTTAAAAAGACTTCAAAATTGTGTGACAATTTCGTTTTTTTTTTTCGACTAAGAGCAATCTGGGGACACATATTCTGGGGGAGATATCTATAGTGTAAGCATTCTCTTGGATAGTCAAAACCTCTGGTCCGCTGATATGAGATCATACGCCGATTTTTGATATGATATTGTACCGATATTTTATACAGTCGTAGATGTCGTAGATCGGTTCTAGGCTTCTAGGGCACTCTTGGACGCTTTCTAGTTTAAATTCACAGAATTTTCTTTTCACATTGATATAGCTATGACGGATTTTCCCTTAATTTTTTTACATTTCGTATAAGTCCTTGATGACACAAAATCTACGCGCTTGGTCAACTTTAGCTCGTTATGATTAGAAAGAATGTTATTGTAAATGTTACCTGTGCTATAATATAACACAATAAGTATGTGTATGTCAAGCCGCAATATTTTTACTCCAGCCTGGTATTAAACAGTTAACTTTTTACACCTCGTTAACGCCAGTACGGGCAACTATTAGTGAGTTATTCCAATTTAAACATATTTAACTGCATGCCTTATCCACATGCTTAGAATCTGAAACATTCCGATGTATCGTAAGAAATAAATTTCCAAGTTATGTGAATAAAAGGCAAAAACACGCTTAGAAAATATTTCTTTTTAAAAGTAATTCAAACTTATTGTAAAAAAATCAGGTTACGCGACAATGGATACAGTATAATGAAAAGACAAAGCTTAACAAAGAAATTGAAATCTACAGTTTTGTATTTTCTCGTAGAAAGTATTTTTCTATTAAGTTTATCAAATTGAAAATAACAACTTTCTTGTTAAAAAATACGATATCAACAATAATAATTTCATTTTTTTTATAAAACTAAAGAAATGCATTCTTCGGTTCAATCCTGCGGGGTTCAATCAATCGGGTTTTTTGAGGGTTCCGTACAACAATTCAAGGTAAACGGCACTCTATTACTAAGACTAAGCTGTCTCTCTGTCTGTCACCAGGCTGCATCTCATGAATCGTGACATATTTAAGTGGGGTTCACATGTTTTTTTCCGTTTTATAGATAATGGTACGGAACCCTTCGTGTGCGAGTCCGACTCCCACTTGGCCGGCTTTTTTATCAACCGACTTTACAAAAGAAGGGGGTTTAAAATATGTAGAGGTTATGTCAGTGATAGCATCCTAAGGCCGGTGGCGAAGGAGTAACTATGGAGCAAATAAAAATAAACTGGAAAATCTTTGACTCATTATTCCGAATCGCTACAATTGGCTTAAACGACGTACAATAAAAATTATTTATTTATTTATACTTTATTGTACACCAAAAATACATATATACAAAGCAAATTACAAATGAATGTAAAAGGAAGTACAATAGGTGGTCTTATCGCTCAGAAAGCGATTTCTTCCATACAACCATTGCGAAAAGAATTTTAAATAGTAATTTTAAATTATAATATCAGTTGCCTGTTTTATTTGAATGTGTCCACAGCTGGACGAAGGCCTTCCGCCTTCGTGCGACTCAGCGAGCTATAAGTATCCGGTATTTCTCTGCGTCGAAAAGATCAGTGCTATCTTCATCAGAACCACGGTAACTGACACAGCTCAGAAGATTGGTAACCTGAAATGTATCTTTATTGTGTATATTTATTTATATAATTCTTCTGTGCGTGAACTTTATGTGACTGAACTCCTCCTTTTGTGTGTGTTCAAGTGGATTCGAGAACGATTTAGATTCAAAAATCGGTTCACTAAAAATGTTTTTCTATTTTTTTTTCTATTAATAAGTTGTCGGATAAGACCTGTGTACAAAGTCTGTAGGGTCCGCTACTACATTCATATTATTCTACTTAATGTTCAAATTGGTCCCGAGTGTTATAGCAGGGTCGTGATTAGAGTTCGGTTAAAACCGTCATCGGTTTCACTTGGAGTTTCTTCGCGAGTGCTGCGCTGCTCTGCAGCTGTTGGCTCAGATAGGTCACAGTCCCCTCGCAGTCGGCTACTTGGGCGTTCCTCTTTTCCTTATCCCCCGGCGCCAGAACCGGCAGGTTGGGGTCCGTCTGAAGGTGAAAAACATGCAGTAATGTTAAATAACTAGTTGGCCCTTCGAAGTTTTCGCACCGTGATCACTCACTGAATCATCATCCTTACTAGTATTATGAACGTATACAGTGTGTCGTTACCGTAGCGACAATAAATGAACCCACATATAGGGGACAACTTTTTAAAGTTGTATTAAACATTTAAATTCTTTAAACATCAATATTTACAGAGTTATTAAATTTTCCAAAACAAAGAATTTTAGAACATCCTTACGTATAAAAGCGTAACGTAAAGTTCATTTGTAAAGGTTACAAAGCATACGTTACGCTTTTATAGGTAAAGGGTGTTCTAAAATTCTTTGTTTTGGAAAATTTAATAACTCTGTAAATATTGATGTTTAAAGAATGTAAATGTTTAATACAACTTTAAAAAATTATCCCCTATATGTGTATTCATTTATTGTCGCGATGGTAACGACACGCTGTATAGGTGTTTAATTTACTTTCTTTATTGTATTGTAATATTCTTTATTGTACTAAAAGTTTGTACAAAGGCGAACTTAATGCTAAATAGCATTTTATTCCTGTTAACCTTTGGTGGTTGAGAGCAAGTTACAGGTAGTAACGCTAAAATGACAAACAACTTAAGGCTCTTAAATATCGATCCTCACGGGCTCCAGTTGCCTCCAATGGCGCATGCAGTCAGTCAAGCGGTCCCCGAAGCCGGGCGCGAAGCGGCCCGGGTCCAGGGCCACGAAGCAGTGCCCCAGGTTGGCGGGGCCCCCCTCGCCGCTGTGCGACCACGACCGTATGTTGTGCCCGTAGAACGACCCTATCGGAGAGCGTCGAATTCTTTAATTTCACTGCGGTTGGGCTACAACGCGCTTACCTGTCAACCAGTCTACTGCGTAAAAAATAACGATTAAAATGAACTGTAAAAATAAATATTTTTTTATGAAGAGCCGTGATAGCTCAGTGTCCGGGCGGCTCGCCTTTAATTCAATATACTCGAGCAACCTGAGTTTGATCCCCGGTGCCGGCACCAATGAACTTTTTAACTTTAAGTGCTGACTTATCACGTGCTCCGCGGTGAAGGAAAACATCGTGAGGAAACCTGCATATTTTCGAAATAATAACAAAAAAAATATATTATGTATTTGTGCCATTTGCTGTTGAAACATTAGGTCCGTGGGGTCCCCGCACATCAATTTTTTTTAAAAGTTTATGTCCTAGGCTTAAGGGCGTGTTTGCGAAATCTCGCGGAATCTGCAAAAATAGGGGATTTTCAGGTACATTTTGCGGCAAAACGAAACGAATATAATGGAAGTAATAATTATCACATATAGATCCCTCCTTCATCTTCAAATGGTAGATAGTTTTTTTAATCGAAAATTTTGGTTTATAATATTGTAAATGAGAATTTTCGTGACCACTTCACTCAAAATGGACGAAATCCTGTTGGGTTTAGGAACATTTTTCTCTTATTTAATAACATTTTTTTTTTATTTAAAAATATTTTATGTAAGCACACATGTTCAACTCAAAAAGGTAGCTACATTACGTATCAAAATTGTTGAAATTAGTTTCAGAAAAAAAATAAAGATTAAAATCTATTTCTTTCACATTTATATCTTACGCGTGAATCTTAAGTGATTGACATAAAGGTTATTTTACTGGTCACTGTTTTGATTTATTCCACAAAAATATTTAAAGAAATATTAGTCGGCACTCGGCTGCCGTCATGAGTGGTCGCTATGTCGCTTATAAACAGCAGCTCGTGAGGAAAAAGATCGCTGTACGAATACAAAATATTTGTCGTAACAAAGTTGATACTTTACACATCATGTTCGGACTTCGGACTACGAACGACAAAAGTAAACTATAATTCACACTTTGTCATATTTTTACTAGAAATTAGTAGGGGTTAAAAATTCATATTTCGTTACGGACTTGATGGAGTGACCTGAAGGTGTACTTCGAGAACTGCTACTGGAACTAACAGACGAGATGAGCTATGTGTGTCGAGTTTGGGCTTGTTTTGTTAGGTATGGTGAGACCTTGCCTTCTGATTTGTTGGAGTGACCTGAAGGTGTACTTCGAGAACTGCTACTGGAACTAACAGACGAGATGAGTTATGTGTGTCGAGTTTGGGCTTGTTTTGTTAGGTATGGTGAGAACTTGCCTTCTGACTAGATGGAGTGACCTGAAGGTGTACTTTGAGAACTGCTACTGGAACTAACAGACGAGATGAGCTATGTGTGTCGAGTTTGGGCTTGTTTTGTTAGGTATGGTGAGATCTTGCCTTCTGACTAGATGGAGTGACCTGAAGGTGTACTTTGAGAACTGCTACTGGAACTAACAGACGAGATGAGCTATGTGTGTCGAGTTTGGGCTTGTTTTGTTAGGTATGGTGAGACCTTGCCTTCTGACTAGATGGAGTGACCTGAAGGTGTACTTTGAGAACTGCTACTGGAACTAACAGACGAGATAAGCTATGTGTGTCGAGTTTGGGCTTGTTTTGTTAGGTATGGTGAGATCTTGCCTTCTGACTAGATGGAGTGACCTGAAGGTGCACTTTGAGTAAGTGCTACTGGAACTAACAGACGAGATGAGCTATGTGTGTCGAGTTTGGGCTTGTTTTGTTAGTTATGGTGAGACCTTGCCTTCTGACTAGATGGAGTGACCTGAAGGTGTACTTTGAGAACTGCTACTGGAACTAACAGACGAGATAAGCTATGTGTGTCGAGTTTGGGCTTGTTTTGTTAGGTATGGTGAGATCTTGCCTTCTGACTAGATGGAGTGACCTGAAGGTGTACTTTGAGTACTGCTATTGGAACTAACAGACGAGATGAGCTATGTGTGTCGAGTTTGGGCTTGTTTTGTTAGGTATGGTGAGACCTTGCCTTCTGACTAGATGGAGTGACCTGAAGGTGTACTTTGAGAACTGCTACTGGAACTAACAGACGAGATGAGCTATGTGTGTCGAGTTTGGGCTTGTTTTGTTAGGTATGGTGAGACCTTGCCTTCTGACTAGATGGAGTGACCTGAAGGTGTACTTTGAGAACTGCTACTGGAACTAACAGACGAGATAAGCTATGTGTGTCGAGTTTGGGCTTGTTTTGTTAGGTATGGTGAGACCTTGCCTTCTGATTAGATGGAGTGACCTGAAGGTGTACTTTGAGTAGTGCTACTGGAACTAACAGACGAGATGAGCTATGTGTGTCGAGTTTGGGCTTGTTTTGTTAGGTATGGTGAGACCTTGCCTTCTGATTAGATGGAGTGACCTGAAGGTGTACTTTGAGAACTGCTACTGGAACTAACAGACGAGATAAGCTATGTGTGTCGAGTTTGGGCTTGTTTTGTTAGGTATGGTGAGATCTTGCCTTCTGACTAGATGGAGTGACCTGAAGGTGTACTTTGAGTAGTGCTACTGGAACTAACAGACGAGATGAGCTATGTGTGTCGAGTTTGGGCTTGTTTTGCTAGGTATGGTGAGACCTTGCCTTCTGACTAGATGGAGTGACCTGAAGGTGTACTTTGAGAACTGCTACTGGAACTAACAGACGAGATGAGCTATGTGTGTCGAGTTTGGGCTTGTTTTGTGAGTTTTTTTGAGACCTTACCTTTGACATTGATGTATTGGCATGAAGGTGTAAGAATACAGTAAAAAAGTTATTTAACATATGGAACTATGTATTCTACATCAATTCTGTGTATAAATATTTGTGAAACATGTTAATATAAAAAAAATTGAAATTTAGATTATAATTATGAGTCAATAGAGTATAAATATAAGTCAAAGTCAATCACAAGTCAAAGTAATGAATTTTTAATATAAACATTCTACATTACTTAGACATGATTAAATATTTTAAATGTCTAATTTGACAGTGTGCAGATTTTAGAATTTTCGTTTAAATTTAAATACTCCGGGAGGCCTATGAACCTATCTGGTATTTTATTAGAAATTCTTATTTCCATGCAGCCAAATGTTGGCCAAAAGTACACCACATGTAGAAAAGTTGTATGGATAATTAAAAATACAAGTAATACAAAACAAATTTGCACACTTGCAAATTGTAAGATTAGGCATGTCTAAAAGGTAATTTTTTTGTATATTCCAATGAATAGGTGTAATAAACATGTACTTCAAAAGTTTCGAACGACAGCTATGTGGCAAACTTTTTGTTTCACGTTTATGACCCCATTTATCGTTTATTGTTTTGTCGTGTTTCGCACTGATCAACTTTTATGATCATGGATTCTGCCTAAAATAATACTTAATTTTTTTAATGACTTGCAATCTTTTGGAACAAATGGTATCTATAGTAACAACGTCTTTAAAATAGGCAAAACACGAAAAAAAAAATAGTTATGTAAAAATGTAGTGGGTCTCAACTTAAATTATCAAAGACTTATTTTTATGGCACAGTTATTACATACAACATTTATACCTCTTATAACTCAATTGTTGTTTCAGATTCCAAAGCCTAAAACGATTAAATTTTAGCAGGCTACTACTTCGATATAGATAACAAAAATAATTAAATGATAGAGAACTATAAAGAAAAATCACAAAGATCCGACACAGAGCACCCCGACTCCGTGTGGTCTTCCCTATCGATAGAGTGAACATCAAAAGGCGGAGCCAGAACCTCGTGTCGGAGGTATAAATTGGCCTCGCGGGCTTGCTCCACCCAGGATCGACATAGCGACAGTTCTGGCGAAGAGCATGGAAGAGTCAAATTAAAAAATGAAACAATATTTTTTTAAGCTATTGCACAGCTTTTATCGCGGGCTTTGAGCGCGGCGAACGAATCAATAAATTCCGTAACGAAAATAAAACCTAACTCCGCCTACCACGCAAGAGGAAAGATTTGATTGTTTTTATGCATTGAATAGGCTCCTAAACCCCTGAACAGATTTGAAGATTTCTTTCACTGTCTGGAAGCTACATTATCCCCGGATGAC
This sequence comes from Iphiclides podalirius, assembly GCA_933534255.1. Lineage (NCBI taxonomy): Eukaryota > Metazoa > Arthropoda > Insecta > Lepidoptera > Papilionidae > Iphiclides > Iphiclides podalirius. The sequence goes on from OW152826.1 coordinate 10,577,957, forward strand.
ATAGGATATATTAAATTTTCAAAAACTAGGAATCCTTACTAAAACTTGAATAATGTAACCCAAAGTACAAAAATTACCTAAAATATTGTTTGCATCGCGTGCGCTGCTAAAACTATTGATAATTGTATAAATAATAATGTACTACGAATTTGCAGAACACATCATTATTTATAAAAAGTGTTTCGACAGTATATGTCTAACTATTATAGTTATGCCACAATAAGTATTCTTTTACTTTAAAATTTTGATTGAAATGCAGCCGCTAGAAAAGGCTCTTTATTTGTATCTTGGTATTAATCCTTATAAAAATAAATTACTTTATATTTAAGACTGTTTCAATATCTTTATATAACTTTTTGAATGATTAAATTCGGACATTCCATTCGAAAGAGATCACAAGTTTAAAAATGTTAGTATATTGTAATTTAACTATCCAGAGCTTAGTGACTGACTTAGTAGTTCTTATCATTTTTGTAAATAATATAAATTAATTATATATTATTAATTATTATATTATTAAAATATTATTTATTAACATAAATATAAATATCAAAGAAAAAAATACTGCATAATTAAATAATTATAATCGCATAAGTTAAAAGATGCTATGCTATAGCTTTACCCCAGCTGAGCCGAGTGCGACAGGTTTTTTTTTATAAAAATGTTTTTTAATTTTTACTAGTTTGTTTCCTTCGTTTTATTATTTCATTTTTAGTTTCTAGATACTAGCCCGGCTTCGTACGCCATGCTATTTCCAATTCATTCACAGAAATTTTTTTTTTTTAACATTTAGCATGAATATTATTGAATCAGCAAAATGCATTCAGAATACGATACAAAGTATTTTACTCAATTCGTTAGCGGGTTTTACCTAATTATCTGCCTACATAGCTACCTTCCTACGTAACCTACCTATCAAGCTATCTACTACCGCACGCATAATCAAACATGTATAAAACAAGCTTCGTTTCCTTCATAAAAATTAATTAAAACATAAAATTAAATTATATACATAATTAATTAAAACGCAAATTATCAACAGCTACGAGCTTTTAAATGAAATTTAATAAATTATACCTAAATAATTATATAAAAAAATATTCAGTTTAAAAACTTGTTGAAAACAAATTTAACGTAAGCTTAAAAAATAAATGACTTCAAATTAAATAAAAGTATCAAGTTGCGTCAGTTACATAAAGTTTCGCTGCTTCGCGCTTGTCGCTGTGTGCGTGAGCCGTGCACGTGTAGTAGTACGCCTCTGTACCTAAAATTGAAGCGCGTGAATTCGTAAACGCGTCCTTAACGCCGCGGCTGGTGACAAGAGAGCTGGTTCTTTTCTCGCGCAAAGGTTGAGCATAACTATTCAGCGAGGAAATGCAGCTAGCGTTCTTGGCACCATGCCGCGTGGATTAGGTTTATTAGATAATATGTAATTTTAGATAGATTTAATCTTGTAAATATTAGATGAGTATATTATACCTATATAAACAAAAAAATATATTTCGAAAATATGTGAAGTCCGCCAATCCGCAAGTGGGGCCGCGTGGTGGACTATGATACCCTCTGTATAGAGGAGGCCTTTGCCCAGCATGTATAGGCTGTTACTTTACTTTTTTTTTATATAAACAGATCTGCTCGCTACATTCGTTCGTACGTTAATACAATTGACTGAATTGGGGCAGCAGCTTCCGCTGACTAGTCCGGCAGTACCACGGCCTCACAGGAGTGTTTTTACATCTGTTCGAATTTTAAATTTCATAGCTTTCGTCTCCTCATAGACGTGACTTTGACGCGCGCGTATACTTTAATTTTATATTTAATTAGATAGAGCATGTTTTCGAAAACAGAGCGCACCTGAAGTAATGCCACAGAACAACTCAACCAGAGCAGACAGCCCGAATCCTTTGTAGCCCGACGTGCTCTCGCCGCCTCCTAGCGGCATCAGGCACTGTGTTTTGAACGCCTGGAAATAAATTTTTTATCATAAACAGCCTAAAAGCCATAAAATTTCATAAGACATTATTAACGAATGTCCGCAGTGTACTCGCGTGTCCGTGGTAGACTTTGTCACAATACCCTCTTAATAGAGGAGGCCTTTGCCCAGCAGTGGGACATTTATAGGACTTTATTTGACTTGCCTAGTGACCAACATTTAGTGTCTTTGTGAAACATTCGATGGCCGCAACCAATGCCGTCTTAGGCCATATCGGGGCCCTAGGGCACACAGATTGAAAAGCGAATGACTAAAACATTCTTCTGCTATTATCTTATATTTTTTATTTAATCAATATACTTCTATCCGAATATAGCTACCAAAAATAGGGAAAATATAGTTTAAGCGAATATGTAGGCCATACCCTGGGCACGGGCCTCGTGTGCCCTTGTTGTTGCCCTGTGTGACCCTGTGTGTTTCACTGTTCGTGTCATTTACGAAAGCCAATTAAGTAATATAATTTCCTGGTACCTTACAGTTTGCATTTCAATTCAGTTCGGTTCATTGAGCTCGCACTCACCAATTCAGCGTCCGTGGTTTCCTTGCCGTCGGGGCCCTGGGCCCAGCCATGGGGTATTGGCTCGTTTTTGCGCAGTTGCATTTCTATCTGGGGAGCAAAAGATACTAGTAGTTTGTATTCACAATCGTTCATTGGCTTCGAGTTTTTTTTACATGTAATTAACTCAGATCAAATATTTATTCCTCGAGTTCAAGCGTTTTTATAAAACTGTTATAATTAAAATCTGTTTTAGTGCTCATCTCTGCACTTAATATGATACTTACGAGTAGCTTTTTTTTATGCGATAAGTTGCCAAACGAGCAGACGGGTCACCTGATGTTAAGTGAATACCGCCGCCCATGGACAATTGCCACACCCGAGGGTATGCAGATGCGCTGACAACCTTTTGAAAATTGGGCTCCGGCTACCTCACTCACCAGACGAAACGCGAAAGTATTTGTCATATTTCCACTTTACGCTGGTCTTCTGTGAGGTCGTGGTACTTACCCGGACGGGTCTGCCCATTCGTGCAACAGCCGAGTCTGCTGCGTGGCCCTACCACCGTAAAAGCTATATAATTAAAAAAAACTAATAAACCGTGTAAGATTGATGAAATGATTATGATATACCCAGTGTCACTCTCACAATAAATACGAATCTAACGACATGTCTCAAGCTAAAATCCATCAAGCCATCCACGCTCTGCAGCGTGCCAAACAATTTAATGCTGGATCAAATGATAGTTCATTTTAACAAATTATACATACATACATACATACATACATACATACATACACACATACTCTCGAAAAACATAACCCTCTTTCCGGCGCAGTTGGGTAAAAATGTGTAGATAGATTGTCGAAAAATTCTTCGTTGGCAGGTTTCGAACCTTACAAATTACATTACCATTTATCACACATTATTTGACGATGATCCCCATCTGCGTAGACTGACCTTCCCAACGGCCACAGCTGTGGTGGCCATATCCAAATAGAATGTTTCTCCATCGCTACCCGGGGCGACGACCGCTATGGGATTGGTACCGAGCGCCGACTGGAAATAGATTTCAGAGATTTAACGTGAATGCTTAACCTATATCTGCTGTCAGCATTAAGTGCGCCTATGTACAGAGATATGTGCATGAAGTCTTAAAATAAATAAATAAATAAATATATCTAATTTATAACATCATAACACAGCGTTATTTTTAGACCAATATTCAACCGGCTTCAAAAAAGGAGGAGGCTGTAGTTTTTAGCAGGTTGCAAGAAAGCTGCTGCGTGGAGCAATCAGTCAGTGAACTGTATGAAATAACGGTAGCCGATCAATTTATTTAATTAAATAATTTTTTTTTTTTTAATAAAAAACATTGTGCTTACTTTAGGATAACATTATCCTGTGTTGTAAGGACGTTTTTGCAAACATAAATTTAACGCGGACAAACACGAAAAGTTCATGCGAAACAACTATCTGTGGGTCACACAAATACTTGTCCCGTGTGGGATTCGAACCCACGGCCCCCGACGCCGAAGAAAATACCTTGACAAGTAGACTGGTAGACAGAGGTGGCCAATAAATATTTTATCTTTAGATCAATTTTTTAGAAAGAACTCATTAAAATTTTCTTTTTTCAATGCATGTATAAAAAATATTAAGATTGGTAACCTGTTTACTCCTTGTCGGTGCTAAAAGCGGTGATGTATTTGTAAATGCCATTCCAATGAGACCTCTATCAGCTGCTTTTTGAGCCCACCAACCCGCCACGCCGAAATGGTTTGAACCTGGAAGATCCAAAGTATGCTACGTTGTTAACCCAACCTTTTAGTTTATTATCGTAAAGTAAGCTTACGCTTGCTTAGAAGATTTGTGTATTTGTATATCAGAATCTAATGTGTTATTACTTCTTGTGCGTTGTTAAAAATGCAAAGTGCGTGATGAACATAGATGTTATTTATTTATTGGTAAGTATGTACCTTCATGAAAGGATAAATTTCATTAATTTTTATCAATAAATCGCCAGTTGCACTGTTCATAAATACTGCAAAGCAATCGAAATATCAGGATTTGTAATTTAAGATAAACGTGATAAAATCCATTGAAATATTAACATTCAATAATGTGTATACTAAAATACTATACAGTACTAGAAAAATTTTGTGATTAAATTTCAGTACTGATAATCTGCACTCAAGATACTCTCATAATAGAAAATGTTGTAAAATGAAATAATGTGTACACTACGCTTAAATAATAAAAAACTTTTATACTTAAAAATTCTCATACTAGATGAACTTATATTGGATCTTACCCTTCACGCTTACCCATCCCACTCCGGTGTCTTCGGCCTTTTTGATAGCAATGTCCATTGCGAAGTGGCTAGCCGTCGCCCCGAGTACATTATTGGCATCCACCCACGCAGTAGACGGACTCTCTTTTAGTACTTTAGGCTCATTGTTCGGAGCACACGCTCCACTTTGGATGTCATTCACGTACAATTCTGAAGGTAGTAGATTGTGCTGTACTGATTTTTCATAGAACGTACCAATCAAAACTTCTTTAAAGACGTAAACATTTTTGTTTTATTTGCGTTCACTGACATAAACATAGATATCAGTATTAATGAAAGCGCAACTTCTGAACGACTTGACTGATTAAGATTCATATTCCAGCGACATATACAAATTAACCAACTTCGTTAACTTCACGTCATTACCATGGCAACCAATAACGACTTTTTGAAATTTACTTAAAATTCAAGGTACTTATTTAAACCGTTATTAATTGTCGTTGTGTTGTCTTTTTCACAAACAAAGATAATGACACGGGGGATAACATTTTTAGTTATTTCTCATTTGTTACGCTAAAGAAGTACAACTAATTACGTGCGCACATAATTCCACACTTACTTTTTTTTAAATTTAACATACCTAGCCTATTGAGCCCATGGCTGGGATGTCCGATCCGATCCGCCTGAATCAGGAGCTCTGCCTGCTGTTGCGCCGCTTTGCTCGCAGCCCCGACCGCCTTCAAGCAATCGACCATGAAACGCAGAGCGTCCGACGTAGCCACTTTGCCCATTGTTCGTTCTAAAAGAAAATATGCCGTGATTATGAAACTTATAATAATAACTCTGATTGAACGGCCATATTACAAAGTGAATTGGGGTCCGTGATAGAACGGTGCACGTTTCCTGTCCACTGGTGATTTTTTGCCACGATTGTTTTTTAAAAGCATTAGTAGATACTACAAACAAGTGTTGGCAACATTTAATTTGAGGTGCCATCTGTGGACGACAGCAAAGAAACTGACAACAATGAAGGCAGTTTCATATTGCTGAGGTTCCTGTAGTGGGGATACCTAAGGCTTTATAACTGCAATGCACAAGCGGAGCCAGCACTTAGCTTTCGAATATTGGATAGTTCACTATCTTCATACGCGCTGTCATTAATTGTTAACCAATTGTTTGTCTTGAATATATATTTAGTAAAAATATAAGTTTATAATTTAACACAAGGGCGTTCTTTACCAGTTCTTCTCTGCTCAGGTCTGATTTAGCGGTTTTTGACGCTTGAATAAACTTTAATTGAATAAAGAAATATTAATTAAAGAGGGTAAAATTAATTGAGATTACAAGTAAACTCGTGGATAGGTGAAAAAGAAATCTATCTTCTCTATCTTTCTAAGTATGGTGTACATGACAATAAAAATGATGAGAAAAAGTTTACGTCGGCAAGGTAGATGCTTTAAATTGTTCATTAGAAGTCTTTTTTTTAACTAATAAAAAGGTATATCATGATAAGAGTGATATGCTTTCATAGATGTACTGCTCTTCCACTGTTGATGCGAGAGCAACATTTCTGAGTTCTACATATACCTAAGCTATTACATATCGAGTGGCAAGTAATGCCGATTCCAGTATTTAACTCATTCAGCCCTTTGACTGAACATTCGCTGTAACATTATCATGATCAAGTATTTAAAGTGATATTTTTTAATTAATCATAATGACTATATTATGATTAATTAAAAAATATCACTTTATTACTAATTTAAAACCACACTAATTTAGCTACCGTCAATAAATAAGTGGCCAGTGTTAAACCGATCGCATAATTTTTAATGTGGCAAACTATTCATGAACGTTTAAACAGAATAGAATAATGAAGATAATGTGGATGTGTTTCGAGCAATCCAAATTCTGGTGAACATTATTCGTAAAAGGGTGGATTTGAACCGAAAATAAATCATCGCTGTGGTAATGTTTCGAATTGTCTTTATTAATTGGCTTTTATTTCAAGATGTATTGACAGTTGAAACATTTTTAAAATGTCTAAAATTGAAAATGACCACTAACGACAATATACTGAAGATGTGTAAAATAATGTAAACTATATTCATGGCACAAGCCATATCTGTACACACGGTATTATGGCAAAGTCCATCTTTTGATTAAATTCTTAAATTGATTAGAAAAATGAACGTTATATTAGAAAATTTTAACAGGCAACATGAAGATGTTTTTTGGCATATCGAAAATGTAACGGTATTCCAAGCATGTAGGAAAGAATTCCTATATCGTTCAAAACCATCTATTCTACGTAATTTCTATTTCAACATATTGAATTTAATTTTATTTCCAATATGGAAATATGGAATAATATAAAGAACACAAGATCACGCACATTATATCACACCCAGAAAACATTAAAAGACACTAGTTTAGAGTACTTGATGACTCCGTGGCGCAGTTGCCAAGGTATTGGCTTCGACTTCGGGGGTCGTGGGTTCGATTCCCACGCGAGGCAACTGTTTATGCGATCCAAAGATAGTGGCTCTGGGTGTTTGTCCTCGTGCAATTTATGTTTGTAAAACGTCCTTAAAACACAGGATAATGTTGTCCTAAAGTGAGGGCAATGTTATTTTAAGAAAAAAATAACAAGGTAACAAAATAACTAGTTACAACAAATAGCACGGAAAGAACCTAAAACTTTCCTTTTACTTCTGTTTTAAAATTTAAGTAAACATCAATTAAAATAAAAAACAATGGTTTTGGACTTATGGAAAATCCTTGCAAGTCACTTAATGACATTACTTAAACGTGATGCAAGTTATTATTGGCAGAATAAACATATCAGTTATTTAAATTATATTGTGGTAACCATTATTTCCAGGGAAATATAAGTTTATTCAATTAATTATCTTTTTTTTTTTTTCATCTTAAAGTCGTTTGTTTTTACTAGGCCCTTACCAATTAATGTTCTTTCGCACCTGCTCAACGACACCGTATTAAACTACGCAAAAGCAATGCATCATATTTCGTTCAATTCATTAAATTCTAAGTAAGTGGCTGTTTTAAGTAGGTTTAATTTTCCTTTTACCTTAAGAATTATTTTTAACTGTATATACCCATTGACACGTTGCTGTAATAAATAAATTGATGACAAATTTCCTTTCCAATACAAGTTATATTTTAGGTTAAGTGTGGATTCGTCTGAAAGATTTCCCAAAAATTATATTTATGTGGCTAGCTCCCCTTCACATGAATAGTTAACGATTAATTTGTTGCTTTCGATTAGTAGATACTCTACGATCCGCCCGATCTTTAGAAACCATCGTCCCTTTAAGGGATCCTGAAGATCCTTGAGGGTGTCTCTCAAGGTTCCTATCACTCCCTATTTCTTTTAAGCATACATTCCTCGAAGGAAGGCATGACAGAGACGTTGGGACGCGATAGTTTTACAAGGACGTAATTTCACTGCCCTTGGCAATCGGTTTCTGGAGAATTGACGATTGAAATCAATACAGGCAAATCAAATCAAAATCAAAAATATATTTATTCACATCGCTGACTCCGTGGCGCAGTGGCCAAGGTATTGGCTTCGGCTTCGGGGGTCGTGGGTTCGATTCCCACACGGGACAACTATTTGTGTGACCCACAGATAGTTGTTTCGCAACTGGGTGTTTGCCCGCGTGAAATTTATGTTTGTAAAAACGTCCTTACAACACAGGATAAAGTTAGCCGATTAAAGTAAGGGCAATGTTTTTTTGACAAAAAAAAAAACATAGACGCTTGCGCGTTTTTATGAAACGTCAACATTTTACATAAAAATTAATACGTTCGTAAGTAAGTTACCACCGACAGTTACAATTCATAACCAGATTTAGCCAGAAAAAGGAAAATAACTGATTTTCTCGAACCGACTCCTAGGGAGAGGAAGGTCAAATATCTAAAGGTGTCGTTCTACGCTGACATATGTATGACATAGACAATATAGCCGCGTTCGTTACGGTCCAACTTCGTAATTTCCGAACTCTTCGGGCCAAAAGTTATAAGTTATAAGTTCATGTATTTGATATACGATGCTGGCTAGAATTGCCCCCAAGGATATCTGAAGAAAGTTCATATAGTGTAAAATCAACTAATTAGTATTGCACAGTCGTGCACAGGCACGGTGGTATCAAAGAAGGAATCGCCCTTATCCCCGAATCCCGATCCAACCCAACAAATTGCCAAGTCGATTGCCATCGTTCTCATAGTCCGCATATCCGATCGGAGACGAAAATCCCTTCATTTCCAAATGAAGGGATCCTCTCAAATGCTCATCGTAAGCACAACAACAGCAATATCCTTTAAAACCTGGTGACATACTTACGTACTGGATTAATTGAATATTCTACCGCAAACTACGAATTGACATCATTGTCATGGTAATGTTATTTTGAAAAGGTCATTAAACTCATACACATGCACTTACGGGTTAATTTTCATTGGCAAAAGACACTTAAAGTAACAAAAAAAAAACGTTTACGCCATTTTGTGTCTTAATAGAAAGATCCAAAGTGCATTAAGCCAAAGCACGTACGTTTTTATGACATAACTTATTAACGAGGTCTTTGAAACAAATTTTGTAAATAATATTTGAGTCCAGCAATAAGAGGCCATTTCCTCTCCCATAAACGATGATGGAAGAAACGAAATGGAAATTAAAGCAAAAGATAACGTTTAGACTTACGCACAGCCCTATCCCAAATCAGTAATTGCATGCAAACATGGCACCTAACCTCGAATCACGTTTAACAAAAACCAATGTAATAATGACTAACATGTGCAACGTAATTTTAATGCACCACAGCTTCGTTAACTACAGAATTCACACTTGAAAACACGAACTAGAGCAAAATTCAACAAAACTGCGCGTACTACGCGGAAGCAGCTCCGCGGCGGCCGAACTGAGAACTGGGCCTGGCGTTCGCGGACCGTAATGCCTTGTTGTTTATTTGAGCGATGCGCACATCGCGTTAGGGTGACACCTCACGTGGCCTATTTCCTTTTCGCATACTTTTTAATACCAGTAGTCGCCAGAAACTTTAGAGTTGGTTTGTGATGTTTTATTTTTTTTTTCTCATACTCATTTTGTCAATGTCAATAAAATTCCTTGGAAACAATATTCTTTCTGTGAAACTATTTATCAACAGACTATTACACTGTTAGGTTCACAGTTTGTATGTAAACATTGAATGTTTTATTTTATATTTTTGTGACGCTTTCAGCTTTCTGCACTTAACGGGCAAACTATAAATACGAAAAGTCAGTCATTGATGACTCCGTTGCTATGACATAGTTATTGGTATTGGCTTCGGCGTGGTTCGCGGGTTCGATTCCCACCCCGGGACAGCTTTTTGTTGTGATCTACAGATAATTTTTACTGATCTGGGTGTTTGTGTGTAAAATTTATGTATGTAAAACGTCCTTACAACACAGGATAAGGTTATCATACAGTAAGGACAGTATTAAAAAAAGATTATGCTAATTACAACGACCTTCTTCCAGGAACGAACGAATACGCTTTGCTGAGCTGGTGCAATGGCGAAATGCAAGACTAGATCACTGCTTATCATCTGGTGAAATTCATAGACTGGCCAGATAGCGAATTAAAAAATGAGGAATGCGAACACCCAAGTGAAGTCGCACCATTAGATAGTACGAGCGCAAGGTAAATGAGCCAACGCGTTCGAGTCGAAAACGCTTGACCGATAATATAGAAATAATGTCATATCTATGCAACCGTTCATGACACTATCGAATGTTAGAAGTGTTCTATTCACAAGGGCATGGCTTAAGATGTTTATGTTAACCATAAAAATTGTCATAAGATTGAAAGTTACAATAGCAAAGCTTAGGATTATACATTATAAGATTATATTACCTATATAGTATAGTCAAGACAACTGTGTGCCATGTCAATGAGACTACGACCAGAATATCAGTAGCATAGAGCAATTTTCAAAATGTTGTATGTATTCACTTAACATCAGGTGAACCGCCTGCTCGCTTGGCAACTTGTTACATAAAAATTGCAATATTTAAAACCCAGTGGTACTTTTAGAGTGTGGATCTAAAATATGATATAAAGTGATAATTTGTAGTAAAACTGTCACTAATTTAACAATTTAGACATAATGTCCAGCTATACAGCTGTGCATTATGTCTAAATTGTTAATTATAATTTATATTATAATTATTCTTTTATGTTATAACCACGAATTCTCTGTAACTTGGTTCAGGCATATACGTAATCAAAACGTGCGTGCATTACGCACACTAGTAAATGTAAGCCTATGCAATAAGAACGCAAGGTTACGTTATGAAACTCTATATAAAGATAAACAAGTTTGAGAAGAATTACGGAACAATATTCTGTATACATATGTAGAATATTGTATAATAATACTAGCGTAGACCCATGGCTTCACCCCGTAATTCTAAACTTAATCGTTTATATTAATATAGCACCTCTCTTCAGTGCAGGATATGAGGTTTACAAAACTGTAAATCATACGGTATATAGGCAAAATAACACATTTTAGAAATTTAGTAACAGCATAAATGTCCCACTGCTGGGAAAAGGCCAAAGGCCTCCTCTATACACAGTGGTACGCGGCTACTGCACGAGGTAAAAGATCGCACACCTATCGAAAAAGATCGCATATCGAAACACCAGTAGACCGCGGGGAACGCTCTACTGCAAGATCTCGAGCGTTCGCACACTGCCTTCTAGCAGTTGCGGAGTGACCAACATGAAAGTAGAACTAAGTGATGTCATGCCACTTGAGTTATACCCAATAACAAATTCATTGCCTCGGATGATTCTAAAGAAGCCGAATGATTAGTACACAAACTAGAAACTTATAACTAATGTGCCTAACTTACTTGCGTACTTAAATATTATGTTTTAGATGAAACGCCTAGAAAATGAGCAAGTTTTAAACGACTATCTAACTAACGTGATTCAAACATATATTTTCTATAGCTGTTTTAATATGAAAATCAATTTCTTTCACAACGCATTTCTAAACTGGACAGGAGAATATTACGTATTCTTTTCTTGAATTTAGGTACAAAAATACAATGTCGCAAAACAGTAAGCGTAATATGCGGATTTAGTAAGAACAATTTGTATACATGGTCTAGAAATTTATTTAACTTTAATTAAGAGGTTCCATACTTGGTATGACTAAAGAATCACCTACGAGGTAAATTGAATCAGTACGGAGTTGTAATGTCTGTCTAGTTAAAATTTTGAGTAAAAATAATTTTATTGGAAAAGAAATCATTTCTAGAAAGAACATTTCGCACTTAGGATTGTTTAAATCGAGACTTATATTTTTATAGCTATGAACCGTTAAATGTAACGGTAAAACAATGATAAAATTGTGTTTAAACCCAGAGATAACACTGTTACGTACAAATAAGTGTAAACCAACTGGAATGTCAAGAGTACATAACGTTTATCACATATTCGTGTATTATCAAACCACAATTGCATTTAAACAAGTCTCGAAGAGTAATCATTTAATTATTATTCATATTTAATATCGAGTCTTTCCAGTTTTCCGTGTACATTTTATTATATTTCGTTTTCCTAAATGGATCATAAAGTCTTAATCGAACGTTTTTTTTCCTTTTAAATTTAAGGGCTAATAATAGTAATGATATCCTAAATCACATTTCTGAACTTTCCTATGCCGAGGAGGGAAGGACGTCTTTGCTGTCTATCTGCTCCAACGAAAATATTCCACTGGAAGTGAGTACACCAACAAAAACAGTGGAATGTTTCTTTGGTGTAGAGAGTACAGAATACCATGTTTTGATCTTTAGATAGTAATTTACAGCGTGCCCGTGTTCTATGTGTCTCATCTAAAGGATCGAGTTATACTGGCTTCACGCTTTTCTCTTGGGAGAGAGGCAAATCCCTCGTTTGGGATGCTACTTGGGTAGACACTTAGGCTTCTTTTCATTTAAGGGGTACTTCGGTCACGGGGCGGCATCGGAGGCAGCTGAAGTAAGTGGCGCAAATATGAGTCTCTTTGTTCAGATTATGTATTTGTGCCATTTGCTGATGAAACTTTGGGCCCGTGGGGTCCCAGTACATCAAAATTTTTTAAAGGTTTACATCCTAGGCTTAACGCCGCTGCTGGTGACAAGAAAGCTGGTTCTTTTCTCGCAAGAAGGTTATGCATAACTATTCAGCGAGAAAATGCAGCTAGTTTTCTTGGCACCATGATTTAATATTGCTAATGACAGATATAAATAAATAAAATACCTGTTTAGGAAAAAAAATTAAGGGATTAGCATACACACTAGGTTTGTTTCCAACGGAGAGAAACAATTTTTAATTTTTTTGGGCTTAAGATACGCGCTACCCGAAAGACGCTGACTTTAAGCATTACTCGAATTATTTTGGTGCTGATATAAATGAAAGAGACAAAGGCTGTTTGCCTGAGATAGAGTTATGTTTGAGATTTGCAATACAGCAATACCTTTAAGAAAGATTCCATCAAGATATTACCAATATGGAGTAAAGGTATAATGAGATATTATAGTTCCCGGCAATCCTAGCTGAATTCTGCTGTGAAATCAATAAAGAAACGGCACACGAAAGTTTTGATAAAGGCAGTAATTTTGATTAAGACAGTAATTTGCCAGTCAATAAACTTGGCAGAACAAATCTATGAACACATTTCGATTTTTCACGATAATATAATCAGTGATAAAACAATAATTTAAAAATCTTATAATGTGCATGATTTTTTAATGCTTTTTGTTAAAATTCTAAATAACTTACGTAATCTTAACTCAAAAACACATAACTTTCCCGTAAATCTTAACAATGAATCTCCACTTGGAAGAATCGAATATTTATATCTTATTTATAAGTTCATCATGGAAATAATGCCCATTTTGTTATTCGCTGATTAACATTATCACGTTTGATAACTTCGACTACAGTCGCATTACTAGTAAAACCGTTGAACTGATAGTATTAGTTTTGCGTTTCCTTGATTTTTTAATTCTCAAAACCAGCCAACCGATTCAATTTAATTACGCCGAAACGTTACAGGAAAAGAGAAACAGAAGTGAGTAAAAACAAGAAAACTTTTTTTGTCCCCAATAATTGCTTCTTTGTTCCCTTTCAATTTGATTTACAGTATCAACGATTATAATTTCATTGCGTGAAATCATTTATATAGATTTCTCATGATATTTAAACACTAATTTCTTAGTAAACAATTTTTGAGGCTAATTAAAATAGATAACATAATACATTGTATTACATACGTATAATTAACTATTAAAAACTTTAGTGTTATTGTTTATGCATTTGTTATCTCTTTCTAGGTGTAATTGCTTAACACTATTATGATTTAGAAACATTTTGTTACAATAATTCACATTAAATAATAATACACATTAAATAATAATACACATTAAATAATACACATTTTACACCAATAATTATATCGTTTATATTGTAACTTTAAATGGCTAGATCCAGTAATCTAATCGTTTGGCGTTAGAAAAAATTGTAGTTCACAAAGCGCAACGGGGAAATTGATTTGCTATAAATAAAAAGGCCAAATCTTGTCGTCTCGTGCTTCATTAGACGAAAACATGCCGGAGGTGCAGATTGAGGAGGTGCGCAGGTTTATGGTGGAGAGCCTCGTGGTGGCTGGAGCCCCAGAAGTGGAGGCCGAGGCTCAAGCCGACCTACTCCTCTACGCAGATACCGTGGGTCACTTCAGCCATGGCCTTAACAGACTAGGTTAGTTTGATAACGTTTACTTATTTCTTTAATATACAGTTGACGTCGTTTCGGGACCAATTCGTTTTATTGAAGTTGAAAATTGACTATACAAGAAATAACTTTTTGTAAGTTTAGAGGCCCATTTAAAAGCCCAACTCTGAGATAGCCGGATAAATAAAACGAAAAAAATGTATTTACATTCATTCAAAAAGAGATTGAAAAAAGAACTGCATGTATTTTTTTCAACCGAATTCTCCATTCCGTTGCATTTTTTTTAGATTTTACCTCGGAACTCTGTCATTTAAGAACCGGAAATTTTAAAAATTGTTTTTTGCTTTGGGTTCAGTTAAGGTTCCATGTGGTTCTATATTGATATAATTTTTATTGGACCTTGGATTCAAGGGACACATCAGGGAACTCCTCAAAATCGAATAGAAATAGAATCGGGTCAGGCATTTGAAGACGGTTTTGTTTTTGTCACAAAAAATGTGTTGACATTATTGGTCTTTATAGAGCTGTATGTGAACGACATGAGGGGAGGCGTGACGAAGCCGGACCTAAAACCGGTTGTCCTGAAGGAGACAGTTGCCACCGCCTGGGTCGACGGAATGGACACGCTGGGCGCCACCGCCGGCAACTTCTGCATGGACCTGGCGATCAGAAAGGCCAAGGAGACCGGCATTGGTTGGGTGTCAGCTAAACGTAATTTTTGTCCTATTCTTCTTGTTATATCGCTCCGACTTTCAAATAAATCCAATTCTATAATTAAAACGAAACGCACATTGGTTAGCAGTCAAAGTCAGGTGTGCTTTGGAAAGCTGAAAGCTTGAAAATTTTTTGGAAAGGTAAAACGCGTCCACGAAAAGTAGGGAATGTGTTTTAAAAAGATTGGAAAGATTTATATTATGTCAATTGAACAGTTAAAACAAATACTAAACCAGATAAGGAAAAGTTTTTTAAGGGTTTAGATTTTTAGGGGTTTAAGTCAAGGCAGTTTTTTCATGCACCAAACATTGTAGTCTTCGTGGGAAATATGAAGATGATAAATTAACAAACTCTTGCGTATCTAAACCAACATAGTGATAGTGTAATCTAGAAATAAATGTGAGAAATAAATGTGTGTGTTGGATATTCTTCGTAAGAAGTTAAAAAAAAAATAATTCGTAAGTTCTAAGACAAATAATTTCATCGCATTAGCGAAATATAAAAAGAAATGAAGGCAAATTATTCAGCGAAAAACAATAACGACATGAGGTTTCACTTTGTTTGGGCCACGCAGCGGCTACTGCTGTTTCACGAATGGGCAGGCTCGTCCTGGAAAGAACCATGGCCTAACAGAGACCGGCGTTAACTGGAAGTATTACTTCTTTCCTCGTGTTTACATCTTTACCTAATATACCTTTATACATACAGGAACAAATCACTTCGGTATGGCGGGATATTGGGCCAAGAAGGCGGAACGGGAGGGCATGATCGGTATGGCATTCACGAACTCTGCCCCCGTTATGGCGCCAACGAGATCGAAACAGGTTAGTGGCTTTTATGTGTGGAGTTGACAAACTAGCGGGTAGCAGTTACGTTACCACAACCAGAGGCTGAGCTTCTAGTCTACGCTGGTGTTCTGTGGTGTCAATTCAAGGCGATCTATCGATACAACAATAAAAGCGATGTGGCTCAAGCTCTGAAATTGGACGTATTCTTTGAAGTTATTTAATACCAATCGTCGTGTACAAGAAATTGACAAACAAACGTTAAAAACATGGAAACACTAGAAAACATTTTTTTATTCTATTATTATATAAGAAGGTGGCAAGCGAGCTGGCTTAACGAGTAATATGAAGAGCAATAAAACAAGATCTAGCAACAGATTTATATTTTAAAACTCATTAATTATATTAAATTAATCATGATATAATACACATCTTGCAGTTGTCATGTTACGTTGACAACTGCACGATAGTATTACAGGATATAGAATCATCTTTTATTATATTTTGTATGGAAGGGATTGGTTTGTAATTCCCCACGACCTCTGTGACTGAGAAAGATCAATTATTGTAGTCTTCCCTACAAAAATATGCCCCATAAATGTAAGATAACATCATCATGTTACAAACATTTTACATTATCTCACACCCAAACACAAACACACAAATCCGAAACGATTCTGTGTTGGTCAAAGTATTAGTAGATTTTAACGTTCATAATAGATAAAACACGACGAAAAGAGTCATATTCTTGTGTAGTGTTTGCATCCATATAAGAAATCATGATGTTAATGTTAGAAATAATAGTTCACTATGTATGTTATTTCAGAGCGCTTGTGGCACAAACCCAATATCGATGGCGGCACCGGCAATAGGTGGCGATTCGATGGTGGTCGATATGGCAACGACAACAGCTGCCATGGGCAAGGTAAACTTTTCTGCCACGAACTGGCCAGATTTTTTTACTGCTAGCATATCTGACGATAAATACGTCATGGCAATTTACTCGCACCTTTTAAAACATTGCGATTTTAAAACATTATCAAGAGAGCAACCTCGGAGTTGAATCAAATTAATCTACAAAATGAACTGTTTTTGATACCTGCTACTTTTTTAATTTCTTCTCTTTCTCTAAAATATCATTTATTGAGGAAATGAGTTTAGGTACTTAGATACTGATTAAGTTTTTTCTGGTACATGATGCCAAATATGAATTGTGGTTTTCGGAAGTAAGAAATCAAAAAAAAAAAAAAAACAAGCACTTGGTTTACCTAACATTTTTCAATTTCAGATAGAGGTGCAGATACACAAGAAAGCTCCAATACCCGAGGGATGGGCTCTAGGGCCCGATGGTCGTACTACCACAGACTCTCAATTGGTAATTAAATACGTTTATTTACAACAAAAAATAGTTAATGTTCATAAATACTAAATAAATTATCTGTTATCTAATAAACCTACGTGTCGTAGTGTCAATATCGTAAGCTGTATTATCTCGCTGAATGAATAACAGCATAAGTTATGGATCCCTTCCTAAGATTAATGCGTACACGGAAGAGTGCGACTTAAATGTTTATATGGAAATGAAGTACAGATACACACACACAATTCACACTGTCGAACACGTGATTAATGATAATTCGTTGTCAAGTCACTGTCAGTGGCACAGAGTAGAAGTTAAAAAGATGGTCGCCAGAGATTTTAAAATTACGTATTAGCTGCATGATCTGAGAAAAATAATAATTAACTATAAATAAAAAATATAAGATATATATTTAAAGTAACATATTATACAAATAATTTAATGAATAACGGCCAATTTTAGTCAAAATATGTACTGCGGATTGGCTGACTTCACATATATTCGTTTCTTTTTCTTATTATTTCCAAAATATGCAGGTTTCCTCATAATGTATTCCTTAACCGCTGAGAGCGTGATAAACTGAGAGATTGAACGTAAAGCACTCAGTATCTAATAAGTTGGTATTACACTCACAACGATGCTACTAAATCCCCTTTATTGAAATATTTATGTTGTTATTCAGAGATAAATATTAAAGTAGCAATAATTATAACGGGAATGTATTTGATTTTAATGCAGAAGTTTTCCTCATGAATGAAATCAGTATGTTAAGTATTTACAATTTATGTTCTGACTGCTGACACCGTTCAAAATTATGCTTTGAGGTTGATTATCATACAAAATATGTATATATTATAACAATAAATTGAAATATAAAATGATTTCATCAATTCTGTAAGTAGCACTGAGAGTAATAATAAATCTACAGTTTTAATCCAAATTTGTAAGCAAATGACTATTAAATGAAAAAAAATATTTAAATTATTTTAGTCATTATAATACTCTTATTAACGTTTTTGTTAATGATATAGTATAAAAAATTTAATTAACTTAAACCATGTAGTTTCCGTCCTTGCAAAAAAATCTTATTAAAATTAAACGCCTTGAAAAACCTAATAGCAATTAATTAGAACCGAGTAAATTTGAGTACTGTACATATTTAATAGTAAGAATTTTATGTTGAACATCGTCACTTATTACAGGCGTTTAACACTGCCAAGCTTCTTCCACTCGGTGGGTTTGAAAACACAAGTGGCTATAAAGGTTACTGCCTCAGCGCTATGGTCGAAATATTCTGCAGTGGACTTTCTGGTAAGGCTTATTTTTATAAATATAATATAATATAATCTTTAAAGACCTGGTGGAAGTCTTTCTAAATTGAATATTGTTACTATATCATATATAAGAGTTTAACGCACATAACTTTATGAAGTTATTTTGATCATTTAAACTCAGCCTCAGAATAAATAACATTAAGTAAGATAGCAAAACACTATTACTACTACTTATTTAATGGGCAGCATATTTTACGGATGAATCCCGTCAGACCCGTTTGAGTTATGAGACCCGTTACGATCCCGCATTTTTACAAATATTTATATTCCAATTCAGGTTCAAATCCAGTCCACAAAGTGCCAGCCTGGACCTTTGACCAAGAAGTCCCGCCAAACTTAGGCCAGTGCTTCGTGGCCATCGACCCCGAATGCTTTGCCCCCGGCTTCGCTGAACGGGTCGCCGATTGTCTTGCGCATTGGAGGAACTTAGAACCCGTGAGTTAGACATCCAGATGGTCATGGTTTTACAAATTTTATTTAAAAAGGGAACTTAAATCACATAATTATTTCTTAAAATGCGTCGTTATTTTTATTCTCTTAATTGCATCAAAATGTAATTTAACACCTGCCCTTTGATCTTTGTTGATTTAAATCATTAATTAGCTATGTCTATAATTACACAAAGTACTTCTTTTGTCATTAGTGCCATTTCAGACCGAAAGTAACCGGAATATAAATAAAGTTCAGTCTTGAGAGTGCAATATAAAACTAGTAATACATGAAACAGGGCCTCATTTTTATTCTATATTCTGTACAAATTTATCGCAAGAAACCGTGTAAATTCTGGGTTAAAAAGAATGCTCATTACTTTGAAAACCAACAAACATGTTCATATTTTATTGCATTCGTAAAAATAATTATTTTTATGCTTGAATTACCATTCGATGATGTCCTAATAATACTTTTGAAACAGTTAATTCATTTAACAATGGCTGTCACACATTTCATAACTTTCTAGGGCGATTCTCACAGCATTAAACTAACATTTAACAATTCTGTCTCATTAGACGGAATATACACGTTTAATAATTAAATATAATTGGAACTTCAGTTTATTGTAGCCTAAGCGGAAATCGACCGCGTTGTCAGTGAAGTTTTTCAAGGCGGAACACTATGAACCGACATTCTATTGAAAAGTTCCGACTTGTTCGGATTGCATTCTATTGAAAGTTATCTTTACCGATTGTTAAATAAACTGGTACTACGGGTTTTATGACATTCAATATTGATTTATTATCGACTCTGATAAGCTTACAATATCGTGAACTGATGCGGTATTGGTTCAGGTTTCCTCACGATGTTTTCCTTCCCGCTGAGCACCTGATAAGTCGACAGTCAATTAACAATTTTATTGGTGCCGACACCGGGGATCGAACTCAGGTTGCTCGAGTATATTAAATTATTTTTTTATGCGTAAAGTTGCCAAACGAACAGGCGGTTCACCTGATGTTAAGTGAATACCGCCGCCCATGGACATCTGCAACAGCCGATGGTTGCAGATGCGTTGACAAGCTTTTAAAAATTGGGCTCCGGCCACCTCACTCACCAGACGAAACGTGAAAATATTATACTTCCACTTGACGCCGGTCTTCTGTGAGGTCGTGGTACTTACCCGGACGAGCCAGTCCATTTGTGCGACAGCCGAGGCTGCTGCGTGGCTCTACCACAGTAACTTAAATTAAATGCGAAGGCCCGAATAGTGACCTATCACGGCCCATTAGAATCATAACTAAATCCGAATATAATATAATAGGTTTCCTTAACTCTGATACGGCCACGCAATAGTCTTCGCTGTTGCACGAATGGGCGGGTACTTTCGGGTAAGTAGCACGACCTCGCAGAAGACTGGCGTGAAGTGGAATTGTTATACTTCTGCGATTCGTCTGGTGAGTGACGTAGCTGGCGCCCACTTTATTGCCACTTTCATGGCAGAGCATCTGCAGTCCTACGGATGTCGCAAATGTCAATGGGCGGCGGTTATTATTTAACATCAGGTGAACGGCCTGCTCGGATGCCACCTTCTCACATACAAAAAATTGTACTAATAATTGTATTATTCAAATGAATTTGTATTTTCATAATTGTCTTTACAGGTTGACCCCTCGATGCCTGTTCTAGCGCCTGGCGACAAGGAGCGCGATAACAGACGTGCGACATTAGAAAAAGGAACCGTCACATACCCCCAAGGGCAAATAGACTCGTATGGTCAAATGGCAAAGAAGATCGGCATCAAGCCGTTAGTTGTTGTTTGAAATTGAGTACTTATTTTATATTTACCATTTAAATTTAAATTCATATTCTGTTCCTCAACTTATGATCTGAAAGGTATGCAATTAAAAAGGCTTCACATAAATGTATCAGAGAAGAGTTTAATATAAATACTTGACATTACTTATACTGTGAAACAAAGTAGTTGTGGGCTCACTAGGTTACTAATAAACAAAATTTAATGTACTTGACTTTGGAAATATATAGATGTTTAAACACACATTAGGAAAACACTATGTTTACATAATATTTTTCGAAGTGGTTATAGAACTTACACACTCTGGTGTGAGATTGGCGTACTGAATCGACTACTAGGTCGGGAATTTACTGAAAATTTTTATCTTTAATAATAACACTTTTTTTTTAAATAAGCATTCAATGCATTATGAATTGTTATTGAGACGCAAATAATTACCCCAAACATTTAATACGTACAAAATAATTCTACTTGTTAAATATTATCGTAGTTGCAGTTAAAGCAAATAAAAACCTTATTTACACTGACTATTAATGGTAACTTTTACTTGACGGTTAAGGCAAGTGACAGTTTGTGTCCATAAAGGAAGATTTCACCTGTATCCGGATAATTGAATTTTTTCTTTGCAAGGCTTCTTGTTTGGTTTTATAATGGAAATGGATAATATTCAAAATAAATAGTATGTTCCAAGAACATATTACGTTTTACTACTTTTGGGGTGTGGGTCCACAAGCGAACAATATTAGATACACACTGACAACATAAGTAGCTTTTCGTACTGAGACATTATACTCGTATTTTACAACTAAATGTTAAACTTTGCTTCAATTTCTGTTGTATATAGGGAAGGTAAAAAAAGGTAAATTGATTAGAAAACTTTCATTTAACCAATGTAAGCATAGTAATTAATTACAAGGTACAATTTATGAACCTATCATCGGCATTTTTTTCTGTATTAAATGAGCAATAACATAAACTAAAGTAGCATTGGATCATATATGCCCGATATTTATATTCCAATGCTGCTTGTTGGCCTCTTGAGAGTGGATGTTAGGGCACAGCCCATCACGCGATCTCACTGTGGATTGGCAGGCTACAAACTCGTATTATAATCAATGTTTCCTCACGATGCAATTAATCATTTGATTGAAATAGGAGCGCGGGTTTTTCGACTTAAACGAACAACCGTACAATATTCTGTTAGCATTTTTTGTAACAAAATTTTATTTTATTTCATTTCGAATGTTTAAACAATTTTCAATCAAACCGAATTTTAATTTCTTATATTTACGTAATTCTGCGTCATTGTAAATTAGGTTTAAGAATTACATCAGGCAAAATGTGTTTTATCTAAATATAGTATATTATTAACATACGCTTTATTAAACTACAAAAAATTCAACACAGTGTTTTTTTACCTGTGCAGAAACGAGGCATGGAAGAATACAAGACGGTATTATGGGATTTAAAACGGTATAACTTCGTAATATCAACAGCACGTGATTATACAACCTTTCGCACATACTGTTACGGATGCGAGATAGTGTTGTTTTACGGGATCAAACTCAAAATCCGATTGTGGAATTCCTAATTTTTTTCTACATGGAGCGAGTACTCCTTTTGCGTTCATATTGTATATGAACTAGGCGTGTATGTATTTAAGACGGAGATCAGAATCAGCATACAATGGCAGCCGCATTGATATGCTAATCATGAAAAGGCGTAACTAAAAGGCTTTTTATTCAATTTCATCTTTTGGTAAACACTTCCTGACAACCTCCGATTTCAGATACTGAGCTTATTTATAGATGGTATGTATATATATTATTTTAAAACGATGTATATGCGACACACTTACGGAGCCTAATTTTCAAAAGGTTGTCAACGCATCTGGGACCCTCGGGTGAAGCAGATGTCCATGGGCGTAGGTATTCTCTTTTATATGCGAATCGTTGCCAAACGAGCAGACGGTTCACCTGATGGTAAGTGAATACAAATTTGAAAATTGGGCTCCGGCTACCTCACTCACCAGATGAAACGCGAAAGTATTTGTCATACTTCCACTTTACGCTGGTCTTCTGTGAGGTCGTGGTACTTACCCGGACGGGCCTGCCCATTCGTGCAACGGCCGAGGCTGCTGCGTGGCCCTACCAACGTAAGTTCTCTTAGCATCAGGTGAACCGCCTGCTCGCTTGGCAATTTTTCATACGCAATGTTGGCATTGTTTAGTTTATAATCTATTAAGATACGTTATGAACGTATAAATTTAATGGATTTGTACGTGTTCACCCCTAGTTGCCAAGAGGTTGCAGCCGAATCAGAAATGGAAAACCAAATTTTTTTAAGTCCATTACATATATTTTTTCTTTATTAATTATTATTCATGTTGGAAATTATAATTCATGTTGGATATAAGAGAAATATTGTTTTTAATGAAATTAATTGATAAAAATTTAAATGAAATATATACTTGCAGCCATATTTTTATTGGCAACCTGGCAGCGTATTTACCTATCACTAATAAATATCTATAAAAATTGCATTTTATTAAAAATAGATAGACGTTGAAATTAAGCAGGCGGATCTTATGACTATGAAACTACAAACCACATGGCAAGGTTTAGCTATATTTAGATTTATTATGTTCATTGTTTAAAATATATGAAGCCACATAACATAAACCGCACGGACTATATGCATTAACAATATTCTAAAAGTGATGGTGCAGACTTTTTTGCAATACAATTTAAGGTCATGATGCTTTGAACCGTCTTTTGAGGACATAATGAAAGATGTTTATTTACAATATAACATTAAATTTAGGAAAACTTATATTTTCAATAAAACATTGTTAATATAATTATGATTTTTAATTTTTATCGTAACACTTTTCTATAAAGTTTTATTTTATTATGTTAATTTACTGTAAAATGTACATATGAATAATGTAACTAAACATAGTCAATGTTTTATTCTGAAAAAATTTAAATTGTTTATAGTGCTAATCTTTGCACTTAAGATTTCTACATATTTTAATGTTTTATTCTAATTAAAAAAGCGAAATCCATACTTTTTACAAAAGCTCCTGTGCAATATATAAGTATTTTCTAACTAACAAATTTAAACTGTATAAGCTAAAATAAACAAACAAAACTTCATTATAAAAATTAAAACGTTGAATAATGCTACCTTTTTTTTTTTGAGAAAGTGATAACCGCCGCCCATGGACATTTGCAATACCTCTTAATAAAGTGGGCCCAGGCTATCTCACTCACCAAACGAAACGCAGAAGTATAAACACTTCAACTTTACGCCAGTCTTCTGTGAGGTTGTGGTAATTCCCATATTTCGTATTTCTATTACCTTAAAACATTCTCGTATACCAAATTGTCCCTTCTTAACAATTTTGGCCAAAGAATGCTAAAAAGCTATTTGCGGAAATTTATTCTATTCCAAGTTACAAAGAACTATAATATACATCATCGATGGCTCGTTTATATAATTTAGAATTCGCTCCCCGGCCAGCAACCAGGACATGTATAATTAAAATATTTATTATCGGCCAAGCGTTGTAGATGACATTTCCTTTCGTCAGCCATTATCTGTTGTTTATACGTAAATGTATTAAGGGCTATATACGAAATAAAAAAATAATATCTAGGGTGATGAATGCGGAAATTGGTATGTCCTTGATTTATGGAAACAATGATGCGAATCCGAAAGGAGGCGTCCTCGTCCAAGAAAATGCCATGGGATCCAACATACCAGGAATATTTTCAAGTCCAGTGCCGCGATCATTTCCGGGTCATTAAAAATCCACGAGGCGAAGGGATTAAAGTGCTCCTTTAAATTGATCGGATCCATTAAGGCTAAATGTTACTTGTAAAATCGACGCAGTTTAATTGTTTGCTTTTTTTTTTTTTTTTTTTTATGGAGAAAAGGGGCAAACGAGCAGGAGGCTCACCTGATGGTAAGTGATCACCGCCGCCCACGAACACCTGCTTTTCAATGAACTGAGTGGATGGAATTTCAGAAGTTTGTACGTGGTCGCGATGGTTTTTGTCGTTTAGTATTTAACCTGCGTTTTCCTTATCTGAGCCTGGAAAACGCCTCACCAACTAGCGGCCGACCTTTCGCTGCGGAAATCTCGACAATTCTTCATTGCATTTCTCGCAGCGCTGAAAGATTATATAGATATTTAACGATGATTCTAAGTACAATACCTGAATGACGTCAAACTGGCTTGAATTTGCAAGTTTGACGTATTTAAGGTAGAAAAGAAACTACCTACTTACTGGCCTATATTTAAACATAAAAAAATGGACACTAGGCAAAAAGCCCTATAAATTTACCCAAAAGCGATTAGTAGCTCCAGTTTCTATCTGTATGAAGTAAAAATATTTATAATTTCGCATTTCACCCGGTCAATGACCTCATTGGTCAATGAGGCCATTGACCGGATTGAGATATTACTTAAAAGGAGGAACCAGGAACCACATCTTGGCTGTGTTGCCAACCACTCAGGTCGTGTACCTGGGATATCTTCGGCTTTATAAGCGTTTATAGGCCGCAATTTTCAATGACCTAAGGTGAACCACTTGCTCTACTAAAAAGTAAAGTAAAGCAACAGCCTATCCATGTCCCACTGCTGGGCAAAGGCCTCCTCTATGCAGAGGGTACCAGGGCATAGTCCACCGCGCGGCCCCACTGCGGATTGGCGGACTTCACATATCTTCGAAATATATTTTTTTTAATATTATTTCAAAATATGCAGGTTTCCTCACGATGCTTTCCTTCACCACGGAGTACGTGATAAGTCAGCACTTAAAGTTAAAAATTTCATTGGTGCCGGCACCGGGGATCGAACTCAGGTTGCTCGAGTATATTGAATTAAAGGCGAACGCCTGGACACTGAGCTATCACGGCTCTTTTGAGTTGTTAGTAGAGTCACCCACTTGCTCTACTAACAACCCTGATAAATAAAAAAAAATAAACCCAAAACGCTAGTCCAGGTATTTATTATATTAAGAAAATTGAAATTTTTTTAGATAAAGAAACAAAAACTCAACGATGCGGGATTCGAACCTACAACTTCTGATTTCCAGAAGCCAGAAATTCGAATCTCGCAGTGCCGAAGGTTTTTGTTCATTTATCTACAAATATTTACGTCTTGCGGGCAGACTAGCACTAAAAACAAAAATTAACTTTTAACAACTAAAAGAAGTGAAATGGATAAAAAATATAAAACATTAAAAAAAAACTATTGCGTTCGTATTAAATGTGAAATGTCCGATTTGAAATGTTTTTTTTTATTATTTGAATTATATTCCTACTATTCCTACTATAATAGTATTATAAATGCGAATAACCGATAACCGTTGGGGAAGAAAAGTTCTCAAGTGGCAGCCTCGTACTGGCCATCGCAGTGCGGGACGACCCCCCACTAGATGGATTGACGACCTGTGCAAATGTGCGGGAAGTCGATGAATGCAGGTGGCTCAGGATCGTATTTCATGGCAGTCTATGGAGGAGGCCTATGTTCAGCAGTGGACTAAAGCAGGCTGAAATGAATCATCATTTCAGCGTACCAAACTTATATTCACATTTCATCATCAACACATTGACGCCAAAACTACTCAACACATTATCATGAAACTTTATACATACCTTCTTTATATATACTTTGGACATAGGATTCTTTTTATTAAAAAAAATTAGCAGTTACAAAGGAATGCCGTCAAGTCTTTTATAATTTGCGATCTTGCTTGCTTTTATTATTACTTGCCTTTATTTACCTTTTAATTAAATAATAACAATATAATTAATAGGCCCTTATATCTTGGCAGAGAACTAACGAGAATATTATTTAAGATGTCCAACAACTTCGCTGTCTTCTTTTAAATAAAGCCTTAAAAAATATGACACGAATATATTTGTTTTGTTAATTGGTCAGAATAGGAAAAATGTAAGTAGGTATAGATATAGTTCTTAAAGAACATAATGAGAATAAGAGGTTTATACTTCTACTAGCTGCTGCCCGCGACTACGTCTACGTAGAGGGGAGAAAATTTAGGGTTGTATGTATTTTTGTATTCTGTATCATAAAAAAATAAAAACAAAAAACTTTTCTAAAAAAATTATGGTTGGACCACCCTTAACATTTAGGGGGATGAAAAATAGATGTTGTCCGATTCTCCAGCGTGGCCGTATGCACACAAAATTTCATGAAAATCGGTCGAGCCGTTTCGGAGGAGTTCAGTTACTAACACAGTGACACGAGAATTTTATATGTTAGACATTATTTTATAATAAGATAAGATGAGGTTCATTTTAAAGGCTTTGCAATTTTCAATTTCCGTGGCAATAAAAACATGAGGTTGATCTAAATTATAGATGATTTGTAAACTTATATGAAAAGTATTTGTATAAAGAGTTTAGAGATTAACCATCTATGCCTGTACATCCTACCCAATAACAATTTCTTTTGATAAATTTCTGAGGTTGCCTGGAAGAAATTGCTGTGTAGCAATAAGGTCGCTTTTTGATGACCGATATTTGATAAATATTTTGTTTAGTTCTGTACTTTTTTCTTTTTTGGTGTACAATAAAGCATATTATTATTATTAAATAGTTGAAAAGTTATAAAAAAAAAGAATCATCGGACAATCTTATATTGCACACTGAAACTTTTCATTTGACATTTTCGTTATTCCATTTGTGTTCGCAGGATAATGCTATTAATATTAACAAAGGTTGAGAAAGCAGAGAAAGGCACTTGCGAGTTTTAAACTTTCACCGGCTTTCTCTTAAACCGGTAAATGGATATTTTATTTACATTTTCTGCAGCACTTCGTACTAGTACTCATCTTTTGATTTAACAAATCAACCTTCACATCTTTTGACTTTCATTGTCGGTTAATGCAAACAGCATTTATGTACATGTAACATTTAAAATGGATCTATTTTGAATGTTACATGTGTCCAATACAACTATCAGATGGCATTAATTCCCTTTAGCTAGATTTGCGCGTCATACAATGGCAAAGGTGGTTGTAGTACAATTACAGAACGGGACAATAGGAAACTCGTTATATTCGTCACCTTGATTGAACTATTATAGTGTATTACTGGCATACCGCGGTCGTCAGTGATATCACTGCCTGTTATAGGCTCTTTGTGTCGTATAAGACCAGAACGAATTGCATTCATTGAATTCGTACAAAAAGACAGCAAACTCGCTATTTGTGTGATTAAAATGTTCATACAACATACTGCCAAGCCTAACGTCAAAGCAAATTCGCCTGCCGTTTGTGTGATTAAAATGTTCATACAACCAAATGCCAAACCTATTGTCATAGCTATTTATTAAAGTTGACAATTAATTTTTAAATGGAAAACGCTTGAACTTTATTTTCACCTAATGGCGCGTCTTAAACTTCACCAGTTCTTCAAAAGTTATCACTCCGCTGATACAAACACTTTTCCATCTAGAGCTTTCTCTCTTCGTTCTGTCTCTCTTTTCATTCTGTCGTATGTCTGAGTTTGTTTTCGAAAAGTATAACTAAAAATTATGTATCAAAACGGAACTTAAAACAGGTTTCGTTTGATGAAAAATACATTACAAAAATATTTTTGAAGTTATACTTCTTTTGGCGCGTTAGGGAAAACTATGAGGAAAAAATTTTTACGATGCGCGCGCACACCGTCACGAAAAACCGACCCTGACGTTAGCTAGACATCTACGTATATTTGCTTGAGAACTGACAATTGTTTGATATTGATATTTATTTTGTGATATTTAAACTTTATTAGCTTTATTAAATAATTGGCCGCGAATGCCGAAGACATGGGTTCGATTCTCACAGAGACGAAAATCTTTTCGCACTTTTTCTACAAATTTTAATGTTTAATCTTAAGTTCAAGTAGTTTTTTCAACAAACGTAGAATAAGGCGAAAAAGTTTTTGAAAAGATTTTTATCTTGTTACGCCTAAGAAGTATAGCTTCTAACGCATGTACATCAGTACAAACACACTATTTTAATTAACACAATTTCAAGTGCTTTGTGCTTTGTTTTTGTTGACGTTGACGATCACTTTAACTTGGTAGATAGCCAGTAGGATGCGCCTACATTTATTATTGAGATAAAGACTATTTATTATAGTTACTAAATATTTCTTTAAGGTTAAAAATATTATCAATTAATCAGAAAGTTAGAAATTAGTTCCTTTAACTTAACATGTTGAATTATAAAGTGAAGTAACTAATGCCATCGAAAGAAAATATGTTAAACTAAGCTCAATTTGTATGCTGAACGACGATGTACTCACGATGTGGTCGCGTGACATAACTTAGTAACTTATAAAATTATTCTGCGATCATTTTTCTCCCGAAAATCAATTTTAAAATGAATACAGAGAGAGATTTTTGAAGTCGGTTTTGTTTTTCGTTAATAAAAAAAATGACTTGTTTAATGTAAAAAAGGGCAAGCGAGCTGGCGGTTCACCTGATTTCAATTGATAACCTCCACCCATGGACACCTGCAACAAAAGATGGCGCCGCAAATATAACTGTTAAACTTCAGGCCGTCCTCTGTAAGGTGGTGGTGGTACTTCCCCTCACGGACCTGCCTATTCGTGCAACAGCGAAGACTGCGTGGCCCTACCACAGAAAAACCTGCAACATTCAATTAACTTTAAGACTAAAAGCGGAAATTTATTAATTAAAACATGTCACGCAGTTAGGAATACTGTACAGATATCAAATGGAATCTTAGTCAAGTATTAATTGTATTATGGTTGTGTGTCTATACAAGTGTCGGCGTTTGCCTAATTGAAAGCGAGGTGTATTAAAGTTCGTTTATTTACGAGTAGTTGAACCCTTGTATTATTTAGTTATGCTCTCGAGAATAGTTCACCACGAAACCCCACTGCAGATTGACGGACTTCACATATCTTTCAATGTTTTTTGTTATTATTTCGAAAACGCGCAGGCTTCCCCACGACGATTTTTTATGGCTGATGAAATTAAACTCAGGTTGCTGGAGAATATTGAAATAAAAGCTAAGCCCGTCTAATTGTTTTACTGCTACATATGTTAGCTATACTTTGTTTTATCGAGCTAAGAAGGTAGAAATATAAATACTTTTACCAAATCACCGTAGTTTCACCTTGCACAACAATAACACTGGTATAATTACTTATTTTATCACTTTAATATCACTAATGAAACACCACTCTAACAATTAAAATATGTAGAAAAAATGCGAAAAGATTGTCGCCGCTGTGGGAATCGAACCCACGTCTTCGGCATTCGCGGCCTGACGCTCTAGCCACTGAGCTAAACGGCTGATGACCACACCGACGAAAATCTTAACGCATTCCTCTACATTGTTTTCTTTCAATTTAATTTGTGATACCGATTGGGCAGCACTATCGCGTATACTTGTTGTTGACAGCCAGAGAAAGAAGAAGATCACGATGAAGACGACAAAGACCATGAAATGCTTCTCGCAGCTTCATTTATACCTCACAGAATGACACTTCTTTTAGTGTTGCCAACAACCTCAAGGAGTGATTTCCTTTAATGTTGCCAACACATATTGCATGAAATTTTTTAACCCTCTTTTAAACCTCTTGGATTAAAGGAAGATCTAATTCATTGCCCTCTGGCAATTCATGGGTAAGACGTGGCGTGCTTTCTATGCTTGGATTTGGTTCGAATTGGTATTGTGAAACTTTAAACCGAGTTTTAATAATTGCTTCGGGAAGTGCTGGCTTGCTTAACGTTTTTAAAGTAAGGCAGTTAACTCGGTAACTCGATCATACGAGCACGGTCGTTCTTGGAAACGACTAAGTTATTTAGCTTATTGTTAAAGTTAATGGTATTAAACTTACATTACTTATAGCGTTAAACTTATATTACTTCATGGTGATCGTGACAAAATATTGCATTCAATCAAAATAATATTTTCGAAATAAAGACAATACAAGGTAAGTTTATTTTGAAAAGTATTCAAAGTATTCTGGACTTTCTGTAGCGTTTGAAATACCAAATCCATGCTCGCGGAGCAGACAGAGTTGTTTAACTTCCTAGAGTCACAGTTAACCTTAGCACATTTCATGTTTGTAATTATTTGTTTTGTTCCGATCTATGCAAAAACATTTTACGGTATCTTTAATTGTGGGTGTGCTTGGACTATATTATACATATACAAATATGTGTAAGACATTAAGACATTTAATCCGACACTTCATCTGCACACATACTACATTTGGTTACAATGTTTATAATTACAAAATAACAAACTAAAAAAAAAGTAAAAAAAATAAGCAAAAAAATTAAGTAACCTAAGAGTAATTACAAGAGGAAAAAAAATAAGTTAAAATAAAACAAAGAATAAAAATAAAATGAATTTATAAATAAAGATGTAGTGACGGAATGGACCGACTCAGCATATGCCGCGTAGTACTGCGGCGCTGATTTTCAGTCGGCCCAAGCGTCCGTAGGCAACGGACGTATAATACAAAAATGTAAACTAACAATAGCTGCACGGATGGGCAGACTGGTAAGAGTAACACCTGAGTAAAATCAGTTCCAAAAGGAAAATCTGTTCAGCATTTTTTTCACATTTATCTACAGAAAACCACAATTTAGCCAATTTTTTTAACCACAATTTTTTGACTGGCAATAAAAATGCATGACTAATCCTAAATTTCAATCTCTTTCATTAATTCTCTTGACCTTGTCACCTTTGTGATGACACATTTTTTTTTTCAAAAATCAATTACATAGTAATTGCTATTACCCCAGGATTTTACTATTAGCAACACTGATATTTGATCACAACTAGCCGTTATCTATAATATTTGTGTCAACGATTGACTACTTTTAATTAATAGTATTATTTTAGTAAATGTCATCATCATATCAGCCGTAGGACGTCCACTGCTGAACATAGGCCTCCCCTATTGACTTCCACCTCGACCGGTAATTAGCGGCCTGCATCCAACGCGTCCCTGCGATCTTTACTAGGTCGTCCGTTCGATCTCGTAGAGAAACCCCAAGCATTACCCTTTCCATAGCGCGCTATGCGACCCCGAGCTTCCTTATGCCGTCCATAGTGAGAGACCACGTCTTGGCACCGTAGGTCGTCACTGGTAGCACGCACTTTATTTAAGGTCTTTAAGGACTGTGGTATTTTGGACGTAAGGACGCTGCGCAATTTCCCGAACGCAGCCCGGCCGAGCTGGATTCGCCGATTGACCTCCTTCTCGAAGTTGGATTTGCCTTGTTAGATCATTTGTCCCAGATAGACATAGCTATCAACAACTTCGAGTGGCGAGCCTCCCAATAATACGGGGGTGGGCGTCACATGGACATTTGACATGACTTTGGTCTTTTCCATGTTCATTTCCAGGCCCACCCGCTGGGAGACTCTATTGAGGTCTTCGAGCATTGTGCTGAGCTTCTCCAATGACTTTGCCATGACTACGATGTCATCGGCAAACCGAAGGTGAGTGATGTACTAGCCGTTGATATTGATGCCACATCCTTTCCAATCCAGAAGCTTGAAAGCGCCTTCCGTCTTAGTAAGTGTGCGTTAAATAAATATTAAACTGCTTTTTTTGGGTTATGTAAAGTAAAATTATAAATTGACTTTTTTACTAAAGTAAACAATTAAAAAGTAAAATATTCAAAAAGCGAGTTTTTGTTTTTATTAATTTTTTTTATGTCGTCAAATAATTTTTGCACCGTACTAATAGAACAAAAAAAAATTATCTAGGCATCACTTTTAAACATACGTTCCAATTTTACTTAGTAAGCGAACTCTCTTGAATCGGAGCTCGTATATTGTATTAATTTGGCTTTAACTGATGTAGCGCCATGTAACGGCCTCGGCTCGTTTTTTTTGGCTGGCGCATCTAATTATAACTTTTGCATTTTATCCAGTTAATGAGGTAACCGCATAGCCTTTTCTGAGCATTGCGACTATTTTGGACGTCCATGTTTTTTTTATGTGAGAAGTGAGAGGGTTAAGCGAGCCGGCGGTTCACCTGATGGCAAATGCTAACTGCCCGCGCCACCCATGAACATATTGCAGATGTTATGCTACCTCTCAAGAGTTGTTACCTCACTCACCAGACAAACCGCAGAAGTATAACACCTTCAATTCGCGTCGGTCTTCTATCAGGTCGTGGTACTTCCCGGACGAGCCTGCACACTCATGTAACAGCAAAGGCTGCTGTGTGGCGCTGCCACGCTGTACGATAATCAACCATAATAATCTGATACCAGAATAACGGCCAGTTGTAGAATTCTCTGTTATAGCACTTATCAAAAGTAATATCAACAAGTAGAATATAATTTGCAAAACTAAAAAACCCGACTGCGTCTCCGTGTAATTTTTTATTTGGATATACCCAGTGTCACTTTCACAGTAAATACGATTCTAACGACACCTCTCAAGCTAAAATCCAAGCAAGCCGTTCAGGCTGCAGAGCGTGCCAAACAATTATACTTAGATACATATATACATATATACATACTCTCGAAAAATATAACCCTCCTTCTGGCGCAGTCAGGTAAAAATATTAGATTGTTAAGGTTGGATAATGATTAAGATTTTTTAAATGATACCTTTACGCGTAAGGGTTACGCCGGATTGAAGCTATTACCTACGATTGCATGGTTATTTATAAACCAAAACAAATTTCCGAAAACCAAGTCCGAACGATTCATTAGGTTCACGATGTCCATTCAAAATAATTCATAACCATAGAAAAATACTAGCTGCTGCCCGCGACTACGTCTGCGTTGAGGGGTGAAAATTTAGGGTTGCATATATTTTATAAGCTGTATCATAAAAAATAAAAGAAAATTAGGGGTGGACCACCCTTAA
Source organism: Iphiclides podalirius (assembly GCA_933534255.1). NCBI lineage: Eukaryota > Metazoa > Arthropoda > Insecta > Lepidoptera > Papilionidae > Iphiclides > Iphiclides podalirius. Next base: position 10,611,866 of record OW152826.1, read on the forward strand.
GATATAGGGGGATGAAAAATAGATGTTGTCCGATTCGCCACCCTCACCGATATGCACAAAAATTTCACGAAAATCGGTCTAACCGTTTCGGAGGAGTTCAATTAGAAACACCGTGACAAGAGAATTATTTTATATATATCTTAATTATTTCCAACAAGTGAATACTGTCGGTAAAACATTTAAACATATTATTTTAACATAAACATGTAAGTTACTACTTTTATTCTTTTTACATTTCGTGTATAACAAAAAAAAACAACACATTTAATACATACAGCTGCGTATAAAAATCAATTAATGTTGTTATATCCACGGTCATCAAGTTATTAAACTAGTTAAAGTTCATTTTAATTGGAACAAAAGGTATTTTTTTGGAATCCACTTCTACATAATTATTGTAACTTGAAAAGTATTCAGTGCTTCGAGAATACAGTAACTTTTTGTCCATCTATTCACTGATTTTTTTCTGAATGTTTCCCACCTTATTACTGTTCGTACTGTGTGACATAAACGTTCTTGACTGACAATCACAATTGAGTACGGAGTCATTTTTCGCAATATTTTCTGACGTTCATTATCATTTCCTTGTGTTAAGCAAAAAACTTTTGAACATTTTTTCGTCCTTAAACAAGGAAATGATAAGTGGATCACTATTAATCTGTAGGCAAACAACGTTTTCGTGCCTCTATTAAGACATTTTTTGTTTGGTCGCACCAAACATCGTCGATTCAACAGTAAAGGACAACCCTTTGGAGGTGTTTTCAATAAAGAATACATAAATAAAAATAAAAAATAATGAGAACTATCCAAAAAAAATTACTTTCATTTCTCACGTTAAAAAAATTGTACTTGCAATGCTCCTCATTGTTAATTTCCAATGGAAGCCAAGAGAGCGACGTACCAGAAGATTCGGGCAAGATATGAGTTGAGTTGTACCTGACGGATTCCCCATATTTTAACCGGATACCAGAAACGACTTCATATGTGTCACAAAATGTTAGAAAAATTCAACGGAGGATATTCATATCATCACAGGCGATGGAAGCCGAATATATTACTACCAACCTGAAACCAAAAGACAATCTGCTCAGTGGGTGTTACCTTTTGAGGACCGGCCAACTGATGTGTAGAAAGGAAGAAGTCGAGGAGAAAAGATGATTGCGTCGTTCTTTGGTCGGAAAGGTTCAGGTGCTGGAGGATGGAAGAACAGTTACCTTACTGATATGTTAACTGTGGTGTGTCTGTTGTTTGGGAAAAACTGCGACAGTACCACGACAATGCTTCAGCGCACTCTGCGAAAGGAACAATTGGATCGTTGACTGTGGCAGGTGTCGAAATAATGATAATCTACGGTGGTAGAGCCACGCAGCAGTCTCGGCTGTTGCACGAATGGGCAGGCCCGTTCGGGTAATAACCACGACCTCACAGAAAACCAGCGTAAAGTGGGAGTATGTTTTGTCTGGTGAGTGAGGTAGCCGGAGCCCAATTTTCAAAAGGTTGTCAACGCATCTGTAGCCCTCGGGTGTAGTAGATGTCCATGGGCAACGGTATTCACTTATCATCAGGTGAACCGTGTGCTCGTTTGGCAACTTTTCACATAAAAAAAATAAAGACATTTGCCATATAGTCCCAAATTGGCGGCCTGCGACTTTCAATGAATCCTAAAAATCAAAGATAAACTTCAAGGTATTCGATTTACGAGCCCTGAATATGCAGTGAGAGCGTTCGAAAATGCCGTAGAAGAGACCCCTAGGAAGAATGGGCCCACTGCTTATCTCAGCGGTACCATCAAATGCGAAGATGTATAGAAGGAAACGGAGACTACTTCAAACAACCACAAAGTATTGTCAACTTTCTGTGGTGAGCTGTTTTATGATTTACTAAGAACTTTCAGTGTGCCCGCGTAATTTTTCTAAATTCTTCATTCAAGCTCAAAGATTTAAGAAACTCTATGAAAATTTATTAATTTTTAGTCATTAGCCAAGTCAATTCGATAGAATAAATTTATTTACTTACATCAGAATATATTTTTATCCAATGTTATCTAGTCACAAACTATGCAAAGCGGGTAGGTAATTGTAAAGGTTTTTGAACGTACTTCCTTTTTAAATGAATATACACACATAATAGATTCATAAATACCCAACACAGTGTTTATCACTCGATTTTTTTTTGATTGATGGAACTCATACCCTATGGCATATGAGATAGGCGTACTATTAACTAAGTCAAACGGGTCGTCAAAAACACGTGAGACCCTGTTTCTTTTTTTCACTTTCTAATGGATCGGACCATTAAATTTAGCTTGAATATCAGAACGCCGCGATCTTTTGTGTCAGACGTAACGATTTTTGAATATTATATTCCATGTGTTGTGTAACATCACTTCCGAGCCTTTCGCATGAGGTGAAAACTAGACGAGTTTTACGTAATAAAGTATCTCAATTAATGTTATTTATAGTATTAATACATTAAACATAGACACTTACTTGGCAAACACATAAGTTTACGGAAAGAGAGATACGCTTTATAAACACAACATAGTGTGAAAACTTTAGATGTCTTCCGTTATATTTACAAAGCAATGCATTTAGTTTTACTATAAATGACAACAAAAAATAGCTTTACCATAAGTATCTTTTGTTAAAATTAACTATAAGTAGTTTAATATTATTTAGAATCATTCATATCGATACAAAAGTGCAGAAAATATAAAATTCTTTAGCATAATACACGTAGACAAGAACATTCACCTCAGGACGGCCGTATCTTCATGCATTTCAAAACCGGTTCATCATACGAAACCTTAACCATAGAAACATATGTATGGCTATTTTGACTAAAGCAAACATTTAATGTTGTTATTCGCAGCCTGGTTTACCATAACGTGTTATAAGGTTGGCTTTCTTTGTTCAGTTGCTTGCGTTTTCTTTTCATTATGATAGCTTATATTATTACCATATACAAAATCTTGATATATTACCTTGACGATATTTCACACAGTTGGTAAAAACTAAAAGTTTATAAAGGGTAAAAGCTTATTTTACATCAACTATTTGATATTTTAAAGCAAATAAACGCCAGAGGCATACTCAGACCTTATCTTTGGCTTTTATTTATTTTAAATGTCTGAAACTACAACATGAATTCTCGTGTAGCGACTAATCAACTTTAGTATCGTAAAAAAATTTTACGATCTCACGAAACGAGAACTTTATTGAACGTTTACGAAAGTACCGTTAAAAAGACACGTGACGTATAATTTATCTGTAAGTGTTATAGGCTAGTCATAAACATCATTATTTTTAGTAACACCTCAAAATTCTCATCCAGAGTAGAGTATACTCTACTATGTGTATACTCTACGGTGTATACTCGTAATATACTCTACTCTATGGTCGGGCAACGCAGCAGCCTCTGCTCTTGCTAGAATGGGCAGGTTAGTCAGAAGATCTTGTATCTTGTATTAACTGATGTTTTTGCCTTCAGTCCCGAGACTATTGAAGCTTCATCTGACGCAGAACCGGTGGGCTAGCCAGAGCCCACGGGTTTGGGCCCACAAGACCAACACTAAGTGGAAGTGTTATATTATAATACTTTCAAGTAAATATAGTGGGTCCACTTTATAACCTCACGTGTGATACAATAGATTTTTTTTTATGTGAAAAATTGCCAAACGAGTAGATGGTAAGTGAATACCGCCGCCCATGGACATCTGCCACATCCGAGGGTTACAGATGAGTTGACAACCTTTTGAAAATTGGGCTCCGGCCACCTCACTCACCACACGAAATGCGAAAACTTCCACTTTACGCTGGTCTTCTGTGAGGTCGTGGTACTTACCCGGATGGGCCTGCCCATTCGTGCAACAGCCGAGGCTGCTGCGTGGGCCTACCACCGTGAAAACTGTTTATTTAGAACTTTGGATATCACTTAACATCAACACACGTAATAAATGTTTTCTGTAACGCAACAGCTGCTTCAATGCAAATGAACAAAACATTTTACCAGCAGTTCTGTTAAACTGAATGCCACAGATTGTACAATGAACTCAACATTTTACGGGTTTTGTCGCGTTTTATTAGATTTGTTTCAAGTCATGCCGTTTTAAATTAATGGTAGTGGTAGAGGCTGGATAGTTTTGTTCTAACGTCATAGTTCTCCGAGACCCGGGGTTACAAGTACCTTATTATCTCTATATATTATTTTTCAAAGGTGTTTTTGTGGGTAAACAATAGTTCTTCATAAAATTTAATTAATTAAACACAAAGCGAATAAAGTTAATGGTATCAAAACCTTATTTGTTTTATATAAAGAATGCCTGATAATTATATCTATTGACAAGTTGTCATTTAGAAAAAAATATAAAAATAACAGCTTTAAAGCCTTCATATATTATGTACAAAAACTTCCGAAGAATAGTGGCAACCCTAATTCAATATATTAGTAAGCGACCGTAAATGGCGTTAGGTTTATAGCTCTATGATTATGCGTGATGGTGCTGCATAATTGCACAGCACCATTACATATGTATTTTACTGTGACATGTTGAATATTTCATGCTAAGGAGTTTAAAGACAATTTAATACTTGGACTAAGCGAGACAGCGTATGCTATGGATTTAAATTGCAAAAACAATTTTTAACATAACCTGTATCGAGTGGAGAATATAATCAATTATCAATTGCAATCATAAAAACATATCAATCATCTGTATCGAGTAGTGACGATATGAGTAAATCACAATTTAAAATAATAATCATAATTTTTTATTAAAAAGCCAAGTTTTTTAATATCCATCAATGGATTGATATTAACGAACTTGGTTTTAACATGAGTATGAATGCAAAATCACATGCAGATCAAAACATAGGACCTTCGCAAAACCATAAGTTAACAAAAAAGTTAATAATTCATGAGTCAAGAAGATAAAAGCCGAAAATTATTGCCAATATCTCTTTATATGATACGCCAATAGCGCTTCGAGTTGTCGACCTCTCTTGTATTAACTGATGTTTTTGCTTCGAGTTGTCATCTGACCTGTTCGAGTCTACGAGTTTGGGCCCTTGTGGGCATGTGCTCATGCGTGCGTTTAACTACGAGTTGTCGACCTGTTAGAGTCTATTTAATATGTGCGCACGAATAGTATCCGCATCGTGCACTTCATACAACATGGATATTTTAGGCCAATCTAATTCCTAGGAATTTGAAACAGAACATTTGAATTTAGAACAGAACAATGTTACACTTGGCCGATCAGGACCATGTCGTCAATTCTTAACCACGAATGCGTCAAGCGGAAACGCCAGGGAACAAATAGAGAAATATAAAAATTTGACACGCGTTTCTCCTCTTTTTCTCGGCGCTAATGATTCTGTTATCGTACACAAGACACTAAAATAAATCAGTGACAGCGAAAATCCAAAACAAACGCACTGATTATTTGGAACTTTCGAGTATAGTGAGCGCAAAACTTTAATGGTCATGAAGTTCGTCCAGGTCATTAAACTGAAGTGCACTCAGTTTATGTAAAGCGACGAACATTTTCAACGATGAAAATATTCGATTTGGTGGATTTTTTTATTACACGTTTTTGAAGCGTTTATCCCATTTATGCAGTCGCCGGTAAAAGGGTGGATGCGTGTGGTGGGTGTAGGTGTACAATTTGGAACAATATTTTTTTGCGCGACCTATAAAATATACGTAACCATTTTCAATAAAGGGTGCTTTTGTGCTAAGCTAACGTCTTTTCTCTCTTGACTCTTTTTTCTTTCTTGCACCTACATCTGAATTGTAACACTTTATATTTTTTTGTTTTTATGTAATCGATGAGTTTTCAAATTAAATATGGAGTAATCTATAATGTTTAAAAAATTACAGGTTTTTCAATTTCCGTAATACATCATCTCTTTCAACTCAAGAATAAAACCTGACATTTCTGACAATCATTCTTCCATTCTTTTTGCAACAAATAAAAAAAAATTGAATAATCTAAAGAACCTTCAATGCTATTACAATCACAGTAATTTTAACTACGTAGTAATAAAAAATATCGTTAAATTCGATGCGCGAAAAGTGAATGTAATTTATTTTGGCAGACGTTTAGGAAGGTCAATAAGCTATTTCTTTAATGTTAATTTGGATCTAGTCATTTTGCATATGTTGCAAAAATTTATACCATTATAAAATTTTACTATTTTTCTCAATACACGTTCTTGTTTTTAGCAACATTTTAAGATTTTTAAAAAGATTCACAGATGTGAATTTATATAAAATTATGTGTGATTGCCTTGTATGCATACGTCAATCACACATAATTTGGAGTTTGACACATAATTTGGAGTTAAAGTAATGCTACTTTTACCATTATATTACATACTATTTTGAACTTAATACCTATGTTTAGGTGACTGACCACTTGACCACACACGCCTTGATCATATCAGTTTCCAAACAGAAAAAACCATATCATAATCGGTTTGTTCGTTTGGTAGCTACAATACCAAATATAGAAACATCCTTGTTTTGCGTCGGGGATTGAAAATTTAACAGCTAAAATGCAATCGCTTTTGATCATGATGATGTTAGCAATATGGAAAATTTAAAGCAATTAGAATTTGCTTAATGAGTAAGGCCAGCGAGCAACTAATAAGACTACAGAATATTTAATAGTGTGCATTGCAAATTTCTCAATTTCAAAAATAAAACTAAGGCGTTCATAAATTGATCTTAATTAAATTAATTAATAAAATTAATTAAATTACGACAGAAAGTTTTATAGTTTATTGTAATTCGATAATTTATTCTAAAAGAATTCTTACTTAACTAGGTATTTACAGAAATATCTATTAAGTTTTGTATACATTGCTAAGTTCACTAAGTTTCAAGAAGTTTCAATCATAATTCAACAGTCTTTGATCATTAATTTGATGGTAATAATTACTGATTGCAACCAAGAAAAAATTGTTGCAATATAGATTGCGTTTGCAACTCGGAGAAGGACTGTGAACGAAGAATTTCGGAATGGTGCAACATTCATCTGCATAAGAACGCAAACAAGAGCGAAGGTCAAATATGAGAATCTCACGCATATTTAATTAGTGAAAACAAATTAGGTTTTTTATTTTTTGATCATCATTTTATTTATACCTTATACTTATAACGTACTACTTTAGTGCCTTGATTTTTCTAATTTTATTATATGATCTTTCTTATTATACAGCATGAAGTTACAACCGCGACCTTAAATGAATACACTTCTAATATTACTTGCCAATAATCATAAAAAAATCCAAACGTTAAAAAAGATCCATTTAAAAAAATTCAAATAAATTAATTAAATAAAAAAGAAACAAAATTTATAATTACCTTTCCTAACTACAACTGACTGATTCATACATTCAGAGACTTTTTCATTCGTTGCCACAACGTCATTATACAAGTCTCTCTTTCTACGAGTAAAGATATGTTTTTACCTCTTTTAGATTCATCCAACCAATTCATATGCTTTGTGACCTTTACAAATGAATTTTACGTTACAGTTTTATACGTAAGGGTGTTCTAAAATTATTTATTTTGGATAATTTAATAATTCTGCAAATATTGATGTTTTAAGAAAGTAAATGTTTAATACAATTTTAAATAAGTTATCCTCTATATGGGTGTTGATATATGGTCGCGGTAGTAGCGCCAAGTTGTATAGACTTTCACATTTTTAGACAATAGAGTTCAACACGACGGAAAGGACGTATCGAGCCAACTACGAAAAAAATCCTAAAAAGGTTCAAATGCTTTTTTTTAGACAAGTAAATTTTTGATAAAAAAAGAAAACTAACTTCAAAAATTTCACTGACTACACATTTTCTATTTGATTTTGATGAGTTCCCTGGTGTATATTCAGAATCCCATGTCTAATATCAATGAAATTAATATGGGACCACATGGGAGCTAAACCGAACCCAATATAAAAAAAAGACAGCTAAGTAAGTTACTTATAAATATGAACTCTTTGTTGTACCGTTAGCAGGTACGTTGACGTACGCGGCTTTGACCGTAAAAAAGAAGTTTCCTATCATTAAACAACCGAACCCAGTGTATAATAATTTTTAAATCAGTTCGTATGTGACGGAGTTCCAATGTTACAAACATAAAAAAAAACTGCAGCCGATTTAAGAATCTTGAAAAACAACACAAATAAAATAATAAAAATTTTAATATTCCACTTACATAGTCTCGCTGTTGCAAGAATATTTTATGCAGCTTTTGCAAACCGAAACGAATGAGTGTTACATTATAAACACGTTTGACTTAATATACATGATAGAATTGAAAGGATTCCTCCTTGGTCAATGTCAATTTGTATACAGCGGTGGTTAAAACAAAAACTGCTTAATGGGTCTGTTGACTTCGGTACAATTGGTTATCTTTAGCGTGGAAGAGTCAATTTAATGTGCCTTAATTCAAAATAAGAACAATAATAACTTTTAACCTTTTAAAATTCTTTAAATTTTCTTTTTTGTTTTTGTTTATACTTCGATTCTCTTAAATTTACGTTGAGTGTAACGATTTACTAATAATAATAAGAAAACCATTAATTTTATTAATTTATGTTTGGGCTCATAATATTGGCCAAATTTAATTTATACCAGAGGTACCAAATGATCATTAACTGGATATTTGTGATAAAAAAGGTACCGCGCAAGCGGTTCGTCCTCCTTTCGTCTTGTTTTTTTTATGATCAAAAGTATAAGAACCAGAATTCAAGTTGTCTTAGTAAAAAATTGTTTTACATATGAGCTGAGCTACATAAATGAGCAGAAAAAAACGAATAATTTACGAATCATTAATTTTTTATCACTTACCGCGTTAAATGCAACCAAATAAAATTGCTCCGTATGAAATATTTTTCTATCGTCTGATGTCAGGGAAAAGAATGAATACAGATAGATCAAGAATACAAATAGGGAAAGAATGAATTTAAATACATGTAAAAACTGTTTTTAACTGCTCTATTAATAAAAAAATTACCATTAAAATTACACCACGCAAAAGAAGAACATAACAGTTTTCATTGCATTCTCTAAATTAACTAAGATATCAATTACTCTATGCAAATTTTAATTCATGAATAATTAATTTTCAAATAATACAATAATTCAAAATAAGGTAACGTTATGTTGACACATGCGTTGTTATAAAAGGCATAAAAAAATGCATTTTGTACACGAAAACGGTTAACACGTTTACATCGTTTTCGCAAAATTTTTCAAGCTTCAGACTTTCTAGGGCGACATCGGCTTTACAATTCATGTTAATACGTCAGTGCTAAGAGACAGTAAATGTGTCGACGAATAATGAACTTCAGTAACGGTAAATAAACATACTAGTAACAATTTGAACATCGTACTTAGTCAATATCACAGTTAAAAGAATTATTTAAGAGAACTTTCTTTACTCAAATATTTAAAAGAATTTTAGATAAAAAAAAATTAAATTACTCACGTAGGTAACGTCGGTGAAACGAATTTTATATATTTTAACAATGAATAAAGATACGCAAAGTTGTTTAGATTGTTTAATATATCCGCAATATGTTTTTTAAATGTGAAAAGTTGCCAAGCGAGCAAGCCATTTATCTGATGTTAAGTGAATACCGCTACCCAAAGACATCTGCTACACCCGAGGGTTGCAGATGCGTTCACAACCTTTTGAAAATTGGGCTCCGGCTCACTCACCAGACGAAACGCGAATGTATTATACTTCCACTTCACGCCGATCTTCTGTGAGTTGTGGTACTTATCCGGACGAGCCTGCCCATTCGTGCAACAGCCGAGGCTGCTGCGTGGCCCTACCACATGTAAAAATTATATGTTTAAATGCTCCTAATACAGGTAAACCATTCAAATCTTAATTGATTTTATTTTCCGATTTAAGAAAAACCACCAAATTTTCCATCATAAATGCATTCTCTCAGATTGCTCATGAGCGTAATGCGCGTTGGATAGCGAAGGTTGCAAACAATGTCGTCGGTTAATCTTGGTTTAATGCTCGTTTTATGTAATGTTATTTTTAATGTCTTTGGTTTAACGTACAAATGCGTTACGGTTTCTCAATGTACTTGCGCATGACCTTCACTCACCCCGAAGGTGGATGTGTTTTATAACTCATAGTGTAAATAAAACATATCCAACTTCGGGGTGGGTTGCTACGTTAAAATGAAAGAAGTAGCAGCCTGTACATGGCCCACTGTTGGGCAAAGGCCTTATCTATACAGAGTGTATCGGGGCATAGTCCACCACGAGGCTCCACTGTGGACTGGCGGACTTCACAAGTCTTCGTAATATTTTTTTTTTGTTATTATTTCGAAAATATATAGGTTTCATGATGTTTTCCTTCACCGCGGAGCACGTCATAAGCACTTAAAATTAACAATTTCATTAGTGCCGTCAGCGGAGATCGAACTCGGGTTGCTTGAGTATATTGAATTAAAGGCGAGCGCCCGGACACTAAGCTATCACGCGTCTGTGTCGCCATATTAATCTATTCCAAATTATTTCACTATAGACTATCACACAGTTTCCGAAAGCGCAATCAATTTTAATTTACGACAAATCTCTTGTCAATCGTTGTTTATCATGATCTGAGTTGCTGGAACGTCTTAAAACAACATTGATTTTGATTTGCAATTAGTCACTGATTAACGGACAATCAACAGAAAATCGAGTTTCTGAAAGCGTTTTTCGGTGGTCAACGAGCTGTCAAAAGTTTTATTAAGTAATCTGTCAATTTGGACAATCAATCGTTGGTTAAAAATGTATTTTATCAAAAATCTTAGTTTTTATTAAAAATAAACATAATTCCCTAATACGTTGTTAGGACATTCATGTGTTCTATTACCTATTTATTATTTACTATTATGCGAACATATCATGCGATTAGAAAAAATACAAAATGCAATTCAAAAGTTAATAAATAATATGGATTCTTTCTTTTTATAATCCTTACTTGTTTATTATGGATAAAAGTTAATTTCTTTACGTTCTGTAAAGTTTTTTCTTGACATTTTGCACGTATTTATATAAATTAAATTTTATTATAGCTCGGATTTTTACGTTGGCAATCACACGGTGACAGGTTAATAAGTTTTATTTAAAAAGGGACAGAGCTATACAATAGAAAGAGTTTATATTGTTGAGTTGAGTATTGTTGAGTTATCTGTTTTATTGAAGTAAATCATTCATTTCATTCATTATCATTGGTTATACAGTGATTAGCTAATTTTTCTTGAACAAACCTTCCAGAAACCCAAGGCAGTTTAACAAGAGATTAACAGCTGATCATTTTTGACATGGTGTTATGTGATTGCTGCTTTGATTGGCCTTTCGGAAACTGGGCATATGTCTGTTTGCATGATGCCACTATTTGTATACTTTTTCTTTTATGGAGAAAGTAGCAAAGGGCGAGCAATTCACCGATTTTAAGTGATTCAAATTATTCCGTCATTATATATATATACATCGACGGAAGGTTAAAACGTTTATTTGCTTAAAAAGATGACGTAGTGACTCACGCGACTCCAAGCCATAGACAGCCCGTATCACTTGCTTTTCTGATAAAATAGTTTGGCTCAACTGGAGGTGGAAGCCTAAAATAAAACAGCATATGACATGATACTTTAAAGCTGTGGTGGGGTCAAGAAACAGCTTCTGCTGTTCCACAAATATGCAGGCAGTAAGAGGAAAAACCACGGCCTCACAGACTGCTAAAGGTTGTCAACGCATCTGCAACCCATCGGATGATGTAGATGCCCATGGGCGGCGGTATTCACTTAACAACAAGTGAACCGCCCACTCATACAAAATAAACATAATAGACTGATTTAGCTGATACCTCGTTTATTGGTTATAAAATTTATCTTTCATTCAATTCGTAATACTGAATAAAGTTTAAAGAAAAAAATTAAGTCTATGCGTACGAAAATGGGCAACAAATGAGTCTAAATGATTAATAAAGGAAAAAGGACATCGAAGTCCTTTTCTACGTACCCCGTCACACTGACATCATTGTTCAAGCAGAGACAATAATAGACAGCCGTATTTAGCTAATCCGCATCCATAAAAAGCCATGACAAATCATCGATTACTGCAACACTCGCGATATGCACATTCTAAATCAACGCAATCATTGGCTTAAGAACATCAATCTCGGTATCATCAGCGTCGTGCGCAATGGACCCAATTAGAAATTGTATTCCAAGTAGGCAAACATCTCCGCTGTGTCGCAAGGCATCTTAATGTACGTACGACTCCGCCAAGATGTTCCGAATGGCTGGACAGAAACAATGACCGTCTGTAGCCATAAAGATCTCGTAAGAAAATACGCAACTTGCCATTAAAGACATTAATATGGATATCCGTTGCGTGCTTGTGACGTCAAGTAATTTGAATGTACCTATGTGGTCATGAATGAAAGCACAAACCACTCGATAATCTTCTGCGGTAAGAAAGATTATATTATATTATTTCTGCTTACCGTAATCCCAAATGTTGGAATCGAACGAAGCGACAGATAATATGCCGCATCGGTCGATTCCTACATATCTCCTGTTATTTTACTCCCAGACGACGGATCGCAGTTTTATTAAAATCAAGACTGATCCGCTCGGACAGTCTTTTGTTGAAATTTGGCGTTCCTTAATAATTCATCTCAACAGACTTCAAAAAGGAGGAGGTTCTCATTTCGATTGTATTTTTTTTTTGTTTCATACCTCGGAACTCCATTATTTATGAACGGATTTTTAATATTGTTTTTGTATTAGGTCTGGTTAAGCTGCCATATTAATTATGGAGATCCAACAGGGAACTCACTCAAAATTCATTAGAAAATATATAGTGAGTGACATATTTGGTTTCTTTTAACAAATTGTACTTGTCTAGTAATAAAAGCATTTGAACCATTTTTAGGAATTATTTTTGACACATTTAAGCATAGTCGCCTCGATACTACCTTGCCGTTCTATTGAACTCTATTCTCTAAAAGTGTGATAGTGTATACACTAAAATTAGAAAGACTACAACAAGTTGCAAAGGTACTATGCCATAAATGTAAGGTATGAGTAAAATGGCAATCAAAACAATCAAACGGTGAAAAAATGTACAGTGTAAATGACGAATTAATGAATTTGTTTCCTTAATTCGCTATTTACATTCATTGTACAAGAGATTCTCAGATGTGAGCTTCCCTTTTGTTTGCGTTCTTTTGCAGATATTATACGTTGCACCATTCCAAAATTCAGTACTCAGCAGAGTGTGCAACGCAGTCTATATATTGACGCAATTCTTCGTTGATTTTAATCAATCATCGTTACCATCAAATTGATTGTCAATGATTGTAGACTTGACACTTATTCAAACACCTTATCAACTTAGCAATACATATAAAAATTAATAGCTCTTTCTTTAAATGTCTAGTTATTACTCGTTCAGAATTACAGAATTCGATTAAACTATGAAAAGTAAGAGTATTCCTTATATATCCCGATGTAAACAGATCGATTGCTTTTGTTTTTTCTTGATAAAAATGAACTTGTTTGTATGAGTCAGTTTGTTGCGTTTTTTATATTAATTTAAATGCTACTACGTTTTACTGTGGTCTGTTGCAGCTTCTGTTGTGTTGTCGCGCGAATGAACAGGTTCGTCGGAGGAATTGCCACAGCCTCAACGCCCCAGTATTTCTAATACATCAGCATTTATTTGGGTGAGGGAGCTAACTAGCACCAGATTTTTAATAAAAATAAATAGTTTTGAACAAAAAAAACCTACTTTAATAAAGCATTGTCAACGCCTATAACATTTGAGGATTGCCCTCGATTTCTCTGAGAAGCCATCATCAGATCTGGGTTCCCTTACCATGGTACCACCCTTGGGATATCTCCTTTCCAACAAAAAAAGAATCATCAAAATCTGATCATAAATGACGAAGTTATCCCCGAACACACAAAATATATACATATATATACGGTCGAATTGAGAAACCTCCTCCTTTTTTAAATCGGTTAAAAAGGCCAGCAACGTATCTGCAATCCATCTGGTGTTATACATGTGCAGATGTCGAGGTTAATGATTAAATATCAGGTAAACCGTCTGCTCGTTAGTCGAATTTTAACATAAAAAAAAAATATATATATTCCTAGCGCAGCTCCGTGGCGCAGTTGCCAAGGTATTGGCATCGGCATCGGGGGTTGTGGGTTCGATCCCCACACGGGACAACTATTTGTGAGACCCTCAAATACTTTTTTCACATCTAGGCGTCTGTCTATTTGAAATTTATGTTTGCGTCCTTAAAACACAGAATAATTTTATCCTAATAAGTAAGGGGAATCGGCATTTTTTTTTAAAAACAAGAAAAAAATATGGTTTATAATTTAAAAATGTATATAGTTGTATAGTTTGAATTCAAATTTGTATAGTTTATATATTGCAAAGATTATCACATTAACATTATGGCGCTATGTAATACAGCGTAACGGTAAAATGTACTACATAAAGGACCAAAGAAGTATGTTAAAAACAGTACAATAAGCATATGTTGCGTTTTGTTCACGAGAGCTGAGCACCTAATTAGATTAGGGTGATGTCATTCTGATTATAACAGCGTGGCGTCATGACCGCTGCGAAGATTGTTATAAAATCAAGGTCTATGGGCACAGGTTTAATTAGAACTTAAACTACTTTGTATATGCAAGTTAAGGCAGACATACTTTGTATGCCTTATATGTATTAATAATTTGACACACACAAATGTATTTAATATAAAGTTCTTCGTTATAATATCAATTAGAGGACGATCTTTAAGGAAGAAAGATTCATAAAGTATACTTCACGCATTTCAGCCTGTTTGAGTCCACTGTTGATCAAAGGCCCCCCCGTAGACTGCCACGAAGCCTGACTTTAAATCCTTGGCCACTAGTGGGAGGGTCGTCCTACACTGCGATGGCCAGTATGAGGCTGCCACTCAATAAACTTTATACGCCATCGGATTTCGTTTCTACGAGCTATATGACCGGTCCATCGCCACTTCACCTTGCTATATTTCTGAGCTATGTCAGTTACCTTTGTACTACTTCGGACGTCTTCGTTGCG
This sequence comes from Iphiclides podalirius, assembly GCA_933534255.1. Lineage (NCBI taxonomy): Eukaryota > Metazoa > Arthropoda > Insecta > Lepidoptera > Papilionidae > Iphiclides > Iphiclides podalirius. The sequence continues at coordinate 10,627,006 of OW152826.1, forward strand.
AACTCCGTCAAGCAGAGAAATACCGAGTTCGCCGCTCCATATGTCGGGTACATATGGAGATCATGAGCGATCTCCATAGATCATAAGCGACCCCATGAGCGACTTAGAGATTCCTCATACGGCCAGCGGTGAAGGACTAAGTCTCGGTTCCCTACGTTATCACTGGCAACATCAAGGAAAGTAAAAACTTAAATGAAAATAATACTTATATTATCAGAATGATCTTCTTATGATCAGAATGATCAATTCAAGAGTTTAACCATCCTTTTGGCAACTAGAATGAAATATGAAAAGCCATTTGACAGCTGATTAGTTGAAATCTACGATGATCAGTGTTTCAGAAACCGGGCGCTAATCTATTTTCGTCACCCGAAAATTATGGTTATCTAATGCCACTACCTATGTTCAACAAAAACTGTTTTATAAAGTGCTGTTATTAAATTCGCCACATTAATGAACTTATATCATAATATACTTCATACTAATATTATAAATAGTAACTCTGAGAGTAATTCTGTCTGTCTGTCTCGCTTTCACGCCAAAACTACTGAACCGATTTAAATGAAATTTGGTACACAGAATATAGTCTAGAGCCTGAGAAAGGACATAGGCTATTTTTTAATTAGAAAAACGGTTATTAAGGGTTCTCAAAAGGGGATAGACATTTATTTAAGGGCTTCAAAGCGAACGAAGCCGCGCGTGAAAAGCTAGTTGACAATAAATCCCAAAGAGGCCAATACCTGACTTCACTTTCCCATTTTAAAGTTTTTTATAGTGCTAATCTCTGCACCTAAGATTGAACATTAAAACATGTAGAAAAAGTACGAAAAGATTGTCGCCGCTGTGGGAATCGAACCCACGTCTTCGGCATTCGCGGCCTGACGCTCTAGCCACTGAGCTAAACGGCTGATAGCCACAGCGACGAAAATCTTAACGCCTTCTTTCTACATTGTTATTTAGCATTTGAAGCCATGCTTGGCGAATCTATTGTTATATCCTTTCCAGCATACAAACAATTTCGAATATCGTTTTACAACGATAATTCGAACGAGAGACATTTTCGGTTCATTTATGAGAGCCGAATTCATATAAAAATAAACTACATGTAATAAGACTAAGTAATTAAATAAATCGTTCACTTAACATATGGATTAAAAATAAAAAGATTGAATTGATTTCGTTAAAAGAATTAAAATATATTAAGCTATTAAGCAATTCTAAAAAAATTCCGATGTGAATAACAATAGACAAGGAAGATGTCAAAACTAGTTTTAATATTATTGTTATTGGAAGGCGTCTCAATTATAACGTACAAAATACGTATGATAATAATCGTTTTATACAAATTCTCACATCAATAACACGTGTAAGGTTATCACGCAGTAGTCTGTAACGAAGAACACTAATTATAATTTCTACTGATTTATATATTATTATTGGTTTCGAGTTGTTTATTTCATCCACAAATACTTCTATACCTTCCGCTGCTATATATATGCTAAAACTTGAATCGGAGCGATTTCTTGTTACACTTTTTTAGCGTCTTTATTTTATTAACGAAAATAAAACCGACTTCAAATATCTGGCTCTGTATTCATTTTATCATCGAATTTCAGGAGTTCCCCGAGTATCTTCGGTGCCCATGATCTAATACCATTGAAATTAATTTGAAACCATAATATGGAAAGTACCAGCTTTCAAATAAAAAAAGAATCATCAAAATCGGTTCGCTTATTCGAAAGTTTTTTTTTTATGGAGAAAAGGGGCAAACGAGTGTTAGCTATACTTTGTTTTATCGAGCTAAGAAGGTAGAAATATAAATAGTTTTACCAAATCACCGTAGTTTTACTTTGCACAACAATAACACTGGTATAATTACTTATTTTATCACTTTAATATCACTAATGAAACACCACTCTAACTATTTAATTTATGATACCGATTGGGCAGCACTATCGTGTATGCTTCTGGTTTGACAGCCAAAGAAGACGACGAAGACCATCAAATGCTTCTTGCAGCTTCATTTATACCCCACAGAATGACACTTCTTTTAGTATTGCCAACAACCTAAAGGAATGACTTCCTTTAGTGTTGCCAACACGAGCAGGAGGCTCACCTGATGGTAAGTGATTACCGCCGCCCATGGACACCTGCAACACCCGAGGGCTCACAAATGCGTTGCCGGCCTTTTAGAAAAGAGTATGCTCTCTTCTTGAAGGTTCCCAGGTCGTAACGGTTCGGAAAGACCGCCGGCGGCAGTTGGTAAGTTCTGAGGTAACAACCAAAAAAAAATACAGTTGAATTGAGAAGCTCCTCCCTTTTTGAAGTCGGTTGAAAACTGACCACAGAAGACCCAGAAGACGCAGGTTCGAATCTCGACGAAAAATTTTTCGACAATTTTTACGTATATTAGTTATTTTAATAAAAATATAAAAATCAATCTTTACATTATGACACATTATTGCCCAATCTATTTATAAAAAATGCTCGTGACTCATGTTAGTTGCCATACTCCTCCGAAACGGATTGAACTTGATCTTGGTAGGTCTTTATCTATTTTTCGACTACCCTTCGTGGGCGAGTCCAATTCGCACTTGACCGATTTTTAATACACTTTTTTTTCTATTGTGCCACTCCACTTCATCGAGTACATACATACCACTTCGGACTTCTACTTACATGCTACTATTTTTAGAGGTCCTTGTCGCACTTTGATACCTTAAAATGTGATAGACCAGCATATTTTAAAATGCTTTACTTTCATAAGATAACCATTTAGTTCGTATTAGCATTTTTACTAGACAAATGTTTTCCATTATACTTATATTTATTTTCTATTCGGCAAAAGAAGCAATATACAGTAATAACGTAAATAGAAGGTCCGATAAAAAGTTTTCTTTTTTTTTTTACTTGAGTGCGGTTGCGTATTGAAGTTTGAATAAAACCATAAAGACTGCACAGTTATGTTAACATTTAGCTAAAACAATAAACATTACCTACCTCAAGCATCCCTGTTGATGTTCGTACAGACAGAATGATGAGAATATTATAGTTATATATAGTTATCATATTGTCCTTTGTGGTATTTTGATATGTTGAATGTTATGGACCCAGCCTTGAAATGGAACCTGCTTTTGTTTCAGGTTGCCGGCTAGAAAGCAACGTGCATGCATATACCAAAGTCAAAACGCAGCGCGAATGTAGCGCGTGAACCACAAGAACACGCGACATCGTGCCGCACGGACGCACCGACGCACACAACGAACCACGCAACTTTTGCGCGGGAAAGAATTCCCGCCACAGAGATATGTGAATTCAAATTTGGAATCGAGCATTTCGTGACAAAATGTATTTTGTGCTAGTTCTGTTTGTTTGTGCCTGGAACGTAGTGCACGGGCAAGATATAGACGCTATGACGAACTTGCCCAAGTACGATTCCAGGTACGACTATTTGGACGTGGACGCTCTGTTCAATAGCAAAAGATTAGTGAGGAATTATGTGGACTGTCTAATTAACTCGCACCGTTGCTCGCCAGAGGGGAAAGCATTGAAAAGTAAGTGCATTTACAATTTACATAAAAGGAGTCCGACGCGATTGGACGCAAGGCTGACGGAAGAGTCAATGACCATTTGTTTTTAAAGCCGACATTGTCTGGTGTGACTAAACTTTTATATCGCGTAGCCATAATTTATTTCTATTTTATTTCATGATTTAAACTTAACTGATATTTAAATGTAGCTCAACTATCAAACGCGTATTTTTCACAGATATCCGATCCCTTTTTCAAAATAAAGATTTACTCATGTTATATTAATGAATTTAAAAAAAATAAAAAACTGCATGAATTTTAGTGTGAACTTTATTTACGGGTTAATTACCTATAAATAAAGTTCAGACTAAAATTCATTATAATAATGTACCGATTACTTACAATTTTTAACACCTTATTTTAAGCCCACCTTAAATCAAGTTTGTCCATCAATTACTTTTATATCAACAGATTTATACAATGACAGTTAAAGGAGTTATGTATTTTATAGTTGTACTGTAGTTGTACGTGCTTTCTAAGGTGGAATACGCCCAAATTAATAAATAAATGAGACAAAACTTCTATAGGAAGATTACCATGAAGTGACGCGACGATGACAATAATGTTGCAGAAGGTCCATCGACATCAGTGACTCAGGATTGATTTGATATTCATTTGTATTAGTCGGTGATGATGATGATTACGTGCAATAAAATTATCACAAATGTTACATAAAATGACTGAGTTATGACATCATGAAGTAATCTATTAAAATACTGCGTAAATTTAAATTACGAATAATTTCAGCTCTAAATTATTGAGTTTACGAGTTAATAATACAAAGCTACAGAAATATAAATTCGATTGAATGTCAATAGTTATACTACTTATTTAAGACAGTGTATTATATTAACAATGCCATTTTTAAAAAAATTATCTACGTTTATGTAGTATCTGTTCTGGGCATTTTAACGATATAATTTTGAATCTTGTAATAATCTTTAATTTATTAATCTTTTTTTGAACCGTGAAAGCTCAGTGTCCGGTCGCTCGCCTATCATTAAATTTACTCGAGCAACCTAAGTTCGATCCCCGGTGCCAGCACCAATGAAATCGTTAATTTTAAGAGCTGGCTTATCACGTGCTTAGCGGTGAACGAAAACATCGTGAGGAAAAATGCATATTTTCGAAATAATAACAAAAATAATATTTCAAAAATATGCGTAGTCCGCCAATCGGTAGTGGGGTCGCATGATGAACTATGCCCTAATACCTCTTTACAGAGGAGGCCTTTGCCCAGATACCCTCTTTACAGAGGAGGCCTTTGCCCATCAGTGGGACATTTATAGGATGTTACTTTACTTTGTTAATTTTTTTTAAACATATGATGATTATATTGTTAGATGTCCTTTTAATCTATTAAGGGTTTTACATTCGATGGTAGTTAAAACGTAACTAGCTGTATTTGAATTGCACAACACATTTTTAAATTTGCAGCATTTCTTAATGTAGAATATAAGAAGACTTTGACGTTTTTTAACTTGTGTGAACATTTTGATAATCATTCGGGTAATGTCTAATTTATCAATGGTCTGTTCTGTTTTCAATTTATTCATAGAATACATAATAGTCGCTTATAAATATACTAGCTGCTGCCCGCGACTACGTCTGCGTAGAGGGGTGAAAATTTAGGGTTGTATGTATTTTTGTATGCTGTGTCATAAAAAAATAAAAACAAAAAAATTTGCCTAAAAAATAAAAAAAAAATTTAGGGGTGGACTACCCTTAACATTTAGGGGGATGAAAAATAGATGTTGGCCGATTCTCCACTCTGGCCGACAATCACGCTAAGGATCACAAAAATCGGTCGAGCCGTTTCGGAGGAGTTCAAGTTCGAACCCCGTGACACGAGAATTTTATATATTAGATTACGATACTAATGTATAAACGAGTTTTTATAAATTTATAAATTGTATATATATGGACTAGTTGTACAAATTTTGCCTCTTGATTCAAACAAACACGAGAAAATCCGTATAAGTATATAGTTATATTTCAAAACGATATTCCATTCTTTCGATTATCCAAAAAAAAAAAAAAGGTATATTTACATTGTATATTTACAAAAAATCCCTTAAACCGTTTGTATAATGATTCACATGTTGTGCCGATCGCACCTAGGTGCAGGGCCGGATTTAGGGGAGGGCAAACGGGGCTACTGCCCCGGGCCTCCCCAAAAGAGGGGCCTCCACAATAGAGACTTTGGAAGAAACAAACAAAGTAAACACTAGTAAACAACTTTACCTTTCATGTTCAGTTGTAATAGTTGTAGTTGTAACACCCGATTCATTACAGCTGAGGACAGATACCCTAGAATATCCGAAACAACATTTGTTATAATAATCCTCTGTGGATCCCCGGAACGGGGGAGTGGCAGGGGTATGAGAAAATAGACCCCTGGTCGAAAGGGGTGAAAACTAAAAACAGCTGTCCTATCTGCCGGGGACTTTCGAAGACGCGATCTTGCAGTGAGTTCATGGCCTTCTCAGGTCTTCTCTCTCTGAGTGCTAGGCCAAATGGTCCGGCCATATTGTGCTAACCGTGGTAGGCCCACGCAATACTCTTCGCTGTTGCACCGATGAGCAATCCGGGCAAATAAATCTGCAACTCTCTACAGGTGTTGCAAATATCAATGGGCGGCGATTATCACGAACCGTCAGCTCCTTTGCCACATTCCCCCATTAAAACAATATATGGTGCTGTGCCAATTATCACTGAATTGATTGGCACCTCCATGTCTCGAACCTGACGGCTCAATATCAAAGGAGAATGTTGAGTAGGCCTCTTTCGCCTTGATGTTATCAAGAAAAACTTTAAAAGCATTTTTGTTCATTTATATCTCTTTGGAAATTTTACTTTATATAAATGAAAATTTACCTTTCACCATTTGAAAAATATTCTTCTTGAGTCTTGACACTTAAAACGTAAGGAAACTTTAAGTTTAACATTTATAAATAGGAAAATACATGGAAAATCCCATATCCGAGTCGATTTCCTCGTATGGATATCATAAAACCTTTCATAAATATCATGTGTAACTGTATTAAAAGAAACCATGTCAGAAAATAGTACCCATTGTTAAAATAATGTTTTTATGCAACCCAAGACAAAGGAAAACCTTCTTTATCAGAGACTTTTTAAGTATGGGGGTAGAAGATGGGAGATCCCCCGTTTTGGAGAAGTTATATATAATGTCTGCATTCTGAGGGCAACGGGTTATGTGTTAGATAAGACGTGTACTCAGGCCTCGGTGACCGTCTATAGTGGAATTGAAGGGACCCCGGTATCTCTAGTTGAAAGCAACGTTGCGTCTGCCAAACCACCGCACCTTATAAACACAAAAACATGTTATAAACCAAATCCACTTTGTCGGCCACTGTACAACGCCACGATCTGCCAAATCCCTTCGATACTCCATCGCCGTTGGTTTTCACGGAATTTCCTGCCGCGCACAAGCACTTTGTGGAGTCAGCGGTATTTACAGTCCGATAGTGGCTTTCACGTTGGAAAGCTTTCCTTGCCTGAAAGGTCTGCGACATCGCTGCAGTGATCGCTTACCTTTATGTGAGCGGCTTGCTCTTCAGCCATTTAGCCACTAACATAAGAGCCACGTGTAACAATAAAAAGAACCAGACTTCCATATTTAAGCAATTCTTTATAAAAACTACAGAATCTTTCATCTAGTAGTGTTGAGTATAAAACAGGTTCTCGAAACAACAGCTTCCGGCGCTACGGTAAACCCTAGATGATGCAATGGAGTAGAAGGAAACTTTTGATTGGTGCAATTTAAGCGATGAAAGCTATTAAAATATAATCATCTCTTGACGTAACTCCATCAGACGAACGTCGCTCCACAAAGCCGTTAATTATTTCTCGCTTATTGTAATCTTTTTGGCGAGAAAAAAGCTACAGTAAATTTACGGAGGCCGTTATTCTCGTGATACAATTTTAATTCTTGTGCTTATTCTAAAATTTAAATAATCAAAATTTAATTTAAAATACTCATTAAGAATATTTATATTATTTTGACCAGTTTAATTAATTTAAAACGAGAATTTGCACGCTATGAATAGCTATGACTATATAAGAGAACATATGAACCTATATATTTAAGCAAATCAGATTTATGATTTCTCATATCTAACAACGTCTGATAATAAGCGATCAAAAAATGTCTGATTTATGAAGATCATCTTCAGAACCGTTGAAAATTAGACAATCTGTGATCTGAAATGATTGATTGTCTAATTTTCAATATGTTACTTATCACAAATGTGCTTGTAATTTTTGTAACCTTAAGTTTGTAAAATAAATAAAGATTATTATTATTATTACACATGTCCTTTGTTTGTCCACTCCTTTACTACAACGCTAGCGAACACATCGCCACAGACTGTCTCAAGACTATAAGAATTAGATCGTAAAACTTTCATAGTATCAATACACACATCTTGTACAACTTATATACATTTTTTCGGAATTTGAATAACTTTTCAAAGGTAAAAAATGAACGCGACCTGGCGGTGCGTTTAAGATGAGTTAAAGTCGGATCTGAGGTAGGGTGACTCAAAACAACTTACAATATAATATTAAAAATAAACATCTCTCTCTCTCTCTCTCTCAACTCAATCAGGGAGCCTCGCAGAAGACCGGCGGGAAGTAAAACTGTTGACATTTTACATTTCATGCGTGGCCCAGTCGCTAAAATATTTGTTTCGGCTGGGGTTTGTGGGCCTCGACTCTCACGGGACAAATATTTGGGTGACGCACAGATAACTCTCCCTGATCTTAGTTTTTATTTCCAAGGTATACTGTCAGGATGGCTGATCGTAAAAATGGCCAATACAATCAAGCAAGCGTTTCTTGTGATGTCACTCGCCTACACTTAAGAAATAGTCAGTGGTTAGCAACAAGCCTGCACCATCTGCTGTTGCGAGTAGCCATGGGTTTTCCTTTCTAGCTGTTTGCCATCAGGTAAACCATTCGCTTAGTTGCTGTCCCTTTGAGATTAAATAAAAAGAAAGAACATCGTTTTCTTTTCAACTTAACAAGTTTTAAGTTAAGGCGAAGGTTTACTTCACTTCCTGCCAGCTACAACAGCAATTACGGTTATAGCCCAGCGAAATCGGGCTTTGTTTACATTCTCGCCGCTCGCATTTTCCTCTGCCGGTCGCCGTACCGTTGTATGACACAGTTCGAGCAAGGCCGTGTCATTACGCATTCTGTTCGCGACAAGCCACCAATCCTGACCCAATGGGACAGATGATACACTGCTATACCCTACCGATAGCGCTTTAAAACGTCTCCTTGTTCTAAATATCTTACAATTTATATAGAAAAGAATGAAACATTAAAAGGCAAAGGCTTATAAATTTTATTCCAGCTAAATATTTTAGTACTTTTCTGCTTCAATTTTTTTAGAACTAAATAATCCATTTTAATTTAATTTCTGTTTTTTATTACTCTGTGTAACAAAGCCACGCATAATTATCATTCATTTAATAATAGCAAAAACTTGTGAACTCATATTATACCTACGTATTTTTAAATTTAGTTAACATTTTAGGAAGTCTCAAAACGGGAATTTTATGTGAAGAAACTACTATTGATGCAAACTAATCAGTCAATACTATTATGATAGTATTTAAGCTATTTTTATATGAGTACTGCAAAAAAGCTCTACTAACAGTACTCAGTGTCCGGGCACTCGTTTTTAATTGAATATGCTCCAGCAACCTTATTAGTAATCCCGGTGCCGGTGCCAGTCAAATTTTTAACTTTTCTATAATTATCTTGAAATAATATTAGAAAAATTTGTCCTCTTTGCCCAATATTGGAGTATATACAGGATGTTACTTTACTATGCTGTTATTGTAAAAATTATAATTTATGCGAAGTGTTAAACAATCAAAATTTATAATGTGTTTTTGGACTACCAAGTCCAGTCTTGATTGCAGAAATTTTATGTGATTAGAACATACTTTAGTATCTTAAATCCAAAAAATACCGTTAGCGGGATTATAAATTTTCAAAAGGGTTTATGAAGATTACTTGCCATACGTCGAATTTTTCGCAGACATAGTATTTACTAGTTTTTCAAGTAGACAGAGTACATTACGAATAAAATAAATCATAAACTTCATTTGACATTTAAGAGACGTGTCATAACAAAACGTAATTTAGATCCGTCTCTCGTGATCCACGAACTTACGAGTATCGCACGTCCAATCGGGCACAGAGTTATCTAGTTCATTGTCATGTGACAAACGACTGAGGAAGTTTTTGATGCCCGATAAGACAGAGTTACTCCAAGACTCCTAGATACACACGAACACTTACGGACCTATGGAAGTATATCATGATGAACTGATCCACTGTTCGTCATCATCATCATGATTACACGGCCACTTTTGAACCTGGTTTGCATCTGGTTGCCAATGGTTTACAATTCGTGGCTGATAAAACAGGCATATTTTCAGTTTGTGAAGAACAAGCGGAGATCGTAATTAATCCACATGAGTTTTCACAAATAAGTTTTTTCATTTGGTCCGTGACATAAAATTACAAAAAATATCTCTAAAAGATCTGTAAAAATTATTATAATTTTATTGAGGGGTAAAAAATATATAGTTACTAAAATTATATTTGCACTTGAATGTCGGCTGCTCAATGTTTAGATTGACATAACTTACGTACTTACTTCTGTAACGGTTTGGTATTTACCGCTGTTGTTTCGTATATAATTGTTATTCCATATTAGTCCATTGAAATGTTACATGAGCTTTACATTTTTTAGAGGACGCAATTTTATTTTTGGGTTATGTGGGGGTGGTAAACTATGCGACCTACAAAAATTTCGTAAAGACGTAATTTGTAGCAAATCGCTTTGCCTACAAATGTTCATAGAACTTTTTGCTTTTTGCAAAACGCTGTTACAGCGCTCCAAAGGTGACCTGGTTCATCAATGCTCACGAGAATCCGGTCAAAACGAAATGTTTAACTTAGTTTTGTGATCTTTTCTTTTATTGTAAATACATTCTTAAAAAATTTTTGTTAAATCCGTAAAACTTTACTTATTCATTCCTAACTGTTTTCCTTACTATAGAACTTACCAAATTATTGTTTCTTATAGTAATTTCTAATAGTAATTTCTAAGAAGAGTGTGCATTTTCGAGAATGTTAAGCAGGTAGAAAAGGTCAAGCTTAAGTTTCCTTTCAACTTTTATGTATATTTTATGTATATGAGATCTTATAGCACAGAATTTGCTGTAACTTCATGCTTTCTCAGGTTGTGATACGTCGGCAGCCCATAATATGGGGAAACTAAAATTTATAAAAATTATGAAGAAACATCCTGAATTAGCGGATGGTACCTCGCTATTCCTGAGCGAGAAAGTCGTTCCATCTTTGCTCACTCTTGTTGGCGAATGTTTTTTCGTAGCTTTATACGGCGGTAATTAAGACGTCGGCATGCGATACTAACGGTTAGCCAAGACAGTGACTAAAAATTCATTTAGTTTATTTTCACGGTCTCCGAGTAGATATCAAAATCCTGAAGATTGGGGCTGGAAAAAACATGCAAACATTTGGATTCCAATACAAGCTTCCAAGCCTCCAGCACCCAATATCTCATGAAATTAATTTTCTGCAGATGCAAAGGAAATTATGTATAATATTTGTGTTCTGGCGAAAAACAACAACATGGAAATATCAAAGTTAATGGAAGAAAATTAATTCGAAGATAAACTTCCAACTAAGACTTTTTAACTCCTGCCATTCCCCAAACCTTCCCAATCGACGATGAATTACATTCTGAGTCACAGCTTGGACTACCAAAGAAAATTAGAATAGAATGGCTAGCTAATAACTGATTGAAATCGGTAAGATGTGTGGAGTAGGCCTACTGGGGATACCACGTGAAAAACGTGCTTACAGACTCTACCTCATAGGTGGTTAGCAATGAATAAGTAAAGTTGTAGGTAGGGATTTAACATCACTGGAGGAATGCTCAGTCAGGATGGAGCAGCGCCAAGAGCTGTGCGCTATCGTGGGGCACGACATCTAGCTGCCGGCCGGGGTTCGCGCTATTGTTGACAGCGAGAGGGCTTAGGGTGCTGTTCTCGCATATTGCGATGACGTTATCACCCGGAAGGAAGCCGCGGAGATAGAAAGAAAGGCAACTGCCACCCTGGAAATCCGCCGCCGGAGACCAGGGCGCAGGAGGCTGGCCTACGCGCGCAACCTTCCCCCCTGATAGTCAGACCCTGAGCGGCAGACATGGGGGTGTCTGTCGCTCAATATGGCGCTCGTGACGTGTGCTGTGCCAATTGCAACGGCACAGCACCATGTAGTAGACGAGGCCTAAACAGGCCATAGTAGCGCCGAGGTCGCGGAAGATTGCGTCCACGTGTTCCCGTGTCCCCGGCCGATGCGACACAGACAGGTGCAACGTGGGTTTTATAGTGGGTACCCGTTTCTCACCGGGACTCCCACATACCCCTGGTACTCCCCCGATCAAAACCCCAAAAAATTGGGTTGAGCTTCTATTAACCCACAAATATCCCAAAAATAAAATTGCGTCTTCTAAAAATGTAATATTGGGTCCTTAAATTGTAACATTTCAATGGACTATACATGACCTCGTGCTACATAATTAAATGTCATGAAAAATTTCCTAAACTTGTTTAAACGTTACGCGGTAGAACTCCCACGTTTATGTGGCGGTTACCCAAAGATGTACGATTTAATTTGTTTGGATCTGAAATAAAAACCACAATTTTTTTTTGTGATATACTTCTTTTTTTTTACAACTTATTTACCCAACATTTACAACATTAAATTAGGGCTGTATTAAGGTATATCTCCTTATGTTCTGGCAACCCACAGGTACTGCGGTACTACGAAGCTTTAATTGTCTACGGACTGAAACCAAAAACACCAGATAAAGTCAAATTAAAAATATTTTAGTAGTAAGGATCGTACACAAACTCTTTGCGCTAAAGACAGGCTTACTATCCACGTCGGGTCTATTGTCAAACTACCACACTTGCTGCCATTGCTAAAAACATAAATACTTTTACTTTACGCCTGTGTTCTATCGGTACTTGGAATACATACCTGGAACGATACGCTTTATAAGTGTCGGCAGAGGCTACTGGTGGTGGTGGTGTGTCGCAGTCAAAAAGGCAAAAATCTACTATATTATAGTTTGAAATCCAGTAATAATGCCATAAACAAGTTTCCGGTTATAAATTTGGGTTAAAAGTATAATCAGCAACGTATTTTGTACGTTCCGCTAACAAGTAACAAACACATGTAGGAAAATGTGGAATTAGGAACTAGTTACAATTAAATACAATTATATCAGTTTTTTGCACTGTTAAAACGAACCCTGGATTTATTTGCGACCGCAGTTTTACGAAACCGAAAAACGTTACAAACTTTATTGTAGTTTTTGTTATATACGATAATAACTGCTGCGATTTAATTACTTTATTACTAACTAGCACTTCGGCCGCAAAAATCACCACGTAGTATAAAACAAAGTCATCCGCTGTCTGTCTGTCCCTATGTATGCTTAGATCTTTAAAACTACGCAACGGATCTTCATGCGGGTTTTTTACTAGATAAAGTGATTCAAGAGGATATTACATTTTTATATGTATAATACATTCACCCGTGCACAAGTCGGAACGGGTCGCTAGTTTCATATAATTTATTTCACTGGCGTAGTTCCTGTTCCTGTGAGAATACGGGTTAAAATATAGCTTATTTGTAAGCAAACATGAGTACTATGGATAGATAGAATATTTTTTAATTTATATATCGTAAATAGTTTTCGCAGTGCACGCAAAATTATATATTTTATAGGAAACATTTTAATAACTCATTTTTTTTAAAGTATAATATAGCCTATGTTACCCAGTAAATAGGTAGCTTTCTAATGGTGAAAGAATTATTAAAATCAAGTACGAACAGATTGTCGTCACTGTGGGAATCAAACTCACGTCTTCGGCATTCGCTGCCTGACCACTAAGTTAAACGGCTGATTGCCACACCGACGAAACTCAGATTGCAGTTACGAATTCAGATTACCGTATTCGCATTTTGATAAAATCCGCTTCGCGATAGCCAAGTATTTGAAAAGTATCGGAGAATACATGCAGAGGCTTTTGCTACTGCACGAATAGGCAATTCCGCGGATGTATTACTTCACAGGAAACCGACTTCACGTATTTGTACTTTTTCAATTCGTATGGTAGTTTAGGTAACCGAATGCCCACTTAAGGGTGATGTCCATGGACGTTACTAAGTTTAACAACTACTCATATGCTACTAATTTTTTTTTATTTTGTCTTGGGGAGAGTTGGATCTCCCTTTCAATAGCATTTGAAGGAAATGATGACTGCTTTGTTAATTTACTAAGTTCTAGAAACATCTTCATTATACTCGTATACAAATTCATGTTTTTATTCGAAACATTTAAAACTTGTTTTTAGTTGCCTTGATACCGGTAGTTTTTTTTTTCTTCGTACTTTATTATTAATGCGTTGCTACATTTAATATTGTTGTACGACGGAAAATACCGCAAGTGGAGAACGGTCATATCCATCTGCACTGAAATTTTTTTCACTCGTGGAAAATCTCTACAAAATGGGAAAATAATTAAATTCGAGTGTATATATGTATTTTAGTAAATAAATTATCAAGTAATGACATACATATCTGATGTAGACACATTTTTTTTATTTAGCTCGACCCGTACGGAATTTTTTTGTTTGGGTCAAAATTAGAAATTGAAATTTAAGCACCTTGCCGATGTCAGATTGGTCTGAATTTTGGTACACACATTTAATTTAGATGACAATACAATATTAACAAAAAAAAACATAAAATAAAACCCTTTAACTTAAAAGTTTTTAAACGGTTTTATTTAAATGTCCACTTCGAAATTTTCTAAAGTATAACATTGGTGGTACTCACGGACCTCATAACATTTATAAAAATTAAAAAGTTACACTAAATAAATTGGTAAGGTCTAATGAATTCAAATTAATATCTCATTTTATTTTATGATTTTAAAACGATAGCTTAAAGTAAAAATAAACCTTTTATATATGGCCATAATATCGAAAAATTCCTTTTATTTGCTCGTATAAGAAGTAACAACAGAATGTTGTGATACAAAAAACGTTATAATTTAAACGTTCATTTAATATGTGTTCTCTAGTTAACTTTTAAAAATTCCAGTTATCAGTGTAAAAAAATTATCAGCTATTATGTGATCATAACATAAACCGTAAATTATTTTCTTTATTTTTGTACTTTTATCCTTTTTGGTGTCCAAGCTCACGATGATCAGAAGTTTATTTAGAACAGTAATCAAAGCTACCTAAGGATGCCAGCGGCAGCAAGGTTTAGGTGCTTAGCAAACCTTTAAGGTGACCGCCGATCACCTCGTTCACCAGACGAAACAGAAATAAATAAATAGTACTTATTAAAGTTATAAATACATCCGTTTCCTGTCGGTGCTTAATTACCAAGAGCACCGACATAGTAATTTTAAATTTTTTGTACTTAATTAAAAACTTTATGAAGTTATTGCAGAGCGTTTTAAAAAACATGACAAACACTAATATGGCATACAAAAATATGAAGCTATTTTTACGATTTTAACGACACTGACATGGTGAAGTTGGTAGCATATGTATCATGCTGGTTGGTAGCAACCAAGTTCACGGTATTACCATGGAAACCAATAACTACTTTGAGATTTTCCTATTATTGAAATTTATTTAATTTAACTATTACTCTACAACAAAGAGTACTGGCACAGGGAATAAAATTATTAGTTATTTTTCTTTTGTTACTCACATATTACACATATATTTTTATTGGTAAATGTTTTAATAAACTGCCTACGTCTTACCAATTTTATTGCTCGCCAGACTAACTTTGTGAATTTCAGCCTCAGAAGTTGGGATGAAAGAATTGCGAAAATTATGTTATTATAATTGTAGCAGTTACCTGAACTCTTAATGAACATTAATGAAGTAATGTTTTTTCATTATAAACATTGCTTGTGGCTTTATTTATTTGTGTTGATGTAACAAACACAAATCAGAATGTTTGAATCGACAAACATTTCCGGATGCTTATGTTGGATGTTTACGTTTCTCGCATGAAATGAATCACAACGTTCTAAGTAAACCGAAGTGTTTAGGACATCCACTGCATAGCAATAAAGGTCGATATCGTATTACAATGATCTAGTATAAACCCAGAAAAGGTAAACGGAAATTTAGCTTTATTTTACCGTTTGGAATCGTTATCTTGTCTACTAAATAATACACAAATCAGAATGTTTGAATCGACAAACATTTCCGGATGCTTATGTTGGATGTTTACGTTTCTCGCATGAAATGAATCACAACGTTCTAAGTAAACCGAAGTGTTTAGGACATCCACTGCATAGCAATAAAGGTCGATATCGTATTACAATGATCTAGTATAAACCCAGAAAAGGTAAACGGAAATTTAGCTTTATTTTACCGTTTGTTATGTTACTAATACTGGAATCGTTATCTTGTCTACTAATCTAATCTCAAATAATTTTTGTTTTCATTAATAATACCAATGAAAATGTTTTCTCATTAAAAAAAAAATTTTTTTTTTCATTATATTCATTAAAAGCTTCACTGTTAATAAAATACGGAAATTATTAAAATGCTAGGCAGGCGGTCATTTCGTGTCACTAGAATAACAATGTACTTTGATGACGTCCGTTGTAAAAATAGCGCTATTTTTGCATAACCGCGTCATTGCCCACCTTTTTTTTTATATAAAAGCAAGAGTACATGTGTGAGAACTCGGTTAAAGGACTTTATATCGTGAGAAACAACGATATTGTACTGATATTTTTTTATTTAAAAAGTCAACTGCGACCGAGGATCAAAAATAAAGTATCATCGCACACTGCCTTGGTAATTATATTCCGGAATATAAAATTAGTGTCCTGCGAACCCATACTGCCCATAGCTATTAGCTCTACATATGGTGCCTTGCCTGCGCTGAAAATGAAGCCTTACCGGACAACCTAAAGCTCTAATATAGACACGCAAACACGACATTCTTTTCACCACTCAGAGGAGGACCGTGCTATCGAAATGGGGGCTGCCACTTTTAAATTTAGTGTTTCCCTTACAGCAAAGGACCACTTTTTCATATAACATTTCACAATAAAATATTAGATAACTAGGGATATTACCTTTGCTATATTTAAATTTCTACTAAAATTATACTAATATTTATGAAATTTACAATTTGTAGAAATAATTAACTAATAGTTTATTCTTAAAATTTTAAAATTCTATATAAGTGCAGAGAATGGCACTATGAAAATTAATATAATTTAAATAGCAATAAAGTTTTAAAAGCTCTTCCAAGCCCGCGCATCTGTCTATTGGCAAGCATTTGCTATGTGCTTGTTTCCAGCCATCCTGAAAAGAGCAGCTTGATGCAATAGTCATCGGCATTCGTGAGCCGAATAAACCACTCAAACGTATCATCAGCTAGCGATCAATTTCATCCATTACTTGGGGAGGCTGTACTAGTGCATCATTTTTAAAAGGTTTAAGGACTTTGTTTTCAACAATGCCTTTATTCCGCCCGAACAATTTGGCTTCAGACAGAATCTGCCCCGTCCCTTGCAGATATTTAGCCTAAAGGAGCCTTAACCTCTAATCATAAGTAAGTGTGCGCTCTTCAGCTACATCGCAGTGACATTAGAAAAGGTCAGGGGCAATGGTTTCCTGGCCAGGTTGGTTGCACTCATTATGCCAGACAGGCTGATGCGCACCATTCAAGCCTTCCTGTCGAATCGCTATTTTAAATATCGAAAGAAGAAAGCCCTATTCTATTGGAACTAACGCCTTGGCCGAATAACCATTCGCCGTCATAAGGCCACCAAATCACCCGATTGGTTTCGTAAATATCCTAAATATCCTAACACCGCAGTCAATTCTAGCTCGAACTCACCAGAACGGAAAGCGAGGGTAAATAGCCTAATATCAATCAAGTTTAAAATTCCATCGACATATCAAGATTAAATTTAACTAAA
Organism: Iphiclides podalirius; assembly: GCA_933534255.1. NCBI lineage: Eukaryota > Metazoa > Arthropoda > Insecta > Lepidoptera > Papilionidae > Iphiclides > Iphiclides podalirius. Next base: position 10,644,715 of record OW152826.1, read on the forward strand.
TCCTAACATCTCGATACCTAATATCTCAATTGACTATATAAATCATAAGAATTTAGATATTGGCAAATTAAATAAAACATTTTATAAATACATGAAATTTCATGTAAATCGGTTCAGTAGTTTTGGCGTGAAAGCGAGACAGACAGACAGAGTTACTTTCGCATTTATAATATTAGTATGGAAGTAGTTAGTTACTGTTAGTTAGTTAGATGATAATGTTGGCTGTCAAAAGACTGTGTGTAACATAAAATTTACACTAGCCAATTACTGTACTATCTAATTTTGTTTACATATATTTAAAGCGACATTATGAGAAGGTTAGACTAAAAAGCAAGGATAAAATAGTTTAATGTCAATTTACTATTATAATCGGTGCAAGGTCTGTTCTGTCACATTGACATTTCACAACACCATCCGAACGTTAAACTTTCCAAAAGAATTTATCCCACGCGAGTTATGCATAACCTTCGATATAATGCTCCCAACAGTTAAATTTAGCGTTTTCGCCTGGTTTGTGCATTGTAGACTAAATTTTGACTTGCTGATTTTATTCAGACCTTGATTCAATTTACTCTATTAATATTCAACGATAACTTAGTAATTCAGTTATCTTAAAAGGTAAAGTTGCTTCTACCAATGACCGTGTGACCTCACGCTTTCAAATCTCAATTTATTATAAGGAGTTTAGATTTTTTTTCTTTCTTTATTTTACCTAATGAAAATTTGAACACGTATCGGTGCAAGTGATATCGTCGACATATTTGCATTCTTACAAAAATTTTGTCATTTCGACGTAAAATATATTTGCTGAACGACGATTTAAAACGTAGGTATAATCTTTTTAATTAAAATATTTTTTTTTTTTAAATCAAAAATCAATTCTTTGGTCTAAAAAAGGTCTCTATTTGTAGGTTCTTTACGTCGAGATATAGACGGTTTAAAGTCAGACATAATGTTACAATCCGAGCTTTAACGGCCAATAGGCGACAATCCTCTGGTTGCTTGGGATTTTGTGACGGTTTTGTAACGACTTTCCACGGGCTATGTGCTCGATGAAGCGACGTACTGAAAAGGTAAACATCAATAACAAAATGGATCTCGCAAAAAGACATTTGTTTTTCCTCACAAGAACACATCAACGAGTATTTATAAACAGTAAAAACGTTCCGATCATTAATCATAAATAAAACATCTCACTGCATCTGCTGCGTATTTTGTCCTTTAAGAAATAAAATAATTGTTCGCTACGCATTCATAACAAGTTTAAGTTCAAAACTTTCTAGAACTTTAGTTTGCCGCACTTAATAAGTTATAGGCCTTTATGTTATTGTATTACATATAATTTAAATGTTAATTCCGGACTTAGTGGTCGAAACACAATTTCTTTATGTAAAATTTCTCTGCTACAGGCTAAAAATAGATTACCGCCCAATGCAAAAGATTGGTAGTAGTCGGGTGAAAGTATTCTTATACTTCTGATAAGCATACTTCTAAAAAGTATGCTATTGATGTTGATGTAGATGATTATTAAGAATATGTGAAGCGGCTTCTTTATTAAGTAACAAAACGAACTTTACGTTCGTAAATACTACTAAAGTATCTCTATATTATTATTTCTCAAAAAAGTTTTTATCGGTACGCCATAACTTCCATAATTCTTCATGAAATTTAATGATTAACACACCACACCACAAACACCACATTGAAGCTTATGTTTGCCATTATTGACGGAAAATAGACAAGTAGAATAAAGTTAATGTTTTATAAAAACTCGTCTAAAATTTCTTATAAAAAATCAATACTGCACATCTACTGACAATTTGTTTAAATGGAGGATAGCGAAGTAAACTAAAATTTACCGTTATTCTTCATTGATAAATACTTATATGCACATTATGTATATTCCCATTCAGCGACTGATCTCGGTATTATGCGACAATTTCAACGAAAAGGTCAACTAGTTTAAATATAAAAAGCATGTTTGTAGGATTCTTTTGAATGATAAAGTTGTGTTGTCTCATGATATTGCAACGTATCTGTTATATGTATTGAGATGCTATTCTATTGATATAATATTATTAAAAAGTATATCATTTTAACAGGATTACTTCCGGAAGCTTTAAGGACAAAATGCGTGCGCTGCACCGAACGTCAGAAGAAGACAGCGGTCAAAATAATAAAACGACTGAAACAGGAATATCCTGATGAGTGGGCTAAGTTGGCTTCAAAATGGGACCCCACCGGTGACTTCACGAGATACTTCGAGGTGTTCCTGGCTAACGAGTATTTCAACACAATTTCCGGATCTGGTAAGAAAATTAGTTTATCAATATATATAATAATGATTTTGAACTTGAACCGGGATCTTTTTGAACTTGAAAAGAGAATTATCATCATTATCCATATCCGGCTGCAAGGACCAAATTTGTTGGTTGTAAGTCCATCAAAAAAATAAGATGATGAAATATATTAATTTAATTATATTAAAATAAACTCGATTAACTGGAAAAATGGTCAAGGGTAAATAGTATGATACGATGTGTTATAAACATGCGCTGTGGTAAGTGGTCAGAGTTGAACTGAACTGATATTATTAGCTGCGCGCTGTGCCCGGTAGTATACTTTGTACAGCAGTGATTCCAAAAAAGATGGTTATTTGACCCGTATGTCCGTCCATATGTTCGCTCATAACTACTTAAGGAGTGAACCTATTTTATGAAAGATATACCAATTAAAGATTCATCTTTGTTGCCCTTGGGACATTGGATAAAAATGTTTCAAAGAATAATTTTTATACTGCAGTCAGGTTTTTTACTTCTTTTTAATAACTGAATAATTTTTGTTGTTTAAACACTCACGTTTTAACGAATTATATAATATCTCTGAAGAGTTGAACCGAATGGTCTGCATAAAGAGTACAATAAACATATGAAATTAATTTATCGCGTTATTTTCTTCTTCGGATCGCATTCTTATTTAGAGAAAATTATGGAATGGTTAAATGAAACTATGTTATGGATTTTATCCAGTTTTAATTTGATTTTAAATTTCCGGCTTTTCGAACCCTTTCCAGCGTCCAAGGTTCATGAACATTCATTTAACCATGTGTTCGTTTAAAAACAAAAAATCAATATAAAATTATGAAATAGCAACAATTAATTATTAGTGTTATTATCACTATGTGCCCCTTTTAATGTCACAAACACATTTCGTTTTATATCATACTTACTTCCTCTTTAGCCCTCTATTAAAAAGCTAACACGTGGCAATAATTCTACCATAATTGGACGATTTCTTACTGAGACCGCATTCTGTAACTTTTCAATGTTGTGGAATCTTTTTTTATTTCAAATAACAATGAACAAAAACTGGATGTATGTAGGTACGTGTGTGTGTAAGTTCACTGTAACGTTTTGGAATGGCCCCGATAGTATAGTTAAACACCTGAGCCATAGTGACCCGAGTCACGGTGAAGTTTTTAAATAGAAATGTATACGTGACAAAACAATTAAGGGATTGAGGATAGAAAGAACAAATAATACGGCGGGTGTTGTAAGGTCACCATTAGGAAACTAATAAGTTATTGCCTCCTAGCCTTGACCGTCAACAGCACGGACAATCATACGTTTGAGTTGTGATTGTGAAGGTTCCAAAATAGTAACTAATAACAGAATAGTTTTTTGTATTTTAACTAGCGACCCGCCCTGGCTAGGCACGGGTGTAATGCTGAATGTTTGTTTTCGACATCGCATTAGAAACCTCTAAAATTAGCGGTGTTTCTTTACTATATTATGCATGAATTATATAAACCTTCCTCTTGAATCATTCTATCTATTAAAGAAAACCGCATCAAAATCCGTTGCGTAGTTTTAAAGATCTAAGCATATATAGCGACAGAAAGACAGCTGGACGACTTTGTTTTATACTATGAAGTGATAATGTTGATTACACAATGAAACTATTGCACCAAACGACAACAAATCTCTCTGTTATATCTCAAGGTCTCCAAAGTAAATTCAAAACAAGCGTGTTCTCTCTCGTTTAATTAACCTACGGAAATATTTTAAATAAAATTTGATGCAAATGAATACCGTATATGGACCTATATTTTACAACATATTGCTACGATTAACAAATCTGTTTCACAGGTGTTGAAAGCGCGTCCAGTTCTGAGCCGCCACCACAGCCGCCACAGCCACCGCTACCGCAGCCTAACGTGTTGTCAGTGTTGCCAGCTACGCCAGCGAATTCCCGCCCTTCGCCAGCTCCGACGCTTATTCCCACTACGGCCGATGTTCGACCGCCCACGCCCGCCCCTTCTACACCGCTGCGTCCCCTGCTACTAAACAGGTTAGGCGTACAGCCAAACTGTAACTTTGTCTAAAGTTCCTCTTGGAAATCAAAATCAAAGAAACGCCTGTTAAGTTCTGCGTTAACTGCTGAGCCCCATGAATCAGCTGAGAAAACACTACGGTCTTAAGGAAGATCGCCTTATAGTATATCTATTGATAAATAGAGAACCACTCTCCTTATGACTGTCTAAAATGACGACAATAGTGCTTGTGCGCTTGTCTATGCGTCAAATATGTTTTACAGTTTGCCACATTCCCCAGAAACCACTGACAGCAGCCTCAAAGAAGATCGTAAGTGGAAGTATGATAATTTGGCGTTTTTTCTGGTGTGTGAGGTAATGCCATGGTTACCTCACTTATTTCAAAAGTTGTCCACGCCTCTGCAAGCCCTCAGACGTTGTAGATGTCCATGGGCGGCGGTAATCACTTAACATCAGATGAAACGTCTGCTCGCGACAACATACACACATAAAAAAATTTTCGATTATTACAATCGATAAATAAACGATGAAACTGTAATAAACACAATTAACACCGACAATAACCTGAAGACCGAAAATCCATTCTATTAAGCTGTCATAAATTGGACAATTAGATTTTATCTTGTAATTTATGATAGCCGGTCTTTATTTCTTTTATTTATAAATAATGTCATACAATTTGATCAAGTTAAATACATAAGAAAAACATAATTAAGATTTTATCAAAACCCAGAAACGTTATTATACAAAAATGAGGATGTACGAGTACATGAAATATGCATAAAACCTACAAAAACAGTTTTGAAAATTCCGTGTTCACCAACAGTTTGCTGATAATACTTAAAGTAAATAATAAAAAAATAAGTTAATGAATCTTCAAGTTAAAATTACAACCTCAGATGAGGTTGTTATTTAAGTTAACTTTAAGTATTATGAATGTGCATTTTATTAAGCATCTACATACAAAACAAATACTCAAATTATGGATTTCAAAAAAACAATATGTAGAAGGATCGGTCGAAGCTTAAAGTCATCGATAGAAACTTTAAGTAATACGTTACTATTTGGTCTAAAAGCCAGCTTATTAATATCAGCTAATATTTAATTATTAATTATTAATGTGGAAGGTTAATAAATACATCAGGATAATATACAAAGTATACAAAATCATCTATTTTTTGTTAATTTTTTATGTGAGAAAGTGGCAAACGAACGGCGTTTCACCTGATGTTAAGTGATAACCGCCACCCATGGACATTTGCAACACCCGTAAGGTTGCAGATGCGTTGCCACCTTTCAATAAAGCGAGCCCCGACTACCTCACTCAGCAGACGACACGCAGAAGTGTAATACTTCTACGTTACGCAGGTTACGTTACGCAGGACCAGCTCATTCGTGTAACAGCGAACACTGTTGCGTGGCCCTACCACAGATAGAGTTAATTTTCGCACGGTATACATTCATGCGTCATATGAAATAATAACGACCAAACGCTAGTAATCCGTAGATTATGACATTATAGTCATATTCGTTAGGATTTAATAACTGTGGTTGCGTGGAGTTTGAATATAAAGTGGCACTGCTCTTAGTTACCTTAAAACACGATATGTTAAACTGGTTATCAAACTCACCGTCGTTAATTGCGTAAGCCCGATGTCTTCTAGCAAAAGGATTAAGAACACAAATAGAGAAGAAAATAAATAAAAATTATAATTTTTGACAAAAAAAACCGACTTCAAACCGGAAACTTATAAACATTGTCAATACCTATAACATTTGAGGATTGTCCTCGATTTCTCTGGGATGCCATCAACAGATCCCTATCATGGTACCACCTATGGAATATCTGCTTTCAAACAAAAAAAGAATCGTCAAAATCCGTTCATAAACGACGAAGTTATCCACGAACACATGAAAAAAATCCTTCTTCTTTTTAAAGTCGGTTAAAAAAGGTAAGAATGGTTTAGAAACTAAAAACATAGAAGGTAATGGTTTATAAGGTGAAAGGCTTTTAAGGAAGTTTTTCGAAAGGTTTTCGGTAGATTTTCTAATTGAATAGATTTTTAAAAGCATGCTACGCGATTGATTTGACGATTAAACGTACTACAAACTCGTACTGCGCTTTTATTTAGATTGTATTAATTTTAGGTTGGGTAATTTAAAACTTGTGGTTTATGTACCTCCCTCTATAATGAGTATTATTGTATAAACGACTTTACCAAAATGTACGTTTATCTTGCAGATCTATATGTGCCTCGTTAAATCATACAAAGCCAAACCGTTGACAATAGAACCCCTTACGAGATTTTTTTACAAAAATAACGTCGGGAATGGAAATTAAAAAACGCGCGAGATTCAACGCTGATTCATTAAAGCAATGTTAACAAGATTTTTTAGCACACCAGTTAGACATTTTTTCACATCCAAATTGTTTTTTAAATCAAATAAACAATAAAGTATTAAAAAAAATTCTAAGTCATCAAAATAAATCTTCATTACTTATTGGAGAACTGGTGTTGACATTACAACAAAGTATACGCAGCTAAATCGCCCGTGGAAATCTCTTAATCATCCGTGGTTACGTGGTTGCGTCTAACCGACGATGTACTAGGAAATGAAATGCGATATTTAATAACGTGTAACGAGGAACGATTACTGAACGATTACATTCAAGGAGAGCTAGAATTATCGTAACGCTTAGCAATCGGTTATTCGCTAACCACAACGCGATTCTATTGCATATCCAGTACAAGCGAGACGTAAGACAATACCGACTAGCAACCAAACTTCCCACAGTGATTGTGCCATTATTTGTTGTAAAACGAAAGTAGTCATAATTCTTATGACACAAAACCAAGCACATTACCTCTTTTCAATTACTCACACTTGATTAGCTTCGTCATTTTATTTTCACCAACATAAAACTCCTCGCAATAATTAAATATTCATCAAATAGGTATGTAATGGTTGTTATATAATTACCTAAACTATTCTATTATGTATAGCGAAGTAAACAGATGGGTATACTTAGCTAACGTCATCCCCGAGATTTCAGCTACATCAAACCGCAAATCCATGTCCGAAACATGGTCATAAGAAAAAAAGATTGAAAGACGCCCAATGTTAAGATTCCGGGAACAACGCTGCCATTTGCATCCACCAGTTGCCTCGCGCACGTACGATATCGTTGATCCATCCACCTAGTCAGAGGATTATCAACGCTACGTGTTTGGCTAACGCGGGTTTGTGGTCGCCGCTCGAGCATATTTCTTCATCTACATAGCTATGTATGAAATATTACCTGCCTATGAGACTATTCCAATGGAATATTGTTCACTCTTTCAGATCACCAGTTCTAAGGCAGCAGATATACCAGAGCAATGGATTAACCTATAGGCCGAGTAGGCCCGGAAAAAATTTAGGGGGCGGCAAATTAGTGGGATTTCTTTAATAGTCGCGCCTGACGCCTCTCGCGTCTCGCATATATCGCAGAGGCGATATATCGTAAAATTATAATAAAGTTGTTTTTCTTTATTTTAATGTTTTTCACTTCGTTTAATTCTTTGGTTATAGGCGGCAATCTTTCGAATTTCAGCATCGTGTTTGGTGGCGGTTTGTGTTGGAGGCCTATGTTCAGCAGTGAATTCAAACATCTAGAAATGATGATGATGATCCTAGATATCTAGTTAGCATAACAGTTCTGATATTCACTTTAGTATTATATTCAACAATGTTATTAATATACATAATAGTTCCGAGATTCATTTTAACATGCTAGTAATGTATATTCTAGGTTCGCTGATGACGGTGAGCTGATGATGAGCAGTCCATCGTCTGCTGTGGCAACGCCCCGACCGACCATTGGGCCAATGACCTCGAGGCCTACCATCACCACGAGACCTAGGTATGAGTGTTCATCTGACGTTTCAATCGATCATAACATTTCTTATTAAATCTGAAGTACTACACCCTCTCTCCCCCCACCTTAGCATCTCCCCCCGACATCTCTAAAGGGTGTTCTGCGCAGTTACTACACCCTCCTCCCTCCCCTCTCCCCTCTCCCCCGGTACCTCTAAAACTCGGTGCTTTGAATTTTTAGCGCACCATATTCGGCGGTAAAGGTCAATCAGGTTATCTGGAGTTTTTTTTTAAATATAAACTTTTTGTCGACGACGGCTTAACTAACGCTATAAAACGCAAATAACGGCAACACGAAATAAAAAAAGAGAAAAGTCGTTCGGGGCTGGGGCCACTGATGTAACATACTTTTAGCTTAAGTTTCCAGTCACTATAACGGTTCATTCGATAAAGACAAAAATACAAGAGATCTTAGATTTATCCGGTACAATTTAATTTATCTAAGCAAACAATAGAATGTGATCAGGGGTTACGTAAAATATTGCCGCGATATTTCAATTTGGATGTGAGATATGCTTAACGAAAAGGCGCAACCTATAATCTAAAGCCGATATTAATTTTAGTTTTTTTTAGACATGGCAAATGGGACTCGCCTTTTTTGAAGATATTTATGGTCTGTGGTGTGGTGTGAATTTTTTAACACTTTTCTAAGGATTACTAGGGAAATGAATATAAAATCATTTGTAATTAAATTTTGTTGCAAATAAAAAGAGTATTAACTTCATAGCATTTGGATCACAGATAATGCCAGATCAAAGAATGTTGGTAGAAAATATAAAAAATGTAAAATATTAATATACTTAACATTAAATATGAATGGCGATTAAAACAACTTTAATTACATAGCAGAAAAGCATTTACAAATCACTTTTCTCAATATAAAGCAGCAGAAGGATCACACCCTAACACATAATATAATAACTTAAATAAATACATTAATAGCATAACGCATTTCCTATTCCGCGGCACCAAGCCACATTTAAAGTGCTGAACAGTTTAAATGTGTTTTATCACACTCACAAAATTCATTCTTTCCCTTAACTCCATTCCAGCTAAATTTGGAAGCTGCTTTAAATAACTCAATTAAAAACATTATTAGCAGTTCCTGACACAAACCGGTTCTTTAAAATCTGTCTGTAGCTTTTAAAGAACATTAAAAAATATTATTTGCTTGGAAATGCCAGAACATTAATGTTATTACAACTTTTTGTTTTAATTCTCGTGATCATAGCCTTACAGACATTTGTCAGATATAGATACTTACCTGCTTATTTTCGAGAATTTCCTGAATTCTCCGATTTATCGCAGTACTAAAAGACAAATTACTTAAAAATTCAATCCGTTCATTTGTCAAGTTGAGTCATAAGATGTTTGAACTACGAAAGTGAACGCATTTAATGCTACATTATTAAATAGGCATCTTTAATTTCTGCTGTAACTTAAATATATACACTGCAACTCTGTAGTTAACTTACAGGTTAACAGTTTATTTTCTAATATTTTTCGCAAACAATTTCAAATATATTACTATAATATATTAATTATACCTACTTATATTAAACTTTATGTATCTATATATTATATTAAACATGCAATTAATACCAAGCATAGAGTTGTTTACGGTATTTTAACGTTGTGAATATATCTCAGCTATTAAGAACTTAATTAGATGTAACAGGTGCAGATAACAACTGGTACACTTCCAGTTGCATAACCATTTTATCATTAAGTCGCATATGAGTTGAGGAAAATTTTCGACTTACGGTATTTTCCTATTTGCACACATCACTACTGTATGCTTTGTAATTAAAACAAAAAACTCTACCCGTATCACAGATTGCGTTCTTCATTTACTAGTCTGTAAAGAGAGGGTCGGTATGTGATATGGAAAGATTTATATTACCAATCCTTCCTTTGACCCTAATGAGATATCGGTCGATAGCTCATGATATCTACAATTCACTGAACTCTAAACTTGACACGTCTACGTCCATTATTTATTGACAAGCGACCCGCTCCAGATTCGCAACAGTGCAATGTATTATACATATAAACCTTCCTCTTGAATCACTCTATCTAGTAAAAAAAACCGCATCAAGATCCGTTGCGTAGTTTTATAGATCTAAGCATGCATAGGGACAAGCAGACAGCGGGACTACTTTGTTTTATACTATGTAGTGATGATAACTGAACTGTTACTGGCAAAGAGCAAACAGCTTACATGCCATACTTCTGCATAAATAGAGGTGCTCGATCGGCCTCAAAATACCGCCGTACAGTAAAAGTATTTATACTTTTGCGAAACGTACGCATACACCTCCTCCAATTGGAGGAGTGTGTGTGTCGAATCGCTCGTTTGTTTGCCGTCCCTCGAAAATAAAAAGAACCACTCAAATCTTAAAAATAATATATATTAAAAAATATTACTCGTTTTATTTGAACAGTTCTTTTTATCTTAGAAAATCCATCAAAACAATTTTTTGTGTTGACAACACGATCCAATTTATTGCTCCCATACTCTTAATTGCACTGGATTTTGCTTGTAAATTGATGCTTATTTGATCTTATCCAATAATAAGAACCAAATTGTACTTGTAATTATGGTCGATATAAAACCTTTTTGCATGATTTACATATCGTGTATCATTCACACCCTCATCATCTACCGTGTGCACTCCATTATAATTTTTGGCAATAAAAGATAATTACTTGCACCCGCATCATAAAATTGTTATCCAAATCATTCTTCGAGTTCTTTTGAAATGAAAAAGTCTAATAATTGAAGCTCATAATATTCATCCTACCAAAATTTACAATTTAAAGTTTTATCTTGAGTGCAGAGGCGCTAGCACTAAAAATAATATATTAATATATACAATGTAGAAAGAAGGCGTTAAGATTTTCGTCGCTGTGGCTATCAGCCGTTTAGCTCAGTGGCTAGAGCGTCAGCCCGCGAATGCCGAAGACGTGGGTTCGATTCCCACAACGGCGACAATCTTTTCGTACTTTTTCTACATGTTTTAATAATATATTAATGTTATTATAACTATATAATAGTAGCAATACTTTGCTTCGAAAAGTCACGTCTCACATTCAGTCCCGGGAGTCTTAAAATATCAATTCACGGACATATGTGTGGGGTTCGAACCCACAGCATAGCGTGCAATAAAAGTTGATTAGGTAACCACTCAAAGTATTCCACCATCCGTTTAGTTTCGATGACTCCGTGGCGCAATTGCCAAGGTATTGGCCTCGGCGTCGGGGGTCGTGGGTTCGATTCCCACACGGGACAACTATTTGTGTGTCCCACAGATAGTTGTTTCGCTTCTGGGTGTTTGTCCGCGTGAAATTTATGTTTGTAAAACATCCTAACAACACAGGATAATGTTATCCTAAAGTAAGGGTAAAGATTTTCAAAGAAAATATCAAAGGCTATTGCCGATAAAAATTATTCGTTAAAAAAAAACTATTAGATAGTGGTCGTTCTATCATAATCTTCGTTCTCAAAGAATGGGATTGAGAACGTAACATAATTTTACATTTGGATTTTTCAGACCCACGCCGATGGATTGGGCAATGGTGGGGTCGGACGTCATGCCCACCAAATTCACATTGCGCCCAATAACGGACATACCGCCGCCGTACTCCACAGCCATAACCCTCATAGACCAGATTGGGAATAAAATCATAAAGACAACAGAGCTCGTCGCCGATATTTTAAGGAATACCGTGCGCGCTGTCGTCGGATGACTATATGCCGATTCATAACCTTCTCATAATGGACAATAAAGGTTATGAACAGAACATGAACATATGTGCGTAATGGACAATAAAGGTTATGAAGATATATGTGCGAACAAATAAGTGATTGTTATCTTTGAATAGTTAAAGAGCTTCTACAAACAAAAAAGGTAGAAAGACTTTTCATGTTAATTCGAGTTTAATTATCTACTGATAAACGGAGTTGATTTTTAAACAATATTTTTAAAATGTCTCCTATATTTTTCATAAGTTTAGCTTAAAGAATATGGCATGTGAAAGATTATTCATTTATGTTATGATATAATCCAATTGACATGCAAAAAGCATAAAATATTCAAAATGCTTTATAGCAATTTAATAATTAGGTACTTTAGCTTACTTAATACTTATACATAATTACTTTATAAGTTTTTTTGCTCTGAGCTTTTTGGGTACATAGGTATACAATAATTATAAAGGTCGCAAACACAAATACGGATAGAAAGCATTTTTAGACCTTAAAAGTTATAATCTATTAAATTAAATTGAATTCGTTGCTAAAACAATTGGTTAATCTGTAAATTTATATCTTTGTAAATTTATCCAATTATAGTCCGATTCTAGTCAAAAAAAATTTTGGGTTCAATTTAAATTACATAATATGTTTCATTTACAGTAATAAACAAAATGTTTACATTGCCTATTTTTATAAAACCACTATTTTTCAAAGGCCAAATTTTATACTTACACATATTATATGTATGTTATCTTAGTTAAACATAAGCTTTGTTCATTTTACTCATAAAATTAAGACCTTAATATTAATATTAATTAAGAGAAGTAACGAATTTAAAAAATACCCATTTAATTTTTGTAGATAATATTCTGGTATATTTTTCTATTTCCTTTGTTCCAGAATTGAATCGACGCTGAAATATTGTGTCTATACCACTACATATTTGCTTATACATATTTGCTTACAATCTTATTATTACGCCTTCACATTAGGTGTAAAATTTTCGGACCTTATATTTGACATTAATTAATTATAAGTGTTAATTTATTCTTAACTATTAGTATAATAAAATATAGTTTAGCTTAATTTTATTTGTACATAATATATATTATATTTTTATTGAGATTTTAGTATAAGCCAGATGTAATAAATAGAGTACAATGTTATTTTTATTTGGGTTATCTGAGTTTCCTATGCGAATAAAGATATATGATACATTTATCCTGGAATTTTGATATTTATTACATCATTTATTTATTTTTCATCAAATTTCTAGAATATTCTCCATTACTTGTCTAATCTTATCCTCACCGAAAAGCAAACAAACTATAACAATTAAAAACAATCAAATGCTTGTTTTAAAATGACGCATCTTCAAGAAACGTTAATAAGGTTAAAGTCAAAGTCAAAGTATATTTATTCAATATGCTTCTTTATGCTGACGATTTACAACTGTATGCTCATGCAACCTGTGACAGCCTATCCGTTGTGATCAATAACATCAACCGAGACCTAGATGCTATAAAAAAGTGGTCTGACAGATTCGGATTGACTGTCAATCCTTCGAAGTGTCAGGCAACTCTTGTTGGGAGTTGTCGTATTATAAATCAAGTACATTTAGGCAATCTTCCACCAATAATATTCAACAACTCTACGATCCCCATAAGCCAGAATGTGAAAAACCTTGGTTTGCTTATCGATATGACCCTGAGCTGGAAAGACCAAATCGCCAGTGTCAGTCAGAGGGTCACAAGTGTTCTACGTTGCCTATACAGACTTAAACATTTTTTACCATCTAAAACTAAAGCTACGCTCGTGCAGTCCTTAATCCTTCCTTTAATCGACTATGGCGACGTGTGCTACTTTGACCTGAATGCAGATCACCTCAATAAACTAGACCGTCTTCTGAATAACTGCATTCGATTCATTTTCAATCTTCGTAAGTATGACCATGTGTCTCACTATCGTTCCCAACTTCAGTGGTTACCCATTCGCCAACGCCGCTCCTTAAGAGCACTAACCACTCTTTATTCTTTTTTAAATTCTTCTTCTACTCCATCTTATTTATCGTCTCATTTTCAATATCTTAGTACAATCCATCATAAAAATCTTCGCTCGACACATAACCATCTTCTCCAATGTCCTTCTCATCGTACTGGTTTCATGCACTCGTCTTTCTTTGTTCAGTCCATTATTTTGTGGAACGCGCTGCCTCTCAAAATCAAGACTGCTAAAAGTCGCTCCGCATTTAAAAGGAAAACTCGCGAGCACTTCCTTAAAAAACTGTCAGCAGATTCTCTGAATCGTTAAATATAATATAAAGTATGTATATATTATATTTATTTATTTATAAAATATGAGTATGTAAGTCTTCGTGTATATGTGTATGCATCGTGCATTAATATGTTTACTTTATTTTATATATATGTATGGTATTGTATAGTTTTATCAGATATTATTAGTGTAGTATTTTGTTGGTAGATTTCATATGTAATGTACATATTGGAAAATCTTTTGATTGGTTTATTTTTTTTTTTCTGTTGTTGTAAATTTGTTATTAATGCACCTACCCTAACTTTTCTGGACCACCCCAAGGTTGACTGGGAGATAATGCTGATGGCATTAAGTCCGCCTTTGTACACAAATGTTTGTGCAAAAAGTTTAAATAATAATAATAATAATATAGGCTTAACTTAAGCTCTTATTGAACGTCAACAAAAAATCTACCACCGGTTCACTAAACTAGATCTGCACAGAGAGGAACCGGCAAGAGACTCTGCGGTCTTGTTCTTTTTGTTATTTTTTTTTTTTTTGATGCAATTATACAAACTTATTTAGGTATAAAATCAGCAGCAGCCAGGGGTCTTGCAAGTACAGAGCAAGAGTCATTTCTACACATCCTTGTCCTCAATGTATTCTTGGACATTATAGTAGGCCCTTGCCATTAAGTAGCTTTTACAAATTGTTTAAAATTATTGTTTATACTTAGTTTTTTATGGATGTCACCTATTTTATTATAAAAGTTGATGCATCTACCAAGAAACGACTTTCTGGTTTTAGCCAATCTAAACCTCGGTACTTCCAGAGTGTCACCACGGTCCCGACGCAATGTGGATTGTTTTTTCGTAAATAGGTGTATATTATTACGTACATACATGATGTTCAAAAGTATGTAAAGCGACGGGAGCGTTAAAACGTTTATTTGCTTAAATATATGCCGTAATGACTCACGTGGACCAAAGCCATAGACAGCCCGTATAGCCTCCTTTTGTAATACAAATATTGTGTCTAAACCGGATGCGGAACCCCAAAGTAAGACACCATAGGACATTACGCTGTAAAAATAAGCATAAAAAACTCATTTAGCTGTTTCCTCGTTAATTAGCTGCCTGATTTTGCGTATGACAAAGAGCTAACTTATTTTCTTAGCTAACTTATGTACATGAAATCCCCATTGCAACTTATACACAACGCTTATTCCAAAAAATGCTGTTGAATCCTCAAGAGGTAGGATTTTCTCATCAATAGAGATTCCTCACAACTTTAAATGAGTAAATCTAATACATTTTGTTTTATTGGAGTTCAAAAGTAAGTTATTGGTAGCAAACCAGCCGGACACAACATCTAGTATTTCATTTTGTTTTTCTAGTGCATCATCTTTCCTTTTAACTTTAAACAATAGTGAAGTGTCATCCGCAAACAAAACAATTTGAGACCTTTTTTCCACTATACAGCGTGTCGTTACCAACGCGACAATAAATGAACACACATATAGAGGATAACTTTTTTAAATTTTATGAAAAATTTACATTCTTTAAACATCAATATTTACAGAGTTATAAAATAATAGAAAACAAACAATTATAGAACATCCTTACGTATAAAACTGTAACGTAAAGTGCATTTGTAAAGGTCACAAAGCATATGAATGGGTTGAATGAATTGAAAGAGACAAAACATACTGTTAGAAGGAGAGGCTTGTAATGCAACGCTGTGGCAATGAATGAAAAAGTCTCTGAATGTATGAATCGGTCGGTTGTAGTTATATAGGATGTTACAAATTTTTTTCTTTTTAACTTAATTAGTTTGTTTGAATTTTTTTAATTATGACTTTATTTTAACGTTTATAATTTTTTATGATTATTGGCAAGTAACGTTAGACGTGTGTTCATTTATTGTCGCGATGGTAAAGACACGCTGTATATGGCAAATCATTCATATAAACTAAAAACAAAAAAGGGCCCAGGATCGATCCTTGAGGAAAGCCCATTTTTATTTTTGTCCCCGTTGACAATATACCGTACCATTTATGATTACTTTTTGTTCCCTGTCAGTAAGATACGAGGAAACTAAGTCAATGGCACAATTGCGAATACCATAATATTCCAATTTCCTAATTAGAATTGTATGATCTACACAGTCAAATGCCTTGGAACGGTCACAGGACACACCAATGGTGTCATGAAAGCTTTATATAGAAAGTTTTATATTTGTTAAAATTAACTATCATTTGATCCATCATTATTTTCTCAAACACTTTGCTTAAGGCCGGCAACATAGAGATGGGACGGTAATTAGAGGCATTATCTGTCGAACCCGATTTATATACTGGTACAACTTTACTATATTTCATTAACTTTGGGAATTTACTACTGTCTAAACATGTATTAAATATTTGGGCTAATGTGCGAGCAATGTCATATTATAAGATCAATTGCCCATATTGATAAGTCCCACAAGTCTTCTGTTTTCTCTTTATTTACATTTTTAAATGTTTTAATAATATCATTCGGGCCTATGTGACAAAATTTTAAATCTGGAATAAAAATATTAACATATTTATCGAGATATGTTACTGCCTCTGTGGGACAGTGTTGCAAATGTCTAGTAGTTTCACAAGGTATATTTGTGAAGACATTAAGAAACTCATTTGCAACTAACTTAAAAGTTACTTAGTAGGTATATAAGTCATAATCGACATAATATAAATTAGGAGTACGAAATAAGCCTCAGATTTTTCCTGCAAATGTCGCTTACTAGTTGAACTTTGTTTATAAATAACATGTCTAAATTTATAAGTGGGTAGCAACTACATTTACAACTAAAGTATCAGCCTATACATGTCTCACTGCTGGCCTAAGGCCTCCTGTGTTTTTGTTATTATTTCGAAAATATACAGAATACAGCTTCCCATGGACATCCGCTGCACCCGAGGGTTGCAGATGCGTTGACAACCTTTTGAAAATTGGGCTCCGGCTACCTTACTCACCAGACGAAACGCGAAAGTATTATACTTCCACTTTACGCCGGTCTTCTGTTAGGTCGTGGTACTTACCCAGACGAGCCGGCCCATTCGTGCAACAGCTGAGGCTGCTGCGTGGCCCTACCACGGTTAGGTTGCCATTATTTATCAAAACAAAGACATGTTTACAAATGAATTGAAGTCAACTTGAAAGAGCCTCGAGCGATCACTTCATTTCCAGGGTGTGTTATCATTTAAAGTTTAAACAATCACTTACATTACAATAGCCTACACACAAACGTTCCATTACAATTTTTTTGAATTTAGAAATTGATTCATTGTGAACGTTTTCTGGGATATTGTTGTAAAAAGGTATCTATACATTGTCCCATAAAAGAATTAGTTATTCTACGAAGTCTAGTGTGTACCGGTGCAATTAGCACAGCACCCGTCGCAAGCCCCGTAATGAGCGGCAACAACCTCATGCCTGACGCCGGGAGCCCAGTATCATGGGTGAAAGTTGCGCACGTGAGCCAATCTTCGGCGCCCTGATCTCCAGACCTCCTTTCGAATGATAATGTCCACACAATACCCGAGAGGGCTCATTGAACCTACTCTGGATATCTACAAGTAGGGTAAGGTCGACAGATAAGAGACTGCAGTAGTTGGGCTGGTGGAAAAAGGAACACTCCTGGACGAATAACTACGATTATCTATGTAATACTAAATATTAATATATGCCTCCATTTTAATTTAAAAAGACACAACGACCATTAAATTTTTTATGGTTCTTTACATAGAGATTTGAGCAGACACTGAACCTGTTTAAAATTTTAACCTTGTTTCAATCTCGTTCATTGTCAATAACATTCTAGATTATAAGGTCATAGTTCTTAAATGTCGTAACAATATTGTGATAGGTATTCATTTTTATCGTCAAATAAATTTATCTTTACCCATTCTGAGACTTGTATGTAGCTTAAAGCTTAAATTATTTATACGACGTAGGTATATAATCTAAACTTTAAAGAAATGCAGATATTTTTTAATTTGAATAAAATCATAAGAATGAATAAATTTGAAAACACAAATCTTGCTGTGTGGACTGGTTGGTGAAACTGGCGTAAATTCCATACAGTTACTGACGTAACCGTACTACACAATTTCCCAAGCACAAAAACTATAATACCTGACAGAACAGAATATTGTTTGTTTTTTAATTTTACTACACTTACAAGGCTGAAGAAGTCGATTTTTTAATATTTAGCCTTGTTTTTACTAATCATTTTATATCTGTATGCGATTCCATCTTTCACTGTCAATAAGGCCTAGAATGGATATGAAATCATGAATGACTTTATAGTCAAAAAGTATTAAAAAACCTAGCTAAATATTTATATGTTTGAACAAATTGTATTAGAAATTGACAGAAGCAGTTAAAATAAAAATAAACTTTTATTAAAACTTTTTTACTTTTATAGGATATATTATATGATATAAGATGTTTTATGGACTTTAACCTGTATTACTAAAATAATGAATCTGAATTTTTTACTACCCTGCTTTTCTCATTTACTAAAACTCCTGTATAAATGTATCTCACTAAAGTAGTCATTTGATTTATTTCTTAAAATAAATAATTAGTAACACGATAAGTAATACCTTGGTAGAGTGTAAGGGAAGCTTTAATGTTTGAAAAATTAAGGGATTTCCAAACAGTAATTCTCTGTTAAGGAAAACTTACAACAAATACCTTATATGTGGTGTCATCAAATGACTCATTAATTATTCTAAGAAAAACTTAATAAAAATCAGTTATCTATATAATATTCATAACAAGTGCATGCAATTCTTACACATAAACAATCTATATACAAAAATATATTTATGTTAAAAGAAACAAGTGATAAAAAGTAACCTTTTATTAAAATTGCAATACATAAATGTTGTAAAACATATTTATTTTCATTCATTAATTTGTTTGCACCATTTAAATCAAAATATAGTGAGATACACTGCTGGCAAACTATGTTTTAACTATTAATAATATTTAACATTATGATTGTTTGCTTTATAAATAATATTATTTAAAGTATATGATTAACAACATCAAAAGCTTTTGCAGTGACAATTTTATATATACATGTCTAAGTTATTATTATTGAACGATTAATTCAGTGATGTTATCTTTAGTGACCAGAGCTACCAAGCTACCACTTGCAGGGCGCTCCTCTCCTTTAATCCACTTATCAAACAACTGAGCAACAAATGAAAGTGGGGTCCATGAACTGAAATCGGCTTTAGGCATCCACTTTCTGTTCATTTCCGTATCCAGAGTAACGGGCATTATAGCAACTGCCAGTGAATTTTCTGGAAGGCCAGAATCCTTACTTCCAAGGGATTTTGTTAGCTGGTGCACTGCAGCTTTAGCCATACCATATCCAATCATACCAGGTGTACCTTCTAAAGCAGCTTTAGCACCAGTCAAAGCAAGTAACCCACCCGGAGCTAAGTACTTAGCCGCAACTGTGGCTGCTATGGTTGAACTCCACACTGACTGGCGCCACATTAAATCTGCCTGCTTGCTAAGGTCCTTCACTGCATTTCCTCCTGCCCAACCACCAGCTACACATATAACTGCATTCACTTTTTGACCTTGTAGTGCCGTGTCCAGTTCTTTAACAACATGTTCCTCTTGCTGTAGCCATGATGCGTCCTTTGGAACCGTAATATTCAAATCTGCACTTTCATTTGGATTGAGATCAATACTGGCAACCCAACAATTAGCCTTTTTAAAATGGTTAACACATGCGGCTCCTAATGCACCACGTCCTCCGTAAACAACTATTCTAGCGGTTGCCATTGATACGTCCTATCGACTCCGCGTTTGATAATTAACTAAGGCAGAATTCAAGTGCCACAAGGTAACGAATTTAAAATTACGAGCCCTCGAATGGAAACGTTTGGAAACCACAAGCTGCTAGTTGCGGTAGCCTCGACACTCAACAATCACTTTTTATCAATATGGCACAAATAACAGTATACCATGAAGGTTAAAAATGTTAAAGAAACTTCGTTTTTCAACTGCAACAGAGATGAAGTTCAAAGCACAGTAAGCCACGTTTGCCTTTTTTATTGATTAGGCGTTTCTACTCCTTAGAGGCAGTGCTTCACAGTGCTTGGTCCTACAATTCTACTACATAACAGTTTTGCGTTTGCTATATTAAACGCGAAGTATGTCACAGATCACACAAATACTGGAAAACGTTCTATTTCGCCACAAAATGTTTTAATGGACGTAAAATATTATTCGAAATTAGAGAGCAAAATTCATTATTGAAGCCGCATTTTATTTAACATAACATGTAAGTTGTAACCAGTTGTAACAAATTAACATTCAACAGGTCGACAGCTGTCCCTTTTTCTGTCAAAATATGAAAGTTCAAAGTATGATTCGGTTTATTTGTATCTTCATTAAAATACAAATAGGTATATAAAATATTATAATTATTTTTTTATTCTAGAATATATTCAATGCGATAAAGTCCGTAAAATATATATAGCATTAAAAATAATTACAATTTTTGGTTTTTTCGATTAAATCTGGAAGCAGAAGCCACAAAATTAAATATTTACATATTTAATTTTGTGGCTTCTGCTTCCAGTCACCCTGTGGGTTTTACTTAATTGTTTTTGAGTCTGCTGAATTGCTGGGATAATCTATAATGATTTTTATATATAAAGCGCAAAGAGAATGTAATCACTACGTTTAAGAGACGGGACTTCCATACTAGCCAAAAATATCAGTTTACGCGGCACTCCAATACCAACCATACCACAAAAATACCACAAAGATCCTGCTGGAGTCTGGAAATAATTGAAACATAAAAATAGAATTTTTTTTTAAAAATGATTTTAGTTTTCTTGCGTACTCAGCGCACGAAATTAATTATATGACGTATCAATATTACAAAGATTATGTTTCAAAATCCTGCAAAATTCACCTATTCCGATCCTTGCTCATTTATGTAGGCACACCATTCAAATATGTAAAACTTTGTGCCCCTACTCTTTCACGCAACATTTTATTTCTTATTTTTTTTTCAATGATAAACATTAACGCAGTTATCGATATGTGGATATTACAGTTGCAGTACATCACTAGAACACAATTTAAATGAGATAAATTTGTTAATTTTATTTGTTCTTAGCCAGCTCTATTTACATATGGCTGCAAAGTATCATATTTAAGTGCTTTCACGGGCTTCATCTAAGAGAAATCTCGCCATAAACATCCTGTTTTCAAGGTTCGAATGACTTGCTCGATTTTCACCAATTTCACAGGTAATAAACCGTTTTTTTGGCATTTTGAATTAAAAGTAAATTCTGATCACCTGTCACTAGTTTTCGTGAGCAAGTTTGCTCTAAACAATTTAAATTTACAATGAAATAAGCATTTACATTCAAAATACGCGGTGCAAAACTAAATTTTGACAAACAACATGGCACTTCTTGTATTGCAAGAAAGAGAAACTGCATTGAGGGAGAGTGATAGCAATGTCCGCCATTATTTGCCGCGTAAAGTCCATAGAAAATTTTTTTGTTCCTAGTTTCGCCAGACTGATAAAGCGATTCGTATAACCATAATAGCTGATATCTTCTTAGCAAATTATTATATACGTCAGACATCTACGGTAAAATTTTTCAGTGAACTCAGGAGAAACAACGTAACTGGTGTACAACGAAGAAGTGATGATTCCATCCGCTCTGCTGCATCTTAAGGGTGCAACAAAGGCGGCGGGGCTGCGGTCTAAGGACCTCTCAATGGAGTTCCGAAACTCGGCTTGGAGCGCCATCGATAATGGTATCCATCCAAAGAAATTAATACAGTTGAAATTGCAAATTAATCGCAAACATACTTATGTCGAATTAAATAAATTGCTAATAACAATTTACTATCGAGAAATAATTATACCTATGAAAAATGATATTATATACATATAAGAGATACTGAGATACTGTACTTGTACATATGTCACTAGCGCACCAAAACTGAAGCACTCAAATTATGCCAATTGGTTTAATTAAATTATAATTCTATAGACTGCTATTTCTTTCCCTACCATACTTATATATGTCATATAATGTAAAGCGGAACAATTTTTAAACTCCACGCAGTATGAATATGTATCCCCAACGACCGGCCTCCCGACTTGTCGTGGCGGAGGGGTATATAAATTTTATAGCCGTGCTTGCGAGGCCAAGGGGAATCCACTGGGCCGGCTTGTGGTGTAAGGTCGGCCCGAGAGGGCCGCTCCAAGTGGGCTCACTGAGCCCGCTTTGGAAGTGAGCGAGGAGGGTGCAGGGAACGGATTGACGGTAGGAGAGGTGTAGCAAACCTTCCTGTCCCCTGCTACCGAAGTAGAGTCATGGAGCAAGAAGAGTGCCGGTATTGCGCCATTCTCCCTACCCTCCACGCCGGAAACGTGGTGAGCGGTGGAGCCACAAACCAGATCCGCCACTGAGGGCTGGGAGGCTTGCTGTTTATTAGCTCTGGCTTTCCTGGCCCCTACGGCCTCTGGTCAGCGAACTCGAGGAGTTCGTTGGCAGTAAACAAGAGGCCGAGTAGGAAGGCGCGCTTAATGCTCCAGTGGTGCCTTACCTGGCCAAGGTGCTTCCTGAGCAGGGCTACAGAGGTGGCCAGTGCTGGCAGGATCTCAGAAGTGTCCGAAAGCGTTCCCGTGGCCCTGCCGATATGCACCTAGGTAAAACATTGTGGGGGTTTTAGTCGGTGCGAGTCCAACATAACCCGCTCTTGCTTCCGTGAGGGTGGGTATGCGTATTGCATAGGCATTTCCCCCATGTTAACAAAACAAACAAAAACAATACATACCCGGTCGCTTAGCCTAGCCCCACACTATGTATTGTACACGAACGACATTATCGCCATGGAGCATAACGCTCGACTAGAATGAAGAGGTACTATTAGGATTAAAAAGTGCTTTCTTCAAGTCTTCACACGAGACGGCGAATTTGGTGAGGAAATTACAGCTCCTACTGGCCCTGCCACCCTAATAGCTGGATAAATAGCGGATGTTAATCAAAATTGACAAAATTCCGCCATTTATATCCAGCATATAGTGAGGCAATCCACGGCTGAGATACGAGGCCATGCGGTCAAATGCGAGAATGCGAATCGGATAGCACGTAGAAAACCAGACTCCAGGCGCAACAGAACCTCATCCTTTAGAGATCGTGGGGCCTGGGCGTTACGTCAGTGAAGATGTAATAACCCATGACCTTAAAATGAAATCCATCAATTAGTACGTGGTCCGGTTGGTTCTTCGAATGTACAAAGAACGGACAATTTACCACAATCTAACTTGCAGAACATCACACCCCTTACGCGCCTGTCCTCTGGACGGACTCCCGCAAAAGTTACAGTGGTCGGAACAAGTTAATCGGAAACCGAATCTGACGGGAGCTATAAAAACAATCTAGATAAAAGACGTTAAGATTTTCGTCGGTGAGGCAATCAGTCGTTTAGCTTGGTGGCTAAAGCGTTAGGCCGCGAATACCGAAGACGTGGGTTCGATTCCCATAGCGGCGACAATCTTTTCATACTTTTTCTAGAAAAATTTTATCGTTAAGATATTATATTATATGCAGATATTAAAAATTTAAATTTCTATTTCTATTTCTATTAAAAAATTCAAAAGTTCACTAGTCATAATTTTATTGTACTCCTTCTTTTTGCACTTTATTAAATTAAAAAAAAAAACTAGTGTCTAACTACACATTAAGACAAATTACAGTTTAACAACTTTAAGAATTGTACATTATATTTATACGAAATAAAAGTATTAAAGTTAAAGCTTTTTTTAGATTGGTATAAAATAAAACGCCACATGTGCATTTATTTTAATTACATTTATTAAGAAATGTATAGGTAAATAAGTGTACAACGAGGTCACAATTTTGCAAACAAGATTTCACACATTTTTTATAAACAATACATTACATTATGCTGAATTGATAAAATTATTACTATGCTATTATTACATACATTACACTATCGAAAAAAAATCGCTCCCAAAAGCTCTAAGTTAAAACTATAATTCACTGTAAAATTTGCATGGGCATAATCTGTGCATCATGGCAGTTTCCCTGTGTTGAATTGAATTCCAGTGATAATAAAAACGTATGACTAAAAAAAATATATATTCTGCTCCTGGGATTTTCAAATCTAAAAATATACTAAAAATGAAAAAAAAATATTGTATACTAGAGTTAAAGAGGCCTGAATCAGAGAGAGCGACTTTATAGTGCTTTTAGAGCTACCCCACCAATGTAGTACAGCTTTACTGGTATATTTTTATTTATATATTTATACTTCATTGTTACACCTGAGGCTAAAGGATACAATAACAGACTTAATGCCTAATGTCATTCTCTACCAATCAACCCTTGTCATGGTGAGAAGTGGATGGCAGGTGCTAAACCGAAAAGTAAACATATAAGTAAATAAATAAAATAGAACATAATACAAAAAATATAAAAATAAGAGTATAATTATGACCTATGGCTATAGATCACCACAACGTCCCGGAGTGGAAACACAAATCATCCTAATACTTAGATATACTGTAAGGTTTGATTTTAATATAAATTATGAAAATAAGAAATAAATAAACATAGTTATCATACTTTTACATTTATACAGACATAATCTTCCATTTGCATAGAATAAAATACACTTATGATGACATTTAAAGTGATGCCCAGAATTTTGAACACTAGGCTAATATTATTTAATATTTCCGCCTTTTTTTGATCTCGGAAGTGATTTATGTTGAAAATCAGGCTGAGCACTGCAGCAACTACAGCTGATATCGCCTAAGAAAAAAAAAGAAATGATAAAAATAAAAATATTAAAATTAAACAAAATGAGCTTATAATAGATATGAAAGAGGAAATAAAACATCGTATGTATAATAAGTAAAGAAAAATTAAGAAATCCAAAAAAAAGTGACATTGATGTGATAAATAAAGTAGTACTTTAAAAGTTATATAATAAAGTGCGAAAACGTTATTTCTACGTCTTAAATTGTTACGACTGCATATTTGAAGCCCTATTCCCATAGTAGTCTTGCTCTGAGAGAGCCGGGTCGAATCCGAAAGTCATTTTGATGACGTCGCAGAAAACAACACCAGTCATTAAAGCTAATGACACGTGGTATAGGCCATCGGCCATCTTCTTTTGCTTTTCGTTATGTTCACCGTCCAAAGATGAAATTATTAAAGCCAGGATTCCAGCGATAGCCTGCATCAGAAAGAAAATGTACTAAGGGAATAGAACTTCCAAAAAACCTAACTAAATAAAATTATTATTAATACCTATACGTTCTTTCAAGTTCACTTTACCACCTTCAAGTATTTCGACGGCTATAGTTCATGTAACTGCCAGTATAATTAAAAATATTTTCAGTAACATGTTAAATTACAAAAAAAAAACGATTGTTCCAGTTAAACGCTTGAAAGTATTACTATAAGTATCATCTAAGGTGACTAATATTGGCTGAGACATGTTTCCATTGTTAACGCCATTTAAAATAAATATACAGAGTTATTTTAACTCGTGAAAACTCGTGAATATACAGATACCTTGTAATATTTGTAGTTACTTTGTAATATTTGTTAGGAGGACGTTACATTGGATTTTCTTAGATATTCACGGTTTATAAATTGTAAACGTTCTAAAACTAGGGGACTGTTTGAATATTCTATTCCGAAAGCAGAAATAACTATATTGATCACGGAAATGACAAATATAAAAATGACGATGACGTCATTAAGGATCAGAGCGGAAGGTTGGTCTTCATGATCGTTGAGGTCGAGACCGCCGATTACAACGAACAACAGCCCGACGAGTAGCTACAAAGTTTAAAATAATAATCTAAAAAAATGAATTATAAAACGACAATGACTATTTCTGACCAGAATCATATTAACAGGAAAATATAAGGTTATTATAATTTTGAAGTGTGAACATTATTTGTGCAACTGAATATACAAAAAAACATCGTTTTTAAAGTTTAAACGCCATAAAAAATAAATTTTATGTCTAAATCTGAGGTTATTAAAAATGACTAGTTAAATATTTTTTTGCGTCAGGGTTGAATATTTAGAGCTTGCCCTCTTGTGTTATATTTTTTAAATGATACAACTTAATTTCACTTATATATTGAGTCGAATTCTAAATATCTGGCCAGAGACGAGTCGAAGGCCGAAACAAGCACATTAAGTACGGTCACAACGAATGCTATCGCTGTGGTCGCGTAATTGATGTTCAGAGCGGAGACTCTGTGCCGTGCTTCGTGGAAACGGCAGTCGCGAAGAAGGTTCAACGACAATAGCACCAGTCCCATCGCCACCTAAAGACACCTTTGTACATGTTCCAGCTATATTTAATTATCTATGATAGCAATTAAAATAACATAGCACAAATCGAAATCTATATGTAATTTATTTTCAAATATTAAGTTATTAGAAATTTAAAATTTTGTAGTGCATCTGCACTTAATAACATTAAAATTTGTAGAAAAAAAGTACGATACGAATCCCGATCACGTTGGTTGGGTTCTCACAACGGCGACAACTTTTTCGTACTTTTTTCTACAAATTTTAATATTAAGTTGTTATAACTAACTATCAATCGTAGTACGCAAATAAAATGGCTTTCATTTGTGCCGAATCATCGCCACGGAAAAACTATTAGATAGACACATGGGCCCTATTTAAAAAAAATGTGATTTTAGAGTAAATTTATAAAAATATTAGCTCAGCTCGTTTTTAATTCAATATACTCGAGCAGCCTGAGTTCCAACCCGCCGCCGCCACCATGTGCTCAGCGGTGAAGGAAAACATCGTGAAGAAACCGGCATATTTTTAAATGACAAAAAAGATAGTTTTGAACTACATTTTGAAAATATTTTACTGGACTCAAACAAGCTGAAATGATAACGATGATGTGGAATGTAAGTCCCCAGTGGTGTCTCGTGGTCCAATACCCTTTAACCCTCTGTACAGAGGCAGAGGTTTTGCCCAGCAGTAAGTATATAGGCTTTTCCTTTACTTTTTTTTATATAAAAAACGTAAGAAACCACTATTTGTATATGCAGTGATGCGTGTTTTTATTCCTTGTTTACTGTAGGGATTTGGGGAAGTGGGTCAAGCGGTGTAGTTGTTATTATAATAAGCAACGCAGACGTAGTCGCGAGTATCGGCTATTTAATATTGTATCTACTAAAATGCTTTAAAAATAGGAAGGTGTCTAATCGGTCGATCATGATTTTACTGCAAACTCCCGAAATACATTATTTCCTTCGTTTATTTACGAAAGTAAAGTAAAAAATTTTAAAATTTTAATATTCTGGCAAGTCTAATTGACATACTTACTTGTGCGGGCGCACGGAATCGCATATAAACAAAAAGGTGAGAAAACGCAAAGAAACTTAATTGCTCTATTGCATAATAGCGTCAGCATTGATTAAAATACAAAGAGAGATTTCTTGCTTGTGACGAAGTCATTGCCCCGTAAAATTTTTATTTAAACCGACATTATAATAACATGGCGAAGAATAGCAAGAAATCAGGCGGTTCACCGGATGTTAAGTGATTACCACCTGTACAAATGAACACCTAAAAAACCTGTGGATTTACAGGTCTTGACCTTACAAAGTTTGTCAAAAATATAGAAATTATTATTTACATTTATCATCATCATCATTTCAGCCTGTTTGAGTCCACTGCTGTTATTTATAGAATATTATTATTTATTATGGTAGGTGCTAGATATATTGGTTTCTAGATATATGATGAAAACGTAAAAGTTTATAAGTTTTATTACTTAGTAACTTGCGCCTTATATAAAAAAGATTTCGTGATCATAGTTTACGTAAAGTTATTAAAGTGATAGCTCAATGTCCGGGCGCTTGCTTTCAATATACTGCACAAATGAAATTGGTACGTGTAATTATGAAGGAAAACATCGTGAGAAAAATTTTTTTAGATTTTCGAAATAAAAAAAAATATTTGGAAGATATGTGAAGTCCGCCGATCCGCAGTGATGCCCTCTGTACAGAGAAGGCCATTGTCCAGCAATGGGACACACTCGTATATAGGCTGTTGTATACTTTACTAACCTAACCTAACCTCACCTGCAGCACAATCGATATGCTTATTAGGACCACCAGCAGAGTGTAAAACTCGTGTTTCTGTCCCACTTGGAGGACATACTTCAATTGAGACGCGTTCGATGTAAGTAGGGCGATGTCCAGCATGCCCTGTGCGACCGTTTTCTTCGTAGCATAGCGATTCGCGTCTAAACCTTTGAGCTACAACAAAGGAAACACATATTGTAAACTTAGCCAACGCACGCATGAGCATGTGCGTGGCCCTACCAACAGTGAAGGGCCTCAAACGTGGGTTCTAGCTAGCCCACCGGTTCGGCGTTCGATGAAACTTTAATAGTCTCGGGACTGAAAGCGTTAACATCAGTTATAAAAAAAACCAAACATATTGTAAGACATCTTGCGTAGACGCGTAGATACAATAAACCTACACTGTGGTAGGGTAACATTCTTCTCTGTTGCACGAATGGGCAGGTCCGGGTACGTACCACAACGTCACACAAAGCAGGCGTGAAGGAAGAGTTATACTTCTGCATTTCGTCTAGTGAGTGAGGTGGCTGGGGCTATATTAAAAGGAAACGCATTTGCAACCCTACGGGAATTGCAAATGTCAATGGGCGGCGGGCATCATTTTCAGGTGAACCGCCAGCTCGTTTGCCACCTTAAAAAAAATCATAATTTTAAAAACAGTTTCAAGATGATGTCTTTTAAGTAATAGTAGTAAATGCGATAATAAATAATATTTTTTCCAACATGGATTTAATGATTAATCTAATAGCAACTTTTGTTTAATCTAAAAACAATGCTAAATCTGTGTTAAAATGAAATGCATCTAATCAAAGCGAAGAGTTGGCTATTTAAAAAAAAAGGCTAGGTAAAAATTGTCAGCTGGTATTTATAACTCATACTAGTTTTTATTTCTATATGTTTGCCTTTGAGGTTGAGTTTTTATCCTTTTTTTTATTTAAGGTTGGTATAGATTGTATTAAAGGTTATGAGAATTAATACAAAACTAAAAAAAATGTTTACTTCATCACACACTTCCGTCAGTGCCTCTTGAGTCTTAAGGTCAAGTTCGTCTAAATTTACGACTTTCACGGTTTTACTATCAAAATCCTTATCCTTCACTTCTTCTGACATTATCACTGTTTTTTACTGCTTACAGACGTCAGGTTTTCACAAAGGGACTTTGATTTGAAACGGTGTTCAGTTGCTCACTGAACTCTTTATTGGAAACTACTTTATTTGCTGCTTCCGCTCTACAAGGCCAGGAATGCACAGTTTCAAATAAAGGATATCTTTTGCGATTTTATCAATGCTACGAGATCGTAGGAAACGATAGGTACATACTGAAACTTCTAAATTCTTCATATTTCCTATTGATTTTATGTTAAACATATATACGTATACAGGAGGTATACCGTTTAACATAACCGTAACTTAATGTCATTAAGGTATTACAAAGAGTTTGTGTAGGTACTTAGTTGTTAAAAACCAAGTGCGTAGAAATGATGAATGAAATTAGAAAATCTGTTAAAATTGATAATTTCCTAAATCTTATTATAGTACGTATTTCTGTACTAAATACTATAATCATATTTTCAATATTGCCGGTTAATTACAAAAACGAACTGATAATTGAAATCGTAATTATTTTGTTTTTGGCCAAATTTAAACATAATGAGGTTAATTAGTACATACCTATATCCACAATTAAATCTTATAAAAATTTATAGTGGCGTAATTGTAAAACTTAGTGCTAATTAGAGACAAATTACAGGCAGTAAAATTAATTTAAACGCAACAGGCAGGAACGGTAGTCAAAATGAACCATTGCCAGTCTTCTTTTACTGATATATCTGAGAAATATTCGAGTTACCTATTTCTTAGTTTATTACGCAGATGTAGACCACAAGAATGATAATTTAACATAATAATCACTAATTTTTAGACAGTTCATACTGACTACGTTTGTATGGAAAAACGGTGCTTAAATCTTAAAGATTTTGGGAAAAACGAAAATCATGACGCGATATGATATCGACTTATGCGATGTTTACGAAAATCATTTAGTTAGAAGCGGCATGTTAGGTATCGACTTTTCACATTCCTATAGTTTCATCCGTCAGAGGCGAGTGAAAATGATGTTTTATAACTTCGATGGAGCCGTTTAGGTGCAATCGAAGCCGATGTTTGTACCTTTGATCAAAATTTATTTATTCAATCTAAGCTTTATTTAAGCTCTTGATTGAACGTCAAAAAACTACTACCGTTTCACTAAACTACGAGTAGATCTGACTAGAGAAGAACCAGCAAGAACTCTGCGGTCTTGTTATCTCTTTTTTTAAATGATACAAGTATACACAATTATTTTTAATAGTATAATTAATATCATAATAATAATAAATATAATAGTCCCCTGGCTGCTGATATTATACTTATATAATAATAATTATTATATAAGTATAATATCAGCAGCCAGGGGACTTGCAAGTACAGAGCAAGGGAGGTAATTTCCACACATCCTTGTCTTGTGTAAGTATTCTTGGACATAATAATAGACCTTTGCCATTATGGTAGCTTTTGCAAAATGTTTGAAAATGTTTACACTTACTTAGTTGTTTATTCTGGATGTTACCTAGTTTATTGTAAAACCCCATTCTGAGTTATTAGCTAAAATAGACATGAATACAAAATATCGTAGTCGTAATGCCAAATTATTAAATATTCCACTATGTACCAAATTTGTCCAAAATGACCTATCTCTAGAATGTGTTCCTTGTACAACAAACTTACAACCATTGTTGAATCAGTAAATATATTGTGTGCCTTAAATGAACAATAAAACATTATGTGCCTAGAAGTATTCGAGGCACATAATGTTTTTATTTTTTTCTTATTTTTTACTTTTTATTTAGTTATTTTTAATACCTTTGTCTTTTGGTTTTTTTTTTTAATTTATACCTTTGTTTAATTTTGCATGTAGTTTTTTTGGCGGAAATTTATAAGTTAATAATATTTTTGCTGTTGTTTGCTGTTTTATGTACCAAATAAAATAAAGAAATAAAATAAAAGTTATTAACGACTTTCTGGTTTTAGCCAGTCTATCGTTTTCTGGTTGTGAGAAGCACTATTTTTGAAGGGACCTCGTGTACATTGTATAGCGTCGCCTTGTTGATATAGACAGTAAAGTACAGAGTTCTTCAGTCACGGGGCCCGCGAAAATTTTCACAAACTAACGACGTACCTACTTTCTTAATAAAATCAAACTAGGCTTCCTTTGACCGGTCATAATGTCGACAGTTGACAGTGCATCTCCTTGTGGTCAGCACTTGTGATAAATCCAAAAAACTTCGTAAATGAACTAATTTAATAAATGATAAATACAACACGATTAAGTTTCTGTGTGCAGGTGTTAATAACCTTTGTTAGTTATGTTATGGTTAAATTAACTTTGTATTAATAAAACAACTACTTACCCCGTTTGCTATATCTCTGGGTATTATCGAAGCCATTTTAAGCTGGCGTTAACGAAATTTTTGGTCACTCTTAACAAGTATTAAGTCATTCACAATCACTGTGATATCTAAACTTTTTAAAATTGCAATTAATATTGGAACTATTCATTGTGTATTATATAGAACTAATCGCTTTTGCTGCGCTGCGGTATCTGCGAGTTGTATTTAATAAATCGATACCGTTTCCAGACAACGAATTTGTACACAACAATATAAATAATACTGGCAAAACAAGGGCCTTAGCAATGTAATAGAAAATAAAATAAAAAAGTTCATTGTTGCTATAACAATCGAGCAATATTTAAAAGATATGCATTTACTTAGCAAAGGTTGACGACCTTTTTAGGGCTCCCTTACCAAAGTATAAAGGGGACCCTATTAATAAGACTCCGATGTCTGTCTGTCTGCCAGTATGTCTGTCTGTCCGTCTGTCACCAGGCTGTATCTCATTAACCGTGAAAGACAAGTATCACGGTATGAAATTTTCACAGATGATGTATTTCTGTTGCTGCTATAACAACAAATACTAAAAAATGTTTTAGTATTTATTTTTTCCGTTTTTATAGATAATGATACGGAACCCTTCGTGCACGAGTCCGAATCGCACTCAGCCGGTTTTTTAAAGTCAGTGCATAAACTTGCATTTCTTTTATCAGGCTTTCATTCTTTTGGCTTCTAAATTCTAGTGACAAGATCAAACTCCGTTACAAGGGCATTTTACTCTTGGACTATTCAAAGTATTCGTAGAGTAAAGTTTAGATTCGACATTATAAACCCCGGTATAATCAAATTGAGGCCGTTACCTTCCAATATGAAGATATTATGATATACAGGGTCTTCAACCTGATTCTGACACCGTACCTCGTTCCATATTATACAATCGTAAGATCGCTTATAAGATCAAAACCTATGAATATACTTTTAGGAAATTAATTCGAAAACACCTAATAAATCATGGACTTTATTCGGTTTATCACATTTTCGATTTGTATTTGCACTTTCCATCTACTTATTACAATGTTAAAAATTGACTGGTAGAGAATACCACTTAGCACCAAACCCGCTTATTTTTGCCATTATAAGTTGCAGCAATGCAGTATAAATAAATGAATTACTAATAACCGAACCGGGTATTTCATTCTTGCATTAAAAGGGCTTGCCCTGCTTTCTAAAAGGTTGGCAATGAACCTGTTAGCCCACGGATTTTGTACACGTTCATGGGTGGTGGTTTTAATTATTCAACACCCGACAAACTATTGTCCACGTTGTCCACTACTTATTAGACTCCTGCCTATAGGCGGCGCATAGTGCGATACTTTGGCCATATTGCACGCAGATGTGCAGACAACCTTTGAGCGTTTGAGAGTGACGGGAAAGATAGAGGGTAAAAGACCTAGAGGCCGTACTCCTAAACGGTGTGCGGCTCAAATTTCAAAACACCTGAAAATCCCCATAAGCGCGGCACTCCACCAGGCGACGGAGCGAAACCGATGGAGACAGCTCGTTGACCAATTAAATAAGAGTCACGATCCTCAGCAGTGAGGGAACGACTAAGAATAAGAAGATAGGCGTTTCGCTTTCGGATGAATTTCATGATGAAAATTTAATTTACTAGCAGTTTCTTTTAATTTCGCTCACATAAAAGTTTCTCTCACACGGCTCTCCTTGGGTGGAGTAACATGTATTAGAAACCCTCATAGTATATCTAAGAATAAATCCTCTCTATCTCTGTATACGCAGTTTTTCCTAAAATATATTATTAAGTGTACGTCCAAAAAACATTATTTTTTGTTCTATACAAACGTGTTGGACAAAGACAGCAAATGTGTGTTGCCGGCGGTCGACCGATCCACCAGATTATTTTTTTTTTCTAAATTTGCAGTAATAACTCTCTATTCTCTGTTTTGATAAATCTTATTACTCTTGATCTTCGGTGTGTGTATCATTTTTATGCTGACGGTTTACAACTTTACGCTCGGCAACCTGTGACAGTCTACCAGATGTGATCATTAATATCAACCGAGATTTAGATGCTATAAAACAGTGGTCTGATAGAATCGGATTGACTGTCAATCCTTTGAAGTGTTAGGCCACTCTTGTTTGGAGTTTTCGTATAATAAGTAAATTAGATTTAAGCAACCTTCTACCAATAATGTTCAACAACTGTACGATCCCTATAAGGCAGAATGTGACCTCATTGATATGACCATGAGCTGGAAAGACCAAATCGCCAGTGTCAGTCAGAGGGTCACAAGTGTGCTACGTTCCCTAAACAGACTTAAAAATTTTTACCATCTAAAACTAAGCTTTCGCTACCGCCGCTCCTTAAGGGCACTAACCACTCTTTATTCTTTTTTAAATTCTTGTTCTACTCCGTCTTATTTATTTCCTCATTTTCAATATCTTTGTACAATCCATCATAAAAACCTTAGCTCCACACATAATAGTCTTCTCCAATGTCCTTCTCATCATACTGGTTTCATGCACTCGTCCTCCTTTGTTGTTGTCTATCCTTTTGTGGAACGCGCTGCCTCTCAAAATCAGGACAGCCAAAAGTCCTTCCTTAAAAAGTTGTCAGCAGATTCTCTGAATCGTTCAATATAAAGATATATTTATATAAATAAATATATATTTTATATTTATTTATATACTAGCTGACCCGGCAAACGTTGTGTCGCCATATAAATTATTTGTAGGGTCGAAAAAATGTTTGGGGTGGACCACCCTTAACATTTAGGGGGATGAAAAATAGATGTTGTCTGATTCTCGACCCTGGCCGATATGCACACAAAATTTCAAGAAAATCGGTCGAATCGTTTCGGAGGAGTTCAATTACAAACACCGTGACACGAGAATTTTATATATTAGATGTATATGTTGTGTAGGTATTCATTATGCATTAATACGTTTACTTTATTTTATACATTTTTTTTCTTTTTATGAGAAAAGTTGCCAAGCGAGCAGACGGTTCACCCGATGTTAAGTGAATACAGCTTCCCATGGACATCCGCTACACCCGAGGGTTGCAGATGCGTTGACAACCTTTTGAAAATTGGGCTCCGGCTACCTCACTCACCAGACGAAACGAGAAAGTATTATACTTCCACTTTACGCCGGTCTTTTGTGAGGTCGTGGTACTTACCCGGACGAGCCTGCCCATTCGTGAAACAGCTGAGGCTGCTGCGTAGCCCTACCACCGTCAACCTACCATATGTATGGTATTGTATAGTTTTATCTGATATTATTAGTGTAGTATTTTAATAGGTTTAATATGTAATGTAGATATTTTAAAATTCTTATGAAGACTTTTCTTTCTTTTTTTTAATTGGTAATAAATTCACCTACCTTTACCTGGACCGCCCCAAGGTTGACTGGGAGAAAATGCTGATGGCATTAAGGCCGCCTTTGTACATCAATGTTTGTGCATAAAGTATGCATAAAGTAATGAATAAATAAATGACAAAAAAAACTACTCCTAATAACTGACGTTTCATGTAAAATTTAACAAGAAAATATTTAGTATTTTGTTAATGATTCAGCAACTCTAGCAAAACTTTTTCAATTAAGATTAATATAGAGTAGATAAAGGCAGCACCGATTTCAAAGCATTCCTGAATGTAAATTGGAACGTGCAAATATTCATGGTTAGTATATCATGATATCATAAAAAGATGCATAATTTGAGTTGTTCAGCTAAGTAACAGTCTTTTATCGTAACACCTGATGGACTTTATCAGTTTGTTATAATCCCATCTGTTGTTAGACGTTCAGACTTCGAAAATTTATTCTGTGTGTAATTTCTTTCAAACATCTATACATTTCTTGGGTATTTTCTTTTGATGAAGGGAGCCGTGAAGTAAGTTAGGAATTGACTTATGAAAAGCTTATGCCCTACAATTACGGTGACCAACTTTTTTTAAAGCAAGTGCGCAATGAAAAATTCTTACAGCGCGGTGGGCGTTGTTTTTTAGAGGAATTTTTTTAGAGATGCCGTACATTATATTACATACTGTAAAAAGGATATAGCAATGGATGAATGCTTCAAATGCTATAAAAACAATGTAGATAAAACACGTTAAGATTTTCGTCGCTGTGGCAATCAACTGTTTAGCTTAGTGGCTAAAGCGTCAGGCCGCGAATGCCGAAGAAATGGGTTCGATTCCCACAGCGGCGACAATCTTTTCGTACTTTTTCTACATATTTTAATGTTTAATTTTAAGAACAGAGATTAGCACTATAAAAAAAATAAATAACTATTTTTCTTTTACAGGGAGCAGATTCTAAAATGCAGTACGTAGATGAAATATGTAACGAAAGCGTCATGCCAAATACTGGTTGTTCACTGGAGAGTTACGAGATTCTTAACATTTTTTTACATTAAGGCATTGTTGGAATCAAGTGAGGACGTCAATGAATGATAGGTATATTCCAAAGCTATATGTATATCAGGCAGATCATAAAAGCTAACCACGATTAACTTAACAATTTTTATATAGATAAAACTGTAGAAAATAAAGTAGTTGTCTATAAATATTGGTATTTGTCATATAAAACCCACACGTTAGAAAGTCTTTAAATGTTGTGTGATATTAAGGAATTCATAGCCACAAAGTATTTCTTTCTACACCGATTGTTTTTGTTTAGTTTTGTTGTTTTTAGAAATATTTAAACATTTATTATTTTATGCCGATTACGACAAAATTATTTATGAATTATCATTACATTAAAAGATATTTACATAAAACATTGTGACTAACATTAAAGATATGTATAACATAAAAGATTATCTTCACTAAACATATAGATAAAATCGCTACTCTAATACTAATCTAATTTTCGTATTCTCTAATCTATAATAAATATTTTAGTATAAATGAATATTTTAGTTCGGAAAATAGATTTCGCGCTTTCCACTTCGTTACTTGCCACCAGTAGAGTATTTCATGTTGTACAACGTTCAAGCTATAGAATGATCCGCTGATATCTATTAGTATATAAAAGCAGATTTTCATTATCAGTAAGTTCATCAATGATCCCGTAGGATTACTTTTGGTTCTTAATTTATGAATGAATTAGGATTTGGTAGTCAATTTTAATAATCTAACACAAATTTCTGAAATTGTTTTATAAAATAGCACATGAAAATAAAAAGGAAAATAAGGTTTTTTTATTCATATTCAGTCGCCTGAGATCTTGATTCTTTAAAAAAAATCAGTAGAGTAATTACGGTTAACTAATTTAAAAGTCCTATTATATATACCCCGGCATTATTTATTTTTATATATATTTAATTAAGGCTGAATTGTGGTCTTTAAATGGAGAATCGCACACATAATATTATTTAATTATATTTTTCTAATATTATTTATTATATGTAAGAAAAACATTATTTCTTAATAATTAAAATAATTAATAATCAAAATTCTTTGTCATTTAATTGTTTTTTTTAGCCCTGGGTCACATTACTCCGAAAATTTTGACATACTGAAAGTCTAAGAAATTAGCATGAAAATGTCCTTATTGTATAAAATTTTCTTAACTCCCCATATAACTGGTAAATCAATCGATTAAAAACAAAACAGAAATGTTTGAAGTACCTATCTATATCATAAATATACACCAATATCTTCTTCAGAATTACCTAATAAGAAGTGAATTGTAATAATAATTATAACAATTCAAACTTTTCACCTTTCGCGCGATAACTTTTCCTGGGTAATTGTATGTCTTTTAAGATTATGTTGCGCTGCTCTAAAATTATTAAGTATGAGCTTCTGAATCCTGGTACGCATTTGATACAGTTTAATAATTAAAAATGACTAAATTTCTTGTCTCAAAACTTTTTAGTTTGTTCATAAAATGAAACGTGCCCGCGCTCAGGTCGCATTCGCGTCGCTGCGCTGTCAAACAATAATATTTCCATTATTTCGTTAGTTTGTATTTATATATTGTTTAGATATTTTATGTTACGTATTTTGGTGCATATAGTTTATACTTTAAATGTTCATACTTTATATTTTGAAACATTATTATCGAGTTACAGTTTATATAACAAATATTTCGAAATCGTGTGTAATTATTCAGTGGTTGAAGATTATTGTTTTTAGTTGTGCATTGTTGTTCCAAAAAATTGCGCCAGGAATTTCTAGATGTTGCCGTCTATGCCAATACTGTTTACAAGGGAAAGTCAAGATGCATTTGGCAATAAAATTGAGCCGAGCACTAGTTTTTTCGGTCAAAGTTCTGTTCCAAAAACCGCCATTAATCCAGAAGTGAGTCAGACAATTTACGCTTGTAATTTTATGTAATTTGAGTGTTAAATACTATTAATACCAATATATATTGATAGATTAAAGAGTATTTACTAATTAACGATTAGTTCTAGGTGTAATAAGTTGACCTCGCAAAATGAGATTCCAAATTATATTCCAAAGTTAACTTTCGAGTTTGTGATAAACTTCCTTTTTGGTATTTTCAGCCACCTCCTCAGAAACAAGAGGTGCAAATACAGAATGCGCTAGCAAAGGAGATAGAGATAAAAGATAATATAAAGAAAAAGAATGAACCACCAAAATTGGATGAAAATGCATTAGAGAAAGGTATAAATAGATTCAGTTGCCAATTTAATTTTCAATATTCCTTTTTTTAGAAATTCAATTATAAAATATTACAATGTTGTTAATTTATTTTTGAGACTATTAGTACAAAACTATTTCACAGTAATTTTAATAAACTGGATTCCATTTCTTTACTTACTTACTTTACTTACTTCTGTTTTTTATAAATTTAAATTATAACAAATATTTTACCACATAATAATGATATTCTAATTTATTTTAGCGCTTGTCAGAGCCTATTACAAGAAAATACAATTAAGATTTTCTACAAATTCTACGGTTTCCACAAACAAATTTGTACAATTTCAAGAGATTTTGAAAAATTTTGATCCTGTTAGGGAAACTCCTGTTGAACTGTACAAAAAGATAGAACATTTATTTGGTGAGGAACATAAGGATATTGTAGAGGAATTTCTACTCTTTTTAAAGCCTGGACAGGCAGCACAAGTTGGTAGATTTATGGACCATTTCATGTTGGTACAAATGACTAATTTTATAAACAAATTACAAGTAAGTTGTCATTTTTAAGTTGTTTGTCAATTATTATTATTTCTATATTGCGAATGCATTTACTTTTTATGAATGTGATTATATATAATTTCATTTAACATACTGTCATAAAAAATTTGTTTGTTAAATTAAGTTATTAGTTTGTTAAACCTTGAAATTAAAGGTAGGGCTTAAGAATTAAATATGCAGTAATGGTGGAAAAACAAGAGGTTCATGATCCACTATATAACAATTATTATATCACTAGAAAAGTACAGTTAATAAGCAACAATAAAATAATTCTAAGAGCATTAAGAAGCAATTACAATAAATATAAAAATGTCATATATAAAATACATTCTACTGGGTGTACATTCTATGTGCAATAGAAGAAAATAGTATTTTGAAAAGTAAGTAAGAAAAGTTACCCACTTTTGGAAATAAATTTTGATATATATACAACTTTTTATTAAATAAATTAATTATCCAAACAAAAAAGTAGGCAATAGTTTTTTTAACATACATATTTTACTATTATAATATACTTTATATTCAATTGTTGAGACATTGTTTACCTTGTTTAGAAATTACAAACTACAACCTCTCCATTGCAAAAGAAATATTAAGAAATATCCAGAAGTTATTTATATGATATGAAATAGATATTCATATTATATGCAATATAATTACAAAGTATTAAATGATGGTATTATTTGGATATAATATGTAGAAATGTTTAAATCACCCATAGGTTAACTGAAAACTTGAACAGTAAAGACTCACTATCAAATTCTATAATAATATAATTTACATTCAAAATTAAATAAATAATAATACTCATATGCAGTTTTTCATAGTTTTTGTGTTTATTAGATAAACATCTATTATTTATATAAAAGAATTAAGTCATTAGCGTACAAAATGTGAGTCATTATGAAATGATCAAGTCTACAGTGTTATCAATTACAAAAACATATCATCATTGGGATAAATATATATATATATATATATATATAACCTGTTTAGTAATAAATATATGGCTTCTACTTCATTTGGTCACTCAAACTCCATTCAATCTAAAACAATTTAGAATATACAGATATTACCTAAGATTTAGGTCAAGGATTTTGAAGCATCGAGTTGCATACTGAATAATTTAAGTATTATTGACTCAGGTCATATATTTAAAACATGTCTTATAATCATGAAAATTTTTTGTCATCTGTCTTGGTAAATGATTTTTTAATTGTCAATAAATTGCTTAGTTTTAAAAAGTACAAGCCAAGACTATATATACCAGTAAAATCAAATTCAAAATATCTTTATTCAAATAAATGCTAATTCAAAATATCTTTATTCAAATAGACACTTGCACATTCTTATGAAACATCAATTTTTACGTAAAAATGTATCACAAGTTCATAAGTAAGTTACCACCAGTTAGGAAAACAGTGTCTGGTCAGAAGTAACCGGCAAGAAACTCAACAGTTGCTCTTTTTTAAAATATCAATACAGTATAACATGGTACAAGTATAAGTCTTATTTAAGCCTATGTTAGTTTGTAATGTATCAACAGTATTAACTCCACACATTGGAGTTGTCGAGATATTCCACCGTAGAATAATATGCTTTAACCATAAGTTTACTTCTAATTTTGCGTTTAAATTGTAGTAAATGATGTTTTCAACACTCCCAATAAGAGCCAGTGATATTTATCTAGGGATTAGTTTAAAGGCATTAGCTTATATCTTTTGAAATGGAGAGAGAGGTGTTTTTTTCAAAAGTTTCCTTTTAGAAGACGTTTATATGGACACCGTCCGCGTATAACTAGGCAGAAATATCCTCAGAGATAATAGATCCATCGGTGGCGCAGTTTAAAAGCTATTGGCTTTCGGCGTCGGCGATCTTGGGTTCGATTCCCACACAATAAGTAACTGTGTGAACCACAGTTTATTGTTCCGGATCTGTGAGTTTATTAAGGACGGTTGACGTTAGCGATTAACAGTATTATTCACTTTTTTGACTACGCTGACCTCAGGCAGACGGCTAATCGTAGAAAACCAACCAATACAATTTACAACATGATTGACATGTCCGACCTCATCTACGTAGCAAGAGGGTATGATTATAATACACTTGACATATTTTTGAAATATGGTTTGAAATGCGATCACGATGTATGCCTTCACAGCTGAGCACATGGTAGTTCAGCACATAAAATTCTGATTAGCAATTTCACCGTTTATCAGCATCACTAACCCCTATTTTTGAAACTAGTAATAGTGGTGTTATTTGAGGTTTCCTTTTAAAGTAGTTCAACAGAAAGCCGACCGTTGAACTTAAGACCCTGTGCTTGATTACCGTCCAGGATAATAGGTCTATCGATATTTTCCAGATATCGTTTATAAGCATCACTGACTTCTATTTTTCATAATGGAAACAGTGGTATTATTTGAGGGTTTCCTTTTAGACGACGTCCATCAGAAAGCCGACCGTGGATCTTAAGATCCTGCGTTTGATTATCGTCCCGGATAATAGGCCTATCGATATTTTCCAGATATCGTTTATAAGCATCACTGACTACAATTTTCGAAAATGGAAACAGTGGTGTCATTTGAGGGTTTCCTTTTAGACGACGTTCAGCAGGAAGCCGACCGTGCTGCGGAAGATACTGCGCGCCATCACTAGCGCTGTGGCCAGCGGCAGCAGCGAGGGTGTCAAAGCGCGCGTTCTGCCCCACCTTCGCTCCAGCCCGCGCCTCATTGAGATGTTCAGATCCCTGTTCCCGGACGAGCGGCCGCCCGACAGGTGCGTACCGATGAAGCCATTTCAGGTCTGCGCTCGTAAAGTTCATCAGGCGACATGATTGATGAGTCCGTGGCGCAGTTGCTAAGGTAATGGCTCCGGCTTCGGGGGTCGTGGGTTCGATTCCCACACGAGACAACTGTTTGTGCGACCCACAGATAGTTGTTTCGCATCTGGGTGTTTGTCCTCGTGAAATTTCGGTTTGTAAAACGTCCTTACAACACAGGATAATGTTATCCTAAAGTGAAGGAAATTTTATCAAAATGAAATTAAGAAAAAGTGAAGCAACAGGCTATGCGGGATCCACTGCTGGGCAAAAGCCTCTGTACAGTCCACCACGCGACCACACTGCGGATTAGGAGACTTCACATATCATTCGAAATATCTTTTTTGTTATTATTTAGAAAATATGCAGGCTCATTCACAATGTTCTCCTTTACCGATAAATCAGCACTTAAAATTAACAATTTCATTGGTACTGGCACCGCGATTTGAACTCGGGTTGCTCGAGTATAATGAATTAAAAACGAACGCCCGTATACTGAGCTATCATAGCTTGTGCCGGGCGGAATGGTTGCGTTGGATCCTTATCAATTGTCCCTTTGGCTTGTTGCCGAGATTCCAATTGTGCATTCCATGAATATCGGCAATTTATGTTTCCATTATGTTAACCG
Source organism: Iphiclides podalirius (assembly GCA_933534255.1). Taxonomy (NCBI): domain Eukaryota; kingdom Metazoa; phylum Arthropoda; class Insecta; order Lepidoptera; family Papilionidae; genus Iphiclides; species Iphiclides podalirius. The sequence goes on from OW152826.1 coordinate 10,687,260, forward strand.
ATTGTTCGAATCAACTTCGACTCAAATCAACGTATATCCACTGAGGTGGAGGTGGGGCCACGCACATCTGTTGCACGAACCGGCAGACTCGCCAGAGAAGTACCACGGCCTCACAGAACAGCGGCGTGAAGTGAAAGTATTATAATTTCGTTCGTCTGATGAGCGTGGTTGTCGGGCCCATTTTTCAATAGGCAACGCATCTGATACCCAATTTGTAGATGTCCATAGACGACGGTGATATCTGAACATCTGGTCAAAGCTATTCAGACTGCGTCGCGAAAGAGCGGACGATACGAGGATTGATCAAATAAGCATTCAGATATTCTCATGCATACGAACTAGTAATTACTAAAATACTTTCGCGTTTCATCTGGTGAGTGAGGAGGCCTGAGCCCAATTTTCAAAAGGTTGTCAACGCATCTGTAATCCTCGGGTGTAGCAGATGTCCATGGGCGGCGGTATTCACTTTACATCAACTGGACCGCCTGCTCGCTTGTCAACTTTCACATTAAAAAATCTCACCGAATATGACGAACTTAACTCTTGCCCCGCGATGTTATTCGTGACTCAATATTGACACGGCGCTCAGCTATTGGCTGACTGTCGGGGAAATACCGCAGGCTCGGCTGTATTCTTGCGTGCGTTCTATAGGAAAATCTTTCTGACAGATTTCAATATATGAGGTCTCGTGTTATTAGATTCGTCTCTGTTGAACGAGTCCTTAGTGTATTATTTCATATCGGTGGCCGCGAAAAGGATATACAGGAATAGTTGTTATTTTTAATGCAGTCGTTTTGCTGTTTTTTTTGCAACGGTCTTCTGTGGTCCTGCAGAAAGAAACACATCCTGTCCCTAGCAAAAAACTAACTGCACGCATTGCTGTGCAATAAAACCTTTATTTTACCTAACTTTATTTTAGACTAACCTAACTTTATTTTAAACTAACTTTATTTTAGAGTAAACAGTTAGCTAATAAAGCCATCTAGTTAGCAAAATGGCGACGTAACTCGTTGTACCTAATAGTATCCGTTGTTATTAGTGATACCAATACTCTTTGCTATTACTAATTACTACTGCTGATCTGATGATAAAGTTAAAAATCATTCCGCTTCGTGCTCTCGTACGGAACGGAACTCTCTCTAAGACGGAGGGCTAATGCCACCCGAATTAGACGCTACTCGCAACTTCGGTTGCAATTTAAATCTTTGTGCAAGCAGTGCAGTAGTTTAGTGTTAGTGTTGTGCTCGTAGGCAGGTTCCTGTTCTGTAAGTAGAATTCTATACACTTCTCGCCTCAGAGGCGGCATTGTTTTTATTTAATAACAGTGTGCTTGTTGCGATAGGCGACAGCTAGGTACCCACCCTAGCGCACCTAAAGCGCAGGCGGATTAGTTGTTAGTTTTAGGCACACACCTCCCTGCCGCAAGGTGGGGAGGCCTATTTAGTAACTTACACGCCGGCGGGGCGCAAGCCCCAAAGGTTCAAGCGCTCGAAATGGGTTCCCTCCTAGAGGAATTCCTTCGCCAACGATGTCCCGAAGTGTGGGCAAACTTTCTCGCGTTCGCGAAAGAAAAATGTTTAGTCGTCGAGTTCGCCAGCGACAGCCCGGCTTCACCGGCAGTCGCCTCGCCGTCATCTCCGGCGCTCTCAGCGCCCGTTAATGCGTCGCCTTCAGCGACACAAGAAAAGCCCGTCGCGTCGACCTCCGCCGCCGCGATCGTACCCATCGCGCCTTCCGCGCATCCCATCTCGGCCCCCTTCCGCGCCGTCGTTCCCGACTCACAATCGGACGGCGGATCGGACATGGAGGTCGAAACGACCCCCGCTGAAAACGCGAACGTCGACGGCTTCACCGTCGTAAAGTCGCGTAAGAAGGGCAAAAAACGCCCCGCTGCCGACAGCGACCCCGAATGCGAGGCCGCTTCAACTAACCAACCCACCGCGACGCCCACCAAAAAGGCGGCTGCGGCGGCTAAACCGATGCCCGAATTCGCCTCCAAGCGAAAAATAAAGCCTCCTCCACCCATCATCATTCAGGAGAAGGCTAAGTGGCACCAAATTTCTTCGTGGTTTGAACGCCACAATATCCGCGACCCCCCGGTCGAAAAATACACAAATGGGTATCCGCGTATACCTTGACACAACGGACGATTTCCGCCGCTAACGAAATACTTGCGCGAAAATAAGATAGGTTTTCACACCTACTCTTTGCCCGAAGAACGCAAGCTTCGGGTAGTTATCAAGGGCGTCCCCAAAGAGTCGGATATCGACAAGGCGAAAACCGACATCCGCACTCAGGGATACCCTGTGCATGCCGTCCGACGTCTCAGACACCCCAGAACCCGTGTCCCTATGGACATGGTGATGGTTGAACTTGACCCTACCCCGGAAGGTAAGGCCATCTTCAACCTGAAGAGGGTCTGTGGGCTCAGCGACCTCTTGATCGAGCCCCCGCGAAGATCGGGAGTTGTGGCGCAGTGCCACAACTGCCAACACTATGGCCACACGGCTAATAATTGTTTCGCTCACCCTAGGTGCGTCAAATGCACCGGTGACCACGGCACGCCCGATTGTACGCGGGCAAAAGATTGCGCAGATCCACCGGACTGCGTTAATTGTCATACCACCGGCCACCCGGCTAGCTACAGGGGCTGCGCTTAGGCCCCAAAAACTCCCGCGAGAAAAGCTCCCGCGAAATCTACTTTGCCCAAACCCGCGCCCGTGAAATACGTTCCCGCGCCCGTACCCGTCGTAAACGCCTGGGCGAAACCGCAGGTGGCCGCGCCCCCGGTCGCCTCACGACCAATCACTCTATCGCAGCCCGCCTATCAAACGGCGCCGACGCCGCAGGTGCAGTCGACACCGTCGGTTTTCGCCGAAAACAAGGACGACCCGTTCGCCCAAATTGCCAACATCTGCGCCTTATTAGACCGCATTAATAGACAAGAACTCGCCGTATTGTCCGCTAAAATAGCGGCCGCCACATCTGGCAACGCGCGATTTAAAGCCATTAGCGAACATAAAATGCTTGTAGAAGCCCTCTGGGCATTTACAAGCCAACCATCTAATAGTCCGCGCAATAAAACCGCGCTCCGCCGCGTCGTTAGTTAGAACTCATAAAAAACTTTAATGGGAAGTACAACCGCAGGTAGAACAAAACCTCGGGCTCTGGTTGTTTCGTATTTCAACGCAAACGGCATAAAGGGTCAAATGGACGAAATCGCGGAATTCCTTCGCGATTATAACGTAGATATTTTTCTAGTGCAAGAGACATTCTTAAAACCTAGTGTACGCGATCCCAGAATCGCAAACTACAACATAGTCCGCCACGACCGGTTAGCAAACCCTCTGGGAGGCACCTTAATTTATTACAAACGGTCCTTGCACTGTAGCCCGCTCGACATTCCAGAGCTAAGCCATATAGAGGCATCCGCGTGTAGGTTAGCGCTCACCGGCCATAGGCCGCTTGTACTAGTCTCAGCCTACCTCTCGGGGAACAAAACCTTATTACAAAGCGACCTAGATACGCTACTCAACTTAGGCCCTTCCGTGATAATTGCAGGAGATCTAAACTGCAAACACGGCTCATGGGACATCCACAGCATCCAAAATAACAACGGAAAGCATCTCTTTAGCTTATCCGATAATTTAAACTTTAGCATAATTGCTCTCCCCCTAGGTACCTACCTGCGACTCCCACTAGGTATCCTACGGTGGACAACTACCAACACGCGACACCGAGTATCCTAGATATCATGTTACTCAAGGAGGTCTCGCTCGACATCGAGTCGATAGAGACAATCCATGAACTAGACTCAGATCACAGGCCCGTCCTGTGTAAACTGGGCCAGAACGCCGGCGCGGTCCCTCCGACCAAATCCGTAGTGGACTGGCATCCTCTTGAGGTCAAACTCAAGGCCTTGGACCCCCAGGACTTAGTCGACCTACCCGAGACGATAGCTACGTTCGATGACGCAAATCGAGCGATAGCAAGTCTCCGAGAAACCATCACTTCCACAGTCGCAGACTCGGAACGGACGGTTAAACTGTCGGGCGATCGACGGTTTAACTTTCCGCCCGACCTGCGACTCCTAATTAAGCAGAAAAATGCAGCCAAACGCGCTTTCGACCGATACCGATCGGAATCGAACCGAACCCTACTTCGACGCCTTCAGCTAGAAGTCAAAGATCGTGTATCGGAACACCGACATACAACGTGGGACACTCTCCTAGAGGACATCGAGCCATCGCACACCGCCTACTGGCGGTTGGTCCGCAGTCTGAAAGCAGACCCCTGCGAATCTCTACCGCCGTTAGTTAGACCTAATAGCGCTTCAGTAGCCCTAGATGACTCCGAAAAAGCCGAATGCCTTGCGGACAACCTAGAGCAGCAATGTACGCCATCGCGCGAACACATCGATACAGCCCACCTAACGGAGGTGGACCGCGTAATCGAGATTAGGGCTGCGCTTCCACCGGAAGGCGATCCTTTGAATTCAGTGACCCCCGAAGAGGTTCAAGATATTATTAAAAACTTAAAACCCAAATCCGCCCCGGGCCCAGATAATATTAGTAACAAAATTCTTAAAGCTCTCCCTGGGCCGCTTATCTGTTTACTGGCGACCATTTACAATACTTTACTCTCCAGTTGCTCCTTTCCGGACGACTGGAAAGAAGCCACGGTTATCGGCATTTGCAAGCCTAATAAACCAGCCAACCAGCCCTCTAGTTATCGTCCCATCAGCCTCCTCAGTTGCCTGGGGAAGCTCTACGAGCGGCTTTTATTAAACAGGCTCAATGAGCACGTGTTTTCCAACGGCCTTCTGCCGGCGGAACAATTCGGCTTTCGAGCTAGACATTCCTGTCCCGATCAACTATTCCGCCTAACGGAACATATCCTAAAAGGCCTAAATCACCCTAAACATATTAGTACAGGGGCTCTTTTCTTCGATGTCGCAAAAGCATTCGACAAGGTCTGGCACAACGGCTTGCTTTACAAGCTGTACACACTCAAAGTGCCAGATAGGCTCGTACACACCATCCAGGCCTTCCTGTCGAACCGCTCTTTTCGATATCGAGTTGAAAGCACCCTCTCCACAAGCCGCCGCCTCACCGCCGGCGTACCACAAGGCTCCTGCCTCTCACCTTTGCTCTTTACGCTCTACACGAGCGATATACCTAAAGACCCCCACGTCAATCTCGCGCTTTTCGCGGATGACACGGCGCTCTTTTATTCAGACCGCAACCTTAGACAACTAACCACTCGACTCCAAAGCGCTGCCGACCGCCTCGGCTATTGGTTCCGCAAATGGAGAATAGAAATAAATCCCGAAAAGAGTGTGGCGATTCACTTCACACGAAGTACTTACCCGTCACATCTTTATAATGGCCCTCGTCAATGCAGAAAGTTGGGGCAAATATCCCTTTATGGCCAACCGCTCCCCTGGGAGAAAAAGGTCAAATACTTAGGTGTCATTTTCTACTCGCGTATGTCATTTACTACGCACATTAATAACGTTCGCAATAGAGCCGCGTTCGTCTCCGGCCGGCTACACAACTTAACTAACGCTAAAAGTAAAATGCCCTTAAGGCACAAATTATTATTATATAAGACCTGCGTACGACCTATTATGTCTTACGCATGCATGACCTTCGCCCACACGCACCCTACTCGCTTGTACAAGTTGCAAATAGTACAAAATAAGTTCATCCGCCGCGCAACCGGTGCGCAGTGGTATCAACGCAACGTCGACCTGCACAGCGATTGCAGACTCCCGACCGATTCGCGAATATTTTAAAGACCTGACCAAACGGTTCTTCGATAGAGCCGAACATCATCCCAACCCTCTGGTGGTAAGCGCAGCAAATTACCAACCCGACAAAAACGCGAACGTCAACAAGCGTCGCCCGCGAAACGTCCTAATTGACCCGGTCGAGGAAGGGGACTTAGACACGCCGGACCCACTGCCGAGGGTCCCGCCGGACAACACTACACCCACAGTTAGTGCAACAACAAACACACTAGTTCGCCCTCGCCTCCGAGCACGGCGAGACCAACACAACGCGTACACAAGGTACACCCGCGTTCCGGGGCGGTTCTCACCGCCCCCAGCCACCGATTAGCTAATTGCACAGTCGACGGCCATCGGGGTTTCGGTCCGAACCACGACCTCGATGGCCCTTAGATGACACACCATAGTTAAACGCACGCATGAGCACATGCGTGGCCCTACCCACAGCGGAGGGCCCAAACCTGTGGGTTCTGGCTAGCCCATCGGTTCTGCGTCAGATGAAGCTTTAATAGTCTCGGGACTGAAAGCAAAAACATCAGTTAATACAAGGAAGTTAAAAATACGGACTGAAAATCGAACCCGGCGGAGATTTTAATCCGCAACCACATAAGTAGTATCCAGCCTTTGTCATTGTCTTCGTACCTCAGTAGGTCTATCACATTAGAGGAATTTATATTCTTTACTCTCATTTGTCAGCGACACTGCCATCAAACTTTTCAACAGTTCCTCGCATTAATAAACCTGATTTGTAATGATATAATTCATCTTGTTTTATTCATGACAATATAAATTAGTAGCCGCAAAGAAAACATTATGTAAAATAACCAGTATTATTGCTTTTATATTTATTCGCGCAAACCAGTACATCAATTTCAGAGATCAGTTGCTTATGAAAGTGATATGAAAAATAAAGTTCACTAAAGAGAAGGGGCAAATGACAAGAAGCAATCCTAATTTGTATCTGTTTATAAATCAGAATTGCACAACCAATCACGACGTCAAACCAAACAAACAAAATAATGCCTTGACCTGAAAAAGTAAAAAAAAAAGTATTTGAGCAAACTCGGTTGCATGTGGAAAACAGTACATAGTAATAAATTGATGATACATATTGTGATCACTATTAATTCATCGATTTAAATAAAATATAATATTAATGATAACTGTGGCCACGCAACAGTCTTCGCTGTAGCACGAATGGGCAGATCCGTCCGGGGAAGTACCACGAACTCACAGAAGACCTTTATGAGAAAGCTTTATCATCTTTTTATGATAAGTTAATGAAAGTAAACAAACGTATCTGTTTGTTAGCAGCTATGATTTTAATGGTTACCTGTGAACCAACACACTGCAAGGCACGATCACCGTTTGCCGCGTGAATCGGACTAAACTCACGACCATCTTATAGAGTATTTGAAATGTCGCGAGCAAAAATAATAAAAAAAATGTGCTAAATCCATAGAGTTGTTTTTAATAAAATGTATAGTATCCGCGTAAATTTAACAAATCAATGATAAATAAGACTGTTTGATCGCGAAAACCAGCTTTATCCAAATACCAAGAAATATGAGGTTCATGAGTTGCTGACAACTTTCCTACATTCGATCTAAAAGCATAGATTAAACCTGAAGGGTATTTGCTTATTTTTACCCGTATAAGTTAAATCTAAGACCGCGTCAATTCTAATTTGATCACACATATTTTTCTTTATGTATTTCGAAATTGTTATGGATAAATCAGTGTAAAGTATTCCATTTTCGTGGTCAACGTATGCCACATATATGCATCACATAATTTGTTTCAGAATAACATTATCCCTATTTCTCCAACAGTTTATACGAAAATGGCACGGACGTAATGGCCGACAGCTTCTTAACAGCAGACAGGGGTTACGATGTTTGGGAGTTTGAAGACGAGAACGACAGCAAACGGAATTTAGAGGCGAAAGAGAACATGGACGCGGTGGTAAGTTTAATTCGGCCCTTGTATATTCTTTTTTTATAATTTAAATGTATTTTTTTTAACGAAGTTCCTTAACGTGGCTTGCGGGGAAGAGAATTGATGGAAATCGTCACGTAACTATGCTGTGTGTGCATGCGAGTATCGAATAAAATAACGCTTGTTAATTAAATTTCGACTTTATGATAAGAACTTTAAAGTTTTTGTTGAAATGAAATCTGTTTCTGTCATTCGTCTCACAGCAAACATGGCAGACACTGTGAGAACGATTTAAATATTCAAATAAACTGATCTTTAAATGCAATTTTAATAGGTCACTGAGTGCAAATTTAAAGGAGATGGGGATTTGTGAGCCAAATTGTAATAACAATATTTGATAAACGAAATCAATTTAACGAAAACAGAACCATTATGGTTAATATTTTGATCTTTAAAAACTATTATTTAAAGAGCGAAGATTCGCGCAAAAAATAAATAATAAGATTATGACAGTACATATTGTTTCAAAATCCTATTAATTTCGCCAAACTGAGAAAACAGTTTTTTTTTGTGTAGTTGCACTGATTAGGTTGTTTACTTTGTTACGTTGTTGCATTTCGATATTTTTCACCAAATATCTTTTAAAATCATTAACCGGTTATAAACTAACGATCACACTTCCAAAAATCAGCTGTTTAGTAAAATCAGTTCCATAGAGTATAAGGATCCCGCCCTTACCTTTTAAAACAGACGACTGCTCCATTTTAAGCAGTCGTCTGTTTAAAAAGGTAAGATATACAGTACAAGTTTACGCTACTAGAATACAGATATATTTTTATTTCAGAGGACCTTTTTGAAGCCTAGCATACACGACCCTAAGATTACAAAAAGTCTTCGCACTTTAGCCCCCGACTATATCCCCGAGTCACATACAACTTACATCACAAGGAACAAATCCTTAATGAAGTCCCCTACGACCCCAACTATACCCCTAGAGATACCTAGAGCCCTACTGAGCAACAATATCATATTAAAACACCCAGTATATCCATACTAATATTATAATTGCGAAAGTAACTCTTTCTGTCTGTCTCGCTTTCACGCCAAAACTACTGAACCGATATAAATGAAATTTGGCACACAGATAGTCATTTTTTCATTGTAAAGGGGATTTTTTAAAGAAAGATATTGATTAAAAAAAACGTCTGTCAAAGCCACGATAAAATAAGTAGCAAAGTCTTAAAGCCCAGTCCCAGGTGCGATTATCTGTTCACTGGTGAGCATTTTGAAATCCCTACGAACCGCCCTCTCAAGCCAGGCGTTCCCCAAGGCTCCTAACTCTCCCCTTTGAGACTTTCTTTTCTCAACACACGAGCGACATCCCAAGAAATTATGGCTCCAAGCCGCCGCAGATCGCCTTCGTGATTGGTTTCGCAAATTGAGAATAGAGGTTAAACCGTTGATAATATAAAAGTATCCGTCTCCTTTCTTATCATAAGGTCGAAATGACATTAAACAGGACACTTCCTGTTCTTCCGGTTTTGAGTTTAGGAACTTGGTGCCAGGTGGCGGACCCTTGACCTTACCCCTCTTTTAGTATTATTTATCAGACGAAAAAGCTATTCCCATACTTGTAACACCACAGTATATGTCACACTTTTGTCACTTAGGTATTTTTGAACTCATGAACTAAAGTATCATTAAATGTTGCCTAAAGGTGTACGAAATTGTCAGATTTAAATTATGCGTGAATTTTTTAAGAAAGACAAACTTTAACATTCTTGTAAGTCTGATTGACATAAAATGAATTATTTCATTTTAAGTGGTGGTCTCTTAAAATTTTAATATTTGTAGATTGAAATAAAAAAGTCGGATTCGAACCTACGGCTTCCAGGCAACGGAATTTTGTCCATTTATCTACAAACAATCACATTTCAAGATTCACGTAAATCTCTGTAGCGATGCATGTTATACGCTAATAAACTAGATTATTTCGTTGGGAATTAAGATACTTAGATTTAGAGACTATCCGATCTTTTACGTGGAAGTGAAAAATCATTCGGTTGTAATTCAATTTAGTTGTTTTTTGGTCAAGTCTCATAGAATCGTTGGCTAGACTGTAATATCCGAAAACTAAATAAAATATTTTTTACTTTAACATTATTTTTTTAATACATAATGTATCACGTATAGTCACTTCATTTCGTCGTACATAAATATGTGGTCGACAATACGTTTATCGCATTATGTTTAACAAAAAATCCGATTGACATCTACAAAGACAACCATAAGCCAAAGTTTGTTACATGTTCATCTCTGATTTTCAGTACATACAGGGCAGGGTTTTCCTGCAACACGGTAGAATGCTACGTTCGGCATCAGTCACTTATCCATACAGCAAGGAGCCGTACAGAGTGCACGCGCGACGCCTCGCGCCGCCCCACTGCCACGCCACCCCGCCGGACTCCGAAGAGGAGAGGTCATCGCCGAAGAGGAATAGCAAGAACTCCTGCAAGATCCCGCCCAAGAAGCAGAAGAAACAACTCAAGTCGCCAACGAAGAACGCTAAAGACGTGAACGACAACACAAAGCACAAGGAATGCACCGGCTCCCTAAACAGAACGGTCAAAGGCAAGGCGATCGCGAAAAACAAAAGCGCCAAAGACAAGAGAGAGTTGGATTTGAAAGATGTCAAAAGAGACAAGAGGGTGGAGAGATTGGACGCGAAGAACACATTTCCAAAGAGGGAGGAGGCTTCGAGGGTCAGACAAAACAGAATAGACGCGACGGCGAAAGAGGAAACGAGAAGATGGACTAGGGAAGAAGATAAAACTATGCTAGAGGTGCTAAAGGGAGAGGCCAGTTCTGAGCAAGTGTTTGGCCGAATCAGGGAACTGTTGCCGCATCGTTCAGTGACCGAAATCAAGGAGCGATTCTGCCACGTGATGAATTTGTTGCATAAAATGGCGGTCGGTGAAGTAACGTAGTTAAATCAGACTGAATTTAATTAGACATTAAGAGAAATAATATTTATAATTTTATATCAATAAAAGTTATATTTGATTTATTAATGGTTTCCTTCGAATTATCATGCAAACGAAAATTACTTAAGTGTTAACCTTCTTTTTAAACGAATGTTCTTTCCTGTGGCAATGTGGTAACACGCATAAATATTTTTAAGTATGATTTTTCCGTTTTTTAAATGAACTCTCCTATAACCATGAGCGCTGGAATGAGTTCGAAACGTCGGGAATTTGAAAATATAATTAAACTAATAATGAATATTAAGCATAATTAAAGTAAAATAGTTTCATTTAACAATGTATAATATTCGTAATTATTTAACCTGTGCCTTATTCACACGTGCCTTATTCGCTAAATTCAATTAATTAAAAAATGTTTAGATTGAAGACATTTATTTACTGAAAAGATTTACACAAAACCAATTACAGAGAAAATACAAATACGCAGCTAGGGGAATAATTATAAAGAAAATGATGAAATACAAGGTAGTTAAAAAAATACATAAGAATTTATACAAAGTGTGTGGTACATTCTAACTAAGCGGTAATTATCTATATTCGAAATACAAAAGGTATTTACTCAGGTCTCTAACATAGTGGCTTTGAGATTGTTAACTATTTATTATATATATGAAATATACTAAATTAACACATGATTATATGGATACATATAAGAGATCATATGTATAAAAAAAAATATTAATCATGAGACGTCCATTTCGGTTTATCCTCAGGTCTAGGCGAATATTGATCAATTTGGCGATATACTGAGAAGAATTCTGCCTTGATATGATATCGTATATATAGATTTTTTACTATCAGGATTGAGAAAAATTTAAATTTCTGTCTTCAGGGTGAATGACGCCGGTATGTATTAAAATCTCTTTAGAAAAACTTTGTCACTGATTGACATTTTTACATCAAACAAAAGTTCGTCTATAATGACATATTTATAAATATTCCTAACGTTATACTCCGATTAATTAAAATATGTAATGAATAGGCTTAGTGAAAATTACTATCTCAGAAAATGCTATCTCGAAACCAACCAAGTGCCTACACAAAGTGTGATGATAAAAACGATGTCACCAGCCTTGGCCAAGGTATATTTTAAATCTCTGAAACCAAAGCTTAAAGTCCTTGCTGGTCTAGAACCTCCATTAAAAGGGGCGGGCAACGACTGGTATGCCCCCCCAGAAGATTTATTAAAGGGAAGGACGGTCCTTAAGCCACTGAAGAAGGAATTTCTCACGAAGCTAGGATTCAATGGGCTCGAACATTATGGAAAAACAATACTTGAGTGTCATCTCAAAAATCGGGTAGAAGAAACACGCCAAGCTCTTCTTCAAAACGACATATATTGGAAAAATAACATAGAGCTTTCTTGCAAACAACAGTACACAGAACTTTCCAAGAAAGCAGCTGGAAAAAATACCGATAAACTAAAACACGCTTTCCATGAGTTTACTTTGTTATATACTAAGTCTTTAAATAAAATTGAAACGTTGCTTTTAAACGCTGCAATTAAAGAAATTGAAAGAGAGAAAGAAGAAGTTTATTCTAAAATGAAAAACACTTATCAAAAGCTATTAAAACAGCAGGCTACAATGCTGTACGATCGTTACGCGGAAAAACTAAAAAATAAGAAAGAAGAATTAAAAGATCAATTCATCCAAAACGTAGAACAAATGCGAACTGACCTAGGTAATAATATACACGATATAAATCTTGAAAAGCATGTAGCGATCGAGAAACTCCGAAAATTGCTTGAATGTCAAAACTTAGCTTGTCAAATTTATGTAGTAATGAAAGAGAGAGAAGCACGCAACAAGTTGCTGCTCGAAACCGAACTTGAGCACAAGAAAATAGTAAAACTATTAAAAGAAGAAGTGGCTAGAAATGATTTAGAAATTGAAATAGCTAAAGAAAATGAGAGAAGACAAGAAAAATTGAAAAGCGTATGGCAGCGGAAAGTATGTGAAGTTATAAAAAAATTTCAAGAATTTATTGCGTACTCATTAAACTCAGTTCCAGAACTAGCGGACTTCTTATTGAACATAGAAAAATTAATGCTGATGCAGTTTAGTGCAGCCATTGAAAACCCAAGCGCTGATAGCTTATTTGAGCCTGAAAAAGAGGAATTCCATACACCAGTACCTGATCTACGACCATTTTATCTCTTTTGTGACGAAGGCTCCAAACCGCAAATTGATTTAAACATGTGCCCGAAACCATGTTCTTCAAGCTCATCTCAATTACCGGTTATAGTAGTAAACAAAAGATGCATATACGCCGCCTGCGATAATTTAGCAGAATTTGCGGATAAAGTTGAGCAGTTTCTTAATATCCAGCGTGAGAAAGAACAGGATCTAACGGATCATCATGACTACACTTATGACGTGCCGATAAAGTATACTCCTTCACAACAATTGCTCGAGTTAAAAGGCCAGAGTTCTTTGATGCAAATACTGCAAAAAGATAAGCCGAACACATATGAAGAGAAAGTGATAAGTGAAAGTCAAACAGAAAGCGTATTTCAATGTAAATTGCCGCACTGCTTAAGTCAACATACAAAAACCTCTACTCAAGAAATAAGTGATCAGAAATTTGAAAAACGGCTTCTCTCGTCGACTATTTCGATACAAAGCAATGAATTATCTGAGGAGAACCGGCTAGCGCATACGCGTGAACCAAAATGGGAAAGATATTTTAAATTCATGGAGCCTAAATCTTGTAAATGTGCTAAAATTGCAAAGAAAACTCTACAAGAACATTTGCCCCCTTACATGAGAAAAATGTCCGCATTTGACTATCCAGATTTGCCCAATTACGAAAAATGCTCTATGACCACTTTAAAAAAATTGGTAAGGAAGGCAAGAGGTAAGAAAACTCTAACGATAGAACCAAAATTATCACAGTCGAAAACTAAAGACATGGCCACTCAATATTCTGATCAGGAATTCGAATATTTATGTACTTGTTTTGACGATGAACAAGCAATATCTGTACTAAACAAGGTGTTGAAGGATGTGGAAATTCTTGCGAAAACCGACAAAGACCTTTACATAAATTTGTCGCCTTCGCAAAACTATTTGCATCAACCTATAGAATCATTCGTACACGACCGAGCATTATCGTTGAGGAATTTGCTGCAGGACTCACCACAACTTGTGGAACTGTTTAGTAAACAAGAGTGTTAGTTTTTGATATCAATTTCATTTATTGTAAACGTTTATTTATTCCAGTCTACTCAGATGTTTATATCGCAGCGTCATATCTGATTTCAATATTGGTGTTTATTTTATAATTTTCAAAATATTTTACTTTTTTAATAAACTTGTTGTTAATTGTGATCTTTGTTGTTTTATACACTATCAGAACAGGATAGACAGTTGTTTATTGGCAAATTTTTTGTCAAGCTAAACAGTTTCTAAACCAGTTTTAGACTATTAGCATAGATAATGACAAACAGTAATTTCTACAGACTGACATCAACTGGTCAAAAAAACTAATCATCCAAAATATCTGTCAAAAATCACCTGCTGCTAATCTGAAGATTACCTGAAATTTTAATCGAAATCGGGTGATATCCACAGAGAACATACACACACACAGATTTTTATATATTATATAGATTAATCTACCTAACATTACATATTATACGACTTTATTAGCTTTTTAATTACATCGTAATGTTTATAATTTACAGTAATTTGAAGCCAAGAAATAAGATAATTTGTGAAAGGTCTGTTTGATTTCGTCCTTTGTCACGTAAAAATAATATAATGTTGCCATGCCTTATCATGTCTTACCAACTAAAAAAAAGGAAAGCGATGTACACGATATATCCCACATCTGGGCTAAGGCCGCTACAGTACGGAGGGTATCACACCACCCCACTGCAGATTGGCGGATTTCCAAATGTTTATTTTATTATTTCGAAAATATGGAGGGTTTGACCACACCTTTCTAAAATATTTATATAGATATTTGACCGACACGGGATAGAACTCGCGCTGTTCGAGTAATATTGAATTCGACGCCCGGACAATGGCTTTAATCACGGCTCATCATAACAAAAAGTATATCTATTTTGTCCGTGTCATTAAAAAAAACAATGTCGATATTCTAAGTTAACACTGAACTAGAAAGAAAAGACCAGGCGACAGGCTAGGTCATTCCTTTTTGAAGGCTTGCGTACGAAGTTAATGCAAGCCAGCACCGGCAAGAATACGGCTCATCTGCCATACAACCCTGGCCTCGCACCTGGCGACTTCTATTTATTTCCGAAAATTAAGGATAAATTTGGAGGTTCGGTGC
This sequence comes from Iphiclides podalirius, assembly GCA_933534255.1. Classification (NCBI taxonomy): domain Eukaryota; kingdom Metazoa; phylum Arthropoda; class Insecta; order Lepidoptera; family Papilionidae; genus Iphiclides; species Iphiclides podalirius. The sequence continues at coordinate 10,702,332 of OW152826.1, forward strand.
CCGTTTTCTTTACTTTAAGGGATCTAAAAAAGGGACCTAAAAAATTACCACACCTAAAATTTTAATCGTGACATTTTAATAAAAAAATTTAAGGTATCCCTTAAGTTAGGGATAAATGGTCAAACGGGCATGACTTTTAAATCCGAAAGCGAGTGGATGCGTATCACGAAGCCATTGAGAAAGGTCCCTGATGAAATCTAGACTAGACTGCTTTATACAATGATCCTGACGAATGCAAAAATTTTAATTTGTAAATAGTGAGGGCCCATATTTCGAAAAACAATAAATCTATTATGTAAATGTGGTCTTATTTATCAAAACCAAAAAGTTTAGGTACCACTTAAACTAAGGCAACCTTACTATTTAAGATTCATCCAGTCCATAATAACTGCTGACACTGCTTCGTTAAAGGATAGTGTAGCTATGGGTTTTACCATAAATAAATCGAACAACAAAACTGGAAGCATAAGAATGAACGTAATGAGATGATATATCATTGACCATAAAGATATTAAAGCTGCTAAAAGTTTAGCAAACAGTATTCTATGCGGGCAATGTCTCTTGTTGCTTTTCTACAGAATACATTTGGGGTAGTACAGTAAAAATTTATTCCTTCCTCTCCGTCAACAGACTTGCTTTATAACATCACAAAATTCATGTTACTGTGGATTTTTGCGTGGATAAAGTATGTACTAATCAATCAAAAGTGCAACAACAGTGTTAAAGGGGACAATATGAATAAAAAAACACATTAAGATTATAAAAATCTTTTTTATTTAAAAATCACTGCGGTACAATACTACGTCGGCGAACCGACGTAACCTACTTACGATCTGAGACACAGGTAACAATTACTCAAATACGGATGCTTCACGCTCCCAAGTGTTGCCAACACAAACATTTCAATATAACTAAACATAAGCGAAGAATTGGAACAGTAAATTGATTGAATTCAATAAATACATTTACATATATCAATGAATCAGGCGGCGCGTAGTTTGACCGGCGTGCCGAAGTTAATTCTGAAAATCGTATATTTGGCTTTCCGAGACAGATTTGTCATAATACACCATAATTTCGAGGAAATTACAATGCAACCTTTATTCGGTTATAGTAAGCTGTTGAAATATTTGTTGACAAAGGACAATTACGACATTCGAAAGCCCACGACGACGCGATGCACATCACTGAACCGATAATTCTTAAGTAAGTTATAAACCTAGAGCGGCCACCGCTGTCGCCGCATCGCCGCCGCTACCTGAGAGCCAGTCAACAATGCTACATCTAATATTAATATTATTCCAATATTGATATTATTCTAATATTAATATTCTTCTAATATTGCGCTCGTGGCGCGCAGAATCGTTGCGTCGGAGGCGGCGGGCAGTGACGCGACGGTGTGCGGTGCGCTTAACTATAGAGGTCGTCGTCGCCCCCCTCCTCCTGGAAGGTGGGCTGGTCGCCGCCCGAAGTGCCCGTGCCGCCCGCCGCGCCGCCGCTGCTTGGGAACCTGCAAGCGCAGAAACCGACACGCCGGATCAACATGATTCGCGAACACTTCGTCGACTTCATTCAATTATACACCACGCAAACGTAAAAGTTAAGAGGTGTTCTAAACAACGACTAATCTTTACTTTACTAACAAATTTTTATAAAGACATTACTTTATTTCTACTTGTGTATTTTTCATCAATTGCGGGCAAACAAACTTTAAAATGGTGTTTGAATCATTAAATTTGATGATGATTTATGGGAGTTATGGCGTTCCCAATAAAACAACACCAATAAATAAATATATTAAACAAATACAGCGTGTCGTTACCACCGCGACAATAAATGAACACACATATAGCGGATAACTTTTTAAAATTGTATTAAACATTTACATTCTTTAAACATCAATATTTACCGAGTTATTAAATTTTCCAAAACAAACAATTTTAGAACACCCTTACGTATAAAACTGTAACGTAAAGTTCATTTGTAAAGGTCACATAACATATGAATGGGTTGAATGAATTTAAAAGAGAAAAAAACATGTGAAACAATGCGACGCTGTGGCGCGAGTTGTATAGGATGTTACAAATTTTGTTTCTTTTTTACTTAATTAGTTTGAAAAATATTTTTTTTTAATTATGGATTTTGTTTAACGTTAATATTTTTTTATGATTATTGGCAAGTAGCGTTAGACGTGTGTTCATTTATTGTCGCGATGGTAACGACACGCTGTATAATAGAAATATCGCAATACGCACCGGAAGTTGGTGCCGAAGCCGCGGCTCTGCTGCAGCGTCTGCGCGAACATCTCGTACTTGCGGATGTCGTTGTCGGAGACGGAGCGGCGCGCGAACTTCATCGCCTCCTCGAAGTGGGCGCGGCTGATCTCGGGCACCGGGTCCTCCTCGTCCATCTGCGCACACGACGTCGGACGGATGAGAGAATTGCCCATAGTGGTGGTACTGTTGCATAATGGGCAGGCTCTTGCGGGCAATTACCACGGCCTAACAAAAGCGTAGCGTAAAGTGGAAGCGTCGTCTGGTGAAGTAGCCCATTTTTTAAAGCATCTACAACTCCTGATCTAACGCTTATGTGGATCGCACTCGCGATTGACAATTTCCCATATTAAAAATAATCATTGACAGATTATATAGACAGATTACTTGTTTTATATCTTTCTCAAAGATAAAGCAACAATATTTAGGCTCCAAAATAAAAAACATAAGAACTACTTTGTTGTCGGCTCATCACCATTGAAGACTTTTTATCCTGGGAATGAAATCATAAATTGTAATTCTCGCAAAGGATCGTAAAATTTGTCAGAAGCTAGCTTTACTTTTAACTTCACAGTAAAGGAAAAATCACTGTCCTTACTAATATTATAAAGGCGAAAGTTTGTAAGTATGGATGGATGTTTGTTACTCTTTCACGCAAATACTACCGAATGGATTTTAATGAAACTTTACAATAATATAGCTTATACATCAGAAGTTACATCAGTACTTATACATCAGTCTTTCTGTCTGAATGTTACGCCTTCAGCCTATTCTACGTAGAGTCGCGGACAGCAGCTAGTATAAAAAATTTAAATTCATATCGAGCCCTTATAAAGCGCGACCTACTAGTGCCGTCTTCATTACACATGACGAGAACACTCACGTCCATGACGGCGGCCGGTGTCTGCTGCTGACGCGTCCGCTCTCGCTGGATCTCCGCCTCGATGGCCTGCCTGATGGCCAGTTTGCAGGCGCGCTGGCACACCTCAGTCAGATCGGCACCGCTGAACCCTTGGGTAACCTGCAACGAGATGTTACATTCAAGATCTTGTATCTTATATTAACTGATGTTTGTGCTTTCAGTCCCGAGACTATTAAAGCTTCATCTGACGCAGAACCGGTGGGCTAGCCAGAACCCACGGGTTTGGGCCCTCCGCTGTGGGTAGGGCCACGCATGTGCTCATGCGTGCATTTAACTATGGCGTGTCATCTAAGGGCCATCGAGGTCGCGGTCGGACCGAAACCCCGATGGCCGTCGACTGTGCAATTAGCTAATCGGTGGCTGGGGGCGGTGAGAACCGCCCCGGAACGCGGGTGTACCTTGTGTACGCGTTGTGTTGGTCTCGCCGTGCTCGGAGGCGAGGGCGAACTAGTGTGTTTGTTGTTGCACTAACTGGCTGTAGTGTTATCCGGCGGGACCCCCGGCGGTGGGTCCGGCACATTCAAGACAAATAATAAAAGGGAATGTGAAACGTCACTTGATTGTAATGTTTCCTTTACTCGCTATTGTTACCGCCTAAAGGTGTCCTTTCGAATGCTAATCGAGTTAAAAGGCAATAATAAATGCAATGCAATAACAACATAGTCGAGATTTTTTCGCGGTGAGCATATCGACCGCTTAGTAGTTATAGCGTTTGAGCGAGTTACCCGGAAGGCAAGTTTTTTCGATAATTTATCTTACACATTTTAAGTTGACTAGTAAACACTCGAGAATTCGGGGAGAGTTGGCCAGCGGTACCTTGGCGATGTAGGAGAGGTCGACGTCCTTGGCGATGGGCGACTTGCGCAGGTTGGAGCGAAGAATGGCCTCGCGCGATTTCTCGTCGGGCAGCGGAATGTAGATGAGCTGGTCCAAACGGCCGGGCCGGAGGATGGCCGGGTCGATGATGTCCGGACGGTTGGTCGCACCTGCAAGGGACATTGTGATTCTGTTACACAAAAGAATGCTGATAAGCATTTAACTCCGTGGCGTAGTTGCCAAGGTATTGGCTTCGGCGTCGGGGGTCGTGGATTCGATTCCCACACGAAACAACTATTTGTGTGACCTACAGATGATTGTTTCGCATCTGTGTGTCTGTCCGCGTCAAATTTATGTTTGTAAATCATCCTTACAGCACACGATTATGTTATCCTAAAGTAAGGCCAATGTAAAAAAGTATCACGATATTTAAAGCGTCATGTATGTGACAACCCTTCAAGGAGTTCTTTTGCTTAAAGGCCGCTGTTATGCTACTAATAACATGTGTTTAATACTATGGTTATTAAAGACGAGAGGAGTACAACTGCAGAATAAACATTTTCAAGGAACATCATCATAAATATAAGTGTAAGTATGTAAAAGTAGCATGACCACAAAGTACATTTTAGCGTTCGTAGATGGTCGTAAATAGATACAAGTTTGTCGCAACATGGAATAAATATATAAAAATGACACTTACCAATGATGAAGACGTTCTTCTTGGCGCCCATGCCGTCCATCTCGGTGAGGATCTGGTTGATGACCCTGTCAGCCGCGCCGCCGGCGTCAGACACGGAGCCACCGCGCGACTTGGCGATGGAGTCCAGCTCGTCGAAGAACAGCACGCACGGCGAGGCCGAACGAGCCTGGTGGGCGAATAGTACATTATAAAACCTCGCAACTTCACTATACGGTTATAGATACCTAGTAATTAAGGAAAGTCAAAGCATTGTCAAATAAAATTTATGTATTTAAATTATTTATGATTACATAATAAGCATTTATCACGAAATTTAAATCATTGAATTGTTACAACTGATACATTTTGGTATAATCAATATTATTAAAAACATACATTAAATGTATGTTTTTAATAATTCAAATTTTTTGAATAATTTTTTGGTTTCACAAAGTACATGAAAATAGGAGCTAATTTCTTGAATGCACCAATGTTGGCTATAATGCCCTACAACCATTTCGTGTTTTAAAACATTCATTATTAATAGACATAACATTTGGCAAATAAGTTACTAGTTTATTTTCAAATATCTTACTAGTTTGCTTATTACAGTAAACATACCAGTCTTACTATGTCATACAAGATATTGGCTAAATGCACAGTTTGATGTACATAGGTCTTGCAACTCAGCAGAATTTCTATAGCAGGTATTTTAAATCCTACAACATGTAATGTACTCCATGTTGATTTCTTTGACATTTTCAAAATGAAAGATTATATTGAACTGAGAATATGTGGATTTAAGTTACGTGACTCTGTCCATATTTGTTGCACTGGGTATCTCTGGATGGTAGTAACACAAGGGACTTGGAGCATTAAGAATACACGTCGAAATGCAGAGTTACAAGACTTGTATTCAAAACTGTGGTGTAAAGTTAAAAAGGAAACCAGATATTTTTTTTTAAATAATTCTTGTTACTTTATTTACTTTATTCGTAATATGTCTTATATTATGAATATTTAATTGTTACAGACAATCAATGAATAGTTTCACCTCATACACACAGATCACACTTTAATTTTCAAAAGAAAAATATAACAATACCTTGTCGAATATGTCGCGCACATTAGCTTCAGATTCACCAAACCACATGGTAAGCAGCTCTGGTCCCTTCACTGAGATGAAGTTGGCCTGGCACTCATTGGCAATAGCTTTGGCCAGTAAAGTTTTACCTGATGAAAACAATAAAGGATTTTGTATTGGATAAATAAAATAATTTGAATTGTCATTTTGACTGTAGTTTGTTGCTGATAAGATTGTTAATTCATAAAAGCTTCAAACAAATTTTGATTGAAATTATTTCAACTTTAACATTTGTTCTGACAGATGCTAAGAGCCCTCCCTCAGTTTTGAGACAAGATCAAATATTTTTAACATGGTGCAGCAGCTACTGCTGTTGCTCTGATGGGCAAGCCAAATAGGGCAATGTCAATTCTTATGACTGAAGTAAATGATTACTATTTTTACATTTTCATTTCATCTGGTCAGTGAGGTAACCAGCGTCCAACCTCTAGAAGCAACATGGGTGTTGTAAACGTCAATGGGGGCTACTAATAACTGCTTTTTAGAAGTTTTGACAACGCAATAACAACGCCATGGTTGTTGTAGACGTCAATGGGGGCTACTAATAATTGCATTTTAGAAGTTTAGACAACGCAACAATAACGCCATGGTTGTTGTAGACGTCAATGAGGGCTAATAATAACTGCTTTTTAGTAGTTTAGACACCGCAACAGCAATGCCATGGGTGTTGTAGAAGACGTCAATTGGGGCTACTAATAACTGCTTCTTGTCATTGTAGAGCATTGGCAGTGTTAATATCGTTCTGAAAATTCTCCGCGAATATTGATCGTCTCGTGTACTTACCGCAACCAGGCGGGCCGTAGAAGAGCACGCCGCGGGACGGCTGCATACCGAACTTGAGGAATTTGTCCGGGTGCTCGACCGGGTACTGCACCAGCTCCTGCAGCTCGCGCTTGACGCTCTGCAGCCCCCCGATGTCGGACCACGTCACGTTCGGCACTTCGACCACAGTCTCGCGGAGCGCCGACGGCGAGGACTTTGTCATCGCGTACTGAACACGAACAGATGGCGATATGAGTAATAATGAATTGTTATATATGTTTTTTTTTATATATAGTCGTATTGACGAAATCCCCAAGACGTCATTTTTTTTTTCTTCAAATCAAAATTTAGAATATTGACGCGGGTTATGCCTTACTATTTCTTTCATGAAATAAATCCCATCACACACAAAAGGGCATTCATTCAGATATTTACTCAATCAAACATTTAATAACCCCCTAATTTAATTTTAATTCAATTAACAATCCAATACATTAAATCATCCATTTACATATGCATACAAGTACAGTGTTGACATTCCAAGGATAGGATCACAATTTAATGACACATCGTGGTCAAAATTAAATTATACTACTAATGTGGTTCACATTGCCAGAGGACTTCCACTACATACATATTAACTTTAAACCATTGCAAGTAGGAAATCAGAGTCAATAAATGATGATAATGAAATACTAGGTTCAATTACAATAAACTATACACAATTTCAAGTTACTTACACGGAAGTTGTCCATGGAGACGGCGAGCGAGTTGAGCACCTCGGCGTCGATCTGGTCATCCTCGAGATCGATGAGGTCCATCTTCTCGCGGATTTGCTGGAGGGCCGCCTCCGAACAGAGCGAAGCCAAATCCGCACCAACGTGGCCGTGAGACTCCGCAGCAATCTTAATAAAGGAGAGACATATGAGACACTATTGACGGCATCATGTGCAACCTTCCTTACAAAGTAAGAGATACATTGTAATGTAAGTGTTTTTTGATTAACAAATAAACTCTGGCATTAAAAGGCTAATGTTTCTGTTTAGTTTTCAGTGGTAAGTATAGTGACCGGAAAACATCTCAAAAATGCACTCATCTGTGCAGATATCGATGTTTAGGTCTATGGGACGCCCTGAAGGCGTACGGGGGGAAATTTTAGCCGCGCGAGCCAACGTTATTTTACGCACGTGTGTAGACATGAGCAAACTATTCCTTGCTCCACATATATTGGCTCAAGTTATTTGCTGATCACTGTAACTGCTAATGCGCATTATAAAATGTAATAAGCGAGAAGGTTTCCGGTACAAAATATATCGTTCCTCTCTTTTTCTCTGACACCATATTGAAATAAAATACCATATGTCAGTCACACCCACATGTTCAAATCTGTTAAAATATTTACAGGATGAAGTGTTCCAACATTATTTTCTTTCAGCAGTTGATAAAGAAAAAAATCCATAAGAATTTCAGGCTGTTAGTGGTAAATTGAAGGGAGAATTTCAGCCTGTTAGTGGTAAATGAAATAATTAAGGTACCACCAGTGCCTGGCCCTAAGCGACACAGGGTAATATAGTATATGAAGGGGGCCATCACACCTGTTCCAGGTCCACGTCGTCTCCGAGCTTCATGTTCTTGGTGTGGATGCGCAGGATCTCGAGGCGGCCGGTGGCGTCCGGGATGCCGATGTCGATCTCGCGGTCGAAACGGCCGAAGCGACGCAGCGCCGGGTCGATCGAGTTGGGCCGGTTGGTGGCCGCCATTACGATCACGTGCGACGACTTCTTCATGCCTGCCAAATGGGGGAAGGTATTCGTATTTATCGTTAAATAAAAACATCTGATTATGTCAGTTATTAAATCCGTTATTGAGTTTGTCCAAAGTTCATTAATGTAAATTGTGTACCATCATCATCGTCATTTCATCAGGTTCTATTTGCATCTGTACATATACGAAGTCACAGTTGGCAGGTATATCGAGCAGAACTGTTTTGGGTCAAATAATATGGAGAATTATATAGTGGTACTAAAAATTTATCAATATAAACTACAATAGTAGTGATAATAGATGATTATCACTTAGAAAGAGACCTCAGCAGAGATCAATGAAACTCCCACAGATAAATGTCTCGGTTCTGGGAGTTTGCTTGATAAACGTGATTAAGTCATGACTTCTTTTTTTTATTTTTATACCAAAAGTTGCCAAACGCGCAGACGGGTCACCTGATTTTAAGTGAATACCGCCGCCCATGGACATCTGCTACACCCGAGGGTTACAGATGCGTTGACAACCTTTTGAAAACCTTTTTTGGGCTCCGGCTACCTCACTCACCAGACGAAACGCGAAAGTATTTGTCATGCTTCCACTTTACGCTGGTCTTCTGTGAGATCGTGGTACTTACCCGGACGGGCCTGCCCATTCGTGCAACAGCCGAAGCTGCTGCGTGGCCCTACCACCGTAGAAACAACTTACCGTCCATGAGTGTTAAAAGCTGCGAGACGATACGACGCTCCACTTCGCCGTGGGTCTTCTCACGCTTGGGAGCGATGGCGTCCAGCTCGTCGATGAAGATGATAGCCGGCGAGTTCTTATCGGCCTCCTCGAACGCCTTGCGCAAGTTGGACTCTGACTCACCCGCCAACTTGGACATGATCTCCGGACCGTTGATCAGGAAGAAGAATGCCCCTACGAAAATATTATACTGTTAGCGCATACTAGTGTCACCATCTTTCATGACATCAGGTCAAGGTGAAGGTTGTAAAATACATATTATTTTATACTCTTTTGCATGGTTGCAACAAGTTTGTAACAATTGTATTTTTGCAATATTGTGTATATATTGTGTATATTATTTTTTTGAAAAAAAAAAAAGCGACATGATAACTACCATTCAAAGAAACCTTACCATGACTAAATGATATACCAATAAATTTTATTATTTTAAGATAAAAAAATGTATAAAATGTAACATTATATAAATTACGTGAAATGTAATAACTATGGAGATGAGTAAACAAATAGATATAGTGAATACATACATACATATGTAATGTTTGAGAATATTTTCTCATTTTATGTGTAAAAAAGAGTGTAACTGCTGCATTTAAAACATAACTGGCATTGAATACTTGCGAAATTACAGTCTTACATTATTATGACATGAATATAATTCATTAACTATGTAAGTCTGAAATTTTCACGTTACTAACGTTAGGTCACTAATTGACGTCTATGAGTGAAGCCATACCCAAAGTATACATATTGCAAATACGAAATAAAATAATAAATTGGTATGATAGCAATCAGATTACTTTTCAATACAATAAACTTACCAGTTTCGTTAGCAACAGCACGAGCGATCAGGGTCTTTCCTGTGCCGGGTGGGCCGTACATAAGGATGCCACGCGGTGGTTTCACACCGATGGCCTTGAACAGCGACGGATGACGGAGCGGCAACTCCACCATCTCCTTAATCTGGGCCAATTGCTTGCGACAGCCGCCGATGTCGTCGTATCCAACAGCATTAAGAGCTTCCTCTTCCTCCTATGAGTTGTTCAACATTAATTTATCTTATAAAACTGCCTTCAAGATGTCTTTAACATGGAAGTTTTAAAGTTTTAAGTCACACAGTTCTGTTTATATAATTGCCTAAGTTTTGTACATCATGTTGTTTTCATGTTTATTCAAACACACATTCACAAACATAGTATAAAAAATAAAGAGTGATAAATTACTTAGAATCCTGGTCGTGAGAGTGGACGTCATGTTGTCGTTCTTTCATTGTAATGTAAACTTTCCGCGAAATTTAAGATTTTTTTAATACTAAATATACTGAGTATCATAGTTACGATGCCAACACGCCTTTAAACTGTTTATAATTGTAACGAGATTCGTATAATTTACAAAAAAAAAACACATACTTTATGTAAAATTTAATGGTTATAAGTATGAGGTAGCTAGGGCCACACAGGAACTTCTGCTGTTTCACGGATGGGTAGGCTCGTCCAAAGTAAAACAGGCTCACAGAAGACCAACGTGAAGTGGAAGTGTTTTTCTTTTGCATTTTGTCTGGTAAGTTAGAAAACTACGGCCCATTTTTTTGGAAAGTTGGCAACACATCTGCACCTTTACAGATACCGTCCATGGACGGTAGTAGTCAGATAACATCAGTTTAATCGCTTGCTCATTTACCACCTACCCATACAAAAGAAAAGGAGATACGCACCTCCCTCTTGATCGGCTCCCCGTCGCAATGGATGACGGTGTCCGGCGCGACGATGCAGTACGGCGATGGGTCCGTTTCGACGACTTTGAACTCGACCGCTCGCATGCCACCGCGCACCATGAACGTATCGTCCCGATGGATGGGCCGGTAGGCCTCCATGAAGTAGGGTTTCAGGTAAACTTCGAACAGGTTACTAATGCAAAACAAAGATGTATTAGAATAATTCGTAAACTAAATATTAAACAACAATTCTGCAGGTAAAAACAATATATTTGTTTAAATTTTACTTACCCAGTCAAGCCTTCAACGGAGTCATCAATTGGCAGGATGTGTACTCTCTTGCCATATTTAACAGACGGACATGGGGCGATTGACACAACGTCAGATAACCTTACACGCAGATTGTTACGAACAACGCGATTCATGCGGATTTTCTCATCAGGACAGTTATCGTCTGAGAGAACAATGCATACGGTTTCCTTCCTGCGTTTTCCCTTGAGGAGAACGGTATCACCACGAAACAGTTGCAGTTGCTCCATCTTGGTCTGTATAACAAAATAGTAACAAGTTCTAGGTGTATATGTGTATATATAATTGTTTAAATATACAGACATTCATCAACTCACGAGATACTTAAAAATCTACTCAAATACATAATTTTTGTTGTTACTTATAAAATACATAAACTTCTCTCACTGAGTATCAGTGGCTGACAGAGTGACTCATCAGAGTATAATCTAAAATTATTAATAAATATTTGGCTGTAAAATAAAAATAATGTTCCACATAAAAAGTGTTAAAAGAAGTATACATTATATATTTTCATTGATATCTTATAATTTTTTATTTATACTTATGAATACATAAACACTAAATTGAGCAATATATAATAACAGATCTTTTATTAGTGTGAAAAGTTGTTATTGCCACAACTGAAGTGATGGTAAAAGAAAATCTATCTCAAAATGACAATTTTACTTCATAACATTCTTATAACCAATGTGTGAGACTATAAGCACCAACTAAGTTTTGATCTAACACAAAACCACCTTCAATATCATATTTTTGTGTAATGTTAAATAAATTAAATAACCTAATAACTAAACTAGTTGACCCATGTATAATTAATAATGTCACCAATTATTATTGAGTATAACTTCAGCACTCTATTCAGTATACTTAAACTGATCACTTTTTTTCTAACTCTAAATGGGACATTGATTTACAATGAAAATAAACAAAAAATTTTACAATTTTTTATTAAAACAACATTGGTATATTTTTATACTTCTCAGAGGAACAAATTTGTTTTAATAAAGAAGGTGACGATTTTAAATAAGAATAAAATTTGGCACATTTCTTTTATGTTGACCTTTGTTATCAGCATTGCCTTCAGAACTGGAGCTGTTCAATGTTACTAGTACCACTATGGGAAACACTAAACTGTGCGACATTTTTCGCATCTGACATCCGAAGGAGTCTTAATTTGCTTAACAAATGGGTATTTTGTTTGTAGGTTGACATTAAATGAACACTTTCGTTTCGGCATAACTATAGGAAAAATTTTAAAACAACAAAGCTTCAAATTATCTACAAAAATATTTAATGAACATTACACAAAAACATAAAGAAGTTAGAATACATGCGCGTGGCTCGCCTATTGAAAGAAAGAAAAGCCCCCTTCCCTCTCCTCCACACCGCGTCACTAGGTAACCGAGAGCATGTGCATGCGGGGAATAATGGGAATAACCGATCGCGGTCCCGCCCTGCTCATGATCATGTCTGACGAGCGTGGTTTTAAAATTTCGCGCGGTTTCGCAAAACGGGACAATTTTGCGTCCCGAAGATTTGTTCGGGGACAAAGGGACAGCTATCTGAGAAAAGGGACAGTCCCGTTCAAAACGGGACATATGGTCAGTTTAAGTATACTAAAACAAACTGAGTTCAAATCGCAGTATTGGCCCATGAAATTGCTATTAATGAAAGAAAAAATTATGAGGAATCCTATATACCTATTCTCTGGAAATAATAATAAAAAAATGTTTCAAATATACGTGAAACCTACCAATCCATTTTCAGGTTACACAGTGGATCCCTAATACATGTAAAGACTGTCTCTGTACATAAATAATTGACAGCATTTAGGTGAGGTACCTTTTTTCCTCTCCTTCCAGTATTTATAGGACAAAAAGTATGAATACTTATAATTAATACAGGTCTTCTGTGTAGCTGTAGTATTTCCCAGTTCAAGTTAATATATTCATGTAATAAAGGAAGTTGTAGCTTAACTCAACACCTACAGTAAAATAATAAATCATCTTGACCACATTAACATTGGTCACTTTTACAGTGTTATTACCACAATTTGAGTTGCTAAGTCCAATTAAAATTTTTCAAAGTTAAATATGAACATAAAGTTATTATATTTTAATAAAGTACAAAGCAACTAGTAAAAATATCTTACAAAAAATGGTTTTAAGAAATGAACCATGACACTGGTAAGTGTTAAATTATGTACATTTAGAGATACCAATTAGACAAAGAAGATCTGACCTGTGAAAGTGCTACAACAGAATTGTCATCGCTGACGGCCTCTTCCACGATGAGACGGTTGGGCCTGTCCTTGCGGCGGAGAATCGCGGTGGATAAATCATCGGGGCTACGAAAAACAATTAATTTTCAACATAACTACAAAGTGATATATGTAGAAGCCACTTTCAATAGATCCAACAGTATGAAGAAATTAAATATTATAGACATTATCTTTTAATGCAATGCATTTTCCCATAAATTCACACGCAAAAATCTTCCGATTCCATTGTAATGTTAGACATGATGACAAGCCAAATTTCGAAGATTGGCTTACAGCACTTAAGTGATCGGATTAAACACAAAGATATTTTCATTTCGAATTAATAATTAAAAAGATTAAAAGCTTACCTTTTATTGTCTGACATTTTTATAACAATTTAAATGTAAAATATTAAAATTACAAATTCAAAACGCCGAATGAATAGCCTCTTTTCCACTTCAAGAGTGCGTGACGTTGCCGTATTTCATTTGTTCCTATCGATGACAATGGTGTTGCTAATATATTAAACATTGTCTATGTACTCATTTCCCATGATTCATTCAAATTAGTTTACTATAAACTAAAATAATAATTTAATAGCTTTTATTTAGGGTAAAAGTATTTAGAATAAATTAAAACGACGTACTCAAAGTGCTATAGTTTTTTTTATGAATTAGTTACTACTTTTTTTTACCGTAAATGCTCTTAGTACGACGACAAGAATTAGTTTTCTACCATATGCATTTTTTTAGTCAAGGTAGAAGCAGCTCAGCTTTAAAAAGTCAATCAAAAAACTCTGAATGAGTGATAAAAGTGAGTTTATTAGTCCTTAGACAGAGGATTAGCAAGCTGAAGTGGCGATGGGCCGGCCTTATAGCTCGTAGAACCGATAACCGTTGGGGAAGAAAGGTTCTCGAGTGGCAGCCCCGTACTGGCCATCGCAGTGTAGGACGACCCCCCATTAGATGGAGTGACGACCTGTGCAAATGTGCAGGAAGTCGATGGATGCAGGTGGGTCAGGATTGTACTTCATGGCAGTCTATGGGGGAGGCCTATGTTCAGCAGTGGACTCAAACAGGCTGAAAAAATGATGATATATGTTTGTCAATTATTTTCATTTCAGACAATGCAGACAGACTCGCACAAGTAATTTGATCCAAACATTGCCGTCAACTAGAGAGCAGATAGAGAAGACCAGAATTTAGTTTCAGATGCCATGTCAATGACTTGCTATTTCGATAGCAATCTCAATGTTTTTACATGAAAAAGAAGAACTCATAAAAGATGCGGTGTTTTCAAATTTACTGAAATCATGAATTCTTTTCAGTTGATCTATCAAAAATTGTAATTTACTTTTGAATGCGTTTATTGCGCCAATCATCTCAATAACATTTTTTCCTTTACCTTGAAGCTCCAAGTTAACGGTGTTTAAATGAATTGTGATGTCTGTCAAAAATGCTAAATGAGACAACCATTTTCCATTTCCAGCATTTAAGTGTCATCCTTACCCTCTCCCTCTTTCGCCCAAAAAAATCTTGAAATCTTTCTAGGAATTTTTCGCGCAAATAATTCATCTGACGTCCGGTGAAGAACTTAATCACTATGTTTAACAGATTCACTGTCTTCTTACTGCAATTTGAAGAGCCATCGTGTCAAGTTATGGGCGCTTGTACCTCGATTATGGGTGACTAAGCTCGAGAACCTCAGCTCGGGCCGTTACGCTATTATTATTATCATCGGTTTGAGAGGCTGCCAAGCTCTTAGGTCGCTTTGCGGACACTCCATGGAGTAACTAGGCTCATGGGTTTTCAACCAACAAGCTTTTTTGATTTTTCAGCATAGAACTTTATAGTTTGCATATTCATCTAGAAATTCTGGTTTTAAATAATAAACACTTAAAAATTATAGTTTTATTTAACAAGAAAAAAAACAATTATTTTTTGTAATCTGAATATTTTTTGTATTCTTTAACCGCCCTTTTTAATTTCTTTCTTAAATCTCTTTGGTCTTTTGAACTAATTTTCTGAACACTTCCTATTATGACATCATTTAAAATTTTTCGTGTTTCGTCCTCAATAAACAGTTTGTCCTCATTGGCATAATCGCGTAAGTCATGTATATAATCTTTGAATCGAATATGTTCCCCTAACGTAAAGAGTTCATTCATAGCTGTAAGAAAATCGCTTCTATATGGTAGCTCTTTATCAAGTTCGCTGTTATAAGATTGTATTTCATCTTTTATTTCACTCCCATACTTTTTAGATAATTTCCTTACATGCTTATACAGTTTCCTTGTATAATCATAATCCATTTCCATTAAGCATGAACTTAGCACTTTACAATATTCAACCAATTTTCTTTTCGGAAAAAATGTAGATAATACGTCCAAGAAGCTTCTTAAGAACGCAACAAAGATTCCATCAGCCTTTGCGTTTTTATTATTCAAACCTATGATATCTGTTTTATCTGCTGTTCGAATACTAAAGACCATATTTATAACACTTACAAAAACTGACACGCAAATATATTTTGTTATAACTTTCATTTTTAAATTAATGTTGAGATACTTTGAGGTATGCCAACTCAGTATGGTTACTGTGATTGCAAAATTAATCAACTTTTTTCCAAGTATTCTATCAAAGCTAATTGAAAATTAAAATTAATGTCTTGCTTAATTGACTCCGACTGGCGATAAAATGCGTGTACAAGTATTCGTTGAAATACATATTTCGTTTTACGACGAATACGATGTATTTTGTTGTCGGCATATCTCTTTAAATCATAAAGGTAGTCGTCCATGTCGTTACACTGTTTTATACTATATACAGAGTTCATTAATGTAAAAAATTCTTCCATTTTTGGATTATGCTTTGAGAGAATCATTCGAAATCTTTGCACTTTCTGCTTTAAACTTTTACCGTTCAGAGCAGATAGTTTGTCCAATTTTTTTGCAAACCTTCGAACTGATTTCCTTAAAATTAAACCAGATCCTAGTTTTCTTAAACTACTGCTTAGTATATCAAAATAATTGGGAATTCTTGATGATGAGAAATCATTAACTATGATTTGACATATGCCTATTATGAAATCATAAAAAGGACCTTTTTTCTTATCAACATTGTCATTCACGGATGTTCGATGTGTACTCGTTTCAAATATTGGAGGCGTATTTATAAATATTTCTTTAGAGCGCTCGTCATAATTCTCTTCGATTAATTTTTCCGTTGGCATAAAATAGTCGTAGTTATTAAGATAAGATTGATTTGTGAAATAATTGTATTGGTTTTCTGTCGTTTTATTAATATTTATAAGATTTCCTCTTTTGAATTGCCTCGTTATTTGAACCGCAAGCATATGTCTTCCATTTCCACTTTTACCGTCATTTTCCACAGGTTTTGAGATAGGGCATTTTGCACAGCAAATTAAATCAACGTTCAGAAAACAAACCAACATAACTAATATGAAGATTGCATACACGAATTTTTGAGTAGACATTAAATTTAAAAAGATTCAATGTTCATTTTACACTTTATATTTTTATTTCCGCACAATGCTACCGTAGATTTCGTTATCTGAAACAATCAAGAATGTTTATTAATTTTTATTGGTCTTGTACAGTTGTTTGAAGATTTAACTACCTTTCTTTCAGTTTCACTTTACCTGCCATACTATTAAATTAGCCAATGCAGCGTACACTGGTTCGTTAGAAACATAAATCACAATCCCAAATATCATCGAGTCCAATGTGGCTAATGTCCATTCATTGCTCCACCTAAAATGAAATTTTTTTAATCATAATTAACTGTCAAAAATCTCATTCTAAGTAAAAATTACATAAAATAGAAAAAAAAAACAAATAATACCAAAACTCTGGATTTATGCTAACTTATCTGTAATATTGGTATACAGTGAAAATTTAGCACATTTTTTTAAGCCGTTGAAAATACACTTTTATTTAACAATTGGCGAAGTAAAGTAAATTTTAGTCGGCGCACCACGTTACTGTAAAACAAGAAGGCTTCGAGCTGTCTGCGTCGTAGAGAAGAATGCTGGTGTTGCCACCTTCTCGAACTAAAGTTTCGATGTCTAAAAGTTTTTCCAAAACTGTTCGCTCACTTGCCACCCAGCTTAGTCCATCTAGTGCCTGTGCCATAAATTCATATTTTAAAATTTTTTAAAAATTGCCTGAAAAAAAGTCTAAAAACTTTAATTATAAATAAAATTAGCGAAATCGGTTCAGCTGTTTTCGAGATTTGCGCTTAGCAACACATTCAGCGATTCAGTTTTATGAGAGATATTAGTGAATAGTATCTGTTGAAATGTTAATTGACAATATCGACCCTTACTATGCTGAGTAAACAAGGATGTCTTGGATGACCCTATTGTATGTTAAACCACTGAAATTAACCAGTAGGTTTTTTTGGTGCAGAGTTCAGAAAGTATTGTTCCAAGTTGTTGATAGTCATTTAGATAATAGAATAGAGTGGTATGCCATACAAGATGATGTAGATATTTTGGGTACATACCTAATATAATATATATAAATACTTTAACACTGGAAAGTCCTGAACATGTACAACGTATTACCATATTACGACTACAGTTCTCTGAATCCGTAGTACTCCGGTTTCTATTTTAGAGCCCTGTCGCACTATTCGTGATAATAAGTGAATTGTCACGTCAGATTTAATTTTCCTTGGGAGTGATATAGTTAAGTAATTATATAGTAACAACTAACAGTAAATAGGAAGGCGTTCGGTGAATAGGAATCTCTTTATATAGACTAAGAATTTATGCGATTTGCTGTAGGGATGTTTTGATTGTGGTGATCCCCACAAAATGAAATTTTTGAAAGGAATTTCAGTCTTTAAATTTTTTTTGACTGGTCGAGGGGGCCGATTTCATCCAGCCAGCGTTCTTGTTACCATGCCGTGTGGGCTAGGTTTGTAAGATTATTTTATTGCTAGTCAGTTATTAATTGTAAACACTTAATGAAGTCGCGTTCAAATACTCAACTCTTTCAAAGAAGGCCGCTAAAAATCTCGATATTAAATCTTCCTTTGAGATGCTTTTTTCTAAAGTATCTGGAAAAAGACATACTTCATTTAGGTGAAGACCCTCAGCTTGTATAACTGTAAGACAGTATGTACGTACGCTGTCCAGCTGCCATCAATTTCTTAATGATAGACCTAAAAATAGTAATTGTTTAAAAATTAAAAAAAATCGTAATGTAATTATTTTGTCAATCTAATAGCTTACCTAAATTGAGTGGAGCATGCCACACGACAAGTAGACAGGGGACCCGACAAGTATCTAGATTGTGAAGCATCGTCATTTCTACGGTAACAAAGAAGATTATTAAGGCGAGAAGCTTAGGAAGTGTTGCTGGCATAAACATGAGTATATAAATTTGTATATAGTTTATTCACAGGAATAGATTGCGGAATAACACTGTGGGCGAGGTAGGTCGCTGGTGTCGTCAAGTGGCAAATCAGAAAGCAGAAATTCGGTGAGCGCGTATACATCCGCGAGGAGAGTGACATATGAGCGTCCCCGTATGATGTCTAAGTGCAACTGACTAGGCTCGCGTCAACGGTCAAATTCAACGGCTGTGCAACAAAGTACAGCTACCTTCCACTTATTTTTAAAATATAATAAACCCTAAGCGCGCGAAATACAAATCACCGTCCTCGTATGTATACGCCATTTTATTAATTTAAATTCAAGAACAAATACATAAAGGTGACAAAAGGTAAGTAGTTAACTTAAAGGTAAGTAATTATATATGACAATAGTAATTTTGATGCTAAATAAAATCAAATGTTTACACAAACTAATTATAATTATTTTATATTCCAGGTGAAGCAGCGTGGCCGTCATCAACATCCTCCCCCCCAGTGTCGGTTTGTCGACACGAATCAATAACGCGGAGTAAGGCCACGTGTGCAGCTGATCGCTTTATCACTCCTGACCTAGTTCTAACATCTACTACTCTAACCCTGCCGTCCGAGCCTGGGTAAACCCTTTCAACAATACCTATTGGCCAGCAATTACGAAACAATGACGGATCTACCACAACAACGAGATCTCCTACCTTAATTTGTTGACCTTCCCTATTCCATTTTCGGCGAGGAATGAGCTCGGGCAAGAATTCTCTGACCCATCTGCTCCAAAATAAATCCGTTAGCCGTTGAGCTATGCGCCATTGACGTCTGAGGTATAAGTCACCATCATCGAAAACTCCAGGTCGAGGTAAATTCGATGACGATCCTAACAAAAAATGATTCGGAGTTAACGCTTCTTGACTCCGAGGGTCCACCGAAACATGTGTGAGGGGGCGGCTATTAATTATGTTCTCCACTTCAGTAAGGAGTGTGGCTAAAACTTCCTCTTGTGGGGATCTTTCTTTAAGTATTACTTTCAGAGTTGCTTTCACACTTCTGATAAGGCGCTCCCATGCTCCACCCATATGAGGGCTTGCTGGAGGTATAAATTGCCAAGTTACTCCTCTGTTCAACGCCTCAGCAATAACCAGCTGCTGATCGATCTCATCAAAAGATTTTTGGAGCTCAGAATCCGCTCCACGCATGTTGGTTCCATTATCTGACAAAACTGTGTGAGGCCAACCCCGGCGCGCAGCCATCCTCCTTAGCGCCATTATAAGAGAGTCAGCTGTTAACGTAGATACTATTTCAATATGTATGGCTCGTATGGTTAGACACGTAAAAAGCACACCATATCTTTTGGGTCTCTGCCGGCCCACCGTGACATTCATAGGTCCAAACAAATCTACTCCACAAATTGTGAAAGGTCTTTGATGATGTACCAATCTTTCAGCAGGTAAGTCACCTAGGCGGGGTGGTTTCGGCGTTGCTTTTCTTATTCGACAAATGAGGCACTGAGATGCTACGGAACGAACAGTAGGCCTTAAATTCACAAGCCAGTATTTTTGGCGCAACTCGTTTATTACAAGTTCGTTATAGGAATGCGCAGCGCGTACGTGATAGTCTTTTACTATTAGCCTGGCTATGCGTCGCCGACCATCCAAAATCACGGGGCATTTCATACTTTCATTAACATATTTTACAGCATTTATCCGACCACCGACTCGTAACAGCCCGTCGCTGTCTAAAAACGGAGTTAACGAACGTAAGCGGCTATCCCTATTTATTTCTTTTTTCTGTTTCAACAAATCGATTTCAGTCTGAAATGATTGTGACTGAGAGTAACGCAGCAAAAGAACTTCGGCCTTTTTCATTAACGATTCATTAATGCACCGAGTATTACTCCGTCTACATTTTTCTATAAACAATAGCACAGCAGCGGTGCTGCGAACTAACCGAAGCCACACCGAGAAGCGGTCTGGATCAGGGACAGGTAACTTACAAATATATATATTATCTTTTGACGGCATTGTTATTGTAAATATTTTTTCTAAAATTTCCTTATTAATTTTTTCTTCTTTTTCAGGTTCTCGTGGCCAGTATGTTTCCGCTTTAGACAGAAAAGACGGACCCGTAAACCAAGATAAGTCCTTTTGGAAATCGTAAGTATTATTTTTTGTAGCTAAGTCGGCTATGTTTAAATTAGTCGGTACGTAATGCCATTCATTAATTTTACTTAATTCATCGATTTCACCTAGCCTGTTAGAAATAAACTTTATATTTTCTATACTCATTTCTAATCCAATGCAGAACAATCATAGAATCCGTCCAATAAAATACTGATGAAGGTTTAATTCGATGTTCCTTTTGTATAGTCTCTGCTAACCTACAAGCTAATAACGCACCTTGAAGCTCCAGTTTAGGGACGGTTATCGGTTTAAGCGGCGCAACACGATTTTTACTCGCTATAAAAGATACTTGTACCTTGTCACCGTGTTGTTTACGCCAGTAGGCAACAGATGCGTAAGCGCACGAAGATGCGTCGCAGAAAACATGTAATTGTAACGTTGTCTCACTTTTGCTTACAGCCGGCGTACCATTTTGCTCGGTCCCGCCTGCAACGTTGTGTTGAAAATACCAGCGTTGAATACGAATACTAGACATTGTTTTCAACTGCGCTATCCATTTTTTAAATAATAAAAATAAATCATCAGTAATTTCTTGATCCCATTTCATCCCTATTTTCCATATATCATGTAATAAAATTTTTTTTTTGATTTTATCATAAAAGGTCCTAAAAAGCCATGTATATCATAAATAGACATTACGATACGAAGAACTTCACGTTTGGTTGGTTTTCGTATTAGGTTTAACACATCACTTGGTATGCGGTTCAATGACAGATCGAATCCAAAAGAGTCCTCAGCAGGAAACCATAAGAGCCCTAGTGTACGCTCGCATTGAGACTCGATATTAAATCTTATTGCCATATCGCTTAAAGTCTCTTTTGGCATATTGTTAAGGACTTCCGATTTGTTACTTAACCAATTACGCATTACGAACCCACCCTGGAGGTTAATATAAGAAACTTCTCTTATCATTTTTGAGGCGGTGGCGATGTCCGGTAAACTGTCAATGAAATCGTCCATATACTGATTTTTTCGTATAGCATTAACTGCATCAGACATTACTGTTTCGAACCGCAAAGTATTTTTATTTTGATTTATGTATTGCGCAATAAATGGTGAACAATTTGCACCAAAAATTAACGAAGTCATAACATACTTTTTAATTGGATAAACAATATGCGAGGAAGACATTTTGGGATCACTGGTAAAATTAGATTGATTTTCGTCTAATAAGTAAATATCTTTCCATAAAAAACGTAAAGAATTAATATCCTGCTCTCGTATTTTTATTCTCAAAAACATGTCTTGTATATCACCAATAATACCAACAGGGTTTTCTCTAAATCTTAACATTATTCCTAACAATGACTGCAACAAATCAGGTCCTTGCAGAAGAAAATCATTTAATGAATATCCTTCAGACTTCGCTGCCGCATCATAAACCAAACGCAACTTCTTTTTGTTTGGGTTATCAACACCAAAGTGCGGCAAATACCATACATGTTCATTATGGAACTCATCACTATCTAGTAGCTCCCTAGCGTATCCACTTGAAAATAAATATTTCATCCTCTCACGATATCGTGACGCGTGCTCCTTATTGTTCAACATTTTTCTTTCGATTGACCTTAATCGGTAAAAGGCGTTAGGATAGGAATCAGGCATTTTAAAATTATCGGATTTCCACGGCAAACCGACATACCACTGACCATTAATTAATTCCGCAGTATTATCTAAAATGTTAATAGCTCTTATATCATCGGGATTACGCCGCGGCTTCGAACCTACACCAATAGACTCTAACGCAAATGACCTACGCACCGCATCGTGCAACTGCGCACAGGTACGGTCACCACTAGTGTTCTCGAGACAAGGACGGCAAGATATTGTTTCTACCGTGTGTAAATGAAACACCGACTGCGTAGATCCTACGTAATCATTATCAGTGCAATCAGGAGAAAAAGAGACAAAGCGATCAGTGCAAGTAGTATCACTTACCATGTTTCCGTGTATACACCATCCGAGCGCCGTTTGTGTTATGTACGGCTCACGCCGCTTACCTCGGAAGTAGCGGACAGGAGTAATTAAATGATGATTATCTTGACCAATTAACAATTTTGGCTGCGTATTACAATTGCAAAACTTAAAATCTACACTTAGCTGTCCGTAAGCACTTAAATCTATGTTTGGCACCTTTTGCACGGGCAAATTTAATTCATTTATTTTACGCGCACGGAAACTAAACTTTTCGTTATAGCAATTAGAGACACTAACACTTATTACTTGTGACTCACACACTAGCTCGCCTGAGTCCCATGCACTGCGAGCGCGCATAATAACGTTCTCGCCCTGCAATCCTAGCTCGTCTGCGATGTCAGCTGATATCAAGGTCACGGTCGCTCCATCGTCCAGTATGGCATGCGTATGCAAACTTCCGTTGGGCCCGTGAAGAGTGAGCGGCACCGCTTTCAAAAGCACCTTGTGACAGTGGGATGCCACCATATGAGTCACTGTTTCAGGGTTGGGATGCTCATCCTCCTCTTCATTCTCAGTTTCGGGTTTTTCATTTTGTGGCTTACTCCAGTGCAGCAAACGATGATGGGGTTGATTACAGCCCTCTATCTCACAAATAGTGCCACGGCAAGCTGCTAAATTCGTATGTCGCGGTTCAAGGCACTTGTAACACAGTTTATTTATGCGTGCGAATCGCCACCGGTCTTTGCGTAGGGCGCGTTTAAACCGAATACAGTCTGATAGACTATGTACACCTCTGCGGCAAAATTTACACTTCATATTATTCTCACATTGATTATTTGTATATAGCAATACGGGTGAGTGTTGTTTACGTTCATCGAACTTCTTTTTGAAGTTGTGTTGAGTATTAATATGGCTCACTCCTGATGTAGCTATCTTAGTGGCTTCTTCATATAAAAATGTACTCAATAATTCCAATTTCGGTAGATTACTCTCTCGGCGTTCATAAATATAATCCGTCCACTTCGTGACAAGTAAAGTTGGAAACTTTGAGACCACAATAGACACCAATTCTGGGCTACGAAGATAATCGTTCTGCTGTATAGCTTTTGCAGCTGTCACATAATTTTTTATTTTAATTGAAAAATTTATTATTTCATTGTGGTAAGATAATGGTAACGGGTATAACTTTTTTAGCTGTAGAACTATTTTACTCATGATAGTTTCAGGTTTGCCAAATCGAAGTTCCAAAGTGTCAATTATCAAATCAGGTGACGTTTGACCAATCAAAAGGGATGTCACTGCTTCTTTGGCTTCGCCACGAAGACACTTGCGTAATCGCCATACATTTTCTGTATCACTGTATTTACACAGCTTTGTAGATTCTATGTATGCCTGTTTAAAATGTAACCACTCCATTGGATCGCCAAAAAATGAAGGTAAGTCTTTAGAGGTTGCTAGCCTGGTTAAAAGCTCTTGGTTCTGCGCTTTATATGATGAGGTGGTCACTGCATCACGTAGGGCATTTGCCAGCTTTTCAATGCTGGATCTGTCACGACAGCAATCTTCTTGATGCTCCACTTGCTGGCCCACTGTATTATCGAGCCAGTCTTCTACTTTGCTGTTAGTAGATTGAGAAGCAGACTTACTGGAACGGTGTGATGTAGACTCTAACTCTGCCATCTCGGCTGCTAGCTTTTTGTTGAGCAGCTCGGACTTAATATTTGCCTTAATCTTCGCAGCATTAATCTTGGCTTCCGCTTCAGCTTCAGCTAGTTCCATATCAACAGCGGCCTTAGCTTTAGCAGCCTCCAACTCCAACTGCCGTTTACGTGCGGTTGACGACGTACATGAGGTTTTCAGAGACTTTTTGCTTATGCTACAAGCACTTGGGTCTTTTACAGTCCTTTCAGGCTCATCATCCTTCAAACTACATGAAGGAAAAACATCCTGCTCGTTCCTTTTACACTCCGATCTCGTAACGCCGCCACGTGTTCGCTTCTTCTTGCGTGGCGTAACAGGCGTATGAAACATTTCTGTTACCGGTTTGCTTGTCGACGACGTGATGATTCGGCCGAAGGACCACGATGTGGGCGAGGTAGGTCGCTGGTGTCGTCAAGTGGCAAATCAGAAAGCAGAAATTCGGTGAGCGCGTATACATCCGCGAGGAGAGTGACATATGAGCGTCCCCGTATGATGTCTAAGTGCAACTGACTAGGCTCGCGTCAACGGTCAAATTCAACGGCTGTGCAACAAAGTACAGCTACCTTCCACTTATTTTTAAAATATAATAAACCCTAAGCGCGCGAAATACAAATCACCGTCCTCGTATGTATACGCCATTTTATTAATTTAAATTCAAGAACAAATACATAAAGGTGACAAAAGGTAAGTAGTTAACTTAAAGGTAAGTAATTATATATGACAATAGTAATTTTGATGCTAAATAAAATCAAATGTTTACACAAACTAATTATAATTATTTTATATTCCAGGTGAAGCAGCGTGGCCGTCATCAACAGGTATGGTTAGACACGTAAAAAGCACACCATATCTTTTGGGTCTCTGCCGGCCCACCGTGACATTCATAGGTCCAAACAAATCTACTCCACAAATTGTGAAAGGTCTTTGATGATGTACCAATCTTTCAGCAGGTAAGTCACCTAGGCGGGGTGGTTTCGGCGTTGCTTTTCTTATTCGACAAATGAGGCACTGAGATGCTACGGAACGAACAGTAGGCCTTAAATTCACAAGCCAGTATTTTTGGCGCAACTCGTTTATTACAAGTTCGTTATAGGAATGCGCAGCGCGTACGTGATAGTCTTTTACTATTAGCCTGGCTATGCGTCGCCGACCATCCAAAATCACGGGGCATTTCATACTTTCATTAACATATTTTACAGCATTTATCCGACCACCGACTCGTAACAGCCCGTCGCTGTCTAAAAACGGAGTTAACGAACGTAAGCGGCTATCCCTATTTATTTCTTTTTTCTGTTTCAACAAATCGATTTCAGTCTGAAATGATTGTGACTGAGAGTAACGCAGCAAAAGAACTTCGGCCTTTTTCATTAACGATTCATTAATGCACCGAGTATTACTCCGTCTACATTTTTCTATAAACAATAGCACAGCAGCGGTGCTGCGAACTAACCGAAGCCACACCGAGAAGCGGTCTGGATCAGGGACAGGTAACTTACAAATATATATATTATCTTTTGACGGCATTGTTATTGTAAATATTTTTTTTCTAAAATTTCCTTATTAATTTTTTCTTCTTTTTCAGGTTCTCGTGGCCAGTATGTTTCCGCTTTAGACAGAAAAGACGGACCCGTAAACCAAGATAAGTCCTTTTGGAAATCGTAAGTATTATTTTTTGTAGCTAAGTCGGCTATGTTTAAATTAGTCGGTACGTAATGCCATTCATTAATTTTACTTAATTCATCGATTTCACCTAGCCTGTTAGAAATAAAACTTTATATTTTCTATACTCATTTCTAATCCAATGCAGAACAATCATAGAATCCGTCCAATAAAATACTGATGAAGGTTTAATTCGATGTTCCTTTTGTATAGTCTCTGCTAACCTACAAGCTAATAACGCACCTTGAAGCTCCAGTTTAGGGACGGTTATCGGTTTAAGCGGCGCAACACGATTTTTACTCGCTATAAAAGATACTTGTACCTTGTCACCGTGTTGTTTACGCCAGTAGGCAACAGATGCGTAAGCGCACGAAGATGCGTCGCAGAAAACATGTAATTGTAACGTTGTCTCACTTTTGCTTACAGCCGGCGTACCATTTTGCTCGGTCCCGCCTGCAACGTTGTGTTGAAAATACCAGCGTTGAATACGAATACTAGACATTGTTTTCAACTGCGCTATCCATTTTTTAAATAATAAAATAAATCATCAGTAATTTCTTGATCCCATTTCATCCCTATTTTCCATATATCATGTAATAAAATTTTTGATTTTATCATAAAAGGTCCTAAAAAGCCATGTATATCATAAATAGACATTACGATACGAAGAACTTCACGTTTGGTTGGTTTTCGTATTAGGTTTAACACATCACTTGGTATGCGGTTCAATGACAGATCGAATCCAAAAGAGTCCTCAGCAGGAAACCATAAGAGCCCTAGTGTACGCTCGCATTGAGACTCGATATTAAATCTTATTGCCATATCGCTTAAAGTCTCTTTTGGCATATTGTTAAGGACTTCCGATTTGTTACTTAACCAATTACGCATTACGAACCCACCCTGGAGGTTAATATAAGAAACTTCTCTTATCATTTTTGAGGCGGTGGCGATGTCCGGTAAACTGTCAATGAAATCGTCCATATACTGATTTTTTCGTATAGCATTAACTGCATCAGACATTACTGTTTCGAACCGCAAAGTATTTTTATTTTGATTTATGTATTGCGCAATAAATGGTGAACAATTTGCACCAAAAATTAACGAAGTCATAACATACTTTTTAATTGGATAAACAATATGCGAGGAAGACATTTTGGGATCACTGGTAAAATTAGATTGATTTTCGTCTAATAAGTAAATATCTTTCCATAAAAAACGTAAAGAATTAATATCCTGCTCTCGTATTTTTATTCTCAAAAACATGTCTTGTATATCACCAATAATACCAACAGGGTTTTCTCTAAATCTTAACATTATTCCTAACAATGACTGCAACAAATCAGGTCCTTGCAGAAGAAAATCATTTAATGAATATCCTTCAGACTTCGCTGCCGCATCATAAACCAAACGCAACTTCTTTTTGTTTGGGTTATCAACACCAAAGTGCGGCAAATACCATACATGTTCATTATGGAACTCATCACTATCTAGTAGCTCCCTAGCGTATCCACTTGAAAATAAATATTTCATCCTCTCACGATATCGTGACGCGTGCTCCTTATTGTTCAACATTTTTCTTTCGATTGACCTTAATCGGTAAAAGGCGTTAGGATAGGAATCAGGCATTTTAAAATTATCGGATTTCCACGGCAAACCGACATACCACTGACCATTAATTAATTCCGCAGTATTATCTAAAATGTTAATAGCTCTTATATCATCGGGATTACGCCGCGGCTTCGAACCTACACCAATAGACTCTAACGCAAATGACCTACGCACCGCATCGTGCAACTGCGCACAGGTACGGTCACCACTAGTGTTCTCGAGACAAGGACGGCAAGATATTGTTTCTACCGTGTGTAAATGAAACACCGACTGCGTAGATCCTACGTAATCATTATCAGTGCAATCAGGAGAAAAAGAGACAAAGCGATCAGTGCAAGTAGTATCACTTACCATGTTTCCGTGTATACACCATCCGAGCGCCGTTTGTGTTATGTACGGCTCACGCCGCTTACCTCGGAAGTAGCGGACAGGAGTAATTAAATGATGATTATCTTGACCAATTAACAATTTTGGCTGCGTATTACAATTGCAAAACTTAAAATCTACACTTAGCTGTCCGTAAGCACTTAAATCTATGTTTGGCACCTTTTGCACGGGCAAATTTAATTCATTTATTTTACGCGCACGGAAACTAAACTTTTCGTTATAGCAATTAGAGACACTAACACTTATTACTTGTGACTCACACACTAGCTCGCCTGAGTCCCATGCACTGCGAGCGCGCATAATAACGTTCTCGCCCTGCAATCCTAGCTCGTCTGCGATGTCAGCTGATATCAAGGTCACGGTCGCTCCATCGTCCAGTATGGCATGCGTATGCAAACTTCCGTTGGGCCCGTGAAGAGTGAGCGGCACCGCTTTCAAAAGCACCTTGTGACAGTGGGATGCCACCATATGAGTCACTGTTTCAGGGTTGGGATGCTCATCCTCCTCTTCATTCTCAGTTTCGGGTTTTTCATTTTGTGGCTTACTCCAGTGCAGCAAACGATGATGGGGTTGATTACAGCCCTCTATCTCACAAATAGTGCCACGGCAAGCTGCTAAATTCGTATGTCGCGGTTCAAGGCACTTGTAACACAGTTTATTTATGCGTGCGAATCGCCACCGGTCTTTGCGTAGGGCGCGTTTAAACCGAATACAGTCTGATAGACTATGTACACCTCTGCGGCAAAATTTACACTTCATATTATTCTCACATTGATTATTTGTATATAGCAATACGGGTGAGTGTTGTTTACGTTCATCGAACTTCTTTTTGAAGTTGTGTTGAGTATTAATATGGCTCACTCCTGATGTAGCTATCTTAGTGGCTTCTTCATATAAAAATGTACTCAATAATTCCAATTTCGGTAGATTACTCTCTCGGCGTTCATAAATATAATCCGTCCACTTCGTGACAAGTAAAGTTGGAAACTTTGAGACCACAATAGACACCAATTCTGGGCTACGAAGATAATCGTTCTGCTGTATAGCTTTTGCAGCTGTCACATAATTTTTTATTTGAATTGAAAAATTTATTATTTCATTGTGGTAAGATAATGGTAACGGGTATAACTTTTTTAGCTGTAGAACTATTTTACTCATGATAGTTTCAGGTTTGCCAAATCGAAGTTCCAAAGTGTCAATTATCAAATCAGGTGACGTTTGACCAATCAAAAGGGATGTCACTGCTTCTTTGGCTTCGCCACGAAGACACTTGCGTAATCGCCATACATTTTCTGTATCACTGTATTTACACAGCTTTGTAGATTCTATGTATGCCTGTTTAAAATGTAACCACTCCATTGGATCGCCAAAAAATGAAGGTAAGTCTTTAGAGGTTGCTAGCCTGGTTAAAAGCTCTTGGTTCTGCGCTTTATATGATGAGGTGGTCACTGCATCACGTAGGGCATTTGCCAGCTTTTCAATGCTGGATCTGTCACGACAGCAATCTTCTTGATGCTCCACTTGCTGGCCCACTGTATTATCGAGCCAGTCTTCTACTTTGCTGTTAGTAGATTGAGAAGCAGACTTACTGGAACGGTGTGATGTAGACTCTAACTCTGCCATCTCGGCTGCTAGCTTTTTGTTGAGCAGCTCGGACTTAATATTTGCCTTAATCTTCGCAGCATTAATCTTGGCTTCCGCTTCAGCTTCAGCTAGTTCCATATCAACAGCGGCCTTAGCTTTAGCAGCCTCCAACTCCAACTGCCGTTTACGTGCGGTTGACGACGTACATGAGGTTTTCAGAGACTTTTTGCTTATGCTACAAGCACTTGGGTCTTTTACAGTCCTTTCAGGCTCATCATCCTTCAAACTACATGAAGGAAAAACATCCTGCTCGTTCCTTTTACACTCCGATCTCGTAACGCCGCCACGTGTTCGCTTCTTCTTGCGTGGCGTAACAGGCGTATGAAACATTTCTGTTACCGGTTTGCTTGTCGACGACGTGATGATTCGGCCGAAGGACCACGATGTGGGCGAGGTAGGTCGCTGGTGTCGTCAAGTGGCAAATCAGAAAGCAGAAATTCGGTGAGCGCGTATACATCCGCGAGGAGAGTGACATATGAGCGTCTCCGTATGATGTCTAAGTGCAACTGACTAGGCTCGCGTCAACGGTCAAATTCAACGGCTGTGCAACAAAGTACAGCTACCTTCCACTTATTTTTAAAATATAATAAACCCTAAGCGCGCGAAATACAAATCACCGTCCTCGTATGTATACGCCATTTTATTAATTTAAATTCAAGAACAAATACATAAAGGTGACAAAAGGTAAGTAGTTAACTTAAAGGTAAGTAATTATATATGACAATAGTAATTTTGATGCTAAATAAAATCAAATGTTTACACAAACTAATTATAATTATTTTATATTCCAGGTGAAGCAGCGTGGCCGTCATCAACAAACACTTTCTTAAAACTATTTTTCACCTAGATGTATGATTGTAGAAGTAAAATACGTTGTTATGAGAGGTTTTTCCCCGACCTACGTTCTGAAATAACTATGGTAGGGCCGGTTATAATAGTTCATAGTGCGAAGCTCTATTGCTAGTCTAAGCAAAATGGTGAGGGTATCGTGGAAGATTCGTCCTTCTCCGAGGCGTGCTCAAGCGCAGTAACAAGGGACACCGGTGCATTCCGCAGGAGATCCCGTAGTCCCTCCAAACGTACAGGTACAAAAGGTGGCTAACGGGGGCGTTTTAGTGGATACGAGTCCCACATAACTCATTCAAGTGAGAGGTGACTTAGGTAGTTTTTATGTTAGTATTTACTCACCGTCCGTGTACGTAATGAGCGTAGAGGTCCTCTTGAAACACTAGCAAGGAGATTTCCGTAGCGATACATATCTTTGGAAGTATGCTCGTGCGGCAACCAAAAAGTTTGCTTTTAAGCAAATGCCCCGCGAAGACAACTGCGTAAGAACACCACCAAGCCAAGATAGAGATAGCCCACTTATATCCTCGACTTTTGGGCAAAGCTCCTTGCCATGGATCCATTAACTGATGACCAAATAAGTACCTGAGTTTACTCAATTTAAAAAAGAAATGTTTAAAATATTATAAAATTACAAAACATAATTCATAACCATTTCAGCATCGAGACATATTATAATAACTTCTGCATTACATTTTAATTTGTTGTTTTACAAATTGTAAGTGCAATCCAAATATGTTTAATCTTTTTTATTTTCGTGTTAAAGATTTATAACTTTTCTATACCAATCAATACCTTTAATCGTCGCTTGGATATTAGATCCTCAATTGTGAGATTATTATCACGTTTACTACTAGTTTCCTTTTTTAACGCGAATACTATACATGGTTAAATGAACATATCTTTCATTGAGCAGGAGATTTACCTTATGTTGACTATCGCTGCCCATGGGCATCTACAACATCTGACATGTGGCACCTGCGTTACCAACGACTAAATATAGTAGAAAATAGAGTAGTCATAGTAGAGCCGTAACGAACCGTATATATTCGGTACTGAGTAACGGGTGCGCCATCTAGTACCGAGTAACGAAACGTTACACACAAATACATTTCATTACTTGTATCTTTCGTAGTATGGGTACCTACACCGTTTCAGTTCACGCGATACCGTTGATGTGTGTATTGAATGAATCATTTGCTGATCGTATGTTTAACCCATGCGCGGGCTTATTCGGGGAATTAAAAAACGGCGAACTTATCCTAAAAGAGATATTGTAGTAAAGCCATTCTAATGTGATTTAATTGTTTCTTGGTTAACAAAAGCTGTTAATTATCAAATATTGTCTAAAATATCTAACATAGCATTATGAGGTATCAAAAGTAACGAGTAACGTAACGATACTATAGTAACGAGTACTAATTGTTATAGTAACGAATACATACGGGTACGCTTTTTTTCGTTACTTGTATACCTCTAAAACATAGGGGCTCCGGTTAGAGGGTATCTTTTGAAGATTTCCCCCCCGATACCAAAAAAAACTGGGTGGCTCTACCACAATATGACGGTTTGTTCTCAGTTCTAATTAGTTAATCTTAATCTTGTGGACTAAAGTTTCCTTTATTGTTAAAGTTAAATAAATATAATAAGGGTACCAGCAAATTAGAGAAGTGCATACGTGTAAGGCGAGAAGAGTCAGAATAACTGTGGCTACAGGTGACGTTCTCCTTTTTGTTTGCATTGACGCCCATTCTCTTGCCAAAATCGCTCTTTTCTTACTGTTTGACTTGCCGTCTATCTGTGTATCTGTAAAATTTAAACATAGTATGTAAATATATTCCCTATCAGTATCCTTGTTTTTATGATTTTCGTTTTCTTATCATCAAACACAGGCAACAAAATTTTCATATTAATTTCAACCAATAATAGCACCCCCTGTATATTAAAAAATATTACTTTAAAAAATCTATCCTTTAAGGTCAGTGTACGTATTCCAAATTTAAGAGCCATTTAATTTGAATCTATAGCGTGTTTTAAAATAGGTACTTAATTAAATTAAAGTAAAATTGTTAGAATCATAAAAAATCACCTGTTTGACAAGGGTAATATTCTGACCACTCAATCAAAAACATATCACAACGGCATAAAATCCAATTTATGTACGCAGCTTTCATTACCTGAAGATTATAAAAAGTTTTGTTTTTTTACTAAATACTGAAGAACAAATACGGTGAGTGGTAAAGACCACTCTACCGCGTATTTAATTAGTCAAATGACCATCGTGTCTAAGCCAAAGACAATCAAATTTTAGAAGCTTCTTTAGGCGAACGTTCTCGCTGGGAACTTCCGATGTATCATGGAGTTGTGACTCAGTGGTCATTAAATATTTGCTTTTATATTTATTTATCAACGTCAAAAATACTTGACTTTCATTTGCAATCAATCCGCGAGCACATCGCTTGTCAAGTTGTAGAGCTCGATTAAACACAACAACAGATCAAACATTTCATATTTCGGGATCCGCTTAAGCTTTCTCATATATTTCTTAAACATTCGTACAAAATAAAAGGTTCTTTGTTGAGCGAGGGCAAAGGCGATACTTAATCTTGCAAGCTTCTTTAGTTCAGTCATCGAAGAATACCTTTAATATAACAACTGCGTAAATCATTGCTTCTATCAGATGTTCTTCCGAACGTGATAATGGCAACGTTAATGCAAGGTCTCCAGCTTCCGCAGCCAATGCGTGAACTAATGAGCACCACGTTGCCTGAAAATAAAACAAATCGAGATTATTCATTCAGGTAAAAGGTCTTAAACACGCGTTTATAGTTTAAAAAATAAAAGGTTTGCGATGGTAATAACATGATTTCGTGTTATCGTTAAAATTTGTATAACTTTATTTAAGAAAAATGGCAAATTATTTCATACTACAGTCCTATATATATAATCATGATGAGGAAATTATATAATAATCAGAAAAAAAAAAAGATACAAGAGCCACGTACGAAGTAAAGGGCGTCAGCTATACACCCAGCCATTAATGGGAGGATCGACATTTGAAGACCACCACGACGTATCGCTCCACGCCATTGTACAATTGCATAGAACGCCATCAGAATACTAAGAATACTGCCCCAGATCTGAAACATGTCTACTGTAAAAAAATGTACATAATAAATGGGTTACGACCGTTAAATGCGAATATATTGGACAGATATAATGCACTAAGTATCACCGTACACAGTAATCGTCCGCACTTAATCCATTAAACATTCAATATTTCTTTGTTCAAGGAAAAGAACGGATCTAAATTGGAGATTCACTTTTTTTTTGTGAGTAGGTAAACGAACGAGAAGCGATTTACCTGATGTGTGATAAACGCCGCCCATGTTCATTAACATCTGCAAACCTACGGAGGTTTGCAGATGCGTTGCCACTTTTTAATAAAAAAACAAGTGTCAAATTTACATTATTCATACACGCGCAGAACAAGATTAATTTCAAAGGTGTTATGGCTAATCCAAAGACATTTTTTCCAAAAACAAATATTATGATTGTTCTGGCCACTTATATTTATGAAAAAGTCCCCAAATTATATATGAACTTTCAAACATTTTCTTTTTCCACTATTATACGTTGGTTCATCGATTATCTGAGACCATTATTAAAATACGAAATGGATTATTTAAAAAAAAACATTGATGACACTTGGGCTCGTCAATAGCAATAAAAACAAAATAAGAAAATTGGTTCGAAATAGAAAAACATTAAGTACATATTTTTTCGTTGTGTATTTAAATTTAGATTCCACGAAAGAAGAATAAAATTTTGCACATTAGTTCTTATGTATGTATGTGAACAATAAGAAAGTCTTTTAGATAATGTTGTTTAAATAATAGGTTAAAAATACTATCGGAAACTATTATTGCATTAAATAATGAAACATATAATAGTTTCATAATACCTCTAGCCCACGATGAACCCCAGCGTTGGGTAAGTCATGTTCGATCCTCAATGAAGTTACAAATGCATCGGAAGTTGGAGCTTTGAGGGCGTATTGCGCTTCGAAACCTATAGATATTTTCAAAGAACCAGAACTTTGCTTCTTCCGTTCAATCCTGAGTTTAAAAGCGAAAGATTATTTACAAGAATAAACAGTTTATGAAAAACATTTGACAGCAAACTAAACATGATAATGTTTAAGCAACTAACTCATAGGTAGAATCTATGAATGTAATTGAATACACCACCTTTGATTATACACTTAACAAGTATTTAATCAAACTTGTATTATATAATCTATTATATAATCAAAGTAAGTACCCCACTTAGGTTTACACTGACATGTGTTTAACATAAAATGAAGATTCGATTTCAGTTCAAGGGCATTTCTCCAATACCTGCTATATTAAAATTAATGCTGCATCCTGTAACCTCTGTACTTAAATAATTAGTATGCTTACCGAAGATTTATCAAGAAAGTGCGCAGATATAACAAATTAGTCATATTCGATGTAGGCGAGAGTGTATGACGAAACAGAAAATATTTCGTAAATTTGTTAGTAGGCCACATTCCTTTCTAAAAATAATCCAAAAATATAAAATATTTATGAAGATTCTCTAAAAAAATATTTAGTCAATAGTTACTGTGAACTTATTCGCTTAAGATTGTTTGTTCAGCAACATTATGGTTTTGGGAACTATATTTTCATACTTCAGATATTTATATACGAAAACAGATTTAACCTTTTTAGTAGTTTTTACAGTATTTAGAGTAGTATTATTATTACGTACTCGTAAGTAGTCAAACTTTCGCTTTATGAGTTCAACGACAACGCTTTTAAATTTTAAAGCACACTTTTTATTAACCTCTAAGTTTTACCTTTATCTTAACCTCTTTCTCTTATAAATTCGTTTTACTTACCTGAACATAATGATTATTCGGTTTTCGTAATAATATTGACATAGGCTTCATGTTTTCTGCAGAAGCAACATATAATGCTAGAAGGTCATTGTTAAGAGTTTTAGGTAGTCCTGAAAGGCTTGCCACGCAATCTTCTCTGAAAACAATTACGACATTGCAAACTGAAACCACACAGTACATATTACTGTGTAAACTTCTTTGCGAGTCATAGCTCTTTCTACTGTTCATCGTATTAAGACATCTAAAATCGGAAGTATTTAAAATACTCACTTGTAATCTTCACCAACCGTTATATTAAATGGGGGGAAGCAAAGGAAAGGTCTCTTCCTAGGGTCGGTAAGATGATCAAAGTTACCCTTCGAGTTGTAACTTACTGCAGTTATTAATATTGTAATCTGCAAAAAATAATTATTATTTCGTATATACATTGTCAGAAACATGAAACTAACTTATATTTCTTTTTTGTTTACCTGTCCACGAGACAGATATATTTCATCTGATTCTCCATAATTCGACTTATTAGCAGTAAGCATTGGTAGAACTGCAATTCATAGTCTACATTATTTATTATGTTTATAAACAATAACACTTAATATTTCGGACTTGAGTCTAGACTTTTACAATAGGAGACATTGTGTCTCTCACGCTTGGTTACAAATTTACATTATAATTTTTATAGATAAATGAACAAAAACTTTCGGAGCTACGGGATTCGAACCTACGTCTTATGTTTTCGCGCCAAGGTGCGTTCAAAATTTACTTTAAACAAGGATTTCATTTTTCAGGGACTGTGTTTTGTTTGGATTTGCTTACAGTTATGACCGACTAAATTCGGATGAAGCCATAGTCTGCATGGTCCCCCTGGATCTGAGGAGTAAAAGTTACTAACGCACGTGTTAGCCAACAAACGACAAGCTGAGACGTCATTCATCTGAAATAATTATGCAAAATAATTAACTTGAAAATTAAATAAATCAAACGCAATAATAAAATGTCTGTATGCCACAAATTATACAAACACATCATTGTAAAAAAATCTAAGCTTAGATGAGAATCTAAGTTAAGAGCTTAGCATCTAACTAAGCTCTCAATACAACAATACAAGTGTTTAAAAATTTTATGTAATAGTTGAGTTCGGAAAATATATGCCTGTAGTCACAGGGCCAGAGCGTTCGCTTTTTATTCAATACGATCGAATCGCCTTAGAACAAACTAGTGCTTGGCAGCAATATAATATTATTTGCAATTTTTATTGCTCATATTATTAACAAGAACTCGGCCGGAAGGAAAACTTAGATGAAAATCCTGCAGATCTAAGTAAATATAAGAGATATATCTAACATGTACATGAAAAATTGGCCCATTCGTCCAATTAGCCCAACAGTGGGATATATAAAGAACGACATTATTTTAACGCGGTTTTAAGAGTTATGAATTGCACATCTTGTAATAAAATATTATACTTTAAAGATACTTACAACGCACATATGCTCATATTTGACTATGTTCAACAGATCAGAGGGGTGTAGTTGGTTTTCTACGTATTTCGGGCGCTCAACGACATACTTTTTGGGTAAGCATTTACCTCGTACAATTATTTCGCTTTTTCTACAAATGCAACTCTCACACTTGACACACATATTGTTCCGAGCTTCGAAGCCACGAGCGCACTTTACACACAATGCTTCTCTCAAAGGGGAC
The DNA here is from genome assembly GCA_933534255.1 of Iphiclides podalirius. Classification (NCBI taxonomy): domain Eukaryota; kingdom Metazoa; phylum Arthropoda; class Insecta; order Lepidoptera; family Papilionidae; genus Iphiclides; species Iphiclides podalirius. Next base: position 10,739,682 of record OW152826.1, read on the forward strand.
CCATCATGGTTTTGCGTTACTGAAACATTTTGCACATTACTATGATGGTTTGTGATATTTACTTGTAGCAAAATTTATTACTTTCGATTTCTAGGTAACGCACAGTTTTTATCCAGATAGATAACCAATAAGTTAAGTGACAGAACTTAACTGAATAGTAAAAAAAACTAAAAGGAATAAACTCCTTAAAATCTCCTTAAATTGTTGGATATGTCTTGAATTAAAACGAAAATTGATTTAAAACTACGTAACGTATTATTGATACAGTAACGGGCAGCTAAATCGACATACGCCGACATCGACAAAAGGTACAAATGTTTTTTTTTTTTTTTTTTTTTTTTTCAAAAATTACTCAAGTAATGTACAAAAAAAACGTAGAAAACCTAATATTAAAGCTTTAAAATGACGCCCTTGTTTTCAAAATCTAAAGTTTTAAATTAACCAAATGGAACTCAGAAATTAATAAAATCTAAAGTTTTAAATTAACCAAATTAAAAATTCCAAATATTTTATTTAGTGAGTGAGAAGCCGGCAAACGAGCTGACGGTTCAACTTATGTTAACTTTGGATATTTCCAACACCCGCAGAGTTGCAGCATTGTTACAGATAATTAAAATCAAATTAAAACACAAAATAAAATTTATTTGTTTAATATCTAGTCTTGCCTCCCCTAGTAGCTCGTAAGCTAGGCAGAGGAGGCAAGGTCATCACTCTCAGGAAGCCTTTCCCACTCTTCTTCTAGCGCTGTCTTCAGCTCTGCGATGATCGCAAGCCCCGGACTTCTAGCTCGGACTCTCCGTTTAAGTTCGTCCAATAGATACTCGAATGGATTGAAATCAGGACTTAATGCTGGCCAATCCCTCATCGTCACCATTCCTCAGCATTCCAAGTGATGTGTTTGTCAACTTCGGGCCTATGACGGGTCTACTTGGAGTGAGTTTCGCTTCTCTTAAGCGTCTTCTGACAGTCCACTAGCTGACAGTTACTCCTCGAACCTCTCTCAGTTGCTTTTGGTCACCATCTTAACGATGCTTTTGGCCACACCGTTAAGATGGTGATTTGCGAGACTTGTCGAGACAATGAAACGGTCGTCTCTCTCGGAAGTATGCAAGCGTATGGTATTTGCCCACCTAGAGTAGGAACCAAGTCTCTTGGAAGCTTCTATTGACCTTGATACAGCAGATTGGCTCGGGCTTAGTAGGCGAGCAACTTCTCGCTGGCTAAGGCCCTGTTGCAGCAAAACAAAACTTGAGCAGCTTCTTAGATAGCGCAGTATCTATATGGGTACTGCGCTATCTAAAAACCCCAAATAGCAGAAACTATAGAGCTTCTCCAAATCGGTGATCGTAGATTGCGGAGCTGTGTTCAGATCAACGACTGATAAGCGACTGATAAGGTTGCTCTGCATGCCCAAATTTTTAATAACGAAACACACAACTTGCGTTTACCACACACAGTGCATTTTCGATTCTCCATATGTGTCAGGATATGCAGGATATTTTAAAAATTACTGGGTAAAAATAATGGCATCATTTTAAAGCTTAAACATTAGGTCAAAATATATATTTTGATGTATCACTTGTAATTTGAAAAAAAAAAATAAATGTTTGTCGAGTCGATTCAGCTGTTCGGAACTGTATTATAATTGTCTACAATGGTCTTCTTTCCTCCAATTGATGAAGATTACTTCCGATATATATGGATGGAACTGTGACTTTATTTTAATGCATTATTTTTTCAAGAAATGTTTTTTTTTAATGAGAAGGGGACAAGACGATTCACCTGATGTTAAAAGATAACCGAAAAACCATTGACATTTGTAACACCCGTAGGATTTCAAATGAGTTGCAACCTTATGATAAAGTGGGCCCTGGCTACCTCACTCATCAGACGAAACACTTCTTTATAACATTCTACTTCACATCGGTCTTCTGTGAGTTCGTGGTACTTCCCCGGACCGACCTGTGCATTTGTGCAACAACGTAGACTGTTGCTAGGCCTTTTTACTGTAAAAAGAATACTGATATTAATTTAACTAAAGAATTAAATTAAGGAACATTTGTATTTCAAATATACAGCGTGTCGTTACCATCGCGACAATAAATGAACACACGTCTAACTCTACTTGCCAATAATCATAAAAAACTATTAACGTTAAAAAAATCCATAATTAAAAAAAATATTTCTCAAACAATCTAATTAAGTAAAAAAGAAACAAAATTGGTAACATCCTATACAACTACAACTGACTGATTCATACATTCCGAGACTTTTTCATTCGATGCCACAGCGTTGCATTACAAGCCTCTCCTTCTAACACTATGTTTTGTCTTTTTTAAATTCATTCAACCAATTCACATGCTTTGTGACCTTTACAAATGAACTTTACGTTACAGTTTTATACGTAAGGCTGTTCTAAAATTCTTTGTTTTGGAAAATTTTATAACTCTGTAAATATTGATGTTTAAAGAATGTAAATGTTTAATACAATTTTAAAAAGTTATCCTCTATATGTGTGTTCATTTATTGTCGCGATTGTAAAGACACGCTGTATATCTGCCTCACGTAAAATGTTATCCTTCGGGCACTTTCTGCAGACGATTCTGTTGGAAAAAGATTGGCATCTCCGCGGTACGCAGGTGCTGCCATCTGCGGACACCGTCTCCGTCACGTTGCACGGTGTACACTTGCCCGACGTCGACAAAATGCTATGGGTGTCACATGTACAAAACAAACCTGAAATAGAAAATGCAATTGATTGTTTAGGACTTGATCCCGTAAATTCGTTGGTTACCAAAATTTATTAAATGACAATCATATATCTTTTTTTTTGTGAAAAGTTGCCAAACGAGCAGACGGTTCACCAGATGGTAAGTGAATACCGCCGCCCATGGACATCTGCTACACCCGAGGGTTACAGATGCGTTGACAACCTTTTGAAAATTGGGCTCCGGCTACCTCACTCACCAGACGAAACGCGAAAGTATTTGTCATCCTTCCACTTTACGCTGGTTTTCTGTGAGGTCGTGGTACTTACCCGGACGGGCCTGCCCATTCGTGAAACAGCCGAGGCTGCTTCGTGGCCCTGCCACCGTGAATCTACCCCGTGAACCACCGTGAATATATCAATACTATTAATAATTATCAAGAATCCTATTGATAATTATCAAGAAACTCCAATAGCGTTATTTTCGGTGAATGCATTTCTGTTTAAGACATCAAGTCAGTACGCTGCTTGACAATTTTTTGTGTTAGAAATTTAAGTAATGGACATTTTACGTTTATTATTTTATATTTATAAAAAATTCGAAATGTTGATTTTCTTACCATTGTCCGAAGATATCATGGAAGAATTAGCTGGGCATGGCCTACAATTTAAACTGCTTGCTTCAAACAACTCCACATTAGTGCAATTCGGCAACTTTAAACTTTTCGTGACATGGGCAAACATTAAAGTGATACAAAAAAACAATGATAAATGATTGTTCTTTATATTCATAATGTATATACTATAACAACTTAATAAAAAAGCTAAACTGCGAACAGTAACATTTGTTTTATGTTAATGCAAAAATTAAGGTTACATGATCGACTTAAAAGTTGTGTTCAACTCAGAGTAGGGTTTGTTTACGTGATGGCTTGTGGTTGCCTAGATACAAGAACTTGCCCCATGTGTTAGATTTTGTTAAAGCCCTAGAATTACTGCGTCTTGAATTCAAGTCTCATTATTTATTTAATTTGTTCTAATATGGAATTGAAAAATATTTTGAATACCATGATATTTCTGCTCTAACTTTTCAACATTTTTAAAATTTTGAGTTGTCTTTACATCGCTTATATTGTATTAAAATTTAATGAAATCAAAATTTCACGGAAACTAAAAAGTAAAAAAATGAATTTGAGAAATAGCTTCTACAAAAAAAAATCATATGAACATGGCCCCTTTACTTTATAAAAATGCTCGTGACGTTTGATGATGCAGGCGTAGAAAAAAACCTTAACAGCAGATCTTGATTAATAGTATTTTTAATGTTACAAAATTGCTCCCATTGTTCCTTTGAACTGTTGCAATGTTCGATCTATTTATAATTGTTGCTTTGAAATCGTGCAATCGCATACCGTAAGCAGCAACGATGAGTACGTTATACATAATCAAAATTTTGGTTCTGCTCCTCATAAAGTTCGGGTCTACGTTAATATTGCAAGATATAGATAATTCTAAGCATAATCACATTGTTGATACTGCAACATTTGTAGCCAACGAAAACTTCAATTTTAGATTAGAAACAGTGGTTATATCAGAAGACGCCGACGGTGTTATCGTTGATAGCTTTCTAAAAAGCTTCAGAGGAAGCGTAGTAAATGAAATCAAACGTGATGGACTCACACCAGGTCAAGTGGTTATATTTCTTGGATCTTTGAAGTCATTTAGAAAAGTCCTAGATATACTAAAGCCAGATCTAAAAGGAAAATCACTTTTGCACAGCGGTGCTAAATTTATCATAGCAATTCTTTCACGCTGGCATCGAGTCGAACGTATATTTCATACTTTATGGAGTTATTATGTGACAGATATCGTAGTTATAGTAAGCCATAAAAAGAATGTAACTGCATTATATACTTATTTTCCGTATGAAAACAATACGAACTGTCAAAACACACAACCTTTTCTTCTTGGTCTCGTAAACAAAAATAATTCCAACGTGCACGTATACCCAGACAAAATGAAGAATATGCAAGATTGTCCCCTTTACATCTCTACAAACAAGCTTTACCACTCCGTCATGGAACAAAAGATTCCCTTGCAGACTATAAGGAAGACTATGATGCGGCTGTTAAAGGAGGCTATGAACTTCACTCCTGTGATCTCCACAAAAGATTACGTTAGCATCGACTCCGATCAGTCCCAGACTTGGTCCGATTCGTTAAGCGATGTTATAAACGGCATTGCTAATATTTCAACTTGCAGCATTTCGTTGGGTGTGGAAAGATTACAGCTTCTAGATTATTCCTTTCCATACTTCAGAATCCGAATAGTTTGGTTAGCGCCGCCTAAAAAGCCAGGATATGTGTGGCTCCGTCTACTGTCACCGTTAAACGGATACATGTGGCTTGTCTTGTTGATTCTATTGTCATTTTTAAAGTCTTTACCGTTAGTATTAAAGTTGAAACGGATCGATAAATTTTCCCGTCGTCATTTTAGGGGAGCACAAAGGCTGAAAGGCGTTGCGTTCAGAATTTGGGCAGTGATGGTCGGCCAACCGGTGAGAGTTGTCCCAAAACGATTTAGGGATTTTTACATTATGGGCATGTGGATTTGGTTTACGTTCGTCGTTAGAAGCGCTTACCAAATCGTTTTAATAGGTGCATTGAAGACGGAGACGATCATAGGGAACTTTGCTGACTTGAAAGAGGCCACTGAGAATGGATATCGGTTCGGCGGGCGAGCGGGTATCCTGGCGTATTTCGAACACGATCCGCAGATACGAGATGAATTTGAAATAGTACCTGAAATGCGATTCGAGGACATGTTCGATGACGTGCTACAGGGTAAACGGAAATTCGTATTTGCCACGTCTTTAGAATACGCTTTGGCTTATTGTGTGTCGCGAGGCATAAACGAAAATGAATGCGGTCACGTTGTGTCCGATTCTATCATGACGGTTCCTCTGGTGGTTTGGATGAGGAAGCATTCGCCTTTCGCGCGACCACTCTCGATGTGGTTGCAGAGGTTTTTGGAAAGCGGCCTCCTTGAACGCGACACAATAAAAACTGTGGCAATTGGAAGCGCAAAACCTTCGTCCGAACCGTCACCGCTCACTCTCCATCAGACTCTGAGTTGTTTCCTTTGTTTGTTCATAGGTTACAATTTAAGCCTGCTCGTATTTTGTTTTGAAATCTACCATGGTGTGTTTAAAAAATAATAAATAGTAGTACAACTACTATTTTTAAAAGTGCTAGTACAGTAGTATATGTAATATAAAATATACTAATAACCTATAATGACACTTTTTCATAATTAACGTTTCCAGTGGTTGGGCCTGCACCTGAAATCGATTGAATTATTTCATAGAAAATTCCTCAGAATCTGTACAAATGTAGTTTCTTCGTGGTCAAAACATAATGAGCTGTTTTTTTTTTTAATTATCTGTATGCAAAATATCACGTTATTTCTTAGACCATTTCTGTATGGGAAAAGCACAAGCAAAGAAATACATATTTAAGTATAGTTAAATATATTAAATATAGAATATAATTAGTGTATATCTATTTCACACTATCTTATGATGCACCTATATTATTTGTATGCGTTTATTTATGTAGTTGCGACGATTACATTTTTTGTAGTTCGAGACAATTATTGGGTGCTGTAATTATGATTTAGTTGTATTTATTTCTTAGTGTAGCTAATAGTTTTCAAGTAACGCATCACACGCTCATCCCTAAAAAGGTTTTTACATTAAAATAAATGACTATATTTTATGGACCGTGATAAGACTCCAATAATTATATTTATATATTAGTAGAAACAAAATTAAATGGCAGCTATTGTTTTACTCCAAGTTGTGGAATAAAAGCTTGAATCATTTTATTTCTTCTGCAATGGAAGTACAATTCTCCGTCCAGTACTCGATAAAACTGGCAAATCAAATCAGTGTAAAAGCAGCCCACATGCAGACAACGTACCAATGCCATTGAACTTGACGAAAAATGAAATGGCTTACAAGCAGATACATTGGCCATTCAAAAGAAGACTAGAAATCTAGTTTAATGTTATACTTATTTATTCATATTATACTCTTTATTGCAATTACCCTAGGAATTACCTAGCATTGACACCCTTTGTAATCCTTATCCCTTTAGACAATCTCTTCAAGTCACCCCAGGGCGGTAATATAGTCAGTTTTTCGTTTATCTTATCTTATCCTTTAAACGAGCAATTCATGTATATATATATTTATACGTATACCGAATCTACGCACATACTAAATTTCATGAAAATCGCTGGAGCCGTTTCCGAGATTCCGATTATATATATATATATATATATGTATATAGTATTATATATATATAAATATATATGTGCGTTGATTCGGGGGCGAAAAATCGATCTAGCTAGGTTTCATCGGGCGGCCCCAAAACAGAAGGCCGCGGTTCGTATCACGATCATTTACACCACCAGTTCATATTTCCTTATTATTACGTCGGTAAGATCGAAAAATATTATGCGTATTTCATTACTCAGTAATTTGTATCTAAATGTAATTTCCAAAATACACGATTTACCAAAAAAGAAAAACAAACGGAGCAAAGCTCGTTCCTCCAGGTACTTTATCTTATGAGAATAAATTTTAAGTTTCATCGAATCGATTTACGTAGTTGTTGACGTAAACTGTAAAAATAACGGGTTTATAAAATAACACTGGACATAGAAAAAGAAGAACAGTATCATAATTTATTAAAAATGTCGCGCAGTGAATATATTTGCAAAGTAATGTGGCGAGCCTCGTATTTCAACACAGTGTCTATTTATTTCAATATAAAGTTCACTCTCGAGAGTCGAGATACAATATTCTTCACAACTTGAAATAGTCTTATGCTTTTAGCCTTGAAGGGAAGTACAGAAGATAATAGTTAATATTGATTTTTATATTTTTAAAAGGTTTGCTAACAGCAGGCACTCTAATAATTTGTGCATGTCAATATTTATTTATTATTTATTTATTTAAAAACTTTGTACAGATAAAACGTCCAATGGCAGACTTAACATCATTACGTGTTATTATTATATGATGTTAATGTTCTCTATTATTCGAAAAGATATTCATTTAAATCAAATTATAGACGATAGAATCCATAAAATAGTTTTACGTTCAATTTAATGTTACGTACGTAACATTTGCGTAAAACTATGAAACCGTTATAATGTTGATGAATTGAATGTGAATTTGATGACAACGTGGCGCAGTTGCCGAGGTATTGGCTTCGGCATCAGGGGTCGTGGGTTCGATTCCACGGGACAACTATTTCACACGGGACAACTATTTGTGTGACCCACAGATAGTTGTTTAGTTTGATAGTTGTTTGTAAAACGTCCTTACAACATAGGATAATGTTATCCTAAAGTGTAAGGGCAATGTTTAAAATAAAATTAAAAAAAAATGTCAAACAATATAAAAAATACGAATCCTTATAATGTAATAAGACAGGAAATTATTTGTTCATCATATAATTAATATCAACGGAATACGGTGATATTAATTGCAAAATGCACAAAGGGATACAATGCTTTGACACGAGAGACGTTATTAATATTATGTAAATTCCATATGTGGCCGCATCACTGTACTCGCAGTATATCTAGGTTAAGGACTAATGGTCCCACATTCTTAATGATTCACATGATAAAATATTTTAAAATTCATCACAGTATATAGAACATTAATTTTGACATTTTGTTGCCAAAATTAAGAATTATGTAACCAAATATTTAAATGTGTATGTTAGCAATTCTTACCACGATCCTGATTTTTGTTGATGCTATAAATACTTAAAGAAATCAGGAAAAAAGGAATTAGTCATAATCAGTAAATGTTATAAAACAAAGTACGCAGTTTTAACGCTTAGATCTTCTAAACTACACAACGGATTTTAATGCAATTTTCAGCAATAGGTATTTAGTTTTAAGCAGGAAGGTTTATATTTAGTATACATACATATTATAGTAGAGTAAAATTTCCGCTGAGTTTCTTCTCAGTACAGTGGCTTTCTTTTCCGAACCGGTCGGTGGTAGAATTTTCATTATCAATAAGCGATTGATTTTGATTCTGAAAAAGAGAAAAGCCGAGAAATTCAATATGTACACTGCATCCGTGCGACGCCGGGGCGGTTCGATAATTCTATAATAAATATTAACGAAGGTATATATATGTATGTTTTTAGGAGAAATCTGATTTAACGTATAAAATTTGGTGAAAAAGTTTTAAATAAAACTGAAAGTTGTTTTGTGACAGCCCACTTCCACATATGCGGATACCTTTGCGATCGGTTTGAAGCACTTCATTACATTTCAATTCAATCACACGGTACTCCGTCTCAATGTCAGGTTCATTGTCGGCACATTCCAGGCGACCTCAGTGGCTTTCATACTGATTTGCTTTTACCCTTGAACGGATATTGTAGGCGGAAATCGTGTGCTGAAAGTGAACCCGTGCTTTTTAACGATACTTGTATTACAATATTTTTTTAAAATCTACGCTATCAATAGAATATAGCATTCTATCTTTTTTTTTGCCCAGTGCCAGTCGGGCCGAAAATACTATGAGTCGACAACATAGTAAATTACATCATAGTAAAAAGTATATATTGTTTATATCTTTTTTAATTTACACCCAAAGGTTTGATTGATTTCATTTTTCCCAGAAAACACATATAAAATATAAAAAGGTAATTATTTATCAATGTAATAACAAATATGTTTAGAATTAATATACCAGAAGATTCAATGATTTTCATAAAATTGTAAAATGATTTGTTTTGCGTATTAGTAACTAACGCGTTTCATGGAAGAATGTTTGTAGCGACGAAATGTATAATCGTTGCAAGTTCATAAAAAAACACATACAAATAATATACATCATAAGATAGTTATGTTAATATACTTAATAAGTTTAAAAAAGTGTACACAAATTGATTTTGTTAAGTGCTAACAAGTACATTCGATATTCACTCGAAAAATCCATCGCCCGGGGTGCGATTGTGTTTCAATTCAATCACATACCTTTCCGCCGTAATCTCAGGTTCAATGTCGAGAATTCCTTGCGGTCTCTATACTGATTCGTTTCGACCTTTGAATGGGGAATAGAAAATGAAATCTAACAACAAAATAATCGAATTGCCGGACTCAATAATGGAGTTGTGATGTACCTGGAATGCTAAAAGCCATGAGATTACAATTGGTTAGATATCCCGTAATGAAGAGTATTTAATGTTTTTCAGAAATGTATCTAGATTTGCAGTTGTACGACGCTTGGTTGAAATAAACGTTGTTTTTCGCTATTAAAGATCAAAATTAGACTAAAAATATTTTTTACACATATGACTCAGTTTACTGACGCTTCTTCTATTTATTCTGAGCTTGTAACAGGCTGAAATTGAAGAAAGAAAATACGATTTTCACGTTAAAGGACATTGTTTTGTTATCGCCTGTTATTAGCTATGATTGCAGCATCACCCGAGTCAAGGCCGCGGTACTGTTAAAAGTTAAAAATATTTATTATATAATCACAATATAGTCTGTATGGTCTATACTGGACATATTGGGGGTGATGTGATGGTTTGATGACTCCGTGGCACAGTTGCCAAGATATTTCCTTCGGCGTTGGGGGTCTTGGGTTCGATTCCCATACCGAACAACTATTTGTGTGACCCACAGATAGTTGTTTCGCATCTGGGTGTGTGTCCTCGTGCAATTTATGTTTGTAAAACGTCCTTACAACACAGGATAATGTTATCCTAAAGTGAGGGCAATGTTTTTAAAAAAAAAGGAAAAAGATGTTAGTGTACCCAAATCCAGTATATATGTATATGGGAAGAGGAAACGGGTAACCTTAATCTGAGGGGCCCTTGGATCGTGTCATGCCCCAAGTTAGTCGATTGTCCATTTGTCATTAGAAGGGTGTTGCGGAGTGGAGCGGACGGCGTCGTCGTGAAGAAGTGAAACCATCCCAAGCGAGAATACAGAAGTTTATGAGCGTTTTAGCACAGAAGTAAGAAAACCGACTGTATTATTTTATGGTCAACTCCGGCTATATGTTGTTTGAATGAAAGTTTTTAGTCCAAGATTAAAAGTAACAGCCTATACATGTCCCACTGCTGGGCAAAGGCCTCCTCTATACAGAGGGTATCAGGGCATAGTCCACCACGCCGCCCCACTGTGGATTGGCGGACTTCACATATTGTCGAAATATATATATTTTTGTTATTATTTCGAAAATATGCAGGTTTCCTCACGATGTTTTCCTTCACCGCAGAGCACGTGATAAGTCAGCACTTATTGGTGCCGGCACCGGGGATCGAACTCAGGTTGCTCGAGTATATTGAATTAAAGGCGAGCGCCCGGACACTGAGCTATCACGGCTCTAGTCCAAGATTACAGGAAGGTATTTTAGCGAATCTGTTCGTTTACCTTTAGTACAATTACACTTAGAGTGAGATATAAAAGGAGAAAAGGTGCAATGTAATTTTATAGATTTAAGAAATTTTGGGATAGAAGGAGCTGTATTATGGAATCATAAAACTTAGATTATTAGATGTCTAATTATTATTCCTTCTTACGTTCTTATCGAACTAGCTAGAAATGTAAGTCATTCCAACTTCTACTTTTTGACGAACTGTCGACCAAAATTTACTATGGAAAATGATATCAGTGTCATCTGCATAACAGAAAATGTCAGTAACAGTGGGTAGCGACGTCATTTCAATTATTTGATGATGACGTCAATTTAAATTAATTATGTTCAAATTTCGACCACCGGGCGTCCACTATTAGTAAGAGATAAATAGATTACAATTTATTGTTGATTTTGAAGTTTAATCGTAACCCAGCCTGTGTTCATATGACTTGTGATAGAGTATTAAATTTAGATTAACTTTGAGTGTTTTTGTGAGTATTGGGTGATGTGTATTAAGTCAAAATAAGTATAATGTCAGATGTAATAAGGTTGACAAACAAAGAGCATGTCTTCTAAATTCCTTACTTAAACCTGTAGTACCTGGAGAACCTAACCACCTGTATTACCTGCCTGCTAAATTCCTTACTTAAAACTGTAGTACCTGGAGAAAAAAAACAAACAAGGTTTTTTTTTTGGTAAATCGTGTAATTTTGAAATTAAATTTAGATACAAATTACTGAGTAATGAAATATGCATAATATTTTTCGATCTTACCGACGTAATAATAAGAAAATATGAACTGGTGTTTTTCACAAAAGAAAGAACTTAAAAAAAAGGGAAAATAGAACAAAATCATCTGGATGGACAAAAAATAAAGACAGCAATGTTCTGGAAAAAGTAAAAAAATAAGTATATAAATGATCGTGACACGAACCACGGCCTTCTGTTTCGGGGCGGCCCGATTACCGACTGAGCTATTATAACATTTTTTTTCGGCGAATTTTACCGTCATATTCTTATGATATTTTTCATCTCCTGAAAACAGGGATAAAAGGGCATTTTCTATATATATATATATATATATACATACAATTGCTTGTTTAAAGGATAAGATATTCTTAGGATTAAAGGTCCAAAAAGTGCAATCATGTTTTTATATTATAATGTTTTAATTCTTTTAAATATTTCAGAAAACATTTTTACACGTTTTATAGTCTGAAACTAAGCAACACTTGTAATATGGGTAATAGAAACTTTTCCTATGTAATAAGAGCTATAGTAAAATATACTTTTCTGATGTATATATATAAATGTTTTTCCAGTAGTGGGGATTGAGCCCACACCCTGGGGTGCAAGAGGCAGGTTCACTAACCACTAGACCAATGGGGTCACCGATCGCAGCATATTTAATCGTCACTTTATTGGAACATAATATGAAAAAATATACAGAAGATAATTATACAGACACGGAGTATTAGTCGAAATCATCAAGAAATTGTTTTCAAATAAGATTAATTTTATATTTAGTTAAGAGACGCGAGTGTACAACTACATGAAAAATGTAATTTAATTTGGCTCACTGATATGAGTCAAACTTTTTATTCCGCGCACACCAGTTCTCAGGAACATTAACCGTTTTTCCTGTACGAAAGTTAAATAAAAAGAATTCGAATCAGATGTAATAACATAAACTGCCAGTTCTAACAATGATTCGTATAAAGTTATTTCCCGATAGCTTTATCAAATTTTGTATTTATTTACTTCTAAAAATCTCTTTTGATGTTATCGATAAATGATGGAGATTCTAAGGAAAAAATTTAATTTTAAAATTTTAAGCTTGTCATTACAGACGAGACTTTGAAAAGATTTTTTCATTTATAATATAAGTATGCTATGTTTATCCATACATTTTCAAGTGTTCAAGTGAATTGCCACCCTTGCATTATTCTTTTTAATTTTCTCTGTATTTTTTTATATAAAGTTCCTACATATTTAAAAACTTCCGAGCTTTTACTGAACTTGAGTTGTTGTTGAATTATATAACTTTAGTTTTAGCGGCATAGGCCCCAATGACGTAAAAACTTTAAGAAATTATATAAAAGAATCACTGAAAACGTAACGCCTACTGGTTGTTTACTTTAGCAAACGTTATTTATTTGTTTTGAACTTTATGCACAAAAAAATCTTTATACATAAGCGGACAATGCCAAAGGCATTTTCTGCCAGTCAACCTAACGGTTAATTCAGAAAAATTGAAGTAGGTACACAAATAAAATGAAAGAATAAATAAGAAGATAAACTAATACACATAAATTAGACACTACTCGTATTAATAACTTATTCTGTTGGACATAAAACTCACTAGCATTTAATCAACCTACTTATAAAAAAATCATTTTTTAAGTAAGCCACCTTAAGTATGGTGTACCTGTTGTTATACCTATTTTCAAATTCACTAAATTATACGAATATTTTGATCAGACATAAATCGGAATGTAAAGACAATTATTGTTTAAAAATACAAACCTATTTCAATATTTCTATTTTCTTGTCTTTTCGTTATAATCATTACCGAAGAATCTGTGAATATTTTTAACCTTTTTGAAAGCCATTTGAGTGTGAGGACCATTTTTTAATTAATAAATTTAACTCTGACGTATGTAAATATATACTTATCTTTAGAAAAACAGGGCAAAAAGAATTTATCAAATAGGTACGTATAAGATTATCGAACCATTTCAGTTCATAACAACGGTTTGCCTTTAATTTTTCAGATGATTTCGTACATAGTATTGTCTGCAAATGACTTTTGAGTATTAAAGAAGCATAAAAAAGATACTTAATTGAGCACTAGATAATAGAGATAGATTAAACTGACACGAGGTACTTTGCTCTTAAATATGAGTAAAAAAAATTTCAAGAATATGAGATGGATAGATAGAAGGATACCCTATACTTTGAAAATAAATGTGCAAGATGAAAATCCTCCCTATGAAAAATAACAATCTTTTTCAGGATCTGCATTTATTTCAAGTCACAATCGCCAACTCAAAATTAACAAAGGGAATGTTACTATAGAGATTCACAGCAAGAATAATGCAATACTTAAATATTTTAATTATTATACTAAAATCGGCCTCTTTATACTGGATGACTCTTGTCCTGCTGCTGTGATTTCTTACTTAGTCTTTGTTATATGTATCTCAAAAAACGAAAACACAGTTTCTTTTGTTTTTTTTCTTTCTCTAAGGGTAGGAACCAATCACTGGTACGTTTTTCGTTTATAGGTACTTGAAAAAAGCCATAAAAGAATTAAAACGTCTTATTCTTTGTTGTCTACATTCAATTAATCAAGAAAATCTTAAAATCTATCCTAGAGGGAAAAGAAAACACATTGATATAATGTAAAGCTTGTATCAGAAACATTAATATTAAACTTATATAATCAAAAAACTTATATTTGTCCATTCGGTTTATTGAGGAAAAGAAATTTTAATAGATATAATTGACATAAATATAAGATCTAAAACAGAATACAAATTTAACAAATACGAGTTAACACAGTATATACATATTCTCTGATATATTCTAAACATTTATACAAAAATAATTTTTGATATCTCTACGTTTTCGATTTATACCTATAATATATTTGGCACATTAATCTACATTCTACACGCTAGTTTATCTAAATAAAAATAAAATACTGTAGTTTTTCTACCAAATACTTACGTGCCTAAAGATAAGAAAATATTTTATAAGACATAAAAACTATTTAAATTTCGAAGATATAAAATACATAATTTTTTCAAATTGATCAAGAAAGCTTACAATAATAAATAGGAAATGTCTAAGAGAAGTTCCTGTAGTAGTACATACATTCATTTTTTATTTTTATTTTTTCTTTGGCTTATTATACACATAATATAATTATATATTAACTTATTACTTAAATTGTAGTATCTCTTTAACTGTTCAAATGCTAATTTTAATATAGAAGAAAAAGGAGAGTTTTCTCAAACAGATATTTTTATAGCATGTTATATATTATGTGATATTCCATAACTGTGGACATTTCCGTATTTTCTTTTAATTTATGATAATAATAAAGCACACAATGAAAAAAAAAATAACACTGAAAAAGATATTCCATTCATATTTCACGGCAACGAGGTTTTAGAATCCAATTTAGGGAGCCGTCATTTACATTTTTCAAATTATCACTACAGTATCAATTAGATTATGTTTTTGAAATCTGGTTTATCGAATTATCCTGTTAAAATAAGATTAAGGAGAAAAAGTGTCGAACAGGTTTACTAATATAATGTCTTCACAATAAGAATATAAACTCTTTTAAAGGCTCTTGGTCAAAGCGACAAATACAGATGTCATTTTGACAGTTCAAAAGCTGTGTCGTTAAAAGAATACGTTATTTTAAGAGAGGCCATTAATCAAAGAAGAAGAAGAAGAATACGTCAAATTCACTTATACAACAATGTCAAGTCGTATACCGCTACAATTTTAAGCAGTAGGCAAGTGTCAAAAGAACGTGACGTAATCAATTGACAGTTGACGTGAAGTAATCAATTGACAGTTTAGGCGACAGTTCAGGCGGCCAACGTGGGCTGCTCGACGACAATGTAGGGCGCGTGCATTGGCATCGGCTGCGGCAACGCGGGGAACAGTATCGGGTACTGGGGCGGTGGCGCCGCCGGGCCCGTCTGCCTTGCCTCCTTTTCCGAGCATTGCAGTAGCCAGTGTGTGAGCATCCTTCCCCGCCCCTTCAACTCCACCTCACCCCTCCGCTCCACAACAAACGTGCCCCACTGCTCCAGCAACGCGCGCGTACTCTCGCTTAAGTGGATCCTCAATGCTGCATAAACACCATTAGTTATTTTACTCAGCTGAGGATAGACTTTCTCTAACGGATTGGTAGACAAGGCATCATGTGTCTACCTTTACTCGGTAATTTTGTATATTTTCATTGAGCTGTTGCTTTGATCACATTTTTCATACGTACAAAGAGCGGCAAACCGACACTTAATTTTTTAGAGTTCCGTGACAGACAGCGGAGGCTTAGTAAGGCTGAGTAGGCTTAGTAGTAGGATAATAGGGTCCCATTTTACTCAAAGGGTATTACTAAGACTGTCTGTCTGTCTGTCCGTCTGTCACCAGGCTGTATCTCATGAACCGTGACAGTTAGTTGAAATTTTCATATATGTATATAATGTATTTCTGTTGCCTAAACTTTCATTGGCTCGGGTATTAAAAATTTTCAACGAAGGAATTAAATGTACGATACATTGAGGTAGGTAGCCGTGATAGCTCAGTGTCCGGGCGCTCGCCTTAAATACAATATACTCGAGCAACCTGAGTTCGATCCCCGGTGCCGGCACCAATGAAGTTTTTATCTTTAAGTGCTGACTTATCACGCGCTCCGCGGTAAAGGAAAACATCGTGAGGAAACCTGCACATTTTCTAATATATAATAACAAAAAAAAATATTTCGAAGATATGTGAAGTCCGCCAATCCGCAGTGGGGCCGCGTGGCGGACTATGCCCTGATACCCTCTGTATAGAGGAGGCCTTTGCCCAGCAGTGGGACATGTATAGGCTGTGTTTTTACTTTTTTTTTACATTGAGGTACCGGGGCGGAAATCAATCATTCCGTCAAATATTAAGCATATATGTAATAGTTTAGTTATGGGAAATAGACCGTACCTACGGTACAAGGGAAAATTTTAAATGGTCTCTTACGTTGTCCAGTCGACTCCATACGGCTCGCGGTGTTGACCGTGTCCCCGAACAAACAGTAGTGCGGCATCTTCACGCCCACCACCCCTGCGCACACTGGGCCAGAGTGAACACCAACGCGGACCTTTAGAATATAATGCTATCAAATCGACTGACAAACAAAATACATCTAATGGAGCGCGTTCAGTTATTGTTATCATAGCTAATAATCTTTGTGTGGGGCCGTGATTCATAATACGAGTATGGTTGTTTGATTCTAATATACATACTTTATATAGTTTGTTAGTTTCCCTAGCTCCATGCATAGTACCATATAGTACTACAGTATAAGACAATGAAACATTTTTTTTAATTTGATGTTGATAGTAGCAATGGTAACCTATGTAGCTAAACTAAACGCGATTTTAGAATGAGAACAAGTAGATAATTAATACAGTTCAAATAACCTATATATCTCTGTTCATGGGCGGCAGTGATCACTAACCATCAGATGAGTTCCCCCTTTTTTCTTTAAAAGAAAAGAAAAACGAAAATATGGTCAAGACTTACTTCCAAACGGTGTGTTGGTCGATGTCGAACAGCGAAGGTCCGTACTGCTTCCACCACAGCCAGCGCCATCAAGCAGATTTCCCTAGCATGCATGTCTCCATTCCTTTTAGGTAGACCGGACACCACCATATAAGCGTCGCCAATCGTTTCCACCTGCAATACACTCCCTTACGGCTTATATATAGGCACAGATATTTTTTGCTCACACAGTGCTCTGTTTGTATGTCATACAAATTGATAAAGAAGTATTTTCAACGAAAAAAGAAAATAAGTTTTTCTTAATTTGAAAAGTTGCCAAGCGAACAGGCGGTTCACCTGATGTTAAGTAAACCGCCGCCCATGGACATCTGCTACACCCGAGAGTTGCAAAAAAAATTGAAATGCGAAAGTATTATACTTCCACTCGTCACCAGTCTTCTGTGAGGTCGTGGTACTTACCCGGACGAGTCCGCCCATTCGTGCAACAGCCTGCGTGGCTCTACCACGGTTAGATCGTTACCTCCAAAGTAAAAACGCCCCATTCGGTGTCCACTTTGTATCGATCACTTTGACCTTGACATTTTGTTCGAAGCTTCTATCACGACAATGCGCTAAACGCTATGCGGCACGAGTCAATAAATAGCTTTTGGTGAAAATATTACGACCTTTAGATTTGACGGTAATTCTGTATGCAGACATGGCGCACCTTGTAAACGTCGTAATATCCAATGATCCTGTCGAATGTGCTGTACAGGTCGTTGAGCAGGTCGACGACTTGCATGGGCGTGGAGGCTGCGCACAGCTCCGTGAAGCCCACGATGTCGCTGAAGTACACGGTGACGCACTCGAAACTCTCCGGCTGGACCACCTCGCCAGCCATCAACTGTTGGGCTACCGGCCTGGTGCACAGTATAAAAGTAACAGCCTATACACTCGACCCGATTGGCGTAGCGGTTAGTGCGGGTTCGATCCCCACTACTGGACGAATATTGTTTTTCCAGTGTTTGTGTGTTTATATATTATACAAAAGAAAAGTATGTTTAATTAACTTTATTAGTACAAGCGTTGCTTAATTTGGGATTAGAATTACGTTGTGTAAAAATGTATCGTAAAAATATTTATATTTATTTATTTCATATTACATATTTATATCAATGAACATGGCTTATAATGAATGACAGAAACTTATACTCTTACTTTAAATACATTATTTTTTCTAAAAGCATTTGAGCACCTCATACGTAATATTTCGTTAAATAAAATTCCAATGAAACCTCAATTCCTGAAATTGTTGAATTCAAATTTCCCGGATACGAAAGCCATTGTTATATAGTCCAATTTACTAAAAAAAGTTGATAAAAATCAATACGTACAAATAACTTTTGCTGAGCTTTGCTTTTATCTGATCTCCATAAATTTGTAAGGGTCTGTGAATGCTTTGAGAAAAATCCCAACAAAGTTTTAGTAATGAAATCAGTACCTGTTGTAATACAAACACCATTAGTACAATAGAAAGCTAACTGAAATACTTAGCCCTAATCAAATCTAAACGTAACAAATCAACATAACAAATTATTCAATTTCATCATAAACGTACATAATTTTCGGCTGAATATGTATAACGTCTTAACGGGACCGACTTTTGATGTTAAATAAAATTACTGGCTTTGTGTATGGATCGGTTTAAACTTGAAAAATTAATTTCAAAAATTCAATCATAATTTTGTATATAATTATGTGTACTTTTTTGGAGTACAAAAATCAGAGAACTCGCTTCATCGTCACCGAACGTTTTTTATCTATTTTAGTTATTATTATTATACATATTTATAATTTTACTTTAAAACTAATTTCTTTAATTATAAATAAATATACTAATTATTATTAACTTACTTAGCTTTCACTTCTACCGGCAGTCCCCAAAGACTGTACCGCATGTTTTTTTTAATATAGAAATATAATAATAATAAATAAATAAATAAATATTTTCGGACATTTTTACACAACATTCTCTAGTCCAATACTAAGCAACGCTTGGACTAGGGATACTAGAAAACTGGGGATTATTATTGGGGATTGGGGACATATTATACATATATAAACACCCAGACACAGGAAATACACTATGTTCATCACACAATAATGTAAATTAATGTAAATTATATGTATTTAATTCGAGAAAATAAATTTCATTAAAATTCTCTACCTTGGAAGCACTTGATACAGCAGTTCCTCGGAGCGTCTCTTTTCCAGCGACAATTGTTCGGTCTTCTCCTCCACCAGCGACTCGAGATTATTTGCATACTGCTCCATACGTCTCAGCAAGTCATCCATTAAATTGTCGCAGTAGCCTCTAGAAAATTAAAGGTAAATATTTACTTTTGTTTTGGCTGTTTGATACATGAACAAAATGATAATGAATTACTGCACTACAATAGACATCTTTCAGTTTGATCAAATCAGTGTGTCTTCAAGGCAAGAGAGGTTAGCTTTCTCCTGAGTACCGCGTTTACCGTGGCCTCAGAGTCTTTATAACTTCTATCCGATTTAGGATTGTGTAACCTTTTTATTATTGACGAAAGGGCTAACACCATATCTAATAACATATCTTTGATATATTTGATAATCCCCTTTAATTATATCATAATGACCATTGCACATTAATGGTACAAAGGAAAATATTGCTTAAAAGTACTTATTAAATTCACATACTGTTCTTTTGGTTCCTGTATCTAGTGTCTACCTATATCCTAGTTTGTTCGCGTTTAATTTATTTTACAACTCGCATGGTTTCAAGCACTGCAATTAAGTAGAAATTGTTGGTGTGTTGTAAAGTACGTAACAAAAAAAAATAGATGCGCCAAGCATTGCCTAAAATGCAAAAACTTTAACTGTTGCATCCCAA
This sequence comes from Iphiclides podalirius, assembly GCA_933534255.1. Taxonomy (NCBI): domain Eukaryota; kingdom Metazoa; phylum Arthropoda; class Insecta; order Lepidoptera; family Papilionidae; genus Iphiclides; species Iphiclides podalirius. Next base: position 10,760,043 of record OW152826.1, read on the forward strand.
GTGCAGCGAATAGCACTATTAAAACTTAATATAAAATATAAAGAAAATCAACCAAAATCAAACGCGATAAAATCCCTAAAATATTTTCTATTTACAACATACAATCGCCATTGGTTGCCTGGAATAGATCGCTATGAAGAGATAAGTCCGCCAAATTGTACATCTATTGTCACTTTTATGTATAATCTCATATGTGGTAGACAACAAAAGTGTATTAATTAATTCATTCATTCATACAATCAACGAAACTGCTTTCGACTCAACGTGGGCGGCTCACTTGATGTATGTCGCGTTGATGGCGTCGAAGGTGGGCCTGTCGTCGGGTGCCTCGCACCAGCACCGCTCGGCGAGCTGCAGGAGCTCGGTGGCCGCTCCACCACCTGATGCTGCACCCACCTCCTGGACCCCCGCCATGGGCCGGAACGGGGGCGACTCTCGAGCGCAAACGCGGCTCACGATCTCTGGTCGTGGCAACGCCAAGATCATTTTTATCAGATTAACCTAAAATAAAACCGCCCAACTGCGAGTCGGACTCGCGCACGAAGAGTTCCGTACCATTATAAAAAAATCATGTCCGTTGAATGGGACTAACATATTTTATATTCTCTTTTTAATATTTGTTGTTATAGCGGCAACAGAAATACATGCGGAGCTCTAAAAAAACACGTTACTATAAAATTTGATTGAAAATCACATCGATTTGAATAAAATCATATTGTTTACAATATAGTCAAATAACAACATATATTGGCCCACTGCTGGGCAAAGGCCTCTGTACAGAGACGATTAGTATAATCCAACAGTATACTGTTTCAGTATTTCTAAAGTCGCAGGTTTCCTCGCGATGTTCTCCTTTACCGCTGAGCACGTGATAAGTGAGCACTTTAAAATTATTTTCATTGGTGCCGGAACCAGGATTTGAACTCAAGTTGCTCGAATATATTGAATTAAAAACGAACGCCCGGACACTGAACTATCACGGCACCTTATTTAGATTGCGTGACATAAATATGATGTCAGTGAGGCTTGAACTTTGGTGTTAAATTTTTAAGACTAACGGTATAAGGACGATGCGTTTAACGATGCGCTTCCTCAACTTCTTTACATGCAAAAATCCCTTACATTAATTCGTACATTACTGCAAGAATAATACAAGATAAAGGTTTGGCATATCTTAGGGTTAAAAGACGAGAGACCGTTTTGTTACTTTGTACTAAGTAAAGCTAGTATTCTACCTCATCTAGTGTTGATGACGTAGTTGTATTGATGGTGTAAGCCATTACAAACATAGACAAGTTAACGGTTAATGATAAATAATAAAATCCGTAAACCAGTTTTATTACACGAATCTGCGGGTGTCATTAGAAGACGAGAGTATATTAAAAAAGGAAAGGGCATGAACAGACGCATAAGTATACTTCCGCATTCGTACAAAGGTTACATTTATATATTATTTCTGTAATGATTTTAGAAAAAAGCCTCTTCACTACATAATATAAAACAAAGTCGACCCGCTGTTTATCTGTTCCTATGTATGTTTGGATCTTTAAAACTACGCAACGGATCTTGATGCCGGGACGGGTCGCTAGATTTTTATAGAAATTAGCACAGTTTAAAAAAATGTACAAATAATTTTACAAATTAGAAACCAACACCCTTATTATTTGTAATACATCTTAATCTATCTTAGAGGATATAATCTATCGACCATATGCCATAAAACTTTTGTATAACGCGATATTCGTATCAAAAAAACTTCGTAAATGTCAAAAAAAAAACTTGCAAAATACCTTTATAGGACATTGTAGGCGTGTAGTGATGGAAAGGACCCGCACGTCTCACGATCTCCTCCAAGATTATGCCGAAGCTATAGACGTCTCCCTTCAAAGAGGCGATGGCGCCAGGGTACAGGCTGCCAGATACCAGCTCAGGCGCAGTCCACAATAATTCTGGTCGTAAAATGTTCCGCTTTCACCAATAGCCATAGACAACGGACTAATAACCTCATCATTGCGGCGAGATCACTACTTTACTATCATCTCAACTTATGTTGTGGTGATGAAGCACACAGTAAAAGTTTCGTCAACATGCTCATTATAATTAGTGCCACTAACTTTAAATTAACTATGTAAAAGATAATACTTTATCTTTATATAATTATCTCAACATTAAGAACAAGTCCACTGCATAAAAACATTAAATACATCATGTTTGCCCTATAGTTATTTACGATGATATGAATTTAAAAGCATTCGATAAAATTCTTCATCAAATCCCAAGCTTTTGTTTCCTGACATTGGCTCTAATTCTCTCCTGGTGACTAGGGGATAAGAATCAAGATGAAGGTAAATAAACAGTTACGAGGAGTGTAAACATGCAATATGAAATGCGAGTATATACTCACTGTAATAATACGTGTCGTCCTTTGTTAAGTCCGGTGGTGAGCACAGTGTGTTGAGCCCGTAGTCGGAAATTTTCAACACAAAGCGCCCGTCTATCAAACAGTTCGACGAGCGCAGCTTTCCGTGTGCCCCAAGGCCACTGTGCAAATAGCACATACCCTACGGAAAATGATCAATGGAGAAAACGTGAATTAATTCGATATACAGATATCCAGACAAATTACTTGGCTGGTCGAGGCCGTAATACAGATTACATACACGTAATACATTTAATACAGATATACATACTGTGATACGGTCATACAGCAGCTCCAGTTGTACAAATTAGCCGGCCGGTTAAAAATACTAGCTAACAGACTATCAGCGTGAAGTTACTTATTTACGAGAAGTGACTTACTTACTTTGCGTTTCTTGTGGTGAATGAAGCAACCCATATTTCAAAGGGTTACCAACGCTTTTGCAAACCAAAATGTGTTATACATGCTTATAGGCGGTAACCACTTAAAATCAGGTTAGCTTACTTTTCACAAAAAAAGACATACAGTCTCATGGTGACTGTCTACAGAAGTGAAAACATAAAACAATATCAAAATTGAAATTGTATAATATTTAATTCTACATATTGTATAGGCACTCCGAACGATAATAACAGTATTTATATCATATCCATAACTATATATGATAAAAATATATTTTTTCGTATTCCTTTTTTAAAAATAGCTCATGGTACGGGTTCAGTGACGATGACGCGAGTTTCACGCTTTTTGTTCATCCAAAAAGTGTTCCACGCGTCTAAAGACGTTTTCATTTAAAAAATAAAAGCCACGAAAACAGTTGTGTTCAATCAAATATCTTTATTCAAATAGTCGCTTGTGCGTTCTTATGTATCGTCAAATTTTACAAAAAAAAATATATATACATATATATAGGTTCGTAAGGTGTGATGGTAACACTTAAGTGAAACACCACCGTGTTTCACTTAAGTGTTACCATCGGCGATTAACTGTGGGTAATTGGCAAACCTGTACAATATCGTGCACCAGCGACGTTCTGAAGTTCCAGTCGAGCTGCAGCTCCTCGTTGGCCAGGACGTCCTTGAGGGAGCCCTTGGGGCAGTACTCGGTGAGCACGAACACAAGGGGGCAGTCGACGCAAGCCCCTATGAATCGCACCGTGTTCTCGTGGGACACGTTGCGCGCCTTTGTTTGAATAGTTTGAAAACGTCATTAGATTCTGCGGTTCGTACAGATGTATTGTGTAATTTTCACTAGTACTAAAACTAGAAAGTTTTGGTATTTCGGTATTGCATTCCATATTCGGAGATCAACACCCGCAAAAATAGCAGTTAAATATTCCAAGGAAATAACAGTAATAAGTAAGTCAATAATTTAAAAAAGCATTTGCGGTATGTAAAAAAAATATTGAAAACATAGGTTTCGGTGCTAGAAACCCACCCATTTGATTTTTTGTTATTTTTAACACGAATCTATAGACATATCATTTATCTAAATATTTTCAGTCGCTTAGTAGTTATGAGGGAACATAGAGCGAGAGGGACATTGACCCCCTTTTTTAAATTCGCCGCAGTCGGGTAAAAATTTAAAAGATCCTAAGCACTAGTAATACAAACGCACCTGCTTAATCTCCCACAGCAGTTTCTTGTTGAGATCCAGCTTTTTCCTGTGTATTTTTTTCACGGCGACTCTGTTGCCCTTATATAGGCCAACTGTGAAGGAGGACAGGGTTATTGGAGCCCCGCCGACCCCAGAGGCGCCCGTACTCGCTGGAGTCCAACTTAGAGACAACTGATCACAATAGAGATACACTAGATGTAGAGACAACTGATCATAACAGAGATACACTAGATGTAGAGACAACTGATCATAACAGAGATATACTAGATGTAGAGATAACTGATCATAATAGAGATGCACTAGATGTTGAAACAACTGATAGCGGCCCTACCCACAGCGGAGGGCCCAAACCCGTGGGTTCTGGCTAGCCCACCGGTCCTGCGTCAGATGAAGCTTTAATAGTCTCAGGACTGAAAGCAAAAACATCAGTTAATAGAGGAGAGTAACCAAATATGGGCTACCATTTTGTTTATGCCTCAAAAATAAAAAAACTATTAAAAAAATTAACCATTTATTGACGTCAAAATAATTACACATACATTTTTAAAGAACTAATTAACAATCTTATATTTTTAATTTTATAATATATTATTAAATTGAGCATTAAACAAAATATCAAAATAGGCGCCAAATATGGAACAGGTACTCAAATATGGGCTACAAATAGAAACTTAAAATATCTTGTACAAAAATAATAATTAAAAATATTTATCTTATAAGAGATCAAATTACTTTGGTACATGGAAGAAATCACATAATTACTTACAAAAATCACATATCCAGATGTCAAACTCTGGCCCAGCACAGTCATTAGGTATGTGCCCAGAGCTTACACATTAAACATCTGACCCACAATTCTCCTGCCGCGTTTTCGGAAAAAAGTTCCTGACAAAACATACACGCTGCGTCGGCAGTGTCAGGAGCCTCTCTTCCTATAGGGGCATCTGGTTCACTATCTGAATCAAATTGGATATCTTCTTTAACTTCAAGTTCGTCCTTGGCTTTCTTATTTCCTATACTTATTTGCTTTTGCTTGGGTTTATTATCTTTTATTTTATTTTCTTTTTCAATTTTCTTCTTATTTGTTTGAATAAGGTCATTTTTATATGGAGACGAAGTTATACGCGAGGCCACAGCAGCTTTTCTACTTCTATTAGTTGTCTTTGTGATTTTTTTTGGCATGGGACTTATGTCATAAGGAGATACTAAACCTAGAATGCTACGATGAATTCCGGAAGACGAAGGTTGACAGTTATCTGTTGAATCATGTCCAGTTCCAGAAGTAAATTCTTCTGTTTGAGTCTCAGACCTTGACCATAGCCCATATTCAGGACCATAATCATAGCCCATATTCGAAATTCTTTACTAAAATCAACTTAATCATGTACTTTACAAATCATAATAGCAAGCAATAAATCTACCGAAAATCATAAAATTAAACTTATATTCTGCAATAAAACACATAGTTATAGTATTTAAACCTAATTTTCATTCATTAAATAACACATTGATACGTACCGCATAAAATTTTTCGACAGCAGCAACACAAGTATGGCCGACACTGGTGACAGCTTGCGCGCGAATGACGAGAATGAGTGAGTGCAATATTAGAGCGAATGAATGCGATAGACGATCGTCGTTTGTTGAGTCTTTCGATTGTAGGTTTTCGAGAATTGTTACTAGCCCATATTAAAGCACTAGCCCACATTTAGTTACTCTCATCTACAAGATACAAGGAACAACTGATCAAATAGCAAGTAGTAAACCCAGACGAGATGCACTGTTATTTTCTTGAAAACTCAATTTTTTTCCCATTATTACTTATATTGAAATTATTATTACGCAAATCTATCATCTCTAAAGAGACTTTAGTCCATATTTAGCGGTCGATAGTTTTTATACAGTTTACGGTAACTTTATTACCGTAAACTATATAAAAACTATCGTAAGCTGCGTATAAAAATTGTAAACATTTTCCTATTATGAATTTAATGGTATTCCACGAAAATATGATCTCATAAGATACTTTAGTCCATTTTTAGCGGTCGCATTAAAGTTACCGTAAACTGTATAGAAACTAACTATAGCTGCGTATAAAAATTGTAAAAATTTCTCTATTATGAATTCGATGCTGTTTTAATGAAAGAAAGGTCACATCTCAATTAAATATACGATATAAATACAAAAAAAGACGTCCAATGCATCTCGCCGTTTAATTAAATGCTAAGACAATGTAATAAATTACTCGCTAAATTAGAAAGCGTGCACATTAAATCCCAAGTGTAAGCTGAAATAACGTTGACGTCAGCGAGAAAATTATTCTTGAACTCTTATTACTGCACGTAGAAGGTAACTTCGTAGCTAGACCGCTCGGTTTCATTTTGAAACGGAATTTATTCGTACCCGAGATAATTTCTAAGGTAAGTGCAAGTTAAGGTGAAATGACTGCCATCTACCGCCGGTGCAGTGACCTTTGTAAACAAAGGTTTCCCGTGCAGTGCACAGTAACATCAATAGATCAATCGGTCGAAACATTGTTGCATTACATTTTATTTATCACTAGCGACCCTCCTCGGCTTCGCACAGCTGCAATGTATAATACATTTGAACCTTCCTCTTGAATCTCTCTATCTGTTAAAAAAAAACCGCATCAAGATCCGTTGCGTAGTTTTAAAGATCTAAGCATACATAGGGACATACAGACAGCGGGACGACTTTGTTTTATACTATGTAGTGAATCACAGCAAAGAGACGTTTACATTTCAAGTGACATTTTACCACAGTCACTCCACTAACACTTAAACTTTATGGTATGGTATAAAAGTTCAAATTGACTTTTAAGTATGATTACGAATCTTTTGTACGGGAATATAGAAAAGCGTTGTTTTTAGACTTTGTCAGGCAATTTTTTAAATTTTTCTCTCCGTAAGAACCATCCTCGTACTTCGAGGAATATTATAAAAAAAGAATAAGCGAAATCGGTTCAGCTGTTCTCAAGATTTGCGCTTAGCAACACATTCAGCGATTCATTTTTATATAAGTATAGAGATAGAGATAGGACTACAATGTCTCCATTTGTAGATTGTCAATTAGTACAATGTAAAGTTATTGTATTATGCCGAGATATCTTCAAATATCCTATAGATAACATTAAATGTGAAAAGGTTTAATGGGTTATACAAGAATAAGATTAAGGCATTTATATGATATGGCATGTACAATCGCTATGCGTCATTCCAAATGGTTCTATTATCTGGAAGTAATGGCGCCATACCGGTCAAGTATTATTGAATTTATAAAAATTTACTTCATATTCACGTAAGGCACGTAGATAGTAAGTATAATAAGAGTTTCGTAAAATTACACGACAATTACTAAAAGGATCTGTTAAAGAGTGTAAGGATCATTGCAAAGTTTGGTAACAATAACACCATAAAAATCGCTAAATTGCGAGTCAGACTCTCAAGAAGGATTCCGTACCATCTATAAAAGCAGCAGTCTTTTGTATGTGGGCCCCATTAAAATTTTTTTTATTCTGTTTTTTAGTATTTATTTTTATAGCGGCAACAGAAATACATCATCTGTGAAAATTTCAACTGTCTAACTATGACGGTTCATGAGATACAGCCTGGTGACAAACGGACAGACAGACAGACAGACAGATAGACAGACAAACAGACAGCGGAGTCTTAGTAACAGGGTCCCGTTTTATCCTTTAGGTACGGAACCCAAAAAAATAAGACAATAACTAAGAGTAGGATCCTAAGCTAAAAGGAAGCAAGAAGCTTTCTACGAACCTTCAGAACCTCATTCAAGCTGTGCAGCGCCGGGCTTGCCCCTAGACCAGTTCCCACCTCAACGAGTACTTCTTCTGGGCGCACCCGCCACGCCATGTTGTTCATTTCAGCGTCAATGCGAGCTTGTCTGAAGACATTAAAGTTGAAACTATCTGTTGAACACTTACTCGACGGGAAAATTCAACCATTCCATAAATAAAAGTGCAATTTCGTAAATAGATTAGACTTATGGAAACAAAATATCAAAATCCAAAATCCCTAAACATTATACGTAAAAATAGAACGTTAACAAACATTGGTAAAACTGGAAACAGATAAGTAAAATAACATAAATAATAATATGATATAATATAAAAACACTCGTTGGATAGTTTAAGATAATTTAAATCTTATACTTTACTCACTTGTAAGCGATACATGCTGCCGTTACGGCCAGTGTAAGGAACAACGCCAATCCGATAAAACAGTAAATAATAACTGTCTGAGCCTCTGATATAGCAGCGTGAAAGTACAAGCAAAATAAAGTAAATATTGTACGTTAGTAATAGTAGTTTGAATTTCTATTCGTATTAAAGTTACTTCTCCTTCGTGTCTAAAAAGATCTACATTTCATTACTTGTTTGTAACATTTGGAAGTCTCGTGCCAAATTGATCAGAAAATAACGAATGTCGTAGCATCCGTTGATGGATCTTTCTGGTACTGTAGGCAATCAGATGTCGGGTTTGTACTGTAGCTTCGAAATAACAACAGATTTCAAACTAACTACTAATCTAAATCTAGCTAAAGTTTATCTATATCTTTCGATTCTTCTACCTAATTCTAATCAGTCTAAATAGTGTAGAAACAATGTACTAAAATCTTTTACATCTCGATTTTAATATCAGTTTACCAAATGAAAGAGATAACTAAGATTACCAATAATGAACTGCAACTAGATGAAAGCGAATTAACTCACTATTCGAAGTAATGAAATGATTGAAAAGTTATAGCTCTTGCGCTTTAATAAAAGCTCTTCCCTAAGATTTCCATGCAAATTGTGTTACAAACTCCGAAGAAAGGATGCCACTGCTAAGTTCCCGGCGCCGTAACTTGAGATGATTTAAATTCCTGCAATATTGTTAACTACGCGCCATAAATCACAACACGGGGTTGCTTTAACTTTCCAACGTTTCGTGTTCGAATAAAGGAGCAGCGACCCATAACTTTATTTAAAAACTCAACATTATAATAACCTATAAGGGCTAAAACACAACTACGTTCGTCTTTCAGAAACCATCTAAATTGGTATTTGGATAGCTTTACGGTCAAGTTGGCAATTTTTATAACAATTAATATAAACCTGAAATTAATCAAATAAAATAAATAGAGAGAACGAACGTATCTTGAACGTACAGGTGATTATATAATGGAAATAGGGAACAATGTACTTTTTAAATCTATTATAACTGTCTACTCTTTTGCGTGATAGATTTCAATGTTAATACGTAACTCATTCCCTTTAACCAACCTTAACCATTCGACATAAAAATATCATCATAAAATTAACAATAAGGTCTTATAGTATCCGGATTCCGTACCTCCTTGGCACATGGGATCTGTGCCCAAAAAGCCACACCGCGGGGTATCAGGCGGGGGTCCACGACGGCCGCCTGGCCAGTGTATGGCCTTGCCGGCTACCGGCTTATAACTGCTATTAAGCCCGTAGTAGAACGCCACTACCTGTACAATGAGAATTGCAACTTGCGAACGTCGTATGACCTAATCAAGGCAACTTGTCTAAGTAATAAAACATTAATATTACAATTACTCCAGTATATAGCTTTTATTTCGAATATTGGATACCAGAATCTGATATATCAATATCAAAAGACCAATTTACTTGAAATAAAATACGTGTAGAGATTTTATAAGACATTATATACATACATGCTTTATATGTTTGTTATTCTCTATTTATTTTGGTATGGGATTTTTGTACACATATATATGACGTCAGTCTCATCGGTTTTGTAATAATTTATTTGTGTAATAATTGACATTTATAGAATAATACATTTAGATATAATTCACTTTTTTGATTTGATAATAAGTCATCGCCAATTATTACAATATATTTCCAAATTAAAATGGTATTAATTATGTACCTTTAGAGCGAATTTCAATTAAAAAGCTATGTAGCTTTAAAAACACTGACCTCAAATTTTCCAGTAACAGGATCTAAATCCAATATGGCGTAATCCGCGTCCCTATCACCTACGGGATCTATTCGCACGTGTCCAGTTATACCTAAACATGGACAAAATAAAAGCTCTTTTACCAATGCTTAAGTAAATAAATTAGATCATTTATTTAGATAATATACTATATATATATATATATAGATATAATTGCAATGAAGTTTAAAGTTAATAATAAAAGAATCGAGTAATTGTTATTATCATAACCATTGAGATCGAGCATACTCTGTCTGAATCCAAGGTTCTCAATTCCGAGCGAAATTATTTTTTGTTTACAGGTCTGAATGTTTCCATTTAATTGTCTTTCAGTCTCGATGCCATAATTGAAACAATTCATTACTTCATTCCTTGTGATAAAAAAGGCTGATGAAAGCCATCACATAAAAAGATATATAAAAGAGACTCAATTAATAAAATAATTTGAGTATCATAATATACATCTTAATGCATATTTCACCTGCAACGAGTGTAGGAAGACCCCCGCTAGGTGTGGAGTGACGACCTGTTCAAGTGTGCTGAAGGCGTTGTATGCACGTGACTCAGAGGCTTGCTTGTGCAGACTGTGGGAGTGGCCTATGTTCAACAGCGGACTCAGACAGGCTCAAATGATGATGACGATGAAGCAAGGTAGGTAGTTTTACTGTGGTAGACAACAGCTGAGGCCACGCAGCAGCCTCGGCTGTTGCACGAATGAGCAGGCTCATCCGCGTAAGTAGCCTATAAGACCTCTCAGAAAACCGGCGTGAAGTGAAAGTATAATACTTGTGCGTTTCGTCTAGTGAGTGAGGTAGCCGGAGCCCAATTTTCAAAAAGGTGTCAACGCATCTGCAAACCCTCGTAGCAGATGTCTATGGGCGGAGGCATTCACTTAATATCAGGTGAACCGCCTCCCCTCTTGGCAACTTTTCGCATAAAAAAAGCAAGTAGTAACTGACTCATACAATGGAAAGCGATCGTTTCTCGTTTCTCACCGTGGAAGTCACGTCCCCACATACGTCTCGTGATACTTCTACCGTCCCTGATGTCACCGCCTTCGGTCAAGGTCTCGTTCAACGCCATACCAAGAAGGTACACTCCGTCGTAGAAAGCGCCAATGAAAAAATTCACCTGTTAAAAAACTTCTACTGTTAATTACTGCAAAATATTCTCTTGTACGATTTGTTTAAATGATTTTTATATGATAAGGTGGCAAGCGAGCAGACAGTTCACCTGTTTTCAAGTTATTACCGCCACCCATAGTCATCTTAAACACTTATGGGAATGCAGATGGACTGTCAACCTTTAGCAGAATGGGTATCCGGCTTCATCATAAACCACACAAAACGCAGTAGTTTTCAATTAATAATACACTTCCAATTTACAACTGTTTCCTTCGAGGCCTTGGCACTTTCCTGAAAGAGGTATTGAATCGTGCTTCAACAGAAAAAAAAAACTCCTGCTCTAGTCGTCCCTCAGTCAACTGTACTTTTATTCAAAAATGTCGTTAGTATAGTCTAACATCTCCTACCACAATTTTAGATTTTCGGTTCGGGTTCGATAGTACTAATATTGTACTTCAATAGTACTAATATTGCTTCATGAAAAATTTGTGAAATTCCATCGATCAGCGATTACGCCATTAATCTAAGACGTGAGTTTGGAACTCACAGTCTATTATTTATCTCTTTCGATGTCATGTATGTCTCATAATGTTGTGTTCCCAATGTTCAAGAAATATTTCGGTCACCGCCACGCCGGTGCCGTCAAAATAATTATGCTCAACCGTTACTCTCAATCCCTAAGCTGTCTGCAAAACCTTACGATAGTTCGGAAAACGTAGGACGAGTGAATAATTCAGCATTTTTATCTCGAATGAATTTTCATTAAATGAATATTCGATCGAAAAAAAGAAAATGGGGAGAAAGCATTTAATTCTGTTTAATTTTATTCTGCTACCTCTTTATTGTTGACTTTTTTATAGCGTAATATGTCATTGTTGTTTTCATTTTGTATTATTGCATTTACTTTTGAGTTTCAATTATTGAAGGAAACCTACCTGGTTTTTTACAACTTATATACAAACGTGGCGTATAATGTTTATTTCCGAAGTAAATAAATATACACCGTTTTCAGGGATGAAGACGCGAGAGTATTTTTTATATAGTGTTTTGTTAAAACAATTGCCTTTACTTTATAACATTATTCTGTGTTGTACTGACGTTTTACAAACATAAATTTCACGTGGACGAACACCCAGACGCGAAACAACTAACTGCGGGTCACCACAAATAATGTTCTCGCGTGGGGATCGAACAAACAACCTCCGACGCCGAAACCAATACCTTGGCGACTGCGCCACGGAATCATCAAAAAATGTTAATGAAAGTCAAAAAATGTCAAATCATAACCGCCGCCCATGGACATTTGCAGCATCCGTAGGGTTACACATGCGTTGCCAGTGCCACCTTTTAATAAGTTAGGGTCCGGTTACCTCACTCACTGGACGAAAAAGAAGTACTGTCTCCCTCACGCCGGTCTACTGGGAAGGTCGTGTCAAATTCTCTATTGCAATGAGACGTTGCTTTATTTGACATTAGATGTCGGGGTGATGATAAAAGACAGGTAATGTCGACTCACCTCTTCGCCGTCGGAGAAGCTGTAGTTGTAGTGCTGTTTCGCGCGCGTTCGTACGGTGTCCGCGAACTCGTCGAAACGGTCACCAGTGGGCAGCTTGAGGGAAACTCGAAGAAGTGCCTCGTAAGCCGCCCTCGCTGCCGCATCTCGCTCGTCCCCCGCCGCCCACCCCGTCTCCCCCCAATAACCCCCCTACACATCAGCGTAAACGTCTTTGACTTTGTTGCACGGTGTTTTTCAGTGTTTGTGACTACCTTATCGGGGTGTCTTATTTACTTATACTTAATCGACGCGAAGCCAAAGTTAGGTTTCTACGAGATTATAGTGCTGGGTATATTGTAGCGCGTATTTATACATATAGTTTTAAGAGTTTAAGTTTGACTCTGATGACCATCGACTGCGGCATATATTATATTATAAGATGGTAAAAACAATAATAATGTGTAATTGGTGATTTCAATGTTGATGGATAACGCTTTAACGGAACTACAACGCAGATCAAACGGATTCAAGGTAAAATTAGTTTAATGAAACCAAATATAATAATAAAAAAAAACTGGAATTATAACATCTTAAAGTAGTAGTAGTAAGCAAAAGTAGCAGCCTATATGTCCATCGGCTGGACAAAGCCCTCCTCTGGGCAGAGGGTATTTGGGCATAATTTACCACGTGACCCCGCCTTGTATTAGCGGACTTCACATATATTGGTAATATTTTTTATTAATACTATCATTATTTCTAATATGTGCAGGTTTTCTCGAGAATTTTTTTTTATTGAGCACATGATAAGTCAGAACTTAAAATTGCAATTAATAAATTGATTGGCGCGAGACCGTATTTGAATTCAGGTTGTTCGAGTATATTAAATTTAAAGGGAGCGCCCAAACACTGAACTATTGCACGGTTCTTATATCTTGCGCCGAGGTTAAACAAATTAAATAAGTTATGTACTAATTAACCAAATTCACTTATCTTAAGTACGTGACCATTATATCTAAGGTGGGATACACACTAAGTGTCAAGCAGGAATTTTTTAGTTAAACAACCCGAGCAAAGAAATAAAGACGAACAATGACAACTAAGCATCAAAATAAAAAAATTTCAAACATTTATTTACAACAACAAGTACTACAAATAAAATTAACTTAACAATAAATAACATATATAAAAGTTTCCTAAAGTACAATTTACTGATACTTTTAATGTACAAATGTAATATCTGTTGTCTAACTAGTCAAGCCTATATCGAGGAGAAACCATGAGTACGCATAATTTTTTATAATCTCGTATATAGTTATCTCGTTTATAGATATCACCTATAGTCAAGGCATTTGCTCTGCTGCAATTCCTAACTAGCCTTCAATAGCGTCATGAGTGGATTGTATAGAAGCAAAAGGGGGCACCTGAAAAATTTCCACATCCAGAAAAGCCCAGTCGCCGCGCGTCATGCCCAGGGCGTGGGCTGCAAGCAAAAACTCGCGCACCAAGGAGCCCCTGACACTCAATATCACCACTGCAACAAAGGTAAATGGTCACAACCCTATATCTCTTCATACAGTTAAAAATGCAAACATCTAGCAACTGCGCATACTTCAACTAATTCGAGCAATTTCTTTTTCTACAAGCTTGTGATTTGCGACTATCAGTCGTGGGTTTGTAGTCCAATCTCATCCACATACCCTACAACGTACCACATATTATGAATCCCATCTAGGTGGCAATTAACCTAAATGGGGCTGTATAGTATATAAATCATAATTTATTAGTATTGAGTAGGCGTTCTTCTGTCAAACCTCATGGAGACACCCGGCAGATCCAAAAAAATTAACCGCAGTCAAACGAAAACTTTTTCGCGTTCGGGAATCGACCCCGCGATCAAGTCGACAGTTTCGCAACTGCGCCACGGAGTCATCGCCATTGTCATATACGTGAAAACAAATGACATAAAACTAATGCACAGTGCTCTCGCATTGCGGTCGGTACTCAAAGTTTATATTTTCATCAGCTAAGAAGGTACACAAGGGGAGAGCGAGTACAGACGGGGCAAACATCGCTGCCTTTTAGACAAATGCAATAAGCGTTATACTTTACCTCGAGCGTACATGCTGACGTCACGGAGTAGTGCTTCGCAGGACTCTTTCTCGTTGCCGTCTAATTCCCTAACAGCTTTAAGGACGCCTTCCTTCCGAAGGCCCCATTCTAAACTCTTGCCTAGTCGTAGCATAAAAAGAATAATGGTTATAGATCTGATCTTCACTACATAGTATAAAGCAAAGTCGTCCCGCTGTCTGTCTGTCCTATGTATGCTTAGGTCTTTAAAACTAGGCAACGGATCTTGATGCCATTTTTTTACTAGATAGAGTGATTCAAGAGGAAGGTTTAGATGCATAATACATACAATACATTCCACCCGTGCGAAGCCGGGGCGGCTCGCTAGTTATATATATAATTCTTCTGTACGTGTTTATGCCACTGAACTCCTACTAAACGGCTGGATCGATTGCAATGAAATTTTTTGTGTGTCTTCAGGTCGATTCAAGAATGGTTTAGATTCACAATTCTGTCAACTACAATTTTTTTTA
Source organism: Iphiclides podalirius (assembly GCA_933534255.1). NCBI lineage: Eukaryota > Metazoa > Arthropoda > Insecta > Lepidoptera > Papilionidae > Iphiclides > Iphiclides podalirius. Next base: position 10,775,309 of record OW152826.1, read on the forward strand.
TTCATAAATTGTTGTCTGATTTAAGTCGTGTGTACAGGACGTCTGTCGGGTCCTTTTACAGATAATAAAATTGGAAAATAACCGATTTTTACTATATGTATATGGATGTATACACGGTACATATACCAAAATAACATTGTTTACAATTTTTGTCTGTCTGTTTGTTCGTTCCGGCTTATCTCTGAAAGAGCTGGATCGATTTGGACGTGACTTTCACTGACAGATAGCTGATGTAATAAGGAGTAACTAAGGCAACTTTTATTTTAGATTTTTTCTTAATTTTAAATTCCATGCGGACGAAGTCGCGGGTACAGCTAGTATAAAATATAAAGAACTAACGACCCAAGCCAGCTTCAAAGCATTTCGCATTTTATAGTCAAGTCCTAAAGTAAATAAAGTAATTGACAAATACAATTTTTCTCATTTTATACTTTTTTTATAATTGAAGATATTACTGTATGTTGTACAGTAATATCTTCAATTGTAAAAAGTAAGTCATAGTATAGTATTTTCATCCAATAAACAAATGCGTATGTTTACTTAATGATACTTATAAAATATTATTCCATCACAATATAAACTTTAAAGTAAACAAAGTATTTTGGTATCTATTACTAAGTTGATACTATTAATACGTACAAAACATGCCATGTTTCTTATAAATACGTAGAGAAGGTTCATCAGCATAAATTTGTTTACAAAATAATAGGTTGTTGAATATTCTGAACTTATTCAGGTGGAAGATGGATTCACCGCGAACATAGATTACATCATAGTTTATCATGTATCGAAAGGATGTGAAAGCTAAAATGCTATAGAGATCATGGCAACAATTTTACATAATTATCTTATTACATATTTCTCACTTATTCCGTTACATTAATAGGCAAATAAAAAAATAGATTAAATATGAAAAGTTTATTTTAACATACGAATAAACATGGATCCACGTACATTCCTCTAATCGATTTTTTTTTATTTATTTAATAAAGAATATAACAATCGCAAGTATACCAAGAAAGTCGCTGACTTTTTCAATATTTTTAACTTAAAAACTCCCAAAGTAATAAACCTTAGAAAATCATAAATCTCTCCTTTTCTTTCTTGTGTTATTAACAATCATCTACGTTAAAATATGTAGAAAAAGTGCGAAAAGATTGTCGCCGCTGTGGGAATCGAACCCACGTCTTCGGCATTCGCGGCCTGACGCTCTAGCCACTGAGCTAAACGGCTGATTACCACACCGACGAAAATCTTAACGCATTCTTCTACATTGTTTTCTTAGCGGCGACAATCTTTTCGCACTTTTTCTACATATTTTAATGTTCAATCTTAAGTGCAAAGATTAGCACTATAAACAATTTAAATCATCTACGTGTCAGAAAAAAGGTAAACCAAAATTCGTACTACTATCGAAGCCAGCTATTGGCATTTTATTCACACAAAAATTATACTAACCGACGGTCAGAGAAAACAAATCGGACTTATCGAGCAGGAGAGCAACATGGGCCCAACCGAAGCGATCGAAGACGCTGGTGAAGACCCTGGGCAGCCGGCACTGGCAGTAGGACATCCTTGTCAGAGTAGGGTACTTCCCCTTGTCGTTGAACAACGTCTGCGGCTGTGGATGATTGGTAACGTTAGAGTCACCAGTACCAGATGTCAACAGCACTAAAAATGTAGTCCACTTTAACCACTTGGCTTCTGGCTGTCAAATAATCACGTAGCCACTCTAGTGGGATGCCGCGTATACGCAAATTCTCAAGCTTCGACAAGAGGAGTGGTATGGACGGTGTCGAAGGCTTTTTGAAGATCTAAGAAAATAGCCACACATCATTTACCCATATCTAGGGTCTTCGTGACTAATTCCGTGAGTCTAGATACAGCGTCTTCAGTATTTTTGCCTGCTCTAATACCGTATTGACAAGTTGCTAAAAGATTTTTATTTTCTAAGAAGTTAGTGAGTCTGGAGTTAAAAGCTCTTTCAATAATTTTGCTAATTGCGCTTAGTAACGATATAGGTCTGTAGTTTGATACTGAATCCATATCGCCACCCTTGTATACAGGGACAACTACAGCTTTTTTAAATATATTGGGGAAAGTACCGCACGAAAAACTTAGATTGCACAAATGGGAAATTAAACTACATAGTACTTGGTGAGAGTTTTTATGAACAATTGTTGATATTCTGTCTATTCCGGGGGCGCTATTGCTTTTTAAGTTAAGGATAATTTTGTCTATTTCTTTATAAACCGTTGGGCTCAGGCACATAGATTCTGGGTTTACTGATACAGCTACTTCTTTCTGTAGCTGAGATTCACTAGTTTTGGTTCTTGTTAAGATATCCGCAGCCAGTTTTCCGCCTACAGAAGTGAAATATTGATTAACAAGGTCTAGGGACGCAAGTGGTGACGGTTTAAGATTAAGTAGATGAGAAGCGTGGGAACGATTGTTACTTAGACTGCACAATTCTTTTACAGTTTCCCAAGTACTTTTAATGTTTTTACCATTTGTGTATAGTTTTTCTTTATAATAATTAATTTTTAGGTTTTTAGCTATCTGATTACATGTGTTGCGATATTTTAAATATTCTTGTTTAATTAAATCATTGTTTTGGTGTTTCCTAACAATTTTGTGCATATGATCTCTGGTTTTGAAGCATTTGACAATACTAGCAGTAATCCAGGGTTTTAGAGGGCACTTTCTTCTACTAAAGGTAGACATTACAACATTATTCATAAAAAGTTTTTTTTTACATTGCCTTAAAATACCTAAATTAAAATCTACCGTCACAAAATTTTGATGTCATGATTAATAACAGTCTTATTGCATAACCTAAACGCAATTTTTTTACAATCCATCATAAAGCATGCATGAAGATCAATGTGGTTACAGCTTTTAATTAAAAATTTAATGCAATTATTTGAAAACATAATTTACCGCACTTACTTGGGTCCCTTTTCGTAGATTTCGCAGCCTGTGCATTCGGCTTACAACGCTCGCTGGTGCCGCCAACTCGCCTTCCGAAGGCGGCTAAGTTGTAACAAAACGCAAACGTGTGTGTACTTATGTACGTACGAAGTTATAGCTCTTTAGCGTAAAGACAAATGCAAATGATCACGGTTCATAACTTGGAATTACTGGTAAATGTCAAAAAGTTGGTATTACCATTGCAACCAAGCATGATGGAGCTGGTTGTTTAGCAACCAACTTCATTATGTCGCTTTTTGAGGGTCGGTGTGCGCGGTCATCGTAAAAATTTTACTCTAATAAGTTTTTCCAAACGCGCCAAAACATGTATAACTTATTATCACTACATAGTATAAAACAAAGTCGTCCCGCTGTCTGTCTATCCCTATGTATGTTTAGATCTTTAAAATATTATAATATTTTTGACTGGCTTACATTTAACCATAATCCCATATGATGATAACACAGTCATTGATAATGAGAACGCCCTAGTTAAGTAAAAGTATATTCGCTTTTAACATCGTCATTCCATTATTATCCAATTAAAGTCTCTTAATGTAACTTATGTCCATCTTAAATGCAGATAACTTTAAAACGCTTAATAATTTAAGAAATAAAAGTGGACTTTCAAAGAAAACTATTGAAATACCATTTGAAAGTGTGTGAAAAGTAAAATTATATTTAAAACTCATAGACGCTTGTAATGAAAGGGGCGGAAGATTATATAAATGTATGTACCCATTGCCACTGTGTGATGTCCAACCCTCATGCTCGATATTTAAAGCTAAGTTGCTCCGGAAATGCTTTATAATTATGTGAGTCGCTGAACACCTAAAGACTACGCGTGAACTTAAATCATAATATGTGGAATGAAGATATATGCCTACCTATATTCGTCTCAATTACTTTTAAGGTCCCAATGCTTAACAAACAATATCCTCCAGATTAAATAATGTAATAACATTCAACACTAGTTGTAGCTCAACATAATAGAAGTATTACTCAATGTAATCGAATAAAACTCTTAAAAACGAAAGTGAAATAAACTTAAGTAACAATCAGATGGGGTCTTTACGAGTAACTCTCAAGAGGCTTCATCGTTCAACCGTAGAATTTCCTTCAACAACTAAGTGATATTTAAATGGACCTTGACAATGGCAAAGGTTGCGACGAGTGGCGTGTCTAATCACATTGAAGATCAGACATGCGATACGATATTTAACCTGTAATTTAATACTATTACACTGAGTACTAAGCTGTGTTAATATTGTTTTTTTCTTTTCTATTTAACCTGTGCTATCTATACTAATCTATTAAGTAATTAACATTAACTTCACTGTTTGCAATTTCGTAATAGAGGTGGTTTTTAATAGCAATTGGTTATCCGATCGCCGCTGTGTTTAATATGGCTACTACGGCTACGTGTCTTTGAAAAAATAATGTCTGGTTGTTTTATTTGACGAGATAATTTACACAAGGGGTGAACTCTGTTTTAAAGGATTTTCAATGAAGGATAGAAGGCTTTTCTGAGTGAAACTTAGTCTACTATACATAGGTAACACTAAAAGTTTCCCGAACTGGCCACTAACATAAAGTACTATATTTAAAAAGTAATTACTTACAACGTTTGAAAATGTATCTCTTTGTTTGTAGAATGTAGTTTGTCTCATCTGACTGTCAATTGTTTTTACAATTGTAGCGACCTTTCTTCTGTTCCCAAAAATTACGAACCAATTACGCATTCAACGAGTTTCATCATTGATACGTAACATACTTTATTTATTATTACAACTTTATCATATGACGCCAAATATTAAAAATATATTAATAATAAAAATTGCTTAGTCCCAAACTAAGCAATGCTTGTACTATGGGTACTAGAAAACTGATAGACATACTTAAACATACTTTTCTTTTGTAAATAAATACACATTATACATATACAAACACCCAGACACTAGAAAAACACTATGCCCATCACACAATATTTTTCCAGTAGTGGGGATCGAACCCCCACCCTCTGGCGCAGAAGGCAGGTACACTACCGACTACGCCATTCGGGTCGTCAATTCTACTGTACGTGTGTTGTCACTGAACTCCTCCTAAACGATTTGAATGAATTTTTTGTATGTGTTTGCGTGGCGCCCTGGACGGTTTAGATTTTTTTGTTTCAATTCGTTTTTTTTGTTCTTTTTTTATTGATAAGTTGTTATCAGATTTAACTCGTGTGTCCCGCCGAGGTTCAGGCTAGGCGCCTCGTGCGCCAGGCCACCTCAAGTCCGTCGGATCTGTGAAGGCCCCTAAGGCCAACAGTGGCTCATCTAACATCTGCTAACATAAAATAAATTAATGGCATCGGTTGTATTTCCGAAAACTCAACCCCTAATAGTGGTAACTAACAATTCTTACGCGTTACGAGATCACGGTGGTAGGGCCACGCAGCAGCCTCGGCTGTTGCACGAATGGGCAGGCCCTTCCGGGTAAGTACTACGACCTGAAGACCAGCGTAAAGTGGAAGTATGACAAATACTTTCGCGTTTCGTCTTGTGAGTGAGGTAGCCGGAGCCCAATTTTCAAAAGGTTGTCAACGCATCTGTAACCCTCGGGTGTGGCAGATGTCCATGGGCGGCGGTATTCACTTAACATCAGGTGAAACGTCTGCTCGTTTGACAACTTTTTGCATTAAAAAAAAAAAAAAGATCAACGCGATAAATTCAGGGTAACCACTTCGTCGTCGTAGGGCCACTGAGCAGCTCCTTTATGCAAGATCGTACGAGGAAGTACCACGGCCTCGCAGAAGATCGAAGTTTCGTCTGATGAGGAGATACTGGCCCCCAATTTTTAATGGTTGCAAACGCATCTCTACGGGCGGGGGTAATCACTTAATTACAAGTGAACCGCCTGCTAGCATGCCAACTTTTCACATCAAAAAATCAGCTCGTTTGTACCCGAAACATCGGAACAATGTTTTTACTTTAAGCGGCAATCGGGAGATCATTAAGAAAATTACGTTTTTATTAGAGAACAGATCTTCAGTGACTCTCGATTTTTGGAATGGAATAATTAAGACGTCGCAAAAACGGGATGCCGAGAGAAGTTGCTTACATTTTTAGAAGCCTAAACTGTTTTATGAGATATTTTATTTCAATGCAACAACACTTAATAACTATTGCTCAAATCATGTTTTACATTTTTTAAACCAATAGTTTGCGTTGTCGAATAAAAATTGAAATTCACCAACTATGTGACAATTTCTAGTCGCAATAAATCTGTTGACAGTTCTACATACAGCCATGGCTGCTGTTTAAGTTTCAGTGAATATCTTTGTAATTGCTCAATAATGTTTGCGGTGCAAAGCCAAACAGTGACATTTACCTGGTCACCCATCCCGGTGATTATTGGCGTGTTCCAGTAGGCGGCAAGCCTGGCAACTGGCTCTAGGGCGAACGCGCACGCGGGGCCGACGAAAGCGATCACGTCATCCTTGAAGTGCATGTCCGCTGCCAACCCTGGCGCGATGGCACCCGAACACGACGGATAACTGAATAGAAAATCATCGGTACGTATACATTAAAATTTTTAATATTACTTATATACTTATATTTATTTGTTAGTGTGTTTATTTTTATATTTATATATTTTATAGTATTATACGTTTTATGATTTTGTTTACTTCTATTTTTTTTTTCTTCTTTATATATTTACAATTTAGAGTATAAGTATATCTAGTTTTACACACCTACCTATCATAATTTGTTTCTCATCAATCTTATGTCAGGGTTTACTGGAAGAAAACTCTTTTTAGGGTTAAGCTCGCCTTTGTACATTTTTTTTGTAACTTTGTTTTCACTTGTACTCTGTGTACAATTAAAAATAAAGAAGAAGAAGAAGAATAACTGCGTGATTTGACCAAAGTTATATAGAAAAACTATTACTTACCCGCTGTCTCGTGGCTTTTACAAATTAATTGATTAAATATAAGATAACTAGTATTTTGTCTCAATAGAGCATATAAGCATTTGAATTGCAGATTTCATCCAAATCCGTCCAGATGTTGAACAGTAAAGATGTAATAACTGTTATTTTCGTACAGTTATTACATCTTAATGTAAAAAAAACAAGCGTCGACTTCAAAGAACCTTGGAAATTAGTATTCGTTTTGAATTGTTTGATAAACAAATTTTGAATATGGACATATACACCTTACTATAAATCAGACAACTATTTTCAATCAGGATGGTTCGGTGGATCTATACAACACTAGCTAATGGAGTTCAGCCTTTATCTAGAAAATTTTATTATTTCTTGGTAATTTGAAAAAATAGTTACAAAACAACTCACACTTTCCCGAAAAAGTTTCTGACAATAAAATAGAGCTGAAGACACCGTGAGCGAAATATTAAAAAACAAAACACCGGCTTCGTAAAAATCGCACATATTTACATTTTTTATATATTTTATATAATTAGTATAACATATGTTACAAACATTTATTCGAACGTCATTCTTCGTTAGACCATACCTCGTTTTTTATAAACATCGTAATACGAAACTTTTTTTATGAATCTTACTATGTTACGCCGAATAAGACTAGTCGATTTTTATTAACGAAAAACAATTGACTTCAAATATCTCGCTCCGTATTCATTTTTAGAAGTAGGGAACTTCTAAAAATGAATACGGAGTATCTGCGGAGCCCTAGATCCAGTAATAATGAAATTAATATAGGACCACACGGGAAGCACCAGCTTTCAAATAAAAAGAGAATCAACAAAATCGATCCACTCGGTGGCAAGTTCTGAGGTAACAAACATATAGAAAAGATACAATCGAATCCAGAACCTTCTCCTTTTGAAGTCGGTTAAAAAGATTACAGTCGCACATCGTTTCATCAAGAGAATCCCACTGCTCGACCTATCTGACCCACATAAACAATGTAGGATTTGGATTTTGTACGAGCACCAACACGTTTATATACATCTAAATAAATAAAATACAAAGCCATCTAAGTAGATAATTAATAATACAATATCGTTTATTACAATTTCGAGAACTGTTCTAAGTGCCGTCACAATAAGCCTAGAGCTAGCAGCAAAATATTGACTTTTTAATAAACCATATAAATGAAATCAAAGTGGTTTCTATGCTTTTCAATCTAGATACTTTGTAATACTTTACAATCTAGATGCTAGATACTTTAACGCATAAACAAAAGTTAAACTTTAAAACGCATACTTGATACGCAGATGGGTATTATGAAATTTTTCAAAAATGTATTGCAATACATTTATCATCCGATTTTTGTAGAGGGACACTTTTCATGGCACAATTTTCGAGTGTTTCTACACTATCTGTGAGATTAAATACTCGTTTGTGTAAATTAATGCAAGTAAAAAACCTAGTTAAATTAAAAAAAATAGAAACATTTACCTTCCTTGCACTTTCTGAAGTTCGACATTATGATGCGCTAGGAACTTGTCGTTGATTTTGTCCAGCGCCAGGTCCACGGCTGGGCCGCATCGCTCCAAGTCAAATGGTGAATCCAGCCTCGATGCCATTAAGACCCCTATTTTGTAAATCGTACGTTCCGCAATCGTAGGAGACATAACAAATATTAATAACAGCCCGCATACAGATCCAAGCTCGTTTACAATTGTCATATTTCAAACATACAACTATCCGATTTCTTCAACTATATTATTTTCGTTATTTTAAACTTCATCGAAATTCTGCTCTACGTGAATAATAGTAGAAGCTTTGCGGTAAACGACTTTATAGAATCAAAAAGAAGTCCAAGCATTTCGTAAAAGTTTCGGTCAAATCGTGAAAACTTTTGCGTGGCGCTGAAAGCGTGCGTCCTCCATAGACTCGCTTCCCAACTGACCGCCCCGGGCTCGAAATAGGGTGAGGCGAGGGTGACAGAGGAAGGCGGCGATCGCGAAAGATCGCGCCATTCTCCGCCATTAACCCTTGATGAGGCGTCGTGAAATTAATGCGCTCGGACCCATTAAAACTTATATACAACTGTTAAAGCCACCCGTTTGTCTAGAAACAATCTAAAGAAGCTAGGAACAACATAAAACGAACCGTGAACGTCGCTTGACGTCTCAATAGAGCGAACATTATTTTGAATTGACGGTGACATTTTAAAACAATGTCCGACCTAGTTACGGCAGAATTACGAAGCACTTTGTTTTTATTAGCCATCTCTTGCACTTTGCTGTCGTTCAGATGTTATAGCTTAAGATGTGATTATTTCACGTGAACAGTAAAAGTTGAGTCGCATCTTAACGGACTTAATACAATACGGTCTAATGTCGGTGGACAACTGCTCTCAAGTTAGACGTAAAACTTACGTAAGTTCATAGAAATCCTTTCATTTTACGACTAATAGGAATGACCATAACTTTCGGGACAACGCCGTTAAGCGTCACACAATCTTAAGCGATAAGAAGCAAACAAAAGATTTGTCCTTATACATAAAACCTTTTTGTCATTACAATTGAAATATTTATGAATGAAATATATGTTATTAATACTACTAAGAATTTTAAAAAATCTATCGCTGAAATCTCAAAAATTTTACAATGAATAAGGTGAACGCCTTTAGAGAAGTTGTTATTCGTCTTTGTTCCCCGTTTTCCTTCTATTTTTCCTTCAATTATATTTTTCAATATGTTATATTTTTTAATAGCTACCAATACGAATAACATGGACTGACAATTTGAAAAAATGGACGGACATCAAAGAAGCCGTCAGTCTTTATAGATTGGCGCAGAATAGAGAAGAGTTCCGTGTGGTGGTCAACGACATCTGATAGGATATGGCACCCAAGAAGAAGAAGAGAAGTTGTCTTTGCTATTTCTTTTTCTTTTTTTTTTCTTTCTTTATTTAAATTGCCCTTACTTTAGGATAACATTGTCCTGTGTTGTAAGGACGATTTACAAACATAAATTTCACGTGGACAAACACCCAGATGCGAAACAACTATCTGTGGGTCACACAAATAGTTTTCCCGTGTGGAAATCGAACCCACGACCCCCGACGCCGAAGCCAATACCTTGGAAACTGCGCCACGGAGTCATGTCTATAGCTATCAGTGTCATTAGCTATTAGAAATTTATGATTTTCCATTTTAAGTTTCATCTTGAGAAGAAGATGCAGAGAGCATTCACGATGTAACTTAGAATGTAATTTTTTTGTAAAAATGCTATTTGAAAAATTTCGGGATGCTGTAAAGTGTACACACTAGACGTCGTCAAGCATTGCTAAAAATGCAATAAAAGAAAGAACATAGATGTCTAGATTTTCTTGAGGTGAGGGAATGTACTTACATGTGCAACGAATCAACAAGCGATAAAATTACGTGAGGTGAGTATATCGGTTATTAGCTCGGCGGTCAAAGCGGCTGCGAGCGATACTGCGAAGACTCACATCCGAATCCCGAAGCACCAATTTTTTTTATTTCAATTGGCTAAAAGTTGTATGTTTGAAAATGAAAATTAAAGGAATAAATTGGGATTTCTAGAAAATTCTTATTATAACAATAATGCCCTTATTTTATGTGAAAGGGATGTGTGGCCAGTATTTTTTTTACATATTTTAATTTTTTTTATAGTGCTCATCTCTGCACTTAAGATTAAACATTAAAATTTTGTAGAAAAAGTACGAAAACATCGACGCAGCTATAGGAATCAAGACCAAGTCTTCGGCATTCTGAAAAAAAAAACTGATCCATTGTAATCGAAAAATACACTAATCAACAAAGTAAGATTCAGAAACAGTGACAAACTTTTTCGTATAATCCCCTATAAATAAAGAATCGGTCACTTTAGCCCTTAACTTCATCACAATTTTGAATGAATTCCTACATAAAGGTTATTTTTGTTTAATGTTTCATCATGTATCTAGTCTTTGCTATTTTTTTAATTGCATGTGTGTATGTATATTTCAATTTATTTATTTTATTGTATGTTCCATTGCAATATACAGCGTGTCGTTACAATTTCAACAATAAATTAAAACACGTCCAACGCTACTTGCCAATAATCATAAAAAAAATATAAAACGTTAAAAAAATCCATAATTAAAAAAATATATTTTTCAAACAAACTAATTAAGTAAAAAGGAAAGAAAATTTGTAACATCCTATATAGCTCGCGCCACAGCGTCGCATTACAAGCCTCTCCTTCTAACAGTATGTTTTGTCTCTTTTAAATTCATTCAACCCATTCATATGCTTTGTGACCTTTACAAATGAACTTTACGTTACAGTTTTATACGTAAGGGTGTTCTAAAATTGTTTGTTTTGGAAAATTTAATAACTCGGTAAATATTGATGTTTAAAGAATGTAAATGTTTAATACAATTTTAAAAAGTTATCCGCTATATGTGTGTTCATTTATTGTCGCGGTGGTAACGACACGCTGTATTTCTTTAATATATTTATTTATTGGTGTTGTTTTATTGGGAACGTTTTGTCTCTTTTAAATTCATTCAACCCATTCATATGCTTTGTGACCTTTACAAATGAACTTTACGTTACAGTTTTATACGTAAGGGTGTTCTAAAATTGTTTGTTTTGGAAAATTTAATAACTCGGTAAATATTGATGTTTAAAGAATGTAAATGTTTAATACATTTTAAAAAGTTATCCTCTATATGTGTGTTCATTTATTGTCGCGGTTGTAACGACACGCTGTATAGTCAATAGATGGCTCAGGGTCGTGGTTTGACTCAAACAGGCTGAAATGATGAAGGGTAAATAAATAAAATTAAAGATTGAGTTGTTAGACATTTGGCGTTGCATCGCCGCCATTTAACTCTGTGATGCTGTGGTCATTCTTAAAGCCAGGCATACGGGAACTCGCAATTGCCGTCCATTTGCTGAATAATATCGGATAAATAAAGGGAGACAAGACAATTGCGACTGCGTGGCAACTCGAAGAGAGGGTGCAATTGCAACACCAGATGGCTGTCAGCATAAAAACTGAAACGAGGAGGCTGCTACAGTGGCTACGGACACATGTACGATGGTCGGAACTTCAATAGATAGAGAAAAATAAATTTTAAGTCCTTCTTCTTTGTCTATTAAGTAATTATTCTCACACTATTTTTTTAATTCCTTATAAATCTTTTTTTTAGTATTGTTGAATCTTATTTTATTATATTTTTTTAAGCAAACCTAAAATTATGCTTCTATTTATATAGCATTGTTTATATCAAATATCTAAACATTTTAATTTATCTTTCGAATAATATTTTGAGTCTTAGCAAAATGTTGTCTAAGTTTAATAACTGTAATACTTTATGATAGTTATGTTATGTTCGACTCATCATTCAACTCAATATAAGGAAATTAACATTATAAATACAAATGTTTTGCAACATATATATTTATAACGTTATTCCTTATAGCTAAGTACATTAATAAGATAAAATACGCGCAGAGAATGTCATTGGAAATGTGCACTTTAGATGTACTTTAGTATCCGAGTGCTCTTTCACCGAGCAATCTAATAGACTCACTGACCTGACAATGTCCTAGAACAATAAATAGTCTTACGAAGCGCAACTTGCTGGCCTCTGCGTTTATGGTTCTATATATTTACACTGGCGTAAACAATTAATGTATCTACATATACAACGAATCTACCGGCAAAAACATTAATAATATCGTATGAATACAACATTCGTCATCGTATGTATATGTATATGACATTAAATGCTTACGGTGTCTACGTTTCATTAATAAGGGGCGGTAAATACGTGTAGAGTCTAAATAATTACTTTAAAAAACTTTTAAGTTAAACGGTTTTATTTTATGTTTTTTTTTTTTGTTAATTTTTTTTTGTTAATATTGTATTGTCATCTAAATTAAATGTGTGTACCAAATTTCAGATCAATCTGACAACGGCAAGGTGCTTAAATTTCAATTTCTAATTTTGACCCAAATAAATAAACAAACAAATTCCGTACGGGTCGAGCTAAATAAAACCGTTTAAAAACGCCGTAGCTGGGTGCAATCCCTTTTTTAAGTGAAAACATAGTTTCAACTGTTGATACTTAAAATATTTTAAGTCTCAAAATATTTTAGGTATATTTTCTGCGTTTTGTCGTTGATGTCTTTTAATCTAAAGCTACGCACATGCTACGCTTATAATTAAGTGCATGTAATTTAACGTAATAAAGATTTTTATATACTATCAGTTACAATTATCTCTGCTATTGAGATATTATAATCACAGAAACTTCTATATTGCATAAGGATTGTCTTTTTTTTTTCTTTCTTTACGTCGTAGCAGCAACATAGGATTACAACACATTTAAATAAAATTTAAACATGCTTCATATATCCAGTGCGTAAAATTGTAATGTATAATATTAATAGTCATAAATTGTAATCTGTTATTATAATAAAGTTTGATAGTACATAATTATGCCAAAGATTCGATTCCAGTGGTGTACTCCAAGTATTTAAGTTTTCCTGATATCTTACTTGCGCAACTCACATTGTAGCTATTGAACTAAGAAAAGTATATCGCCGTTTCGATACGTTAATTAGAGACAAGAATAGCAGTGTTAATATAAGCTACTTGCTTTTGTTAACGATGCTAACCGTTCCTGCCTGTCCATCAAAGTATACGACCAATAAGAGCGGAGCATAAATGAAGTAAGAGTAAACTTTGAACCATTGTTGTTTATGAAAAATGATAGCAAGCGATCTGGCGGTACATCTAATGATAAGTGATGACCGCCACCCATGGACATTTGCAATACCCGTAGGGTTGCAGATGCGTTGCCAACTTTTAATATTCGTGGCCCCAGCTACCTCACTCACCGGACGACGCACTACTATAACTCTTCCACTTAACGCCGTTCTTCTATGAGGTTGTGGTACTCCCACGGATGGACCTGCCCATTCGTGCAACAGCGAAGACTGTTGCGTGCCACATTTACCAATGAGTATCTTTGACTCGAAGAAACAAAATAGTTACGCATTTTCTGAGTATTCGTTTGAGTTTGGTGTTTTCGAATCACTTTCTTTGGATTTTTTAAACATACTGGAATTTAAAAGCTATACGAAATATCATAGAAAATAAAACAAAGAAATTTAAACATTACATTTATTCAACAAAATCTCTACACATCGCTTACATATTTCGCATAAAATATATCCATTACAAATCTGAAAAAGGTACTATTTGGTTTTTTAAATTATTACACATAACAAAATAAGTACAAAATATTTGTAAATATACATACAATAAAACAAAATATACAACAACTCTCAACATATAAAATTTTACACATAAAACACCAAATACTCCCGTTAACGTTTATTGTTATAATCACCTACGCAACAACGCATTTCGCCCCTGGATTACGAATAAAGACGTAGGAAGTTTTCAATTATGAACAGTTAAAATTATTCACTGATTAAACCTGATCTTCTGAGTTGGTTCAGATTAAACGCTATGACATTTATCTATACTAAAAACGCTCAAAAAAAAAACAAACCAGAAACCGCAGTTGCAGCAATAATTTATTGGTTTAAATAAACGAAGTCACATAATGACTTGCCCATATTATTGCACCGAGCTGTTACGTCTGAACTGTGTACACGTCTTTTTGAAGTGTCATTTATAATCTGTAGCAACTGTTGTTAAAAAAACTAAAAATCATAATAAAATTAGGTCAGAAATAATCGGATCGGCAATAAGTAATTCGTCTATCGATGTTTAATACTATATATTTGGCACAATGTCTAAGTTGCATAATTTGAATTTTACAAATATCGATCAGGAAATTAACCTGTACCAGCTCCGAAATCACGTATGATAAGAATAGAATTATTCCTATCTTATTAAGTATAGTAGTATATGACTCAATTTACCAACTAGTATTATGGCCAGAATACTCACGGCAAGGGGATCGACAAACAAAATCATGACAATCACGAAAACATCGTCGCCACTTACAAATAATAAAAAGTAAACTCTAAACCACGTGTAACAAATATCCGAGGATTGGTTCCGTATAACGCTATAGTAAATCTACCACATAGAATATTAAACGCTAAGTTTACACGGTAAAACAGATCTTGGTAATGAAACCTCTCAAGGGTCAGATACAAAATCTATAATATGAATATAAATATCACACTAAACTCGCCACCTCACCATTTGTCAACCCCAAAAGTCTTAAAGAAAATTTGCGTTATTTTGACGCCTAATATGCTAGAAAATCAGAAACGCCATTTTATTAATTATGAATATTATTCATAATATTCCACTTTATTAAAAATGTGGCAACGCATCTGCTACCCTACGGGTGTTGCAAATGTATGTTTTCTTTGTTTGGAATTAACTTTCTATCTTTTATTACTGCATATCGATTGCAAACACTCTTAAGATCTGTTTTACTAGTAAATCTCTACGGCAGATATACACACCTAGAATAAATGATGACTAGAGACAAAGCCTACCAACGAAAATTAACTATGTGGGTTTTTGAACTTAAATTACACAAATGCTTGGATGAATAACATTTAGGTACGTTTTACAGGCAAGGGGCCAAACTATTCCCATTAAAAAATATTGGTAAAACTTTTCATAATATTGTGAGAGCATTGCTTTCGTATCGTTACAGAATGAATCATAGAGTAATCATATATTCAGCAGGTACTCAGGTAATAGGAAGGTACTGAAGTAGGCTTATTAATTAAGGCCACTATGGTCAACGATCATATTGCTTATGCCATACGTGCTAAACGTTCAACATAAATATTTAAACATATTTACGCATTTCATTTTCAGGAATTTGATAAACTAAAACATTTACAACATCGACAAAGCTTCACTTACTAATCAAAAGGACGTTTTAGTTTCCCTGCTCAATACATAGACCAGCTCCGGTTCCTTTAGTGTGTTGCGTTTCCACTATAAAATTGCACATTATCATATTAACTCACTGCTAATTACACAGGATTGTATCGCGTTTAATATTGAAATTAATTTGACATCCAATTAAGCTCCTAACTTCGTTCAAATTAAACGCAGAAAAATCCGTAAACAAGTAAATTTTTATTAGCAAAAACAAAACCGAACCGAACAAACTATTTTATTTTGAGGAGTTCACCGACTTATCTCCGGGTTAGGAGGTTCAATTAAAATAATATTGTACCGCTTGGCAGATATATCGCACCCAATACAAAAAGAATTCTCCAAATCGGCTTAGGTGTCTTCAAGTAATCGGTGAACATACATAAAAAAAAAGATTCCGACGAATTGAGAAACTTCTTTTTTGAAGTCGGTCAAAATTGGTTTCACTTGACTGCACAACACCTATTTTACGGTAAGTGAAACATATCGAGTGTGGCAATAAACTATATCGAATAATGTTTAAGCACGTGTTTGCAGGCTTTATTAAAAATTACAAGTGTCAGGTAGTTGCCACTGTTACGCGAGGACGTTTTGATTATAAATGTAAATAAACCTACACTAAATATTCGCCTATATCGGGGTTAAATCGACTCAACTCCTTTCGTTGTACACTAAAACACCAAATATATACGAACGCTAGGAATATAGTGACGCGATGTAGGGTAATACTATCATTAAAATTTTAAGCTACTCGGTATCATGATTACGACAAACCGCAAAACACACCGACACACGACTTTAATAACTACTCTAAAATTTGTGCGTATCGATCTAATTTTATAAATAGTAGATTAGTACCGGAATTTTATTAATATCTTTGCTAGACTTAATTAGGGAGACATGTTTGAATGTACTTCGCAAAAGCAAAAATATTAACAGAATTCCAGCTTAATAAATAGGTACTCCTCTAACATGACAATACTCAATGTCACTTCATACTAAATAAATTAAAAATTATCATATAAATATATTTTCTTTTAATTTATACGCTTATTGCTATCTCTGTCACACAGATTAAATAATGAGCTCGATGGATCTCACTTTTAAACTTTGATAAAAATTGTACTAAAAGGTCGACAACACAACATTCATTATACGCGATCAACCTTACACAGTTAACGCTTTGGTTATGGCCGTACAACAAACAAATCACAACTCAACTCCCTTCTTCGGTAATAGGAATTTCATCATCGAGGTCCCAAAGACGAAGACTGAAAATCTTACCCATTAATCGGTGATTTCAGACTTCTGGCAACACGATAAGACACGACTAGGGGATTAACTCGTACAATCTAATCAAAAATCTATAGCATTTTATCGAGAGTTTTCCATTCTATAGGTCCTAATCGAAATACACTACCATTCGCAATTAATACGAGCTAAATATTAAATTACACTCCAAATTATTTAAATACATACGTCAATCGCTAAACAATATCTATAATTATTTATTGCTTTCTCTGGTTTCATCTTGCGGAAGACTTATGCAACTAGTGCTTTATAAGTACGATTGAGGCCAGATGACACTGCAACAAGGTGTCAAGAAAGAACCGTTGATACTAAATCGGCAACCTACACATAATCGATTAATCATAAAAAGATTAAGGAAGAAAGATCGATAAATTGGGTAATGATGGTGAATTCAACAAAAGTTAAAAAACAGCCATATATATATATATATATATATATATCTTCGCATAGACTAAAACTAATTCTTATATAACAAAATATAGAATATGTCTTTAAAACGTTTCACGCGTTAAACATACGATGAACTCCTTATAATGGAATTTGACCCAAAAAACTATACAATTAAACCATGTTAAGTACAAAAAAAATTCATAACACTAACAATAATTGTTATAAAAAGGCCTTTTTAGAGGAACAATCAGTTATTACTTATATAAAGCCACTTAAAATATTTGATAACGGGTAAAAGTAAGAAGACAGTTGTCCATATAATTTGTAAATAAAATTAAGTTAAACAGCTATAACAAATTTTAAAATAACCTTAGAATTAAGAATATAAATTTCTCTTCACTTAGATAATCGGGTAACAAGCTTTAAAAAAGCTTCATTATGAGGTAGTAAAAGGTAAGACATTCTTCGTGCAAACGTCATGTATAACTGAAGTAATAATCAATTCCGTTTCATGCATGTTTCATGGAAAAATCTGCGATACACGCAGAACATTCAAAAAGAATGTCCCATAAGAAAGATCATTTGATTGGTTACTAGAAGGAAAGGCAAATGTGACAGTTTGCTAAAAATGTACGTATCTGATGTCAGCGCAACAAGTGTAAATTTTTGTGCACTGATTTTAGCAACGGTACATGTTTTGGTAGGAATTATTTGCGTCTCTAGGGTCAGTTTTCATTTTGTTGCTTCGGTCAAATGAAATTACAAAGAGGGCTACAGGGAGTTAAAAATTAGAAAATTCCAATATGCCAGTGTCAAGTAACCCCGGGGCAGCTGGCGGGTTCAGGGGATGGAGTGAGTAAGCTCACAATGGGGTGGTGAACGTGTTGTCACAGTGGGGTCACCTGAAAGCATTTGTGTCAAATGACCTCAAGGCACAGATGGAGTTGCCAGTATGAAGTGATGCAGGAGCCACTAGAGGGTTTAGGGGATAAGGTGAGTAGGCTCACGATGGGATGGGGAACGTGATGTGACTATGGGGTCACTTGATACCATTTGTGTTAAGTGACCTCTAGGCACTGATGGAGTCGCCAGTATCAAGTGATGTCGGGGCACCTAGCGGGTTTAGGGGATAGGGTGAGTAGACTCACAATGGAGTGGGGAACGTGATGTCACTGTGGGGTCACTTGATACCATTTGTGTTAAGTGACCACTAGGCACTGATGGAGTCGCCAGTATCAAGTGATGTCGGGGCACCTAGCGGGTTTAGGGGATAGGGTGAGTAGACTCACAATGGAGTGGGGAACGTGATGTCACTGTGGGGTCACTTGATACCATTTGTGTTAAGTGACCACTAGGCACTGATGGAGTCGCCAGTATCAAGTGATGTCGGGGCAACTAGCGGGTGAGGGGATAGGGTGAGTAGACTCACGATGGGGTGGGGACGTGATGTCACTGGGGGGTCATTTGAGTCAAGTGACCTCTAGGCACCGATGGAGCCTCCAGTGTCAAGTGACCCTCAGGGCGAGGCGTGGTGTCTCCGGCGGCGGCGGAACACGAGCGCGAAGATGCTGCGAAGGCGCCTCCACCTCCGACGCCCGCCGCTCATGGAAATGCCCGTCCCCATCAACGAAGACTGTTGGATAACCAAACTTTTTAATATTATTTTTATGTTAGAAATTGGGGAGCGAGCAAGCGGTTCACCTAATGTTAATTAACGCTGCCTATTGATACCTAAAGCCCCGGACGGGTTGCAGAGGCATTGACAATTCATTCGCCTCTTTCCGTCTACGACTTAAACCGCGTGGACACGGCTGGAGATTTCTTGGACAATTTCGCCAAAGTAGTATTCTAAAACTTACTTTTAGCGGTTCACACGTCACAAATTCTATGGCATAACACAAGACTAGAAATTCAGAAAAATTCCAGTAATACAGTGACTCCACTATTGAAGGAAAATTCAGATGGTGCTGCGATCGATAAATGCATCATTTCATTCTTAAATCTTATAAAGTATAATGTATCGTAATTTGTAAGTTGTGAATAAATAACGTTGAATTTAATAAATATCAATAGACTATAGAATATTTCTGATACAGAATAAACGATGGCGGGGAGCTTTTACTCCGTAAAGACTGAACATATTTTTCGTTTATATCACATCGCAATACAATACAAAGTTGAGCATAGAGTTGCGAGTTTTAAGTTGAACATTTTTGTTGGTCTAAAGCTTGCTTGAAGACTTCACACTTGAGGTTAAGAGTAAATTTATGAGAATAAATAATTAAAGTCAAATAATATACCTGTCTCTGTCTTTCCAGGCGTCGTATCTCTCTCACCAGCGCATGGAACGCATCATCAACGAAGTGTCGTAATGCAGCAGATGTCTCGAAGAATGGACAACCAAGCTGTGTAGCTAAGGCTTTTCCTTCCTCAGTGGTGACCTGTGTGAGAAAATTTACGTCCTCGATTGATACAACAAACTTCGCGATAAATTAAAATTATTGCTTTAAAATGTAATCAATCACTGCCTCGGCTTGTTAAATTGGATGACACATTGGCACATACAGGCAAATTTATGTGCTTCTCTATTTCCCCATAATTCACGTCTAGACTCCGGAAAGCATAACACATTCGCTATCGCATTGTGGTACCTTAATAAAAGAGGCATGAATAACAAATAGAAAGGTCATACCAGACTTCAAGGCTGGATTGGTACGAGAAACCAGGCTCTCGAGAACAATAGATTAGCATTTGCGTTTTCCATTGATCTCTCGAACGCCTTTGATAAGGTTTCCAGCGTACAACATATGTTCTAGTGAAATCGATTGGGTGAAATATCTCTCCGAATCGTTGTCGATGGCTGTTCATTCGAGACATGATGGCTAACTCTTCTAGAACGATCTATAGATAAGCAGACTGTAGCACAATTAGGGAGAACTACCAACCGAAGTTTCGGGCCAATAGAGATTAAAATGCAATGATAGGGAGTTTGAAATATGTTGTATAGACACGACTTACTTGTCTAAACCTCGGCGCCAAGTCCAGCTTGTTGCCGACGAGCACAAGAGGCAGCCTCTCCGACGGCCTTGCTTGTGCCAACAGTCTTCTGTATTCAGAGGCCGCGCGAAACGATCGTCGATCTGTCACCGAGTAGCACAGCACGAAACCTTCTCCGCATCTCATATACTGTTCCCGCATGGCCGTGAATTCCACCTGCCGAAATTAACCGATGTAAAGCAATTTCTTTTGAACTTTATTTAAACAATATAAAGATTATTTAAATATGTATTATAAACAATAAAATAAATTATTGACTAGTTAGTTATTTATAAAGCTTTTATGCATTCGATGAGTGTGTATTATTTGATTCCAAAACAAAATTTTAGCATAAAACTCTCAAATGTTTTATATTATAATTGTTGAATTTACATCCTGAAATATGTATGCAAAAAGTATACTAACCTGTCCAGCTGTATCCAAAATATCTAACAAAGCTGGTTCACCATCTATTACGGCCTGTTGCTGATAAGAGTCCTCTGTAAAATTAATGAAACCAATTGTACCGAAAAGAAACCAAAAAGTTAGTTTTAAAATTAAATCATATTTGTAGGCCATGTAGGTATGGTATCAATATGCAATACTTTAGCACTAAATTATAAAATAGTACCTAAACTTTGCTTTATTTGTTACTTTCACCACCTCCAAAATATGGTTATAAAAGTAAGTAGTAATGTAAACCTAAGTGTATTACTTGTTTTTGTAATCCCTAATTAGCACACAAGTACTATAAAATGATTAGCACAACTTTGAAATCTGTAAAGCTGTTAGATTAGAGTACATACTTTACACATATAAGTGCATTGTTCCACTTCAATCGGCTTGTGCCAATCAATTAGTTTATTTGGGTGGATACATGATTCCATTTGGCAGTTTTTGATTCCCGAACATCATCTATATTTATTCAAATTTACTGCCTGGCCTTGCTAATTAATGCTGGGCAGCTTATCCTTACTGATTAATATATAAATGAATACAAAACATATAACAATAATCCTATAATTTCTAATACAGACATAGCCGTCATGATCTGTGCATGTGTGTATGCCGAAATGTCATTACGGACCAGTGACAGTCAAAAATTTATCAAATAACCTCTGGTAAATTTATCAAATAACCTCTGCTTGCTCATCATGCCAATATACAGTGATGATAAATATCAATTCATTCAAATTATATAATTCTAATATAAATTATCAATACTGCAATTATTTAGCAGCATTCAGCATACATAAAAGAAGTTTAATTTACTAATGTGTATTGTAATCATAAAGAACTCTACTTATATTTTAAAATTATTCAATGAAGTAGTGAGAAAGTAATATGATAATGACCACCATTGTCATTTACCTACTTATTGATAAATCTATGTGCTTTTGCATGGAATGTTAACCTTTTTAGTGACTATGACTTGAACTATTATATCGTTAATTTATGTGATATTTACAACTATTATGGTATAATTGAACAGATAACTCTTAGCCACAATGTCTGTCATAACCTGGATAAGTGATTAGTTGATAATTACCATAATTATTCAATAAAACTGAAAAGTTTTTATCATGAGTTTGGACAAAAAGTTCTTACCTATAGTCGGGTCATGGTAGTCCAGAAAACTATGGCTTACGAACTGTAATGTTACAGCGGACTTGCCAACACCGCCATCTCCAAGCACCACTATCTTGTAGACGCGGAGGCCGCGTGACGTGCCCGCAGCCTCGCCGGCCATGCCGCTGCATGCCTGGGGCTCCGAGCCGCGCCCGCCGCCACCGCCGTCTCCTCTCTCACTCCCCACACTCCCGATCCGCCATCGGCACAGACCTCCACCCAACTCTAAAACCACCTTGCCTACTTTACTCACACTGAATATCTTTAAGCACGGCACCGTTTATCATAATCCATTTTGTTTACATATAAAGTTAAAAAAGTAGATTTTTTATAAAAAAATCGACAGCTGATTGAGTAAAGATGATTGACATTTCGAATTCTCAATGTTTTTCCTGTTACGTTGGTAACCATGAACTCTACGAAAACGTTCCTATCGTAATCTAATTTAAACTTTGTACTTTTAAGTACATATTACTTTTATAAACCTTTTATACCAATATTACTAATATTAAATCTAACTAATAATGTACTAAAACTAGTCCACGCGGCATGTTACCAAAAGAAGACATGATGCTAGCTGATTTCCGAATGAATTAAGTTTTTGAACGAGAAAAGAGCCAGCCTACTTGTCACCAGCCACGGTGATAATTTGTGTCTATTTTAATTTCCAAATATATGGAAGATATATGATACATCTCTTACATAACATTTATTTCCTTATACATTTTTTATATTTAATGTAAAGACAAATGTTACGTTAAATATTTTTAATCTATACTTGGGATCGAGACATGTATGATCTATATATGTTTTATGTTGTTTTTTTTACCTCATTACCTGTCAAAATGTGCTTTGTAAATAAGAAATAAATATTATAAAATGGCCCATATTCAGTTTGTAGATGAATTGGTCCGTGAATACCTCCTGTTTCGTGGTTTTACATCCGCAGTAAAAGCGTTTGATAACGATTTAAAGGCTGATAAAGACAAAGGTTTTAGAGTGGACAAGATTGTGGAACAAATATTACATTATATAAATGTTTCTGATCTATCTGGTCTTAAAGAGTACTGGTCTCATTTGGACAGCTTAGTATTTTCAAAATTAGAAGTTCATGTTCAACCAGGTTGGTACTCAACTTTCTTATTTATTCTTTATTGCAATGACCTTAAAAAAGCAGCTTATAAACCCTTTATAGGGCAAACTTCATGCCTTTTCGCATTCTCTCCCAGTCAATCCGGGGCATGGTGCGAAATCTTGGTAGGTCCAATTAGTACCTTAAATTATGTTGGTGCATAATTATTTATTTTATTATAATTGCCAGTGCTAACGTCCCAAATAATTATTGTAGAATATACTTTGAGTCTAAACTGTAGATTTTGATTTGGCGATTAGCTAATTCAGATATTGTAATATGTAAAAGTTTTCTTTATATTACTTACACCAAGCACATATTTTATCCTTGTTTCAATACTATCATGTGACAATTACAGCTGTCCGGAAAATAGAATATAGTCTTTACAAATTATATCTAGTAACAGCATCTCAGAATACTGGAGGAGTAAAAAATGAAAAAGTATCAGAGTTTTTATCGAAAATGCTTCCAGAGTTACAAGGTCAAAATGAGTGGAAGGACTGGTTCAGTAAGTAATTTTGGCAAACTTATTTAATAAAACCTTTCAATGCAATACAAAAACACTTTGATGAGCAGTATAGATTGTATTATGTATTATCAGCTCAGTAAGTATTAAGAAGGCGGATTTATATGCATATAATAATAATTTTTAATCTCTAATGTTTGCAAATGTATTTTCCAAATCCATTTTTGCATTTTTAAATACAACTGCAGTTTGAAAAAATATCATGGATAGGTAAATGATTTAATACAATTACAGCATACAATTATAAGAAATTATTTGTGTTACATGTGTAACTGTACACTATAGAAAATGTCATTAAATGTGGTGCATACTTCAAATTTCAAATCCAATTCTCATCCAATTATCAAATTGCCACATAAGAGTTTCAACTTCCAAATATTGGAAATTATCTTTTATGTGATTTGAAGATTCTTCACATTCCTAGCCAAACTCCTCTTGACACTAATTAGTGAATAGAAAAACAATTTTTGTAAATGTACATTTACACTACATGTATTAAATTTTCAGTGTTACCATATATACAAAAACCAGAAGAGAATCCATCATTCAGTTTGTATTACACTCGTGCTTGGCAAGACAGTGTGCTAGTATCCCTTCATAATCTGTTGGCTACAGTGTTCCAATGCATGCCACAACCAACCCTCACAAGCTACGAAAGTGACACAGCTCTGGTGAAGAGATTGCAGGATGAAATCACCGTACTGAGAAGCAAGGTAAGGTAGGGGATACTGTTAGTAATATGGCAAATTCATCATAATTATATCACACTAAAATCTCTTTGTGTGTTTGTTTCCTATTTTTTTCCGTGGCATCTCTTATAAGCTTGATTAACACATTAGAAACTTTTATAATGTACTTATTTAACCATTTATATCTAAAAGAATACATTTAAAAACCACCATCTAAAAGTTGATTATGAGAGATTTTTTTTTTATGGGAAAAGAATGCAAACTAGCATGCGGGTTACCTGATGGTAAGCGATCACCGCCGCCCATGGACATTTGCAACATCTGTTAAGTCGCAATTGCGTTGCCGGCCTTTAAGATAATAGTAGGCTTTCTTCTTGAAGGTTCCTAAGTCGTATCGGTCCCAAAATGCCACTGGCGACAACTCGTTCAACAAAGTAGTTGTATGGGGTACAAAATTTCGTGAGAAACGCACAGTGGTGGACTACCAACCATCAAGGTGGTGTCGATGGTACTTGGCGGTTTGACGAGTTGTACGATGGTGAAATTCACCAGCAGGTATCAACCCAAACAATTCCTCAGAGCACTCCCCACGATATAAGCCGATAGAAAATGCATAGGGATGCACCAGCCCTTCGCAAGGCCAAAGAGTCGAGGCGATCGGACAGGATTTGGTCGTCGACGATTCGAACAGCTCTTTGTTGAATGCGGTCAAATAGAAGATAGTTGGTATTTCGGTGCCCCAGCCCAGAGGTGAGAACAGTATTCCATGTGCGGCCGAATCGGTGCTTTTTATAGCTGCAAACGATGTGCCGGTAGGAAATACTGTGCTCGGTTGAGGACACGGAGTTTTTTAGAAGCTAGCTCGGCTTTTCCTTCCAAATATAATAAATAAATATATATTCCTTTATTCTGAACAATACAAATTGTGTTGATTTATTGAATGACCGCGGAAATGAACGCTGCTCGATATATCGACCCCATGAATTCCGATCGAATCGGTAGCAACAAGGAGAGTGCCTTCAAAAGAGGGAAATACGACGTAGGGTTTCCTCTTTGCGATGAATGCGGAAACCTGTGTCTTCATGGGTTTAAAGTGGACTAAATTTAGTTGGCCCCAACCCGAGATTTTGCATAACAAAACTTCGACTTCAGACACAAGTTTTATCCGGCACTCTTCGACGTATTTCTGAGAAATATTTGCCCGGCCGGTATACATATAATGCGTCACCCGTAGTGTCATCCGCATAGCTATGAAAGTTGCATATATGCAACAGATCATTGATATGAAGAAGGAACAACGTAGGGACTGGACGCAGCCTCGTGGGACACCAGCGTTCACGAATTTAGCGTCAGTGCAAGCACCGACAACAACATCCTTGATGTTCTGACAATTAAGAAAACAAGTGATCCAGTTGCATAATTTCTCAGGAAGCCGGAAGATTATCATCAGCCCAATATATTGTCTTATAACCAAATAAAAATTCACTTTTTCAGACGCAGCAGTCTATTGAGAAGACTTCACCAATCGGCCATCAGTCTCGCTTAGCTCAATATTCCGAGCGTCTTAGTGGGCCACTGCCTTTGGTGGATGATTTCTGTGCAGTACCAACAGAACAACTTGATAGTGGACTCAGGGAAGCTAGAGGGCTCCGTGGGCTCCTCCGGCAGATGGGTGGGAGCCCTGTTATGGGAAGAAAAGCAGCAAGATCTCAAAGTCAAAACTGATGGGGCAATTTCTGCTTAAGCAACCTAGTGAAGTTTTGTGATTTAAGAAGACTATTCAAGAGTCACGATTAGTGTTCATAATCTCTAATGGATGCCTGATTCAGAACTGGTGTCATAACAATATACAATTTATAATATGATTAACATTATCTATTGAAATTTGTAAAATGTCAGTTATGTATAACTATTATTATTAGATATTGAAATCGAAATTTTATTGTTGTTAGCGTTTTTTTTAAGTCATATTTTTACTTATTAGTATAGTTTCATACTTTATACCGAACAACCGATTGGCCTAGTGGGTAGTTCACCTGCCTCTTACGCCAAATGGTGTGGGTTCGATACTGGAAAAATATTGTATGGTGTACATAGTGTTTTTCCAGTCTGGGTGTTTATATATTTATAATGTGTATTTATTTACGAAAGAAAGGTTTGTTTAAATATGTTTATCAGTTATTTAGTACCCATAGTACAAGTGTTGGTTATTTCGGGACTGGAGACTGTTGTGTAAAATTGTGTCCTGAAATATTTATTATTACAATACAGATATAAGGACATCGATTGTATCAACGGCAACATACGGCAATCAGTTGAAGGCTATGCTGTTATTGAACTGTTAATTTACAATTAAAAAAAGGCTCAAAATAATTTGAATGCAATGTTATAATTTGCCCTGGTATTTCTTGGTTTTTTGTAATTGGGTGTTCATTGTACTATTATATGATAGACTAATCAATTTGTATTAAAATTATTGTTAGCGTTTAATAACCATTGTAAATAAAATCGTACGTCCTAAAAACAAACGCCGTAGCATAATTTCCGGAAACCGTCCGTGTACGTACGACAAAATACATAAGTTGAAAACATGTAATAAAATAAAACTACCAATAAAACAAATTTCAACTTCTTTTAATAGTGTGTCAAGTGTCTCATTTTATTCTTAAGAATATGTATATGAAATGGATACCCACAATACTTAAGGACGCGTTTACGAATTCACGCGCTTCAATTTTAGGTACAGAGGCGTACTACTACACGTGCACGGCTCACGCACACAGCGACAAGCGCGAAGCAGCGAAACTTTATGTAACTGACGCAACTTGATACTTTTATTTAATTTGAAGTCATTTATTTTTTAAGCTTACGTTAAATTTGTTTTCAACATGTTTTTAAACTGAATATTTTTTTATATATTTAGGTATAATTTATTAAATTTCATTTAAAAGCTCGTAGCTGTTGATAATTTGCGTTTTAATTAATTATGTATATAATTTAATTTTATGTTTTAATTAATTTTTATGAAGTAAATAAAGCTTGTTTTATACATGTTTGATTATGCGTGCGGTAGGTAGATAGCTTGATAGGTAGGTAATGATAGGGTACGTAGGAAGGTAGCTATGTAGGCAGATAATTAGGTAAAACCCGCTAACGAATTGAGTAAAATACTTTGTATGGTATTCTGAATGCATTTTGCTGATTCAATAATATTCATGCTAAATGTTAAAAAAAATAATTTTCTGTAAATGAATTGGAAATAGCATGGCGTACGAAGCCGGGCTAGTATC
The DNA here is from genome assembly GCA_933534255.1 of Iphiclides podalirius. NCBI lineage: Eukaryota > Metazoa > Arthropoda > Insecta > Lepidoptera > Papilionidae > Iphiclides > Iphiclides podalirius. The sequence continues at coordinate 10,803,166 of OW152826.1, forward strand.
TAGAAACTAAAAATGAAATAATAAAACGAAGGAAACAAACTAGTAAAAATTAAAAAAAACATTTTTATAAAAAAAAACCTGTCGCACTCGGCTCAGCTGGGGTAAAGCTATAGCATAGCATCTTTTATCAACTTATGCGATTATAATTATTTAATTATGCAGTATTTTTTTCTTTGATATTTATGTTAATAAATAATAATATTTTAATAATATAATAATTAATATATATTATAATTAATAATATATAATTAATTTATATTATTTACAAAAATGATAAGAACTACTAAGTCAGTCACTAAGCTCTGGATAGTTAAATTACAATATACTAATGAATGGAATGTCCGAATTTAATCGTTCAAAAAGTTATATAAAGATATTGAAACAGTCTTAAATATAAAGTAATTTATTTTTATAAGAATTAATACCAAGATACAAATAAAGAGCCTTTTCTAGCGGCGGCATTTCAATCAAAATTTTAAGGTAAAAGAATACTTATTGTGGCATAACTATAATAGTTAGACATATATTGTCGCAACACTTTTTATAAATAATGATGTGTTCTGCAAATTCGTAGTACATTATTTTATACAATTATCAATAGTTTTAGCAGCGCACGCGATGCAAACAATATTTTAGGTAATTTTTGTACACTTTGGTTTACATTATTCAAGTTTTAGTAAGGATTCCTAGTTTTTTGAAAATTTAATATATCCTATGTCATCCGGGGATAATGTAGCTTCGAGACAGTGAAAGAAATTTTCAAATCTGTTCAGTGGTTTAGGAGCCTATTCAATGCATAAAAACAATCAAATCTTTCCTCTTGCGTGGTAGGCGGAGTGGGTGGTGTTAGGTTTTATTTTCGTTACGGAATTTATTGATTCGTTCGCCGCGCTCAAAGCCCGCGATAAAAAGCTGTGCAATAGCTTAAAAAAATATTGTTTCATTTTTAATTTGACTCTTCCATGCTCTTCGCAGAACTGTCGCTATGTCGATCCTGGGTGGAGCCAGCCCGCGAGGCCAATTTATACCTCCGACACGAGGTTCTGGCTCCGCCTTTTGATGTTCACTCTAGGGATAGGGAAGACCACACGGAGTCGGGGTGCTCTGTGTCGGATCTTTGTGATTTTTCTTTATAGTTCTCTATCATTTCATTATTTTTGTTATCTATATCGAAGTAGTAGCCTGCTAAAATTTTATCGTTTTAGGTTTTGGCATCTGAAACAACAATTGAGTTATAAGAGGTATAAATGTTGTATGTGATAACTGTGCCATAAAAATAAGTCTTTGATAATTTAAGTTGAGACCCACTACATTTTATAACTATTTTTTTTTTCGTGTTTTGCCTATTTTAAAGACGTTCTTACTTATTTTAAATTAAGTATTATTTTAGGCAGAATCCATGATCATAAAAGTTGATCAGTGCGAAACACGAAAAAAAATAAACGATAAATGGGGTCATAAACGTGAAACAAAAAGTTTGCCACATAGCTGTCGTTCGAAACTTTTGAAGTACATGTTTATTACACCTACTCATTGAAACATACAAAAAAATGACCTTTTAGACATGCCTAATCTTACAATTTGCACGTGTGCAAATTTGTTTTGTATTACTTGTATTTTTAATTATCCATACAACTTTTCTACATGTGGTGTACTTTTGGCCAACATTTGGCTGCATGGAAATAAGAATTTATAATAAAATACCAGATAGTTTCATAGGCCTCCCGGAGTATTTAAATTTAAACGAAAATTCTAAAATCTGTACACTGTCAAATAAGACATTTAAAATATTTAATCATGTCTAAGTAATGTACAATGTTTATATTAAAAATTCATTACTTTGACTTGTGATTTACTTTGACTTATATTTATACTCTATTGACTCATAATTATAATCTAAATTTCAATTTTTTTTATGTTAACATGTTTCACAAATATTTATACACAGAATTGATGTAGAATAGTTCCATATTTTAAATAACTTTTTTACTGTATTCTTACACCTTCATGCCAATACATCAATTTCAAAGGTAAGGTCTCAAAAAAACTCACAAAACAAGCCCAAACTCGACACACATAGCTCATCTCGTCTGTTAGTTCCAGTAGCAGTTCTCGAAGTACACCTTCAGGTCACTCCATCTATTCAGAAGGCAAGATCTCACCATACCTAACAAAACAAGCCCAAACTCGACACACATAGCTCATCTCGTCTGTTAGTTCCAGTAGCAGTTCTCAAAGTACACCTTCAGGTCACTCCATCTAGTCAGAAGGCAAGGTCTCACCATACCTAACAAAACAAGCCCAAACTCGACACACATAGCTCATCTCGTCTTTTAGTTCCAGTAGCAGTTCTCGAAGTACACCTTCAGGTCACTCCAACAAATCAGAAGGCAAGGTCTCACCATACCTAATAAAACAAGCCCAAATTCGACACACATAGCTCATCTCGTCTGTTAGTTCCAGTAGCAGTTCTCAAAGTACACCTTCAGGTCACTCCATCTAGTCAGAAGGCAAGGTCTCACCATACCTAACAAAACAAGCCCAAACTCGACACACAGAGCTCATCTCGTCTGTTAGTTCCAGTAGCAGTTCTCGAAGTACACCTTCAGGTCACTCCAACAAATCAGAAGGCAAGGTCTCACCATACCTAATAAAACAAGCCCAAATTCGACACACATAGCTCATCTCGTCTGTTAGTTCCAGTAGCAGTTCTCAAAGTACACCTTCAGGTCACTCCATCTAGTCAGAAGGCAAGGTCTCACCATACCTAACAAAACAAGCCCAAATTCGACACACATAACTCATCTCGTCTGTTAGTTCCAGTAGCAGTTCTCGAAGTACACCTTCAGGTCACTCCATCAAGTCCGTAACGAAATATGAATTTTTAACCCGTACTAATTTCTAGTAAAAATATGACAAAGTGTGAATTATAGTTTACTTTTGTCGTTCGTAGTCCGAAGTCCGAACATGATGTGTAAAGTATCAACTTTGTTACGACAAATATTTTGTATTCGTACAGCGATCTTTTTCCTCACGAGCTGCTGTTTATAAGCGACATAGTGACCACTCATGACGGCAGCCGAGCGCCGACTAATATTACCTTAAATATTTTTGTGGAATAAATCAAAAAAGTGACCAGTAAAATAACCTTTATGTCAATCACTTAAGATTCACGCGTAAGATATAAATGTGAAAGAAATAGATTTTAATGTTTATTTTTTTCTGAAACTAATTTCAACAATTTTGATACGTAATGTAGCTACCTTTTTGAGTTGAACATGTGTGCTTACATAAAGTATTTTTAAATAAAAAAAATATGTTATTAAATAAGAGAAAAATGTTCCTAAACCCAACAGGATATCGTCCATTTTGAGTGAAGTGGTCACGAAAATTCTCATTTACAATATTATAAACCAAAATTTTCGATTAAAAACTATCTACCATTTGAAGATGAAGGAGGGATCTATATGTGATAATTATTACTTACATTATATTCGTTTCGTTTTGCCGCAAAATGTACCTGAAAACCCCCTATTTTTGCAGATTCCGCGAGATTTCGCAAACACGCCCTTAAATGTGTCATGTTGAGAAATAACAGGCACGTATTGCTCGACCGTTTCAACAGAAATACCACAGGACTTGCTGTAGTTTAAACAGCCACTTGGCCGGTGCCCGGCACAGTACATGTACTCGCCACTGTCCTTGACCAATTGAAATCGAGCTTTAGGGCCAAGCGGCAGCCTGCACGCAAGTCGCAACTGTTGCACGAATGATCATCGTCGGGGAACTATCGATTCAAAAAATTTTGTCGGTCTTGTTATTTCTGTAAGAATTTTTTTTTTGGAAGTGTAATAAACGTCATTAAATCTAAGCCAAATACAACAGGCAAATAAAAATTACATTTTTAATATGTTGGTTTACCTATATTGAATAACTAGACTGCATGATCATTCGTTGCAAAATAAAACAAATAGTTGATAATTTTAGTCATTACCTACCTTGCGTCAAAATTAACATGTCAACTTTCAAAATTATGAAGTGAATACTACCTACCTTTAAAATTATAATGAGTAGCGAGGCTTTTTATACCGATGCGTTAGGCAGAAGCGGGAGACGTAATAGAAACTGGTATAGTGAAAATCTGTTAAATGTTCTTGAAGCTGCCAAAGAGAAACAAGCTCGGGAAATAGACGCTTCAATAGCCCTAGCTAAAGATCTTTTACAGGTACGTATATTGGGTACCACTTCTGAACTTTGGCCTTATGGAAAAGTCGTAATAATAAAATATGATTACGATAAAATCAAATTAGGTGTGTTGAATTAATTGTAATAAGTATAAAGATGTATATTTAATTACGAATTTTAATTTACTGCTTTTGCATTGTGCACAGAGATTGTAACAAATTCCGTGACAATAAATCAGTAGGTACTAACTCTTGTGTTCATAGATATTAAATAGTCCTCGAAAGAAACCTGAGCTCGTGCCTCCGCACGATTTAGTTCCGTCGGAAGCTAATTGTCTTATGAAACCTATTGAACCAGAAGTTCTAGATTTGCTTTATGGAAGTACTGAGAAAGGGGCCACATTTAAATATCTAAATGCGAGAAATAAGAAATCTCCAGAGGAAAAGTGAGTGATTTTTAAGACTAAATACGATTTTCTAAAGTAGATACAGTCCGTAGGGGCATTAGCGTTGATAAGCATTTAAACAATTGGACGTTATCGTGATGAAAATGAAAATCATTTATTCATCGATAAAGTCACATACATTTCATTTATCGATAGTCATTTTTAAGCTACCACCATTTCGTAATGCGGATCGTAAAACGAAACTCGTACTTTTAGATTACACCTTTAATCATTTCATAGTAACGGGAAACAGTGTTCCCCAGTGGTGTTTGTATCCTAAATATCAAATAAGTTAAAAAAAATTACCACAATGCAAACGCATAATAGTATAAATACTTTAAAATATAAAACAATTTGACGGGAAAAAGTGAACTTATCCGCCTTTACTCGGTCATTAACGTTAGAACGAGATCATCACACATCTTTAAATTCATATCCAAAACTTTCAAAATCTGCTCTGGATCAACGGAACACCACAAAAACCCTGCTGCACCCTGTGGAAAACTTTTAGCATCGTATACCCGAAAAGTAGTTATTTTTATGTTTAAACACAGTATTAGCCCGTAGAAGTAATTTAAAGCTATGACATTATCATACGTTGAACAGATTCAACTATCGTGTAACCACAAACTTGGAGTACGGCTGGCAGCACAAGCAATCGCGTGTGCCGCCCCGCGATTTTAACAGAGGACGATGCGCCATTCTGCGCGACACTTTCTACCGTAAGAATAACCTAGCGCCCGACCCGCCGCACTACGCTCAACCGGCCGGCGGAGAGTTCTCAATATGCAGCGTGTATTCATGTAACTTTTAACTAACAATCGGCTCTTAACTCACAAAAGAAATGTTGCAATCATATAATAACGTAAACAATATAAGGCTCAAACACATTCATTTGTATTTTTGTTTATGTTTGAAAAAAGCCACGCGAACATTTTCTAACACTGTAGTCTGGCAGTTTGCACGGGATGTACACGACTGCAGTTGAAGTGTAGAAACTTTTTTTTATGTGAGAAAGTGGCAAACGACACGCGGTTCACCTGATGTTAAGTGATAACCGCCTGCCCATGGACATTTGCAACACCCGTAGGGTTGCAGATGCGTTGCCACCTTTTAATAATGTGGGCCCCGGCTACCTCACTCACCAGACGAAACGCAGAAGTGCAACACATCTACTTTACGTCGGTCTTCTGTGAGGTCGTGGTACTAACCCGGACGGACCTGCCCATTCGTGCAACAGCGAACACTGTTGCGTGGCCCTACCACCATAGGGAACCACCTTCCAGGAGCCACACATTACACTGTTGCCCGACTTAACTTCAGCCCACTAGCCTTTGATGGCTCTGAAAAGCCGAATGCCGGACAAGTTTCACTTGACGAAGGTGCCCCACATATTCTAAATTGGGGCTGTGCTACGATTGTACTTGTCCAACAAAAGGTCGACGTGCGCAGCGACTATGTTACTCGATAATTAAAAAAAAATCACAAGCCCTTGATGGAAACCGCAGCGAATTTACAACCAGACCAAAATGCGTTAATTCGTAAATTACATTACATGGCGCTACTACCGCGACCTTAAATAAACACACATGTAGAGGATAACTTTTTAAAATTGTAACTTTTTAAAACTTTTAGAACACCTTTACGTATAAAACTGTAACGTTAAGTTCATTTGTAAAGGTCACAATGCATATACTTTGGGATAACATTATCCTGTTACAACACAGGATAATGTTTGACGTTTTAAAAACATAAATTTCACGCGGACGAACACCCAGATGCCTAAAAACAACTATTCGTGGGACACAAATAGTTGTCCCCTGTGGGAATTAAACCCTCGACCCCCGACGCCGAAGCCAAATACATTGACAACTGCGGCAATGAGTCTTGAAATCATTGGCCGAATGAATTTAAAAGAGATAAAACATACTATCTAACAGGAGAGACTTGTGATAGGAATTTGTGGGACCGAATGAAAAAGTCTTAGAATGTGTGAATCAGTCAGTTGAAGATGTATATTTTTATTTTTTAATTATACATTTTTTATGATTATTGGCAAGTAGAATTAGAAGTGTGTTCATTAAAGGTCGCGGTTGAACACCATGCTGTATATTGGGATTCATTCGTTATAATTAAAGACATCCATATACCAAAAAACATATATTTTATAATTTTATTATTTACAATAATTCAACTTTTATTTACATATTAACAACAGCAAATATACCCCTTCGCATAAGGCCGCAACTCACTGTCTAATAGGGAATCATTTCAAAATAGAATATTGTGTACACATTTCAATTGTCGTGACAAATTGACGACGAGTGACGACTGTGACGAGCAACATCACACAGCCGGATGTTCGCGCGGAATATTCGCTGGACGGGACCGAGAATTGTAGAAAGGCGCCATTCCCAATTTGCATACAAAAATAATTAACATGAAATTTTAAAGTTTACGACATAATATCTTATGTTAAGGGCCAGTAGGGCTCCCCGTCCACGAAAACTGCACCGAAGTAACCAAGGCATATTCAACTAAAATTATTTAACCATACATATCATCAACAATTTCCGTTTATACCTAACGGGTTACTAAGTAAATTAATAATAATAATAATAAATATGAGACGTCTTTGTTCTTTCTCAATTTCATAATATATGACATGTGTTATGTATGTACAATAAAATCAGTCCAACAAGTGTACAGCATAACCACTTTTACATTTAGAAATTCTTATTAGGAAATATGTATCATTGACATATAGGGTGCGCAAAACTTAAATATGCCTCTGAAGCTTAGTCAAGGTATTATGCAATACCCAATTTATTGGAATTTGAAGGGCTACATGTATTATGTCTTGCTCTTACTGCACAGGATATATAGTTGTGATCATAATTTAATAAGACAAATATTCGATTTTGTGTACAGGCAAACTAAATATGAAATGATGTTAACTGATAACTCTAATTTCTGAATGCAACTGTACATGGAAATAACTCAAGGAGCCAACTACACTTAGGCACATTTAATTTTTGGGCTATCAATACTTAGTAAATTAAAATTAATGATTGAAGATTGCACACTGATCTACAATTGTTACATTTTGGTTCATAGTGCACTAATATTAACACATCAAGAAAACTATGCATATTGATTCTGTTTAAAAGGAATATGGCATGTGCAGTCTAATTTTCGTCAATTGTGTATTAATGTTTCAAACATACTGGGGAAGTGTTTAATTGAAATTATTCGATACCATGAAAAATTGCGAAAAAAATATCATGTTGAATTGTTCACAAACATTAACAAATTAACAGACTGATAATTAAAAGAGTCAATGACCATTGCTTTCACAATAGGGCTCCTTACCGTTTCAGTTACTGAGATTAACAATTGAACATCTACATAATTGCAGAAAATGCAGAATTATGGCTATTTCTCAATAAACTTTTGATATAGACATATATAAGCATATCTGTATATACTGTACATTGAATTATATATTCAACCAGTATAATACACGCTTCATTCATGTTAGGTAAAAATGTAATGTTTATTATGACATTGGTGTTAAATTAAACATGTTGAGATGTCATGAAAGCCATTGGCTCTTTACCATAGTAAGTTATAAGGCAAGGAAATTGTTTAATTTTATGATATGAAGCATTGATTACTAAAAATATTAACTACTAGGAATTGTAATGATATAAAAAATGGATTCATGAAGGAAATAATTTCTTTCTTCCAACTCATTTTAAATCTTAATGGGGTTATCTAAGAATGATTATGTATATTGTTGCTGTGATGCAGAAGCAATTCTGTAAGTAAAATAAATATCTAAGCAACCACAATATAATATGTTATTTTAGGTGTTAATTACAATATAATATTTGAAATAATTCAAAGGCCCACAATTGTACAAAATAATAAATACATGGTAAGCATTTCCCATTCCCAGGTTCAGCCTTTTAATTATGAAGGAGATATTTTATGGATACCCTATATATTTTATGGATAGCATCATAAAAGGCACAAGCGCCGCAATGCAATTACAAACTAAATGATTGTGTAACATTCCTTTAATTTTTTTTACTACAATGACTTAAATCATATGATATGATTTTTATTGCCAATGTTATTTTGAATTTAAATCATAATCAATTTAATAACATGTTAATGATTATTAAATAAAAAAAGTTTATGGATTTTTCACATTCAATTATGTTTTTAATAACTGACAGTAATGTCATTTAGATTCTGTAGTGTTTAAAATGTCGTGCAATTAATGGGAAATCTAAAGTTACTGTGGCACCTTTTAAACACTTGCTATTACAAATATATGTTGAAATTAGTGTTGAATAAGTGTTATTCAACTGCACATGCAACATGACAAATATTTGCTATCATTATATAAACATTATAAATCGTCTAATTCAAGTAACAGCACATATCAATACTAGACCAGCAGGTAGTATAAATATGGATAATTGTGTAAAGCCTTTTTCTTGTCTTTCAGATATCAATAGATACCAAATAATTTTGAATCATTATTTGCACTAAGAAAAATTCTAATCTTCATTACTAAGTTTTCACAAAACAACTTTGAATTTTGCAAAATCTTTCTTAATAGACCATGTGATCTGAAATAGTTGAAATTATTATAACACATACATACATATGTATAACACAGCAATCAGAGTTAGTATATAAAGGTCCCATTAGCTTAAAAGTCCATAGGCTTTTGTACATTTCAAAGTACCTCATTCAATCTTCTGTTATCCCGTAATTTTGACACTCCATATGTACTATAAAGGGTTTACAACTGGTCACACGCACGATATCCGAGTGGGTTTGTTTGTGGCATTACTGACACTCAGCACTAACATCACGGGTACACTAAAGAATCCTGTTTCTCGGTGCATCTACTTCACTCCTCTGTGTCACTGGGGAAGCCCACGCTCCCAGGACTGTTCAGTGGTCACTATGTAGGGTTGCTGACGTTCGATGGTGGTGGCAGGGCTGGAGGTGGCCCAGTCGTCCATTGCACCAGCGCATGTTGTGGCAACTGCGTGGCCTGGAAATGATCCTTCAGGAGGGCTTGCGAGTAATTACAGTGCATCTGATAAGCCTCGTTCTCGCGTTCCGTGTCGCCAGCCAGCCGATATAAATCTATCACAATGCAAAAAAAGCAACTGGTTACTTTAACATTTTGTATGGGGTAAAAGAACATAAAAAAGGCAATTATAATTGTTAATATTATTAAGTTATAACTGTGGCAGGGTCTCGCCACAGTTTCTGCTGTTGCACAAATGGGCAGGCTCATCCTGGGATGTAGAAAGAGCTCACCGGCGTGAAGTGGAAGTATTTTTTATTTTCTTGTTTCATCTAGTGAATGAGGTAACCTGGGCCCCTTTTTTTAAATGTTAGAAAAATAGTTGCAACTCATCAGAGGTTGTAGAAGGCAATGGGGCCGCTTGTTTACCAACTTTAAAATAAAATAACAGTGCATACCCTTGAGTATCGCGGACGCCCATAACTGTACATGTACATCTGGTATTTTGCTGGCGAGTTGCATGGCGGGCGTCACCATGTTCATACTCTCTCTTGAATTGTTGATTGACAAAAATATGTGGCCGAGCAACACCAGTGAGCAGGACGTCAGTCTGTTTAGATCCTCAGCATTTGCCATTTTCAAAGTTTCTCGGAGGTATCTCCTGAAAAAATTAAATATTACTTAATAACACCTCACCAATGGATATGATATATTAATGATGCTTTTTTTATTCATTTGAAATACTTTAATATAAATCTTCCAGGCGGGTCTTAGCAAAAATGAAAATATTATTTTAAAGTATGTATTTACTTTGCTTCGTTATATCGCGCCTGGAAAAATGCCTGGAGTCCAAGGACGTAGTAAGAAGCCGCTCGTAAGCCGTGAGCATAAGCAGGTAAAGCCTCTGGTCTCACCTATAAATTTTAATAAAATTCTCAACATGGCCACTATTTGCAATTAAAATAAAACGAAGAAAACTCTCTGAAAAATAAGTATCAAACCTGCTCCATTAGTTGTGCTAGGTCACTGTCTCTACGACCTCGAAGATAAACAATGGCTAGGTTGAGTTTAGCGAACATCCATAAATCTCTTTCTTGTGACATCTGCAGGTGAAATAAATTTTATTACAAGGCATATCTAATCGGTATCAAAACAGTGTTGTTTATTTTATATATATATATATATTTTAATTTAATTTACCTGTATGGCAGTGAGAAATTGTGACTCTGCTGCCTCCATACAGTTCATGGACATTGCATAGAGTCCCAGTAGGCAGTGTAGTTGCGGAGTGTGCGCCGCCGCGCTGCCAACTACAAGGTATTATTTATGTTATTTGGCATGTTAAAGAAATGTTCCTTTGCCAGAGGTGCACCAGAGTGTTCCACGGGATACCTCTGGTTACAGTGTGCCATTTTAAAAATTCAAACTACACATGGTTAAATACAACTATTCTACCCGATTTTATAATGTTTTATTTTGTTTTTGAATTCACGATGACTCAAACTCTTTGACCAGCTCAACTGTCAGTTTTTTATCATTTATTCATTTTAATCCAATCTATGCAAGCTGTGGTTACAGTATCCTGATGCCTTACAGAGCTGGTTCTTTTTAATGTACGGAGATGGCGAGCCTGCCGGTTCACCCGATGTTAAATCATATTGTTCTTGATATATATTAATGAATTTCCTTTAATTATTAACCATCTATGTGTAATGTTTGCTGACGATGCTACGATATTTATATCCAAAGACAATCTGAATGACTGAATTTATTAATGAAATTTATAACACTCTTAAAACTGTAGTTGACTGGTTGACATGTATTAATTTAAAAGTTAACTTAAGTAAGACAAAAATTATACAATTTACTAACTATAAACAACTACCGCAAGACGTAAACATTATTATTGACAATAACAGAATTGAGCAAGTCAATCAAATAAATTTTCTAGGTGTTAACATTGATAGGCACTTAAACTGGAAGTCTCACGTCGAAAAAAATAATAAAACGATAGATATTATGCTATCTCTGTTATGAGGAATGTAAGCTCTGCAGATGTTGCTAAAAATACTTATTATGGATATGTTTACCCACTATTGACATACGGTATTATATTTTGCGGAAACTCAGTAAATGTAAATTCCACATTCTTGTTACAAAAGAAATGTATAAGGGCAATATACAATGTAAGTGGTAAGGACTCTGTAAGGCATATATTTATCAATAATAAGATCTTAACCCTGACATGTATTTACATACTAGAAATCTGTTTATATATCAAAAATCATTCTGAATACTATATTAAGAAAAGAGACACAAAACAAAATCTTCGATCGCAATATAAATATGACATTTGTACTGTGCCTTGCTCGAGTTATATATATCAAAAAAGCTCCTACATTACTGGTATTAAGATTTATAATTATTTACCCGAATCAATAAGATCACTTCATGGTGTACAGTTTAAAAAAACTAAAAGAATGGCTGATATGTAATTGTTTTTATAATTTAAATGAATATTATTTTAGAACAGAATAATACTTTAATTATATTATTAACATTTCTCTTATTGTACGCCCGAAATGGGCAAACTGTTGACACAAAAAATAATGTAATATGTAACACCTATTGTACACAGTTAAGACAATAAATGATTAAATGATTAAAAAAACCGCCGTCCATGGACACCTGCAGCATCTGTAGGGTTGCAGTTGCGTTGCCACCTTTTATTTTGAAACAGGCCCACTAATACCTCCCTCATCAGACGAAACAGAAGTACTCTCCCCTTCACGGTAGGCTTTTGTGATGTCATGTCAAATTCTCAATTGCTATAGGTATATGTAAATAGCGATAGGTATGACATTAGCTCCATAATAGTTACGTCAAAATTCTATCTCCAGTAACCAGATCTTTCTGTAGATAGAATATTGAAACCACCCGTAAAGTGTCACGTACCTGTCGGCGCGACCGTGAGAAGGTGGGCGGCGCGCGCGATCTCGTGCAGCGCGTTCGCCTTGCCGCCGGTGACGAGCCGGCACAGCGCGGCGTGCTCCACCAACGCCATCCGCAGCCGCCACGCCAGCACCGCACCGCTCCTCGCGCCGCCGTTGTTCCTTACTTCCTCGCATCCGCTCGCTGCCGGATGCACAACACATTGTACCATCATCCTCCTGCCCATTTTTTTTTTGGTATCGGGGAGAGGGGGGGGGGGGCGGTTTCTTAGTCACTATCTTGCAGCGGCTCGAGACAACTGCTGCCAACCCGTGTCTTTTAGTCGCCTTTTACGACGCCTAGGTGAAGTCGGTACAACAATTAAATAATTTTGTAAACGGTTTTGGCTATGATTTTTAAGACTGGCCGCCTGACGTCAACCGCTGCTTGGGAAACAAAGACCCAGATTCGGAACAATTATCTGTTGGTCACACAAATACCCGGCACCACCGAATCGTGCACAACACACTGTATTTTTTCGCCATAAAACGAACGAAACACAAACACTATGCGACTATCTAAAAAAGGGTACTTTTTAAATTAAGGCCAAATCCAACTTGTGTAAACTTAACAAGAAATGTAGTTTGAATGCATAGATTAAATGCAATCAATCCAAGGCTAAGCTGGGCCATCTATGTTATAACCCCACACCAATGAATTTTCAGTTTCAATCAGTTTTTGTAAAACAATGCAAAAATCTCTGGTTCCTTTGCCAAGCGTGGGATGAAACAAGTCCAGTGGCACTATATGTTCACCACACCACATTATGGTTAAAATGTGAGAGCTTTCTCAGGCATGTACTACAAAGATGTGAAAGCGCGAAGTTGGTGTGAGCGGAATAATTTAGAATAATTTAAATTTCCAATGGTACAATTGCGTACAGAGCTGTTATTCGTTTTATGAACATTATTTTTAGCCGACTTCAAAAAAGGAGTTCTCAATTCGACCGTATATTTTTTTTTGTTTGTTCGTAGATAACTTCGTCGTTTATGAACCGATTTCGATGATTCTTTTTTTGTCGGAACGGAGATATCCCAAGGGTGGTACCATGATAAGGAAACCCGAATCGGATGATCCCAGAGAAATCGAGTGCCGTCATTGAATGTTATAGGTATTAACAATGTTTTTAATTTTCTGATCGAAGTCGGTTTTTTTTTTGTTAAAAATTATTTCCTCGCGACTGTACATGTGTCCAAGCCTCGTCACACTCACACGTGAGCTTGTCGATCTGCGCGAGCGCCTTCTCGGTGTACTTGTGCGCTTTGTCCATGTAACCAGCCTGGGCGGAGTGCATCACCGTGACGAGGTACACGAGCACGTACAGTTGCTGACGCGACATCCACACGAACGACTCGCCAGCCGCGCTGCCGCACACCGCTGCAACGGAGAACAGATCAATAAACGACTTAGACACCACTGCAACGGAGCACAGATTAATAGAGCGCTGAGACAGCGCCGTAACGCAAAGATTACGAATCATTGGGGTTAGTGCTGTGTTTCATCATAATTGAGTCAACCAGGGCCCACTGTTTTAGAAGTTGGCAATTAATATTATATTGTATACAGCGTGTCGTTACCATCGCGACACTAAATGAACACGTCTAACGCTACTTGCCAATAATCATAAAAAAAATATTTACGTTAAACAAAATCCATAATTATAAAGAAATATTTTTCAAACAAAGTAATTAAGTAAAAAAGAAACAAAATTGGTAACATCCTATACAACTCGCGCCACAGCGTCGCATTACAAGCCTCTCCTTCTAACAGTATGCTTTGTCTCTTTTAAATTCATTCAACCCATTCATGTCCTTTGTGACCTTTACAAATGAACTTTACGTTACAGTATTACACAAGGGTATTCTAAAATTCTTTGTTTTGGAAAATTTAATAACTCTGTAAATATTGATGTTTAAAGAATGTAAATGTTTAATACAATTTTAAAAAGTTATCCCCTATATGTGTGTTCATTTATTGTCGCGATTGTAGACACGCCGTATACATGTATTGTAGATGTCCATGGTCAGAGGTATTCAACTAACACCAGAAGAACATACTGCCCCACTTTTAATTTCTAATTTTTTTAGAAAGTATATTTAAAAAAAAATTAATTATATTTTTACGATATATTTGCATATCATAAAAATTAGGCGTCATATATAGGAACATGAGTATATTAGGAATGGGGTAAAAAATAGGTCAATAGACCATATTTTTTCCCGGTTCCATCAATTTGAATGTTGACCGTCTATTCATAAATATCCATGTGGATCCAATAGGAATGTCCATGATTAATTATATCTCTGTAAAGGCCTTTTACAGACCTAAACTCTCTACTGTCGAAATCAATTTGCTATAATTTATCACGGAATATAGCTCAAATTAGTGTTTTTATTGAATAGTTTAATCAGTTCATAAATTAAGTATTATAGTAAGTGACCTAATTCGCTTTCTCCCTTGTTTTCATTACATGTTGATATGTAGTTTCACATAACACTGCAATTCCACTTCATGAACATGGATTTTTCTTTATCTTATTCTTATTATATTAAGTTTTATTTAACAATACTTTTGCTCTAGAAGGTGGTTCATACATAGATCTCAGTTTAACTTCACTTAGGGGCATTTAAATTGAGCTCAATCCAAAAGTTAAACGGGAACCTGTTGCTAAGACTCCGCTGTCTATCTGTCTGTCTATCCGTCAGTCTGTCACCAAGCTGTACCTCATGAACCATGATAGTTAGACAGTTGAAATTTTCACTGATAATGTATTTCTGTTGCCACTATAACTACAAATACTAAAAAACAGAATAAAATAAAATATATAAGGGGGTCCCATACAACAGACATGATTTTTTTAGCCTCTTTTATAGATAATGGTACGGAACACTTCATGCTTGAGTGCGACTCGCAGTTCGCCGGTTTTTTTGTGCAATATTTTAGAGTTGTACGTGTGTACGGAAATTCCTTTCTTATTAAACAAGTAGACAGTATGTTATTAATGATACCATTAATTGTGAAAAACGTAAAAAATAATTTTTATAAATTTTAGGCCAAAACTCACTGTCATCATCAGGCCATGTGGGAGCCATTATCGTCTGAATACTCTGTTGCAATTGCTTAAGGCATGGCTTCACACTCTTTACCTGTCCAGCCATCAAATAATGACAAACCTGCAAGACAAATATAAAATTATTTGGTTTTTTTAATTTGACATTTTAATTGTTACAGCAAAATGAAAGGTGGGATATTCAACAGTGAAGGAAAACATTGTAAGGAAACCGGTATATTTTCTAAATAATAACAAAAATAACATTTACGGTGGTACGGCCATGCAACAGTGTTCGCTGTTGTACAGATGGGCAGATCCGTCCGGGTTAGTACCACAAACTCACAGAAGTAGAAGTGTGCACTTCTGCGTTTCGTCTGGTGAGTGCAGTAGCCGGGGCCCACATTATTAAGAGGTGGCAACGCATCTGCAACGCTACGGGTGTTGCAAATGTCCATGGGCAGGCGGTTATCACTTAGCATCAGGTGAACCGCCAGCTCGGTTGCCACTTTCTCACATAAAAAAAAATATTTCTTAGATATGTGAAGTCCGCTAATTCACAGTGGGGTTGAGTAGTAGACTATGCCTTGACACACCCTTTGCACAGTGGAGGCCTTTGCCCAATACTGGGACATATTCAGGCGGTTACTTTACCTTTCTTAACTTTAAGTTTTAAAATAATATAAACGGAAATAAATATACCTGTAGTACAAGGAAAAATACTTTGAGGTACTCCTTTTGATGCAGACTACCTGACCATGACTCCACTAGATGACCAGCTTGGTTCAGTATAGGTAAAACTTCTTGAATCTTTTTGTCTATTAACAGCAACTGAAATAATATATGCATAATAAGTAATGTTTAGCTAACCCCTCTTTCATGTTATTATTATTATTATGATAACTTATGTACTAAAATAATCTAATATGTAATGAATAAGATACTTCTATGAATTTTACAACTTTACAAAAATGTATTTGCATCTTTTTAAAATCCTTTTTTTATTGTTTTCACAATAACTAATTCACTAAACAACCAATTTTAGTTAAATAAGGTGTTAATATTGACTAAATCATTAAATTTTAATATGTAGTAAGAAAACTGTTTACAAATAACATTCAAAAATACCTTTACCTAAACTAAAACCTTTACCAAATATTTGGCTCCACTCAATTTAGTAATAAAAATAATATTTAGTAATAACAAAAACACATAGCGATATATTTGTATTGAATTATACCTTTGTCATGATCCAATATGTGTAATCTTAAATTTGGGTACTTTTTACTTTGTTGTCAAATAAAGTTAAATAAGTGAAGGTAGGAGTAGAAGCGACAGACGATTTACGTATTGTGTTAAGCTACCTAGCTAATTACATTATAGTACTTACTTAACGTCTTTTATTATTATTCTGGACATAATAATCTTAAACTTATTTTTTTAGCTATATAACAGAATATACAGTAAATAAATTATTGTACATTTACAAAATTTATAAATTGCATATATTTAATTTTAATTTAATTTTAAATGTTTCAGACAGACTGACAGACTTTGACTAAGTATTGACCTAGTCAACACACTGTACATATTGATATACAGCAGAATTATTTTGTTATACTTGTCCAACATTGCAGTGTAGTACTGCATGGATTTAAATTTAACATTATTTAATATAACATTAAAACAAGTGACAGCAGCAAGAAACATCAGCAAATCATAATAATAAGCCCGCTAAATAACTTCACTGAACAATTATGTTTTAGTAAAGAACTAGTCAAAAGGAAACCTTAGTTGATCTTCATCTGTAACCAAATATCTTTATATGCTGCTATGAGCTTTTAACAAAAAGAAAAGTGAAATTTTAATATTTACACACATTTTATGTAATTATGACTTTTTCATTGACAGTTTAAGTACTAAATATATAAAATTTAGACTACTCACCATTACCCTACTCAGTAAAAACAGTACTCTGGTGTAAGCCGCATTCGAGAGCTGTGCATAATCCACTCCAACGCCCAAAAGGCTGCTAGCCACTTCATATTCACGCTCAGTGGCATGAATTTGCTGAAAATTATGACTTATTTTTACCAATAAAACTATTTTCAAAATACATGCTATTGTATTTATTATACATTCATTGAAATTCATGAAAATGAATTTATCATTAGCTTATCATATGACATGGTCATCTTAAGAACTTTTTGAGATTTATGTGATATTATCATAAATTTTAATGCTTGTTACATACAAAAATGGAAAGTAAAACTACAAATTTTCAATTCTCCACATATATGTTGTGTGGATAAATTATGCTTATTCAAACAAACCTATTTCCATAACTGTCATAATATACTATTACTAATAACAAAACAAAATGCAGTTATTTCTTTCTTTTTTCACATGATTATTTGTATACACATAGCTAGAAATTATTATTTAGAAATTGGTATTTTCAAATGTATTTGTGAGAAACAAATCACATTACTCTGACCCACATTGTACATTACATATTTACAATGTTTTCTGTTATTTATTTAACTAAATGATTATTAACTATAAGTATCGAAAGTAAAAGTACACTTAAATGGAATACTTACAGCTAACTGAAAAATTAGCCTGCAGTGCCAGTAAACACTATGCTGTGATAACTCAATGGCTTTCCTCAGAATGGGTTTGGAGTGTGTTGGTTGGCCTTGCAGTTCAAATAACTCGGCTAATACACTTGCTGCCTCGAACTTCACATCGTCAAAGGCATTGATACTTTGTGACAAGAACCACTGCAATAAAAACACCATATGACCCACTTCAACATCATTGTTTACATTCTATAAGAAACCTATCACCAAATGCACATTGAATACTATGTCGTGAAGGTATATCATTTATGTCACTTGAATTAACCTAGTTAGTAAAGTATTCAGTTACCCAAAATCCACTACAAATAACAAAAAAAAACTTACACTCTGCTCTAAATGCGTTCTCGCCAAGTCAATGTTTTTAGTGTGTGTCAGAAGTATATTCCCGAGTTGTAAGTGGGTTCTGGCCTCGACTCTTTGCGGTGGTTTGAAATTAAATACGGCTTGTAGACACTGTATACAACTTTTTATGTCAGGAGGATTTGATGTGCGAAAATGTTCAGCTAAACCAAGTAAAGAAATATACCAAGCGTCCTGCGTTGACGCCATTTTGACATTTCTGCTTGGAGGGAACAGTGTTGACAACTGAAGAGCAATTCTTCCAAGAAAGCTTAAATAGACTAAAAAAATTGTTTAGTAGGGTTAGAAATATACTTTACATAGATTAAAAAATTGAAATGTAACATGTATTAAATAAATAAATATTAATTTATTGTGGCATTACCATTTCGTAAATAGTCTTTTCATCATTTTAGCCAGTTAAAGTCCACTACTGAACATAGGCCTCCCCCACAGACTACCACGATCCTGAGCCATCTGCATCCATCGACTTCCCGCATATTTTCAAAGCTCATCAATCCATCTAGTGGAGGATCGTCCTACACTGCGATGGCCAGTATAGGCTGCCACTCTACAACCTTTCTTCCCCAATGGTTATCGATTCTACGAGCTATTTGGCCAGCCCTTCGCCACTTTACCTTACTAACCTTCTGAGTTACGTTAGTTCTTTTTGTTCTACTGCGGATGTCTTCATTGCGAACTCTATTACGCAGAGAAAAAACACGAATAGCCCTTTCCATAGCTCACTGAGTGACTTTGAGTTTCCTCATACGGCCAGAAGTACAGCACTAGGTCCCGATTCCGTCGTCGTTTACCTTTAAAAATATTTAAATGTACCTAATCAATTAATTTACTATTATATATAACTTATTATGTCTTAAGTGTATGCCGTAGTACAGCGGCGTACACAGTAGTCCAGTACACACAAGACCTAGTGCTTAACGCATTATAGCGTATTTTGCTTTGACAAGAAGCATGCTACTGAAGTACTGAGAGCTAGAATTAGGGTTAGATATGATGAAAAAGAAAGTACGAAAAATGTAAAAGGATAGTAATTGAAAAAAAATTATAGTCCATTTTATATTTTTTTTATTTAACAGGCATTAATTTACTCCTTTTCCAAGTTTATCAATTCTTCAATATCAGTTTCATCCTTAGAATTTAATCTTATTAACATATCCTCAGTAGGAATAAAATCAGTGTAATTGCGACTTTTGTTACCGTCTTTGATATATAAGATGAAATAAAAAATTTGTCGTACTATTACACATCTAAGAACTCTATTTTCTACCTCATAGAGCAATATGCAAAGTTACTCTTCAACAAGTGAAGTATCGAAAGAAAAAGAATATTTAACGGGAAGTCCCAGTAAATTGACGACCCGATTGGCGTGGGGAGTAGTGACCCTGCCTCCTGCGCCAGAGGGTGTGGGTTCATCCCCACTACTGAAAAATATTGTGTTATGAACATCGTGTTTTTCCAGTGTTTGGGTGTTTATATATGTATTTATTTACAAAAGAAAAACAAGCGAAGTGCGTTGTGGAGCAGACGTATAGATGACGCAGGAGCAGAGGCGTAGCTAGGTGGACAAGGGCCTGCATAAAGAAACCCCCGCCCCCCTCTTTCTACGCAGCTTGAACTTATATTGACTTTGATCAAATAATTAGTTCATATAAGTTCATATATGATACATAGATGAGATCACATGCAAGGTAAAGTAAAATGAAAACTTAACTAAAAAGTTAATGAGTGGAATTGATCTCAAAACCATCAGCACATGAGCATATCGCTGATCCTGCACCATCTGTACCTACGCCACAGTGAGAGAGGAGTTCACCATGCACTTTTCGCTGACGACTGCGAGTATTTTAAGTCATCTTGAAATAGCAATTCCAAGAATGCAGAGGCTGCTTGACCTACTTCCTGAGTGGTTGAACAAATGGCGGATTGCCTTAAACGTCGTCAAGACGTCGGAGTTCATAACCGCCTGGGT
The DNA here is from genome assembly GCA_933534255.1 of Iphiclides podalirius. Classification (NCBI taxonomy): domain Eukaryota; kingdom Metazoa; phylum Arthropoda; class Insecta; order Lepidoptera; family Papilionidae; genus Iphiclides; species Iphiclides podalirius. The sequence goes on from OW152826.1 coordinate 10,823,866, forward strand.
TACTCCTTCAACGCTCCTGCTAACCCTCAGAGGGCAGAACATCGAATGGCGGCACACCGTAATTTATCTCGAATTCCCGATAGACTAAGCACTAAGCCTAGTCTACCAGGTAAATAATGTTATCCGCAAAACTAGAGCCGCTCGCGCGATATTACGTCCCGTCTTGGCATCCCACCTGCCAACCCAAATTAAACTTATGGTGTTGTACAAGACATATGTTCGCCCCTAGGTTAGCTTGGGTACTTCCCTATTGTCCAACCACCAGTGGAAACGTCTTCAGGCCTTTTTTTTGGTATCGGGGGGAAATCTTCGAAAGATATCCTGTCACTTTATATGACAGGGTTATGTGGGGTTCTAACCCACTAAAACCCCCTCAGTGGCCGCCTTCCGTACATTTGGAGGGACTCCGGGATCTCCCATGGAACGCACCGGTGTCCCTTGGTAGTACGCTTGAGCACACTTCACTTCTTGTATCTTGTATTAACTGATGTTTTTGCTTTCAGTCCCGAGACTATTAAAGCTTCATCTGACGCAGAACCGGTGGGCTAGCCAGAACCCACGGGTTAGGGCCCTCCTCTGTGGGTAGGGCCACGCATGTGATCATGCGTGCATTTAACTATGGTGTGTCATCTAAGGGCCATCGAGGTCGTGGTCGGACCGATGGCCGTCGACTGTGCAATTAGCAAATCGGTGGCTTGGGGGCGGTGAGAACCGCCCCGGAACGCGGGTGTACCTTGTGTACGCGTTGTGTTGGTCTCGCCGTGCTCGGAGGCGAGGGCGAACTAGTTTGTTTGTTGTATCACTAACTGTGGGTGTAGTGTTGTCCGGCGGGACCCCCGGCGGTGGGTCCGGCGTGTCTAAGTCCCCTTCCTCGACCGGGTCGATGAGGACGTTTCGCGGGCGACGCTTGTTGACGTTCGCGTTTGTGTCGGGTTGGTAATTTGCTGCGCTTACCACCAGAGAGTTGGGATGATGTTCGGCTCTATCGAAGAACCGTTTGGTCAGGTCTTTAAAATATTCGCGAATCGTCGGGAGTCTGCAATCGCTGTGCAGGTCGACGTTGCGTTGATACCACTGCGCACCGGTTGCGCGGCGGATGAACTTGTTTTGTACTATTTGCAACTTGTACAAGCGAGTAGGGTGCGTGTGGGCGAAGGTCATTGCATGCGTAAGACATAATAGGTCGTACGCAGGTCTTATATAATAATAATTTGTGCCTTAAGGGCATTTTACTTTTAGCGTTAGTTAAATTGTGTAGCCGGCCGGAGACGAACGCGGCTCTATTGCGAACATTATTAATGTGCGTAGTAAATGACATACGCGAGTCGAAAGTGACTCCTAAGTATTTGACCTTTTTCTCCCAGGGGAGCGGTTGGCCATAAAGGGATATTTGCCCCAATTTTCTGCATTGACGAGGGCCATTATAAAGATGTGACGGGTAAGTACTTCGTGTGAAGTGAATCGCCACACTCTTTTCGGGATTTATTTCTATTCTCCATTTGCGGAACCAATCGCCGAAGCGGTCGGCAGCGCTTTGGAGTCGAGTGGTTAGTTGTCTAAGGTTGCGGTCTGAATAAAAGAGCGCCGTGTCATCCGCGAAAAGCGCGAGATTGACGTGGGGGTCTTTAGGTATATCGCTCGTGTAGAGCGTAAAGAGCAAAGGTGAGAGGCAGGAGCCTTGTGGTACGCCGGCCGTGAGGCGGCGGCTTGTGGAGAGGGTGCTTTCAACTCGATATCGAAAAGAGCGGTTCGACAGGAAGGCCCGGATGGTGTGTACGAGCCTATCTGGCACTTTGAGTGTGTACAGCTTGTAAAGCAAGCCGTTGTGCCAGACCTTGTCGAATGCTTTTGCGACATCGAAGAAAAGAGCCCCTGTACTAATATGTTTAGGGTGATTTAGGAATTTTAGGATATGTTCCGTTAGGCGGAATAATTGATCGGGACAGGAATGTCTAGCTCGAAAGCCGAATTGTTCTGCCGGCAGAAGGCCGTTGGAAAACACGTGCTCATTGAGCCTGTTTAATAAAAGCCGCTCGTAGAGCTTCCCCAGGCAACTGAGGAGGCTGATGAGACGATAACTAGAGGGCTGGTTGGGTGGTTTATTAGGCTTGCGAATGCCGATAACCCTGGCTTCTTTCCAGTCGTCCGGAAAGGAGCAACTGGAGAGTAAAGTATTGTAAATGGTCGCCAGTAAACAGATAAGCGGCCCAGGGAGAGCTTTAAGAATTTTGTTACTAATATTATCTGGGCCCGGGGCGGATTTAGGTTTTAAGTTTTTAATAATATCTTGAACCTCTTCGGGGGTCACTAAATTCAAAAGATCGCCTTCCGGTGGAAGCGCAGCCCTAATCTCGATTACGCGGTCCACCTCCGTTAGGTGGGCTGTATCGATGTGCACACTTCACTCAATCCGCTTTCACTGAAGATAACATCATTGCTGTGAGACAACTAATTCTCGAAGATCGTCATGTGACGTATCGATACATAGAGGCTCTATTAGGCATCTCAGGGACAAGCATTCAGAAGATCTTGGATGAAGCGCTTGGTGTGAGAAAGCTAGTTTGCCGTTGGATACCGTATCAGCTTACAGACGATCACAAGGCGGACCGCGTCAGATGGTGTAAGAAAACTCTGCAAAGTTCAACCAAGGAGTGAAATCAGGTCTACATCATCAGTGGTGACGAATCCTGGATCTATGCCTACGATCCTGATTCCAAACAACAATCTACAATATGGGTCTTTCAAGATTAGCCAAAGCTGACTTGTTCGTTCTCGAAGCACTTCAAAGAAGATGGTTGAATGTCCGAGGCCACATATCCCGGGGGGACGGTGCCCCTTGAGTGTAGACGACTAGTGTGTGCCGCAGCCCAGGCTATACTATAGGGATGAGGCGTATATACTGGAACAGGTATAAATACCCAGTATGAACATACCAGTACGCACACCGGGTATGTACGGCAGAGGCCCGTTCCATACCCGATAGGTATGGCCATATATGATACACTTATATAGAGATGGGTATGGCCGCCTCGTCCGACGGTGGCGGTATATAACGCTCGCGACAACCCGCCGGCCGAATAGGTACGAAGTTCCCCGAACGCTTACGGCTAGGCATGAGATATACCTGCAACATTCTATACCCGGCCTCAAAGGTACGGGTATCGCCGTATACCCGGTGCTAAAACCCAGTATCAAAATACCTATAGGTATTAATGTTCAGGCCTCCTAATGGAGACCCGGTATGGAATTGAACCTTTATTTGGTTGGAATTGGAACATTTAGATGTTTTTTTAGCAATCATTTTTTTTTTATTGAGATTTAATCAGTCTAAATTAAGCTCCATCTTTACCAACGTAAAGAACCCTATTATAAAAAAAAAGTAATTTAAAATAAATATTACTGTTTAATCTTATTACGCAATTATTTATCTACCTAACTGTCATAGAAATAAAGAACAAATTTATCTCAAGGAAATATTTGGTATAAAATGCCTAAATCATACGTTTCAATTCGGGCATGATCGGAAAGAGCCGCCGTAAGCGTTCGGGGAACTTCTTACTTATTCGGCCGGCAGGTTGTCGCGAGCGTATATACCGCCACAGTCGGACGAGGCGGCCATAGCCATACCTATCGGGTATGGAACGGGCCTCTGCCGTACATACGTCATACCCGGTATGCGGGCGGGTTGTCGCAAGCGTTATATACCGCCACCGTCGGACGAGGCGGCCATACCCAGCCATACCTATCGGGTATGGAACGGGCCTCTGCCGTACATACCCGGTGTGCGTACTGGCATGTTCATACTGGGTATTTATACCTGTTCCAGTATATACGCCTCATCCCTACTTACGGCGGCTCTTCTCGATCATGCCCGAATTGAAACGTATGATTTAGGCATTTTATACCAAATAATTCCTTGAGATAAATTATTTCTTTATTTCTAAATTTATTCTTTATTTCTATGACCATAAGTTAAATAAATAATTGCGTAATAAGGTTTAACAGTAATTTTCAGTTTGAATTACTTTTTTTTGATAATAGGTTTCTTTACGTTAGTAAAGATGGAGCTTATTTTAGACGGATTAAATCTCAATTAAAAAAAACTGACTGCTAAAAAAACATCTAAATGTTCCAATTCCAACCAAAGAAAGGTTCAATTCCATACCGGGTCTCCAAAAGGAGGCCTGAACATAACTAATACCTATAGGTATTTTGATACTGGGTTTTAGCACCGGGTATACGGCGATACCCGTACCTTTGAGGCCGGGTATAGAATGTTGCAGATATATCTCATGCCTACTATACTATTTATACAATCAAAACTCATCAATAAAAACATACCCAATACCCACGCCCTATACGTATGTATTTAAAAAAGAAGCTAGTAGCTATCACGGTTAAAATAATTAATACTACCTACCAACTATTGATTTTAACGTTTTTTGTGTAAGATGGCAAGCAAGCTGGCAGTTCACCAGATGTTAAGTGATAGCCATCAATAGACATTTGCAACACTCATAGGGTGTTGATGCCTTCCCAACTTTTAATAATGTGGGCCCCAGTTACCTAACTCAACAGATGATACACAGAAGTTGCACTTGCATGTTGCACTTGCACTTCACACCAGTCTTCTGTGAGGTCTTTATTTTAATATTCATATTTTAATTTTCAAAATTGCAGCAAAGATTTGTTGGAACTAGGGAGCTAAACAAAAACAAGTTACAGGTATTTTGAATAGGTCTTCCTTTATTCATCAATGGTCAATTCTCCACTATTGATGTCATCAATAAGGTCATGCGGTGGTCTGCCATCAATGGTGCAACCAACAGACTGTGCTGTACCAAGAATCTCTTTAACTGTACCGGACAATTCTCTGGCCATTGACCTTGGCCTCATAATCTTGGCAATTCCAATGACATCTTCAAGTGTTATGTTGCCACTATGTTTAACTAAAAAATAAAATAGTATTAAGAAACATTCTCTTTCAACACCAGACATAATATTAAAAGAAAATGTATACAGGTTGGCTTTTCTAAGTATATCCATTTTTTTATTAAATTCTAGACAAATAATGTTATATAAAAAATGATAAATATTTTAAATCACTCGTAAATAATTGATTACAATCATTTGAACTTATCTCAAAAAGTGCGTGATTTATATGCAACTCATTCATTTTACGCGTGATCATTCATAACTAACTCGCACACAAGTTGGGCTGTGTGAATATTAAAATTTAGGTATTTATGAATGACTACCGCGTCGTCAACAAGTTCTGTTTTTTTGGGAATAGAATGGTAATTTTTTTTTTAAAGTTTGTTTTTATTTCAATAAAGTTTATACTACCGAGTCTAAACCTCCTGTGTAAATTTGGACACTTTTAAAAAAGCATTGTATAGGTATATTCCAGGTAGTAATTTTTAAATTTTGCACTATTCACAAACCGAATTAATTTAAATTAATTTCTCAACTAAATAACAATATAGGATTGAAGTGTGTTGTGTGATCGTATGGTGTATTTTGGACTCAAAATGTAATATTCTATTTACAATAGGGAGAATGAGCATTACTCACTGTTTTTCTGCTTCTTTCTATCACGAGGAGGTTCCTTTAGAGCTCTGATTATGAGGGCTGCAGCAGATGGAACAACAGATATCTGTGCTTGCCTATTCTGTACTATTAACTGCACAGTTATCTTTAAGCCCTTCCAGTCACTTGTTGCTTTAGCAATGTCATCACCAACCTTTTTAGGAGACTGAAGCACACGAATAACGTTATGTACATTATTTATGTAAAGAGTATCACAAAGTTGTATGGTACACCATATTATAGCATAAATTAAATGTTGGAATATTATAACGAAGAATGCGTGGCAGTCACATGGCCTGGTCCACGACTCCTTATTGGACATTCGGAGTAGCCGCGACAGGGAAGGGGCAGAGCCGATCCTGAGTCGCGGGTTCCTTCCATCCGCCACCCGGAAGGACGCGCCTGGTAGGGTGGCTCCCCCCAGGATCTTAAGTGACAAGACCACTAAAGCTTAATTACAGTTTGCAAAATCTTTGGATCGATAACAGAATAGGTAAACTTTAACTAAATTTTATCGTGTCTTGTCACGTTATAGGTTATAACAAAATTGACCGCCACGCCAGACATGAGCGATGACACCATATAACGATACTCACGAGACCAAGAGGACCAATTTTGGGAGCCAAAGATGAAGTAGCACCCACTTCTCCTCCAACGCATCTTAAGTTTACTAAAATACAAAAAATATATATAATAAGACCACTTTCGAATTCAACATAAAATATTCACATGTCACTGCTCTTACCGATTTTAATTTCGTTTGGATCGAACTTAGGTGGCATTGTGAAATAATGCTACGTTTTCTGCGCTTATATAAAAATTAAATCCAAGCTGATTACTTTGGATTAAAATAGCGAGTCCGAAAGCGACCCGTAGACGCTGACAGCTCGCTGAAAAAGAAATATTAAAAATGACAATTGACAATTTGTAAATTGTTTGACTAGTGGAAGTATTGCCAATTACTAAAAAAAGAATCCCTCATAGATGGATGATGCAATTTTAAAAAGGCCCATAATATTCTATTCAAAAATATTGTTTAAATGAGTTTGACTTATTTTTAAGGTAAATTGAATATAATTTAGTTTAATTACTTTTCATTACAAAAATTTCATTAATTACATTCATTAATAAACATTTAACTTTTTTTACTCACTTTGGCCAGTAAAATTAGTGACGCATGAAAAAAGAAATATTCATACTTAAAGCCTAAATTTGGGACTAAAAGGGCATTCACTATCCTCCCTTGATCCTGCCTGGCAGTCCACCGTGCAGGAGTGCGAAGCAGGATGTAGCTCACAACAAACACTGTCTTTCTTAGCCGTCCATCATTAGTACTGTTTCATTTCTCAATAGTGTCGGTGTTCTTGTAATTATGCATAATACGTTCTATTTCGAAAAAAAAAATAGCAGTTTTTCTATGTTTTTTTTTTGTTTTTAGATAAAAATAAAAAAAAATCTGGGGAACGAAATTATTAAAAACTCATCAGAAGAAATGTAGTCGCGTCTTTGATTTCACACTGATAAAGAATATTGATTCAGGCAGTTATCAAAATTACCTGTAACTGACTGAAGAGACGTTTCAGTATTTGCTTAACAAAATAACACCGATTATAATCAAGCAAGATACTTTGTATTTCTGCCGAACAAAGTCTAACAGCCTTACGATAATTAGCTACAGACAGAGCTTACGAATGAACGGTCATGTCTTACAACTACTACTTTGCATTTTTAAGTATTAATTAATTTTTTTTGTATGTTTATCGAATTGGAATTGCTCAATAGAGTCCGTATGTCTTCAGATATCTACTAGTGTGAATGAGAGATTTGGTGCTTTTTTGATGGTTTGAGATATTTTACCAACAAGAGGCAATGTAGATATAATGTTCGAAAAGTTGGGATTTACTTGATGAAACTTTACTTATTTTGAACTCAGTTTTCGTAAGATGTAGAGTTTGTTGTGATGTCTTTCGTGTATGGAGTATGGATGGGCTTTGAGCAGCAGCTGACAATCGGACATAAGTTTTCTTTGGTGTTGGTACGCAAAACTGAGAGAGTTTGACTTTACTTGATGAATTTTGAAAATGCTTAGTGTATTTTTCATTCATATGGCAGCACGGCCGCACACGCCGGATGCTATGCTAAAATGCTACTGACAGTGACACATCTGCGCGGCGGATCGCAAGCGGTGGGGGGAGCTCGCAGGTGCCTTGCAGGGTGCACGACGCATCCTGCTCGATGTTTACGGACACCGTGCAGGCTGCGACAACATTAAAAATCCTGCATAAAGCGGTGGATGCCACGGCGGATTGCCAGGCAGGACAGTGAATGGGCCCCTTAAAAGCCCTAAGTTAGCAAGCCTGGCTAGTGGCTAGTGTTGCTAAGTGCTAACCAGTAATCACAGGTTTTGAGTTTGCTTCAAAATAAATAGATAAAATATATATCCGAGAAAATTTTTTTTTGTTTTTTTTTATGTGTTCGTTTTCTCTAATCGTTACTCTGTCGACTCTGGTCGAACTCTCCTAGAGAGAGCTACGTGACGTTGCATAGGCGTTCAACATAGTCTATCATAAGGGCTTTATTTATAAGCTACATACGCTAACTAACAGCAGCCAAGAAGTTGAGGGTTCTTGCAATGATGCGGTGATATTTAACACCGGAACAGTTTCTTTCTCTTTACAAAAACAATTCCGATCGTTTGTGAAATACTGCTACTATATTTGAACTGCAAAATACCATATAACTGCTGTGGGCTCGGTGGAGATGCGTGCAAAAACACTTATTCATGACACCGATTTGGTAAGAACCAATCTGCCTAGTCTCGAGCAAAGGGGCAAAGTAGGCAGCATTTTGGATGTTCTATAAATTACATTCTGGAGAGTGTGCCCAAGAATTGAATAATTTAATCTCCCCTGTCTCTATTCTATTATCGGATAACATGATGCTTTGCAGGAATCCATCTCTTTTTGTTGAAATTACCTGGCAACGAACGAAGAGTTTCAACTCGTCTCGTAATACGTACAGTTACGATGTGAAACAATTTTCCAGTGGCAGTTTTCCAGTCTGATTATATTCAGTGTCTTCAAGCAATAGCGAATATATTGTTCCTGAGCTAGTGCGTTTGCTATTTACGATTACAATTTTATTTACCATCGGGTGAGACGGTACTTGAGTACAAGCCGGTTTTTGGGTAAAAAAAAGTTCTGGGCCGACTCATACATCACATCAGGCTTGTCAAAATTAAGTATGTCGGACACAACGATAGAGTCATGAACGAGACACTGCCTTATTGTGGTACCCACCAAATTCAATTTCAACCAGATATACACCGCACGTTATCTGGTTAACGTGAGGACCTTTTGCGAGCCTACACACGATATTATCATACTAGCTGCATCATCCTGCTGCCCTCTTCCCACTTAGGTGGAACATGTGAATCATGTTATAAGCCGTTTTGGCTGTTTTTTTTTCCGCCTGCCTCACGTCATCGCCTCCATTTCAGTCTTATTAATACTTAAGTTCAATTATAGATCGCCGTCCAAGGATCCACCAAACCTTCATCTCAGTCGATCGTGTTCACGTGTGTCGTGCCCACTGCCCGTTAATATTCCAACTTGGACAGTTACAGAATAACTTTTATTAACAGGGGTCGCTGGGCTGGATGGTAAATTACGTTAACGAAAAAAATTGGAAACGAAAAATGTGAGTTCAGAAATATAATTATGGTATTTTAATTAATAAAGAGAGGATGGCTCATCGATCAAAGTAATCATTAAAATGCAATAACAAAACAGAAAACAAAACATTCACAATTTTTGTATCTCTGTGATCTGATCATTGCCAATTGTAATTTATCTGTATGTTGTTGACGGAATTGAGTTGAGTGGCGATGACAAATTTGATATAAATTATAAACTACAGACGTTCTATCGAGTCCATTTTTCTGATTAATTATATTTATTCGTGCTTTATTGTTTTATAATAATTGTACAATATCGATAACAAGTTATCGTTCGTCATGGCAAACGATGAAGTTGTGTTAAAACAATATTTGTCTAAATATAAACATAGAGATTACACTGCACGAGAAGTTATTAGTCTGATTCAAGTGTATCGCAGTCTTGTATATCGTTTGGAGGCCTTTGTGTTCAACAATGGTACTAGGAAAGATTTACTTAATCTCGACGGCACGATACCCGTTAACTATAAAGGGGCCTTCTATAATATCCCCGTCAGTATTTGGTTAATGGATACACATCCACAAAACGCACCCTTGTGCTTTGTAAAGCCAACTCCGGAAATGACAATAAAACAATCCATTTGGGTTGACAGTAATGGAAAGATATATTTACCGTATTTAAATCAATGGTCACCCACAGGTTCTACACTTCAAAAACTGGTTCAAAGTATGATTGCAGCCTTTGGGGAGCTGCCGCCTGTATATGCCAAACCACGTAATCAACCACGGCCTCCATACCCTGTAAATTCATTTATGCCTCAACCATCTGGTTATCCTTATCCTCAAGTAAGTCCTCAACCTGGATATCCAACAACTACTCCATATCCAACAACATCAAATGTACCATATCCTAATTATGGGACTCCATACCCTGGTCCAATTGGTACAAATGGTACACCTTATCCTGCAGCCACTCCTTATCCTCCTACTACAAGTTATGGACCTGTTTCTGATGCAGCAGGCGGTACAATCACAGAAGAGCATATAAAAGCTTCACTATTATCAGCAGTTACTGATAAATTGCGAAGGAAATTAAAAGAACAGTCTCAACAATCTCAAGCAGAGCTGGAAACATTAAGAAGAACACAACAGGAATTATGTGAAGGTAAAACTCGCCTTGAAGACATCTTCACAAGGTTACAAAGAGAAAAGGCCACATTAGAAAAGAACTTAAGCATACTGCAAGAGAAAGAAAAGGAATTAGAAGCTGCCGTTGAACGACTTGCAGAACAGGATGGGGTTGAAGCTGATGAAGCTGTTGTTACTACAGCACCTTTATATTCGCAGCTTTTAAATGCTTTTGCTGAAGAGGCTACTTTAGAAGATGCTATATATTACATGGGTGAGGCATTGCGAAAGGAAGTGATAGATTTGGACACATTTTTGAAGCAAGTACGTACATTAGCAAGGCGACAATTTACTTTACGAGCTCTTATGCACAAATGTCGACAAAAGGCGCAACTAGCTTGCTAGTAATACTGGCATTAAGTTAATATTGGATTGATAGACAACAATGCAAGACTCAGCTGCTCAGGTTTGATTTAAATAACAATAAGCCACACAACAATTTCATAGTGTTTTATTTCTACTCTTATGACTGAATTCTTTTTGGATAATTTGTTCCCAATGTAGAAACAAGAGGTTATTTCATTTAGTTCTTGAAGTTGGATGTCAAGCATGTTATGTAAACAATGTATCCTTTAGGTATTGTGTTCTATTTAATCTTCTACTTATATATGCAAAATCACATGTAATCCTTTACTAAACTATAAGATAGAATTTAAGGTTGTTCAGTTAGAAACAAAATTGAGACCATTATTGCTCATAGTGTTTTACAACTGTAAAGTTTATGAGTGCTGTTGCTGTGCTGTGCTAAAACTTGTGAAAAATTATATCATAAATTGTTGGTTTTTATTATACCAAATATGATGCTTTATTATGAAAAAGCATAATAGACAATAACATTTATGTGTGGGTGTTATGCTACATGTAACAGATTTAGTTTTCTTTTATTTTACTTGGGTGTTAAAATTCTTAACAACAGCAATGGTTTGGGGGATTATGTAAAAAATATATTACATATACTTTTTTGTATAGCTCAAATCGCTAAAGTTCATGATAGCAAAACTGAAATGGAGGCATGAAATGTAGATGAGGAAATGAGTTGCTTGTAGAAAGGAATATGTTAAAATTATAGGTTCATAAGATCCTATAATATGAACTCGCTGTTTTTTATTCATATTTAGGTATGTAACCACCTGTATATCTCAAAACATAGATATGAATTTTAAATATATGTGTTTATGCTTTAAAATGTTTCCTATTTTTTTTTTTGTAGAAAATTGTGATTTAGTCAGTGAAGATTAAGTTTTCTGGCATTATTATCCAGCACGGATTTAAATACTCTTTTGTTTTTTGTCACAAGAAAACAGAATAATATATTAACCACTAAGAGCAAGATACACTTATGTTATTGGTATGCTTTATTCATAAAATTTATATTGAGTCATTCACTTCATAAAAATAGATTGAAACCATTGTAATATATTTATACATACATAATCTGAATTGCATTTTGCTATCAGCAAATTTATTCAAGCTTATCTCGTGTTTCACTTTGTTCAATTAATTGAAGCTGTTGGCTGTACATCTTATCTGTTTGTATTAAATTTATAGTTCAGTTATTATATTTGTTCTTTGTGTTATGTATTATCTTTATTCACCATAATTAGTAAGGAGTAATATATAATATTATTGTTAATCATTTTTATATTGTCTTGACGAACATATACTATAAATTTGCTTGCACTCAAATGAGTGAATTTCTCGTAATAAACTTGTAAATGTAAAACGGTGGTGTTTTAATGGATTAAAATGTTCAGCGTCGTAAACTGTAAAATAATGAAACTCTTTTAAATGGCATTTATTACAAATTAATTTTTAGGTTTTGTGCCATCTAATGATAACCAACAAATGTTCACGATTGGTGTGGTCAGAAAAAAAACAATGGCTTATGCGGCGTTCTACGTGGTCTTTATAGACGATTTTTTCTCATCGTCTCAGGTCCTATGTAAGGCTTCTTCAGCCATAGAATTCGAGGAAATGCTATCATGCGTTTTAAATATAATAATTTTATCGGAGAGTGCGTGCGGATGAAACAAACTACCCTGTAGCTGAAGGTGATGAGAACTATTAAGTATTAATACCGCTATATGCTAACCAGAACTAGAACTCTGATGCTAACCACTGGAGCAGATGTATGTATGTGCAGTGCACATTGTGCACTGCATTGTGTAACTAGTGATCATAGATAAGTAATACCATTGATTATATATATATATATATATACTTATATACTTGTCAAGTATATAATTAAAGTGTAATAAATACTATAATATACTAGAATACACAATACTGGATACCACTAGTGGGATTGTAAAAAAAGATAGAAATATATTTACTGCTGTATTTCTCCTGAGCATTCAATGACATACCAGCGATGAACAGACGTCCAGGACCTATTTGTTCCAAGAGATCGGTTCTGCCGATTAACTAGTTGAGCTCGTTAGATATTTGCTGTTATTATATACCTATGTATGATTACTTCGTGTAAAAATTAAAGTAAAGTAACAGCCGATACATGTCCCACTGCTGGGCAAAGGCCTCCTCTATACAGAGGGTATCAGGGCATAGTCCACCACGCGACCCCTCTGCGGATTGGCGGACTTCACATATTTTCGAAATACATTTTTTTTTGTTATTATTTCGAAAATATGCAGGTTTCCTCACGATGTTTTCCTTCACTGCGGAGCACGTGATAATTCAGCACTTGAAAGTTCAAAACTTCATTGGTGCCGGCACCGGGGATCGAACTCAGGTTGCTCGAGTATATATTGAATTAAGGCGAGCGCCCGGACACAGAGCTATCACGGCTCGATGTAAGTAACAAAAAATCCTTTATATCTGTTTTGCAAGTACTAGACAATACGTTCCCAATATATTTATACTTACGGGGACGAGGCAGCAGCTCACATGTAACTCCGTACCTATGATACGCAAAATAAGACAATGAATAAGGTCGTGGTTCCTTCGCTGACCTTTATAAGGGTAGACCCCTGCCCGTATTTTTATACTATTTAAATACTCGTCTATGTCGGATTTTCGTGATATTGAATCATTCAAGCAAAAAAATTAGTTGCCTTAAAGCTCTATCACAGTAAACTCGTGACTCATATTAGGCTGCGTTTTTTTTTTATGTTTCAACCGGCTTCCAGGAGTCTTCCAGAGGTTCTCAATTCGATTGTATTTTTTTGTCTGTTACCTCAGAGCTCTGTCATTTGTGAAACGATTTTAAAAAATTCTTTTTTCATTGGGTTCGGTTTGGCTTCCATGTGCATCTTATTTGTATTGGACTCTGTAGATACACCAGGGAACTCCTCAAAATGAAATAGAAAATGTATAGTGAGCGAGATACTTGAATTCGGTTTTGTTTGTACATGGTCGTGTGTTACTTTGAAACTGTTTTTACGTGAATGTAATGTAAATGAGGTCTGTTTACTATCCACGGCCAAATAAGCCATTAGGTATTCGAAGATTTTTAAGGACCCACGGTTTGCTTATTCTCAAATAAGTAGAATTATATGTTGTATTCTTCTCACATAGGAGAAAAAGAGAAGTAAACGCTATATAAGTATAATCATGTATATAGGTATGATACCATGCGACGAGCAGGTGAAAATTTGTACAGTAGTAGGTATAATAAAATAAAAAAACCTTTAATTCACCACAATTATAGAAAAACAATTCTCTGTAATTGTTTTGTGTGAGGTAAACTTTAAATCAAATGATTACAATTGACGGAAGCTTTAAATAGAATTTTATTAAACCATCAGATGTTATTGATTTATTAATTAATAACATAATCATAACGTTTAAAGCATAGCATAATGAGAAAAAAATATATAAATAAAGTGTCGTCACTGGCGTGGGAATGCATGCTTAATTGCACTTGAATTGAGTGATTTCTTTTATTTCTTGTCCTCCTTTTGCTTTTTCCCCTTCTTAGTGGCCGCAGCCGTCTCCAAGTCGATAGGAGCCGGCTTCACGAACGGTATGAGTTCCTGGTATTGTTCCGGCATCCACGGTTTAAGCGCTTCTGGTATCTGGAATAGATTGTTGTTAATAATTATTTATTTTTCAAACACTTACAACCGATATTAATTATTACTAGAGATGCCGCGAATATTTGTTATATTTATTAATAGTCAAATACCAATTAATGAACCTTGATATTTTAATAATTTTTGGATACCTTAATACCCTCCTCTGTCTGGTTGCATTCTAGCAGAGCACAGATTACTCGTGTTGTAGCGCACATTGTCGCATTCAGCATATGCACGTATTCCGTCGCCGCGTTCATCTTCTTCGTTTGGCCGTATCTGGAAGTAGACAATGCCTTTTGTTTTAAAATAGCACCGTTGTATATCAAGTCGAGATTATATAACAATTGAAGAAGCTATTATACATAGATATACACTTTATATATATAGTATACCACGAAGATCAATATTTATCGATGAGTACTGTGCTCCCCAGGGAGCCTTGGCTCAGGCCGTCACGCTATTATTATCATTACCGGTTTGGGAGGCCACAAAGTTCTTAAGGCTTGCGGAAGCTCCATGGAGTGACTAGCCTCAAGGGCCCTCGAGAGGGGACCTCGGCTTGGGCTGTCACTCAATACCCGTTTAGCATTCCGATTCGAGGGTGCCCGAGAGGGCCGGAGGACCTCGGCTCGGTCGGTTGCTATTATTTGATTGGAAGAATGTCTAGATCTATCATTGCTACCGCTTCGGAAAACGTGGGCGATTGGAGAAAAAGTGGCGGAAAAAACTCCAGCAACGCTTCTATCGTTAACTATCGGTAACGGGGGAAAACCTGCCAGGTACGTGGCGAAACCTTGTATATGTATGCCGCACTGGCCGGCGAGTGTGGTGTGTTTTTGTGTTTTTTCATATCTGTTTGGTCCTGTCGATGGCGGTAGTCGTCTCATCGTCAGGGAAGTCGAGAACGTGTCGCGGTCTACGGCAACTGCGGCGGAACGTACTTAACGATGGAAGTTTGTAGGTGACGGCATCTACTACTAGCGGATTGAGTATACGAATAGATACAAAATAGTAAGGATTTCTTTATTGTCATACTGAGTTTTAAATATGTAGATTACAAAATGGAGGTTTCTTATAGGGATGTCGGATGTGAAAAAAACCCATATATCGATGTATCGATATTTCTTTCAACATTGCCTAATTTTTTAATTCAGAAAAGTACCTGACAAGCAGACGCCTCGCTTGATATTCGAGGCAGTTGCTGCACGAGACCAGCTCACGGAAAGCGCCGGATCCTGGGAACCAGGCCTCCAGATCGAGTTTCTTAGATGCCGCATGGTTCAGAGCGCCGGAAACGATGTTCACAATACGGTAGGGTATACCGAGTGTTTGATAGAACTCCTCAGCGTTGCCTATCATTTCATCCATCATTTTCCAAGAGGCGTCGTCGTGAGGGGATGTCAATACGAATTGCTCGACCTGTTCGGATAAGTTCATTTTAAAATAATGTAAGAATTTAAAAAAAACTCATTAATTAATAAACAATTCGCATGTTGCATGAGATCTCATTTAATAGAAGTATACTGACGGGGTAGTATTATACAGACAGGAACAGTTGTAATTCTAACGAGCTGCTGCCCGCGCCTACTTCTGCGTAGAATAGGCTGAAGGCGTAACATTCAGACAGAAAGACAGATATACATAAAAATATGTACATAAATTATAGCCTATGTGTGTTAGTCTGATGCATAAGCTATATTATTGTAAAGTTTCATTAAAATCCATTCAGTAGTATTTGCGTGAAAGAGTAACAAACATCCATCCATTCATACTAACTTTCGCGTTTATTATATTAGTAAGGTTGACTATCAAGTATTAATTATACACAGTTTTATGGCAATTAATTAGATAAAATAGATTTGTACTTACAAAATCAAATATGAATTTGAAACTTATAAATTTACTTTATCTAGAAACTGAAGCATTTTTTTTATACATCGTGAACGGTATCTCTATCTCACGTTTTTTTTACGTACGTGGCGAAACCTTGTATATGTTTGCCGGCAAACATATACGAGTGTATATGTGTGTCCTGTCGACGGCGATAGTCGTTTCATTTTCAAGGAAGTCGAGAACGTGTCACGGTCTACGGCAACTGCGGCGGAACGTACCTAACGGTGGGGGTCTGTAGGTGGTGGCACCTACAAGTAGCGGATTGAGTATATGAACCACGTTTTTTTACGACTCACGTTTTTTTTTTTTTGCGTTATTTTGTATGATAAAATTAATCAAGTCCACAACCGCACGCAAATTGTCTGCGTGCATTTTGAAAGCGCCAACTTTCCTTTCAGATTTCATAAATTGTTTTTGCGCATTTTTCATAAGAAAAAATTTAAACATTTCAGAACCCAGATTTGGTCTACTTCTACCGATAATCATTTCAAACGTCACATAGCACCATTTGGTCATTATCTTATGACTCAAACTTGGCGAGTTTGTATCTCAGTAAAGTGAACCATACCTTTTCAAACTGATGAACTCTGAAGATGCCCCGCGTATCACGTCCATGAGATCCCACCTCCTGACGGAAACATGTTGACAAACCAGCATACCTGTGAAATGTGTTAATACCATTACATTTCAAAACCAATAACTTCCAGTTAAACAGCGTGTCGTTACAAACGCAACAATAAAGGAACACACGTCTAACGCTACTTGCCAATTATCATAAAAAAATATAAACGTTAAAAAAATTCATAATTAAAAAAAAATCCAAACAAACTAATAAAGTAAAAAAGAAACAAAATTTGTAACATTCTATACAAATACAACTGACTGATTCATACATTCGAAGACTTTTTCATTTGTTGCCACAGGGTCGCATTACAAGCCTCTCCCTCTATTTTATGTATGTTTTGTCTCTTTTAAATTCATTCAACCCATTCATATGCTTTGTAAACTTTACAAATACAGTTTTATATGTAAGGATGTTTTAAAGTTGTTTGTTTTGGTTTAAAGTTGTATTTTTTAAAATATAATAAACTCGGTAAATATTGATGTTTAAGAATGTAAAGGTTTAATACAATTTTAAAAAGTTATCCTCTATATGTGTGTTCATTTACTGTCGCGGTTGTAACGACACGCTTGATATCTGAAAAGTAGACTTTTATAAGTGGAAAAAAATATGAATTATAAATATATAGAGGTTTATACTTCATTTTCAAGTAATGTTAGTGGACAATACTGTACTACACAATTATCTTAGATATGTTATGTATATTATTATTATATTTATTTCTTCTTCTTCTTCTTCTTCAGCGTGTGTTCGCCCACCGTTGGGCATACGCCTCTCCAATTTTATTCCATTTGGCACGACTCTTTGTTTCCCTTGTCCAGACTGGGCATGCTGTCTCCTTTATGTCATCGGACCATCGGTCTGGGGTCTCCACTCCAGAACGCGCTTGCTCCAACGTTCCTCTTTTGTTCGGCACATGTGTCCGGCCCAAGGCCACTTTAACTTCGCTACTCGGTGGCCCACGTCGACCACTTTCGTGCGACGTCTGATGAGCTCGTTCCGGACTTGGTCCTGTAACGTTATGCCGAGCATGGCTCGCTCCATGTTGCGCTGCGTCACCTTGAGCTTGTGGATCAACCCAGCAGTCAGTGTCCATGTCTCGCATCCATATGTCATAGCCGGAAGAACGCATTGATTAAACACTTTTGTTTTAAGTGATTGGGGAATTTTGGACTTAAGCACGCAATTCAGCTTCCCGAAGGCTGCCCATCCCAACATTACCCTTCGCCTCATCTCTGCCATCATCGAGTCCCGACCAAGCCTTATTACCTGTCCTAGGTAAGTGTATTCCTGCACCTGCTCCAGTGGTTGCCCGTTCAATGAAATGGAGTTCGGCGTGAGATCGGCTGTTGCCATAACCTTGGTCTTCTCCATATTCATCTTAAGACCTATTCGCAGGGACGCCTGATATAGTTGCTCCAGCATGTGTTGCAGGTCTTCAGCGTGCTCAGCAATTATGACTATATCATCAGCGTAGCGCAGGTGACTCAGATATTCACCATTGACATTTATTCCCTTGCCACTCCAGTCCAATGTCTTGAATATGTCCTCCAAGGCGTTGGTAAATAGCTTAGGGGATATAACGTCTCCTTGTCGGACTCCTCTTAGAACTCGTATACGATCTGTTGGCTCTTTCAGCTTTACTGTCATTGTCGCCGACTTGTATAAGCTCTTCAGAAGATGTATATATCTGTAGTCTATGTGACATCGATGAAGCGAATCGGTAACTGCCCAGTGTTCTATGGAGTCGAACGGTTTTTCGTAATCGACGTAGGCAAGACAAAGAGGCCTGTTGTATTCTTCGCACTTTTGGATGATCTGTCGAAGTGTAAAGATGTGTTCTATTGCTCCAAAGTCTTTTCTAAATCCTGCCTGTTCCCTGGGTTGATATTTAATTATTAAGGTCTAACTACAAAATTACATGTTTTTCAATAATAGAATATCAAAATTATTATAACCTCAAGTAAAGAAAGGCACACAGAGTGAAGGTGCTTAAAAAGTATTATAAGAAAATAAAAAAAAATGTTAGGAACAATATAACTATAACATTACAATACTACTTAAAATTAATATCATATTTTGATTTTATTACACATTTTTTTTTAAATTACCATAATCACATACAATTATTACACACATACAAACATACGGTTTTGATTTCTAAATTTCGAAGATAAATTATGCTAAGATGGCGAGTTCCCATGGTTGAAATTGTGTGAATATATATATACAGCGTGTCGTTACCATCGCGACAATAAATGAACACACATATAGAGGATAACTTTTAAAAATTGTATTAAACATTTACATTCTTTAAACATCAATATTTACAGAGTTATTAAATTTTCCAAAACAAAGAATTTTAGAACACCCTTACGTATAAAACTGTAACGTAAAGTTCATTCATAAGAGACAAAACATACTGTTAGAAGGAGAGGCTTGTAATGCGACGCTGTGGCGCGAGTTGTATAGGATGTTACAAATTTTATTTCGTTTTTACTTAATTAGTTTGTTTGAAAAATATTTTTTTTAATTATGGATTTTGTTTAACGTTAATATTTTTTTGATTATTGGTAAGTAGCGTTAGACGTGTGTTCATTTATTGTCGCGATGGTAACGACACGCTGTACATATATATATATATATATATATATATATATATATATATATATATATATACCTTATAGGTAAAGAAGCTTCGGGAAGCCATTCATCTCTGTGATATGCAGCAATGGGCTGCTCTGAAGTAGCAATTAAATACTTCTCCTCTATGATGTTGTCTCCTTTATTTTCGGAACCCTTTCCCACTACCTTATAAAGTTCCTCATCAAACTGAGCTAACTGGGCGACTTCTTGCATAACCTGAAACATGGTAAATTTTAAGGCCGTTACTGTGGAATGTTATAAAGTTTGAACTAAAAGTTATAAATACACTGCTCACTTGGTATTAATACAATATGTTGAATAAGCGAAATTGATAATAGAGAATATTGAGGTTCTAGTTTCAAACAAATGAGTGGGTTATATGAGACTTTAAAATATTGATCCTGCACCAATCCAATGTAAATATACTTATTACTTCAGTAGTCTTTATAATTTATATGTATTTTAAATACCTCTTTTCTCATAAAGAATGGAGTGTATAACGGAGTGTATCCTTTTTTCAACAATATCCGTAGAGAGAGCTGTATGAGGGCTTGTTCTAAGAATACAGCAGGGCCTTTTAAATAATACCCACGTCCACCAGCCACTGCTGATCCTCTATCTGCATCCATACCTAAAAACAATTTTTAATTTTTCAATAACAAAATATATCTTTAATTTCAATAAAATTTAAAAAGAAGCGTAAGTGGTTTAAACATACCATCAATCATGCAAATGAGATCAACATGTGAGTACTTTTGTCTCACAGAGCAGTCTCCATAAGTCCTTTCAACAAGGTTGTGATCCTCGTCATCATCAACTGGCACTGACGAATGGAGGTGATTGCCAACTTCCCTTAAGGCTGCAGAACGAGCCTTTTCAGCAGTTATTAAACCTTGTTCATTCTTTGAAATGGCCTCATCTATAAGAACTCGAACCTAAATATAAGACAATTATAAAAGGTATAAGATAATTATAAAAAATTATACAAAGTAGATTTATTTTTCAACTCTTATGTATGTCAAAAACTTCACTTATTGAGATAAGTCCAAAGGCAATTCAAATCAAAGCTTGTGGTCTTATTTAATTTCTATTAATAATTATGACTGTCTACAACATTATGAATCATAGTGATGTTATAAAAAAACATTTTTAAATATGAGGAAAATTAAGTAAGAAATAATACAAACTTTTTTGATTTGATTGACCGTCAATGGTTTGAGGAATTCAGCAGAAAGATTATTAAGATTATCAGCGACGGCTGCCGGTACTTCCTGGTCTTCTGGGCCAGCGGGTTCCTTGTTTTTCATTTTTTGTCCTATCTCCTTACTGCATACATTTTTTAATTTATTATAATTATCTGCCTCGTGCCTTAATCGTCTCCAAAGAAGATCTTGCTCTACAACAGTGTCTACCAAGGCAACATCTTTAAACCTTTTTCGTTGGTTCTCCCTAATTTTTTCTGGATCACCATCCTTATCAGCTCTAAATAAGTCTAGATCCAGAACCATGTTTCCTGTCTTTTAAAAAAAAATTGTATCAATTATCAAAGATAATTTAACACGAAGCCACCATATGGATTTGACAATTTGACAAATCGACATTCGACATAGACAATCGATCTGACAGGACTGACACGTGCAACAACGCAGAAAATAAATCGAACAGGAAAATCAAGAATGTTATAATGATTTTTTTTTGTAGTAGCTCGGTGGCATTGAATGCTTCGTCAGAAAATATCCTTAAGCACTTTTTAAGGAGAATAACGTAGCTGGTGAACGAAGATGACGCTGTCCACTGTGCTGCATCTTCGCGACGCGACTAGAGAGAATGTAATCACTAGGTTTTTTAGACGCAACCACTTTTAATTAAAGATGAACAATTCGACTAATGAGAGGAGCCAAAGAGAATATAACCACTACGTTTAAAGAGGTCTGAGTTGAGAGGAGCTGAGAGCACGACCTGATAGTATAGTTGATCTATGGGCCCCCGTTGGACAACACAGCAAGTTGAACGATCGCTTACGAAAATTAAAATTACAATTAAAATTAAATTTACAAAATTTAAATTAAATTTACTATAACAATCAATTTACTAAAATCCCTAATCTTCAAGAGTTCAAAGTTCTATCTAACTCGTTCGTAATTAATAACGAACGAGTTAGATTGCATGAAAACTCTATAGTAAATAACATTGAAAATACGACGTTAGTGATTCAAAATCAGCCTAGCCCTTGACTGATCGTGTGTATGTGTAGGGTGCATATTGGGACCTCGTGTTCAACAGCGTACACACTGCCTAGTGTATGTATGAAATTAATGCGGCGTGTATGAAACTGAATCCGTTAAATGATGGTGAATGTATGACGGTATAGGTAATTGACCTATTCAGGCTTATAACCGAGCCTTGTAGCGACGCAATAAAATTTAATGGTTATCGTAATGTGATTATTTTAGGAAATAATGTCACTTCCTAAACTAATTGTTTTCGTATAACAATTGTTTTTGTTATACAAATTTTGTTATTGATCGTTTGACGTACCTACCTACTACCTACTTTAAAATAAAAGTACGACGTATCTAGATATTCGATAAAACTAATAATTTAGAGAGAGAAATCAAGAGAACACAAGATTCATGAAAGTAATTAATTCGCGGAAATAATTATTTTTTCAGAATAACTATAATTTGCAGTAATTTGTTGCAGATATAAATAAATTGGCAATGTTGGATGTTAAATGTCAAATACAATTGTGAGCCGTATTTTGAGCCTGTCTCTACTATATTTTTATGATTGTTTTCTATAATATGCGGGTCATATTTTATGAACATTGTTATCAATAAACCTTAAGGCCTTGTGCTACGTTTGTAAGTGTGCTTTATTTTTTCATCTTCCTTTTTTAATGTAAAAAAGTTTCAAATACTTTTTTGTTTACACGTCTTCAATGTCCATTTTCTACTGGTATATTTACAAAGGGGTGGATACGTATTACAAAAATACAAATTCTTATTAAATTTTTTTAAAAAAATTTCATTTAGGGTTATAATGTTTTTTTCTATCTTTTATAGTTAACTTAATCGCATACCAAAAATTAAGCTTGTGATCATCATCTTTGTTGAAATTTAGCACTTATATTCACTTTCCATTCCAATGTATGTTATTTTACATTTGCAGGCAATGTTAAAATGATTCCCCTAAAAGATAATCAGGATGTGGCATCGTTCCTAGTAACAAAACATTCATGGAAGGGCAAGTACAAGCGTGTATTTTCAGTGGGCACGCATGGGATTACTACTTATAATCCGGACCGCTTGGAGGTCACCAACAAGTGGCTCTATGCTGACATAGTTAAATTGGTATCAGCAAAACACTCCAACTCCACTCTTAACCATGATTTCACACTTATAATGAAGAAGGATAAAAAAGTGGACTCAATGAGGTTTTCATCGGAACACAAATGTCTGATAGTAACTGAAGCTTTTAAGTACAGACATCTTTTTGCAGAAAAACCAAAAGATATCTATGTAAGGTTTTTACTTTCATAATAACTGTTAAATTTTAAAATATATGTTTAAATCTCAGTGTTACATTTGTCAAGATAATTTAAAATTAAATTCTACAATGGTGTATCATTGTTAAACTTAATCTTAATAAATATTTTTCTACAGAGGTATCAAGCATATAAACACCACTGGAGTGGCACTAGGTTGCCAGTTGTACTTGAAGTTGGACCATGTTCTCTGGAGCAATTGGATCCTTCCACACATACCTTGCTTGCTAGTTATCCGTACTATGATATTCAAGGCATATTGCCAGTTCGAGACATTCCAGGAGGGTTTGTACTTGCCATTGGAGGCTATAGTCGTCTTCACCTATTCTCCAATGCTATGGAGCATCAAGTTATTATAGGCAAAATGTTGGAGATGGCTAATTTAGTTCTCAATATCAGCATTAAAGTGTTGACGGCTACAATTACAGTTGATGATTACCACAACCAGAGATTTGGAAAGTACAGGTATGAAATTAAATAATTTGCGTTTTTTATTTAAATTACTTTTTGTAGACATCAATAAAAATTCTTGGCACATAATTTATAAGAGCATGAACCAGTACTGAATTCTTGCTATTATGTAGAACTTAAACTTTTTCTATTTAAAGGTTTTAGAAATATTTTTATAGAGGAGGGAAATACATTTTTTGATTACCTACCTTTTTTGTGTAGTTGCCCCTACGGGCAACCTACGAAGTCAGATAATATGAATATTTTCTTAGTCTCAATTTTAAAGTGATCATTAAATAATTACATATTTATAACTTTTTTAAATTAATAAGAAAGGATGTAATTTTTATAATTAAAAAAAAAATAATTTGTTCAACAATGATATCAGTTAATTCATGTAAATTCATTAATATTTTATGTCCTCAACAACCTTGAAACCTATTATCATCAATATGAATCATCTTATCATCCATGTCTGTGGTTTGCTACAATTGCTATTGTTCCATTAAATTTTTTTGATGTAATGTATATTATCCTGGAGTGGATATATTAACAAACTGGTTTATGTTGCTGTAAATAATTTTCAATTATACAACCTTTCAATACCAATATTTATCAATTATCATTATGGTGAAAATTATTATGAAAAGTATAGAATTGTCTTAATGCTTACATCAATTGAATATTAGTCATATCTTAGGATGAGCTTAAAAATAAAGTTTCACTAATTTCTCATCCAATGTAATCTTATTAGGCTTAGCAGGAAAATAATATTAGGCAAGAACTAAGCTATTCACTTATTCTTAATCAATTATAGTAATGCCACAGGAGTTGTTTTCTCTAATTAAAAAATGTATTGCTGTAAAACATGACATTTTACACAAATTGGGTTAAGGTTTCTTTTATTAAATACTAGCGACTCTCCCCGGCTTCGCACGGGTGCAATGTATTATACATATGAACCTTCGTCTTGAATCACTCTATGTTGTAATAAAAACAATTTTAAGTTAAGCATAGAACTCAAAAACTGTTACTAAGAGTAGTTAAAAACTATACTAGCAAGGTATCTTATGAATGTAATATGAAAAAGAAATAAAAAAATAGTATGAATAAATATTTAAGTATTTTATGTATTAAATTTCAGTGGTGATCAACATCAGACATCATTAAGTGAATTCACAGTGCACAAAGTAAATCCAGCTCGCCATATGGAACCTATGCGACGTACCTTATGCCTTTCTGATACATGCATACTTGAACGTGATCCCCAGACCTACTCGGTGAGCTGTTTTCGCGAAATCTAGCTGTTCATAAGTTAATATCTGTGAAACATTATAACTTATGAATTATTTCATTAGTTATAATGTTTCACAGATAATATCACATATATAAACATAATACATTATGTAAAAAAAATTGTAAGCTTAAAAACTTTACATAAGATTGTAAACAATTACTAGATTTCTAAACATCAGTTCATGAATTGCATTGAATTAAAAATATAGCATAGAATGCCATATGCATTTACTTAAGTTATTGAAAAATCATAAAAACTAAATAAAAATTAAATATGAATATGAAAGTTAAATTATAAATGTTTCCCAGGTCGTGTGTTTGCGTCCCTTGAGCGATGTATTCGCATTAGTACGAGATCCTGACCATCCACAGAAGTTTGCGATTGAATATCTTAATGGACAGATCCGTACTTATTTGGCTGGAGAAAGGTAAGGGGAACTAATAATTACCGGAATACTTAATGTGAAACATTAATTCCTTTTTGTTGGAAATATTATTGCACACTTGTGAGTGTAAGCATTTACTACCGAAATTTATTATTATATAGTTATACTTTATTATGCACCAAATGAATTTATATAAGGTGGTCTTATCTCAAAAAATCTCTGAAACCTTAGGACAAGGAAAATTAAACTAATGAATAATTGGAAGTGGTGTGCTCAATAAAGTTACTTAATAATACGAAAATAAACTAAAATTCAATAAACATACATAAACATAAATAAATAAATAATGTATATAAATACACGAGAGAAGAGTTAAATCTACGACAATGGAAACTAATGATTACAAAGGGATAAACAATGATTTTTTATGAATAAAAATTAATATTGCCTTTGTACAATGAATTTGCTGAGGAGGTTTATTCTGATTTGGTTAAAATGCTTTATTTTATTTGATTATATGTGCATTAGACAATGAATCTGTGGAATCAGTTGTTAAGCTATCGCCTTCAATGCTGGGGTCTGGGGTTCAATTCCCACAATGACGATATTTGTATGACTCTAGGAGGGATTTTTGAGAAAGTGGGCCCCGTTTCCTCATTCACCAGTTTTCGCTTTCACTTCCCATCGGACTTCTGTGAGGTTGTTGTACTTCCCCAGACCAGCTTGCCCGTACAACAACAGAAGCTGCTGCAAATTTCTCAATGACTGTCCATTTAAGTACTAAATAAATCAAAAGTATTAACATATCATTATTAAAAAAAAAAAAAGTAACAGCCTATACATATTCCACTGTTGGGTAAAGGCGTCCTCTGTACAGAGGGTATGACGGTCATAGTTCACCACGCGGCCCCACTGCGGATTGGGGGACTTCACATATCTTCGAAATATTTTTTTGTTATTATTTCGATAATCTTAACGTTACCCCACTATGTTTTCCTTCACCGCGGAGCACGTGATAAGTTAGCACTTAAAATTAACAATTTCATTGGCGCCGGCACCGGGGATCGAAGTCGGGTTGCTCGAGTATATTGAATGAAAGGCGAGCTACACTGAGCTATAGCGACAATCGTTATTAACCTTTCATTAAATGATTCTGTTAACAGAGACGCGTTGCTGGCTTCGCTGGTCGACGGGGTGCGTTCGACGGGGCAGCGCGACGTGCACGTCCGGTCGGGCCTAACGCCACGCGGCTACAGGCTGGGCCCGCTGCACCAGGCGGTCGACGAGGAGACCGAGTCCAACCACCTCAGGTACGGATTGTGCACGGAGTTTGGTACGTCCCGCGCTTTCATGCGCAACCGCTTTAGATACGGATTGTGGCATAGAGTTTGGTACGTTCCGCGGTAACATGCGCAACCACCTCGGGTACGGGTTGGGGCATAGAGTCTGGTACGCTCCGAGATTACATGCGCAACCGCTTTACATACGGATTGGGGAATAGAGTTTGGCACGTTCCGCGGTTACATGCGAAATCCGGGTAAGTACCACGACCTCACAGAAGACCGGCGTAAAGTGGAAGTATAATGCTGTCGCGTTTCGTCTGGTGATTGAGGTGGCCGGAGCCCAATTTTAAAGGTTGTCAACGCATCTGCAACCCTCGGGTGTAGCAGATGTCTATTGGCGGCGGTATTCACTTAACATCAGGTGAATCGTCTGCTTGTTTGGCAACTTTTCACATAAAAAAAAAACCCGCTTACCTACAGATTGGGGCATAGAATTTGATACGCTCCGATGTTACATCCACAGCGAAAAGAGATTGGCGTACCATTTTAGCGAATATAATACAGACATAACATGGGTATGTTACATAATATGTAATAATCCGCCATTCATTTCCGTGTAATACGAAGGCGGTTGACATATTGATAATGCGGATGAGGAATTATCATTATGCTTTTTGTTTTCAGATTATTCCAGAATCATGTCATACTGAACATGCCAAGAGCCGAAGTGATAGAGCGTTTTAACGCCAACGTTGGATACAGCGGCCTAATCTACTCCGTCAGTCAAGACGTAAGACACACTCAATAACTTTGTTACTTGCCTTGCACCTTAGCTGGATTATGCATTGTGGTAAATACTAACAGCTCAAGGAACCTTGCCAATGTTCTCAGTTCAGGCTATATAGAATTTATAAACATAAAAAATGATTACGTTGTTCATTATATTTTTATCCTTTTTTTTAAGTTGGCAAATATACTATGTTAACAAGCGAAATCAGATGAAAACTGTGGATGTCTCATGATTTCCTTATAATATAAGTAAATGATTTTGAGGATATTTTCGTTTTTAAAATGTTTACTTTGGTTAACCATTTTTGAATCCAACAACTGATGAAGAACTACTACTTGGCAAGATTCTTTATAAAGCCCATTAGCTATTAAACATTGTGTTGTTAATAATTTAACATTAACCATATTTTGACATTACCACATTACTGGTAAATTGATATAAGGAAACTGTTATCATTTTTTTAAACATACAAATTTAAACATTTTCAATTTGAACACTAAACAAAATTGCTCGCTGAGAACATTCATAGCTTTTTACAATAATTGTCATTTACATATATTGCACAAACATTATAATCTCACACTTTCTTTAACAATTACTTAAATTCATAAGTGTAGTCAGTTTATAACATAGTTCTTCCTTGGGAAACACAGATATACTTGTAGTTCATTAAAGTTATTATTTTTCAGTTCAAAATGAACCTCCAATTGGATTTATTGTTTAAAGTATGTAAGAATTGCGAGAGACGATTTTTATCAGAGTTGATCAAAGCTTTTGTGGGTGTATTATTTTATGTGTTTAAATTTCCTTTATGATTTTCTGTACTACGGGGCATGTTAATATTGTATTGTATGCGTTGTAGGCTCGTCCCCTGTTGTGGCTGTTTCTTACGTGGGATCTTGTAAGTCCCCATAATGTTTATTAATTCTTAAACCTTCTCTTTGTTATGCGAGGTTGAGGGTGTCATCGGTTAGCAAACGATAATGTCAAATTTGGCACGTCTGACTGTCGCATTCTTTTCATTAGCCCTTTATCATTGAAATTTATATTGCATTGGTACTGTTAAAAAATAACCCCTGTCAATTATTCTGATAGTCTCAGTTTGGGAACACTTGCATGAGATGTTTTAAGCAAATTATTAATACAAAATTTATAATCTTTCTAAAATCGCATCATAAATTCAAGCTTTGTAGTAATAGATTAATATCATCCATTCAACAAATGTACGTTAAAATATGTAAATAATGTAATTGTGAATACATGTATAATATATTGAGTGCAAATGTATATAAAACAATAATTTCATTGAAAACTTAATTGTATTTCTCCCAATATATGTGTTTCCCTATTTTTGTTTGTAGAGATTGTTCGCGGAAAACAAGGAGAAACTTATAACGGGGGCGTTGACTGCTTTAGTGAGCAGCGCGCCATCTGGCGCCCATCTCACGCCCCGCGAGTTGGAGGCGCAGTTCCACGCGCTAAGAAGGCTTTGCGCTAGCAAAGTCGGCTTTGCCGCATTCACTGCTCTGCCCGGGTAAATATATTGTTTTTATCAAGACGGCACTACTTTCATTTATATATACAGCGTGTCTTTATCACCGCAACAATACATGAACACACGTCTAACGCTACTGGCCAATAATCATAAAAAGATATTAATGTTAAAAAATCCATAATTAAAAAAAATATTTTTCAAACAAATTAATTAAGTAAAAAAGAAACCAAATTTGTAACATCCTATACAACTACATCTGACTGATTCACACATTCAGAGACTTTTACATTCGTTTTTCATACAGCGCCGCATTACAAGCCTCTCCATATGTTTTGTCTCTTTTAAATTCATTCAGCCCATTCATATGCTTCGTGACCTTTATAAATGAACTTTACATTAAAGTTTTATACGTAAGGATGTTCTAAAATTCTTTGATTTGGAAAATTTAATAACTCGTTAAATATTGATGTATAAAGAATGTAAATCTTTAATACAATTTTAAAAAGTTATCCTCTATATGTGTGTTCATTTATTGTCGCGATGGTAAAGACACGCTGTATACTCAATAATTTTCTCTTGCTGCTGTTACAATTAAAAAAAAAAATTATGTATATGATTATTATATTGAACTACCGAATATACCGTGTAATGTTCCCACTGTGCACACGTGTACACGTGTACCCGTATACCCGTGTCCACGTGTCCCCTGCCCGCGGCAGGTTCCGCGAGTGGGTGGGCAGCGCGGTGGTGAGCGCGCTGCGCCGCGACTCGGCGGCGTGCTCGCACGCGGCGCTGGACGCGGTGTGCGCGCTGATGCAGCCCATGCACGCGGAGCCGGACCTGCGCCAGGAGCAGCTCAACAAGGCGAGCATGCTCTCGTCGCCCGCCTTCCTCGACGGGCTGCTCGCCATGTGGGCCGAGCACGTGGTCGGTACACGCTCACGGGCGGATTTGACGCTGTGTTTTTTTTATTTTTATTTAATAACAGCCCTTTCTTTAGGACATTATCTCCTAAATGAAACTATTTTTACGGAATTTCGCGTTTATTTTTAATTGTAATTCCCTACGTTTCGAACTTTTTACAGCGTTCATGGTCACGGGACAGACTGTGTTTATATATATATATATATATATATATATATATATATATATATATATATATATATATATATATATATATTTATGTGAGAAGTTGCCAATTGAGCAGACGGTTCACCTGATGTTAAGTAAATACCGACGCCCATGGACATGGGCCACACCCGAGGGTTCCAGATGCTTTGACAACCTTTTGAAAATTGCCTTGCTCCGGCCAGCTCACTCACCAGACGAAACGCGAAAGTATTATATACTTCCACTTTACGCCGGTCTTCTGTGAGGTCGTGGTACTTAGCCGGACGAGCCTGCCCATTCGTGCAACAGCCGCGGCTGCTGCGTGGCCCTACCACCGTGAAATGTGTGTCAATAAATCTGTAAACATTAATTTAATAACGTGTAATCCCGTAAATACAAGAAGTTATCAGGCCTCTTTAGGCATATTTAATCAAAATCATTTAAATGCCTAAAATATTTTTCTTTTAACCAGACGATATATTCCTCTGAAATAAAATAAATGTTTGCAGACCGCAGGCAGCGGCGCATTGGTCGTTGCGGCGATGTTGGACTTCTTGACGTTCGCTCTGTGCGTCCCGTACAGCGAAACGACAGACGGCAAGCAGTTCGATCACTTGCTGGAAATGGTCGCCAACAGAGGGCGCGTCGTCTTCAAACTATTCGAGGCAAGTGAAGCGGCGACCGTCGATTGTAAATCGTAGCTTTTATCCGTGACGTATTTTTTGGATTTTTTATATATTACGTGATATCTGCATATTCTGCTGTAAAGTAAGTATTTGTTCGGTTCACTATTGAACCAAACAGCTTTGTTTGCACGTTTTACCTAAAGTCCATCAATACGTAATAAGCAGTAAAATATACCACCACAAACAGTCAGTTCATGTTCGGACATCAAGAAAACTACGCGTTCTAAAAATATCATACCTTACTATCATATTATCAAAGTGTATCATTTTTACTATATCAATTTTGTAGTAAAGTGTTCTAAGAAATTATATTATCATTTATATCATCATTACCGGTGTTAGGAGTTAGCCCCAACATAGTTTTGGTCCTACGAGCCGAATCTGATCTGATAATTATTTTGAAACTGAAATGAACAAATTGTGTGATATTGATTGTAATATGGCGGATTTTTGACAGAATTGTTTTTTTACTCCTGTATTAGTTTCTACATTTGTTCTGTCTTTATACAATAAACGGTGAAATGTATCCGTAAAGGAATTTGTACAACGTGAAAACATAGATCCTATTTATCAAGGTTAAACTTTCCTTTTACCAGAACATGCGATTTAAGCCCGTGTGTTTTCATTTCCATTCAGATGATGTTAATTAATTACCACCATCACACAAGATAGTAATCAAGAATTTTTTTGACCGAGTATACTATCACAAAACATACGGCGATCAATAGAACGGTGATCGCAAACGATAAAATTTTAAAATCACGTAACGATATGCTTAAAAGTAATAAAGCTCGACACACATTTTGTTTAATTGTGCAAAATATAAAATATATATAATTATAGAGAATATTAGATCATTCATACATTCACTCACTCATTCATTCATTCATTCATTCATTCATTCAATTCCGCAGCACCCGTCGCTGGCGATCGTAAAGGGCGCCGGGCTGGTGACGCGCGCGCTGGTCGAGGAGGGCGGCGGTGGCGTGGGCGCGCGGATGCAGTCGCTCGCGCTCGCCGAGGCGGCCCTGCCGCGCCACCTGCTGGCCGCGCTCTACCAGCCCTCGGCGCCGCAGCCGGCGCGCCTGCACCTGCGCCACCTGGCGAGGCACCTCGTCGCCCTCTGGCTCGTCGACCACGCGCCCGCCCACGACCTGCTGCGCCGCATCATGGTGAGTGACGTCACGGCCCGATGACGTCACGCGGTGTCGCGACCGGCAAGCGACTGTAGCAAAGGGTTGTCGGGGTAAAAATCGTGTGGCTGGTGGGGTACGCCCAATGACGTCACAAAGTCGTCACATACATATTAGTAGCAACTTGGCGCAACCAGTCGCGTTGGCACCCGATCAATATCCCTCCGCACTCTGTGCAACCGTAGTACAACGGCCTCACAGAAGACCGGTGTTAAGAGGAAGTATTAAACTTTTGCGTTTCAACATTTCAACGTGTCAACATTGGCAGTCTGTGGGGGAGGCCTATGTTCAGCAGTGGACTTGACAGGCTGAAATGATGACGATGATGTTTCTACCAGCCATCCGGTCTGCTGGCATTCCTGGAGTCCACGGAGTCGCCGCCGGCTGCGGCGCTGCAGGAGCAGCAGGTGCAGGAGCGCGACAACCTGCAGCTGGCTCAGGCCACGCTCAAGCCGAGGGCGCCGCACTGGGAGGCGCTCGAGCGACAGGTCAAATACGTGGAGAAGCACATCGAAGTAAGTTGCATTTACTGTTATATATTAAAGAACGAGGCTTATTATGATATACGACGACCCGTATGGTACGTGTACGTAGTGGTTAGTGTACTTGCCTCCTGCACTCAGGGTGTGGGTTCGATCCCCACTACTGGAAAAATACAGTGCGATGAACATAGTGTTTTTCTAGTGTCTAGGTATTTTAATATATATAATATGTAATTATTTACAAAAAAAAAGTATGTTTATCAGTTATCTAGTACCCATAGTACAAGTATTGCTTAGTTCGGGACTAGAGAATGGTGTGTAAAACTGTGTCCTCAAATATTTATATATTTATTTATTTACCCTTTATGCATAAACAGTACAAAGGCGGACTTAATGCTAAAGGCGTTATCTCTCAGTCAACCTTGGGGTGGTACAGAGAAAATTAGGTAGGTGCACAGAGGGATTCTAACAAGGAAAACGCTAATAATTTTAGGTTGAGGTATATTGAGGTTCCGTTTTGTGAATCTATCGGGCGCAATAGTTTAAATATATCGGCTTGAATAGCAAATAAAAACGTATCGGAAAATTTTCTTCTTGTCCATTGCACTTAATGTTTGCAACTGCAAACATTAAGTGCAATCAAAGATTTTTATTTATGACATAGGCATACATACTTTTAGTTTACTTTAGGCATTTATAAACTATTTACTCTGTTTTTCTAAATGAATTCACTAAATAAATATGCATGTACACGCAGAGCCCACTTCATTGAACTCATATATTTATTTTTTATATTTTTATTTAGACATCTTCTATATTTTTTCTTTAGACATCTTCTATTCTTATTGTGCATCTTTTGCATGCCTCACTCTAACATAAGCTTTTACACACTGAGTTGACTTGACAGCGAGAGAATAAATTTTGACATTAAACCGGACCTTTATTACTTTTATTATGTGAGTATCGCAATAAAGCTTAAGTGACTAACTAATTTCGCAGCACTACGCTTCGCTGGCGATGCAGCACTGGGCGCAGCGGGCGCGCGCGCTCGGCGCGGCCGGGGGCGCGGGGGCGGCGGGAGGGGGCGCCGTTGGTGCCGCGGCGGGGGCGGGGGCGGCGGGGGCGGGGGCGGAGAAGCGCGAGCGGCCAGTGGTGCTGCGGCGCCGACGCGAGCGCCTCAAGTCCACGGCGAACTGGCCCCTCTTCTACTACCAGTTCCACCGCGACCACGCGCTGCCCAACCTCATATGGAACCACACGGTGGGCGCGTTGTTGTGCTCGTTTGTATTGTAACTCCCGACGACCACTGCAACCTTGGAGGATATGTTGAGGTCCTCCAACATTGCACCGCAGGATGACATTATCCTGTGTTGTTAGGATATTTTATGTATATAAATTTAACGGTCAGCTCAAGCGGACCGCGTGTTCGTGTCGATTTTTATACGTTTTATATTTATTTTAATTTTGAGTCAAGGGAGACTATTATTTGGCGGTAGCAAATTTTTTCATAAGTTTCTTTAAGTTAGATATGAAAAGGTACGACAGTGATAAATTATCAGTATTGTAAATGAACAATATAGACAAACTCCCCAATATCAGGTCCGTCCGGGAATTACCAAGATTTTACAGAAAACCGGTGTAAAGTAGGAGTGTAACACTTTTGCGTTTCGTCTGGTGAATGAGGTAGCCGGGGCCCAAATTATTAAAAGGTGGCAACGGATCTGTAACGCTACGGGTGTTGCAAATGTCCATGGCCGTAGTTATCACTTAACATCAGACGAACTGCTGGCACGTTTGTCGCATAAAAAAAGAGTGTTTTTTTTTTAAAATCGCAAACAGACCCGCGAGGAGCTGAGGAACGCGCTGGAGAACGAGCTGCGCGCCTTCACGTCGGACCGCGAGGTGGCCGGCGGCACGCTCACCTCCTGGAACCACGCCGAGCTGGAGGTGCACTACCAGTGCCTGCAGAACGAGGTCAAGATCGGGGACTACTACCTGAGGATCCTGCTGGAGCAGCGGGACAACGACGACAGCCCCATCCGGAAGTCGTGAGTGGCCTGCTTTGAGCTTGCGACGACAGCCATTCGAGGTGGTGGCCAAGGATCTCAAGGTCTACTGTCCGTTGGTCTTTCTTGAAGGCAGCGATGACGTAGTAACGGAGGTTACTTTCAGACTTCTGTTGTGCATAAATCATAGACTGATCAAAAGATAGACATTCAAAAATCATAATCTGATCAACAGGTCAGACAAAAGTTCGGCTTACCTGTCATGTTAGCCACTAAATAAATTTGTTACAATGTTTATTAATACAATACCCAATAACCAATCTTTACAGTTCAAAGTATGCCGCTTTGAGAATCTCATTATAATTTATTTAACAGCCAATTATGAAACACTTTAAAAGAATAACTGATGAAATAGAAATTAATTAAAAGTACTGATAAGTAGCAGTGTAAAACAGACTTATTTGTGATTCTGACTGACTTCTTGTCGATCAGGTGGTAAACTCTATTTTTATTATAGTTATTGACTCTTCAAAAGCTACGAAATGTATCGTACATTTCCTAACTTGTTGAACTGTTGACTTAAGCGTGGATAATTTTTATTTTTTTCAGATACGAGTTTTTCAATGATCTCTATCACCGATTCCTATCAACACCGAAGGTTGAAATGAAATGCATGTGTCTCCAGGCCATGACGATAGTTTACGGTAGATATTACGAAGACATCGGTCCCTTTGCAGATACTAAATATATTGTTCAAATGTTAGATAGGGTAAGTTTTTGTTAAAAATAAATGAAATGAAAATGTTTGAATGATTTGTCAAAACGTGTTTGTTTTTAATTCATATTTGTTTGTTTCAGACCTGCGATCGTATGGAAAGAGATAGACTAGTTCAGTTCCTAGCAAAATTAATATTACACAAGAAGAATGTTAGTGAAATATTGGAATGGAATGGTATAAGGTGAGAATTGTATTTGCCATTCAAATTTTTTTATTTTTCTTTTTAAAGGCAATTAAAATATTTGGCTTGAAATATTTTGGCATATCTAAACTATTAAACACCATTGTAACAAAGAGCTTTAAAGATTTATTAACACTCAAATGTAATCATGCTATTCTGGCTGGTATGCTTGGGCGTTTCTCGGTTCTGTTGATCTATGTGCAACATTTTTATTCAATATAGTTTCCATTAAAAATTCCTTAAAAACGTCATATTTTTAAAAAGTGTTGGTATCTCTGAATAGTGATTGAAAGCGACTATAAAATTATAAAAGCGAACCGTCGCAGGGTTGACCGAATATGCCGCACTCCTTAGGATCCTGGTGGAGCTGATGACCTTGGCGCACCTGCACACTTCGCGGGCCATGGTGCCGGCGCAGAGCAACGTGCTGGAGGCGGCGCAGCCCGCCCAGCCCTCCGCCGACCGCGAGTGGTACTACAACCTCGAGATGCCCGACAAGGTGCACCGCAAGGGGCCCGTCAGTCTGCAGCAGGTGTGCTACGTGAAGAGAAAAAGAAACAAATACAGTCATACATAAATGCGTGCAGCGTGATTTGTTACTATAGTACCACTTGAAACTCAAACGCGTTTCACGGATAGTGAAAACGGAATAGTATTTACCATAACTACAGAAAAAAGTGAAGTAAAGTCTTAGTAAGTCTGTAGTAAGTCTTAAAAGAAGTAAGCTTTTATAAATATCACTGCTGGGCAAAGGCCTCCTCTATATAGGGGGTAATAGACCATGGTTCCCGACGCGACCTCAATGCGGGTTGGCAGACTTCTAAAATATGCAGGTTTCTATACTATGTTTTCCTTCACCGCTGAGCACGTGATAAATTTAGCATTCAAAATTGACAATTTCATTGGCGGCCGCCACCGGGATTTGAACTCAGGTTGCGCGACACTGAGCTATCACGGCTTAGCTGGACGCAACTTAAAACATCACAATTGTGTCATAACGAATGAGTTTACCGTCCGTATCCGCCAGCTGAAGGAGCTGTACAAGTCGGGCGAGATCACGAACAAGACGAAGTGCTGGGCGAACAGCATGGAGGGGTGGCGCGCGGTGGGCGGCGTGCCGCAGCTCAAGTGGACGCTGGCGGCGCGCGGCGCGGCCGTGCTCGACGAGAGCGCGCTCGCCGCCACCGTGCTCGACCTGCTCGTCACCTGCGCCAGATACTACCCCAGCAGGTTTGTTACAGGCTCCATTCCTCCCTCGTTCCTTCTACCCCAGCAGATCAATTACAGGTTCCATTCCTCCTGACCCTGTAATCCTATTCACTCACTCGTTCGTCCTACCCCAGCCGTTCAGCCATCCCCGCTACACCTCTATCATCTACCCCATTCGCTCACTAGTTTTTCCGTTTGTCCACACCAGCAGGCAAGCCATTCCGGTCCCCCGTCCACTAACTTATTCGTCCATTCGTCCACACCAGCAGGCAAGACATCTTCTGCTCCCATTCATTCACTCGTTAGTTCATTCGTTTACCCCAGCAGGTGAGTCGTCTGCCCTATTCCCCGTGCCCCCATTCACTCATTCGTTCATCCGTTAATTCGTTTAGTCTCTTCGCTGCGTAGACCTATTTTAGAGACGCGGAATTAAATTGTTAAGCGTAATTGCCGTCGAAGTAAAAGATGAAACTCGCGGCCATAGAATTCCATCCATTTGCTATTAATATTAACTATTTAAAAAGTAAAAATATAACATACAAATGTATAATACTATTATGAAATTTAAAAAATTACAGAGACGAGGAAGACGCGGTGATAAGACCTCTTCCGCGGGTTAAACGGATACTATCCGAGCCATCTTGCTTGGCCCACGTGGTTCAACTATTGTTGACTTTTGACCCAATACTTGTGGAAAAGGTAATATTAATTATTGTTATTGCTCATACAGTTTAATTCATAATGTTTGATCTATTAATTGAAATTAAGCATACTTCTATCGGTGACTCATTTTGTTTAAACCTTTTATTGATCATAGAACATTTTTGCATTTGTGTATATAGCGAGATGATGTTTGTTTCTTTTTCTAGGTGGCAACACTTTTGTATGAGGTCATGCAAGACAACCCAGAGATATCGAAGCTTTATTTAACGGGCGTTTTTTACTTTATGCTACTATATACTGGCTCCAATTTATTGCCGATCGCTAGATTCCTGCGACTCACACATATGAAGCAAGCTTTCAGGGCCGATCAGGTGAGCGTATAAGCAATCTTTATTGGCTTAACTCTCATGTGTTGAATTAAAAGGTTAAATAAAATCCAAAATAAATATGTGCAAAGATGTACAGATTTATATAACAGAAAAATTAAAAACATACTTGTATATTTAAATGGAGATATAACAAGCAGTACCCTTATGAAATAGACAAAGAACTATAGCAGACAGTTTTTTTTAATTTTTCTTACCATAATATATGTACATTTTGTAGTAAAGTAATAGCCTGTATATAACCCACTGCTAGGCAAAGGCCTTCTTTGTATAGAAGGGCATAGTCCACTACGCGACCCCACTGCGGATGGGCACACCTCACATAATAACCTTCAAAATATTTTATGTTATTATTTCGAAAATATGCAGGTTTCCTCACGATCTTTTCCTTCACCGTCGAGCACGTGATAAGTCAGCACTTAAAAGTTCAATTAACATTTTCAAGGCATCGGGGCTTGAACTCAGATTGCTCCACTGTATTGAATTAAAACCGAGCGCTTAGACGCTGAGCTATCCAGGTATACTTTATTTACTAATAGATGTAAACGTTTATGAATTTGCAGTCGAGCTCAGACATAATGCAGCGGTCGATATTGGGCCAGCTGCTGCCAGAGGCGATGGTGTGCTACCTTGAGAACCACGGCGCGGAGAAGTTTGCCCAGATATTCCTCGGCGAGTGGGACACGCCCGAGGCTATATGGAACTCGGAGATGAGGTATTTCGACCGATTGACCTTTGCAATACCCGTAGGGTTGCAGAGGCATTGCCACATTTTAATAAAGTCGGCCCTGGCTACATCACTACTCAGACGAAACGCGGAAGTATAACACGTGCACTACACGCTGGTTGGTCTTCTGTGAGGTCGTGGTACCCGGACGGACCTGCCCATTCGTGCAACAGTCGAAGCTGTTGCATGGCTCTAACACTGTGATCTTAGTGTCTGATAGCGCTGAAATTTGGCACACCCGTTTGGTTCTTATCATGAGAATTTCGTGACAATGCACAACTACCTAAATTATCATTATTATTTCGGCCATTGAGCGAACGCTAGTAAGACTAGTGTCGAATCGCAGGCGCATGCTGATTTGACAATTCAGTTAATTTCAACCAATGGACGAACGCTAGTAAGATTAGTTTCGAATCGCAGGCGCATGCTGATAATGAAGGTGTCGGCGCACATCGGCGAGTTCACGCCGCGGCTGCGCGCGCACGTGGCGGCGCGCTACCCCTACCTGGCCATCCCCGCCGTGCGCTACCCGCAGCTGCAGCACGAGCTCTTCTGCAACATGTTCTACCTGCGCCACCTCTGCGACACGCAGCGCTTCCCCGACTGGCCGATACCCGACCCGGTAACACTTGCATCGCACCGCACGCGCAAACGTTCTCGATTGGATTTTGAAACCACTCTCTACAGGCCTCACAGCTGTATACTGTATAACATTATCCTATGTTGTGAGGACGTTTTACATACATAAAATTCACGTGAACAAACACCCAGGTCCGAAACAATTATATGTGGGTCATGCAAATAGTTGTCCCGTGTGGGAATCGAACCCATGAGCCCCGGCGCCGAATCCAAAACCTTGGTAATCGTGCCACGGAGTCATAAATTGCGTTGACGGCACGAATTAAAATTAAATTAGTTATACATTCGATTAAAATGTGAATACTTTTCGTAGTGTCAAAACTATTCTACTATTTCATTTCGAGAAGAAAATGCTAGTGGGGGGATATTGTTGGCTGTAACCCGTCCATTACCAAATAGAGTTGCACATTTCATATCTTCAGTGAGACCAGTGATTCCCAAACTTTTATGATGTATATTACTTTACCCCGCTAGTTCTGCACGCGCAGCTAAAATAAACATTAATAATAGGCGTTTCCTCCGATCATCACGTAGAGCTCTCGGTTTTCAGCTCACACTCCAAACTCAAGTTGGCTATTCATAAATTTTCATTACTTGGCTGTAGATAGATGTCCATAATGTGGCTATAGATAGATGGACATGACTTTGCTATAGATAGACGTTGAAGACATGGCTATGGATGGATGTTCATGA
Organism: Iphiclides podalirius; assembly: GCA_933534255.1. Lineage (NCBI taxonomy): Eukaryota > Metazoa > Arthropoda > Insecta > Lepidoptera > Papilionidae > Iphiclides > Iphiclides podalirius. Next base: position 10,863,514 of record OW152826.1, read on the forward strand.
TGTGGCTACAGATAGATAGATTTCCAGACTTATTCAATGCAGCGCCGTCGACAGGTGCGCCTCCTGAAGGACGTGCTGGAGGCGTGGCGGCGCGAAGTGGAGAAGAAGGCGCCGTCCATGACGGTGGCGGAGGCGTACGGCGCGCTGGGGCTGGACGCGGGCGCGCACGACGAGGCGGCCGTGCGCAAGGCCTACTACCGCCTCGCGCACCAGTTCCACCCCGACAAGAACCCCGACGGGCGGGTGGGTCTGCGCTTTTTTTAATTTCAAAACTGTGGCAACGATGCTACGTTGACGTCAACAGCATCGACTGTTGCACGAATTGGCAGGTCCGTCCGGGTAAGTACTATGACCTCACAGAAGACCGGTGTGAAGTAGAAGTGTTACACTTCTGCGTTTCGTCTGGTGAGTGAGGTAGCCGGGGCGCACTTTATTTAAAGGTGGCAACGCATTTGCAACCCTACGAGTGTTGCAAATGTCCACGGGCGGCGGTTATCACTTAACATCAGGTGATCGTCAGCTCCCTTGTCATCTTAACAAAAAAACCGTACTGATATTTGATAGTTGTCATTTAACAATACTAATCATATTGCGTGACCTGTCTTTCCTTTGTCTGCTTCGAAATTTAAATGCTTTTTGGTTTGAATATAGGCTTCATCATAAATTATTGTGTTATTACAGGATCGATTCGAAGCGGTCAACCAGGCTTACGAGTTCCTTTGCAGTAGAAACGTGTGGACCGGCGACGGACCAAACACCAATAACATCGTGCTTATACTGCGGACGCAGACCATACTTTTCCAGAGATATTCTGAGGGTTAGTTCTCCCTTTTGTTATAAAATTTTGTCCAGGAAGCCGCAGTTGGTGAAAAACTGATTTTTGAACAAATTAAACACTACGCCGCTATGGCGACGTCATTTTAACTTGGACTCGGCATAAAGTGGTAGGGCTACGTAACAGATTCTACTGTTAGTGGTTATATTATACTTTTGCGTTCTGTCCGCTGTGTGAGGTTACCGGGGCTAAGTTTTTCACATATTGGAGAAGCCTCTGTAACTATAATGCCCATGGCATTATACTTTGGGGAAACGCTGCCTATAGAAACACATCTTTATCCTCCAAAAAAGAGAGCTATTCGAGCAGTTTATAACCTGGGCCCGGAAAAATGACTAGGAAATTTGTTTAAAGAAAAAACAATGTTGACTGTAACTTCTCACATATTTGAAAATGTTATGTATGTCAATAAAAATTAGAATGAATTTTCAACTCAGAAATATGCTTGATTTAAATTTTAGGAACAAACATAAATTTATTTTACGCACAACTAGACTGCGCAGAATAAGTGAATCTTTTATGGGATAATGTATACATTTTTATAACAAAATCGCAGAAAACGTTCAAAATGAATCAGTTGCTAAATGAAAAAACAATTGAATAGGAACTTGAATGTTAAAGATTTTTAAAAAGTAAAAGTACCAGCCTATACATGTCCCACTGCTGGGCAAAGACCTCCTCTATACAGAGGGTATCAGGGCATAGTCCACCACGCGGCCCCTCTGTGGATTGGCGGACTTCACATATCTTCGAAATATATATTTTTTGTTATTATTTCGAAAATATGCAGGTTTCCTCACGATGTTTTCCTTCACTGCGGAGCACGTGATAATTCAGCACTTAAAGTTAAAAACTTCATTGGTGCCGGCACCGGGGATCGAACTCAGGTTGCTCGAGTATATAGAATTATAGGCGAGCGGCCGGACACTGAGCTATCACGGCTCTAAAGACTTAACATTAGTAATTATTTAATTGATAAACTCTGAAAATGAAATGATCACTCCAGGCTCTTTCAAGTTGACTTTAATATATTTGAAACATGTTTCTTTGCCTAATAATGATTAAAAAAAATTGTCCGCTGAGTTTCTCTCTCCTGTTCCTGTCGGTTCATTGGCTTTTTTTTCTCAAATTGGTGTTGGTATTTTGACAATCAATAAGTAAGTGTCACGATTCTATATTGAATAAAGATATTTGAATTTGATTTACTTTTTGAACTGTGACCCGTTGGTTGTCGTTATATCGCTTGCTAACTTGCAAATATAAAAACGTGGACTGGTAGAGAATACCTAATCTCTACAATGGCGGAGTTGCCTCTTTGTTTTTTGCAACAGCAGCAAACTAAAAGTTTAACCTCTTAACACTTTGTCCGCAGTGCTGGCGCCGTACAAGTACGCGGGCTACCCGCAGCTGCTGAGCACCGCTCGGCTGGAGGTGGACGCGGAGCAGCTGTTCGCGGGCGGGGAGGCGGGCCTGCTGCCGGCCGCCTGCCAGCTGGCGCACGCCACGGTGCGCTGCTCCGCCCTCAACGCGGAGGAGCTGCGCCGGGAGGGCGGCCTAGAGGTCAGCGACCCCATCGCGCTCTGCATGCTGAGCGGTCTCAGCGGCCGGCCTGAATATTATGTCCCGCCCCCTCTGTCGGTTATCGACCCCACTGTGAATTGGCGCACTTCACATATCTTCGAAATATTTTTTGTTTATCCATTTCAAAAATGTGCAACTCTCCTCGTGGTGTTTTCCTTCACCGCTGAACACGCTATGAGTCAGAACTTAAAATTAACAATTTTATCGCTTTTATTTAATGTTAGAAGGTGGCAAGTGGCCAGACTAAACGCAGAAGCATAACACTTCAACTTCACGTCGGTCTTCTGCGAGGTCTTGGTACTCACCCGGACGGACCTGCCCGTTCGTGCAACAGCCGAAGCTGCCACTCGTGTACGAGTATATTGAATTACAAGTGAGCTCCCGGACAACGGCCTATCACGGCTCTATTGACTGATCTTCATGACATGACATGACATGACGAGACGACGGTGGGCAGGTGCTGGGCGCGGCGCTCGCTCGCTGCGCGGCCGTGCTGGGCGGGGACTCGAGCGGCGCGGCGGCGGCGGTGTGCGCGCACTGCGCCCGCTGCTTCGCCGTGGCGGCCGCCTTCCCCGCGTGCCGCGACGCCTGCGCCGCCATGCCGGCGCTCGCCAACGACCTCGTGCCGCTGCTCAGGCGACCGGTAATTCTTATTTATTTGCTGGCCGTACTCGGCCTCGACCGCTACTTTTTTTATCTGTATTGCTGGCTGTACTCGGTTACGCGTCGCTGTGGCCCGCACTTGATTACCGTATTTATTTGCTGGCCGTATTTGATTCCGTGTTGCTGTGACTGCGTCCGGAACGGTGCTTATATTAACTTTGCTCGGTTTCACGTTTGCTGTGGTTGCGTTCTGAACGGTATTTATATGTTTATTTATTTGCTAACTGTACTCGGTTACGTGTTTGCTGTGGCTCAGTATGATTAATATTTGCTAATCTATTATTAAGCCATGCAATAACAATTTCTGCTATACATTACGGTAAGATGCAATTTTTTAGACACTAACGTTGTCCTCTAACAGTTGTAGCATCAACTATTTCGATTTCTTATTTCTAAAACACTTCTATAGAGGATCGAATGTTTATGAGCAAATATGCAAATTTCACAAATGTATAAATGGGCTAATAGCAGAATATCATATTTTTTAAATAGTGGTACATAACTGTCTGAGTATTCTGAGCTACTTATAGATCCCAGCAGGGTAGTTAGAGTTTATTTATTTATTCAAAGTACATCCACATCATATATATTGGACATTAACATAGCATATATGACAATTAATACATATTGCTGATACATTGATACTTGTACATAGCATTGACCGCATATAACACTACACACAAAGTGCGTGTTCTTATAACACGGGTATATTTAAAAACTATTCAATATTTTCGAAATAAAACTATTTACTAACATAGAATTTTGTTGGCAGCTCTCTGAATCTATTCAGGTTGCAATTAAACACGTCCTCACCGCCTATTTCTCAGAGTTTCCCGGCGAGTCCAATTAAAGGCGGTCCATTGCAGAAGCTGTGCGAGGCGGCGTGCGCGGGCGCGGAGGCGGTGGCCGCGCTGGCAGCGGAGGCGCGCTGCAGGCAGGCGCTGGCAAGGGCGGGCGCGTTGCACGCGCTGTTGCCGCCCGCGCTGCGCTACGACTACACGCTCACCGAGTCCGGCGTCGACACCGACGGCGAGAACAAGCAGGTGGGGCTAGTGCTGAGGCGGCTGGCGCTAGAGGTGTCGAAAGTTAATGAATATATCGATATATACAGCGTGTCGTTACCATCGCGACAATAAATGAACACACGTCTAACGCTACTTGCCAATAATCATAAAAAAATATTAACGTTAAACAAAATCCATAATTAAAAAAAAATGTTTTTCAAGCAAACTAATTAAGTAAAAAAGAAACAAAATTTATAACATCCTATACAACTTGCGCCACAGCATCGCATTACAAGCCTCTCCTTCTAACAGTATGTTTTGTCTCTTTTAAATTCATTCAACCCATTCATATGCTTTGTGACCTTTACAAATGAACTTTACGTTACAGTTTTATACGTAAGGGTGTTCTAAAATTGTTTGTTTTGGAAAATTTAATAACTCGGTAAATATTGATGTTTAAAAAATGTAAATCTTTAATACAATTTTAAAAAGTTATCCTCTTTATGTGTGTTCATTTATTGTCGCGGTGGTAACGACACGCTGTGTATACAGAAATCTTAATAGCAGCCTTGATATATCGAATCGATATATCGATATTTTAGGAAATTTTAATATCAGATATATTTAAGAGGAAATATCGATATTTTATCTCTCGATATATCGAAGAGAGCATGTCGATATATTGATATATCGATACTTACTCGTTAGGTTCTAGAAACCTGTTGTCCATAAAAAAATGTGTCAAGTGTTAAATATTTGCCTCGATTCCGGATTCGAATTTGAAAAAATATAATTTTTGATATGATTTTCGATATTAAATATTTGTATCGATGTATCGGATCAAAATATCGATTTATAAAATCAAAAATGTCGATATATCGCTATTTTTTCGACATCCCTTGATAGTGTTGGGATGATCGTGGAAGTGAATAGTATATCAAGTCTTCCAATCCGCAGTGTAGTCGTAGTGGACTATTCCCTAATGCAATCAATGTTTTGAGACAGGACAAAACAAAGACGCTGTTTGCCCCTCAGATATATCGACTGTCAAATAATCATATAATGTCATAATGTCACTCATAAGTGGACACTTCACTTAATTATTTTATGTCTTATAGTAAAGATATGCTTTTTCCAATAAAATAAGTCTAAAACAAAAGAATGTAATAACATGTTACTTAATAAAGTTTCTATCTAGGGCAGAGGTACCAAGACTTTTTCTCATAAACTACTTTCAAAATTTAGCTGGTTCCGGTAGACCCCATGCATTTCTACCATAATTCCAAAGCTCAACAAAAAATGTGAAGATTAGATCTCGACGGAGGACTCCGCTTTGGGAACTATCGCTCGGAGGATTTATTGAAGTTTTATCTCTTTAATACTACTACTTTTGTACTAACCAAATATGGACCCTGGTCTGAAATAAAGATTTATTATTATTATTATTATTATTATTATTATTAAAAGAAACTGCGGCTTCCATGATCATTAGATCCAATCAAATTTTTTGTGTTATATTTGTTTTAATCATCAATTACGTTCAGGTGGAGGCGAATCGTCTGGCCGAGGAGTGCTCGAGGGCTCTGAGCGCGATGTACGGTCCGCACGAGGAGACGTCGCCCGTGGACGAGTACATTCGCGACGCGCTGCACGCGCTTCTAACGCCGTACCTCTGCGCGCGACTGTCCCTCTCCGATAGGCACGAGGTGGGCTGTTCCGTAATCATTAAAGGCCGCGTGACTCTACGCGCCTCTGTCTCGTTCACACACAGCCATGACAGCTTTCTGTCTCTTTCGCACTATATTATGTCCTTGTACAGTTGCGAAAAACGCTTTTTTTGATGTCAAGGTAGGTTTTTACTACATACGTAAAATATCATTTTTGATTTGAACTATACCAAATCGGCAGGCGCATTTAATTTTGATCCGAACTGTATTATTTCTTTAACTGTATTAACAGAACTGTACACTAAGGTGGGTAAGGTGGTTCGTTTTCTTCATTAAAAGATGATAATAAAAACGGTATCAGTCGCGTAACGATTAAATTTATTTGTACTCTATAAGAACATATCTTATAGACTACAAAAAAACTTAATTGTTACGCGACTGATTTACCACCATGCAGTTTTAAAAATATTAAGACTTCAATACTGCACGAAAATCTTAAAACACGCATAGTTAAAGGCTGTATGTTAAATATTTTTTTATTCAAATTACTTACTCACTCACTCACTCACTCACTCACTCACTCACTCACTCACTCACTCACTCACTCACTCACTCACTCACTCACTCACTCACTCACTCACTCACTCACTCACGTTGGTTCCTTATTGGCCTGTAAGGGCTATTGGGCTTCGTTTGCTGTTGTAAACAATTCTTTATGTTTCCTTACAAAGATACATATTTCATAAATGTATAGCGAGGGCAGCGTTAATATATCAAGGGCCTGGAATAACTGTCTACAGGACTTGTCGGGGGCGGACACCACATAGGTTTCTGATACATTTCTTCTGTGCTATAAACACTCTATTTATGTTCGTACTGTTACCCCATAGTATGATTCCGTACCGTAGTATTGACTCTATATAGGCATGATAGGACGAGATTGCTGTCTTTTTATTAGTTAAGATTTTAATTCGATTTAAGGCATAAACAAATTGGTTTATCCTACTACATAAGCCGTCTACGTGTTTTGTCCAATTTAGGTCTTGGTCAATAATTAAGCCTAGGAATTTGGTTTGTGGCACTTCTTTAATTTTAGGGATATTCAACTTTAAATTGTACTTTGCATGTTTAGATTTGTTAAATTGGATTTTTTAAGATTAATTTTTAAATTATTCATTTGTAGCCATTGTATAATGTTGTCAATTGTATTATTAATGTCCATTTCATGATTATTATTTTTATCAGATGTAACAATTACGGAAATGTCATCTGCAAATAAAATACATTTATGATTCGTTATTTGAGGAATGTCATTTAAATATAATATGAACAATATTGGTCCGAGTACGCTACCTTGAGGGACGCCGTATTTGTTTTCTCTATAGCTAGATGAATAGGACTTGAGCTCATTTTTTTCCTATTTTATTAATAACAACGCATTGTTTTCGGCCAGTTAAGTAAGATGCTGTCCATCGTTGAGCCTGTCCTCTTATACCAATGTTTTCTAACTTTTTTATTAAAAGGTCGTGCGAAACAAAGTCAAACGCTTTAGATAAGTCAAAAAATAGTCCTGTAGTATACTTTTTATTATTAATATTAGTTAAAATTGTACTTAGTAGGGTGAAAATGGCTAAGGTAGTCGATTTTCGTTTTTGGAAGCCAAATTGTGTTTTCGTTATAATATTGTATTTATTGCAGAATTCTATTAATATTTTATGCATGCATTTTTCGAACACTTTTGACACAATAGGTATCAGAGTAATAGGGCGATAATTGTCAACTTCATCTTTATTACCTTTTTTGTACAGTGGCTTTATAACAGATAGCTTTAATAGTTCAGGAAAACTACTGGAACAAAATGATAGATTTATGAGATGTGTCAGAACCGGAGTCAGTTCATTGACGCTGACCTTAATGATCCTAGTACTTATTTCATCATATCCTTCAGAGTTAGTGTTGTTCAAAGACATAATTTCACTTCTAACCTCATCCTCCGTTATGGGCTTCAAAAAAATTGAGTTGGCCATCACCGATTTACTAATGTTTGTGATAGGTCGAATACTATTGAATGCGGTATTTGTCAGTTTAATAAAATAATTATTAAAAGCGTATTAGCTATATCCGTTGGATTTGTTATATATTCATTGTTTATTTTTATATCTGTTAATAAACTGGTGTTAAGCTTTTTATTTCCCGTTTCCTTATTAATAACCGACCATGTTGCTTTACATTTATTTTGACTTGTATTTATAAATTTTATGTTGGAATTCTTTTTCGACACTTGGATACACTTCTTTAATATATTAGAATATTTTATATATCTATTTTTATGTATCACTGTTTTATTTTTATAATACATGTATCGTAGGAATCTTTTAGTTTTGCAACTATTTTTTAGTCCTTTACTTATCCAGTGCATGTTATTTTTGTTTGTATTATATATCTTTATTTTAATTTTTGGGAAGCATAAATTGTAAAGCATACACAAAATTTCATGAAAGTTGTCAAATGATTTGTTTAAATCTGTCTCTAGATATACGTCAGACCATGATAGAGAACGCAAGCTAGTTTTAAATTTCCTTATGTTATCTAAACAATAATCTTTTTTATAAATAAAATATGACCTCGGCTGCAAGCTTTTATGTCTAATTGGGAAGGTCAAAAATTGTGCTGTCTCGTGGTCAGATAAGTAGAGTGGTAGGACAGTTGCCGATGCATTGTTTATATTGCTAATGATGTGGTCTATGCAAGAGTCTTTCCGGGTGGGCACCTTTATATGAATTTTTAAATTATAGTGATGACAGTTATCTTGAAAGTAGTCGGTAATTTTTCCCAGGGCTCAACGTGTTAATATTAAAGTCACCTGTTACAATTATATTCCTATTCAGCCTGTGTTTTCTAGATATTTCATTTAAATACTCGTCCAGCTTTTTAAGAAAAATATTAGGATCCGACGTTAATAATCCATAACGTTTTACCCACAGCTGCTGAAGACGCTGACCTCGAACTGGCGAACGCCCTACTTGGTGTGGGACAACAGCACTCGCGCCGAACTGTTAGAGCTGCTGGAGGGGTGGCGGACGCTGGAGGAGGGCGAGCCGCTGGTGCCCCCCCACTTCGCCTACTCCGCCCACGAGGGCCTGCTGCCGGTGGGAGACGTCTATCTGGACATCTACAACGAGCAGCCCGACTTCCCCATCGAGGTGGGTGGGGCCAACAATATATAGGAGGCCTATAATGTAATCAAGCAGCCTGTAATGAAATTAAGATTACTAGAATTTTCGTGAGACATTATTAACGAAATATCCTATACCCCGATTAAAGAACTCCGATAGGTCCTAGACACGTACACACAAAATTTAAAATATCTTTATTCACATAGACGCTCACGCGTTCTTATGAAACGTCAAAATTTTACATAAAAATTAATACGTTCGTTTACTTGCGGTGGTAACTTACGTTACCACAGGTTCGGAAAGCTGTAAATGTTGAGAAGAAACCGGCAAGAAACTCAACAGTTGATCTTGTTTAAAAAGATTAGTTTACAATATAATGGTACAGGTGTAAGTCTTATTTTAGCCTACGAGAGTATCAACAGTATTAACTCCACACATTGGTATCGTCAAGAGTCACACACATGAGACATGAGTTCAGCAGTTTTAATATTTCGTCAGCCTGTATTGCTACAATGAAATATATGGTTCATGGCTGTTAGAGGGGTTATTTGCGAGGCTTTTTTTGGGGGTGGGGAGGGAGGCACGCTCCTATTGAATACTGGCGTATATTTGCCAAGAAAGTTCTTCAGTTTTGTGAATGGTGTCGATTTTTTTGGTTACAGAACCCTCAGCAGTTTGTGTTGGACCTGTTGAAATTCATTCAAGAACAAACACAAAACGATATGACGGATGAGAGAGTCGAACACATAACGTTAGCACTGAACGCCCTAGCAAATGTCATCATTAAGAATCCAGGTAAGATCGTTATGTATTTTTTTATGTAAGGAGATCGCAAACGGGCTGGTGATGGTAAGTGATAATCGCCGCATATGGACATTTGCAATTCATAGTAAGTGCGTTGTCATATTTTAATAAACTTGGCCCTGTTTACCTCACTTACCAGACAAAACGCAAAAGTATAACACCTCCACTTCACGCTGGTCTTCCAGAGGTAGAGGTAGGTGTATTCACACTTAGAAATTATATAATATTGCCATAATTATCGTATGTGGATGTCCGATGTATCCAAATTAAATACTTTATAGACATTCTATGCGGTAATTTAAAGGATTATTGATTAATTAACTAAACGGCCGCCGGCTCTTAGGCGCGGAGATCCAGTGCATCGGCTCGTTCGGGCTGATCTTCGGGCTGGTGTCGGGGCGCGGGTGGGGCGCGCTGCGGGCGGCGGCGCTGCGGGCGGCGCGCGCGGCCGCCGGCGTGCCCGCGCTCGCCGCGCTGCTCGCCAGCACGGCGCTCGTGCGCGAGGCGCTCGCCAAAGGTGAGTACGCTCTTCCCTTTCTCACCGCTCTCTCGCTCGCTCGCACACCCGACGCTCGTGCGGGAGACGCCTGCCAAGGGTCTGTACGCTCTCCCCTCTCTCGCTCTCTCGCTCGCGACACACACGGTGCTCGCCAAGGATACGCACGCTCTTCCCTTTCTTACCGCTCTCTCGCTCGCTCGCGTACATGACGCTCGTGCGGGAGACGCTCGCCAACGGTGCGTCGCCAACGGTGCGTACCCTCTCTCCCGCTCGCTCGCACTCCCGACGCTCGTGCGGGAGACGCCTGCCAAGGGTCTGTACGCTCTCCGCTCTCTCGCTCGCTCGCACACCCGACGATTGTGTGGGAGACGCCTGCCAAGGGTCTGTAAGCCCTACCTTCTCCCCTCTCTTTCGCTTGCTCACGACACACACGGTGCTCGCCAAGGATGGTGCACGCTTTCCCTTCTCTTTCCTCTCTCTCCCCCCGCTCTTTCGCTCGCTCCCCAACACCGCCCTCGTGCGCGAGGCGCTAGCCAGGGGTGCGTACCCTCTCCTCACTATCCCCGCTGTCTCGCGCGCGAGCACACACGACGCTCGCCAAGGGTGTGTACGCTCTCCCCTCTCTCTGCTCCTTGTTGGTGCCGCTCACATACACGACGCTCGAGTGCTCTTCGCGCACAGGAAGCTCGATCGGGAGACGCTCGCAAATAATACTTATGCTCTCCTCACTCGCCTTCCACCTTCTTTAGAGATTGTTACAAAAATATTTTTGAGTATTTTTATTGCTAAATAAAACTTAAAATTAGGTTTTCCTTTATCCAAATTAATTCCAAATTAACTATTCCTATCTGAATTTATTTATACCAAACTCACCCAGTGTGGTGAAAAATTTTGCAACTGTTTTGTCTACACCTTTTTAAATTTTCCATTTAACTCAACAGGTGCCGTTATATACCTCTTAGATCTGTTCTGCAACTGTAAAATACCCGAGACAAGGGAGGCCGCGGCAGAGTTGCTGTCTCGGATGATGGCGGACAAGTTGCACGGTCCCAAGGTAAACATTTAAATACGTGTGAGCTTAAGTTTATCACGTAAAAAAAAATACGTAGTAAAAGTTTAAGTTAAATTCATATCACATTATCAGTATATGGTGGAATACCGAGATAATATAACTGTGGTAGAGCCACGCAACACTCTGCTGCACGAGTGGGCAAGTCCGTCCGGGTAAGTACCAAGACCTCACAGAAGACTGCCGTGAAGTGGAAGTGCTATACTCCTGCGTTTCGTGTGGTCAGTGAGGCAGCCGGGGCCCACTTCATTATAAGGTGACAACGCATCTGACACGCTACTTGCTTTCCACCGTCTCGCATATAAGCCACAACGGGCGTACTTATAAATGAATGGGCGGCGCGCGCAGGTGCGGCTGACCGTGTGCCGGTACGTGCCGGGCGTGTTCGCGGACGCGGTGCGCGAGTCGTGCGCGGGCGCGCTGCAGGCGTTCGACGGCGCGCACGAGCACCCCGAGCTCGTGTGGGGCGACGAGCCGCGCGCGCGCGTCCGGGCGCACCTCGCCAGCCTCAGGGACAGGTGCGCACACGCATACGTACTCACGTGCACACGTTCGTACGCTTGTACACGTACGCTCGCTCGCGTACATATACGTGTGCACACTTTCATGTACTTGTATACGTACGCAAGCATAGATACAGACGTACACACATTCGTATACTATTACACGTACGGACGCTTAGATATAGACGTGCACACACTGATATGCTTATACACGAACGCACGCGTACTTATAGATGTGCAAATTTTCATGTACTTGTATACGTACGCACGCATAGATACGCACGGATATTGATATGCATATCCGCACGCGCTCATATAAACGTTCATATATCCATATACTTAACATGTATAAGCGCATAGATACAGCCTTGCACACATTCATGTACTTGCACACGTTCGCACGCGTACATATAGACGTGCATACATTCATATACTTATACACGGGGAATTTTGACTGCGCAAGCCGACCCATCAAAGTAGACTTACAGATGAGGTGTAAGCTCAGCAGCGGGACATATTTAGGGTGTTACTTTACTTGTTTTAGTAATGTATTATAGTTTACTCTTCTTCAACTACTTCGCACCACACAGGCATATGGCAAACCAGCTGCGCGACCCGAACATATTGTTCGAGGATCGGGAGACGCTGGAGAGGGCCGCGAATGGGGAGGAGGTGTGGGCACCGCCCGGGGAGGTGGTGGTCGGCGGCGTGTACCTCAAGCTGTACCTACAGAACCCGCACTGGAGCCTAAGGAGCCCCAAGAAGTTCCTCCAGGAGCTACTCACCGAAACGCTCACCGCACTCGGCAAGGACTCCTCGGAAGTAAGCGCATTTATATGAGTGAAAATGACTTAATGTTTTGGTTTCACGTTTCATTGATTGATGCTGATTTGTTCTCACCTGCATAATAATGTATTAGCCTGCTAATAATTGTTCGGATGAATGTGTTACTTTTAACTTTTTAAATTTTTTATCATCGTATTCAACGCCGTCGTCAAGTATTAAACGCCCCCGCAAAATGTGACTATTTAGACGTTTACAAGGCTTAAACTTAAGTTAGACTCTTAATTTTAATAATAACTTTCCGAAATTTCCGTTTTCAGAAATAAGTGTGAATGCAAGAATCAGAATTACATTCAGCGCGTAACACTTTTTTTACAAAAAAACTTTCATACCGCCTTATTGTTGCGAACGTACATTAAAAAAACACACACACACGCAATAATGGTGACGGAACATTCTGACCATTATACACATGGTAACGCCATGCACAATGGTAAAATTCTGACCATTATACACAATGGTAATACAATTGGTCGCAGGGCAGCCGCGGCGAGGTGTGCGCCCGTGCGCTGGCCGCGTTGCTGCGCGCGAAGCCGGCGCTGGGCGAGGCGTGCGCGCAGCTGGGCGAGATGCCGCGCCTGGCGCGGCTGCTGCCCACCTGCCCGCGCCTCGCCGTGCCCGTGCTGGCGGCCCTGGCCGACACCCAGGTCCGTATGCGCCCCATTGCGTACACACTTCTACACCCGCGGATAGGTATTAACACTTGTGTACACGCTTCTGTACCCACGGATGCGGATAAGTGTGAACGTACACGCTTTTGCACCCGCGGATAAATGTGAACGTACACGCTTTTTCACCCGCGGATAAGTGTGAACGTACACGCTTTTGCACCCGCGGATAAATGTGAACGTACACGCTTTTGCACCCGCGGATAAATGTGAACGTACACGCTTTTGCACCCGCGGATAAGTGTGAACGTAACGCTTTTGCACCCGCGGATAAGTGTGAACGTACACGCTTTTGCACCCGCGGATAAGTGTGAACGTACACGCTTTTGCACCCGCGGATAAATGTGAACGTACACGCTTTTGCACCCGCGGATAAGTGTGACCGTACACGCTTTTGCACCCGCGGATAAATGTGAACGTACACGCTTTTGCACCCGCGGATAAGTGTGAACGTACACGCTTTTGCACCCGCGGATAAATGTGAACGTACACGCTTTTGCACCCGCGGATAAGTGTGAACGTACACGCTTTTGCACCCGCGGATAAGTGTGAACGTACACGCTTTTGCACCCGCGGATAAGTGTGAACGTACACGCTTTTGCACCCGCGGATAAGTGTGAACGTACACGCTTTTGCACCCGCGGATAAGTGTGAACGTACACGCTTTTGCACCCGCGGATAAATGTGAACGTACACGCTTTTGCACCCGCGGATAAGTGTGACCGTACACGCTTTTGCACCCGCGGATAAATGTGAACGTACACGCTTTTGCACCCGCGGATAAGTGTGAACGTACACGCTTTTGCACCCGTGGATAAATGTGAACACTTGCGTACACGCTTCTACACCCGCGGATAAGTGTGAACACTTGCGGGCACGCTTCTACACCTGTGGATAAGTGTGAACACTTTCGTACACGCTTCTACACTCAATCAAATCAAATCATTTATTCATCGAAATAAGAAATATACATTTCATTTATCGATAATCATTTTTTAAATCTACCACCGTTTCGTAATGAGGTTGCTCTAACGCAGAAGAAACAGGCGAAAGAAACGTAGGTATCCTCTTTTTTGTCATTTTTTTCTCAACAAATACAAGCAATTATGTATTATTGAATAACTTGACATATAGTACGTACCACGACCTCACAGAAGACCAGCGTAAAGTGGAAGTATGACAAATACTTTCGCGTTTCGTCTGGTGAGTCAGGTAGCCGGAGCCCAATTTTCAAAAGGTTGTCAACGCATCTGTAACTCTCGGGTGTGGCGGATGTCCACGGGCGGCGGTATATATCACTTAACATCAGGTGATCCGTCTGCTCGTTTGGCAAGTTATCGCATAAAAAAAATATATTTGGTATAAAGAAGTATACGATAAATTATTAATTTGTAAAAATTGTTCGACAGGCGTGCGTGGTGGCGTTCACGCAAACGGACGTGATGGCGGGCCTGAAGACCGCCGTGAAAACGTGCCGAGAAATCATCGGCAGCGCTTGCGAAGCGCTGGCAACCATTTTCAGCAACAGCAACGCCAACACGGATAAACTGGTGTTACAGGTACTGGCTGGTCGCGTCGATTCATTACAAGGGTCGTTTTTATTGGCCGGTTTACAATTTGATTTATTTTCAGCTTCTTTACTTGATCATGTTTTGCTTTGGGTCTATTTTGCAATAATCTCCTCAACGAATTTTATTAGTATTAGTTTTGCGTAGTTTGTCAGCCATTTTTTGTCGTCGTTAGAAGTATTTCGTAGGTTACTAAAGTCTATTTCATGTTGAAGTTTTACGATACGAAACTAAAGGGATAGTCATTTCAATGCTTAGATCAACATTAACAACTAGTTTTTTTTTTTTTTTATGCGTTAAGTTGTCAAACGAGCAGACGGGTCACCTGATGGTAAGTGAATACCGCCGCCCATGGACATCTGCTACACCCTAGTGTTACAGATGCGTTGACAACCTTTTGAAAATTGGGCTCCGGCTACCTCACTCACCAGACGAAACGCGAAAGTATTTGTCATACTTCCACTTTACGCTGGTCTTCTGTGAGGTCGTGGTACTTACCCGGACGGGCCTGCCCATTCGTGCAACAGCCGAGGCTGCTGCGTGGCCCTACCACCGTATAAGATAGTGAATATATACTTAAACAGGTGCATTTGTTTACTAAAGAACTGAGACAAAAGTGTTTAAAACAGTTTTTCAAGTTCAACCTAATCGTAACCATGCTTTCTGTAGTTGTAGCATCTAGTACTGAATAAATTGAGCATTTATCTCAAAATATTATCTTTTACTTTTCGAACATTCCCCACATAAAATGAGAGAAAGCAATGAATTATAAATGACATGTTCATTTAGAAATGAAAAGACACGTTAAATAACATTTACATTGAATCCGGCCTATTAATAGAATTATGGAGAAACCAGATAAAGTATTCTTGCCAGTTATTGTCTCGTGATTTTCATCGGTTGACGCCTCTAAGTATAGGTAGCATAACCGCAATTCGTTGGGCAGGCGCTGGAGAGCGAGCTGGTGGGCGAGCTGCTGTCCGCGCTGGAGGGCCGGCTGGAGGGGCAGGCGGCGGCGCAGCTGGTGAACGCGCTCAAGGGCATGGCCCGCTCGGCGGCGCACGGCGAGCGCGTGCGCTCGCTGCTGGCGCGCAGCCGCGTCTGGGAGCAGTACGCGGCGCAGCGGCACGACCTCTTCATCTCCTCCGTGCCGCACCACCACGCGCTCGCCGGTGCGCCTCACTCGCTTGTTCATTTACTTGTTCATTCACTCATTCGCTCAGTCATTAGTTCGTTCTCAAACGGACCACCCGCTCGTCTCCGTCATCCACCGTTCTACCGTTCATTCGTTCGTTCTAAAACATAATGTCACGTCCCCTTCAACTGCACAACGCAACGCCTCCGACTCGTTGGTATATATGTATATATATATATATAATTTCCCCAAACGTATCAAAACTAGTATGACTTGAAATAAAACCGCCCAAGTGCGAGTCGGACTCGCGTGCGAAATGTTCGGAACCATTATCTATTAAAATGATAAATAAATCATGTCTGTTGTATGGGAGCCCCAGTTAAATATTTTTTTATTATGCTTTTTATTATTTGTTGTTATAGCGGCAAAAGAAATACATCATCTATGAAAATTTCAACTGCCTAGCTATCACGATTCACGAGATACAGCCTGGTGACAGACGAACAGACAGACAGCGGAGACTTAGTAATAGGGTCCCATTTTACCCTTTGGGTACGGAACGCTAAAAATATAAAAGTCGCTCTTTGTTGTCCATGGTAATAGCGCATAATAATTGTCCACAGCGCCCCACGCAGCGGGCTACCTGACGGCGCCCCCTTCAAACATACCGGCTCAGCCGCCGCCTATCGATTGACCGTACATCAAGGTGCATCTGCTCACCAACTGAAGTACACTACATAGCAAAACTGTCAAATGAAAACTACAAACACGGAACATTCCTAAATCATAGTCCAACTCGCCGAGAAATCACGATTGATATAACAGAGCAACGAATTCAAAAAAAATGGGAGGTTTGAAATTAAAAAATAAATTGCTCTCTTATTGCAAGTCACTTAATAAGTTTTCTGAGTGCATGTTTTTCAAACTATTTTATATGTAAGTCAAGTGAGAATTCAAAATTCAATTTGCTTTGTTAAACTTTATAGATTTGTTCCACCGGTGTCCAATCATAGTTATCACCGAAATAGTAAAGCCCACAATCAGTGTTACCAACTGTTAAAAAAATACACCTAACGCAATTCAAAACCCCACTAAAAACAAATGTTTCTCATTTTGGAAGTTTTGGTTTGAATTTACCTGCTGAAATACTTCCATTGTAATTTTTTTTTCTTTATAAATTTAAAAAGGAAATTCCTTAGATGGCATCCCTGCCCACGATACCTAATGGGCTTATAGATAAAAATGTTAGGGAAAAATTATTATATTTGAAATGTATGATCGAATCTCTAAAGCGGTTTTTATGTATGTAAATATTCATATCACATTATTTTTAAACTATTATGTACATATATATTACATTACTTTATATACCAGTTGAAAGTAAATATTTGAATCAATTTTATCAATTTGTAATTTACAGTAACTTTTAAGTAAAGTTTATTATGTAACAAATACTGCCTTTAGCACTGTGAAAGTTAAACAATACCGTACTTATTCATGAGATTAAATAAACGAATTAGTTTAAAAGAAAAATATTTGATTTTATATTCCAATTTCAATTAAATAGAATGGTGCTTAAGTAATGTATCATATTTTTAATATTATTAGACCTTACTTAAAACAAAACGATGTTCTTATGATTTAGTTATCTATGTTCTTAATTTTAAACTTAACTGTCACATTTGGTGGTTTTGAAATTAAATTTATACTTAAAAATCTTATTAATTTTCTATCAGCCATAAAAGATATTTTCATAATGCATCACATCGTAATAAGAATGTAATAAACAAAAAGATAAATAAAAAATGTATCTCTGTTAGGAGTCTACATTTGTAAATGAGTATTACCAGCCAAAGGTATAATAATGTATTATTTTCATTATAAACGTGTCAGCACTATTAGAGAATTGAATTTAAGTGTAATCACAGTATGGTACAGTATGTAAAGTATACATATATAAATATAATAGGTAGGTTTAAAGTGTGTGTAAAATAATCGTTAATTGCGATTAAATTTGCTAAATTTGCTAGGATTAAAGCGTCTTTTATTGATACTATGAAAACTCATGTTCTGATGCAGTGTTATGATTGGTGAAAATATTCTATTCACACATATAATGATTGGATGACCTGCATGTATATTTATTTCATTGAGAAATATAATTAAATTTTTGTTCCTTAGTTATCTATTATGATTTTTATAATTTCTAATCGACCATCCGGCGTTTTCAACGACAGTTTCGTGTCAAATATATTATTGTTTAGGGCGTGAATGTCGTTTAAACCAGTTGTCAGTTATTATGTTTTAATTCTTGCCATTCCTCATATATGTGGATTTTTATAAAGTAGTTATATTTTTGTTTTGAATACTTATGCAATAAGCAATTTTAACATTTATTTTTATCTTATATCAATTATCAATTATCTTCAATTATTTTTTAATGTTGTCAAAAACGAATCATTGCGAGCTGAAATAAAATTATGTATGATATCCTCAATACAGTTTAAAGGTATGCACTGTTTATAAAATGCATGATTTAAAGAAATTGCTTAGTTATAGTTTTACTTCTACTCTAATATATAAGATAGGTAGAGTGTGTAACTATGCCGCTCAGTATCATCTTAAGGATTTTAGTGTGATATTATATTAACGAAATTCACCATATTGTTCTTTTTATACAAATAAGATAACTAATTGCAAATGTAGTTGTATAATCTGTCACGATGACATGATTCTTTCAAATATTAGCATGTGCTATGTCGTTCGTTTAGTACGTACCGTTATGCCGTGCACGATTTGTTTAAAATAATTCGTGGTGGTCTTGAATACGGCGTGCCTCAGATGATACAGGTTTCCGCTTAAAGTTATTGTTTCGAATGATTTAATTTCGCGTATAATTTAAAGTAATTAGTGACTTTTGGGGCACGCGTAATCAATGGAGGGTAACATTGAGACTGGGCAACAAGATGAAGAACGAAGTTGCGAATATTTAATATTTTTATATCTAGCGCTAAGATATATCATTATGTAATATATTGAATTGATATATGTCGTTTGTTTTATTTGTCTGTATGGATGATAGGATGGACATAGGTTATAAACATTCTTGTGTAAGAATGAGAAAAGGTTATGTTTAAGATGTGATTTTCTTTTACTTTGGGTCCTGCGGTTTTGAACATGCGTAAGGCAGGGCGGGCACCCAGACCCTATACTAGCTAAGCTAAGCTAAGCGGCCGATGACCCCTCGGCGCGAGAATGTTGACACCTATCTAGGTACTTTCTTTTATTGCATTTTAAATAACGCTTGGCGCCATCTAGTGAGCATATTATAAAGTATGAAATACCTTCCTAATATCATTAAACGATGAGTATTCGTAACGAGAGTCGCCTTTGCTCTTATTTTTTTACCAATCAAAAGTAACGTCAAAAGGTGTGCCATGTCCACGGGCCGCTATGATCCGACAATATGAATCGTTCACTCGTATGCAAATATTTAAAGAAAACGCAAAATTACACTGAGTGGGTTGCCAAATTTAATTGATGTCACAATCAATTAACAGGGCTCAAGGACTATTTACAAGAATTATTTACAGGATTCATTGACGTTGTAATAGAATTTATGATAGCTGGGTAACCGGGGTCGAGGTGTAGTGGTTGCTTAAAGCGCTGGACTTCTCGTAACTAACTCGATCCCACACGTCTTTGCTCCTGAAATAAAAAAAAAACGTAAACGTTAAAGCTGAAGATGCATTGCTACCTTCGTTCCCGGTCCCAAGATTGATTCTATTTGTTCCGGGACTGCATTCAGGAAGACGGTTCTTGTGTCTAGCGTCTAAAGTTCGAGTTTTTAGCGCAAGCAGTCACTTGCGACGCGTAAACTTATAGTTTTTCAGAGTCTTTAGACGTGAATTGTATATAAATGTTTTTGATGACTGCGCAGCGGCTGTTCTAAGCGAGTCACCAACTACCAGTGTTTTCGTTGTTACGTGGCGATTTAGGCTACTTACTTGAGTAGCGTGTGCGTGAGTGGCAATTGTGGCAGCGATGGCACCGATGGCAGGTCGACGGGCAGGTCGAGGGCGAGGTAGCGGTCTGCGCAGGCGGCTGCCAGGAGCGCGTCCAATTGCGCGTGCAGCTGCCCAAAGGTGGGCCTCTCGCAAGGTCGCGCTTTCCAACACGACATCATCACCTCGTAGCTATTAGATACATGTACTTCAGCTCGCTGGAACTTCCCGGAAGTGGAAGTGCCCGCTTAGTAGCCAGAGTCAATTTGGTTCCCATTTTTTGGCAATTAACTTATTCCTAAACATAATAAATATTCGTAGGCCGATTATCACTGTTGGTATAGGCATACAAATGATTTATCTTTATATTGGTGATTATTATATAATTATTAACGAAAATATTCGAAAATACTATGTTGCCATTTTTTATAATTATTTAATGTTACATAATTAATGTATTTATATTTAACAAACAACAAAACTACAACTCAATAAATAGGAAGGGTGTATACCGAATGTATGCCGAAGTTCGCCGGAGTCACAGCAGTGCACATTGGACAATGTACACAATGGACAACACATAGAGGGCGGGGTAATATTACCCTTTTCATACACGTCGCAGCCCATATCGCCTACTCGCTCACACTACACGGCTGTACAGTCGAGAACAACAGTGCTGAACAACTTGTATAACGCTGTATTAGCTGATAGCAACTCTTGTGTGCTTTTGTACACGAGAATCGCTATTTGATAACTCAGTTATGCTATTTTGCACTTGACGGTACACGGCAGGTAACGTACAGTTGCGGAGTGCAGTTGGCGGGCCGGTGCATCCGGTAGCCGTTGCGCAGCAGCCGCGGCAGCCGCGCCGCCGCCACCGCCGGGTACGGCGCACCACCCACCGTCACCACCTCCCACATCACCACGCCGAACGACCACCTGCGACCGGAACGATGTCGACGCGACTGTACCAAATGGTGATAGCTAGCGCTACCGCAAGAAAGTAATACGTCCACTAAATATGGGACGTTCAAATCGGTTGACTATCTACAACCTATATCATATCACAACTCATACTAGGAATATGAAATTTTACACAGGAGTACTCTATGTATATTATGTGAAATCTCCCAATACGCAGTGGGGTCGCGTGGTGGATTGTGCCCAGTACAGAGGATGCTTTTGTCCCTTCAAGACAGAGGAGAATGCATATTTTAATTTTCACTTAAGTAGTAGTCTTAAGATTTTTCGAGTACAAACTATCACCAACAAGCATTTGCCCCAATTTTGTATAAGTAGACCTCAGCCCTGTAGTCCCGGGCTCATAGAATAGGGCTAAGGTTTCTGTCGTAAAAGGGGACACGGATGGGCGGCAGCGTGGGAGATCCACGAAGTCACTCCAAACGTACGGAAGGTGGCCACCGAGGGGGTTTTAGTGGGTAAGAACAGAACATAACCCTGTCATGTTAGGTGACAGGGTATCTTCCCCCATACCAAAAAAAAAAGGAAGATCCCCCCCCCCCCCCCCCCCCCCCCCCCCACCCCCCAAACCAAACCCACCCCCCCCCACCCCCACTACCCCCCACAATCCCGCCACCCCTCAACCCCACCCCCCCCCCCCCCCCCCCCGATACAAAAAAAAAAGGTAGACCTGTACATACAGTCCTTACTAAACTAGAGCGTACTAAAGAAATAAACAATTTGTCGTTATACTTTTCACTAACAAAGGAAAATACGGTCTTAAGTAACAAGATAATACACAAGCGTTTTTACGAAAATCGTCCGCATGTTCTACGTAAACAAACTATACACGTTATTCATAACGTACCGGTAATGTGCCTTTTGGAACGTTAGGCGTTTATTTTTTAATTGTTACTGTCAATAGAAACCCGTATTATCAGAACATTTAGGTTTGTTTAGTCTCTATTCCAATCGATTCGCTCACACGTCGCTCTGCGTGGTGAATATCCTGTGGGTCAGCGACTCCGGCGCCATCCACTTCACGGGCATCTTGCCGTTGCCCTTCTGCCTGTACTGGTTCTCCTGGTACACGTCGCGCGACAGCCCGAAGTCAGCGACCTTTAACGTACACACAAGCCGTAATTACGCTTCCCGCTTATAATTACACCATACACCAAACACATCTTGTGGTAATTCGACGCCCCGAACAGCGAAGTGGATAGTTACCTGCCTCCTGCACCAGAGGGTGTGGATTCGGTAACTAATACTGGAAAAATATTGTGTGATGAACATAGTGTTTTCATAGTGTATGCGTGTTTATACATGTATAATATTTATTTATTTACAAAAGAAAAGTATGTTTATCAGCACCCATAGTATAAGCGTTGCCTAGTTTGGGATAGACACATTTTTCTCTACATTGTGTGAAAATGTCTCGTGAAATATTTATTTACTATTATCTTGCTCTTATTCTTTTTTTTTGTTTGGTATCTTCCTTCATGATCTAATTTTTAAGTTTTGTTTGCAAATTTTTTAATTATATTTGATTATTGTTTATCAAAAATGTTTATAATTTACTTTTCAGATTATACGTTATATTTGCTGAGCTGAGTGAGAGACGCAGGCAGCCGTGACACAGTTTATACGTTAACCTTTCAATATAAATGATGCTACTTTTAATTCAGGCCTGTTATTAATTTATAATGTAAAACTAGTGGAGTGAATAAAAAATACTATTGTTATTACCTTCAGGGTCCTATCGCCGGCCACCAGCACGTTCCTGGCGGCCAGGTCGCGGTGCACCACGCGGTTGGACGCGAGGAACTGCATGCCCATCGCGATCTGGCGGCAGAACGAGAGCAGGTCCGCGTACGTGAGCTCCTCGCAGGCGCCCTGCAGCTCGTACAGCTTGTTCGCCACCGCCCCGTTTCCACAGCCGCCTGTCTCCTTGAGCAGCCCGCTCCGGTACTCCAAGCCCGCATTCGTGACGGCGCATTTCGCTTTGCGCTTCGAGAGCATCACGTCCCAGGAGCACCTAACAGACAGAACTGTGGTAGGGCAAGCGACAGCCTTAAACGGACAGACCTAACTGTGGTAGGGCAAGCGACAGCCTTAAACGGACAGACCTAACTGTGGTAGGGCAAGCGACAGCCTTAAACGGACAGACCTAACTGTGGTGGGGCAAGCGACAGCCTTAAACAGTCAGACCTAACTGTGGTGGGGCAAGCGACAGCCTTCACAGTCCCACGAATGGGCAGGCCCGTAAGGGAGAACCACAAACACAGTCCAGACCGGCGTGAAAAGTGCTACAGTTCTGCGTTTCGTCTGGTGGGCGAGGTTGATAGGGTCCGATTTATTAAAATGTGGCATCGCATTTGCAACCCTACGGGTGTTGCTAATGTCCACGGGCGGCGATAATCACTTCACACCAGGTGAACCACCGTTTGCCACGTTCTCACGTAAAAAGAGACGCCTCGTTACAATAGCACCCGCTTCTCCACCGCACCCCGTGCTAATGTACGGAAATTAACGCAACACCTGTACACTGTCAGTGTCATAAGCTTGATGTAGATGAGTCTATTGATGTATATTTAATTCACAGTCAGACGCGGAACTAGGTGGGGTTGTGATTGAATCTACTTCCTCATGCGTATCGCCCCGCGAAACTGAATGTAGTTTATGCGACAACTATAGCTTGGTTCTGGACCGGTTGATGTTGTGGAAATTTTGATACTTTTTATTTTCATCCGTTGTTGAATGCCACTGTCTGAAAGGCAATCCACTTGCGCCCTCCAGTATTATTTATATCTATGGGCGGACAATTACGTGTATTGTGGAAGTTAGCTCCCTCTCCAGACGAACCGCTAAAGTATATACAACCACATCGCGCTGGTCTAGTGGTATAGCGGAAGCCGCTTCAGTGCTCTATCGCAGAGAGTCTTAATGGATGGGAAGTCGATGGATCCATATCCGTGTCGCACCTGAGAAAGGTGAGCAGGTCGCCGAGGCTGCAGTACTCGGCTATGATGAGGGGCCGTCGGCCGCTGCAGCACCCCACCAGGCTCACCACGTGGGGGTGCGCGCCCACGCTCTTCATCAGCTCCATCTCGGCCCGAAACGAGCGCACCTCATCCGCGGTGGGGAAGTCTGTTCATGGAATGCTTTTTTATATGAGAAGGCTGTCGGTTCACCTTTCGCTGAGCGATGACCGTCGCCCATTGACTTTCGCAACATCCGTAGGTTTGCAGACCACCTTTATAAAGTGGGCACCGGGTACCTCACTCACCAGACGAAACGAAGACATATAACACTTCCACTTTACATCGGTCTTCTGCGAGGTGGTACTTCTACGGACGGACCTGCCCACTTTTATTTCTTGCTACACAGTAGAGATTGACAATTTGAGAGAAAATATTGCGTGGATTTCCTCTGCGCGGAAGAAGTGAAACTTCGAGGGCCACGCATTCGCTCTCACTCTGTCTCTTCCTATTCTCCCTCCCCAGGAGCGTTGAACGTGTAACGCAACAGTGCTTTCATACGCCCGCCATGGTAGCGTTAAACGTTTAACGCAACCTTCTTGGAAGTCGCATTATAAGTTTACACTACAAAAAAAAAACAGCGTGCCATAATTTAGAATTAATCAAATATAGTCAACTTTGTTTTGTATAAATGTACAACTGCAAGACCGCAACGTAAGGCAAAGCCCTCGTCCAGACCAGCCATTTTCTGGCTCTGCTATGGGTTGATATCTATTTTTATAATGTCGTCGGCCCAGCGCGCTACTACTATAGTATACCTTCGAAACACCCACCTTTGAGCATCGAGTCGGCACCTGCTATTTTTATAATGTCGTCTGCCGAGTGCGCTAACACTAGAGCATACCTACGAAACACCCACCTTTGAGCATCGAGTTGGTACCTGCTTCTTTTATAATGTCGTCTGCCTATCGCCCTACCACTAGAGCATAGCTTGGAAGCACCCACCCTTGAGCATCTTGACGGCGACCTGCCTCCCGGGCGCGAGGGTGGCGCGCCGCACGGTGCCGAACGCGCCCTCGCCCACCACCTCGTGCAAAGTGAGCCGCGACCCTCGCACCTCCCAGCGGTCCCCCTCCGGCTCCCGGCTGAGCGCCTCCAGCGCGCCCTCCTTGCACAGCTCCTCCTTCAAATACTTGCTCTGGAAGTGCTGCGATAGAGATGCACCGTTTGCATTTTTCTCTCATCGTTCTCCGTGTCTATTTCTCGTTTGTTTGCGAAACCGGCCAGTGTTTATACATTCGTGAATGAATGAATGAATACTTTTATATATAAAATTAACAATAGACATACAGATTATATTTACCTAATACTCAAAGTCATTTAATTAAACCGTTTTCAATTGCATTTATTGACTATTTTATTTTATAAGAGTACCTACTGGCACACGGGATAAATTTTTTAGTTATTTTTTGTTTTCTTACTCTAACGAAGAGTAACTTCTGGGTTGCGTACATAATAATAAATCATATTTTTTATTATTAGTGCTATTCTCCGCACCCCGCAAGATAAATCTTTAAATGGTATATTATTGTACAATAGTACACATATAAGTTAATCCATTTCGGGATTAAGTTTCTTTTACAGCAAGAGAACCACGGCAAATATAAAATGTTGTCTCGAACCAAACCCGCGATTACCTGTAAGTAGTCGAACTTCACTTTCCTCGAGCGTCTTTCTTTGCAGTACGCGAAGAGTGAGGCTACTAGCACGAACATTAGGGCGACGAGCCACGCAGCGCCGACCAGCAAGCCAACAGTTAGAGTCTGCCCTTCGAGCGCTGCGTTTTGAAGACAACATATAAATTGTTTTTTAAATATGTAGGATTATTACAAAACCACGTGTTGCGTATGCCTCTAATAATTTCGCTATATAATATTTCTACGCAGACGCACTGTGCCTCGTATCCTGGCTGATTTCTATTAATTTTAATTATAAAAAAGAGCTTTCAAATCCCACCAAAAATGACAAATGACAAAAATTAAATAGTCAATTGTCAAGTGCGTATTCACCACGAGGTTGGCTGTTATGGATAACGTCCTAGAAAAACCCATATAAATATAAAGCATTTTAAGTGTGCAGATTGCCCCTTCCCCCTCGGACCGCGTTAGCGCACAGACGTGTCCACTACGTTGTTTATTTATTAAATAGTTCTCCAAAAATTAGTTAAGAAAAATATATGTGGTGTACCAGGGCAACATAAAGGCGAAGCGGCGACTCAGCGAGGTAAGCTCCACCCATTAAGCTTACCGCTCGATTTTGCTGCTGTCTCATTGACCCCGCCCTACACCAAATTATTAAGGCGCCTATAACGAAAACATAGCAATTCTGCAATCTATTGCTTTTTGTCACTTTGACGAAGGAATAAGAGTTATTTTAGTATGTTTCGCTCACCAAGCAAAGCGGGATCCGACTCAGACATCTCCAAACAGCCACCGACTTCTTTTGCGTCTTCCAGATCAAAACGAAGACACGATGAACTTTCAAAGATGACTTTCTTTAATTTAAACAAGAAGTTATGGAGATGCTCACATCGTGGAAAATAGACCACGATAATAAATTTAAAAAGGTGGAAAGTTGTTTAACTAACATTAACAAAATAAACACGGATATAGAGAAGTCTCTTGAATTTTTATCGTCACAATACGAGGAGATGAATAAGAAGATTAATACTTTGGAAAAGCAATATAAGGAAAATCACCAGTATATTTTGTCTCTGGAGGAAAAAATCGAGGAACTTCAACGCGCCAATCGAAGCAATGGCATCGAGATACGAAATGTTCCTATAAAAGAAAAGGAAACCAAGGATGATCTGATGCTATTAATAACGAACCTATCCAAAACTTTAAGCATCGATTTGCAGCCATGCAATATTAAAGATATATTTCGTGGGTCCGGAAAAAAAGGAACAAATAAACCCATTATCGTGGAGCTGACAAATATCTCGCAAAAGCTCACGATTTCTTCCAAAGTTATCTCACGGACCGGAAGCAAATGGTAAATTTGGTGACTGCATCGGTGATGAGCTTCCAGTATCTTACGGTGTACCGCAAGGAAGTATTCTCGGTCCAACTTTGTTTCTTGTATTTATAAATGACTTATGCAATTTAAAAATCAATAGTGCAAAAATAATCACCTTTGCAGATGACACAGCGATTACTTTCTATGCCGAATCCTGGTCAGCCCTTCAGATGAAATCGCAACTCGGTTTTAATACTGTGCATAACTGGCTCTTATCTCATACTCTTACCCTTAATACTTCGAAAACTAAATTTATACCATTTTCTATTAGTTCTTCCTCGCAACCCAAAATTCCTATTGTTATAAAAGTTCACTCTTGTTCTCGCCAAGTATGTCCTTGTCAATGCCCACAAATTTCTCCCAATGAGAACTTAAAGTACCTCGGCATAATAATAGACAGACATCTTAACTTTAAAACACACATCAATCTTCTTACATCCAGACTTCGCAAAATGATATATATATATTTAAAACTCTACGACATGTTGCAAATCTCTTATTTCTTATTGTATTTCATGCTGGGGTGGAGCAGCTAAGTCAAATTTAAGGCCACTTGAGATTGCTCAAAAAGCTATGTTAAAAGTTTCCTCCTTCAAACCAATCTTATATCCATCTGTCCAGTTATACAAAGATTGTGGTGTTCTAACTGTCAGGCAACTCTTCATTCTTGACACAATACTACTGCAACGTCGTAAGACTCCTTTCATTAAAACAACAAAACGTCGTAAAGATAAGATTTGCTCTATCCCAAAAGTAAATTTCTCTTTTACAAACAGATTTTTCTACTACCTTGGACCTTTCCTATATAATAAAATTAACGCAAATATCCTGGTACATAACCTTTCTTACTATAACTGCAAAGTTGTTACTCGCTCTTTTCTTTTAAACCTAAAATATCATGACACCGAAGAATTATTAACAATTAAATATAAAAAAAGAATGTATGCATTAACATGGTAAATTGGCATAAATCTGATGGTTAACACAGACACACGCACACACACTCACACTCGCGCGCGCGCATTTGCACGCACACACACACACACACACACACACACACACACACACACACACACACACACACGCACGCACGCACGCACGCACGCACGCACTTAATAAAAAAAATAATGTTGCACGCACGCACACACGCACGCACGCACGCACGCACGCACACACACACACGCACACACGCACGCACGCACGCACGCACGCACGCACGCACGCACGCACGCACGCACGCACACGCACACGCACACGCGTCAATATGAGCACACGCTTCACTTCAGTGCCTTATATGAGTACTAATACTTCACCAAATTGGGGGAATGGAACTGAGTCTCCTAAACACAGGTCATGTAATGACCTACTTAGGAGGTCAGAACCTTTCAGATCATAGATTGTTTCAATTTCAATATGTTACTTATCACAAATGTGTTTGTAATTTTTGTAACCTAAAACTTTGATATTTAAATAAAGATTATTATTATTATTATTAAAAAGATTAAAAGTGGACTCGCATGTCCAACTCTAATAACCACTGTACAGAGATTATTTTTATTGTAGTCGGAAATTATCCCTTCAAATATGGTGAGTATAGTACGATTTGAAACCTAATTAATGGTTATTTCCTGAAACGTATATTCTATATGTTGGGAGCACCCACAGTTGGCGCTAAAAGTGACTTACCTGATGCGACATTGAGCGCATAGAATGAATAACATTGCCTTACGGTCCGGCTAGGTACCTTAGGATGAGGTATTTACGTCGAGTTTGTCTATACTTACGTGGTAAAAACACCGGGAGGCCGGCGTGAGCTGTGCCGCTCGCTGTCGTTGCGGACACGGCCACGTAGAACATGCCTTCCTCAGTTACCTCCTCGAACAGAGCCTCCGTAGAGTTCTGTTGAAATTTATATTGTTAATTTATTTCATAGTAAGTCTTCCTTCTTGTACCTAGGCCAGCATTATTCAACATTCATTTCCATTTGACGGAAGATGGATAAAATCAAATAAAAGGCGATGATCTGTACAATATTTTCATTTGACTTATATACGAGTGAAATCAAGACATTAGATTTATCGTTGTATGATTCAACCCAAATTTTACAAAGCGAAGAATAGTCCACCACGCGATCCCACTGAGGATTTGTGGACTTCACATATCTTCGAAAACATTTTTTTTGTTATTATTTCTAATATATAGGTTCCTAAATATATCTGGCTAAAAATATTTTTTCAGACGTGTGCGTTCTAAAAGTCATAACGCTCTAAACATAAAATTTTAATTGATTATTTAACTCCTGGGGATGTAAAATTTTTGTCCAAACTTTTTGCATTATGGTAGATGAGCTTTTTTTTATGTGAAAAGTTGCCAAACTGCTCGTTTGGCAACTTTTCGGATCACCTTATGGTAATTGAATACCGCCGCCCATGGACATCTGCTACACCCGAGGGTTACAGATGCGTTGACAACCTTTTGAAAATTGGGCTCCGGCTACCTCACTTACCAGAAGAAACGCGAAAGTATTTGTCATACTTCCACTTTACGCTGGTCGTGGTACTTACCCGGCGGGCCTGCCCATTCGTGCAACAGCCGAGGCTGCTGCGTGGTCCTACCACCGTTAATAAGAGAAGCTTAATTCAACTTACCCCGGGAAGAGTGAGGTTGTATTCCGTGTCTGCGAACAGCGTCACGCTGTAATAATTCGGTGTCACCCTCGGCGTTTGCCAAAGCGCGCGCACGCTCCAACCCTGACCGCTTGCGCTCTCCGAGACTTCCACAGTCACGTTGCTGATTTCCGGCACTGGAAAGCCGTAAACAATGTTCGAGAACCACATTGCGCAGAGAACAAGTAGGAGTTTGTAATTTTAAAATTTCAAACATTTTGTAAAAGCTACCTTAATGGAAAGGGCCTATTATTATGTCGAAGGATGCATTGAGGTCATGGAATTGTGGAAGTAATTTACACTTAAAACCGTTTGTGTAATTATATAATAAAAAAAAATAAGATAAGACCCGAGAGTTTCTTGCCGGTTCTTCTCCGGACAGGCCTAGTTTAGCGAACCGCTGGTAATTTTTTGACGTTAAATAAGAGCTTAATATAAGCCTAAATTGATAAAGAAATTTTTAACTTTTGAATTAAGACTCACGTGGAGCACATTCTTTGATCTCGAAGCATTCTGGCGTCTGGTACTCTAACTCCGTAATGCCATATTTGCCTTTGACCGTGAACATGCAGCTGTCTCCCAACGGCAAGTTGCCGATCACCACTGACCGGTTGTTGTCTGGCTGGATAGAAGTTCTCATGTAATAAGTAAAGTAAAGTAACTGCCTATATATGTCCCACTGTTGGGCCAAGGCCCCCGTACAATGGTTACAATGCCATAGTCCATCACGCGACCTCTGCGAATATATTCGAAATATTTTTTTTGTTACAATTTCGAAAATATGCAGGCTTCCTCACGATGTTTTCCTTCACCGCTGCGAACGTGGTAATTCAGCACTTAATTATTTAAATTAACTATTAAAATTAATTTAAATTGAAATAAAATTTATCAATTAATTAAATTAACTTTAATTAATTGTGTGTACTATTACCGAAGTCTGAATAAACGAATTAAGTAGTCATGATTTAAAATAAATTCGTAAATTTTTGTATTTAATGAAAATAAATGTTTAATCAATAAATAGTCATCGTTATCTGGAAAAAAAATCGTAATATTTTATTTTATCAGTATGACATATTTAGTTCCTATGACAATCTGTTCTTTCCTGCATATTACTTTTAGAAAATAATGTCGATGTTTCACATCTGCCAGGCGTCCCGTGACGGCTCATTTTTTGTTTAAAAACATTGCCCTCACTATAGGATAACATTGTTGTAAGGACGTTTTACAAACATAAATTGCGCGAAGACAAACACACAGATGCGAAACAACTATCTGTGGATCGCACAAATAGTTGTCCCGTGTGGGAATCGAACCCACGACCCCCAACGCCGAAGCCAATATCTTGGCAACTGCGCCACGGAGTCATCTAACTTAAAATTAACAATTTCTTTTGTGGCGGCACCGGGGATCGAACTCAGGTATGTTGCTCGAGTATATTTAGCGAACAACCCGACACTGAGCTATTACAGCTCTTGAGTTAATTGTAATTTCACTTGTAGTTTTCATAATTCCATTTTTATAAGTCTAAAGATTTTTATGTTATACATTTCTCCGAGGCAAGAAGTGAGTTAAGTTGTACCGATGTCAAGTTCCAAATGCAGATTACATACGATAAGTACGAGCATTTGTGAAACGACCTGTGTTAGTAGTTTGACTGTATACTGTACACCTTTTTACTTAATGTTGCTTTTGGATTATGTTCCTAAGATGTTTTTTTCTCAATTGTACAATTGTACATTCTCAACAAACATTTTTGTACGTTTAAATTGCTCGTTTTGGCTTGTCTTAGAGCTTTACCACGACCCCATAATATGTTTTAAATGGGATAATGAGGTATTTTTTTGTATATATTCAATAAGTATGCTTAAATTTTTGAAAGATAAAAATTGCGTCGAAACCGGTCTATATAGGTATACATAAATGTTAAAATTTTTATCGTTACACGTAAAAAGTAATTTACAAAAAATTTAATACTTTAACATCTGCTTTTGTCGTTTTTAGGAATAGGTCCACTGATGCGGATCGAACCATCAAACACTCACCATACGAAATTTTGCTGTGAAAGAATCTCATAAATTTTACCATATAAAGTATAATAATTAAGTAATTGCTATTAAAAGTACCTGTATGTTCTTATAAAAAATATTTCCTTGCGTATCCGTGTTGCAATAGTTAATGACTTCGAAACAAGAGTCCAATTCTGAAATTAACGGAAAGCAACAAGATTATGTTTAAAAATAAACGCAGAATTCTTTGCAGAGGAGTCGAATCAAGTTATAATACATGAAGGGTGGAATACATTGCTTAAATACTGACATGGATATGGAATCATCAACATTTGTAAAGTATAGTAGAGAGTTCTAATTATTATACAGGGAGATTTTTTTGAAGTGCCCAAATTTACACGGTATATATGGGTTGTATTTTTAAGAGCGCAAGCCCTGGATAAATTCCTCACTAGAGTAATAGAATCGCGTAAATACCTTCTACCTGCATATACGTTAGTGTAAGTTGGCTAGTTCATGCAATAGAAGAATCTGCTATATGAGTTACTGATGCACCCGCAGAATTTGCTGTGTGGGCCGCGTGGTATAGGATTGATAATAACGTTAAATTGAAAGCTGTAGTGGAAGCAGATCCATTTCACGTCGAGTTAGCAAAAGTTTCCAACTCAAGTGTGAAACGATACCGATTCATTTAAATCAAATTGGAAAGATCAAAAACGCACCGAAGATGTGTAACGCAGTAGCTGTCTTAGAACATGGGTGATTCCTAATCGCATTGTTAATTTGTTAAAAAGTTGACAACCAAAAATGTCCTTCCTTTAAACAGGGGGTTGGACGGAACCTGTATGTAGCAATTAACTCATTTTCATCCACCATAATCACTAGAGCTTGACCCAACTGGTTATCATTTTTTTCGGACTTTGGATAAATTTTAACTATGTGGTGAAATACGCTTTCAAAAACTATCATCATACATCAACTCCTTTTCTGTACAGAAGAATCAAGAGGCACCAATAAGCTTCCATAATGGATTTATAATACTAATTGCTTAACAATCAAAGCACAATTTCATAGGTAACTTATTACATTTTCAATATGTTTTACCGTCATATGCATTCCATGTGAATTCGGCCTCAATAACTTTTCTGTCATCACTTTTATTTAGTTCATTATATTTATGCGTCAACATTTCCACCTTTATGTCGTATTTGATTGATCCTGGATTTTTCCCATACTCCCACTTCAGGTCCCTTCTGCCACAGCGAAGGGCTGCCGTCAGCATTGAGCGCCGTGGTCCAAAATGTAACGCCTCTTGGCATTGAAGATATCTTAACAAACTTCTCAAAATTGTTCATCAAAATAGGTTTTATCTGGAAACATCAGTTATCTTCAAACCTTTCGGTATCGGTATCTAAACGCTTTTAACAATTATTGACAGTCAAAAATTCCTAGTTATTTGTAATGAGCTATAAGAGAGGTAAGTTTTGTAAAAAGTATGTGGTAAGTTTACTGAGACAATTTGAAGTTCTGCTATGTTTTTGCTAATATTAATCCAGCAAACTAAGTTAAGACATTCTCAGTCACCATGAAATGAAATTTGAACGTGATTCGAAGGAAGCTTGGATTGCAGTTCAACATCGTCATAGAGCTTACACATCTAAAATACGAACAAAAACACACACACTTTCTTGCTCCATCTCATAACACAACAACAAAATCTTCTTCACACATAACACAAACATGGCAGGTAAAATAAGTAATTTGTATTTGTTTTAAAATAATTTTATTCTTTGTTTAACGTTTTTTACTTTTAGTCAATTGTTCTTGTTTTTTTTTTTTAATTCATTGTATCCAATATTAATTCTTTACGACTATTACGTAGGGCCATCCATCTCTTTCCCCCAAGGTTCCACTGAAAACCAGCATTCACGAAGATTGTCAACTTCGTGATATGAAGCTGAGTGGTGACCATTTTGGTTCATTCTAATCATAGGTATTTAGTTTTTAGCATATGTTTTATTTTTTTTGTGTTATTATGTGCCAAATAAATGTTTCTTTCTTTCTTTCTTTCTTTCTAAAAAGTTCCTTATGAATGTAGTCAGTGTCGGCGTAATGCCTGGGAGGACATTGCTACGAACAAGAATTGTAAAAGTATTGCATAACCCAGAGTCGCAGATACGTTGCCACCTTTTAACAAAGTAGGTCCCGGTTACCTCACTCATCAGACGAAACGCAGAAGTGTCACACATCTACTTCACGCCGGTTTCCTATGTGGACGTACTCCCGGTACTTACCGGATGGACCTGCCTATTCGTGCAACAGCGAGGGCTGTTGCGTGGTCCAATTATATCGTAACAGACTATACTAGTATTTTATTTTTTCTGCAGACGTACTTTTCACCGTTTGTTGCTAAATGTAACATAATAAAAAAGACACTGCGTTACTTACATATCTTGAATCCTCTTCCTGCGGCACTGGCACCACCAGTTTCTGATTCACGGATGAACTTATCATAAACGTGACGGAATCCTTAGACTGACATTTTATCGATAATTCTGGTGGATGGTTCGTGATATTTCGTGTAGGACCTTGAAATTAAAGTAACTTTGCCAATATTGTTTTTATAACTAAGTATGTTTATTAAAACATAATAAAACTGTGACACTCTGGGAATGCCGCGGAAAAGCTTTTGCATAGCATTTTTTATCAACAGTATTTTTTTTCTTTGACATTAATTCAAGCTACACTATATTTTGATCGTGGTGACCGATAAGAAAGCATTGTTTTTCTTTTATTGAATAAATGAGAAGTAAATATCGTTTAAAATATTTTTATTATCTTAGGTTATTCAGGAATTTTTATCATTGAAACTATAGGTTTATGGTAACTGAAATAAAAAACATAAGTTTGAGACTTGATATCCTCTAAATATCATATGATTATATAATATTATAATATCATGTTATAATATCCATCCGTGCGAGCTTCGTACAGTCGTACCATATACATACACGTTAAGCGAACGCTCGGCCGAGCTACATGATAGGCGGAGTGGGGGTGATAGGTTTTATTTTCATTACGGAATTTCTTGATTCGGTCGCCGCGCTCAAAGCCTGCGATAAAAGCTATGCAATAGCTTAAAAATATTTCGAAGCTTATATGTGCGGTCTGCCCATCCGCAGTGGGGTCTCGTGGTGGACTATGCCCCTCTATACAACTCAAGTAAAGTATTAAAATATGTAGAAAAGTGAAAAAGTCTTAAGTGCAAAGATTAGCACTATAAACAATTTAAATTTCAAGTAAAGTAAATAAAACTCTGTGCAGTTGATGTATGACAACTTTGGAAACATGCGAGTCAATTAGATTTGTTCTTTTCGGAGCAGAAAACTGATGTTTTAATAAAATGACGCATGTCCATATAGTGCTGCGTTTAAAAGTTGTTTCGAATCCGATTTTTTTCGAGGTAATTTAATGCGGTAGCAATGAACATAGGACGTTTATCGGATATGAAATATTTCTTAGCAGCACTTGTAAGAAACGAAAGTTTTGTCGTTTTTGGAGTAGTTGTATCATGTAAGATGTATCTATATAAGATTATCTATGTGAAACCCCGATACGTAATAGGTTAAATGAATAGATGTGATAACGTTATAAAACGAAATAGATATCTTAACTCAAATATTACTTAATACGAATGCGTTCATGATCTGTTTTAGTATAAATATTAATAATGAATAAATCGCGGTAAAATCTGTTTACCAGCTCGAGAAACATAATCGCGTAAACACAAGGAATCAATAATTATGTTCATTACTTGTTCTTGATTGTTTGACTGTGGACTTGTTTTTGAATTTTTAGAATATAGATCCCCATAATTTATTACGACTTTATATAGGGTCGGCAACTAGAGAACAAACAGCACATTCTGTAAAACATTACATTATGATTTGATAGATATACATATTATGTCTTTTCATTATTGAAAAGTTTTTCTTAACAACTACGAATATTTGCAGGATTATAGCAGAAATGATTCACTGCTCATATTTAGGCTTTCAATAAAGTTTTTCTTACTTTTAAGTTGAATTAAGAGACCACAAAGATTTAGTAAAATGAATAATGAAACAAATAATAAATTACTTACTTAAAAATTTCTCCTGGCATCGAAAAGCTGATTGCTGAAAATAAAATAAAAAAAAAACATAAGCATATAAGAAATAATAAAAGCATGCACGTTGGTACAAATTGGAATAACTGCGTAGGACTATCCGTTGCATACATTCAGCGTTCTATTCTCTAAGGCTGTTTTGTTCACTACTCGTGAATTTCAACTTGTCATAATGTGTTCAAATTTCTTATTTATTGTTGTAACAAATATGAAACAAATATCCAGTGCATGCAAAGATCAAAGTTTCTCTTCATGCAGACTTCTTTCTGACAATATACACTACTGGTCGGCTCTTACAGGTCGGAGTGTAAGGTAATAAAATACCGTATAAACTTCTGCAATGATTATAAATTTAACTATTCAATCCGATTTCAAGTTCCTGAGATTAGCACGTTTAAACAAACCAAATAACTTTAATAGATCGCTTTGCAATGTATATAATAAGTAAACTATATCTAATATATAAAATTCTCGTGTCACGGTGTTTGTAGTTGAACTCCTCCGAAACCTCTCGACTGATTTTCGTGAAATTTTGTGTGCATATCGGCCAGGGTGGAGAATCGGACAACATCTAATCCCAAAAAAGGTGCTTAGAACTGTTTTACACTTAATATTCGACGGTAGTACATCGTTGAAAAAAAAAAAAAAACTTTTTTCCAAAAAAATTTTCTATTCCCCAAAAAAACACACAAAGACGAATACCTAAATTTTACTGTGTGAACGTGTGTGCGTGTGAGTTATGAATGATCGCGCGTAAAATAATTGAGTTGCGTATAAATCACGCACTTTTAGAGATAAGTTCAAATGAATGTAATTAATTACTTACGAGTGATTTAAAATATTCATAATTTTTAATATAACATTATTTATGTCTAGAATTTAATTTAAAAAAATGGATACACTTAGAAAAGCCTCCCTGTATAGTAAGTTTGTACAGATTTCTCAAAGGGAATTCTTCAGTTTATTTACATTTTTCTTATTTATAGCTAAAAGAAATGAAGAAAATATATCTATTTACCACACAAAGGAATCACACAACATAAAACTAAGGTTAACAAAATAGAAAAGAGAATTATTACAGTAATACATACTACAGAAAAACAAAAGCAATACAAAATTTAGGCCAGCAGGACAGCATTATGCTGCGCTGGAAGTCAAAAGCCCCAACACAGCGCTGATTTTCAGTGCTCACCTATATCTGTGTGAATTATACTCATCGGTGGTGGGGCTACGCAACAGATTTCGCTGTTGCACGAATGGTCAGGTCGGGTAAGTACAACAACCTTTTTTTATGAAGATAAGAAGCAAACGAGGCTCATCTGATGGTAAGTGACTACCGCCGCCCTGCAACACCCGAGGGACTACAAATGCGTACTTCTGCGCTTCGTCTGGTGAGTGCGCATCCGCAACCCAACGGGTGTTGCAAATGTCAATGGGCGGCGGCAAGGTGATTCACTCAACATCAGGTTAAAAGCCAACTTGTTTGAAACCTTCTTACATAAAAAAAATATTTACATAGACAAAGACTTAGATAGAGGGTCTCCGTTGGGTTTTAACCTGTGGACGCGTCACACAGAAGGCGCAGTTTCGAAATCTGACAGTGACGAAAATTTTTTGCCAATTTATCTATTAAACACAAATGTAAATTTCATCTTGATCGCAAATTACCGCTTAAAATGGAACACTATTCCTAGAGGGGTGGAGGTTAATGATGATGTAAAGGGGGAGTGAGTGTCCGCGAAGCAGATAAGAAAATAACAATAAATATAAAGGTGTGGTAAAAACAGAAGGTATGGTTGAAAATAGAATGTTCGGTAACCCGCAATGCGTTATCCCCTAAATTCTAACTTTGGGCATTTACGAAACTTCTCAGTTTCCAGAAGAAAACAAAAACAAGCTTAAATAAGCGGAGAATTGATTTCCGTGGCGTAAAATGAGGACTAGGTTCCAACGCGTAATTTCAGTCGTAAAGTCGCTTCGGCTCAGCACATAGTGGGTGGAAGATCGTTTTGTTTAAAATCTCACCTGCAGTAACACTGAGTTGATCGAAATTGGGTTTGGAGTAGGTATTATTTTGCCTTTTTAATAACCGAGGTTTCGCGAGCTATTTCGTAAAGGAGTAACGTTGTTACGAAGTCGTGATATTGCAATTCACGTAGTGTTCCTTACGAATCTTAAGATTAAATTAAAATCTCGATATCATATATTTATTTATCAACAGATGCCGACGGTGCCATCCTTTAAAATGTATCTCAGATAGGTGTTCGTTTTAATAACTTGATCCTGTACCGGACAGATCACAAGTTTTCTTGTTTTCCTTAAGATTGTCGCCGATTGTCACGGAAATGCAGGCTGTGGAGGTCTATATATAAATACATATGGCTTATTTCGAGTCTTCTAAAAACTTTTTCCTTTTGAAAGTCACAATTTCTTAATCAATATTGGCTTGTTTTAAACTCTTATTGAACGTCAAGAAAACTACCGTAGGTTCACTACATTAGACCTGTCCAGAGAAGAACCGGGAAGAATGTCTGCAGTCCGGTTATCTTATTTTTTTCCGGTTGGAGACACTTTGCACTCTAGCGCACTTACACTGCTCGTTGGCCGAGAACATAGGGGTAAGTTCTACATCACAGCTGATGACATCCATTTATCGACTCTTCCGATCTCGCCAGAAAGTAGTTGTGAACGTGTACCTCGCGATTATGCATGGCGAGGATGATGCACTCTGTAGGACGTCATAACGGAGCGGACTTTTCTTTTTTTTCCAGGGTATTATTTTTCATTTTTAGGCGAAAGTCCTGATGTTAACGGGCCAAGACAATCCCTGCCATGCAGTTAGTGACATTGGTGACCTTTCGATATGGAGGACCGAACACTAATTCATCCTGTGTTCAATTTTGTAAGAATTACCTAATTATAAGTGACTTCATGCAATCTCATCATATATAAGATTAATAGAAGCATTTAGGAGCGAACAATTTGAAGTCATCCATGTAGAAAGTGGGACTCTTTTGTCCTTTTTTTCCGAAGTTGAAATCCTCTCCTTGCGCTCTCCAGTAACAGAGGATTTTTATGTGAAAAGTTGCCAAACGAGCAGACGGGTCACCTGATGTTAAGTGAATACCGCCCCCCATGGACATCTGCCACACCCGAGGGATACAGATGCGTTGACAACCTTTTGGAAATTGGGCTCCGGCTACCTCACTCACCACACGAAACGCAAAAGTATGTGTCATACTTCCACTTTACGCTGGTCTTCTGTGAGGTCGTGGTACTTACCCGGACGGGCCTGCCCATTCGTGCAACAGCCGAGGCTGCTGCGTGGCCCTACCACCGAGGATTCATGGAGGCATCACCATATTGGGCTTAAACAATCGCCGTGGAAAATACCCCGCAATATACTAAAGAAGAAGAAGATTTATATTTATCCTTCTAGATCCATATCCTTCTTCTTTTATATTTACAAGTTGCCTGGTTAAACGAGATTATGTTCCACTTATGTCATGTGGGAGCGTACAGCAAGCAATTTCAACGATGTCTAGACGGAAAGAGTAGCAACCCCATACGAAAATAAACGCTTTTTCATTTAAAATCTAAACGACTGCATACTCTTTAATCCTTTTAATGTCTACTATACTTGAAGACTTCGTCTTACGGATATTTTATTAATAACTTAAAAATTGTTAGCCCAAACGTTTATTTTATCCCATTTATTAACAATTAAAATTCATTTCAGTTTTCGCAATGATACTTATAAAATTAAACATAAGTGTAAAATTGAATCGAAACATTTTTTCTTTAAGCTCATATCATAAAAAAGAAATATAAATCGTGCTCGAAAAGCTATTAAATTCTTAAGTTAATTGATAGAAAGATCTTAGCAGAACAAAATGATAAGGCTTTATTAGGAGAAAGCAGTGCGTGCGTTTGGCTCTCCCTTACATAATCTATTCGAGAGATCTAGATATTGATAAAAAAGTAAGAGTTACAATTAACTAGTTAAAGATATCACTGTCAAGCTGTTGCGAGCGAAACTTTTCGTTTTTATAAGTACACCGATCTCTTACGCAATGTGTGTCAATATAATTATGTGAAAATTTTAATGATATTTTTCTACATGTGTGTTATGTGTGAACTCACTGAAGTATGAGTTAAGATGTGACAAATTAAAATATTGTTTGCGGTTCATCAACAAGGTAGTTTTACCGATCTCCTTGAAGCGTAATGTGCGATTGGCAATTCTGCTACCATAACATTTAATTTAAGGGTATAAATACAATCACAGTTTCCAAAATTCGTTTCTAAAGCTTCAAATTATCTTCAAGACTTCTTTAGTTATTAATCAATATTAATAATTAAAATCACTTCATAATATTATATACTATTCGCAATAAATATTTTTTTGAAGTCACTGCCTATACCCTTGGGAATAAACAATGAACTTGATAAATGCTGTATTAAAAGTGTTTACGACGTCAGTTGCGACGCATTTCCATAGCGAGAGATTGAGTCACTGTTACAGGCAACTAGGCAACTGCTACTTGTTTATCAACAATACGCAAGAATAACTTCAATTATATTCTCGAAAACTCTTCGCGTGTTACCAGTATAGCATCATTAGGTACAACCGATCGACACATGTAGGTAATATCCTGGAGGTGCGTTCAACTTATATTTTTTCAACTTCTTTTTTAGACTATCAGTGTCCATGTCGGGTTGAGTGACCAGATACTGAATCAACCAAATGTTTCGTTCATCCCGTATCAGGTTGAATGACTCACTGGCACAAAAAATACTCAAAATTCAGCGTCAGAAACGCGGCAAGTAAGGTCTACACAGCAAAGCTTATGGCAGCATATTATATAAAACCATGAAAGGAACATCACTATTCAATGATAAAACACATTAGTGTCTTCTTTCTCCAAACTTATGTTACCAGTAACTATAAGTGCAGTAAGACGTAAATTTTGTATTAAAAAAATAAGGTTTTTAATAAGTAATCTCCGACATTTATCCAATATGGCAGTGAAAGTAATATTTATGACTAGTTTAATTATATAACTGATTCTGATAAAATACTGTTGCTAATGATGAAAAAGAATAAATGTGCACTTGTAAGCCAAAAACGCGGTAAAATTAAGCACTCGGTAAACTTAAGTGTTATA
The DNA here is from genome assembly GCA_933534255.1 of Iphiclides podalirius. Lineage (NCBI taxonomy): Eukaryota > Metazoa > Arthropoda > Insecta > Lepidoptera > Papilionidae > Iphiclides > Iphiclides podalirius. The sequence continues at coordinate 10,904,560 of OW152826.1, forward strand.
TAAAAAAGCTCCCAGTTCCTTTTGCACAAAGTGGGCTAAAATTACGTTTCAGGTCCTTTCATTCTAAAGAAAATCACCTTTTGATTTTCACAATTAACCTTTTCATAATGGCTAACCCGATGAGTTTATATAATGCTATTAATATTTTCAAATAATATTATTTACTAAAGTATAAAATTTTCGACCGCTTTTCTGTTCCCCTTTTCATATTTTTGGATATTTTTCATAACAACGATTTTTTTTAATCTTATGTAGTTAAAAAAAGTTATATAATATGATAAATTTAATAAAATGTATACCAAATAGCGTCTTAAAAACTACAACGTTACTATAATAATGTATGACTTATCCATGAAGATGTCTTATTAAATTTGACACGAATACTCACATTAGTAAAGAACTCTACTTATTTTAACTATTCTCATTTTCGAATAATTGCGATCACACACTCACACACACACAGATACTTATGTTCTTTGATGTCACAGTGACAAAGTGAAACCAGTACAACATAGCGAGTATGTTCTGTCTTACCATACTGTAAAGGCTTTACAGAGGAGATTATCACATTGTCAAGCTGGCTTTAGTTGCTAAAGAAGAATAAACAGATTTTACCTTAGTAGTAATATCCTTCTATAAGAAGCAAGACAAATGCCATTGTAGTCTCTGTTGACAAACAAATTAAGTCTGCCACTAGATCAATTTAAACGCAAAATTAAAAGTGAACTTATGGCTAAGGCATATTATACCATTGCGGAATATCTTGACGACGCCAATGTGTGGGGTAAATACTGTTAATACTTACGTAGGCTAAAGTAAGATTTATACCTGTCCTATTATATTGTAAACTAATCGTTTTAAAAAAAGAGCAACTATTGAGTTTTGCGGTTTCTTCTCAACAGAAACTGCTTTCCAAATCGGTGGTAACTTACGAACGTATTAATTTTTATGTAAACTGTTGACGTTTCATAAGAACGCGCAAGCGTCTATGTGAATAAATATATTTTTGATTTGATTTGAAAAAGTACAATCTAAACCTGTATAAAGGCCATATATAGCTGTTCCTTAAACATCAAGAGTGAAACAAATCTACAGTTGCGAGAACACTATAAAATATAATCCAATCCTTAGATCAGATTTGATAGATAATCAATCCCCCATCAAAGAAAACCGATTCCTAGGATGGATTCAAAGAATGATTTGTGATTCTATTGAAACGGATAAACATCACAATATCAACTATTGAATAACAAGTCCATTTTCAACAAACTTAAAAAAAATATCCCTGTTTTGTTAACGAAAAACAAAACTGACTTCAAATAGCGAGCTCTGTATTTATTGTATTTTCAGGAGTTCCCTAAGTATCTCCGGAGCCCAAGATCCAATACCAATGAAATTAATATAGAACCACATGGGAAGCACCACTTTTCAAATAAAAAAAAAAATAAAAATAAAAATGAAAGTTCTGGGGTAACAAACATAAAAAAATACAGTCGAATTGACAAACTCCTCCTTTTATTAAAGTTGGTTGAAAAACCTAGCAATAACACCACGCGTAAAACTGCCATTAGGATCCCAAGACCCAAGTCTTTCCCGTGAAAATGTGTGTTGTAAAATAATAAAAGGTCGGGATTTCAAAAAAATTTAATAAAACACGGTGAATTTAGTTAAAAAAAATTTAGTTTTGTTAAGGTCACCCGGATGTCGTTTTTTATAACCTCTACGCCGCCGACGTCTAAGATGTTTCGATAGATCTTACCTGAATAGTTAATAGCGTCATGCGCTTCATTTCAGAAGACGATTAGCATTATGTACTATTTTATTTATAAAAAGGAATATTTATAAATGACAATCACTATTTTTAGACGCAATAGATAAAGGTGCCCTACATCGTGTGCCAGCATTGTCTCGTGTACTTTTTAACCTTTCGATTCACGGTGTGGTGTAATTTCAGTCAATGTTTTAGTATATTGATTAAGGATTATCTTGATATCGGCGGAAGCCGGCATATCCACATTTTGTATAGCGACCAGATAACAACAAAGGTCACCGCGGATGCACTTACTAAAATACGCTTTTTCCTCTCCTTCTTAGTTTAATCAATGACGCTGGTGATTATGATGACATAATAAATTAACCCTAAAATTATCCAGCATAATTATTAATTTATTTTTCAGTTTATATTCATCGTCTGAAGAGATCTAAATAAAATCATTTGATCAGTATGTTTTTGTAACGGATGAATAAGAAATGGTCACGAAGTAAGACCGATAAAAAGTTTGTATAAAAATTGCTTATACTAATTTGCGCTCGGAAGCGTTATAATCCATGTGTTACTATTGCAATATGTCAAACGAACTTCTTTAAATATGAAAGATTTTTTATGCGCATGACCTCAAGTTGAGGACAGACCGCAGTATTTGCTTTCGGCGTGAAGATTTTAAAATATCAATTTGTCTACGGAAACGAACTATGCCTTGACGATCAGGTTAATTTTAATTAGAAAAGTTATAAGTAAAATAATATTCAAATCATATGAAGTGTGAATAAGAGAAAACGTTTTCAAATTTTCCTATTATACGAACCATTACTAACTGGGACAATAAAAGTATTAAAAACAGAAACTGCTTTTATAAAATAAACAATTAGTTACTTTATTTGTATTTTTATCGGTTCTTACAGGATATTCATTATGTATAAGCACTAAAAGAAATGTTTCTTTTTTCGAATTTTGAAAGCATAATATGTAAAGGGAAACTGAGTATTATACCTTCGACTGCTCATATTTGAAGTGGAAAGTAGCTAAGCAACTTTTATCGTGATTTCATTTAGTTTTTTGAATTTATAGTAAATATTAAATCAATCCAAAAACTCACTCAATACCAAAATAGTTGTTAATATTTATTTATTTCTATCGTTGGTCAAAGTTATTTTATACAAAAACAGCAGTACACGTAACCGTCATAAAAAAGGTTTATTAAAATTTAGAGATAGATATAGAAGGAAAAAGAATTAAACATGCAATTAACTCAAAAACGATAGATTTTTTTGAAGAAGAATGTTTTAAGGCCAATAACATACCTCATCTGGGAAAATCTCCGAACATACCGATTCTGATAAAAACTTCGTGTAATTTAACGAAACATGCAAGTTTCGTCTTAAGCTCTCTTCGGCTCTGCATATTAGGATTGTGATATATAAAGTAAAATAAACAAGAAGACATTTTATTTTCATTTTCCTAGTTTCACTTGATTTCTGTTCACGTATTTAATAGATAAAATATATTGGCACTATTTTTTTTTCTAAACGATTATTTAATTAATTTCATTTTTCTTTTACGGGTTACAAGAACACATTTTATAAAAGTACACTGCCTTAATTAGTGTACAACTGGCACTAATTTGTAAATAAGAAAAAGAAAACATTAAACGTCAGTCTGAAAACGCGCGCGTTTGCGTCGGTTAGCCGCGCACGCCGATCGCCCCACAATTTTGAACTGGGGCGCAGCGTAGCATTAATAAGCTTACGGGCAAACGCAAGCACTACTATCTACCTGAGTGTTAGTAAAGAAGTCTCGTTTCATAAATCTTAATTTTTTTTAATCAATATACTCTTATAAATATTCGTTAAAATTCGTCGCACCACAGGTACCTAATCAGTAATCACCTTTGATTATATATACGACGTGTCTACCTTTGATTATCTAGTCTAAGGTAAATAACACATAGCAATGCACGAAATAAAAAAATTTTTGAAAAGTTAATACTTTTTTTGGAAACTCCTTTATTATTCGTCGAGGTCATACTACTGTCATAGTGAGATAAATGTAATCTTAAATACATATCAAAGTTCATTAGTCAATGATTTCGTCATATTTTAAGTATCAATGAATGATTCATTTTAAAACAGTATTTGGAATATAGCATCTTTAATGAACACAGTAGCAGATGTGCGGTTACATTACGCTCAAAGAAGAATGATAGATTTTACAAAGCTATAATAATATAATATCAATAATAAACTAGTCTTTTTGAGGTTAGACTTCCTGTGATGTAATTTTTGGGCTTCCATACCCAAAGGATAAAACGGGACCCCATTACTAAGACTCCACTGTCTGTATGTCTGTCGGTCTGTCCGTGTGTCACCAGACTGTATCTCGTCAACCGTGATAGTCACACAGTTGAAACTTTCACTGATGATATATATCTGTTGCCGCTACTAAATACACATACTAAAAACAGAAAAAACATATTTAAGTAGTGCTCCCATACAACACACATGGTACGGATCCCTTCACGCGCGAGTCCGACTCGCACTTGGCTGGGTCTTTATAGTCTTCCTTGTCATAACATAGAACTTAGCCTACCTATAAAATTATTAAACTTTATCGAATAAAGCTTCAAACATCAAATTATTTAAAACACTGAATCAAATGCTTCGTTTAATATATAAAGTCTTAGTTGATAATTATTTACAACATAAAATCCTTCAACTTTAATCATTGACGTTATATGGCCAATAATAGTACATACATCTACGTCGTACAAACGTGGCCATAATATTATAGATTTCTACAATGTGTAGTGGCGTATTTCATCCTCACACATTCATAGATTATTAAATAGAATTGATAGTAGAACTTCTTTTTGATTTGCTTTACGTCACATGAATATAAGGGCAGATACACAATACTGCTGTGAAAAAATAATAGACTGGAACTAATATGAAACTGTACGCATGTGGACCATCGCGAAGAATAGAAATATTAATAAGAAAATTCGCTTGATGCCCATTGTGAAGAATACTTAAAGTTAACAAATACCATACATGCCGGTTTCATCATTGCCATCCACCACTGCGCGCCTTTGGAGATAATTTGTGCTATGCACGACTCTTTTGTTACTTGAGATCCATAGAAGAACGTATTATTATCTAAACGCTGGACAATACTTACAGCTACTCTGGTATCGCAAATCTCGCACGCGCACCACTAGAGTCACTTGTTTGTCACTTTTAAATACAAGGGCCACGTAATAATATGTGATATCCAGTTGTATAGAGCAGGAACACTTCAATTTAGTGTTAAGTGCAAGTTAAAAAAGAACTAGTAGTATTAAAGCAATTAAGAGGAATGTATGGAATTGGATCGATTTTTTTTCTCGTTATTATGTTGCTGTGGTAGAGCCACGCTCCGGCTTCTGCGGTTACACAAATAGGCAGGCTCTTCCGGGGAATAATCATGGGAAGTACTATATATAAATATATTAGCGTTTTGTCTGATGAGTGAAGTAACACGGACGCACTTTTTGAAGGTTGGCAACGAATGCCCCTCATGATATCCACATGATATGACTGGCGGTAGTCATTGACCATTAGGTGAAACGGGAGAAAAAAAACTTTCCACTTAGCATATTGCATTAGAGCATGTATGTATTAGCATAGATTAGATGTGAGTATACCCTTACGTGCAGAGGTCGTCGTGCTGTTTGGTCCCCTTCACACTTAGCCGAATTGGGTGTGACCCGTGAGCGGCGGTCACCTTGTGCCAACGGCATTATGTCAAATCTGTCATTCGAAAGATTAACAGCATTCTTAAGCTTAATTTTACGGCTAGACGGCGCATATAATTCGCAGTGACACAGGATACCAGGTGTAGATTTAGGAGCCTTTTTTTATTGCTGCCACCAATTTAGTGTTGTTTACCACGAGATATAGTTTAATGAAAACGAAAGTGGTTACGAAGTGTTGTTTGCTTTCTCGATTAATAACAGCTGTTGCGTTGGCGATAATGAGTTTTTATAAATTTCGTATGTTTACAAAGCCCGAAAACGATTTAAATGCATATTTTTTTGCCGTCAACTTATTGCGCGAAATAAAAGTACTTAGGTTTTTACATTTCGCCCATCGAATTGGGTGACCTGTATGAGAGGCGACGTGTCTACAACCATATGGGTGTAGTAGATGTCCACGGGGAGCGATGATAACTAAATCTCAGGTTGAACCAGTTCAACCCGAGATTTAGTTATTATAAAAAAACATTCATTTTATTAATGTATGGCTGAAATTAATAGATGAAAAAATAGAAAATGTACAGTTACAGCCCATATATGTCCCAAAACTGGGCGAAGGTCTCCTTTGTACAGACATATTAGAGCATATTTTCGAAAGCTTTTTTTTTCTGATGACACTGTCCTGATAACCACTGAGTTAGTTAGTCCTGTTATAATTCGCACTTATAACTAACAGTTGCAACTAACAATTATGCCTAGCCGGCACCGGGGTTTGGACTCAGGTTAATCGAGTAAATATTAAATAAAAGTGAGCGTTCGGACGCTGAGCTATTTACGGTTCATGGAGGAGCATGCTCCCGCATCACAGGCAAAGTGGACCTTTGTAATCTCCCACCTATAATATTTGACAGTTCTTATATCCCTATCAGTCACAATGCAAAAAACCTTGGTTTGTACCAAGATAGGACACTCAGTTGGGACACTCAAGTTGGAAGTGTCTGCCAAAAAGTCTCAGGTTCCCTAAGGTGTTTACCGGCTCAAAAATTTCCTTCCTACGAAAACTAAGGAATTGCTCGTGCAGGCCTTAATTTTCCCTTTAATTGACTATGGTGACGTGTGCTACTTTGACGTGAATGCAGATCACCTCAATGAACTCGACCGCCTTCTGAATAACTGCATTCGATTCGTTTTCAATCTTCGTAAGTATGACCATGTATCTTCTTACCGTGCTCAACTTCAGTGGCTACCTATACGCCCACGACGTTCTCTAAAAGCTCTGACCACTTTGTATTCTTTTCTGAACTCTTCTTCCACCCCGAGTTACTTATCCCATCATTTTCAATATTTATGTGCTGTCAGCAACAAAAACCTTCGGTCTTCGCATATCCTTCTTCTGGAACGTCCTTCTCACCGTTCTGACTTCATGCACTCTTCTTTCTTTATCCAGTCTATCCTTCTGTGGAATGCGCTACCCCTTGAAATCAGGTCGGCTAAAAGTCGCTTTATATTTAAAAGGAAGGCTCGTGAACACATCCTTAAAAACTTATCGGCAGATCAATTCCATCGTTGAATATGTGAGTTTATATATGTATGTTTATATATGTATATATATATATATATATATATATATATATATATATATATATATATATATACATGTATTTCATTTATTCGGTAGTAATCTTCTTGTGTAATTTTTTTTTCTCTGTGCACCTACCTAACTGTCTCTGTACCACCCTAAGGTTGACTGGGAGATAATGCCTATGGCATTAAGTCCGCCTTTGTACTTTATGTGCATTAAGAATGCTAACTAACTATACTATTTAGCTATTATGAGTATAGTATAGTACAGTATTATAAAGTACCAAGTGTGCAACTAAACGAGCGAGTCAAAATTTTAGTGAAAATTATTTTTAACATTACTTAAAAAGTAGTATTAGTAGTATATAGTATTTTATATTATACTTGCTGTGCCCGCAACTTCGTCGAATTTAAAATAAAAAAAAATCTAAAATAAAAGTAGCTTAAGTTACTCCTTATTATCTATATCAGCTATCTGTCAGTGAAAGTCCCGTCCAAATCGGTCCAGCCGTTTCAGAGATTAGCCGGAGCAAACAGACAGACGGAAAAAAATTGTAAAAAATCTTATTTTGGTATATGTACCGTGTATATATATAATATTACAAACAGACACTCCAATTTTATTTATCTTTATGTGTAGATAACTCAGGTTACAGTCCATAATTATTGGAAATAATGGACACCATACATAAGTTTCAAGCTTTTCCGAAGAGCTAGGCAGTTAAAATACTACGAAATCGTGTTTCTTTTATTGCCAACTTTGATTGATACGTCACTGATAAACTCAGTAGTTAATCTTCAGTTCCACTTGATTAGCCTGTTGATTACTTATAAACTAAATAAGTGATAGCGTTCTTGGCAACATGGCGCGTGGATTAAATAAATGTATTTCACAAGTGATCTATTCAGAGAGTTTAACCACCCTTTTGGCAACTCAAACAACATTTGTCTATTAAAATTTGTAGAAACACATTTGATTAGTTAATTTCTACAATGATCAGTGTTTCAGAAACCGGGCGTGAATGTTCTAAATATTATACACTAGCGACCCGCCCCGGCTTCGCCTTCGATATCGCATTAGAAACTTAAAAATATCAGTGTTTCTCTACTATATTATGCATGCATTAAATACATGCATGTAACCTTCCTCTTTAATCACGCTATCTATTAAAGAAAACCGCATCAAAATCCGTTGCGTAATTTTAAAGATCTAAGCATATATAGGGACAGACAGACAGCAGGACGACTTTGTTTTTTATTATGTAGTGATAATATAATACATAAAAAATATTTCAGGGTATACTTTTACACAACTTAATCTAGTCCAAAAGTAAGCAAGGCTATATGGATACCACTCAGTCCATTCATCCTCCTTAAAACAATAAAAACGTGTATTATTTCTAAAATGACGTTCACAGTTCAAAGAGGGCGGTGGTTATCACTTGTAGTACATAAAAGATATAAAAGATATATTGGCCCAATTTACGTGTATCTTACATTAAAAAAAATACAATTTGTCATTGCAATAGTTCGAGAAAGCCTATAATGATTTTAGATATTTCCTGTCAAGAAGCTAAAATATAATAGTGAGTCCCTCCTCTATAAGATAAAGAAGTTTTTTAAGTTTTTATCAAAAAGCAATAGTAATATTTTCACAAAAGCAGAAAACTTAGAGTTCATTGTCCACAGATTCCGATCCCGACATCATCGGGTCATCACAGCTCAGATTAAAATTCGTTAAGTTCGGTACACCCTAAGAATACAATAATATATAAAGAGTATATTATTAAATATGCATTCATAAATATATCTTAGGTTACATTCTACATTTTATACTATTACATCTATCATCTACTATTCTATTACATCTCTACATTTTATACTATTATTTATACATTTATATATCTCACGTTACATTCCTATTAACATCTGTATCTAAGTGTGACAAAATTGAAACCATGTCGCCTAAACTTGCGAACGTAATACTTGATTTAAAGAGTTTATTTTTAACACACTTCTAAAAAAAAGGTTCTATATTATTTTTTTTCCAAATAGAATATGTAAGTAAAACCAATAAAAATAATGTATGACATTTTGCGTAACTAAAGCCAGTGCTTAGTGGTCATAGTGCGGCAAAGCGGTCGTTCGGCGCCAATGACGCGGGCCGTCGCTCAAAAGTAAAAAAAATAAACGCTAGATTTTGAAATTGTAATGTCCGCGCTCCGACGGCCGCGGTCGGGGCTTCCATTAAAACATTTTGATATAGTTCGCCTACTTACAGTACGGCACAGGAACTAATGAATTAACTACGTAAAGAAATAGATTTTGAGAAGAATTGTCTAATCGCCTCATACGAGTAGGGCAGGGCACACTAATTGGTTATTTGTGTCGGCTATAGTGTTGTCTAGCGTAAACCCCGGTGGGTCTGACGTACCACGTCCCCTTCCTCAACCGGGTCGATGAGAACGTGCGCGGGAGACGTTTGTGAACGATCGCTTTTACGTCGGTCTGGTAATTCGCTGCGTCCTAATCAATCTTTTCTTGAAGCACCACGATTGAGAATAACAATAAAAGTTCAGTAAGTGTGAAATTTAGAAGAGATTGGAAGAGCAAAAAAGATGGATTTCATTTTCATATGGCTTTTCACTCTACAAATTTCCAAGGCGAAAGAATTTCGGTTCAGGTCTAACGTCGACATCAAAATAAAAGACAATTTGTGTCCAAGATTTACCTGTCGTATTATACTAGTATGGCGCATTTGGAAGTCAACGTTGGTGTTGCATGTATAATTAATTGGCGAACAATGATGAAAAACTTCTCCTTCCATTTAGTATTTTTGAATGAAACGGTATGTTTCCGAGGACTAAACTGTTCAAAATTCTATCAGATTTAGGTTAACGGCTAAATGCAGTTCACGACGGCGGCGATGAAAAATTTTGCATCACAAAACTAATGGTGGTTGTCGCATTTATAAATGAAATACAATCCTATAAAGTTTCCTTTCAATAAACGTGTATCATAAAGTTCAAGTCGGAAGCTAATCGCAAATGTTTCCGTGGAGCGGTTTTTTTTATTCGGAGGGCAGCGGCCACAAGATACCTTGGATATGGTCTGATACAGCCTTCGGCCGTATTTCATCATTAGAACGGTCGGTCGATGAACCGAATGAATTATTCAAAGGCATACATATATCGCAATTTAATCGTTCGATAACTAATAATGACTGGGCGTTCTAGTCCGATGACATTTAAATATTTTCCGATATCTTGCCCTTAACACGAGCAAACACTTTTTTGCCCCGCTCATTGCATCAAGTATTCTAATAATAATGATGGAATGTTTATACAAACGTAACTAGGAAAGATTAGAATCATTGAACTGATGTAGAAGGATAAATTTTAATTATTTATAATTAGTGTAATAGCTACTTGTCTCATACCCGAAAATAACATCGCAGTTTTCGACCCGCATATAAATGACGACTTCACCATCTGTCTAGTTTTTAGATTTATTAACATATAAATGTCTTACCGAACATTACCGATTACCTATTAAATGGCGTGGCTCTGGCTTATCTATATATAATATAGCTTTTGTCTTTAGACGAGATAGTATCTGCCGTAGGTAACATAATGCCAAAAATTAAAGACTAAAATAAATGGAATATCAAGGAAACTGACCAAAATATATTACATGGATTCAGCATATAAAAATATCAATGATGTGATTAATATTTTTTTATTGAAGTGCAAAGATAAATACAGGACTAGTGTTGCTAGAAAAAGTAGCGAATATTCATTCTATACTCAAGTTTGTCTAGTATTCGTTTTAAGTCTATTCGTTGCATGTGAGCCTTATCGAATTAAAAATATATCATAGAATCAATAACTTTTCTAATATAAACCGATATGAACTGCGTAGAAAATTATCGATTTGGAATGTATTATTGTGTACGTGTACATGATTAATCATAATAGTAGTTTGGCGCCAAAAATGCGCGCAAAAACCAAACAACCGGCCATGACTGGAGACGCAAAAAGTATTGAGATGAAACGCGTTGATGATATTTTGTTTTTATCATAATTAATAATATAAAAAAGTCCAAACGAGACTATGTTAAATGAAGAATATTTTAAATCTTCATTTAACATATTCCATCAAGCTGAGTGCATTCAAACGAAGTATTCGAGCCACATAATGTTTTTATTTTTTTCTCTTATATCTTTACTTTTTATTTAGTTACTTTCAATACCTTTGTCTTTTGGTTTTTTAAATTTATTACCTAATATTGTTTAATTATATCGAAGCATGTAGTGTACATATTTTTATTTTTGGCGGACAGTGTGTATGTATAAGTTGCTATTATTAAGATTATTGTACTACTGTTTGCTGTTCTATGTACCAAATAAAATAAAATAAACGTACTTTACGCTTATTTTGCTTTCATGTTAACATAAAAATGACTCAAAAAGTGTGGACAAGAGAGCAGGCGGTTCACCTGATGTTAAGTGTATACCGCCTCCCATGGACGTCCAAACCACCTGAGGGATTGCAGATGCGTGAATAACCTTTAAAAGAAGTAGGCCCGGGTTAGCTCACGCAGCAGACAAAACGGTTTCACTCCACGCTGCTATTCTGATGGCGGTGTATTGGTCTTCCCCGAATGAGTCTGCCTCTTGCATGGTCCTACTACAGTTAAACTCAACTGCTAGGCAATTATGGACTTTTGCTTTCACAACGACTGAGACGGAATGGTAACGCTTTACTATACATTATTAATGACCACTTATCGGCAAAAGCTGCAACTACGAGCATTCAAGCTTTTAATAAAACTGGCCAAGTGCGAGTCGGACTCGCGCAGGGTTCCGGGTCTGTAAAAAGGGAAAAAAATACCATGTCTGTTGTATGTTGTGTATGTCTCTGTTGTCCCACTTGAATATTTTATTGTTTTTTAGTATTTGTTGTTATAGCGGCAACAGAAATACATCATCTGTGAAAATTTCAACTGTCTAACTACCACATGAGATACAGCTTGGTGACAGACAGACAGACAGACAGCGGAGGCTTAGTAATAGGGTCCCGTTTTACCCTTTTGGCAAAAGCCTAAAAACCATCATCGGCCTCTCGGTGAAGTACGTATAACTTTAATGCCTTCACTGGCAATATGATGCTCACTGAGGAGTGGAAAATCAGGAAATGCCAACTAAATTAAAAATTTGTCTGTTTCGGGGAACAATACTGATCTCTATTAATACGGTAAACTTCAATTTAGCAGTTAATTACTCAACAGTGATAACGTAAATACGACAAAAATCGTTGCAGGCATTACAAAAAAATGAAATATACATGTACATAATAATAGCATGTACATAATAATTGACCGCGATTTACAATAATTATAATACAAAAAATTAATACGAATAGGTGTATTTTTTGAGGGTAGATGGCGAACCACCAGTGATTCAGCGTCAGCTAAGTAATAAACGCCGCATATAGATACAGAGACGGCCTACGCCTGCAAGATCGAAAATGCATGTAAAAGGGTTCCAGAGCTCTTTTTTGCACGAACTTTATTTTAAGAAGAAAATAAAAACCACAGCTTTATGATTACATTACATTGTCCTACACATCGATTTGCGAGCAGGGTTTGCTTTGAGCTTGCACTTTTCTTCGATCCCTAAAAAGAAACTGTTTCCAACTACCTGTTTACGACACTGAACTAGGTTACGTTACAAAACATTCAACATATTATAATGACAGGAGTTAATTTAAAAACTTTGCATCCACACTGACGCTTTCATATTTTTATAAAACAAATTGTAAGTCATAGATACACTTTGGCACTATCTGAGGTACCTATTTGCTTGTTTGCACCGGTTATTTCGTTAATAAGGAATAAGGATATACCTAAATAATTATAAAGTTACTTAAAATTTGAGATGGAAAGAAAATTAAATGCGTTAAAGTTAAAGTACAACGTATATATTTTATTATAGGTTTTATTATTGATTTTGTTATAAGTTTTACTTATTATAATGCAAGACAATACTGACTATTGTCTACTGAAATTTAAGAATAAAGGAAAGATGTTCGTACACTGCACAATGTGTTGAATGTCAGCTAGAGCTGAAATAAAATAATTTTCTTGATAATTTTCTTCGCAATGACAAGTGTAATTAGCAACAAGATGGATTCATATCTGTGTATTAGCACACGTTGTACAAAATCCACAACGTTATTAAATCCATACCATGTCCATAAATGGTTTGGCGCCGACGAGCGCTAGGCGGCGATGTTTGTATGGCAAACTCTTTCGGCAGGCTCGCCATGTACGGTAGGCCCAACACTAATGGTAGAAGTGTATCGAATAAACAACATTAGATGCACGAATTTATTTCACATGATGCAACCGATAAAAAAGCAATACAGAAGGATACACTGAGCGACTGTGATTTTACGACACTATACATTTCATCCTGGTTCATATACAGCGTGTCGTTACAATCGCGACAATAAATGAACACACATATAAAGGATAACTTTTTTAAATTGTATTAAACATTTACATTCTTTAAACATCAAAATTTACCGAGTTATTAAATTTTCCAAAACAAACATTTTTAGAACACCCTTACGTATAAAACGGTAACGTAAAGTTCAGTTGTAAAGGTCACAAAGCATATGAATGGGTTGGATGAATTTGAAAGAGATAAATCATACTGTTAGAAGGACAGATTTGTAGTGCTACGTTGCGGCAACGAATGAAAAAGTGTCTGACTGAATGTATGAATCTGTCAGTTGTAGTTGAATAGGATGTTACAAATTTTGTTTCTTTTTCATTTAATTAGATTGTTTGAAAAATATTTTTTTTATTTGTGGATTTTTTAACATTTAATTTTTTTTATGATTATTGGCAAGTAGCTTTAGACATGTGTTAATTTATTGTCGCGAATGTAACGACACGCTGTATATCTTACATATTCTCAAGGCGACATAAAAACCAAGTTCTTTAAATTTTAACGAGGTATTTTTTTTTTTTTATAAATACAATTCCATTGATATTTAGCGCGGAAGTTGATACGCGATGTTACTGACAAAACATCGGAAAATTCCATCTGTGCGGAATGCACAATTAAAATGACAAGTAAACACGAGTGACAAGTAAACCGTGATAGCTCAATGTCCGGTCGCTCGCTTTTAATTTGATATACTCGAGCAACCGGTGTTTGATCCCCGGTGCCGGCACCAATTAAATTGTTATAAGTGCTATAAATTATCACGTGCTCAGCGGTGAAGTTAAACATCGTGAGGAAACCTGCATGTTTTCGAAAAGATAAGAAAATATTTCGAAGATATCTGAAGTCCGCCAATCGACATTGGGGCCGCGTGGTGTACTATGCCCTGATACCCTCTGTACAGAGGAGGCCTTTGCCCAGCAGTGAGATATTTATAGGCTGTTACTTAAACACAAGTAATGAGACAGTGCAGCTATCTTTGTTAAAAGCTTTTAAGTAGCCATTCAACATTAAGATCAATGACGCTGAGACAAAAATCGCCGAAAATAAATCATCATACAAATTAAACAAGATAAATTTCGTTATAGATTCGTCATTATTTATGTAATTTTTCAGGTATTTCTAGGAGCAGATTATCTACTCTTACAGTGTAGGCATTGTGTTATATTTATACACATCATTGGGTATCGTAAAGTACCCAAAAAGAGTATTGATCTTGGATAGTTTTGAATTTTTGAAAACCCTTAAATAAATAAATAAACACTTCCAATCCCAATCTTGCGGATTCGCGCCCTGGCGCTTTAACTATTAACGGCTTCATCTTAAATACAGCGATTAGAACTAAAAAAATTAAATTTATAATAGCAATGGCGACATGTCTCGTTCGAATTATCGTTGTCAAACGATATGTGAATTTGTTCCTTTGCAGCCAAGCATACAAAAATACATGCGCCAAGCTATGCTTAAGCTTCGAAAAAACAAAGTTGATAAAATACTTTGAGATTTTCGTCGGTGTGGCAATCCGCTATTTGGCTTATTGGTTCTTTTAGCGTCTGACCTCTGTGCGCGAACAAAAGATGACGGACAGTTCGATTCCCGAAGTGGCGAAAAACTTTTCGTCCACACATGTCCACAATTTTTTTTTAACAGTGACCCAATTTTAGGATATTACAGAATTAAGTTTTTTTTTGTGTTGTTATGATTCTAAGTGATAACCATCGCCCATGGACATTTGAAACAACCATAAGGTTGCAGATGCGTTGCCACCTTTTAATAAAGTGGGCTACCTCATTCTACTAGACGAAACGCAGAAGTATAACTACCTCTTCATGCCGGTCTTCTGTGAGGTCGTGGTACTTACCCTTACGGACCTACCCATTTGTGCAAAACCCGAAGTTGAAGCGTGGCCCATATTTTATGTGAGGAAGTGGCAAACGAGCTGGCGGTTCACCTGATGTTGTGATGACCGCCGCCCATGAACAGTTGCAACACCCGTAGGGTTGCAGATGCGTTGCCACCTCTTAATAATGTGGGCCCCGGCATCCTCACTCACCAGATGAAACGCAGAAATGCAATACTTCCACTTTACGCCGGCTTTCTGTGTGGTCGTGGTACTGACCCGGACGGACCTGCCCATTTGTGCAATGGCGAACACTGTTGCGTGTTCCTACCACCTATAAATTTATCAGTTGCATACAAACCATCGGTACATCGGTTAATGAACTACAAGAAAAACTGTTATATAATTTTTATTTTGTCATGAATCAATAAAGTTGAAATCAATCTTCAACATTAATAACTGTCAACTTTTGGCGATACGTACTTCTTGTCACCAGTCAACTTCCCACAAGCAATTTGCCTATCGCGTTCCTTTCGCATGGCCTGAAATATGAAAAACAAAGAATCAAGAAATAATGTAGCAGTTGTGGCAGATCTTTGAATATGAAGATGAATTAAAGAAGTAACTTTTAGAATTATTAGAGATTATTTCACAGATTATTTCTTGTAATTAAACATTACTAAAATAAACTATTTTCGACGCATTTATCGTAGACCGGACTCAAAATTAACAATTTAAAAACTGACGATAATCCAGGGTTACAATAACATTGCCAGGGTTTGTGACCAAACGCTGTAAGGGTTCGAAACATCGGAAACAAATTAAAAAAAAAGCAATAAATCCGTAAAAATAAAAACATTTATAGAGCCACGCGGCAGCTTCTGTTACCGACTGGACTAGGTAATGCCTCGGCCTCAAAATGTTTGGCGTGAAGTAAATGTTTTTGCGATTCATCTAATGAGTTACTTAATGTAAAACCCACAGAGCTGCAATAGGGCGACAGGATAAGCAAAATGCCGCGGAAAGAGGGGTTCCAAGCCCTAGTGAGCCACCGGCACAAAAGGAAAAGTCTGAAATGTAGTCGGCAGTTCCATATGCTCCTGGAGGAAATGCTAGCTTAGTGTGGCAACAGTAACAATACATAAGAGGATTTCAATTGATTCGGAAATTTTCATTAGCAGTAAATATAGTATATAAATTTAATAGGCGCGGCTTAAACTTTGATCAGATTTTAATAGACAAGATTTGGAATAGAATTAATAGTATGCATAGAGATTCGATTGCATTAGATGCTTTATTATTATTATAATTACCCTTGGTTATGTATTTTAAATGTATAAGAATTCTTATATTTTCTTCATAAATTACTATGCAACCCAAATTGGATCTGAGAGGTTTATATTCGTTGGTTTAAAAATTGTTCCGCTTTACATTAAATGACTAAAAAATGGTAATGTGAAAAATAGAAGAATGTGACAATAATTTAGAACGTATGATACGGAAAAATATATCTATTCGAGATATATAGTCTATACTCTATAGGGTTGCAATCTAATTACTAATTGGCGTAATTTGAGTGCCTCAGTTTCAGTGCGCTAGTGTCATATCTACCTCGTATTTGTATATAATTGCTTTGTGTTATGTTACTTAACATCACATAACATCGTCTTATATGCTTACCATAAACCTACAGAATTGCTTTGTTTTCGTTTGGCATTCTCGGAAGTCTTCGAGAAAATCCTGACATTTCCTAATACCACGGTCGAGACCATAAGCTTCTAAACAATCCATTAGATCCATCTCCTGCTTTGCGCAATTCCCCAGCATTTGATGCGAAATTAAACCTCCCGTCAAATCCGTCCATGGCGATCGAATAAAAGGAGAAATTGATGATGCCATGTTTTAACAACGTTGCGCAATTATTATGCCAAAATATTAAATGTCTTCGATTTTAGCAATATTTTGACAATAGATAGAAAACTTATATTTGACCTCATTACAAATCTGATGGCCAGTACAGAAACATATGAAAGTATCGATTATAGTAGATGTTGCTACCATAATTGATAGTTTGATAATGTTAATTAATAAAAAAGTTAGATGACCTTAAGAATTTCTTGAATTTACACATTACTAAATGAAACTGTGTTTACGGATTTATCGAAACGGAAACCAAAATAAACGCTATAAATCCGTAAACATAAGCAAAAATTGGCGAAAGTCACAAAATCTTAAGAAAAAAATAACAAATCTTATTTCCTTAAATCATAAATTTTGAAATCATTGAAATGGCTCAATGATTTCAAAACTTAGACACAAAGTATGTTAGTGGTGATTATGCAATAAAAATATTAAAATACGTCAACTATGCTGTTAATTTTAAAAATCGATTATGAAAATTGTATCTGTTTAAATAATTTTAAATTAATTATAGTTTTTTACATTATGTTACAGTTTACTTCAAATTGATTGGGTTGGTGTAAACTTTATACATTGTGGATTTCCTCAGTGTTAAGTTTTAAATTTAATTTTTTTTCTCAAAATTTTAACATTTCTGCCAATTTTCGCTCGTATATTATATCAATGTTAAAAAAAAATTATTGACTTAAATATGTTGTAAATATACATTTTTGGTTGGTTGTTTGCAAATAATTACTAAATAATTAGTGGTTTAATCTTATATAACTCCAAAATATGAATGATACTGAGAAAAGCATGAAAAATAACAAAACATTGAAAAAGTTATTATAGGAGAAACATAACATTGATTAAAAAACAAACTTGTGCTGACAACAAACTATATTTCCATGATCATTACTATTGATTTACATATAACTAATAACTGTCCACTTTTGGGCTAACATATTTTTCATCTCCCTTCAGTTTTCCCTCAGCAATCTGTCTGTCTCTCTCCTTGCGCATAGCCTAGTAAAAATAAGAATTTGTTATAATTAAACTTAGTTTTTAAGTATTTAGATTTTATTTGAATTAAGATACAAACTTTTAAATCCTGTAATTGTTTTATATGCTGTGTTTAATAAAAAAATACTTACCATAAATCTCTTGAATTGCTTGGTCTTAGTTTGACACTCATGATAATCCTCAAACAGATCTGTGCATTTTTTTCGTCCTCTGTCCAGGCCATACGCTTCCAAGCAGTCCATAAAACGAGCTTCTTGTTGTTGGCATTCGCCTAACATTTGTTGGGTTACCAAGCCACCCATTAAATCAGTAAAAGGGCTCCGTAAAAATGGTGAGATAGACATTGTTAACCTTTCAATCAAAATAAAATAAGTTAATGTTAATTTGCCGTGTTTTAAACTTCATTTAAAAGAATAATTGTAATAGAATGAAAAATATCGCAGATACCATACAGAATGGAAACAGCTTAAATTGATAAATCAATTAATCTATAAAAAGGAAAAGGTTATAAATTACGTAAACAAATGAATGCCTAAATATAATTTTAATCATATTATCCTGTCGTAATTACATCTTAACGTTAATTTTATCTTGATACGTATTACTAAGAAAGGTACCTGCTGTATTATAGTGCTGGAAACAATTGAACAATGTTAATTCTTAAATAGTTTTTAAAACAAAATTTGTCAATCTATTGTCAACTGTGACATAGCTTGGCAATGACATTAGTATTACCGAATCCAGGCTTAAAACTTTGAACAGATATATAAAAAAAACTTGATAAAAATATTTCAGATATATAAAAGTACTCTTTGGCTTTGAAGTTTGAAGCTTCCCAAGACCGAGAACTAGCACGGCAATATAAAAAAAAGTAGTACTCTGTGCGTAGCGTTCGGACGCGGGAGTTCTTGCCTTGATTATGTCATGTAGTTCAAAATCTATTTAACGATAAATTGTTCAATAATTTTGTTAAGAAGATGTAAATGATTTTCGTTAAACATAGTAACGTAAAGCTTATACATGTCCCACTGCTGGGCAAAGGCCTCCTCTATACAGAGGGTATTATGAATTGGCGGACTTCACATATATTCGAAAAAAAAATTTTTTTTGTTATTATTTCGAAAATATGCAGGTTTCCTCACGATGTTTTCCTTCACCGCGGAGCACGTGATAGGTCAGCACTTAAAGTTAAAAACTTCATTGGTGCCGGCACCGGGGATTGAACTCGGTTGCTCGAGTACCTATATTGAATTAAAGGCGAACGCCCGTACACTGAGCTATCATGGCTCGATCGTAAAACATAATTATTTCGAGTGAATTAATTGTGTTTCCTTTAAAAAAAAACTAACTAACTCTCATTCTATAACATTAGTATTAAAAAAATAACTGTGCCATATCAAAAACCCTAATCTACTATCATAAACTTAATTTAAGATTTTTTGTCCCAGTCAGCAGAACTATCATTTGATACAATGCATCTCTTCATTATTTTATAATCAACCTGCCCCCAATAGAAAATAAAGAAATGTCCCTCTATAAAATCGATATGGTGGGCCATCAGCGCATCGTAGTAACTTTTTTTTTTTTTTTTTTTTCTAGTTTTGCTTATGTCCAAATTAAAACATGTTAACTCGGTGCTAACACCGATAACTAAAATTCAAGACTTTAATGTCACAGGTCCACAGGTTTGTAGGTTCCTCCGAACCTCAAAATCCCGCATTTTAGTTAAAATAATGCCTCTTTACCGATATATTCGGTACTTCTTGAATTAAACTCTGTTTGTCACCAGATCAAGTTAGAACTAGGCCGTTAGGTACGACTTCTTTCTTAGTTAGACAAGGACTTCATACTCTCTGACCGGGTTCCCGCCTTTTAGTGACGGAAGAGCTCAGAAGTCGTGGCTTGGTCACCCACGCCGAAATCAAGAGGGACTCACCCCACTTGGCTGGCATGTGGTGTAAGGCCAGCCCGAGTGAGGAGGGTGCGGGGGATAAGTTTAGGGTAGTAGAGGTGTAGCCACTCTCTCTGTTCTTTGCCACCGAGGTAGAATTGCAGAAGAAGAGGAGTATTGGTTTTGCGTTTGGCTGCTCTCTGTATCCTCTGCAACTCAGTGGGGCTGAACCGATGATGCAGTGGTGTTAAGGCCCCGGGTAGATGAGGAGTGTCGGTATTACCAAGGATGAGCAACGCACGGCCCGCGGGCCTCTTGCGACCCCTTAAACATGTTTATGCAGCCCGCAATGAATTTCTAAAATTAAATTTATTTTATCGAATTTCTCCGATAAATTTATTGTTATAAAATTAATTATAATAAAATGGTAGTAAATACTGAACCGAAATATTTTTTGTTCGTTTTTCTCTTCTTTTCTTTTTAGCGTGAAAGTTCGTTTGTTTTTACCGTGCATTAAAATTTGTATATGAAATCTTTACTTTTTTTAATTTTATATTTTTTAGTCTAATATTTATTATAAATTAAGTTTCGTAAATTAATTAGCGTAATTGCGGCCCGCCAAAAAATTTGAAATTTAAATTGGCCCATTGATTAAAAAGGTTGCTCACTCCTGCGATACACCGTTCTCTCTACCCTCCGCGGCTGAAACGTTGTGAGTGATGGAGCCACAGACAAGGTCCGGTGCTATGGGCTGGGAGGGTTCTTGGTTTTTAGCACTGGCTCTCCTGGCTTCCATGGCCTCTGGTCAGTGAACTCGTGGGAGTTTGTTAGCTATGAAAAAGAGGCCGAGATGGAAGGCGTGCTGAATGTTCCAGTGTGTCTTA
This sequence comes from Iphiclides podalirius, assembly GCA_933534255.1. Classification (NCBI taxonomy): domain Eukaryota; kingdom Metazoa; phylum Arthropoda; class Insecta; order Lepidoptera; family Papilionidae; genus Iphiclides; species Iphiclides podalirius. Next base: position 10,925,703 of record OW152826.1, read on the forward strand.
CCTGGAGGAATTAGGAAATTAGACAATATGTGATCTGTGGACCCGATCTAATCCACATTCGCAAAGAGAATTATCCCTGATCTATAATTTAGTGAGGTGGAATAATGACCGATTCTTAACTGACACACAATATTAAGTTGCATTTTATTTGCTTTATTAAAATTGAAAAAATGATGGCTTGGTAGACTTTCTCTGCCTAGTTTCTATAATCATAGCCAAAGAGAATGTAATCACTACGTTTATCATAGTTATAGCATAGTTTTTAGCAGTTGTCTGACATTGACATTTGACGGATGTCCGACGAGCGACGTATATAGTCTGGTTTCTATTTCTAAATTTAATTTTACTATCATTCTCAAAAGTTCAAAGTTCAAAAGTACGGATGTGACATTGAGAGAAAAAAATCGATTATTAAATATTAAATATTAATCGATTTTGTAAAAAACATTATCAGAAGAAATAATAATCGATTTTTGAAAAATCCATTATTATTTCTTATATCTATATATTATTCTAAAAATCCTGTATAGCAATAAATCTTAAAAGAGATTAGTATAGTGTTCACAGTTTACCAGAATCAAAATCAAAATGAGTAATTTAAATTGTTTATAGTGCTAATCTTTGCACTTAAGATTGAACATTAAAATATGTAGAAAAAGTGCGAAAAGATTGTCGCCGCTGTGGGAATCGAACCCACGTCTTCGGCATTCGCGGCCTGACGCTTTAGCCACTGAGCTAAACGGCTGATTACCACACCGACGAAAATCTTAACGCATTCTTCCACATTGTTTTCTTAGCATTTGAAGCAATGCTTGGCGCCATCTATTGTTGTATCCTTTCCAGCATACAAACAACTTCGAATATCGTTTTACAACGATAATTCGAACGAGAGATGTCGCCATTGCTTATAGTGCTATCTTTGCACTTAAGATTGAACATTAAAATATGTAGAAAAAGTGCGAAAAGATTGTCGCCGCTGTGGGAATCGAACCCACGTCTTCGGCATTCGCGGCCTGACGCTTTAGCCACTGAGCTAAACGGCTGATTACCACACCGACGAAAATCTTAACGCATTCTTCCACATTGTTTTCTTAGCATTTGAAGCAATGCTTGGCGCCATCTATTGTTATATCCTTTCCAGCATACAAACAACTTCGAATATCGTTTTACAACGATAATTCGAACGAGAGATGTCGCCATTGCTTTTTTAGAAATTTAAATTGTTTATAGTGCTAATCTTTGCACTTAAGATTGAACATTAAAATATGTAGAAAAAGCCGCCAAGTATGGCGCCAAGCATTGCTTCAAATGCTAAGAAAACAATGTGGAAGAATGCGTTAAGATTTTCGTCGGTGTGGTAATCAGCCGTTTAGCTCAGTGGCTAAAGCGTCAGGCCGCGAATGCCGAAGACGTGGGTTCGATTCCCACAGCGGCGACAATCTTTTCGCACTTTTTCTACATATTTTAATGTTCAAAATGAGTAGTATAAAAAATAACCTTATCGACAACATTCTGGTTTTATAACAAAAATACAAAGTATATGTTTCTTAAATTTTTAACTTTGAACAATAAAAAAGAACTAAAAGAAATTTGCCACGAATATTCAATTCCATTTAACATTTTATTTGACTCAAATTTGTTAAAAAGTTACGAAACTGCTTTACATATAGAGGATAATTTTATAGACGACGGACATAATAGCAGAGCATATACAGAATTTGATTCTAAATATGAATCTGGTACGTACCTGTGACTCACGTGATCTGTCACCTCAATTTATTTTTTGTTCAAAGATTATTTTTAATTTATTTCAAACATTATGAACACTGCCCTATTAGAAATTCTGGTTATTTCTTGTCAAAATAAAATATTAATATTTTTTTGAATTATGGAATGCTCAAATTTTTTTAATCGATTTTTACATCCCTATTCAAAAGTCAAAATAAATTGTCATTTGTCATTTACGTGGTAGCTGTTAACTAACTGTTTCAGTATATATATGTCTTATCTATGCTAACTGTTAAGCTCTTTGAGTTTGAGTATAAACGTTTTATGATTTTTCAATATTACTGTAGCTGACTAGCTGAGTTTGTTAATTTTAATTAAACATAAAATGGATGAATGGATTAGGGAAGGCTTATCACGAATCTTGGACTTTCATGTTCCGGAAGATCTTATAAAGTAAATAATTTTGTAATTCTGTTTGAAAATATAATTCCAATAAGTTTACTATTTCAATAATTTTAGGTATATAAATTCTATAGAAAATGAAGACGACCTGAATGAATACATGAAGACTCTTTTGGATTTCGATAATTCTCAACATAAATCATTTTTCCTAGAAATATGTAAAAGAAAATTCCCTAATAAAGGTGAGACTTTACTACATAGTATAAAACAATGTCTTCCTGCTGTCTGTCTGTCCATATGTATGCTTAGATCTTTAAAACTACGCAGCAGATCTGGATGCGGGTTTTTTTACTAGATAGAGTGATGCAATAGGAAGGTTTATATGTATAATACATTGCACCCATGCGATGCCGGGGCATGTTGCTGGTTTATAGTAATTTTAAAGTAAACATTGTTTATTTTTTTGAATGCTTCATGCATTTTATTCCAAGCTAATTTTGTATAATTAAAAAAAAGGACCACATAGTTTGTTTTTGGTTCTTCTATGGATAGGGTTAAAATAAGCCTATATTGTATAAAGAAATTTTGACTGACTTTGAAACATGCAATATGTTTTATTCATTAATTTATATATAAAACATGTTTCAGGGAGTTTGCCCACAAAACAGCAGAAGAAAAAAATTTCAAAAAACAAACAGCCAACAGAGTTTGTTTCTACTGAGGTGCAGCCACCCCATATATTGGAAGCCGATAGCAAGTCTAAAAAGAAGACTAAATATGTCAATTTGTATTCCCAGGAAGGCAAAAATGCACAAGTGGTTTTGCTTAAAGGTTTTATTTAATGCTTTTTTTAATACTAGTTCACAAGATATATTAAGTTGCATCTTTTTATCTCGTGGCCCTACCACCATAGAATGTCCCACTGCTGGTCAAAGGCTAACTTTGAGAAGAGGATATTAGAACAAAGTTGACCACACCCGTCCTCATTAGAAAAGAAAATTCTTTAATATTGTTCTTTATTGACATCATATGTGCAGGGAATCAAATATTTTTTTTTTATATTCGTGATTGTTGATTTTCTGACATCGTACAGAAGCATTAGAGATGCGTTATTTTCGCCTTTATCTTCCTTTAACTTTGACAAGATTTCCAATTTTTTTCCACTGTAAGGACATTGTTTCCAAGTGAGACTTGAAGGTCTCGGTTTTGAAGTTATGGTCACAATTTAATTAAACAGCAAAATTATAATGGAAGAGGAAATATAAGCTATTCACATTTCTATCTGCTTGGTGTGAGAAATGTATTGCAACTGCAGTGAGCAACAATGTATCTTTCTCGTCCACATTCGAATAATTGAGCGATAATTCAGATACACCAAGTTATCATTTGGATAATTGGGGGTTCAACTGTACTATCATAATAATACAAATGCACATAAAGATGTTACAAAGTGAATGAATGAGTCAATGTAATTTATATTATTCTTTGTTTATACAAATATTTGAATAGTAGTTACAGAATCTCCTTGTAACTTTACAGGTAGGCATCGTTGTGATTGCCAAGCTTCCAAGCATGAGCTGATTAACAATTGTCTGCAGTGTGGGCGAGTAGTCTGCAAACAGGAGGGGTCTGGGCCCTGTTTATTCTGTGGCAATCTTGTGAGTTACCTTCTTCATTATTAGCCACCTAAGACTTGATAAACCACCAAATCTTATTAACATAATCAATAATCTGACATACTTTCACTATGCCTTACTTTCTATGTCTACCTACTTTTATTATATTATTATTAGCTGCCAAAAGTTCTGTTACAAAAAAATTAATAGTAAAGTAACAGCCTATATAAGTCCCACTGCTGGGCAAAGGCCTCCTTTGTCCAAAAGATATTAGGGCATAGTCCACCACATGACCCCACTGCAGATGGCCGGATTTCACATATCTTAGAAATATTTTATTTTGTTATTAATTCGAAAATATATATGTTTCCTCATGTTGTTTTCCTTACCGCCGAGCATGGGATAAGTCAGAATTTAAAATAAACAATTCCATTTGTGCCTGCACTGGGGATTGAACTCATTGACAACAAACTATCACAACTATATTTATCTGTTACATTTTATTATGCAATGTGCAGCCCTATTTTAGTACATACCAGTTTTAAGTTATATGTTTTTAAGCTATAAAAAGTCATGTAGTGTTGTTTTGAGTAATTTATTACCTGAAAATGTGAGTGTAATTATTATCTAGTGTATTATATATCATTTTAATATTTCAAATAATCACTGCTTTATCACTAGTTACATGTAAAACTAAGTGAGCTTTTTACAATATAGATATTATTTTTTTTATATGAGAAGTTTAAGTGACAAGCAACCAGCTTGCTTGTCACCTTCTCATATACACCTGATTTTAAGTGATAACTGCTGCCATTTGCCAAATTGCCATTCCATTCCTTAGAAAACAGAACTATTTGACAATGCGGTAGTCATTCATAAATGCGTCGTATACTTTTGAAACGAACTTGTGTGAGTGTTAGTTATGAATGATCGCACGTAAAATAAATAAGTTGCCCATAAATCACGCACTTTTGGAGATAATTTCAAACGAGTGATTTTAAATATTTATCATTTTTTACATAACATTATTTATGTCTAGAATTTAATAAAAACAAATGGATACACCTTAAAAAGATACCCTGTATAAACATAGATCACTTAGAGTTTTTTTATTATTCACAAAGCAATGTTGTAATATTACAGGTTTGTACACCACAAGAGCAGAAGGAAATCAACGCTAAAACGAAGGCAAGCGCTAAACTCATGGAATCTTTAATGGAGAGGAATAGACCTAAAGGTTGGGAGGCAGCGATGTCCCATAGAAATAGATTGCTTGAGTATGATTGCACAAGGTGAGAATGGATCATGATAACACATGATAACACCAAAGAGATAAGCGGGAGTTATTCTACTTCTTAAGTAATTAATGACATGTTGTATACTTTCGATAGTAATTATTTGTTTTTGATGGCTGTTTTTATATATCAGCATAGAAACATCAGCTTGGAGACTTGCATTTGTAGTAAAAAACGGCACAAAACACTCGCGTCGGTTATCTACTAACCAGACTAAACGTGTAAGTATACTTCCTCTCCATGATGGTCTTCTGTGAATCCGCTGTTATTTCCCTTTACGAGCCTGCAAATTAGTACAACCGCAAAAGTCGATGCGAGACTCTACCACACTAAACTTAAGATGGGCCAAGCAGTGCTAAATCTATATACTTACTTAATATTATATATGCGTAAGTTTTAATGTATGTATCTTTCAGGCAAATACTACTGAATGGATTTTAACGAAACTTTACAATAATATAGCTTATATATCAGAATAAAATATAGGCTATAATTTATAAACGTATTGTTATGTTTATCTGTCTTTCTGTCTGAATGTTACACATTCAGCCTATTCAACGCAGACGTAGTCGCGGTCAGCAGCCAGTATGTATATAAAATTCTTGTTCCCCAATGTTAGTTGCCATACTTCTCCGAAACGGCTTGATCGATTTTTATGTAATTTTATCTGTATATTTGGTAGGTCGTAATCTATTTTCCATACCCCTAAACGATAAATATAGTTATTAGATAGTATAGTTTGATGACTCCGTGGCGCAGGTGCCAAAGTATTGACTTCAGCTTCGGGGGTCGTGGGTTCGATTCCCACACGGGACAACTATTTGTATGACCCGCAAATAGTTGTTTCGCATCTGGGTGTTTGTCCGCGTGAACAAAGTCCTTTGTACAACGTCCTTATAAAACAGGATTATGTTATCCTAAAGTAAGGGGAACGTTTTACGTGGTTGCAGGTTAGGGAAAAAATTTTTTTTTCTACTCTACAAAGTTCCTATAACTAATTTATAGGACAATACAACGTTTATCGGGTTTAGCTAGTATTCAAAAATAGAGTACATAAGACATCAAGATTGATTGAAAGCGCGCCATTCCAGCGAGAGGCGAACGCGCGTGACGGACGACGACAGCGATTACTTCAGCGCGGGAAGCGTTTGGCTCAACCCCGCAGAGAAGCGCCGCCTCGAGGAGTACCAGAAGACCCTGCACGAGAAGAAGCACGCCTCCAGGCTCACCACCAAACTCACCTTCGACTTTGCCGGTGAATACCCTTACTATTCTTTCGCACTTACTAGACCCTGCACTACTACGATAAGCTCATCTTCGACTTCGGCTCTTTCGCATTCAGTAGACCTTTCACGATAAGAAGCACGCCTCAAGGCTCACCACCAAACTCACCTTCGACTTTGCCGGTGAATACCCTTACTATTCTTTCGCACTTACTAGACCCTGCACTACTACGATAAGCTCATCTTCGACTTCGGCTCTTTCGCATTCAGTAGACCTTTCACGATAAGAAGCACGCCTCAAGGCTCACCAGCAAGCTCATTTTTGATTTTGCCGGTAAACACCCTTACTATGTTTTTTCGCTATTAACCGACCCTGCACGATAAGCTCACCTTCGACTTTGCTGGTGAATAACCTAACTATTCTTTCGCACTTAGTAGACCCTGCACCATAAGTCGACTTTGCCTGAGGCTGGATCACTACTCTATGAATGATTGTAATTATAATTGATAATTTAAATGATCGCTCCAGGCTCTTTCAGACAAAATTTAATATAACGTAAACATGTTTTATTTTTATTTCCTGTCAGACTAATAAATATTTATTTACAATTAATAAGTAAGTGTAATGCTTCTATTTTGAATTGTACATAGACGCACATTTATTAAATTCAAATTCAAAATAAGATATTTTGAATTTGAATTTAATAAATGTGCGTAATATATACACATAGACGCTTGCGCGTTCTAATGAAAGTCAAAATTCTACATAAAATACGTTCGTAAGCAAGTTTAGACTTAGACTCTGTACTCTAGATGAAACTTGAAATGTGATTTTTTTTAGATTAACGAACAAAAATTTACGGCGCCGTCAAGTCATTGGCCACTTAGATTTTTTGTTAAAGCGTCTGGCGCGTTACTTAGAAGAGGCGGGTTCGCTCTTCGCAGCGTTTAGCACACTGCGACTTGCTAGGCCGCATGCTAATTTACTGCGGTAAAGAAAAAAAAAATTATCCTAAAAATTTGACAAATTTCTTTACAAATGAATCATCATCATCGTCAATGCAGCCTGTTTGAGTCCACTGCTGAACATAGGCCACCCCACAAACAGCCACGAAGCACGATCCCGCTGCATCCATCGGCTTCTCGTACATTTTCACAGGCGTTAAGTCCATCTAGCGGGGGCTTCTACACTGCGATGGCCAATACGAGGCTGCCATTATAGAAATTTGGCCGGCCCATTGCCACTTCAGCTTACTAAGACTCTGGGTTGTCGATCACCTTTGTTCTAGTGCGGATGTCATTGTTACAAATTTTCATCGTGAATGCTTTTTGTAAGGTTTTCATATTGTGATGTATGCATACTAGATGGCGCCAAGCAGTGCCTAAACTGAAGTAAAATTGATAGTCTATATATATATATATATATCACTGCTGGGCAAAGGCCCCCTCTGTACAGAGGGTATTAGGGCATAATCTACCACGCGGACGCCAATCCACCCTGCGGATTGGCGGACTTCACATATCTTCGAAACATTTTTTTTTGTTATTTCGAAAATATGCACGTTTCCTCACGATGTTTTTCTTCACCGCCGAGCACGTGATAAATGCTAAATTCCAATTAACTATCAACAAATACTTAACTCCTATTATATTATGTTGTTACAAATCGATATCGTAAAGAATTTTGTAAAAATAGAAATTCTTAATCTTATTGCTGTAAGACATTACTCTAGAATTTCCTCAACGCTTTCCAGGTCGGCAAGTGGTAGAAGACAACACGATTGACTACGACGTGGACGAGGAGAAAGTGCGCAAGATGGCGAACGGTGACCACGCAGCAACGGTTGCTAAAGCGGGACAAGACTTCGGCGGTATAGACGCGCCGTTCCTTCAAGTAAGTAATCTCATAACTTCAAACGAACAGTTCTTGTGTACGTATAAATATCGTGTATCTCAGAAACAACTAATACTTATTTAGATAGAATCTTGTATTTATATGAATTTTAGGCGAACGATTCTGATAAGATGAAATTTACATGAAATTTGAATGACAACGCGTTTTACATAGAAAAAAAATCTTATATAGATATTCATATGACATTATCCGAATACGAATAAACTTACCAAGTAAATTGATTTAAAAAAAAATACTTAGCTGCCAAATTACTATTATAAAGATTTTGCGCTGAACACAAAGACCTTGGGAGACAGCCAAGGTCTTTGTGTTCCGCGGGCTTGATGAATGATATATATAGCGCATGGGTTCATGGGTGTTTCGTTTGAGGGAGAAACGTCACCTACGGACCATTGAGGTTCGGTACGGACTGAGATCCGGATAGCCGTCGACTACTAATCGGCACCTGGGAATCTTGGCCATTTTGAAGAACCGTTTTGTTACATTTTAAAAATTTCGTATAGTCGGGAGTGGTTTTTTTTATTTTTACTTTATTTTGTACACCCTGAAGGTTGTTCAAGTGAACTTTGCGAGCGCGTGCAAAAGAAGTGCGTATGATGTTATACAGAGGCAAGGTAGGTCAAGAGGAAGGCATTGTAGAGGAAGTTCTCAAGCCACCGGAGTCGGTCTGAAAGGAACGTATTTTGTAAACTGGTAAAAAAAACGTCAAATTTAAAAATCTTAATAAAGATTGATCTGAAATTTATTAAAATGTACTCAAAAGTAGAAATGAAAACGATTAAGTTAAACAGCTTGAATAAGAACTAAACTAATACAGTAATATTCTGCGAAAATCAAAACATGACGATTCCGACCAAGGCGACCTCGTCAGTTGCATATTCCTAATTGATTTGGTGTTGGCGACTAATATTTTTTTAATTGGTAATAATTATTTTATCCAAAAAACTTTCTAATATTATCATAATCTAAAATATATTCCAAGTTTGTAGCCGCTGTTACAGAACATCCTCGTATTTTACAATTTAATAACAATTATCTTATAGTTCTGGGTAGGTAGTGAGTAAATATAGTGTTAAAAAAAACCACTCAGACAGCGACAACGCCCCACCCTCCAATTATTTTAATATTTTATCCAAAAAACTTTCTAATGTTATCATAATATAAAATATATTTCAAGTTTGTAGCCGCTGTTACAGAACATCCTCGTATTTAATTAACAATTTAATAACAATTATCTTATAGTTCTGGGTAGGTAGTGAGTAAATATAGAGTTAAAAAAACCACTCAGACAGCGACAACGCCCCACCCTCCCCCGCCGTAGGGCAGGAGAGCGAACGATCATCGAGGGCTGGCGGTGGGACCACCGCCGCCCGCCTCACGCTCAGGGCGCCGCGCCACGTCTCATCATCGCGGCTGGATAGATCTCACATGGTGTGAAGGTCTCGTGAAGAGCTTACTATAGAAATGATCCTATGAAGTAAGGTCTTGTCGGTCGTCGGCCGCGCGAGCGACCTCATTGCTCCACGAAAAATCTCAACATCGCGATGTAGACGACGAGTGTTCTCGTAACAGCGCCATCTAGCTGCAATCTTAATCAAATTTGCTGTGTGGCATTGACATGTCAAATCAATGTCCATGACATTGATTTCACAAGAGTAAATGTTAAATCAGGCAAAAATAGAGAAATAGGTACAGCAAGTTCATACAAGACAAGGCACTATATTATATACATAGTATACAATAAGGCTGATCCGATATAAGTAAATAAAAGTAGTTACACGATTCTTGTTTCGGTACTTTCAACATTGAATCGTTCCTTCGGTGCATATTTAGTGTCGAAAAGAAAATATTTGTATCAAAGAGATTTTTTTTACCGTCGATCAAAAACAAAGAAGCATCGGGCTTGGTTCTGATGTGGCACAAATATTATATTCCATTCGTGAGTGATGATTTGGAACATTGTTTGTCTCCAGTTCCACATCTATACTTGGTTGTTCTTATTTCTCTGGAGCCAGGGGTGTGATCGTTTAGTCAGTCAAATTCCTTGGCCTGAATTTTAATTTTCTACTTAGATTTGTAGTTTTCTACTTAGAACCGTAATTGCGCGACCCAGTGTAAATTGTTCCAAATAATTCAGTTTCTGTTTCGGTTCATCTGTTTATAATTGAATTATTTTTAATCTATCATTTAGAGGTTCAAAAATATAATTAAAATGTCGATATGAGCAGGTATCGATATTTTTAAAGCATTTAAATATCGAGAGGTAATATGAAAACTAAATTTATCTGTCTTCCTTTAGATACTTTAAGTGATTGCTATGTTTTATGTTATACTTAAAATGCTTCTTTCATAAACTGATTATATGGAATACTGGTGTTATTTTTATTTAGCCAAATATATTTTGTATCATTTTTATTTTTATTCATTCAGATATGTATAAGAGATTATTACGTTATTTAAAATTGTCGATTCTATTGAATGATAAATTTTATTTAGCGTACATTGTCGTTTGCTTAAAAAATAATGCCTGACTCATATTAATTATTATCTTTTTGTAAATGGACTAGATGGCTACTCAAGGTAGTGTACGTGTTGGTTTCGTTTTTACATACATAAATCTTAAAATAATTAATTCTATTTAAAAGAAATCAGAAATTATCGACAAAATGACCGAATATTGGGCCGAATACAGAAATAAAAATTTATGGCGTATACGATCATTCGGCACATCAAAGAATACGAACTTGAATATTTTTTTTTCTTATAATTTCCAATAATTTTAAGCAATATCTTTTGTTATAAAACAAAAGATAGTTAGTTTTTATTTTTAAAAGGAAACACATAAATCTACTCGAAATATGTTTTATAAAAATCAAATACCTAGAACTTCTTAACAAAATTATTACAAAATCTATCGTTAATTAGATTTTAAACTCCAGCTATAAAATAGCCCCCCCATACCGAACTGTCGCCCTCACGTCACCCCGCTACCATAGAGTATCATCTCTCTTCTTTTTTATGTCGCCATGCCAGTTCCCGGCCCTGGGAAGTTTGGATTCGGTAACACTTTTATACAGTGATGAAATACTTTACGCTATTAACATTCGCAGATTATAAAAAAAAATAGTTCAAAACTTCGAAAATACGTAGATTATTAACGAATTGTATTATTTTTAATAAAATTTTAATAATGTTTTTTTGTATTACTATTTAATTTCCCTTTACAAATTCGAATATTCTTATATGTTTCGCGGCATATTATCGTGCGTGTTATATTATATTATGTTATATTATATTATATCTTATTATCATTCTCACCTATTATTTATCTATTTTTATTCAAACTTTCAAACCGCCCGCCTTCGCGAGCTCTTTTTGTTAGTCACATTCTCTTTATCTCGTCGTTTTATTCTTCCATTCTAATCGTTCCATTGATTGACAGAGGTTTAGACGAGCGATTGTCCTCCACTATGTATTTCGTGGGCACAATCACAATGCCGCACCGCACCGTGTAACGTGTGCCCTAACATTAATAATAATAACCCTAGAAAGATTGGCTAAATACTTTTTTTATTACCTTGTAATAAGTTGTTTTATTTCTTTGGTAATGTTGAAATATTAAACTGGCTACCTCGTCTTCACCGGAATGCTCAAATGCTATCTCTTGTTTACAACATACTGTTCAAACCTTTCACATCCTACTTATCTAAAGGAACTTTTCCAATTTCTTCGCGATTCCTAATCTAAGTTTCTAAGATCATCAGAAAATTTGGAGCTAAAAATTCCTTCGCACAAAAGCAAGTTCATGAGTAGGTCATTTATGGTGCAGGGTGCGCAACTCTGGAATGACCAACCTCTAGAAGTAAGACGCGCTCAGTTAATAACTATTTTAAAAAATCGTGTACATAATCACAACTTATCACTGTAACTTCATTTGTCAAAAACGTATATATACAGCGTGTGGTTACAACCGCGACAATAAATGAACACACATATAGAGGAGGACTTCTTAAAATAGTATTAAACATTTAAATTCTTTAAATATCAATATTTACAGACTTATTACGTATAAAACTGTAACGTAAAGTTCATTTGTAAAGGTAACAAAGCATATGAATGTGTTGAATGAATTTAAAAGAGATATAAAATACTGTTAGGAGAGATTTGTAATGCGACGCTAACGAATGAAAAAGTTTAAATGTATCAATCAGTCAGTTGTCGTTGTATAGGATGATACAACTTTTGTTTCTTATTTATTTAGTTTGTTTGAAAAATATTTTTTTCAATTTTGGATTTTTTAAACGTTGTACATTTTTTTTTATGATTATTGGTAAATAGCGTTAGACGTGTGTTCATTTATTGTCGCGGTTGTAACGATGCTGTATAAATCTTGAAATTGACAGCTTTTGAAAAGAGCATAAATAAATTGGTCTAAATGATAGTAGTACCGGATTTAATATAGGGCTATAAAAAACCACTCAGACAGCGACAACGCCCCACCCTCCCCCGCCGTAGGGCAGGAGAGCGAACGATCATCGAGGGCTGGCGGTGGGACCACCGCCGCCCGCCTCACGCTCAGGGCGCCGCGCCACGTCTCATCATCGCGGCTGGATAGATCTCACATGGTGTGAAGGTCTCGTGAAGAGCTTACTATAGAAATGATCCTATGAAGTAAGGTCTTGCCGGTACACGGCTGCGCGAGCGTTCTCAATGCTCCACGAAAAATCTCAACATCGCGTTGTAGCAGACTAGCGTTCTCGTAACAGCGCCATCTAGCGGCAACCTTCGCCGAATTGCAAAATTGCTGCGTGACATTTTTGATTTGAACTTATCTAATCACAATATTAAAAGAGAAATCAATAGAAAACAAACTTGAATATGTTATATATATATATATATCAACAGTAAAGTTCAAAACTACTTAACTAATGGCTTTTATTATTTTAACGTTTTGGCGCTCCTACTTGGTTTTTATATTTTTGATGACATTTTGTTAAAACGATTTCCTGTTTTAGGTTATTGTAGTATATGTCGTGTTCGTCGAAGATGTTGCCTTTGGGGCCGTTTCCTGGCGTAATGGTTTGAGGATTTATAATTTGGAAATTTAAGTAATAATAATAAACGCTACGTAATCCTGAAGTAGCAGTCAATGCTATGCTGTAACTACCACTAAAATTAAAGGTTCCAGAAAAGGCTTTTATAATCATACAAATAGAAGACACAGTACAGTGGTACAGACTTCATCGCGTAAGAATACATGTTAGACATGATTAACTATTAAAGTATATATAATATACCTAAGTGGAACTAAAGATTCAAATGACGGTATAACCAGATTAAATATAGAGTTAAAAAAAACCACTCAGACAGCGACAACGCCCCACCCTCCCCCGCCGTAGGGCAGGAGAGCGAACGATCATCGAGGGCTGGCGGTGGGACCACCGCCGCCCGCCTCACGCTCAGGGCGCCGCGCCACGTCTCATCATCGCGGCTGGATAGATCTCACATGGTGTGAAGGTCTCGTGAAGAGCTTACTATAGAAATGATCCTATGAAGTAAGGTCTTGTCGTCTACCGGCCAAGTGAACGACCTCATTGCTTCACGAAAAATCTCAACATCGCGATGTAGCTGACTAGCGTTTCCTTCGCTACGCCATCTAGCGGTGATAAATATCGTATTTTAAGATGGCCGCATACAAGTGACTTACTAGTCGGATATTACGTACAGCGACATCTAGTGATATTGAATATGTTTAATGATATATTGAAACACTGAAGAACATGGAACTAGTCAATGTGAACTCGTTCAATGAGATAATGGAATAAATCTAATTCATTAGCTACTGTATTTAAAGTACAAAACGGCCTAATATGATCTATTTCAAATCGCAAATGTGTGCAGAAAGAGTTTTCCAGAATAATTTTTCTATCTTTAGGTACGATGTCTCTCACCACTTTTCTGGCGAATTATAATCGGATTGGTGTGCATTGTCTTATAATATGTACAAACTTGAGTAAACTTGCCGCCGCTCCACTCCTCAATTTTCTATCTGGTACGCATAGCCTCATCTGCTGCAATACAATCGGATGATTTATTTTGTCACGCAATACCTTAAAAAGGTACGTGGCTAGAAAAACTTCCCTCCTCACTTCAAGTGTATTATATCCTACCTATAGTACAGGATAACCCGGATACACTCCATATAATTTAAAATACAAAAATCGAGCAAAGCTATTAAAACGTTCGCATAATCTTGTAATGAATTTCGTGCGGAGCCCATATCACAGCATTATGTTCCAAGTGACTCCTTACCAAAGCTTCATAAAAGGCTTTTATAGTTTTTATGTGTATCCATAATCTTGTAATGAATTTTCGTGCGGAAGCCCATATCACAGCTTTCCAAAGCTTTCATAAAGGCTTTTTATAGTTTTTATGTTGTCGCATTTTAAATCGGATTGTCTTAAGAAGAAACCCAGATGTCGGTACGACTTTTAAGAATTACAGGTTTCGACAATATGTTCACGTGAATCTCAAGTTCTGCACTAAAACGATTTAATACCACTCAGACAGCGACAACGCCCCACCCTCCCCCGCCGTAGGGCAGGAGAGCGAACGATCAAGTCGAGGGCTGGCGGTGGGACCACCGCCGCCCGCCTCACGCTCAGGGCGCCGCGCCACGTCTCATCATCGCGGCTGGATAGATCTCACATGGTGTGAAGGTCTCGTGAAGAGCTTACTATAGAAATGATCCTATGAAGTAAGGTCTTGCCGGTCGTCGGCCGCGCGAGCGACCTCATTGCTCCACGAAAAATCTCAACATCGCGATGTAGCTGACTAGCGTTTCCTTCGCTACGCCATCTAGCGGTGATAAATATCGTATTTTAAGATGGCCGCATACAAGTGACACTTAGTCGGATTACGTACAGCGACATCTAGTGATATATGTGTTATAATGATATATTGAAACACTGAGAACATGGAACGTAGTCAATGTGAACTCGTTCAATGAGCAATGGAATAAATCTAATTCATTAGCTACTGTATTTAAAGTACAAAACGCGCAATTCAGTGGCGAATTACGTAATAAATTAGTCCGTGACCTAGGTACAGATAATAGCATCGGCCGCCGCCTCCTCCTCAATTTTCCATCTGGTACGCATAGCCTCATCTGCTGCAATACAATCGGATGATTTATTTTGTCACGCAATACCTTAAAAAGGTACGTGGCTAGAAAAACTTCCCTCCTCACTTCAAGTGTATTATATCCTACCTATAGTACAGGATAACGGATGTGTGTGATGTACACCCTGTAGCAGCTAATTTCCTTAGCAATACGTCATTGTCTACGGTATCGAATGCCTTTTGAAAATCAAAATAGGCCACATCAACTTGCTTTCCTGCATCTATCGCTGGTACTTACTAAGTCATCAAATGTAGCAGGTTTCCCGTTGTTCCAGGGCCGGGGCGAAAGTCATATTGTGCATCCTTACTTATAATATAAAGATACTACATAATTCTTTTTTTAAGCTTAAACCTGGTTATGTAATACGTAAGTGGACACAGTGCCTGTTTTTATTCTATATTGGACATTTTTATAAAAATGCGCTGAAAAAATTTCTATAAATATTAATTTCTACTCCTCACAATTTTCCAAGATAGAACATATTATATACAATACCGGATCTCTAGAAAACCTATAAAAATTGATGATATAATCCTTGATATCCCATAAAATTAATCTTATTAAAATAACGCCCTAAATAGTGGACAAGCACACTAAACGTCCTTTCCCTATAAGTAAAAAATGTAATTGCAAGGAAAATATGTCGGTTTCGATTAATGAATTTCACTTGAAATATTGACGTCCGACGTGCTTTCATCGAGACCGTTTGTATAACCAAAGTTTATGAGAAGGTTTTATTTTACTTATAGGACCTCGTTGCTGCACTCTGATCGCAAATACCATAATTGTAAGAGTTATTCATTACTATACTTTATTAATTTCCAAATTCTAAGTGGGTCGGTCAGCTGCCATCTGGCCACTGAAATTTCAGGCACATAAATGGACGATTCTTCATTATTGTAATTTATTATTTTTTCTCTTACAATCACTACATAGCATAAAACAAATTCGTCCCGCTGTCTGTCTGTCCCTATATATGCTTAGATCTTTAAAACTACGCAACGGATCGACGATAGTTAGTGATAACGAACGATAGATAGAGTGATTCAAGAGGCAGGTTAGACTTTACATTGCAACCCGGGGCGGGGTTACCAAGAAAGTGTATTATGACCCGAATGGTGTATGGGTAGTGTACCTAAATGCGTATGTTTATCAGTTTTCTTGTACCCATAGTACTTGCTTAGTTTGGGACTAGAGAACGTGTAAAAATTTGTCCTAAAAATATTTATTATTATATTTTTTGGTGTTGAAAAGTAAAAGAAGTGAAATGTTTATAAATATTTAGTAAAATAAATAATACGTCAAATGAGCATCCGTCCAAGACAATTCCATTTGACATAATTCGGCGCATAATTTGACTGAAATATCGAAAAAGTCTGGTGCCGGAGGACCCCTTTTCAATGTTGCCTTATTATTGTCCAAATTGGACAGGACCTTTTGCGGAAGTTGTACAACCGAAATCTTTGATAATTTCGTTAGATCAGTCGATACCATATACTTATTCCTGTGATATTCATCATTACTCTTTTAATTATTTATTCTAATATAACAATTCATCTCTTGATGCTACGTTTTGCCTTTTATTTTTAATTTAAGCAGTTATTAACTATACTGACATGTTCATAATTGTATAAATTTTTCAGTTTGACGAGTCGGTGGCGAGTCAAAGCTACTCTTCCGCAGTTAGAGCCCCACCAAGCCTGCCAGTCAGCCGTGTCCAAGATACGGAATTGCAGGAGATGAGTGATACGGGGCGCTGTCTATCTATGCACCAGCCATGGGCTTCGTTACTCGTTGAGGGCATCAAACTGTAAGTTATCATTTATCAACGTCCTTTTATGGGCATATAAGTATATCTGCTTAATACTTGTAAAATAATTATTAAAATATTGACTGCATATTGTTTGTTCGTTCTATCGGAGGTCTTAATTGTCAATGTTACTGCTACACCGCCATCTTGAAATTTGGCGAAGGTCGCCGCTAGATGGCGTAGCGAAGGAAACGCTCGTTAGCTACATCGCGATGTTGAGATTTTTCGTGGAGCATTGAGAACGCTCGCGCAGCCGTGTACCGGCAAGACCTTACTTCATAGGATCATTTCTATAGTAAGCTCTTCACGAGACCTTCACACCATGTGAGATCTATCCAGCCGCGATGATGAGACGTGGCGCGGCGCCCTGAGCGTGAGGCGGGCGGCGGTGGTCCCACCGCCAGCCCTCGATGATCGTTCGCTCTCCTGCCCTACGGCGGGGGAGGGTGGGGCGTTGTCGCTGTCTGAGTGGTTTTTTTAACACTATATTTACTCACTACCTACCCAGAACTATAAGATAATTGTTATCAAATTGTAAAATACGAGGATGTTCTGTAACAGCGGCTACAAACTTGAAATATATTTTATATTATGATAATATTAGAAAGTTTTTTGGATAAAATATTAAAATAATTGGAGGGTGGGGCGTTGTCGCTGTCTGAGTGTTTTTTTTGAATTCTCTTATTAAAATAATCCAATCTTTATTCCATATCAGGCATAACCATAATAAATATACTTACTTATGTATATACAGTATTAAAGCCACAAAAACGCGTTTTAGTGAATATCTCACTCACTTCCAATGGATTAAATCATATTTGCATTTCTTGTTATAGTTGTAGAGCACAATTCTCTATAAATTGCGCTATCGACATCATTTTTAATATCAATATTAGTTTTTTATATAGAACGCGAAGACGATCGGGATCTCATGAGTCATACATACCATAACGCACGGTCAACCAATAATCATTGTTACTATCCTAAATTTATTTAAAATTAAATAGATAACCAACCGAATACTAACTAGACTGTTCTTTAAATTCGTTTGCGTAAAACATACTCATCGACCCGGTCGAAGGAGGGTCGAAATTATTACGGAACTATTGGGGGTCCCATTTGAAATACACAGACACCTAGCGTTAACTCCCATTTTTTCTGAGCCCCATGACGCTTTGTACAATCGAAAGCGCAAACATATATAAAAGAAATTCTGTACATGGCTGAGCTTTTTTCTTCTTCGTCGTCTTGTTTTTTCGATCGCTCGATATTTTTTCGGCATCACTATACAGTACCACAGTTAGGTCTATTATTACAGATATTGTCTGTCCACTACAGGTGCTCTTACTATTTCTCTGGCCGTTGCTCACTTTTCCATTTGCAGGCACGAGGGTCGCACGTGGTACACTAACCATCGGGGCAGACTTTGGATAGCGTCGACAGCGAAACCCCCCGACCAGAGCGTCGTCAGAGCTCTGGAGAACCAATACAGGGTGCTCTACCCAGGTGACTTTGCGCGTCGGCAATTCGGTACCGATTGCGCCATACTCTACTTTATTAACCGACTTCAAAAAAGGGGGAGGTCCTCAATTAGACTGTTTTTTTTTATGATTGTTATAGAAAGAAAACAATAATTTTTAATGCTTAATAATAATGCACCAAGAAGGTTACCACTCGCGTTAGATTCACGAAGTTTAAAAAGACTTCATGAAAGCTGATTTTATGTGGAACCGAGATAAGGAGGGAGATGGCGATACCGTGGGCTTACACAAATATTTTTATATATTATTTTAATACAGCTATGGAAAATCGGTCTTTCACAATGCGCTTTTGATTGATCCACTTTCTAAATTTTATATTTTAAAATATACCAACTTTGTATATTTGCAATACCCATATCCTAAAACTTGATTGTTAACATTTAATAATAAATAATTTTGTCTTACAATGAAAATGATAATAATAATATTTTAATATTTTAAGACACATTTTTAGTCTTGTCCCAAGTCCCCCTTGATGATGATGATTATTCCGACCGATTTCGGCCATGGCGACCTCTTCAACTCCTAATTGATTTGACGCTGATGCGCCCGAATATGGCTTATATAGCCAATCTTGGTGGCAAACTCCCTTGCACAGTGAGGGCACGTGAGTACGCCGCCTACATAGTTATAATTAAGGGCGGCGGTTGTACGGGCCTTTAGGTCATCGCGCTTAGCGTCGAGTTCAGCTTTACGCTGATCTTCAAACTCGCGGATACGCCTCTGCACAATTCCGCGCCACTCCGTACGCTGCGCTGCCAAAACCCCCCAATTGGATGGCTCTATGTTGCATCTCTTCATATGTCGTTTCTGAACATCTTTGTATCTGAGGAGTTGACCGCCATGTTTCCGCTTCCCCTCCTCTAGTTCAGAGTAAAAGATGCGCTTCGCCACTCGTTCCTCCGCCATACGTGACACATGACCGCACAACCGAAGCTGCCGACGCATTAAATATGCCTCAATGCCACCGACATTGGCTCGTCGCAAAACTTCAGTATTACGCACCCGGTTGGACCATCTGATCTTCATGATGGTACGAAGGCATTTAAGGTGGAACCGATCCAGAGTACGAATGTGGTGGCGATACACACACCATGTCTCGGAGGAATATAAGAGGCTTGGCAGCACAATCGCCATGTACACCGAGATTTTTGTAGCCAGCTTAAGGTCGTGCGAGCAGAAGACCTTAGATCGCAGCCTACCAAATGCAGCGGCTGCAGCACTGACCCTGCTGTTGATTTCGGCGTCAAGGTCGCAGTTAGATTTTATAGTGCTACCCAGATATCGAAATTTATCGACCTGGTTCAGCTCATCCTCACCAAGCTTAATGGTCAGTGTCTCACGACCATGCGTGTCCAAGGACATCACCTCCATCTTTTTGACACTAATCTTCAGACCAAACTTACAGCATGCTTGGTGGAGGACAGACATCAGCTTTTGTAGGCCTTGTGGAGATTCTGCTAAAAAGCATAAGTCATCAGCATACATAATCTCATTAATGCATACGAGAACTTTTGTGCGCGCCTTAAGTCTGGCCAGGTTGAAAAGACTGCCATCTGTTCGGAAGCGGATGCGAACTCCTTCGGTAATTAATCTTTGACTACTACTGAGGGCACTTTGGGCGCTGCGCGCCTTAAGTCTGGCCAGGTTGAAAAGACTGCCATCTGTTCGGAAGCGGATGCGAACTCCTTCGGAAACCGCAAAGGCAAAATCTTTTCCGACAAAAGCTTCAGGCGGTTTAAAAGGGCTCTTGCGAAGACCTTCCCGGGGGCTGTCAGAAGCGAAATACCACGGTGGGAGTCGCAGTTGGACCGGTCACCCTTGTTCTTATAGAGTGCAATTATGCGCGACACTTTGAAATCATGCGGGACTCGTTCCACCTCCCACATACGAACAAATAGTTCCCACACCAAAGTGTGCAACTCCTCACCGCCGTACTTAAGCAGCTCGCCTGGTATAAGGTCAATGCCAGCCGCATGTTGATTTTGTTGCTGTCTGATGGCAATAACTCGGTAGGGTGTTTTAATCAGTTTGCGTAACTCGTTGTAGAACTCCCCAAGCTGGTTTGTGTCAGCAAGCCACTGGATATGACAGGCTTTGTCTTGCCACCATCTATCTTTTAATCTTCGAGACAGCTTACGCAATTGAGTGTCACTCTCTTTGAGCACCGCAACGCTTCCTCCTCGTCTCTTATGCTGTCGCAGAAGATCTCGGTGCTTATCCAACCCCGCTCTGAGAGCTACGTCATTCTCATCGAACCAGTCTTCATTACGTCGGTGTTTTACACCTAAAGTAACTGAGGCAGTCTCCATGAGATGAGAAGACAACGCACTCCAAGCAGAGCTGATATCACCAATCTCACTAACTGGCGACTACTCACTAACGCAGTTTAGTGACAATATGTCGGTGATCAGTCCAGCAGTGTGCGCCGCGCATGACGCGGGTGATTTGGACTTGACTGATATCTCTTTGCCGTACGACAGCATAATCGATCAAATGCCAGTGCTTGGATCTTGGGTGCATCCACGTAGTCTTGTGCTTGGCGGAAAGTCTGAACATTGTGTTCGTTATTGCAAGTTCGTATTGAGCACAAAAACTGAGTAGCAACTGACCATTATTGTTCATTTTGCCAACGCCGTGTCTACCCAGAACTCCAGGCCAGGCCTCATAGTCCCGACCAACCCTGGCATTGAAATCTCTTAGCAACAGGACCTGCTCTCTGGAGCTTATGCTGTCAAGGCATTGAGATAATTCATCATAGAATTTGTCCTTGATATCATCAGACTTATCCAGCGTTGGAGCATAGACACTGATGATATTAAGGAAATTGTCATTATCCAGGTGAAGGCGCAAGGTGGTCACGCGGTCCGAAATGTGTACGGGGTACTCCTCAAGTCGCTTAACTAATTGATTCTTGATGGCAAATACTACACCTGAAAATCGAGGTTCTGAACAAGCGGTACCTTTCCAGAAAAAAGTATAGCCGCCGCCATCTTCCACCAGCTCTCCTTCATCAGGGAGATGTGTTTCGCTGAGTGCAGCCACATCCACATCATAACGATAAAGTTCACGAGCTACTATGGCGGTTTTACGTTCAGGGCAGGCGTTGCCATCTCGATCAAGTAGCGTTCTCACGTTCCACGCGCCAAATGTCATAACAGATGGTTTTATGGCGTTTTTATTGTTTCTGTTACTTCGACCACGAATTAGGTTGATGCGATGGCAGCCGTGGCTACTACCACCTTTCAAGTAGGAACGAGCATTTTTTTAGGGCACCTTTTCTAGCCCCCTCCCCGGCCGAACGAGGAAAGCAGTGCCTCCCTAAATAGGGCTGCTTTGTCATCCCAGGTGCTGCCGAATCCACACTGTCGCCCCCATTTGCAGTGCGAAAGCGACCACGGCATGTAATCACACCACTGGAACCGCCCGTGTGCAGGAGTCAGACAAAGCCCAGCCTGCATCAAGCCAGACCTTTCAACTTCCTCCCATCGCTACGGGACTTTACGTCATCGGAGTCCATTATGCGGAAGCGGTCAGATACGCAGGATATATTAAGGTGCGCAAGCGTTCGCGCACACGCAGGCGCACGCACTCGTCCTTCCACTCCTTGATTCAGTGGAACGGAAAACCGCTACGACTGAAGGAGAGGTTGGATGATGTGTCTAGCCGACGTTACTATAACCCTTCTAACGTCGCCCTTGGCCATCCACCTTGCCTTGCTGATTCGCTGAGTCCACCAAGCCCATTGCATATCTGCGGCGGGTCGCCTTTCTCACCAAATCAGACTTCATGCGCTATGCAAGTCCCACTAGTCTAGTCCCAAACTAAGCAACGCTTGTACTATGGGCACTAGATAACTTATAAACATACTTTTATTTTGTAAATAAATAAATATAATACTGTAGATATAAACCGGTATTTTTCCGGTAGAGGAAATCGAACCTACGCCATCTGACACTCGAAAACTTAAACCATTTTAACACCACTTAAACCATTAATTTAAAACATTTTAATCTTCATCTTAAGTACAAAAAATTAAAATAAGGACTAAAAATTAAAATTTTTGTTATGTATAAATTTCTATTACGAAAAAACCCAAATAATTTCTATTACGGTTCATAAATAGCTCCTCATGTTTACTTTATTTGATTCTTTATCCCGTCGTGTTGCTCGCAGATAAACAGTTCAAATTCCCCTCGTTCTATCCTACTGGCTGTCTTCTGGGCTGCGTCACCGTCGACAACTGTCTACCCCAGGAGGAGTATCAGAAGCTGTAAGTGGACTCGCGATTTCTCTACTTTTTGCTTTTCTTTGAACCAATAATTATTTTTATATTTTGTTTTTCTTTTGAAAAAATTTTCAGTTTCTTAAAATAATTGAATTTTGCTCCGAATTAGCAACCAACATACTTCACTTTGGGTTCATTACATCTAAAACGGAAGAGGTTACCTAATGTATAATTTTCTGTATCGGTTTTTATTTTAGCCAAAACCGGCATTTGCCCGGACACTTAATAAATAAGTTACAATCTAAAAAGTAAAGTGACAGCCTACATGTATTTCAAGGTAGCCCACTGCAGGGCAAAGGCCTCCTCTGTGTAGAGGGTATTAGGGCATAGTCCACCACGCAATCCCACAGCGGAATGGCGGACTTCATAACCTCGAAATCTATATTTTTTTGTTTTTATTTCGAATATATCCAGGCTTCCTCACGTTATTAGAACGTGATAAGTTAGCACTTAAAATTGCAATCGATAATATCATTGATAGAATTTGACCTCAGGTTGCTCGAGTATGTTGAGTAAAAAGCGAGTACACTGAGCTATCACGGATAGGCAATTAACAATCTCAATCTCAATCTCTTATTTCAGTTTTCCTGGCGGGGAGAGTGACAGCCCTTACGTGTTCATCTGCTCAAATCCGATCAGTTTGAGGCTTCGATTCCCAATAAAGGGGCAGCATAAGATATGTGAGCTCATTTGTTGTAAACCTAAGCCAAACCTGGTGATAGCAAATACCGACGCCCGATATTCGCAACATATCAGCAGTTGTTCTATACCTTTGCCGGCTTTTATTTGATATTGAAGATTTCTTGCCTATCAATCAATCAATTCTATCTACCATCGAAAATAACACTTATTTTTTTTGCCAGTTTTTAATTGATACTGAAATCTTCAGCTATTTTCATTTCAATCGATCTTAGACGATAGTGTGCGCCTGTTCCTATTTTAGATATATTTAATAAACGTAAAAAGTAACAGCCTATAAGTATTTCCCACTGATGGCCAAAGACCTCCTGTACAGATAGTATCAGGACATTTACACCACGCGACTACATCGCGGTTAGAGGTAGCATATCTTCAAAATATATAATGATTTTATGATTCTTTCGAAAATATGCGGGTTACCTCACGATGAGCGCTTTATAAAACAGCACTTAAAACTAAAAACGTTTAGAATTTATTGTACTTGTGTTAAGCGAGCCTATCACTGACCTATCACGGCTAGGCACCTTACATAACGATTTAAAATTAACTACTCAATATTTGTAAGCTTATAATAAATTTGATGTTGTGGTTAATAAACCAATCTAAATCTGCAATATGAAAAACAGGCCAATCTATTGTTTTTTATAATACAGACAACTTGGACAAATCAATTTGATGTTTTATTGATTGACATGTTTTTCTTATTGCAGACACCTTGGACAAGACAATCCATCAGGCAGCAGTGAAGTGCATGCAGAACATGCCCAAAATACCGGTCGAGGAGGCGACCGCTGCGTGAACGACAAGCGATACAACAAGTGTTTCAATAAAAAAGATTTTTGTTAAAAGAACGTTTTATTTACACTCTACATTACTACAGTTTACATAAATATCAAGTCATTCACACAATCGGCCAAGTGATTTTGACCGCGCACTCATTCGTGTGTTATCGCAAAATAATCTAAACAACGGATCAGACTTCTTACGATCTATAAATACTACACAGAGCACCAACGCGAGGAAGCCTCGAAATGACGATAATCTAAAGAGTACAGACTAATTTCCTTAATTTTAAACATATATAAGAAGTATTTTGGACTCGTTTTTCTATTTTCGACACAAACGGATCATCGCCGACGAAACTTTGGAGCGCAATAAACGCCGGTCGCTTTGGCAATCGAAGGGGATTTGGTATCGACGGGCGCGTCTAATTCCCGGTTCCTATATTTGACGAACGGCCGTTAGTTACATAGCTTCGTAACTTCCGTAACGACTTGTAGATAAAAGGCGTCACCCGGTTCCTATATTAACATAACGAGGCGTTTTCCTTACGAGTCGTTGCATTACCTACGGAAAGTGAGTTACTAGCGTTCCTTTAATCTACAAGTCGCTATCAAAGTTACGAATCTATGTAACTAACGTTGAATATAGGAACCGAGCAAAAGTAAGTAAGGCTTACGTTTCCTTCTTTGGTTGAGTTGCGGGAAGAAGGCCTCTATCGGCAGTATCGGGTCGTCGGTAGCTATCGTGAAGTAGTTCGGTATCCGTCTGCTGTTGGCCGAGACGGTTTTGAACATTCCCGGGTTGTTGTAGTCCTTGCTGGCGGCGAGCGTCAGGTCCGAAACGCGTTTAGAGTGCTCGAACAGACGCTCGATCGGGTCGTGATGCTTCTTATCTGCGATCTTCATGATCGCGCTCTCCGATCGAGCCGAGGTCCGTTCGCTGCTTTGGTCGTAGCTCGCCTCTGTAACGCTTATGTCCTGAACGGATTCGCCGGCCTCCGAGTCCTTTATCTTCTTCCGCACCAGTCGCCTGTGAACGGTGGCGGTTGTGGTCTCGGCTGGCGCTTCCGTGGGCTTCCTTCGGTTGCTATTGCGGATGCGGGCGGATATCCTCTGCGTTGTGGTTTCGCTCTCGGCCGTCGTCTGTCTCTGTCGCCCCGGCTGCCGCGTGGAGTGTATCTCCCTCTCTATCAGCTCGTTGCTCTCCGTCCTGTTGTGCCTGTGCCTGGGCTCCTTCGGCGTGAAGCGTTTCCTTTCGGCGCCGCTGTCGTCGCTGGAGCTATCGTAGGGCGCCTTTCGCTGCGGATACCTTGCTTTGGGCGTGGTCTCCGTCGTCTTTTCCGTCGTGCTCGTGGTGCTGCTCAGCCGGTTCCTGTAGTCCTTCACGCTGAACTTGGGCCGGTCGAGTTTGTTCTTCGGCCTCGGCCGCTGCCCTTTGCTGGGCGGCCGCGTCGTTGTCTCCGGCCCGGGCGTGTTGGTCGCCTCGAAGCCGTACTCACCGCTCCCCTTCAAGACGTCTGTTGTGGTCTCCTTCACATCGAGTGGCTTAGCGTCTCTATGAAAGGAGAACTCCTTGTGCACTTCGGCCGAACTCTTGAGTGAGTCCGTCAAGCTTACGGACACATCGCTGGTCGGCGTATCTTTCTCGTCCTGTTTGTGACTGTAGTCGGGTACGTCGCTCGCTTTGTACTCGTAGATGCTCGACGTCAGCTTGGAGAGCTGTGGCCGCGACGATATCTTCATGATCGGCGACTCTTTGCTCGTATCGTCGGCCCTGAATGACGTGGTCGTCGTTTCTACTCTATCGGCGGGTGTGGTTGGCGGTCGGCGGTGGCCGATCTTTTTCCTCACGATTGACGGTACCGTTGGCGAAATTGTGGGCAGAGCGCTGGTCGTCAAGTCGGTCGTTACGCTGGGTGTCGTTTGGCTTTGCTCCTGCTTAGACGGCCTGGCCCTCGGTCTTATCGTATAGATTTCTTCCGCCACCGTTGTCGTTAGCACCGGTTCGGGTGACGTCTGTTCAATTTTACGTGTGGTGGCCTCTTCCCTGTTGCGGTTACCGAAGCCGGGACGTCGTCTCCTTAGTTTATTCCTCTTACGTATTCTGTCCTTGTCGAGCGGTTCGGGCGTGCTCGGGCGTTTAAAATGCTGGTTTGGTGGCAACGTTGGCAGGGCCTCTATCGGCACATTGTTTTCCTGGCTCACGCTATCTCCGGTTGTTGTCTCCGACTTGATTGGGCTAGACGCTTCGGCAGGCTTCTTCGTTCTCCTAGAGTGCGTGTGATCACCGTACGAAGGCGTGGAAACTTTATAGTAATAGTCCTTCAGTTTGTTCTTCTCAATCGGTTCGAGTTCATCGTCTAAGGGCCGCCTACTTTGTGATTCGACTTGGCCGTCGTAGCTCAAAGAGTTTTCATAGCCCTTCTCGCTTTCGGTCACGATGACGAACTCTTCCGTGACGTCAGCAATCGGCGTTGTGGTCGGCTGCCGGAATATTGAATCGATTATCTCCTGCTTCAAAGTTGCCTCTTCGCTTGCCTTCAAGTTGCTTTGGTATGTCTCTGGCGAGGAAGCCCAGGGAGAAGAGTTGGTTATAACGTCATCGTGATTTTCAGTAACTTCGTAGTGACCGCGCTGGGGTACGGAGGAGGGGATTTCTTGCAGCTGTGTTCTAGGCGGTTCAACGTACTGCTGGTAAGTTTGCTGGTTAATACCCGCTGCCAAATTGTCATTGATTCGGTTCTTTTTGTTCTCGTAGTTGTAATTCTGGTTTTGTTGGCTCTGATAGTTTTGTATCTGCGCGTTCTGTTGATTTTGGTAGTTCCTGAGGGGTACGTTATGCTGCGTGGAGAAGTAGAAAGAGTTTGGTAACGCAGTTGTTGGTACGATTGGACTATACGTTGTTATCTTGTTCAAGTCGAAGTTCTGATAGGCTTTGATGAATGGATCCTGTGGACTCGGTTTGAACATGCCCTTTCCATCGGCATTTGGGTCGATCTTTGGTGGATTAGCCAGTTTAGTTTGCGGGGTTGGCGCGTTACGAAAATCGTTTACCGTCGAATATTGATAATGATTTTGCGTAGTCTGCAATTTGGGCGTCGTCGCCGAAAATAGACTCGGAGTCGATTTGAAATTATTCGATGTGTAGCCGAACGAGTTGAAAATAGTTTGCTTTGTGGGTTGCGGTTGGTTCGTGTAAGCGGTTTTCGTAGATGCAAACTGCGGATCTCTGCCTTTAACGGATTGCAGACCAAAGGATCCAAATGAACCTAAAACAAAAGTAAGTAACATTAGTGCACGATAGAATAGAATGTCATTCTAAATTGTTGTCACTTAGCTATCAAATTCTGATTGTTAAGTTTGTGTTAATCAATAAAACAAAATTCAGAGGCCTAAAGATAGCTGTCATATAGAAGAGAAAAAATATTTATAGATTTGCTATTTGAAAAAAAATTACCAAAGGTAAAGATATTTGTTTAGCATTATTAACTTTTCTGCAAGGAAATACAGCTAGTGTTCTAGGCACCATGTTGCATGCACCAGCTTTGTTGTAAAACATGTAATTTTTGGTCAATGTAAATTGTACTTGATCAATTAAAATATTCCCTTTCTTACCTAAAATACTCGGCGGCAGAGGGCTGTCCTGGAATGCGTAATTCGCCAACGGGTTCACGTTGTGGACGCCGGCGAAGGTTTGCTGCTGGGCGGTCCTCACGACCTGCTGCTGGGCGGTGTTGGAGTCCGGCAACTTATACACCTCGGGCTTGAATATCTCCGTGGCCGATTGCCTCTTGCCATCCAGCGGTCGGCCGTACGAGTCGATTAGCCCCAACTCCTGCGGCCTCGGCGTCTGGTACTGGCCGAAGTTGACGGGCTGGATGCTGCTAAGTGGGCTGTGCTGTTTCTGCTTCGCGGGATACTTCTGCTGTGGGCGGGGCGCGTAGGGGTTGCCGTTCCTCAGCAGGAAGCTGTCGAACGGGTGGCTTTGGACGTATTTAAAGTGTTGCCCGCCGTTGGGCAGCGCGAAGGGGTTCAGGTAGCCGTTGATGGGATTGTTGACGGGGGCGGCTGGTGCGGCGGAGACCGTGCGAAGCGTAGTCGGCCGGTAGGACTGCGCTATCGACGTGAGCTTTGCGGCGTCCCTAGTTGCTATGGGGCGCGCCGATGACGGGTAGTACTCGACCGTCGGCAACTTGTACGATGGCGCGTGCAGCGGAGCGGTGCCGAATGACGAGTATACGAGCCCACCGGATCCTATAACCGGTCGCCAGCCGCCTTTCGACACCGGCAAATTCTGCAATGCGATAATTCGTTTTTATAACTTATAGTTATCAAAAAATCTAAATTGTATCAAACGTCGTCGGCAGCGACTTTTTTTGTAACGTTTACAATTATAATTATTAAAAATAAAGGATAATTTCACAAATTAAATTAATAATGTTATTTATGACGGCTAGAATAGAATAGAATATTAACTTAAATGCGCTTAATGAATGAAAAACGCAAAGGGATATACAAGAAATATAGTGAACATAATAGGCGGCCTTATTGCTAAGGTAGCAATTTCTTCCAGGCAGCCAATTGCTAATCTCTGTATACTAAAGTCTATTACCCCTTGGGCGGAGCGTCGATGATGCTTTTCGCAGACAGCTGTCAATAGCAGTACATGCAGGGTCGCTGCAACCAACCACAGCTGAAAACCTACCAAAAAGAAAGAGTATATTATTTTGATGACAGTATTACTTTTACATTTTTAAATTTATGCCGTTGAAATGCATTGAATTGTTTCAATGATTCTATTTGACTTTGAGGACCAGATTAGCGAAGTGGAGAGTAGACCTATCTCTTGCACCAGAGGATGCGAGTTCGATAATCAGTACTGCAAAAACGTTATGTGATAAACACAGTGTTTTTCCATTATAAGTTTTTATCTAAGTCTTTATATATGTAGCAAAGTATAAGATCGAAGATCTGAAAGAAGTCAAAGATCTGAAATTATTGTAGAAAAATAGTTGAAAGAATTCATTAATTTAGTTACTTTTTTTTTCAAATATTCATGTTAAAAAACATTTAAGCGAGTGCTGCAAAATATACATATTAGATGGCGCAATGTAAAGTAACAGACTATATAATTGCCACTTCTGGGCACCTCCTATGTGCACTGCGTATTGGTGGACTTCACAATTTTTTAATTATTATTTCGAAAGTAGACAGTTTTCCTCGCGATATTTTGCTTTAGCACAAGACAGGTCCTAAATCAGCACTTAAAATTGAAATTTCATGGGTGATCGCTCTGGGACTTAAAATTGGGTTGCTTGAGCGAAGTCCCGAATTAAAGTTAAGTCCCGGTCCATTCGGATAGTAGGATATACTCAAGTGTATGCTACTACCCTGATAACGACGGCACTAATCATTACTAAAAATGCCATATAAAAGAAGATAGATGTCGAGATTTTCTCACCGTGACGTCATCGACCGCTTAGTTGATTAAAGAATGAAAACGCAGGTTTGAAAATCGCACTTCCGAAAACTTTTCGATAATTTTTCTACAGAAATTACACATTTTAAGATTCATCTAGTACAGTAACCGATACAAAAAATAAAATATTAATAGGTACACCACGTTTAACGTGGTGTATGATTAATTATATTTTTGTTTTCATTTTATTTTATTAAGATATAAGCTAATACCGTGGGTAAAGAAAGAAAAGAAAAAAGAAATTTTTAATTTTTTTAATAATTTATTTATTGTTATTAAGTTTCAATAGTGCTACTTGACGTCTCTTCGGCTTTCGAGAAGCAACATTATTTTGATTTTTAAATTTCCCGCGTTTCTTCTATCTCAGATTTTATGTTATACATCTTTTACCGGATTCGAGTACACGAGAAGAAAAGTTGAATAATCTTCGTCGTCAATGGCATTATAACAAGTCTAACCATGTTTAATCTATAAGTGAGCACTAAGCCGTTTCTATTATTCATTGTTGTTTTCCCCTCATTGAATAATAATATGTCTAATGCTCCTATCTGCTTTCTAAAGTTTATTTTTACGTGTGGACTCAGATATTTTCCATCATCGAAATAATATTTCTTTACATATTATTACCACGTTATAAATATATGGTATATGTGTACTACCCATGGTTCTAGTTAACTTATTATCTTTGACCAAAGATAAAAGAAACAGTTAGATTTTAATGAATATTTTTTTTAAATTAACAAATGCCAAAGGCTTTTTCACCACTTTACCTTATTCACCACTGACGTTAAGATTCGTACAAACTACACACTTGCATTATGAAATTTTGGTAACAATAACTGACTAATGGCTCAGTACAATAGGAATTTACATTAGTACAATGCGATGTGTGATTGTGTAATAACAGAACTTTCTAGTGTTTTAATAGTTCCTGGTACACCGCTGCGGGGACACCAAATTCGCACGTCACATTCAATCGTGCGTTATTATCTGTCAACTGCAATTTGTACTATTCCAACTTTGCGAAAGTGAAATTTAACTGTGTGTCATTTAAAAAGGTAATAACTGAGCCCGTGGGAATATAAGGCACAATTGCTGTTTACTTGTTACGCTATACGATACGAATTGTGTTCTAAATTGTAGGTTTGCGTATAGCAGCCTAGTGCTATTCTGCAGACAATAAACAAAGCACTGGAACGCTTTTTTAACGCCAACGTGATCGAAGCCAAACATATACTTTTATCACAACTGTTGAATATGATATTAATAGTACTTATAACTTTAAAGAGCTATGCCCACTTTTGTTGGGGGCAGGCCCTAACGACATCGAAAAGCTAGAATTCTAACTTGAGATCTAATTTATCAATATATAAAACAAGATCAGGTTTGTTACAACTCGAGAAATGCTTTGATTTCATCGTTTTTGGTTTGTTGGATTTGTCTTCGCCTGGAATAGCAGATTAAATAATGGAAAATTAATATAAAATAATGTTGCGTAGTCCTACTACAGCTAATAACGTCATATTTTTTAAATAAAAAATAATGGCATAGGAGCATTGCTAATCATTTAACCGATGTAGAACGAGAAATCACAAGAAAAACAGCGCGTTAGTGTGACATGAAGTAAGGCCTTACTTCATGTTCATGTTTCTCAAACATAAGAGCAAAAGTTTTCATCATCATCGTCCGTAAGACGATGGTGTCCACTGTTGAAAATGGGGCTTCCCCTTATAACGCCACAACGAACGAAACAAAAGTAACTTTAAATCTACAATACATGATAATCCAAATATTGTGGATATATCTTGTCGATTTGAAACTCATATTATTTGTGGTTTAAAGTATCGAAGTACGAAACGCAGGAACTTTTTGCGAAAATTATTTTTCTATCATGATTTTTTTAATCGACTTTCTATTGTTTTTAATATTTATTCTGCTATTCCAGGCGGAGACAAATCCAACAAATCAAAAACTATGAAAATCGGTATATCACAGTTCTCGAGTTCTAAGTGATGTAACAAACCCGTGTTTTATATTTTTAACCGACTTCGAAAGGAGGACGTTCTCAACTCGATTGGTATATTTTTTTCGATGTATGTACACCGATTACCTACGCTAAGATTTATGATCCGATTTACGTGATTCTTCTTTAGTTCGATGTGGAATAGTTGCCATTTGGTCCCATAAAATTTTTCCATAGTTTGGCCAATTAGTTTTCATTTTATGAACATTTTTACAATATTTCATTATTTATACAAATATGACAGTGTCAGTGCCAGACATCGCTGGATCGATTCCTATCCAATTTAAATCTTTTATTATTTTATTTATTTATTTACGCGTAATAAATTCACGGACCGCACGGCCGTGCGCATGTTCGCAATATGGAAGTGAATAAGCAATAAAATCAAACCGGCTGGTGTCTCGTATTTGGAGCGTGTCAGAGTTACAGCTGACCGAGACCACTTCACGCGTTTTTCCCACGCCTAGCCTCTTAGCCCACGAATTTGGAGCGAGGTATATAAAAAATGGCGATATTGAATAATATCAAATATTACTTCTATCCTCGTATTCATTAATTGGCTTCATTTCAACTTCCTGTTCGTTTCCTTGGGAACGTTTGTCATATCTAAACTAGCCTACATTTCATCTTCACTATTTTTATTTCAGTCCACTACTGTACTGACAGCCACGAAGCACGATCCTGAGCCTACACTACGATGGTCGTCCTACAATGACCAATACGAGCCTGGCATCCTCCAACCCCCATCGATTAACGGTTTTTCAAGCTATTATGTAACATTTAGGTAAACTTAATTTTCGCAAAGTTTAAGTAAATGTAGGTTTATTCATATAATATTAGATATAGATTTTGAAATTATAGTATAAAATAGCTTTACCTAAAGTGCCTTTAATATTCAGAACAGTTTATCATAACAGTCGTATATAATAGATGGATTCGCTAAGGTATTGACAAGGATAAGGAATTTTTTTTTCCAATAGTTGCGGCTAAAAGAATGGCGGCTAATGCAATTGACGTCGCTCATTCAATTATTTGAATACTGCGCATTATTCAATAAAACCAGTTTCGATTTTATGGCATTAAATCGGATTGAATTATCTATGCCGTTTCCATGAATGGTGTAATATGTTCGGAAATCAAAATAGAACGTGACGTAACGCGTAAATTATTATTTACATTATCATTGTATGGCCGTTATCACTTTCACTCACGCGTTAAGTTTGCGTGTGTCGCGGCTCGCGTTTCGTACGTGACGTCCTGTCCCAATACCACCATAGAACCCTTTACGGTTGGCGCTTGACTAGAATAAGGATTGGTTCAAACCGGACCTGTTTATTACGAAAGTTACTTAATAGCCCCCCTGTTTAAACAAACTGTTCTCGTTTCCTTTTCGTAAACACGTCTGAATGTCTGTGCGTGGGAAATGTTTTGTTAACGCACCATACCCCAAAGCTGTAAGTGTAGGCTTGGATACTGGCCGCTTACTTAATAAAATGGGACAGGCACTCTCATTCTGGTGTTGTTAGTTCGGTTGCCTTTGCTGTAGTATTAGGTTATCCTGTGATGTAAATACCCAGACAAGCACCCATAATAATAATAATCATAATAATAATAATAAAATATCTTTATTCACATAGACGCTTGCGCGTTCTTATGAAACGTCAAAATTTTACAAGAAATTAACACGTTCGTAAGTTACCACCGGTTCGGAAAGCAGTTTCTGTTGAGAAGAAACCGGCAAGAAACTCAACAGTTGCTCTTTTTTAAAAAAATCAGTTTACAATATAATAGTACAAGTACAATAGTCTTGTTTTAGCCTACGTGATAATCAACAGTATTAACTTACTTTTTTTACATTGGCGTCGTCAAGATATTCGGCAATAGTATAATAGGCTTTAGCCATAAGTTTACTTTTAATTTTTCGTTTAAATTCATCAAGTGGCAGACTTAATATCGACTGTGGGATTTTATTATACATGCGCACACTTTGCCCCATGAACGACCTGTTTACTTTTTGTAGGCGAAATAATGGCGTAGTTAGTTTGTCCTTATTTCTAGTATTTAGTTTATGTCTGTCACTATTCTTTTGATAATTATTAATATTCAGTTTAACATACAAAATATTACAATAAATATATTGAGACGCAACAGTGAGTATATTAATCTCTTTAAAAAGATCTCTGAGTGTATTCCGAGCTCCGATGTTATAAATTGCTCGGACAGCTCTTTTTTGAATAACAAATATTGAATTTATATCAGATGCACTACCCCACAACAAAATGCCGTACGACAAGATGCTGTGAAAATCAAAAAATGTAAGCGAAAGTGCACTATTCACGTCGTCATAATTCGATACATTTCGGTCAACCTTAAAAATAAGCGATGAGTCGTCAGCAAACAGTACAACATCACATAACTCACTGGCATAAAAGGGGAGATCATTTATATATACTAAGAATAATAATGGGCCCAAGATCGATCCTTGTGGGACACATTTTCATGGGGGACCCCAGACCCGAAACAGTTATCTGTGGGTCACACAAATAGTTTTCCCGTGTGGGAAACGAACCCACGACCCTCGGAAGTCAATACCACAGTAACTGCACCAGTGAGTCATCAAATTTTCTAAAGTTTATTTGGAGAGCTACATCAATCCCTATGTAAAAGTAAAGAGTAAAGTAACAGCCTATACATGTCCCACTGCTGGACAAAGGCCTCCTCTATACAGAGGGTTTATCCCTATGTAAAACCAGTTGCTGTTTTATGCTTGCTATACGTAGCTAGCGATAATCTACAATAGATTTATAATTTATAATGAGAGATCTATAAACAAATAGAAGTCTATTTTTTAAGTCTATTATTTACGATATAATTTAAGATTACCTACCAATTTACTGAATGTTGAAAAAGTATCGTTGTTAACTATGATGACTTCGGCATGTTACTACTGGCTGTGCCCTTTTCTTGCATTTCTATATTGGGGCTACAATGCATCACGAATATTTTTCAAATTCAAATACAAATTCAAATCATTTATTCATCGAAATAAGAAATATACATTTCATTTATCGATAGTCATTTTTTTTAAATCTACCACCGTTTCGTAATGAGGTTCCTCTAACGGAGAAGAAACAGGCGAAAGAAACTCCGTAGGTATCCTCTTTTTGTAATTTTTTTTCTCAACAAATACATTGTTATTTAGTACATAATATATTTTTTTTAATTTATCCCCGGATGACATATGGGATTGAAAACAGAATTAATTCTTTTTTATAAGAAAATTTGTGAAGCGAGCGGGCAGTTCACCTGATGTTAAATTAATACCGCCACCCATGGATATGTGCAATACCTGGTGGCTTGTTGATGCTTTGACAATCTTTAAAAATGTGGGGTGAATCGTGAATGGTTAATACTAATTAAGTAATTTATATGTATCGTATTCAAGTGATTCCAGACGAGAGATTCTTGTAATTTCAACGATTGTTTTAAAGATGAGTGGCTAAACCATAATGTAGGTCTATTTTAAAATATTACTTCCCAATGTAATGTTACAACTCTTATGATGCAACCATAAGACCTGTAACATCTCGTAAGGCGCGTTTTATGATGACAGTTAGCAATAACTTTATGACGTGATATCCTATTCGGCAACTATATGTATGATATGATAGTGAAAGTGATTACTATTGACAAATGAAAGCGAGTCCTATTGATTTGTCAAACTGCTACGTTTTAGCGCATGTTAACGGCATTTTACGTAACTAATGTGACAAGGATAAACATAAGGATGGGTTAATGACTGCATTACCCATCGAGAGTATTTAGTTGACTAAATTTTAAATATCTTAATTTGAACTCCTTTCTTGATTTGAACTACAAATGGTTAAATGCTCACTGAGCATTTTAAATGATTGCGGTTTGGCCCTCTTCGCGTCCAGACGGGAAAGTAGATTTAAGTGAAATTGTGATAGATACAATTTATAGACTCGATTAATGCATAGGGCGCAAAGAAACCTTTTATTACGTAGAAATTAAATGGTTTTACCTACACGAACCCCATGGTCACAAGTTCACGTTAGTATCAAATATGAACAGTCTTATTCGAGTTTTCGCATGAATGCTTTGTTTTTTCAACAAATCCCCAAGCTAAGATTAGTTACTGGAAATAGCGAAGAAGAGACGCAGTACTCTCTGCGGCTAATCAGTGAACGTTCTTGCGCATTTCTCGCAGCTTCTCACGCGGAAAGCCGTACGTCATCGGGACGTGCCAGCGTTACGAACTAGCGAAGCGCATCTTTTTCCTACCATCTTGGAACTTACAAATTGTACGGCAGCCCGCTGCAGAATCGGACAAAAGAATATTCAGCATTAATACATAGTAATCAATGTGCAAATGTTATAATGCGCGCCAATGAAATTTGACTGATGTTTATAATACGAGGAGTTGCCATTTGAAAAATTTGCTTGAAAGCTCCAATTGTTTGGAGATATCATTTTCTTTCAAGAAAAGCACGGATGCAATGTTACTGAAATAGCTAATGTATAGTTATTTAAATGCACACGTCTTTACTCAGAGCTTTATTATTAATTTTTTGGCAAATTTACATTATATAGTTCCACGAAGAAAAAGTCATATAAAAGTACAAAAGTATGAACTAACAAACCAAGGTCATTGCATGTAGATATCAGTAAAATAATTTCTGAATCTTATTATATTTACTGCCCTTATCCCACCTAGGTGTGGCGGCACAACGTGTAATTCATGTTGTCAATGGTATTGGTTAGGATTTTTAGCCGCCTGCCGGACATCATCAAGTAACTTGGAAAGAATTTTTTTGTGGCTAAACGCAATTGCGATGTTAATTTGGATTACCATAATCACGTTATGTCGGCCGCATTCAGAAATGTTACTTTACACTTAACTAGCATTAACTTCATTTCCTCTGTTTTTTTTTATTTACATTAGGTATATTAAAGTTTAATAAAATAGTTCGCATTAAATAAAATAGCTGTTGGATTACACAAATACCTGTACCACCTGAGAATGGGACGCACGAACTGCGCCAGCAAGTGATATATTTTTCTTAATCTAGAAGTATAATTTCTACTGCTATAGGTACCCAATAGTTTAGTGCGTATGTACCTGCTCAGCATCTTCACTTGGCCTAATTGGTGAAGCGCCAGCTCTTCTCTCGAGCGTGCGGTTTCAATGCCAAATAAGTAGGTTGTCGAATGAATAATTCTCTACTGTTTCAAAGTAAAAAGTGTGCAATAAACACTCATCGTAAGTACGTTACTTGTGATTATTTATTTATTTATCATAAAGCATTATTTTGCAATCCGTTAATTTTAATCATTGACTTGTATTATTTTAATTCGTGCATAGTT
This sequence comes from Iphiclides podalirius, assembly GCA_933534255.1. NCBI lineage: Eukaryota > Metazoa > Arthropoda > Insecta > Lepidoptera > Papilionidae > Iphiclides > Iphiclides podalirius. The sequence goes on from OW152826.1 coordinate 10,963,075, forward strand.
ATTTTAAATTATGTAAGTAACATAACTAAGATCAAGGATTATCATTTATGTCTTTTAGTTTGTTAAACTTAGGTAATCTGTTTCTTCGGTTTATTAATTGATTATAATATTATTTATTTATGACTTCACTCGTGTCGACACTGTACTTTCGTAATGCAAACTAGAAAGATTTTATTTGACGGTTATTTATAAGCTTTTTTGTAAAATTTAGACTATCTTTGATTTAATAATGTATTCATAGATTACCACTTTATCTCTGAATTTAAAAATACAAAATTTGTTTGGTTAATAAAATAAATATACATTAAGCTTTGAAATTAAATCTTAACTCTCTAATAAAATGTAGATTCCATATAAAAAAAACTGAATAGAATCTTACCCCCATCATACGTACGAGTATATAAGACATGTGAATAAATAACAAACTTTAAGGCAGATGTTTTTATTATTACTTAATTTTATTCGCATTGGTTTTAACTTTATTTTTCTAAGTTCTATTTTGGTATCAAAAATCCAAACAGATTAAATAAGAACATTTACTTAAATATTTACTTTTTTTATTAATTCATAGAAGTAATATGCTCTTTACTTCTAGTTAAAATATGCTGTAGAGTGCAGGGATGATAAGGATCATCCACTTTGACACCGAAAGGTCGGACTTTCACTCACTTTGTCTTCGATAATTTTAAATCGCAGTTATCTCGGAGATCAAAATTTAGTGGCGTTACAAGATGGGAACTGACTGGCGGGAACTTAACAGAGTGAAATTAAAATATTAAATACGTACTTGACCATAACCCTAGGTCAGCCATAATAGCGATATGCCCTTTAGTTCTAGTTAAATAACGATATAAGTTGTTCAAAATACGATCATGCTAAACTAAATGCCAAATAACGCAATTTCATAGTATTCACGAGAAGGGAACACGTAATTTGGTCTCGGTTTTAAAAATCACTTAATCCGTTGGACATTTGGGTTGTGTTGCAATTTTCTGGCACACGTGGCGTGGCCGCTTGTGCTTCGCGGAGCGTGGCGGTTTTCACTCGAGCTATTCGCAACGAGAAAATATCACCAGGCACATTTTTATGCCTGTACCTCGCTCGAGAAATCGCGCGGCCCGCCAGGAGCCTGACTATAGAAGGCTTGGACTATGTTGTTATCAATAGACTTCAAAATTAATAGGTATCTCGATTAGGTTGTATATTTATTATATGTGCAGGAAGTCGATGGATGCAGGTGGCGGATCGTGCTTCGTGGCAGTCCGGCTTATGTTCAACAGTGGAAAACACAAACTCAAACAGGCTGAAATGATGATGTCCGTCTGTCCAAGGAGTAATACTTGGAAGAATTAATTGAAATCTATTCAGTACTTTTCCGTGATTCGAGCTCTACAGTAGACCTCTTATTTTATTTAAATAAAAGATATCAGAACAGCAGTACTGATAGCGACGGGATTATATTAAACTATGATAATTATTTATCATGTTGGTACAAATCATTAGCTACAATTCTTACCATCCAGTTAGGATGCGGTCGGTTGAGGTATGGTAGGTAAGGTTAATTCCTATATTGAAACATAATTGTAAAATTATTGACTGATCTTAAGTCACAGATTTGTGATTTTTAATGAATGGATATGGTTATAATATATAGTCTACGGGCTGAAAGCGTGAACATGATTTAATAAAGTCATAATCTTACCTTAGTCTTTCTGAAAACTAACTAACACTTCTCAACATAAAGAAAGTTATTTTATTTAGTTTACTTATCAAATCTCCCCGGTCTAGTGACTTTTGAATACACAAAACACTTGAGTGTTGAAGTGCTGCGAAATTAAATTTCGTATACCGAACACCAAGCAAATATATTTCGTTAAGTGCACACTTTATGTGCTTCAAGTAAGCCATTACACCAGACATTCTTTATTTCATGTTAAATGTATCTAAAAGCAAAGTAAAGTAGTAGTAAAAGTAAAGTAGTAGTGACAGCTTATAAAAGTCCCACTGCACCACTTCTGCTTCTTTGTACAGATGGTATTAGGGCATAGTCCACCACGCGAATCCGCTACGGATTGCCAGACTTCAATATTTTCGAATTAGTTTTTTTGTTACTATTTCGAACTAACTTTGGTAGGCCCACGCAACAGATTCGGCTTTTGCACGAATGGGCGGGTCCGTCCGAGTAAGTACCACAACCTCACAGAAGACCGTCGTGAAGTAGAAGTGTCATACTTCCGCGTGTCGTCTGGCGTGTGAGGTAGCCGGTTCCCATTTTATTATAAGGTGGCAAGGCATCTGTAACCATACGGGTGTTGCAAATGTTCATGGGCGGCGACTATCATTTAACATCAGCTGAACCGCCAGATCGGTGGCCACTGTTTCTATTAAAAAAAAAACTAGCGTCTAAATAAATATTATCAGGAAGTACTATGTATACCAAGAAGTAGTATTTGAAGCTCCTCTCTCTATCTAAAACTATACGTTGGAACACGAAGCGTGTGAGCAAGTAATTATTTAGTCACTTCACTGTCACTTCATTGCAACGGATCGCATGCGATTGCGAGTGTGCTTAGGAACGAAGAAATTTCTTCTTGTAATTTGTATAATTAACATTTTATAATTTTCGTGTTTCTTTCTTGTAGTCTATTACTAAATATTGAAAGATTAATGCGCCAGCACCTTGAATGGAGCTCTTAAATGAAGAATGCTGTAAAACACTAAGAAAGATAACCTATCGAATATAGGTTATCCTTACAAGTAATGATAAAAACTGTTTAACATATGAATTAATTTAGGGTTAAATTAATTGAAATAGAGTAATGCGAGTAGTGAAGCTGTAAACACATTAATACATATATCACATTAAAGTATCATAATTATATGTGAAATTTTGTTGATAAAAGTTTTTGTCCATTTATCTACAAAAGTTAATATTTTAAGTTTTGTTTTGTTTCAGAGATAAGCAGTAAAATAAAATTAATCATAATTAATAGGTGAAGTGAAAACTTTAGATCCTTCGCACGTAGGAATGTGAAATTTGGCAGCAGTTGTAGTTGATATGCAATGCTGTAAGTTAAAATGTATATGCAATTTTAAAATTTTTATAAAATTGTTAAATGTAAATAAAATCAACATTTACTAAGTCAATATTAAACACGTTACAGTCTACAGTGTAAAAGTTGCACAGTAAAGATTGCCACCAAATAATCAAGCATTCTGTTGGACCAATTTTATTGTTGACCTATTTTGATTAAAGACCTGTAAGAGTTACATTTACTTCAAGAAATGCCTAGACCTGTTTTTGGAGTAAATATGAAACATAACGTGAAAGTTTCTTATCGATTTTAAAAATATATTTCTATGTTTTAATTCCATTTTGTAGTTGTTATCAAACATACGAGCCAATTTATGTTTGAATTTAAGTACGAATTGCGAAATGACAAAACATTGTCTATCAGGAAAATTACTTCTTTCGAAATATAGATAGTTCAATGATATGAAGATATGAATTTCAATATCCAGTTTGGGCAAACTATGTTCTATTAATTTTTAAAAAAATTTCAATCCACACTGGTGAATGATCGCCATCTGTAAACAGTTTCAAAATTTAATTTCCATTCTTAGTAAATTAAAACCATATTACTGTTTACGTTTTACAATTTTACTGGCTACTTCTCATTTTTTTTAAGTCTCCTATTTGTTCTTTTGTTGTTTTTGTTTAGTTGGTCTAAATTTATCCTACGTATAAGCAATCTGGCTGATTGGTGTCAAATTTCCCTACCTTTAGGCAATTAGTTCGAAAACATAAAATACACTCTCCAAACTCATTCCCTCACTTCAAAATCGAACCTAAACCAAAGGTTTTTCGAATATCAGGATGTTCTATTTTAATGAAAACATGCTTGCACCTTCCATTTTATACTTTAAAATATACTAACGGAATTTGAGCAAAAGTTATACAATTTGTAGTTCGGTAACGTGAGTTGTGTTAATCAATCCATGCTGAATTAAATCGCCGTATAAAACGTTTTGTTGCTCAATTTAGCACGTTGATCTAAATATGTGGGTTATTTAATAGTTTGAAAGATTTTTGGCATAAATATACTACGTGTAAATCGTTAGTCGTAAATATCTGTTATTCTTATCGAATGTATGAAGAAAATTGTTATTAGAACTACACACATATTGACAGCTGTGGAACTAACGCGATTTAGGGATTGGTTAATGAATTTTCGTATTTCGTGTCTATTCATTAAAAGTTACATAACACAAAACATTTAAGTAAATGGTTACTGGCCATCTTATGCATAAAGACAAACTATCATTGGTTAGTACTTGATAGCAACATGGTGGAAACAGATAGTGAGTTCGCAATTTTCTGTAACAGGTTGCAACCTCTGACTTTTATAAAGGTAAGTAATGTAAACATTGATGGAAGTTATATAGCGGTCATTAACCTCATTAGGCAGTGATAATTAGCGAGAGTCTAATGAATATACTTATTCTTACTTTAAGTAACATCTCCATGTTCATAGTTAATAAAAACATTCCGGAACGAGTGTCGTTCCAACTTTCTTTTACAGTCTCATGCAAATAATTATAGGCGGTAATATTTTTTTTTAATAAATAATTTCAGAATTTGATCAAAAAATAGTTATTTAAAAATAAACTTATTTTTCTTTCAATGAGAGAAGGTGGCAAGCGAGCTGGCGGTTCACCTGATGTTAAGCGATAACCGCCTTCCATAGAAATTTGCAACACCCGTAAGGTTGCATATGCGTTGCCACCCTTTAATAAAGTGGGCCTTGGCTATCTCGCTCACCAGACGAAAGGCGGAATTATAACACTTCCACTTCACGCTGATCTTCTTTGAGGCCGTGGTACTACCCGGGCAAGCCTGCCCATTCATGCAACAGCCGAAGCTGTTGCGTATACCTACCACGGTAAAGAGATACAGAGAAAAAATTGTCAATGTCGTAAACTTCCTCGATCGACAAAATGTTGCGAGAAATTCGCACGTTTTTAACGATCGATTCATTTCACAATGTGATCGAAATAAAGCTTAAAAACATGGTTCAATCGACTACAGGCCGTGGGAAACGGATCGAGTTTAAATGAGACACGAGTGCGAGTAAAAGTGATGCAATGTCACGTCAATGCAGCAATTAGCGACTCTACGTACCAAGGTTGTCGATGATGCTATTGTTTTAGAGCTTCCTGCAAGTCACTTGTAGGAACAAGATTTCATGTTGAGAACTCTTAGTTCTTTTGAAGTTCATTGTTAACTTTTTTAGAGTTTACGTAAGGTCATCTTTAATTAATCTTTTATAAACAAAAATAAAATAAAGCTTTAATTTCATGCATTTAAAGAAAATGTCTTGTAAGATATTTTAGTTAAAATAAAAGCATTTCGGCTTTTAATGCACTCGATGCCAATGTAACTGGCGATTAAAACCTAAAAACAAAACAGTTAATACATGATATGCTCTATATATTATTTGTAATAAAATAGGAATGGTATATAAAATACGATTAGTATGTAAAATGAACCCAAGCGCTTTGATGTCTTTTTTTGTGTGGCATCAGAAGCTAACAAAAGATTTCAACGACCTAACTTATTTCTAATTGATTATAGACGAGAAGACAAAAAGTTTTTAATGTTTTGTTTGGTTTTTGAAGTGCAACTATTATACCTTATTATATATTATATACTATAATATATATTTATATATATATATTATATAAATATATATTATACGTACTCAATTATTCGTTAAAATTCATATATGAAAGAAGCTTCCGTTAAATATACTAATATAATTATAGTAGTTCAATATTATGCTTTATGTCCCTCTTTCTGATACATAGCTTTTTTATGGTCATAAATACAATAATTCAAGTTGCAAAAAGTCATGATACAACGCACTGCTCACTCTTTAAGCAACGTTCAAAGTGAAAATCCGCGTCGGATGGTTTAAAAGTCGATAATCCAATTTCTACGTTGTACCGCGATAAACAAAGGCACATGATAGTGGTATTCTAGCGTCGTGCCGGGTTCATTACCATTCCGCGCCCGTGACCTTACCGTCTGGCGCGCGTCACCACTTTCCTCCTACGCTACGTGATTATACTGGTGACGTTATGGAAGCACTTTCTTCAGATTTAGTTTCGCGCAAACTTATTGAAGAAAACTAGAGGGTATTTTTAATAATTAGAATATAATTTTTTATCGATTTGTATTTATTGCATGTATAAGTAATATCGTATCCTATATCGTAATTTTTTTTTATTTCCTTTTTCAAAAATATTTAGTCTCCAAACAGGTATATAGATACACTTTTAAAAAAGTTGTCTATGCATTTGCTCAGGTGTCGAATATGTCAATGGGTGGTTGTCTTCACTTAACATCGTTTGACAATTTTTCAAATAAAAAAGTATGTCTATACATGGTGTCCGGTGATTACCGGATAACCTTGAAATGGCTAATAGTAGAACTAATGGCCATTCAGAAAAAAAAATACAAAAAAGAATATATAATTTATTTTTTTATATTTGAAAATGGAATACACGCCTGACGCTCTATCCATTTAGCTAAACGAGAGCTCAAGGTGTTTTATTACGTTTGTTTTTTATTACATTTTTAAGCAACGTTTTTGCGATATCTAGTGTGTTCCCTTTACGGCAAAGCACCACTTTTTTTTTATACAACATTTTACAACTAAATATTTGAAAACTAGTGATACCTTTGTTCAAACGCAGGTTAAAATTCTTGCAGCGTCGAAAAAGTTTCGGTCCATTTTTTTAGTAATTTTAAAATGTCATCTTAAGTGCATAGAGAATAACACATTAAAATTAATATATTTTTTTGCTTGTATTTGTTTAAACTAAACTTTAAATTTATAATTAACTTGCTAATTCCTTAACCGCATAAACACGAGTCAGTATTTTTTTTATTTTGCACTTCTGTTTCCCTATAACGACCTTGTGTATTATAATTTTTTACGTTAGTAATTCGAATTTAATTAATTTGAATCCACAACCTCGCATTGCGAGCTAACACAGCTCGATGTCTTCTTTACACATACCATTTACAAAAGCCAAGTGAAAACTTTTTTATGACGAACAACTCTCAAAATATACAAATGGAAAGTACCGCTTCAAAACATATTCGATGTGATTGACGTTCAAATAGGAATATATTAACAGAAAGTGCTCATTCTTACAAATAGATAATGAGTATGTATGCTAACAATATTTCGTACAATTCTTATGTTAAGATTTCTGCATCCAATTCATTCCTTTCTTTTGTATTTAGGAAAGCTATGTCATCGAAATCTAAAATGTATTATTGTTTGTGATTGCATGATATCAATTTTGGGGTCACTTTGGGTATCAATATTGGGTTCTTGACTCTGAGTTAGTAAAATGATGCGAAATAAATTCAAAATTTAAATGGAAAAACATTTTGAATAACTTTACAAGCTGTAAATTACAATACCTGTGTTTACTTTTAATTCAATACACGCGAGTTAAAAACAAATTTATGGTGACGGTGATGGTACAAATTTAATCTTTAATTGTAATTTTAATTGATAATTTACAAGGTACTCAACGATGATGGGAAATACTGTGATGAAATCTGCATGTCTGAGAAATAATTAAAGCTGAAAGCATTTCGAAAGGATGTACTCCATAAGTCAATGGCAATCGGCGGCCTAAAACCTCTGTACTAAAATGGCTTTTTCCCACAAGTAGGACATGAATATATGGCTTACTTATATAATGTCACCAAAAAATTTAATTTTAAGACGACTGTCGGTAATTACCTTGACTTGTCATTGTTTATCTCGGAAAAAAGCCAGACACTTTTTGACTAACAAAAGTAAAATAATTACGGAAATAAACACCAATACTGCTTGTAATTAATGGAAAACTCACGTAAAAGTGATCAAAATCTATTATTAGAAAACAAATTTATATTTGTAATAACTATTATGCACTGGTTATGATAACGAAGTTGCATAAAATACGATGTTAGTTCCGAATAGAGTCAGGCAATGAGAACCTGTTACGACACCTCCGTATTAAATCCTGCACGTTTGCTTCGGTGAAAGTGATCATAATTACCCCAAAAAGGGGCCGTTTCGGGCACTTGGGCCGCTTAACATCTAGCGACGTTGCAATGCATATGTTATACATGGCAGAGATATTTACGTTTATAACTTGCCCTATTTATATGTATAATTTCGCTTGTTGTGTTTTTTTTATGTGAAAAGTTGTCAAACGAGCAGACGGTTCACGTGATGTTAAGTGAATACCGCCGCCCATGGACATCTGCCACACTCGAGGGTTACAGATGCGTTGACAACCTTTTGAAAATTGGTCACCTTTGCATGGGAAATCTGTATGTTGACAATATTTATCAGCTAAGTATGTGTGATTTAATAAATGCATGCTAGTTTATTACGTGTTATTTCTGTTATAATCTACAAGCCCTCAATTTACATCTCTTGCAGTATTTTTACAACCCTAACATTTATTATTTATGCTACGTATGCTACGTATCGAGTTTGCTTTAATTTTATAATTGAAAAGTAAGTAATAATTTAGGAGTTAATATTAGTTTGATTTAATTATGAGTATAGAGCAGAGAAACAGATTAATTTTTATCTTTGTAATGTGCCCAAATTTTATAAATATATTAAAATAATCTAGTTTACTGCAGGTTTTTTTAAGGAATTACCTAAAATCATTTAATGTTTTTAACATTAAATGATTTTAGGGGGAAGTGGCTCCTCTTAATATTTTAACATCATATAAGCCTTATGAACTCCATCAAAATTAATTTGCAACTGAAATAAAATATCAGTGTTCATCAAGAATTACATTTTAACTCAATAATTTATTGTTTTAGCGCAAACAATGAATTTAAATCTAAAAATCTTTGTAGCGAAAGTAGCAGGCGGCAGAAATTAATGCCAGATATTTAAATAATTTTTCCTTCATATTATGTGTGAAATAAGGAAATGTGGTTACGTATCGTAAGACAGTTCAATGCACGAACTTTGTTGTGCTTGTAATTGCTATGGAAGCAGCTCCTTGTTGCTATAATTAGAAAGCATAAACGGTAATAGCAGACAATGCATGTTATCTAAAAGCCTTGTAGACCAGTCTTAAATATGTTACTTATTCAGTAGTATATTCAAATTTATTTAAGGAACCCACGAAATACTAATAAATATTTCAGGCTACTCTGTATCATATATCTTAATACTTGTAATTTTTAGTTTTGCTAGTTGTTCGTTCTTTTTTCTTCTTCTTCCTTCTAAATGAGGTCAACGCAACATGTGACTCATGTTGTGAATGGTATTGGCTACTTTTTTTTACAAATTGCCGCCCGCCTAACGTCAACCCCACTTGTGAAAAACATCCAGATCCGGAACAATTAAGGTCACACAAATACTTTAAAAAGAAAAAATCTCACCACCCACCAAGTCATCGAGTTGTTAGTTGTAATTAATAGCTATAATTCGTTATTCGTAAAGTTACGATTATTAAGATATATTACGGACTACAAGATAAAATAGTAGAATATATTTACAAAAAACTATTTAACAAAAACGTAAATTGGATAATGACATCATACTACTGAAATTTGAATTAAGAGTAAACCCGCAACTGCATGCTCGACTTTAAGTCGATTTAAAATAAAACAAATATCGTAAAATTAAAATTATCAAAAGCGTCATCACGACTAACAAGTCCTATCGGATTCATAAATAGGCTATTGGTCAGAAAATTAGACGCGAAATTGCTATTAAATCATCGGACGCCTTTTTTCGGTGCACGAATAACGTTGAATAATTTCTCCTGAATTTGTTCAACACAATTGTATATAGCAATAAAATCGGCGATTGCTTCCGTTCGTATAACCTAATTAATTTTCTAGCTGCACGTAATGTTGTTTCACTCGATACGGTTACGCGTCAACACACTATGATTATGAATGAATTGGTCGTATGGTTCGAAACCTGTACCTACCTACTGCATCTATACCTACCGTAAACGGCTTTAATATTAGTTAGCTTTAGTATTAATATAATTACGATTAAGTTATAAAATCCGTTTTGCTATTTAAAATATAAGTTATTATGTCTTTAACAAACGGTAGATAAACTATTACATATTGAGTAACTTAGTAAAGTATAAAAAAAGTGTTATCAGAAGGCGGAGGTAACGTAATTAGTTTTTGAGAAACGTGTTAGCGTGCATATCGCTAGTATGTGAATTATAAGTTTCTGCCCATTGTAGGTTGATGCAATTCCTTAAGAATACGATAAAGCTCAGTAAGTTACTTAGGTATGTGTGTTCTCTTCGTGGCCGGGAGTTATGGGTTCGATTCTCACACAGGAAAACTTTTTGTGTAAATTGAAAAACAGTTAACTACCTGATGCACGTGATTTGCCGATCCCACCTAGGTGGTAGAAGGGCAAGAGAAAGAAGAATACAATAAGACTGGAAAAAGTTTAGCTACTTTTTTTGAGTTTTACTTATTCCGTAACGTTTCAAAGTTAAGCTTTACGTATTTTTATTGTTTTATCAATACATTCTTAAATCAATTTAACGTTTGTGTTACAAGTAATAAGAACAATAAACGTTCTTTATGATAAATTAATCAAAACTATTATTTGAAGATCTACGATATTTTAACAAATTAGATTGTCGTGAAAAGTGTATAACTGTAGAGTGAGAGGAAAGTGAAAAATAAAAGAAATAATTATTTTGAAAGCTATGTTTGGTCTATTGCTGATAAATATAATTCTTAGGTTTGACAAAATATCAATAGAAATATTAAAATTCGTGTCTTCCGAATAATGGAAGTGAAACTGAAATAATCGATCACGCTTCACTTTCTATTTATCTCTTGACTAGTAATAATTTTAGGGCATCTTAGTAATTGAGGTTACTTAGAGCTTAAAGCAATATAATAATCGAGATTATGTAGAGTTTTCACAATTTAATAATAAATTTATTTGGTTATAATTCTATGATATTAGAAAAGAGTTCCCTCCTAATTCAGTGTTTGCGAAGATGTTGATTTCATTATTGTAGACATTTGGTTCGAGATATCTATGGTTGATATTGCTAAACAAACGGGATAAGAGGCTGGGAAATCTAAAAGAATTTAATCTTCTTCTTAATCTTCATTGGTATTAAAAAAACAAATACAAACATTTCACAATAATTTTTGGTTACCATATGGAAATTGGTAAATTAAAAAGAATGCTTTTTCTAAGCCGATCTTCACTACGTACTTGAATAGATCTAATCCTTTCCATTATATAGATCGCTAGAAATCAAGTAAAAAGCGGATCGGGGCCTAGATTTTTCTAAACAGGTACAAGTGCGGGCAATCTTACTCGCTATGGTACCAAGCCAACCATTTGATGAACGCACTACTAAACATTAACGGTGCTTGCAACTAGTGGTATAGTTATATATAATAATATATGTATATAATATCTGCAAATAATTAAAAATTTTAAACTTTCCATGCTGAAAAATCCACAAATTATTAAATGCTTCTTGACAAATTGTCTTAAATTTATTTTATTTATTAAACATACAGTCAAAATATGGAAATTTGTAGTAAAGTCGAAATGTGTTAAAAGTTTGGTATATATATGTAACAGTAATCGCAATTATCGCCCGTTTTTAAAGAATAATTTGTATTTGTTTAAAACACAAAACAAATTTATTCGTTCTATTCCAAATAACTCAAATTTGTTTTACTCAGTACCAGTACTAGCTTTGGGAAGATTGAAAGTTTTAAGGCAAATCGTATGCCTGAAAATGTCTATGATTTTCAACTAAAAAAACTATCCACTCACTTAAGTTTTTATTTTTTTTTTCTAAAGAGGAGATAAAGGATGTAACGCAACGTAGATGCGATAAATTTGTGTATTTATTCTTCATGAATTTTCTGTTGTATTCTTGTTATTATATAGGCAAAATACGTAAACACTTACCGTTCATTTTCACACGGTTATTTGTCCTCACTATTAACATGACGGTCACAATATAAAGGTGTGTATACACTGCAGCATCACTGTCACAGCACTAAGTCAATAGTTACGGAGCGTATCTCAGTTTGGCTGGGAGTTGTGCGCTCGAGTACCAGCCGCGAGTGACGACTGACTCGCGGACCACTTGTTGTCGCTTAGGCGGACAGTAGGGTGGGTTTGGGAAACATACGGTGGAAGTTTCGCAGTAGCCTGTAATGGCTAGAGTAAGCTGCGTGTGACGTCATGATTGCACTCGTGTTATGAGCTGGATTTGTAAATATGGCAACATATTCCCAGCGACAAGAATAGATACCCAATTTTAGATCGACTTTATAAACGACTCAAAATATGTTCAGTGTCGTAAGTATATTAACAGTTTACTACACAACTGTAAATTTAGTTTACGTAATATTTATTTTATGCCTCTTACAATACTACTTTTTCCATTAGTTGACAAATATGGTAACTTATAAAATACATTTGATTTACTTTAAAATTACACACTTATAGGATATTCGTGTTTTAAATACGTCAATATAATTTCCTATTTTGTTTCCGAGTTGGCTTCGGATGTTTTACACTCTTCCTAGTAGTCCTTTAAATAAAAATGTTTTTTTAAAGTTTTTTTATACATACAACAATTGGCCTTTTGAGACAAATGATACAATAATTTTTCTAACGAATAATTTCTTTTATCTTCATAGATATATTGTCTCAAAGTTGTCTCCCATTAGTTAAGGAACACATGTAAATCGAATACTAATTTTGTTATCTTCATGTATGATAAAGATTCCTTCGATGAAAACAATAAATAATTATTAAGTATTGTTCATGCTTTTCACTCTCATTTTTATTCAAAGCGAGTTGCTTCTACGTTTATAGGTGTGGGCTGATATAATTTCTCTCGTCCTTCGGAATGCAAAACGCATGGAAAGCGACTTCTAAATATTTGGACTATCGATAAAATAGAAAGTTAATTAGGACTATGTATGGGTTCCGTCGACAATGACTCTCACTTTTAACCGTGGCTGTTAATGCGTTGTTAACATCATTTATTATACGAAGTATTAGGCAGCGAGCTGTATAGTAAAGTTTGAAATCAGAAACCGTAAGTATCTCCCTCTTCAAAAGGTTGTCAACGCATCTGTAACCCTCGGGTGTAGCAGATGTCCATGAGCGTGGTATTCACTTAACATTAGGTGAACTGCCTGATCGCTTGGCAACTTTTTACATAAAAAATAGCCCAGGATCCAATACCAATTAAATTAATACTGGACCACATGGGAAGCACCAGCTTTCAATTAAAAAGAGAATCATCCAAATCGGTTACCTCAGTCGAGAGTTCTGAGGTAACAAACATAAAAAAAAATACAGTCGAATTGAGAACCTCCTACTTTTTGAAGTCGGTTGAAAAGAGATAACTAAAGGGTAATCCCCTTTAGTTATCTTGGTGCAGCTGCTATTGTGCCGGGCGTCGTGGGCTCGATTTCTACTCGAGACAACTAATTGTTTGGCCAGTAATTGTTCCGTATGTGAATGTTTATTCCCAAGATGAAGTCAGGCCGCCCGCCTGCGTTCGTAAAAATGTCTAGTCAATACCATTAACGATTCTCGTGTTGTGCGAACCTCCTTTAGATAAAGGCAAGAGAAAAAATAAAAAAAAACTTAAGGGGACTACAAACGGCAGGGCGTCACCTAAACAAAGGGAGCGATGTGCTGGTGGTAGCTGGATTCTTAGCCTTACCTAAATTTTATGGCTTTGGGAGAGGTCTATCCAATACGGGACAGTCACAGGCTGATAGTGATGATGATATAAGTGGTATTATTTCCTTCTTGGTAAAGGAAATTATGAAATGTCTCGTGAGCGGGCAAGGCTTTATTGTCAACCATGTAAGCATTTTATTATTATTTCCATTATTATATTATTTTAACGAAAACTATCGACTAATAGGTTACGACCAGATTAAACATCTAATTTGTGTTTATAGAACAGAAGGGGTTGACCTCAATAGAATATCATTTATAAAATCGCTGTTTGTTAAAAATATTCTGACGCTTATAATATTTTTCGCGTTACACACCATATTATGATATTATCGAAACTAATAAAAGAAGGAACAGTTACAAATATCTTTAATAATCTTATGAATCACATGTAGAGTCAGATTACTTTTAAGGACACAAGGAGATGTACTATTTGATTTTAATACTTGAATCCGAGGCTATACTATCAATGATACGCAAAATCTGCTCAATTACGTCCCTGAGTGTTTCATCTTCAACATCCAAATGCTTTTTCATAAGTATCAAGGTTCTAGTGACGGGGCTGTATTTAGACACGTATCGCTTTGTGTTGTCTAAGCTTTTCCGTATGGTGATTTGTAGGAGGGTCAGCCAGTTGTGCGCGAATGACAGAAACTCCCCAGTGACGCCTTGCGAGAGTTGGAACCTGACGAGGGTGTGCGTCCACGGCTGGGAGGTGAGGGCTGCGACCAAATTCGCGTCCCTTTTGTAAACTACCGCGTGTTTGAAAACGGAGCTGAGGGTCTTCCAGCCGTTCGCTTGCTTTTCGGAATCCTGTAAATTTGATGAAACGATTTTTCTCTTGGAAACATTATTCTTCTTTTTCTTTTTTTTTCTCAATTCTTTTTGCTATGTGTTATACACGAATAGGCAGCCGCGTCCGGGGAATCGCCGCGGCCTCAAAGAAGACCCGCGTGAAGTGGAACTAATAAAATTTCGATTTTCGTCTCGTCAGTGAGGTAAACAAACTAAAAGCTCACTTTATTGAAGGTTTTCAAGGTGGGTTGAAAACAAGGCATTAGGTGTTCGTGTGTTTAAACGAACGAAGTTTGGCAATACAGGTGGATTAGACTCCAAATTTAAATAGATTCCCCTTACCAGTTATACAAACAGGAAGCACACGATTGAGTAAAGATGTTGATGCAGTATTTTACTCTATGCAAGCTACATGCTATATTTACGACATTATAATATAACCTGTGTGGTTGACATATCATGATACTTACTGATCAAAATAATAATTTCATTATCAATATTGTATTAGATTTTTTTTATTTGAAAGTTGTCAAACGAGCAGGCGGTTCACCTGATTTTAGGTGAATACCGCCGCCCATGGACAAGATGTCCATCAACTGCAGTAATCACTTAATATTAGGTGCCCCGTCTAATCCCTTGCAGCTTTACTCACAAAATTGTTGTTATTTTAAATTATTACTATTTTCAAAGATATTATTAGATATTATTACCCTTACTGCAGGATCACATTCAGTACAGTAAATGTAAATCCTTACAACACGGGATGTGTTGTAAGGATTTACATTTACGTGGACAAACACCCAGACCAACTGCGGTTCACACAAACAGTTGTTCCGTGTGCGAATCGAACCCACGAGCCACAGTGCCGAAGTCAGTACCTTGACAACTGTGCCACGGAGTCATCAATTATGTCATTATAAAAATAAATAGTTACTTATAGAAACGCGTACTCACCCTACAACATAAATTGAGTTGAATTCTAAACATCAGGGCTCTCAGAGCGACGCATTGCTGCGAAGCCGATGGTGCCGTTCCGATATCATTAGACAAAACTAACGGTGTGTTCATTCCAGAATTCAACATTGTATGTATGAATTCCATGAGCAAGGAGCCGCGCTCGCTTGAACTATCTCTACGTAGAGATTTTATCAACTGCCCCGTTTGGACTTGTAGCAATGATTTCGGCTGGGGTTTTAACAATAAATCAAATATACAGAATGAAAACAATGTAAGTACGGTGTAACAAATTAAGTACATTAAATATCTGAACGGTAAAACAGTAATACAATATATTATATCAGGATATATCTAGCTATGTTATTCACACATATAGACTTGAATAATCCACAGTGAGCGTTGTTGTTGTTGCAACTTGTTACTTAATAGTTTTTTCCTTGGGCGCTGTTTATTTTAAAAAATTTAGAAATCTCTGATTTAAAATAGCATTAAATATTCAAACACAAAAACACATCATGTCAACAGTGATTGACTTTGAAGTAGTTTTTATCATTGCTACTATCAAAATGCTAGAACTAGCATATAAGTAGACACAACCAAGGAGGCTTATGTTATATATAATTCAATCAGTGCCTATATACTCGTATGACCTGATTTCAAACCGGAGATTTAAGTCCCGTTGCCGGCATCGATGAAATTGTTATTTGAAATTTCAAGTACTGACGTATCACATGCTCAGCGGTGAAGTAAAACATGAATATAATTGAACAAGACGAATCATGAAACATTTTCGATGTAGTTATGAAATATATCGAAGATGTGTGAAGTCTGTCAATCCGCAGTGTGGTCGAGTGTTGGACTGTGCCCTATAACCAGAGGGTACTGGGTAAATGCCTCCTCTGTATGGAGATACAAAATAGATCTTTGTCCATCAATGGAACACATATGGAAATATTTATTTTAATGAGTTACTTAACGTTACTTTTTTGGATTGTTTTTTAAAAGTTATTTATTAACAGCGTCCGGGCTAAACACGAGTATTGGCTAAAATCACCAGCATTCCGCATCTCTTAATAACATTATTTTACACTGCCACCGACCCCCAATTTCGTGCAGACTAAATTGACACAAAAACGCTTTGCAAGTACTTCATGTTCGTAAGTCATTCGTTTAAGTTGACTGTTACGAAAAACGCGGCTTACTTAACCTAAAAGCAATTTGGAGACGCAACACGCCGTAATTCTGACCTGATAGCTGTTCTTTGTGAAGCAATGTATTACGTGTGTGAGCAGATGTAGAGCGGCGCTCGCGACTCTACCGTCCGAGGAGTTGGCCGCTGAGAGGACGTTCGGTAGAAATGCCTCCCGGTTAGTGTAAGTCAGAAGCACTAGAATGGAATCGTTAATTTATCCAATTGAATGAATGGTGAATGGTCTTAAAGACCGGTAGACGGTTTCTAGTGCTCGCGACTCTACCATCCGAGCAGTAGTTTATCGAATTGAATGAATGATGAATGGTTTTAAAGACCGGTAGACGGTTTGTGACTTCTCTCGGATACCGATTAGCTAGTCAACATCGGTGTTAGGGTTAAAACAATCAAAGAAAAAAACGTATTAGATGGCTTGTAAACGGAGATGTGTACACGCTATTTCTATTTTAAAATGTCCACGTAAAATTCATAGGGTCCTGTTACTCATGAAGCTTTACATAGTCCCTTGGAACAAAGATGGTTCCATACAATATACAGAATTAATTCATCATATACATATTTATATACTTGTATCATTAAAAAGAAGATAACGCGACCGCAGTTTTTTTTTTTGCCAATTCTTCTCTGGCCAGTTCTAGTGGTGGTTTTTGGCGTTTAATTCAATAAAGGTATATTTAAATTTTCACTTTGACTATGAATTATTATAAAATATATATATTTGTGGTTTAGTTACGCCTTTTTTAGACTACGCGTCGGTGACAAATATAAATTCTATTTTCAAAACATCTATTATGCTTTGAAAATAGAATTTAAACAAAAACAAAATTTTAGACACAAAAATTTTATACTACATGTTTTGTGACATTTACTTGAACACGTGAAAGACACTAAGGCATTTTCATGACATTTGCCTAGGTAAGATTGTGAGCAGTTTTATAAAGGAGACAGCAATTTATTTAATATTATTAAACAAATTGAATAGAGACCTGTTTACATCCGATTTACATATAACGTATTAAATATGAAAAAAATATTTATCATACCTCTATTGTCGTTTTCGTCATGTGCTAAAAATAAGAGATCTCGGCTAAGCCTCAAACACACGTAATCGAAATAACATCTCTCCTCATTGGAGCTATCAAGGTTAGTACTTTCTGGGTTATGTCGTGAAAATATCGCCGTTAGCACAACTGCTGTTTTAAGGCGAACAGTCTGGTCTATTTCGGACGACGAAAGATCTGTCGCTATATCCATTAGGTGACACAAATTCGTTTCTAAAATACGAACGGTAATTAGTATTATTACTAGCAGTACAAAACAAGTAATCAAATTATTTCGAATAGGCACTAAACGTAGGTGAAACTATAACTTTTATACTGAACAGAATGTTATTTGTATTAATTTCATCGAGTAAATTCAAGAAGATATTTTTACCAAATATGATGTCTTTGTATGTTCCCTTAGATGTAAAAAAACTTAGCATGTTTTTTTTTCGAATATTTCAATGACGCAAAATAGTTTATTGGTCAAAAAATATATTGACAAGTCTTTACAGATAAATAAAATTGGAGTGTCTGTTTGTAATATTAAAATAACCGCTTTTTACTAAATTCATATGGATGTATACACGGTACATATATCAAAATAACATTTTTTACAATTTTTGTCTGTCTGTCTGTCTGTTTGTTCCGGCTAATTTCTGAAACGGCTGGACCGATTTGGACGGGACTTTCACTGACAGATAGCTGATATAATAAGGAGTAACTTAGGCTACTTTTATTTTAGATTTTTTTTATTTTAAATTCCACACGGGCGAAGTCGCGGGCACAGCTAGTATGATATAAAATCTAAAGATGTCTGCTGTCATGAGCTGTTGAACGGAGAAGGATTTTTAACAAGAATGAGATGGGTTGCAAGACCTTCGTTGTTATGGAGACAGAGGTATATTAATCGAAATATATCGTTAGTTTATCAAAAGTTTTCATCGTTACCCATAACACGACCGTAGTCTATTAGAGCCCTGGACAGAGCTTCCGGCAGTTTCGACCAGATTAGAGCAGCAAACGTTTGTCTAAACTCGTGGTTGGCCTGTTCCAGACAAGAGCTCAGCGTCGCCATACAGTTCGATACGACCGTACGATCCTCGCATTGCACGAGAATCGATAGCAAAAGTTCCAACACTTCGAACTCGCCAGTTAGAGCGTCCGGTAAGGAGTCCTCAGTTTTGAGCCATTGGGACAGCTGCAATTGTGGCAACACTAATAAAAAGTAAAGTAACAGCCTATACATGTCCCACTGCTGGGCAAAGGCCTCCTCTATACAGAGAGTATCAGGGCATAGTCCACCACGCGGCCCCACTGCGGATTGGCGGACTTCACATATCTTCGAAATATATATATTTTTTGTTATTATTTCGAAAACATGCAGGTTTCCTCACGATGTTTTCCTTCACCGCGGAGCACGTGATAAGTCAGCACTTAAAGTTAAAAACTTCATTGGTGCCGGCACCGGGGATCGAACTCAGGTTGCTCGAGTATATTGAATTAAAGGCGAGCGCCCGGACACTGAGCTATCACGGCTACAACACAAATATCATCCTTCATTCCACCCAGGTTGTGTCGGCATAAGCGGATAACGTTAGTGGTATTGGCTAGTTCCTTTACGACTGGCTGCTTGAAAGATTTTGAATCTGTGGGGCACATAAAACTACTACCGTGTCGGAATTGAGACTACGACTCCGTCGCCGAAGACACTAACTCAGCAGCTGCACCACCAAATCTATATAACATCATTAGCTAATGTAAATATAGATTTTATTTAGATCCAAAACTTTATATTAAAACGTCAAGTTCTTAACGCATTATCAGCTCAGACCAGCGACGCTTAATAATATTTTTCTTACAGGGCAAATAACTATTAAAATTAGTATACTGATTTTGTGTTTCGATGAGAATATTTACTTAACGATAAAATTAATGTACTCGTCTCTTGAGGGTGTGGGTTCGATCCTCACTCATAAAAAATATTATGTGATAGACGCTGTGTTTTGCTAATGTCCAATGTGTACCTCTCGTACGATGTCTATATATGTATAATAATATGTACTCACAAAAGAAAAGTATGTTTATCACCTTTTATACCTAGTACCTATAGTAAGAGCTATTAAGAGCTAAGTTTACCTTGCGACCAAAGAATTTTGTGTAAATTGTCTATGTTCTGAAATATTTATTTATTTATTTTCACTTACAACTTCTGCGCGCATGTAGTTTGGTATCCTGTGCGATGAGAACGCCCAAAGCAATATTGCGGGATTGTGCGTGTAAAACGTAGAATATTCTTTATTCATTAACGAAATCAAACAATCCGTAGCCTTATCTAGATAGACTCTCTCTTCTAGAGATTTCAAAGAGCCGTTTGATATTGCTGCCATCTAGGGATAGGTAATGATTTTTAAAAACCTTTTTAATGAAATTGTCTCCAATTAGCGGCATTATATATTTTTCTTTAATAAATGTTTTGTATAATTCTATGAAATTTCGTGACATTTTGGCAGCAATAACATTTAAGAGTTACTATTTATATGAATTTGATTGTATAATTTCTGAACGACAATGCTAATTGTGGTCAAATTCACTTAGAATATTTTTTGATTTTTTTTATACGATAGTTCTTAGTCATACATATACATATCAGATAGGTACATATCAGAATTGTATATAGTATCTGCTCACGGAGCTAATTACAGACATTCAGACAAATAATTAAGTGGGGTAAGGTATTTGAGACTATATTTACTGCGAACACCAGCCACAGCGCTTTAATAATATATAATGGCGGCTTAAAGGACTTGGGAAGCCGAAGAATGTGCTCGACCAAATACGGCAGTAAGGGCGCTGTTGCCTCTTCGGGACTGAAAAAAGTTAGAACGCATAGCGCTTTTTTAATATTAAACAGATATTAAATTATGTTTTTTATCTGTACTGATTAAATTAAATCCAAATGTGAAATATAATTATATGATTATTTGAAATGTATGAAAAAGACTCATTTTGAATTCAGTTTTCTTATGTTCTGCATCGTTGTCGGTTAATTTTTTCACTCGCAGTCATCTTAGTTTAAACAAAAATAAGGTTAATAATAATATTTTTCTAATTTAATTTTTTTTCATTTTGTTGATATTAATGACTGTACGGTATAAAAAAAACTTAAAATACTTTTCGGTTGATTGACAGTAGAAGTATATGTAAATGAGCAGACTATACGGCTGACTCTTTTGCAACTGTTCTCCGATGCTTTGCAGCCTTTCTATGCCGTATTGTAATTCGACTAAGCCATGCTGTAAGAAATAATAAAGAGTTTGAAAAGCTCAATTTTATAATTAACGTTTACACGGAACTGTTTTTATGGGCAAGCTCGCAAAACAGAATAAGCCGCTGGCAATTTGATAGTGACCATATCCGACCACATATCCTCTAAGAAGGCCCTTTAAACTTTACTCAGACGAAATACAGAAAAAATCGTAAATTTTCCTTACACCAAATTTCTGAGGTGTTTTGAATAGTATTTCGAGGAAGCCCATTCTTGAAACGATAAAAACTGCTGTGATATTTAATATATTCATGGAAAATGTTAAACTTAACGTTTGTATATGATACATACTAGTATCATACATACCATATATGCCTATGTGAAACATTTTAATGAGAGAAATTCAAATCATCTCATCACACATTTTGGAAATGGTCAGAAACCTACGCCATACGATAGTCAAACTATAAGAAACTTTGTTTTCACTACGTACCAAGTTATAAAGAACAATTTAGTAAGTTTTAATTAACAACCACGTAACATATCTTAAGGCGCTAATAATTACATTTGGTTTAATTAAAATAAGGAATATTATCACATGTGAGTGAAAGGAGATGCTTTCTTTATTATTGAATGGGATAATTTGTAATCATCTTGGTTCAATAGCTTACGTGAATGTCTTTAGCGCACTTCTCGTTGCCATCCGATTCGTTGACGTACAAATATCGCTCCGCCAAAACTTTGAGCATCTCGCCTAGGACAAGGGTGCTCACTTTGCGAACGGTTGGATCATTTCTGTAGCCAAGTTTTTAACGTCGTTCAAGTGTTTAATGGGTTTAAGGGGCTATTTTTAACGAGCCGAGGAACGGATCGCAACCGGTGGACGCCTACTCGTATAACACCGATATGGTGGCAGATATAATTCCAACCTTTTAAAGGGCGTCCCAGTTACCTCACCCTAACGACGAAACACAATAGCATCATAACAATTGTCTCACCCACTAAACGAAATCGTATAATCCACTGAACAGTTCTTTAAGGCGGACTTTCCCTGACGAGCCTGCCCATTCGTGCAAGAACAGAAGCGTGGCTCTATCCTACCACAGCAATGTACAATAAACCTACTGAATATATTGGTAATGAGTGTTAGTAGTATTTTTTTAATTTGATTGCTAGCAGACACTAGATCTTTTCTCCTAAGACGAAACCTAAAATGTATAGAAAAAACTGTCGCAAAACATTTCGCCGCTGGCAGGGTTGGAACCAGCGCATCAGGATTACGCGTCCAGACGTTCTAGCCACTAAGCAGTAAAAACGAAGTAAGATAAGGTGTAGACCACACCTTATCTTACTTCGTTTTTACTGCTTTTGGAGTTGCTTCGCGCTTTTTTAAATCTTGCAACGTTTTATCAGCACATTTGATATGTATATTTATTACCCTTATATTATTTATAAGTGTAAAAAAAATGAGGGCTGATTGATATTCTATACCTTATTATTTGATACTGAGGCAGTATTGTTAAATAGCCTCTATCAAAGAGCATGTCACAAAAATCCGGCAAATATTCGATATTTGCGTTATGTTGTAAGAAATTGAGCAGAAATTTCAAAAACACTCCATATTCCTCCGTATTGATGTGGTTTTGATTTTCCTATGAAAAGATAAGATTTAGAGACTAGTAAATAATAAAGGTCCCCTTAAATCGAAAACCTATAAAAGAAAATCATATTTTTTATTCAGTATTTTTGTAACATGTGCTGAATGCCAGTTAAAATAGCATATGCATGTACAACTTAAAAACTGGACTTTATTAATAAGTCTAGTATTAATATTTCCTTTTATTTTCTTTCGTTGCTTTGTCAATCATAAACACAGTAAACAGTTATAACTAAAACATTAAAACACTAAACACTAAAACATTCCGAGCCTAGGTAACTCAGTTACCAGATGATCGCTTTTAATTCAGTATTATAAAGAAACCTGAGTTCAAATCCAGGTGAAAGCAAGAATGAAACTACCGTGAGGGAAGCGGGAATCTTCGAAATAATAAAATAATATTAGAAGTTATGACTATGTCCTTATACCCTCTGCCGAGACATACATTGCCCAGCAATGGACCATATAATTTATAGGCTGTTACTAAATTGATGAGTCCGTGGCAGAGTGACCAAGGTATCGAGTTCGACGTCGGGGGTCGTGGGTTCGAACTATTTGTGTGATCCACAGATAGTTACTTCGCATCTGGGTGTTTGTCCACGTGAAATTTATGTTTGTAAAACGTCCTTACAACACAGGATAATGTTATCCAAAAGTGAAGAGTAAATAAAGAATAACTTACTCGGAAATTGTTATTAAAAAAATCAAGGCTTACATTAATGCAAATTTCGTAACTAATACTAAGTTATAGAACGTATGTTTAGTATCAAGACTAATAAAAGTTATCACACTGGGCGATTATATAACCATTAACGCATATCATACACTTTACCTTTATGAACACTATTAACTCAGAAGCGGTGTGTTGAACGCACGTTGTCATTTCCCTAGCGTTTTCTCTCAGAGCATTAATCTCGTGTTCATCAGTTAAAATGCTTTGAACGAAGTCCGTACTCCGGTCGCCGTGTCGTATCAAGTCTATCAGCCTAGTTTTGGAATAATTTGACTTATATTTCACTTTTGCAATAAAATTATGAAACGATGTGTTGACAATTAGCCCCTGATGACTCAGTGACGCAGTTGCCAAAGTGGCAGTTTCGGCGTCGCGGGTCACGTGTTTGATTCCCACTCCGGGAACACAGATGATTATTTCGGATCTGGATGTTTTTACACGTGAAGTTTATGTTTGTGAAGCGTCCTTATAACACAAGATAATGTTATCTTACAATAAGGGCATATCGTACAATAACTGTTTAAAGAGAAAAAAGATATGAGTTATGTTGTAACCCAGGGAGTTTTATTTTTACACATATAGGTTTAGGGTATAATCTCTGTATCCTGGACAGTTTCATTATCTCAGGTACAAAGAGCACTGATGATAAAACATATTTATGGAATTCATATTTAAGTGACCTAATACAGACATAATGGGATGGCGTGGTGATCTTTTGACCCAGAGCGCCATTCGTGCAGAAATATATCGGTGATCTTAAACTTTAATTAAGAGTTGACAACAGTAAAAGTATGTTACGAGACTAACCTGAGGGTATCAGTCGCTATCTGTGACGTAACTACTAATAACATCCCCGAGAGACCAGTGTCGTCCACGAAGATGGAATGATTCAATGCGCCTAAAATATTCTATTTATTTAAGAACGCTTTTTAAATAAAGAGAACAAAGTCATGGGAATTATTAAAACCTATTACGCAAATATATAGAAACATTGTGATACGTTGTATTTGTTATTTTTTTTTTATTTTATGGCCCGGTATGTTACGTAGTATTGTGAAAACATTATTTGTGAAGACCAAATTTATGTGTGTGTGTGTGTGTTGATTTCAAAATTATTTCTTTTATTGAAATTGAAAAAGTTTGTTCCAAGCTTTTACAAACGTGATGAACGACGCCCAGTTCGCTAATATAGAACAGTCCAAAATTATTGTACCTTTTAAACAGTGTAGCTAAGAGAAATGGAGCATCAAATGATTAAATTGCAGTTTGTACATTCTTAAACAGCAAGGGTCTACATAAAGCAGCAAATCATTTACTTGCACACAACTTAGTCTTCTTGAGTGTTCTAATAACACTCAGTTGCTTTTGTCAATTATTTTCATTAAATCACCATTTATGGTATACACGAGATAAATAAGTAATAATTAATGGTTATTTATTTATAATTTATGTACACAGATTATATGAAAGAAATGTAATTACATGAAAAGATTTGTACAAGGGCTCTGCTTATTTCTTAAGAAATTTCTTCCAGCAGACCTGTGACTGGAAATTGGTCACAAATGGTAGTTAATGGTGTACATATATTAATTATAACACACATATATGCAATAATTATAATGTCAATACACAAATAAAAAAGCATTAATTTTAATCACGAAAAAATATCCGCACAACACGATGGCATTTACATGTGTAAACTACGGTTCATTATTATTTTGGATTGCTACTCTATGCAGTTACTGACCCAAGAACAGCTCCGACCACGGTCTCAGGACCTGGAGCAACGCGTTCGCCGTGGTGGCCCTGATCACAAGGCCCGGGGGCTGGTGCGATATTAGAGCGTGCAACACAAGGGCGACGCATAGTACGCCGTTCGGTTTCTTATCTACGCACTGCATTAGAGCGTTGATACAAGCAAGGAGCTGCTCTACGCTGTAAGCGCTTTGATGGGACAGCGGAGACGCGGTGTCGTGAAGGCTGATACTGCGAATGGTTTCTTTTATGTTAGAAGGTGCCAAGCGAGCTGGCGTTTCGCCTGGTGTTAAGTGATAACCAGCCCATTAACATTTGAAACACCCGTGGGGTTGCAGGTGCGTTGCCTCCTTTCAATAAATTGGGCCCCGTCTAACGCACTCACCAGACGTATATTTATGCGTTTATAAGTATAAAACTTCCACCTCACGCCGGTCTTCTGTGAGGTCTTGGTACTTACGCGGACGGACCTGCCCCTTGGTGCAATAGCGACTGTTGCATGGCCCTACCACAATTACCATAGTTCATAATTTTTCTTCTTTTTTATCCAACTGCTTAGAGAGGTATGTATGTATATCACTATGGTAGACCTAACGCATCACGGAGCAATCCTGCTGTTGTACGAATGGGCAGTCTTGCCTGGGGAGTACCCCGGCTACAGTTTATAGTGTAAGTATAAATATTTAATTTTTGTATTTCGTCTGATGAATGTGGTATCTGTTGTCTATTTTTTTGGCTGTCAACGTATCGCCATATTGCCTGCAGACAGAGATCAGCTAATTTGATCAATACCTCCATAATCTAAAGCTTTTTGTAGTCCTAATCACTTTACTTAAGATTAAACATTAAAACTTGTAGAAAAAGTACGAAAAGATTGTCGCCGTTGTGGGAATCGAACACACGTCTTCGGCATTCGCAGCCTGACGCTTTAGCCACTAAGCTAAACGGCTGATTGCCACGCCGACGAAAATCTTAACGTCTTTTATCTACATTGTTTTTTAGCATTTGAAGCAATACTTGGCGCATCTATTGTTATATCCTTTCCAGCATGCAAACAATTTGGAATATCGTTTTACAACGATAACTCAAACGAGAGATGTAGCCATTGCTTTTTTTAGAAATTTTTAGTTTTTTATAGTGCTAATATTTGCACTTAATTATTCGCGCGTAATATGCTGACGTTTGCTTTAGAGTTTAGTTATATTCATATTGGACAGTTATTTCTTTATAACTTACCCATTAAGCAAATCGCATAGGAAATGTAAACATCCATCGACGGCTGCGTTGGAACTTATGGCGGCATAGTGTGTGAGTGCTCTGAGTACTGCTGACATAGCGTGCGCTGAGTGCTCTTCTTCGAAGAAGCGCTTCTCTCGCCAGAGAAGTCGCATACATCCCAATACATTTCTAAAACATTATCTCCATAAAATTATAAATTTGAATGTTCGTGTTCTCTCTGATTGGCGATTTGGTACCAACATTTAAGTTGGGGAAAGTCGGGCCGTGGCATGGAAAGAGTATTGTCCTCTCATTCACGCCGCACTAGCTATCGGCACTGACTACCCGTTATAAGTATTTAGTGTATTATTTATGCTGGGCATTAGGCGCATTAAATTTTTGGTAACAATGTATAAAAGTCAAGTCATAAAGATGATGATCTGTATAAATAGTTCCAGCGTAGGTACGGTATTTTTTTCTATGTCACTTTATCTATCTTTATCTATGTTTATCTATCTTTAAATATTTACGCACCTGAATAAAGAGAAGTCCAAGTTAGTAGCAGATTCGCAAAGAAAGACAACTATGTCATTGTCTAATAAGTACTCGACCATGCGTTCTCGCTCATTTGAATTTTCCTTATATCTGCTAATAACTTCAATTAAATAGCCACAGGCTTTATTTTGTGCAGCTATTTCACGAGAAGTCAATAGTCTTTTTATATCAGATAGGGCGTTCTGTCTACCGCTAGGATTGTAGGTCCTATTAAAATTAGAATTTACTAATCCGTACATGTTAAAAGTTAGAACTGCATACGTATATTCTGCGCGGCAAATTTTAATATCTGTTGGTGTTTTTTTTATTTCCAGTAAAAGAATATTTTTTATTCGGTATATAATTCAAATAAAATATTATTGGCTTCATATTCTTTACTACTACTTATTTAACTAATATCCTGAGTAGCACAAATATTTAATAAATTGTATATGTGTTAGTAATATTTAATGGTTCATTTTATGAAATAAAGGTTCTTCAAAAATGGTAACATTTGTCAGTCATGTCATTCTCATCTGGGCTGCTGTTTTTACATTGAACGTTGAATATTAAAGTTTTTTTTTATGATTTTGTTTGTAATTTGCCTAAAGAAATAGTTTTGTTGTTATTTATATAATCTTTCAACATTAATATAAGACTACAATGGTGCGTCATTGACAGTTATTAAATGTTAAATTGTTAGGTTGCTGTGTACCCTGTTCATCGCCATGGTACTACTTACAATTAATTGCTCTTTTTCAGTCGGTCACGGAGTTCTTAAAAGATTTACCATCTTACGACGAACACAACTTCACTTTATTTAATACGGATTCTGGTATAAGAAACTGTTCAAAAAGGCCATCAATATACCTGCCCACAAAAGATATCCCATCAGAACAAAGTTGGTACAACCTTGTGTTAAATATTTTACATTTACGATTATTATTTGACGTAAAATTTACTCTCGTTTCATTATTTTCAGTTATAGTTACGGAAAAAACTAATATACTATTAAGATACTTACACCAACAGTGGGAGAAAAAGGTATGCCTGTTTTTCTCATATTCTAAAGTACTTTACACATTCAAATGCAAGTGTTGGATAAATTTAAATAAAATATGAGATATTTAATTAAACAGCATATTTATGAGACACTACTGTTCTGTTTGAGCTTTATAAACATAGAAAAAAATACATTATTATTACTACAATAGCAGAATGTTATATTGTATTTGTAAATATAAAAGTATTTATTTTTATAATTTATATAAATATGTTAATAACTATCTGACTATAATAAAATCAAAAGGAAAAGTAGGACCCAATGAGCCAGTAGTTTCAATTTGTATAAGTAGGTAATAATTAAAGAAAAAGATTAAATTTTAATATGGTTAGGGTTCTTGGCACCATGCCGTGTAGTTTAGGTTTATTAGATAATATGTAATTTTAGATAGATTTAATCTTGTTAATATAAGATCAATAAATTGTATGATTTAGATTAAAAAATTAAATAACATATACTGTTATTTAAAGAGTTATGACAATGTGAATTGTTTAAATGTAAAAAACTTCATTGTTAGTACCATAATTTATTGTAATTCTACATGTAAAAAATTTTTTTTAACAATTTTGATTTAATTATATTAATCATCTGACAAAAATTTAGTCAAAAGGAAAGGTAGTAGCATCATGGTAGGTAGTATAAGTTTAAGGTTTTAACAATATTTATTTGATAGCTATTGTATTTATCACCCCTTAACCCTAGTTGTATCACATATATTTGATTTATTTCACTGAATACATGATAATATTTAAGTCCAACAATTTTTATGTATGATTTGGTTTGTTCATTGCAGTTATATTGATTTCTGTGATATAGAGTAATAGTTTAGCTAGAATGTATTTTTTTAAACATGATTTCATTCTTTTTGACTGTATAATTCATATTGTATCATAAATCATATTTATTGTTATTTAATGCATCCAATTTTTTCATTACAGAACAATAATTCTCCAAAGAAACGAGATCAGAGCCACATAGAACAGAATGGTGATGAAAGTCGACCACGCAAGAGGCCTTGTCTAAACTCACCATTGAACTGAAGTTGTTCGGAGCTAAAAATTAGTTTGTGCTTCAGTTATAGACTGTGTAAAGTGTACAACAATTTTATATATACTTTTGTATTTCAAATAGACAGATCCAATCACACATTAATACTTGAAACATATTGGTTTTATGTTTTTTGGGAAAAGTGTTATAAGTGCCATTTTGAAATTAAAAAAAAATATGTTCTATCTTTTTAATTCACTATTAGAAGATTCTTGGTTTTGTAGTAAAACAAATGGCTTTGTTAGAAGCTTACAATAGGCACATTTATCATTAATGATAAAACAATTTATGACCACTGTTGGAAATAAATTTATAAACATTAAGTTAAGTAATTTTGTTGTTTCACTTGCTCATTATTAAGTAAATCTTAATGCTTTTCATTCCGATAAATAATTCATTCATTTTATCATTGCCACTGCTGGATGATTCCATTTTTATCAACAGCTTTTCAAGCTCATTTATCATTATTTAACCTTTTAATCTTAGTTTTAGAACTTATATGGTGCATACATTTCTTATTAGAATATCAACCTTATTTGTCTGAATTCTTTTCTTTGCCATTAAATGAAACCTCATGATGGCAAATTTTTCCATTTTAATGAATTGCTATCTTTTTGTACTAGTATCCTTTACATTAAGCATTGTGGAGATAATAATGCTTTGTTAAAAATAGGTATTTTTTTGTGTGATATTGAAATTAATTCTTATATTTTCATAATGTCGACTATGACTATAAGAATCATTACACTTTGAATTCATGTATATCAAATGATTTTTTTTAATATTTCACCTGAAATTTGAAATCTATGCCATCTCACCTGTATAAAATAAATGTCCAGTACTTGAACCAAATATTATTTGGGAAAAACAGTTAAACAATAGTAATATGTGAATCAATTCATGTTTCAGTTTCTCACAACATGATTTTAACAATTGTTGACTATTGTAGAGGTTTAATATTATTATAACAACAAACATTTTTGTAATTTGTACCCTGTAATTGCTATTACAAATTGTGTTGTATTTGAAGTAATTGCACTGTTTCTATGTTTATTTTATCAACTATATTTATTGGTCACAAGTACAGGTTTCTGTTCTACATTTTATGAAAAATATTATGTAGCAAATAATATCTTTGCATGTAGCACTGAAACAATAAACCTATTTTTAAAAGATAATGTTTAATATTTTCCTTTTAACAAAAAGCAATGAAATGAAACACCATGATCACTGAAAATAACTTTATTCTATTTATTATACTTATCTCACAATTTGCAGTATCATTTTGCATGCTGCAAACAAAATTTTTAGGTTTGAAATGGGTACCTAATGGAAATGTTTCCTTAAATTTAATAGTGATATCTTATTCATATAAAACATCAAATTCATGAAGATTTATCAATTTTCATTAATCCATACAGCTTTTTGTTCCTTGTAATGTGAAACAATTATGTAACTTAATGTACTAAGAAATGCTTGTAAGTCATTAAGTCAGACATTATTTTATAATAAATTTTCTTTAAAACAATATTTGAAAATTTCAATCCAGCTCGGAGATAAAAGAAACATAGTTTTTTAAGTCCCAAACATAGTTTTAATCTTTAGCAGGCACTTCAATGACTCGTGGTTTGTCAATGATGCGAGCAGTGCGGTTACCCTTCTCAACAATACCAATGATCCAAGCTTGGTAGCCTTCTTGTTTCTCAATGTCTTTGCAATATGCTGCTGCTTGTTCTCTGGGAAGGCAAATTAGTAAACCACCAGAGGTCTCAGGTGCATGGCCTTGCAATAGTTGGAACATATTGCCACATGCTTTGGCAACAGCTGCCATTTTTGCAATTACTGGCAAATTGTGAATGACAAAGGAGACTTCATTTTTTTGATGTGATGCTAGGTTTTGCGCATGACCAAGAAGTCCAAATCCTGTCACATCGGTGGACCCATGAGCATTATATTTGTGCATGAGTCTAGCAGCTATGCGGTTGAGTCGACTCATTGAATCCATAGCACGGTGATATGCCTTTCGTACATCTTCCTCAGAGACTACTAGCTTAATTCTATTCCAACGCTCAGGTTGATCAAGCCACTGATGAGCATTAACAGCAACTTGAGTGCCTAGCGGTTTGGTCAATACTAATACATCACCCATAACTGCATTGTCTGGGACAATGTACTCATTAGGTTGGCAGATAGTGGTAGCAACCCCGCCGATGGTGCACCACGGATTAATTACAGTTTGACCACCGGTTACTGAAGTGCCAGCTTCTAAGGCAGAATCTTTGAAGCCACGCATTATAAGGGGAATAACAACATCACGTTCTTTTTCCGTCATTTTAGTAGAAACACCAAGTAACATCAGCATATTGTCACACTCCGTAACACCCATGGCGTACAAATCACTCAAAACATTAGCACACGCGATCTTTCCCATCATATATGGATCGTCAACCAAGGGATAAAAGAAGTCCGTTGTTTGAACCAAGCATAACCCTCCATGTCTTAGAGGCGTCACCGAACAATCCAAACCGATACCAATGCGCGGTATCGCCACATGCATAAACTGATCTTGTTCCTGTTGGGAATAGTCTTGTTGTAGCGACTCCACCAGTTTACCGAGTACATCTTGTGGTACTTTACAGCTTCGTCCTTTAAGATCAGCGAATCTTGTTAGGCGAAAGCTAGCTTCTAAATCATGAGCCACCGGATCGAACGGCCGACGAAGAGCCAAAGCATTAGGGTTGCCGGCCATTTCTAACTGAGCAGCAGCTAAACTGTCTTGAGCTACGTTGGACGAATACGACATATTACACAAAACCAAAACAATAATATGACTTCTACAGAGGTAAGTTTTGTAAAAAGCCGAAACCCGACACGCCGCCAAGTGACGCTTGCAAAATGGCGTCTCCTTTACAAAGAGGAAGCGCTTGTCAAAATTGCATTCCAATACTGGTTATTCATTGGTTAATACAATACGTAAACAGTTCTAAACTATTTGCTATTGGATGGTGGTTCCATTTATTCGGAAAAGAACGTAGAAAACAAACTCCAATAAATTTACAGCCTAAAGCCATAACGTTCCGTTATAATTATAAATTAGAATTTAGAATGTTCAATATTTAATAAAAAAGGTTTTATATAATCTAAACTCTTAAATTTGTTTTATTTTTATTTTAGATTAAAATACCTAAATGTAGTAAATTTGAGAAGTTTGATAGTGAGATAATAACGTTTATGAGTATTTATAATCACCATTAAAGATGTATATATATATATATATATATATATATATATATATATATATATATATATATATTGTCAAAAATTACAATTAAAAATATTATAAAAGTTTTAAGGTTGCATAAATCATGTTTTGCTACAATTTATTACTATTACAGTGCCTGATACCCTCGTTACCTCTTTTACAAAAAAAAAAAAATGTTGAACTGTACGGTGTAACTTCCAGTGCCGACTGCCAACCAATCAAATAAGTTTATTATGTTTTGTTATTGGTTGCCAGTAGGATTGTTTAATTAATTTCTCTTATGTGATTAGCTATATAGGACTTAGATCAAGGTCGTTACTCGCTTGAGGAATTTCCCTAAATCCTTGCACTTTTTAAATGAATATATGGCGGTTGATAGTCTAGTGTCATTTAAAATTTAAAAAAATATTCTAATATTTCTAATAAAATTGAAATGAGCACTGTTATTGATTGTCATGGCTTCAAATGGCTGGAAGAAGATTGAGAACGAAGCTGGTTACCCTTGTTATATCGAGTTAGTAATAGAGAGAATAAGGTTTTCTCACCTTCATTCAGTGCCTTTCTAGATAACAATGACTTTTTTTTTCAGCGAAACAAATGGTAAACAAGATTATGATCATCCTCATTTTCGGGCTATTACAAAAACATTAGATGAATATAATGATATTAAATACAGTGTATATCGTATTGCATTCAAAGTTTTCGGTTTACAAACGCAGCTAAAAGGTAATAGCATGATCACAACAACTATACTACAACTAACGATCTGTAATAATGTATGTTTGTTTAATTTTAAAATTCTACATATTTTAAAATTAAACAATTATATAATTATTAATTATTTGTATAATTAATAATTAATAATTATTAATTAATAATAATATTAAATATTAATTATTTATATATAATTTATTATTTATGTAAAATTTTCCAGTGCCTCCTCTACGTATTTGTTCAGGAGTATTTGCTAGACATCAATTGAGCTTATCAGAAAGCAGTCTCTCCTTAGATACCGGCGAACTGGAAGGAGTACTTGCAGATATTTATTTTGCTTCAGAAAAGGAGGGTTTATTCTCAGGCGATGTAGACTTGGCAGTTGACTTATTGATCAACTTATTGCTCAATGTGTATGACAAGTGAGTATTGACTGTAGAATAATTGTTTTTATGAATTATTATAAATTTATTTGTTTAATCTAATGCAATACAATGTTCATTGTTTCATGTCTTATAACCAGGGATGTTTTAATGAGCTATTTAATAAAATCTGTTTTCCATGGATTTACACCATGAGTGCTACAGAGCAAACAATACAATATATATCTATATACAGTGTGTCGTTACAACCGTGACAATAAATGAACATACATATAGAGGATAACCTTTTAAAATTGTAGTAAGCATTTACATTCTTTAAACATTAATATTTACAGAGTTATTAAATTTTACAAAACAAACATTTTTAGAACATCCTACATATAAAACTGTAATCTAAAGTTCATTTGTAAAGGTCACAAAGCATATGAATGGGTTGAATGAATTTAAAAGAGATAAAACATAGCTGTTAGAAGGAGAGACTTGTTATGCGATGTTGTGGCAATCAATGAAAAAAAGTCTGAATGTATGAATCAGTTAGTTGTAGTTGTATAGGTGTTACAAATTTTGTTTCTCTTTTATTTAATTAGTTTGTTTAAAAAATATATTTTTTATGATCATTTATTGTCAAGGTAGTAACAACACGCTGTATATCTAGTATGGGTATATCATGTTTAGAATTATCTTGCCAAGTTTATGCTTTTAAAAGTATTATAGCTCTCCCTTCCAACAGTATTCATCAACTCCCATCATTGTTCCTTTTTTTTTTTTTTATCATTGCTGATGTCACATTGTTCAGAACTCTAATTTATTGTGACTAGCTAGTAACTCATGTTGGAAATGTGTTTCAGTAATCAAGTCAGCGTATAAGAGTCAAGATTCTAAAATAATTGAGTTTAAACTTAAAAGAAGTTAGTCTTCCGTCAGTTTTTCTTTACATTTGGTAATAGTTAAAGTTAAGAGAAAAAAGTTTTTAAAACTGCTATCAACTATTCATCAAACTTATTATTATTACCGGTTGTGATTCATCCATTGAGCACAATGTGAGGGAATAACTTTTGTGTGTAGGAAATCTAAAAAATTTAGAACAATATTAGATCTGAGCTTACTTTGTTTATTATAATTAAATACATAAACATATTGAACAGGGAAAGAAAGTCACCAATTCGGGTGCTTGCTGTGAAGACATTGCTAATTCTGCTCAGTGAAGAGCCTGTGTCAGAAAAATGGATAGCTCTAGCAAATTGCTGTGCCGACCACAATGGCTGCGTGTCACCTCGACGGCTAGCCGCTCTCCTTTCACATGTCACAGCGTTGCCCAATTATTTGGGTGTTAATTGTGATCAAATACAATCTGATGTTGATGCATGTTTTGATAAGGTAAGCATTATCGAATGAATAACTAACTATTACCACTATAATAAGAGAATGCGAATTTTACATATTTTACGAAATTAATATGTGCACTATTCCGAATTTCACTTATTTACTAATATGGAGTGGACGCTGAAAGGAAATCGAGTAGCATCAGTGCGGTTATGTGCCAAATCAGATTTTCGAACTACTGAAAAATTTTAATATAACCAAAAGATTCGTCTATCGTTCCATATAACGATATAATAAAAATTGAAGTGTAGAAGACAGAAAAATAAGTAGACCTAGCACTGTTAGGATAAGCCAGCAGTGATAAGCATATGCGTAAGCAGAAATCACCCAAGTCAAAGCCTCATCCTGACACCCTTGATTTAAGTTGTCGCCGATATTTACATGGACCTCGTTCGTACGGCTATAGACGACTGGCCGCGCAGGTTGAAGGACAAAATCGCGGGGGTCATTTTTAATAAGCTTCATCAATATCATTTCCTAGCCGTGTTTGGCTACAGCGACTGTTTTTTAATGTTGAGAGCGTCGCTGATGCGCGCTCAGGTGGCTGACGTAGCCACAAGTTAGCACAGCACCCCTCTGATAATAAGATTAGTTATCATAAGAATTTATGTTGAAGTAAGCTCCTTTTGATGTATAAATGGTTACTGCAAAAACTAACAGCGTCAATTATTTAATTATTTCACAAAAAATACGTGACAAAACTTATGACCTGATTAGGTATGGTGGAATTATACACCAGTCTGTCTCGAATTTTTAGAGTGCTGGCATGTTAGGCGTAAGTTCGCGAGCTGTGGCGGAATGGGGTGTACAGAACTGTACCAGAGTCAGGTGGCTTCCAGTTTTGCAAAGAATATCAGCCAGCAGGACTTGCTCCAATACATCAACTACATGTGCCGCATGCACGCAACCATTAATACAGGTAACAAATGGCAAATTTGTTATGTAACCTTATTTTGAAATTAAACGATGTGTGCTTAAATATTTACTTCTATACGTCTGGGATCTAAGTCTAACAAAGAACCAGTGTCAATGGGAATTTTCTGGCATTTTTTACACTAAATGTCAGAGTCAATGTGTTTCACCAATGCTGTTTCTCTTTATAATCTTAAATTTTGTTTTTAATCACCTCAAACTATTATTTATTACATTTATTTCTAGATTTTAATTTTCCCATGTTAAGACATAGTTTTGATCACTCATTAAATATTTCAATATTTATAATACTCAATTATTATATAATGCTTTTCCATTCCTGCCTAGCCTTAAAAGCAAAGGAATGTAGCAGTTGTGTATTTGGTTTTTTTTTCAGGTCTTACAGTTCAAGTGCTCAAAATGTAGTAATATCTTTTTCTGTGAGAAGTGTTATTTATATGGTAAAGATGTTACTGTTGTGACTGGACATAAGAAAACGCATCTTGTGTATGAAATAATTGATGGCGAGGTAAGGTTAATTTAATTAGATAATGGGACAATACAGTCATGTCATATATTATTCCTAATTTTGGTGTTATTTAAAAGTAATCCAGGACCTTTTTTTTTAATTTCAGTTTCCATAATTCATAAAACTAACAATTTAATGTAAAAAATAAAGTGCAACTTATGTACAGATAGTATATATGTGATAAGGTTATTATTTATCAACATATATATTTTTTTTAATTTGATCGATCAATTTTTATCAATATCTGTAGATTGTAGATGCATTGCCAACCTTTAAATGATTTGGTTCAGTTACGTTACCAAGCAAAACTCAAAAGTATAACATTCCCACTTTAATCCAATCCACTCATGTCTGGTGATGATACACGTCAATAGAAGTGCTGCATGCCTTAACCACA
This sequence comes from Iphiclides podalirius, assembly GCA_933534255.1. Lineage (NCBI taxonomy): Eukaryota > Metazoa > Arthropoda > Insecta > Lepidoptera > Papilionidae > Iphiclides > Iphiclides podalirius. The sequence continues at coordinate 10,999,761 of OW152826.1, forward strand.
ATAAGTTGTGCATGGTTCTTTTGATTACAATTGGGTGCTATAAGAGCAACTCCAAAAACTCATGTATTTATTTCTTTATGTGTTACCATCATTAACTGATGACCCACTAGTTACTTACATAACAATTCAATGTGATAGTGTAAAAAAAAAATTGTTGTTTGTTGTTGTCTTCTGTGTCGTAGTTGAGTATTGGTAAGTTATTATGTCTTAAACCTGTTTAAGGTTAAGCCACCCGAATGCTTAGGATTCATAAAAGGAATGCGACGGTTCTTCTTCTGCACAAAAACAAGAAAGAGAAAGACAAGCAAGAAGGACTCAAACAAATGTTTGGACAAATTTGACCACCCTGCATCGGTTCGTAGGAGGAAGGAACAGCGACCCACTATATTTACGTCAACAGTTGGCAAAGCATCTGGAAACAATGCACAAAACCCAGCGACTACCCTGCAAGACATTATCATGCAATTGGAGACACAAAACAAGTGCGTAAATTTGAGGATTTACAGTTCTCTTCACTTGCTCTTCTACCATTTACCATTTTGATTGTGAGAGCACAATATATTTCTTCCAACTAATATGAATTTATGAAATGCTATGTTAATAAACAAGCTTTCAGATATTTTCACCTATATGGAGTAAATAGAGAAAGTTAATTAACATTTAACTATCCTAACTATTGTTATATTGCTATAAATGTTGACTTTTGATGTTTAATCTTGTAAAATTTGTGTTTGTTAAGTTGTACTACAGTGGAAGCAGAGTTTATCAAAAAATAAGATGTAAAAATAGCTTATATGTTATTTAACTAATTCAGTATTCAGATGCTTGTATCTGTGAAAATGCTACTTTTAGGGCCTTATAATTTCAACTACATTTTGACTTCCAAAATATTATTTTGGATGGCAATAACAAGCTGGTTGGTGCACAGTCCGATTCGGTTCACCTAGAAGAAAATACCAAAAAATTATTTGTTTAATTATTACCAATTTTTGATATTTTAACGCACTCGGAACTTGTATACAATATTTTTGATTTTGCCATCTTGAGCAAAAACAAATAAACTTGTCGGTTTACCAACGCGGGAACACGCGACATAAAATTAACTTTTGTTTTTATACATAGTGAGTTTCAAGTGTATACTGTCAATACATGTTCGCCCACCATATGTGTGTCATGTTGTAAACGGTTGAAGTTTTTTACGACCGACGGACTGTCTGACGTCAACCCTCCTTGGGAAACAAACACCCAGATCCGGAACAATTATTAGTGGGTTACACAAAAACTTATCAATTGGGCTAAAGGTTCTGGAGTTTTAAGTGAACATAAACACACATACATCCTCTTTTATATATGAATATAGATTTTAACATATCTAAAATAATCATAATGTAGCAAACTTACTATTAAAAAAGATGGTCAACTTGGATTATTTTTTACATATGTAGTCTCAACTAAACTTTTACTCTCTAGATGTCAGTACAAGAGTGGCATAGAATAATTAATAGTTTTAGTGTAAACAATTTCAATTTTATTTTCAGAGCTCTGAAAGAGCTGTCCATACAATTGCAAAATGCGGTAAAGGATTCGGAGAATGAGTTAAAAGTCAAAGTAGATCTGCACTCTTGTTTAATATCAACTCAGATTGAAAGGCTGAAAGCATTAAAGGTAAGTAATGAGTGTACTACCAGTGTAATATTTTTAGTTTCACCAAAAAAAATACATCAGTGAAATATAAGCACATTTTTGTAATTGATAATCTTTGCCTGAGTTAAGTGAAACATCTTTTATTTTCAAAATAGTCTGTATGTCCGATACAGATATTAGCGAACATAGATGTATTGCAAATAATAGTTTTAGAAATTATAATTTTTATAGTCCTAAACTCTGCACTCAAGATTAAACATTAAAATTTGTAGGAAAAAGGAACGAAATGTTTCTCGCCGCTGTGGGAATCGAACCCACTTCTAGCGCGAAAGTTTTATTCAAAATGGATTGTGGGTTGTGTTATCTTGCCAGCTAATGTTGAGATTAGTAATATAACATCTTCTGTATGTATATGTTACATATAGATGCTGGAGTTTAGATTGGATCTTTTATATTCTTTTATATATTCGCTCGACACTCGTTAGTCGACGGGACACCGTTAGTACTAACAGTATATAAGGCAAACAATGACATTTTGAAAAACATTTTAATTCTAAATATCTTGAACATGAAAGCGCTCGAAATTGTTCTAAAGTGATATCCGATCTACAAATATATTTTAAAATTAAGAAGAACTTCTCTCACGATTTGAAAATAATATTATTTAAAGCGAATACGAAATTTTTATTTTTGCTTATTTTATTTACGATTTTATCAACATAATTAAAAGGCAACTGTAAATAACGTCATGGCTCTTGTGGTCAGAACACAAAACATATTTTAAAACAATGATGTGTCTCAATGACAAAAATGTAAGAAAAAATTGTACCCGTAACTATGTAATGTGTACTATACAGTCAAAGCTATTCGCATTATTCGCGCATCCTTCATTCCCGTTTTCACTATTCGTGCATTAAAAAAAATGCGACCCATTTCTATTCATATCTTTATAATATATTCGCGGCTAAAGATTTCTTTATTCGCGAATTTCGAAGATTTCTAATCGGTATATACATATTGATAATAAAACCGTTTAAAAACTTTAAAGCTAAACGGTTTTATTTTATGTGCACTGAAAACTACAATATTGTATTGTCATCTAAATTAAATGTGTGTACCAAATTTCATATCAATCTGACAACGGCCTTCCCGTTGTCAGATGCTTAAATTTCAATTTCTAATTTTGACCCAAATAAACAAACAAATTCCGTACGGGTCGAGCTAAATAAAACCGTTTAAAAAGTGTTAGATACAACATGTCGTTATCCATCTGAATATCCTTTGTAAACTGCAAACATAGCCGAAATTGCAAGCGGATGAACTGAGTTTGAACAGATAGAATGAAGTGACATTCAGAAGTCGCTCGAATCGCAAGATGAATATTTGAATGAAACGGACTTGGAGGAAATGTTAAATTCACAGCACACACACTTGATGATTTCTTTATGAAAATTGATCCGTCTATGGAACAAAGTGCTATTTTTAAGAGGCAAATTGCTAATGCCACTGCTGAATATCAGTGTGAATTGAAGGAGCTTTTAAAAACTAAAAAGAGTCACAAAATTCTTTAAACTATTAGCTAAGCCTGAAAATAATAATTAACCAATATGGTCAAATTAATAATTTTTTTTTATTTTGTCACCTAGGAACGTATTATAGGGGATAATCCCATATAAAATACCATTCCATATTCATGGTTTCTGGATTTGTGGCATATTGACGGAACATATACCCTGCGAATAAAGAGCTTTTACTGTACAGGGTTGATTTAAACCTGTTTATACATTTAATTTCACTTTCAAACATTTAACTACAAATATTGAGTTCCCATTGTCTCTGAATCTTTATATCTGAATATTTCTTTAGTTGATTTTATGGGTAATGAGTTGAATTTATAACACGCATTTTGTCTTGCCATGTCATATGTGTAAATGTTATTTCTTTTATAAATTTTGATCTAGGATAACTTGGCACCGACCGACGCACAAACAGAAACTGCAATGACTGAGAAAATTGAGCGACCGCAAGCCTTCGACCTGTTCAGTCCAATACCAGTTGTGGATGAGAAACATTCGAAGGTGCCGGAGAATCCGAAGAACCAGCCACGAGTCTTGAGTATGGATTCTGGAAACTTCTCAGTGGTGTCCAAGCAGACGGACAGCCAGAACCTGCTGACCATGTCAGGGGATGCGCTGAAACCAGTCGTTGTTCACGCGACTTCCGACAGCATATCCACCGTTTCCATGAACGACATGAGTAATTGGTATAATGGTAAGTGTTTAATAATGAAAGTTGTTACTTCTATGCAATCAATGATCGAGCATAACAATTTATGATAGAGCAACAACGTCACTATCGAAAAATCGACAATCTGCACTGTATTGTGTTACGCTAAGCGTGCGTGCAGTGCTGTCGGGTCTTACCGCAGCGTTCTCCGAAATAATTACGTCTATTTCTTCGACCGGAGCTGTCAGCATTCTTCGCTTCGCCACGATTACGAACATTCGCGTTTATGTTTGGTCGATAATTCGCTGTTTTCACCAACGCAAATTTGTGATCACTTCGCCCCTTTCTACGAACCATTTTGTGAAATCTATAAACGATGGCGTTGGAGCTTGCTATCAATTCGCAGGTCGGCAAGGCATCAGTAAAAGTGCTTAAAAATATTAAATTTACAAGTGCTTTAACTTAATAATTAATAACAATTTAATTTTTCCAGAAACTGCGTCGGCGGCGGCTCCTAAACACTCACGCAATTCTATCCATGGCAAGCAAAAACCTATGGAGTGCCACAGTCTCTCCGTGACAGAGAAACGTTATGCCGATGACATTCGCTCCGTTGAGAGCAGCAACGATAAGATGAAGGAACTCAACGCCGATCTGGACACAGTACTAGACCGTCTCCAACAGATATTGACAAACAACTTTGCTACTGATGGTAAGAAATGTATAATAATGTACTATTTTTACAGTTTCTCATACCCTTCCAACTGTTTAACGACTATTAATTAGTCTGCTGAACACACAGTTGACTTCTATACTTATAATCTATCTGTGACTTCCACTTCTCATCGAAATATTGCATTGCTTGACTACTACTATTTTCGAATCGAGTGTAAGTGGGCTGGCCATGTCTCCAGATGTATTGGAGCCGACATGTGTTAGAGTGGACACCACAATTAGGTAAACATAGTGTGCGACAGCCTGCAGTATGATGGACTGACAACTTAAGAAAGGAGGCTGGCAGTGGATGGATGCCAGCTGCCCAGTACTGGGATAGTTGGTGCACTTTTGGGGAGGCTTACGTTCAGCGATGGACGGTGATAGGCTTATGATGATGATTTTCGAATATGTAGCTGATTATTATTTAGTTACAACGCTTTAATGTTTCCTAACATTAAAGTGCTGTTGATGTATAGATGTTGAAGTGTTTGAACCCCATAACAGTGTTAACATATATTTCTATGTTTATCTTTGGAAACCTATGCTTTATGGTTATATGAGTTCAAATTTATTCATTTAAGATTCATGCTTTGACAATACCCAATTGCGGGAGACTGCTAATGAGATGGAAGGACTGCTGGGCACCTTAATTCGTGGCGTGGAACAGCGGGCCACTCTCAATGCTGCTAAGGGACTTGTGTAGAAGACTTCTTTGGCCAAACTCCAGATAAGAGCTGTGTTATATCACACTTTCCCTGTTGAATAGTGGGCAATATGTAGTAAAGATTTCTTATTTTTACATAATATGTTGCTTCAAGCTTTAAACAAGTTGTTAAATTAAAATATAACATGAAATTAAAAAAAAAATATTGGGTAAGCTCTTAATAGTTATTTTTGGGTTAGAACATTGAAATAAAAACTAGGTACATCTGTCTGATAAAATGTTGGTAATTGATAATTTTAGGTATTACTATATTTGAAAAGCTAATCATAAAGTAATACGGACAAGATTAATTTCTATGCACTTACATTATTATTTCCTGATTCTTGGACACAAATATATATACATAGAAAAACACAAATATATATAGATAGAAAATATATGAGACATGTTTAAGGAATTGAGGTTCAAGAAGGAAATTTACTATTAATTACTGTTCACTGATTAAATTTGATGACCAAGATTGAATTCAGATAATTCTTACAATTTTAGGTTTTTTTATTAATGACCAATGCACTGTGCCCAAAATGATTTCTACAATTGAATTGTTACAGTGTTAAATGTATATCAGTTCTGGATAGGTGCTTCACTACACTTAGGAAAACATAGCTTTAAGTAAATGGATATTAATAGCAAATAAGTTAGTGTTTAAGCACATGAAGTCAAGGCTATATGAAAGTGCCTACATGAAAATAAGCATTGGATCAGTCATAAATATGATTGATTTTTTTTGTGATGCAAATTATAATTCTTAAAAAAAAACTGTTTGTGTTCTAAAACAATTTTTTTGACTGAAAGGTATAAAACTACTAATGACTAATTGTTGATGACATATTGTGTATTTTGTGGTGCGAATAAATTATACAGTTGATTATAGATTGTGATAAGGAAAAAATTAAATGTAGCTCTACGATAAAATATTGTGAAATATTAAAAAAAGTTTAACTGATTTAACTCGTAGGTTTCTTTTTGTGATATATGAATCTCAAAGTAATAAAGCTTTTTACACTACTGTACTTAAAGAAATATCTTTTAGATCTCAATTTACTTATTTTAAAATAAAACTTAATAAAATTGTTGCTCAAACATATCTGTCATTAGCATAAATATGCCATTTTATCGTCCTTTCATTTTTTTATTCAATATTACCTTATAAGGAAATAAGTATTGTAATTGTTCTCAAATAGTCACATTAAAAATGTTTAGAGGGTACTTAAAATGTTTGTGAAGTGCCTTATTAATAAAATCCCCAGAAGGGCTTTAGACTTTAGGTTTAGAAATGATTTTTTGTCAGCAGATTGAGTTATAGGTTAATTTGAATGCAGAAATTCAGCAATAATTTACAAAAAATTAATGGATACAACCTAATGCAATAAAAGACAATATCTAACTGAAATTTTATTAGTACAAGATGATGATGACTGGGCACTAAGGTTGTATTAGGTAAATGTAAAGGAGATCCTTAAAATGTTGAAGTAAAAACTAATCCTGAAAAAGTTATCAATTAACTTTTTCAGGATTAGTTTTTATCTTCTTAAAAATTCAATTTAAAAAAAGTTTTAGTAGCTAAATAGCTAAGCTTAATAGTTTCTATCTTTAATCTTTCGTTTTAGATTAAACATTTTGTGGTATTTTTCACCGTTTAAAACTTGTGTTTCATATTTATATGAACTTTCAAACAATTGTAAGAAATTTTATATGTAAGTATTGTTGTCTCAGTATGATATTATTTTTCCCTCTTTTCCTGTTGTCTTTTTTCTTTAATAAGCTAAATGCTTGTATACTTAATAAGATTTTCTCTACTCCCAGGGTTTACTGGAAGAGAATGCTTTATCATTAAGTTTTTTATCCTTTGTTTATCTTTTAAGTTGAAGTGTATACAATAAATTTTTAAATAAATAAGATGTATTCTCAAAACTTCGCTTTGGTACGTAAATAAAAAAATGTAAGTTTCAAATGTCTCGAACCACAAGCATGAATTAACTATGGATCTGTATGTTTTTTTTTTTTACTAAGACATCTAGCATATATTTATTATTATTTAAAGTGCCATTCCGTTAAGGAATTTATTGCCGTCCTATGTGAGGAGCTCACTTTAATTGTATATTATATAATAAAAAAATAAACTCTTAGTAGAAAAGTAACATGCCATATATTTTATAAAAATTTACATATTGAGTGCGTTAAAATATATTGATTATAAATTAAACACATTTAACATTTTTAATTTCTCAATAAACCTACATCAATCGTCATTGATAAATTGCCATATTTCATTTTGTATGGTTATAAAATAAGATTGAATATGAAGATAATTGAATGAAATAAAGCAATTTACATCGACCTTTTATCGTGTAAGCGTACATATTAAACATATTTAATATTTGAGTGTCCTAAACTTTTATTTTTCCTAAACAGGAAAAATAAAAAATTTTTTACAGCATCAAGAAATGTAAACATAAACTTAGCTATGATAGCAATTGCATTGCTTCAGCACAACCTCTCGAACTTAACGTAGTTTTGTGTAAATAATAAACTCAATTAATAGCACTAACAAATAAATCAGTGACATATTTTTATAGATATGTCATTAATAATGTAATGTGTGATGGTGGATGTACTTTATTCTAAATAATAAATCTATGCTATCTACATTTTGATATAAAACTTCATACATAAGTATCTAATTTTAAAACTTGAATAAATCATTTTCGTCTGTAGTTATTTTGAAATCATATTTTTTGGTAGACATATATTTGATAATTATATTAAATGTCAGCCACCTTGCTGTGGAGCAAGTGCTCACATTGACACAGTATATATTTGTATAAAATATTATTAAATATATTTCTTTTATAATTAGGTACTAATGAACAATATTATAAGGTTAAGAATATTTACCAGTCAATAGGGGTTTACTTCTATTGCATTTCTTTGCATGTTATCTTATTCTTTAGTGTAATTATTCAGATATTTTGAAGTGAAAACGACTAATTTTTATCAATTATTCAATATTTTTATTAACAAGTGCGTAATTTTACCTTTAAAAGGAATATCTGCAGTATACCAATGTTCAATTAAGAAGCCTTTAGGTAACTTTCATGTTAATAAGGCACTTAGAAAAATGTGTAAAAACGCATTTTACTTTAATGATAATAATAAATCATTCTACCAAGACAGTTTATACGGAAATTAGGTTTGATTTTTATAAGAACACATTATTTAATTGTAGATTTCTTATCATTTATTTTAATTGCAGAGAAATTTCTTTATACGTTGTTGGGTTTATTTATTGAACCACACTTTTTAGCACAGTTATAAAATAAACTCTATGATGCTTCCAAAGTTAAAGTAAAAATCCAAGATATTATCTCAAAAAGTCATCTTGACCCTTTAACATTTTTCAATTATATTTTGTAATACTACAAGCTAATTGGAAAAAAATATTTGTTCAAGAAAACTTTGACCGTGTCGATACAAAGAGATTGCAATACGCCCGTAACTGCGTTTCGTGCGAGATTTATATGTTTATACAAATCTTTGTGTAACCGCAGACATTTCGGATCAATTTTTTTTCACACGTGCGCCAAGCTCAGTTCCTTTTGCTGCTGTTTATAAGGTACTTGCAGCAGTGTGTCAGGAGGTGTTTCTCCTTTTCCGTGGAGCCATTTTGTTGCACGGTGGACGCGCTGCCCCTCTCGCGCGTGTAAATGTCAAGGCCGTATTGACCTGTTGTAAAAAAAATATAATAAATTAGATCGCGATGTTATCTTTATAGGTCTTATAATGGTTGCATATTATTTATGGTATAGAACAGGCCACAAGTATTCTCCGACAAAGTAAAAAAATTCGCATGAATGGTGCGCAACTCAGGTAACGGCAAATTTTCTTAGTACAACTAACGAATTTTTTTTTTTCTGTGAAAAGTAGGCATGCACGGTGATTTTCCTTGGTAATTGTAACTTTGGTTAAGGTTCTTTATCATTTAAAAATATTGTTCAGTGAAAAAATGATGTATTGATGTTCTAGACTTTTATAAGTAGGTAATCGTAATCTTATCAGATGTAGGCCATTCTAGACTTGTCATAAATAATCGTAAACATCTGAGCAGATGTTAAAAACTGCTTTATTCCGTGAGAAATAAAGTCGAAATTGTTACGTAGTAGACGTACCTTCTTCGGGGAAGGTGATGTAGAACGTGACGACGTCGTCGGCGACCGCTTGCTGCACGAACTTGGCGAGCCTCTTCTCCTCGACGCCGTTCTTGTGCAGTGTGGCCATGAAGTCGGCGAGTGGCCGCGACATTCGGAACTGCAGCTCCAGCTCGCGGCCGGCGAACACCAGCGCCTCCTGCGCGTTAAGTATGTCACCTCGTCGTTAGTAGCTCACCGAGCTCGGAGCGATTGTCCGCTCTTTTCCGGGCCCGCGTTTTAGTGACGTCATACGGCGTACGTACGTCATTGTAAAGTATAGCATAGATACGGCGCGATCTTACGGCGTATGGATGGTGCTAGGGTAGTTTTATTTTAGTGTTGCGATATAAGAAGAATAATTATTGTGATGTGAACAAATGTTGTGTGATATCCTTTGAAAAGATTAGTCTTAGAACACGAAACACTTGCGGCCAGTTATTGCCGGGATAGCAATCGAGTCTCGTCCATGAACATGAATGGCGCAAAGCTTAAGATGGAGAATGAGGGATTAGAAATAAACGCGACCACTGTGGGAACACGCAACAGTCTTCGCTATTGCACGAATGGGCAGGTTATCGGAGGAAGTACCACAACCCCACAGAAGACCGGTGTGAAGGGGAAATGTTATACTTCTGCGTTTCGTCTGGTGAGGTTGCCGGAACCCATTAATAGGTGGCAACGCATCTACAACCTGTTGCATGATTATGTCAACGGGCGGGGGTTATCACTTAACATTGGGTGACCGTTTCCACGATACAATGTTCTTACCTGGTGTGTGATTGGCACCAGACCGAAGAGCCTGGTGGCTTTTGTGGGCCCCCATTCACCGCTCGCGCAGTCCGGTAAAGGTACCATTACCGTTTGGAGCTCCGCGCAGCATATCTGAAACGACAAGTTGAATATCAATACGTAAAAGGACGGATTCTGTGCCGGCGGTCGTGGCTTCGATTCCCGCACGGGACAACTTTGTGTGACCCACAGATATTTTTTTCGGATCTGGTCCGTTGTTTGTCCGCGTGAAATTTATGTATGTAAATCGCTTTCACAACATAGGATCATTTATTTGTAAGGGCATTGTATTGAAAAAAGAATAACAATAAGTTATCGGAATGGTGTGGAACGAGATCGATGAAAGATCTTCATCATCATTTCAGCCTGTAATAGCCCACCGTTGAATATTTAAATTGAACTGAAAATATACAATTGTACAATTTTTTACATCTGCCAAGCGGTCGGGTGGTGGCTGATTTTCTTTAAATTTGTATCTTCGATATGTAAAGTAAAAAATAATAAATAGCCTATTAATGTCCCAATGTTGTGCAAAGGCCTCCTCTGTACAGAGGGAATATGGTTGGCTTTCTTTGCCGGCGGTCGTGGCTTCGATTCCCGCACGGGACAACTATTTTTTCGGATGTTTGTCCAGTTGAAATTTATGTCTGTAAATCGCTCTCACAACACACGCAAACGCTATCCTACAGTAACGGCAATGTTTTAAAAAAAAATTATAATAACTCGCATTGCTCATACACGTTTTCGAGAAGATGTTAAGAGCTAGTTTCGTTTTCAAACTTTTACGTGTCCCTTAAAGTTGGGGGTCGCCGGTGGCGCCGCTCATCGGTCCCACCTTGAACTTGCAGACGCTCTTGAACTTCATGGGCTCGCCCGTGAGGTACTCCCTTGGCGTGACGGCGTTCGCGAATATGTCCAGAAGAAACGCCCCGCTGCACGGCGCGTGCACGCGGAACGACACCACGTTGCCCACAACGGACTGCGGAACGAAGCGGTTGTTTTACGTTGAAATTTACTATTATCTGTTACGCCACGCCACGTTATGCCAAGGCCAAACCAAACCGAGCAGAGCCCAGCCAAGAAAGGCCGTGCTATGCCAAGCGATGCTTCGCCAAAACCACGTAATAACAGTAACCGGAAACATTGATCTAGCGCCACTGTTGTTTATTGTGACGTCACATTCAACTGTCAAGAAGACGTCATAATAGCCCGAAATGCCATTTCGAGGCACGCTTACGATTGTGTTACGAAGGCGGAACTCTGTCCGTTTGTGTTATAATTAAATCGGTGATTGGTGTCAATAAATAGTTTAAATATATATAAACGTAGATAATATATATTTATATATTATCTACGTTTCAAATTAGAAAAAAGTACGAAAAGTCTGTCGCCGCCGTGGTTACCGAACCCACGTCTTCGGCATCCGCGCCCTGACGCTTCAGCAACTAAGCTAGCGGCTGATTGCCACGCCGACGAAAATCTCAACGACTTTTGTCTACGTTGTTTTTAGCATGTGAAGCAATGCTTGGCGCCAACATTGTTATATCCTTCCCAGCATACAAACAATTTCGAATATCGTTTTACAACGATAATTCGAACGAGAGATGTCGCCATTTCTTTTTGGAAACATGCTATTTACTGTGCTAAACGTATCGTTCAGCACCATTGATGTTTAATATTATATACAAAGATATATAGTGACACCGGGGCACCGAATTGTGGCACACAAAATACACCAATTGATGTAATTAGATTGCAATTCTATAGGCTGCAATGTCCTTCCTTACCATACGTTTGTATCATCTGTTACATTCATTTATGTACGTCATATAATGTGAAGCGGAACCATTTTTAAACTAAGCAGTATGGATACAGGTGGTCAGAGGTGTAATTCGCGAACAGTTTTTAAAACAAACATTCAGTTGCACGATCGAGTTTTGGTTTTTATCACCACGTGTGGTTCTAAATAGGTTCAAAGGTCTTATAAGGTCAAAATATATTTATTTATTTTATGCTACGTATTTCTGTCAGAGCACCTGCATGACGAATCTCTTTAGGCTGACTCCGTCGAAGCCGTCGCCCTCAGTATCATAGAATTTCAGGTTGTAGTGGAAGATAAGCGAGCTCTGCATGTGTGCCGGCATGGCTATGCGCATAGTCGCCGCACCTGAAACATAATTTTTCAATCGTAACTATACGTATGTATAATTGTATAATTATACCTACAATTATAACATATAATATTCAACTTTAACTTATGAATTATAAAGGAAAAATAACAATTACAAATTAATATATTATATAAATAAATAAAGGTAAAGCTTGTGCGTATGTACCGCCGTAAAAATTTACAAATGGTGTCATTATGAAATTTGACAAAGAACAAAATTCACTCACATTTGCTCATCATTGCCTAAAAGCGGGAGGTATAGTGCAATTCGTTTGAAATATTGCAAAGTCATCCACTACCGCACAACTGTTTTAGTAAAACTACCATACTATACAAGTACAACTTGAGACTTATATCTATATTATGGTAGTTTTGGCGCTTTAAGTTAATGGTGTCCTGTTGTGGCTGAGTGTGATTTTTGCACGATATTTGGAGTCCATGTAATTGGAGTAGACGGGATCTCGAATGGAGATCACTTCCCGGAACCAAAACGTAGTGTGGGACGTTCCTGTCGGTTGGACCTGATGACCTCGCTGGTAGTGGCCGGATGGGGAAAGAGGAAGGCCGTGCCCTTAGGGAGTCCTATATCCAGCAGTGGACTGCTAGGCTGTTTGATTGATTGATTGAATGATGTTATTATTACTCCTAGTTATTGTTCCTAAGGCATCCGAGGGATTCCCCTCTTCGACATCGTCATCACCATCATCTCAGGCCGTTCCGACAAGTTCCAATTGAATGCGGCTCACCCGTGGAGTCAGTGAACATGACCGCCTTGGTGTTGGGGTCGCTGAAGTACAGCCCGTAGCGGAAGAACAGCGAGCGCACGAACGGCAGCTCCTCGAAGTCGTGCAGCGTGATGGGCGTCTTGAGCAGCTGCCAGTCGGGCTGCAGCGGGAAGAACTCGTAGATGAACTCGCGCGGGTCCGTCAGGAAGTAGTGGTCGTCGTACTCGTACCTGCGCACCGTTAGTTATCTGTTATACCAGGGCCGGACTTAGGGGAGGGCACTTCGAATTCAGACTGGTAAACAACTTTTCCTTTCATATTTTCTATTCGCGTTTTACTTTTACCTACAGTAATTTGCATAAACATGATTACGTTAAATATTAACAGAAATCAATAGAAAATAACGAGGGGCTCCAGACCTCTAAATGGCCTTGTGTTATACTATTTATATACTATATACATTTTCATGTATATATTTTAAATTTAATTATATATGAATATGTATATAACTTTTATTTTAACTTAAAATTTGATTTGAAACTTTTTACACCTGCCTCTTTTGTCTCTGCGTCGCCCATAGGTTGACTGGTAGAGAATGCCTTAGGCGTTAAGTCCGCCTATACACAATACAAATTTTTTGTGTAAAAGTTTAAATAAATAAATAAATACTGTCGCGCCGCGCCGGCCGTTCGAAAACGGACCTTACGGCGGAGGGAATCGAGTCCAGGGCGTACCTGAGGCTGTCCTGCTTGCCGCGGCTGCCAGGGCGCGGCGCGTCCTTCGCGTTGACGAGGTGCCTCGCGCCCCAGTTGCACTGCACGAAGCGCCACGCGCCCGCCACGTACACCGCGTTCCACGAGTTGCGGAAGCGGTTGTCCTCGAAGCGCACCCCCGGCTGGTAGCCGGCGGACTTGCTGTAGCCCTTTATCACCACGCAGTGCAGGCCGGCGTAGCTGGACAAGCGTTTAATCCTTCACTCCTTTGTTCTTAACAACACAAATTGTTTTGAATAATTCACGCGAAACAATAGAATACAACTAAAATGGTTCACAATCAAAATTACAATTATATAAAATTAAAACGGAAATTGTGTTATTATGACTACATAATATAAAACAAAGTCGTCCCGCTGTATGTCCGTCTGTCACTATGTATGCTTAGATCTTTGAAACTTCGCAACGGATCTTGATGCGGTCCTTTTTTACTAGTGACTGAAGAGGAAGGTTTATATGTATAATAGTTTGCACCCGTGCGAAGCTAGGGCGGGTGCCTAGTTATATTTAAAATAAAGTATTTAATTTTCATAAAAATAATAATAAAAAAATAGTAATGGTTTTTAAAAAAAATAATAAGTAATTTTTATATTATGTAAAATATTTTGGGACATGTTTACATTGTCTAGCTCCAAACTGCTAAGGCTACTACTAAGTTTCATTAGAAAATGCCCATCGTTGGTACACAGTCTGCCTTCAGCGCTTTCTGCACTTTCTGCACCTTGGCCATATTGCACGCAGAGGAGCAGAAAATCTTTAGCGTTTGATGGTGACGGAGAAAATAGAGGGTTAAAGACCTAGAGGTCGTAATTATAAACGGTGGGCGGATCAAATCTCTGAAACCCTGGAAATCCCCATAAGCGCCCCACTCCACCAGGCGATGGAGCGAAACCGATGACAGCTCGTTGACCACTTGAATATGAGTCCTGATCCTCAGCAGTGAGGGAACGACTAAGAAGAAGAAGCTCTCTCGATTAAGAAATTATGCCGATTACTATTTCTTTTTGGTTCAGCTTTCATTCTGGTGAATACATTTGAGTCAAGGCGATTTCTTCATGCAACAGATTCTATTTCGTCTCAATAATTCCATAATCACGTACCATCGTGTTGAATAATAATTCAGAACGTTATAATACTACTTTCCATATTATCTAGTTACTAGGTAACTGATAAACATATCATATAAATTATGGACCCATTACCCAGACACTAGAAAAAAACTAAGTTCAGATCACAATATTTTTTAAACGGTTTTATTTAGCTCCACCCGTACGGAATTTGTTTGTTTGGGTCAAAATTAGAAATTGAAATTTAACCACCTTGCCGTTGTCAGATTGATCTGAAATTTGGTACACACATTTAATTTAGATGACAATACAATATTAACAAAAAAAAAATTTAACAAAAAAAAAAACATAAAATAACTTAAAAGTTTTTAAACGGTTTTATATTTATTCAGTAGTGGGGATGGAACCCACTACTGGAACAAATTGTGAAAATCCTGGGACAGGTTCACTATCAACTACACGTGGACTAAGGACAGGACACTAATCGGGTCTACCAGCTCTAGGTCATCAGCTGAGGAAGCAAAGCGTACAACTGCACTCGACCGCACTTATATCTAATTATTATAATAGTACAAAGAAGACTGGCGTTAATTGGAAATGTTCATAGCATTTCGCCAAGTGAGGTAACCAGAGATCTATCTAATCCTTCAAAATCTCTCAATTCACCTGAAATGGATTTCAGGTGAAGTAGTCCATGTGTTGCAGTTATCAATTATCATCAGGTGAAAAGTTTCATGTTTGCTAAGTTTTCTTAAAAACAACCTTTTCATACATTAAGGACCAGGTTTTTCTCATATTCTTTTGCCCTTACTGGTTGGCTGTCATTATCATATCTTGTAAGGACGTTTTCCATAAATAAATTTCACGCGGACAAAACACCCAGATCCGAAGCAGTTATCTGTGGGTCACACTAATAATTGTTCTATGTGGGAATAGAATCCACTATTCCAAGCATCGAAGTCGATAGGCAATTTGGTTCGTAGTATAAGTTTCCTTTACACTATTGGTTGCCTGGAAGAGATCGCTATGAAGCTGAGGGATATGTATGGTCACTTCTGTGTCCGTAAGCGCCAGCGTGGGCAAGTCCTCAATAAAAGCACACACTGGATAAAACTGTTTATTAGTTATATTAGCCATGTGGCAAATTATGGTTACACAAGCAATACACTATATGAAACATCAGAGCAATATAGTACCACAAACGATATGGTAATATTCCACAAGTTATAAAATGCTCGTATAATTACGTGTCCTCTTTTGTTCCTCTCTTAAACTCTGTCAATGACATATCGTCTCTATTCCGAACTCTCGTTCCGGAAATGCGTTGTTGATGGGTTCGGAAGTTCGGAAACGCCACAAAGCGATAAGGCCGCCAAATTGTGCATTGCATAAATTTGTTGTTCCATTGTTACTTTTATGTATACTCTTATTTGTGGTGGACAATTAAAGTGTATTCATTCATTCATTCAAGTGCGACACGGAGTAAACACGGCCAAAATTAATGAGCACGAGAGTTATTAGAAGTTATTTGCTTCATTGATCCTTCACATTTACGTCGCAGTAGGTAATTAAGAAAAATATTTTTTCCAACTAAAATCCTTGATGTCAATAATACTAAAATGAACAATGAAAAAATGAGAGATTGTGTAGTGATTATTTGAATGATAACACACTCTGGAAATTAATTGATCGCTCCATGCTCTTTCAAGTGGTATTTAATAATTTGTGTACAAAAAGGAAAAAATGTCCCGCTGAGTTTCTTTCACCGGTTCTTTTCAGGTCGAACCGGTAGTATAGCTTTTTGACCATCAATAAGAAAGTGTAATAATGCTTCTATATTGAATAAAGATATTGACTTTGAATTTGATTGAGTAAGATTTAACTGTTTTAATCATGCCACGTGTTAAACAAGGGTCAATGATCACTCGCGAACATAAGCAAATGTAAGTTCACATGATGTTTTTTCTTCTTTCATTCACCACTGTTATGGGAAATGGAAATAACATTAATACTACGTGAACACTTTAAGATCCACCAACCTGATAATATACAACAAAGAATCGCGGTGGTTTTATGCGTGCTAAAGTAGTTTCAATCTTAAAAGACAAAGAATTCTATGTTACGCCTCAGATGGCATTGTTTATAATATTGTAGTTGCCGTTAATATTAATAATGCACTAAAGTGTATAAAAATATTTCTGTTCTATTTTTATGCTATTTTAGCAAATGGTTTTTACTCTACTAGACGAGACCTTAACTTTACCGTGTATGTTAGGACAATGATAATAATACAAGTTGTATATTACTCAGGTTTTAATTGGAATTGGTGATGATGATGATGATTAAGGTACTAAATGATGTATTAAAGTAGTAGTACAGATATAATAAAATGTCTTGAGAAATATAAAAAGTGTTAATAACATTAACGGCCGGTTTCTGAAACACTGATCATGACCAGATCATGATCAGAATGACCTTCTAGTGATCAGAACGATCAATCCAAAGAATTGAACCATCCTTTTGGCAACTAAAATGAAATTTGAAAACCATTTGACAGCTGATTAGTTGACATCTACGATGATCAGTGTTTCAGAAACCGGGCGTAAGTTATTGTTATTGACTTTACAGAAGAATTAATTGTTGCTGTTTGGATACCTGCATAATCTCTTGAAGAGAACGTGGTAACTTTCGGTGCCGTGCTTGATGCCCCTTAGCAGGCCGAGGGGCGAGTCGCCCCTGAGGTTGTCGTCGAACTGTATGTTGTTGAGATTCTTCACAGTGATCCAGCGGAATATCGTCCTCGCCTTCTCCACGTCGCTGGCGCAGCGGCCCACCAGCTGCCGCACGAGGTCCGTGAACGTCTTCTGGTCTTCTTGAGCCACCTTAATGATACGCCATAATAAGAGTAGGTATAAATCAAAAAGTGAAGAAACACTTTAAGAGAACATAGAACAAAGGAAAACGAAGCAACACGTGGGCAAAGCCGATGTATCTGACAGACACAGATCTCAATCAAGCACTTTCTGAATAAGAGGTTGTAAACAAAGAATTGGTCGACGTGATAGTAAGCGGTTACTAGTACACGGGGATAGAAAAGCCCAAAAATATATGTCGGTCTATTGTAGGGTCTGAGAATTTCTCAGTCGAGCCAACTTATTCATGCTCAGCCAGAGCTGCATGGAATTAATACGATTACAAAGAAAGAGAAAGACTGTAATTAGACAAAGACGAAGTAACCGCATGTTTAGTTTGATGCAAGGCGTTAACCTTAACGGAACAACAGTGGACTTTATCAGCACAAATCTCGATTAAGCAATTAAGCCGATTGCTAATTCTTTTCGGTTCGGCTTTCTTTCTGGTGAATACATTTGAGTCGATGCGATTACTTCATACCAACAGATATACTTGTACCGAGTTGTTGCTTTCACCTATTTCATTTCACCAGTTCTGTTTCTGTGTACCATCGCGCTTAATAATAATTCAAAACGTTATAATAGTTCTTCTTTGTAATTAAATAATCGTTTATTTTTTTTAGTTTTAGTGCTGAGATGATATTGAGTGGAATATTTTCACACATTATCAATTAGGAAACGCATGTGGTTACCGACATCCATGACCTCTGTGGCAATATTCGAATGTCGATTTCATATTTGAAGTTATTTATATCCTTGTTTTTATTTTCTCTCATTGTTTGTATGAACTTTACGTAGTTTGAATCAGGATATTCAGCAGCATTTAAGTTGAAAAATTTGAGACAGTTTTACTTACTTACACAGTTTGAAATATTGATTTTAAAACGTCATTTGGTCAATAAATGGAACCTCATTAGATGACATGGGCAAGCAGTAATGTTAAACAATGTAACAACATGATTCACATGTTGTCCCGACGCAACGTAGGTTGCATAAGGGCAGGAGAACGATGATGAGCCTCTACACCTTGGATTCTCAGTTGCTTGGGTTCTTAGTTTTGGTGGCGCACTGATATATTCTGGAATCGAATGTATTGTGGATTTTCACGGTTCTTCTTGTCGTTCGTTCTTCCTCTTGGAACAGGGCAATTGAAAAATTCCTATAATAAAATAACAGCCACAATAAAAGTTCGCGTACCGATATAGCGATTTTGTCGACTTCCGTGAACTCCGCGGGATCTGTGTAGATGTGGAACTTGGAGACCAGCGGGGGCTGGGGGGCGGGGGCGCGGGCGGGGTAGGGCGGCGCCTCTTCCCCGTCCAGGAACAGGGAGGAGGCGGCCATGTACTCCGAGCGGCGCTCCTGGATCAGCTCCATCATCTCGTGGCTTTGTTTCTCCACCAGCGCCGCGGTGGCCGCCCTAAAAAAATGTGCTTGCTGTTAGCAATAACCTGGTCTACGTGGCAAGAAATCGAAACTGAGCAGCCCGTTAATCATCATAATCATCATTTCAGCCTGTTTGACTCCACTGCTCAACATATGCAACTGAGCAACCTTCATCCATTAAATTAGCCCACATTAAATTAGATAAATGTTATCTCTCAACACAATACTACGACAGTGCATAGCTACAAATATCTACCGTTGGTAAATTCCGAATGGGTAAAAGCGGTGATATCTTACGTCAACATTTATATCTTTTTCTCTCTGTAGACCAACCTTTCATGTTCCAGCATCTTTCTCGTCAGGCTCTCTTTCTTCTTGTCCCTTCTTAGCGTCATGTTCTTCTCCAAGTCCGCCCTCTCCTGTTGGTGGCGGAGCGTTAGCGCTCCGATCTCCGAGTCGGGCCTCCTCTTCTTCACCTGCATCTCTTGCTGGAAGCGTGATGTCAGCCTTTCCAGTTCACGTTCCCATTCATCCTGAGGAAAGAAAATTTATTCTATTCACTTGTTCATGGAAGACACACCAGCTTACAAAACAGCCCCTGCTGCTCGATTCGATTGAGGTAGTATCCAATCCTCAAAAAAGAGCGTGGTGATATTGAAGTATACTTTTGTTTCGGTAAATGTAACTAGGCGCCAGACAACTTTGGCTGCACAGCCCCGGAACCGGCACAAGCCCCATGGCCTGGGCTAGGGCGGCCAGATATTAGGTATTTACCTATGAAATTGCCATTTTATATATGAAACCTGTATATATTTATCTATGAAATATTATATGTATGTCATATAAATTTATGTCAAGTTCTAGTAAAATTGTAACCCACATATCTAGTTATAAGTGTATATATATGTTATTATTGGAATTAGAACTAAGTAAGTATGCCCTTACTAGACTAAGAATTTGAATTAAACGTATGTATACATCTAACTTATCGTCAGGCAGACACTAGTAGTAGTACTAATATAGATTTAAAAATACACACACATACATACACAATACAAAGACATTTAAAAATATGTACAAAATCTATCTTCTTTTACAAAAAATAAATTATGTATAACGCAGCCATTTCCTTGTGCTATGTTGTGTTAAATATTTGTATCAAAAAATTAAACTTATAAGGATTTTATACATTTTGGAATTTATATAATCAAAAAATGCTGTTTTTTACGTTTCATTTCATAATTATATTAATGTTTTAGTGTTTCCTCTTTATTTATTTTTTATTGATTTGTTTCTACTTTTATTTTATCTTTTATATTAATGTCATGTCTCCGAGTGTATTATGTTATTCTACTCGTAAAGTTTTTTTTATATATATTTTTTCCCCGACTCGGTCTAATAGGGTTCACTGAAAACAGGCAAGGAGGAGCCGAGGAGGAACAGCCATTTAACATGACACTGCCTGTCGAAATGGATAATAATGATAGCCTACTATTTATAATTTTAATGTAGGTACTTCCTTTTTTTTTCCTGGATGCCTTATTTTTTATTTTTGATGATGTTAAATAAATTTCTTTCTAATAATTTATAATGACAGTTTAATTCAAATTGACTACAATCGGCTCTCGTGGCTGCGTGGTGTCATAATACAACTGCGGGTACTCTTTGTGTTTGTTACGTTATAAAGAATTTTATTTGGGTATTTCGTAATGTGGTTTTATTAGGAAAACCGGTTGTCGGATTATCTTTAGTGGTCCACACAGCCAAGGTCGCGAAGATGTTACAATGATTATGAAGAATTTTTAGCACACTGTAAATGTTATTTAATATATTTTAAATACCCTTCTGGTTTTTATTATTTCCTATTACTAGTTGGCAGATATTATCTAATCTTGAAGATTCAAGATAATTGTAAAACAAGCTGTTTATTACTAATTGAGGAGAAAACTGTAGAGAAGATTTGCATCTTAGACAGATTTTAATTTTAGTGGTAAAATACATTTCATTCATTATTCATTTCATTCATTATTCATTAAAACACAAGTCAGTTCGACTTTGTATGGAGCACAAGTTTTCCTAAATTTGAGATTATATTTCTGCCAACAATACGCCGTAGCCAAGAACTCTTTCAAGTTTTTATAAACAATGTACATCAACCAATACATACATTATTGAATTGTATTTTTATTGTATACGGTTTACGCATAAGGTGAATTTTTATTCTGATAAAAAATTTCCTCACCTCTAGCTGTGTGCTTACTCTTAACAAGGTTAATAGAGAGGTGCGACAATGTCAAGCTTAGAAATATCACGAACCTAACCTTTGCTCCTGCCTTGCTAGTTTGTGTTTATAATCTTATTTCGAATTAAAAAAAATCTTATTTCGCGACAACTTTATCACGCCCATTATAGATAAAAAATAAAGTAAATTCGTTCGATTTACATCAAAAGGAAAATATAGTACGTCATTCTAACCAACGTTGGTTAGAATGACGTACTTGAATGACGTACGTCGAAATTCTAAATTTGTTTTCATGAAACCATTGAAAATCATGTTAAGTTTATTAGTTTTACTGTCCGAGCAACGATCGTACTCGTTGAACGATTAAAAATGAAATAATCACTTATCTATTTAAATCCCTTGTTAATGTTCTGCTGTCCATAAATTGTCCAAACGCTTACCTGAATCTCTTCCCGTATTCTCCTGTTCTCTTCTTCGCGGTGCTTAGAGAACTTTCTGTACAAGTCGTCTTCTTCTTGACGGTGTTTCATCTCCAATTTAGTCTGTTCATCTCGATCCTGAAAAAATATATTTTGTTAGTGACTCGAAAACGTTGAAGGAACTTAAATAAATCTTACTTATAAGGATTTATACATTTTGGAATTTACTTTCACATTTACTTGGTGTAGTCCAAAATCTAATTTAATGATTTTTGGATGTGACAAGTTAGCAAGCGAATAGGTGTTTCACGTGGAATTGTAATTCCGTGTTTCAGTTGGTTGGTATTAGTCTCCAGTAGCAGAAAACAGTCAGTATACCGATTAAGTATACGTGGGCGTACATAAAAATTCGCTATTTGTAACAATAATGGGTTGAAATTTAAAAAGGTGGTAGAATCATCCAGGAAAGGACATTCATAATTGTAAAAAAACAATGTAATCGTGATCTTCGGGTAGGATATTTATCTCAAAGTCAAAGTCAAAGTCAAAGTATATTTATTCAATATAGGCCTAACTTAAGCTCTTATTGAACGTCAACAAAAAATCTACCACCGGTTTACTAAACTAGACCTGCACAGAGAAGAACCGGCAAGAAACTCTGCGGTCTTGTTCTTTTTGTTATTTTTTTTGATGCAATTATACACACTTATTTAGGTATAAAATCAGCAGCAGCCATTTATCGTATGAAATTTCGTCTCTATATAATAGCTACTCCACCAAATGTAGCTTCGTGCTTGATTTAGGCTAAGCGCCATGTCAGAGCGGAACAAGTGTAGAATCGGCCCAAATGCAAAATTAATTCACCGTGACATGTGCGTTTGTAGTATTGAACTACGTTGTAGAAATCACAAAATATGTTTGCTTATATACGAAAGATCAAAGTTCAAATACAAATGTCGAAAGTCACTTGACGTATCATTTTATAACTCGATTATATCGTCTATAAATAGTTGATGACTTAACCTTAAAATATTCTACGGAACAAAACTTATTTACTGTATGTAACCGACAAAAAGGATTGCTATAAACAAATAACATGTAACGTCATGATTTTCAAATCCATATTCCTGTGATCAATAGTTGTTTAAGTTATGTTTTTAGTACATATAAAAAAAATGGGCTTTGATGAAATCACTAATTTGGAGTAGGTACAGCAAATAAGATTTGAAATTTCGATTATTAATAGCCATACGTTGATTTTGAATTACGATTATTTATCGGGACATTACAATAACTACAACTCATGAATGGATTTTATTATATTATATATCAATTCAATGGTATGCTTTTATTATATATCAACCGGCAGTGTGGAAATTTTTTTCGCTTTATAACCTTCAAAGTGTAGCCGACATAAAAAATCAATTATACCGGCGTAAATAATTTTTGTTACACATGTTTTACTTACAGCATACTCGGGTTATTATTAGCTTTAATTCCAGATAATTGATGAATCAGCTTTTACGATTGCAGCGTAATCGAAAACGCAGAATAATCCGAGAAACACCTGTCTCAGGAAGAGTCGCCATCTCGCGGCCAACCCAATAAAATGATTCGTCCGTGTCGTATATAACTAACTATATATATATAACTAATATTTCATAACCGCCGCCCATGAACATTGAGACACCCGTAGTTGCAGATGCGAATTTCTCAATGCTGTTAGAAATTTAGAAGTTATTGACATGCAGGTGTATGGGATGGGATGTGATACACTTCAGTGGACACTCAGCTTTTTATGTAATCTCGAATTTTGACAAAACCCAAGGTTACCAATCCAAGTTACAGAAATGCGGTATTATAATGTTTGTGTAATAATGTTTTACTTAGGTATGATTTTTTTATCAATGATCGTTATAGTTATATAGGCTAAGTATAGAATAGGGTTTATTCATGAAAAACATATTAGAATTTACCTACTATTTTTAGATGTTTAGAATAGAGTAGAAGAAATACATTATTGTATATACATGTTACATTTATATTTTTAAAATATATATTGAACACACGAAAATCGATGTTGCCGTCCGTCAATATGTAAAAATTTTACATCAACAAATCGTGCGCATTACAGCAATCGTCCTCTTACAATGGGTCGCATTATCATTTCATAAATAAATACTTGTTTTTATCAACCGGTCGGGTCGGTCGACCGCCCGACGAATTTTGTTTTTGTGCGTCTTAATCGTGTAGATAACGGTGTATACGGTCGCCAGTTGCGAGGCAGCCGCCTGCCGACTGGCCGTGTTCCGTATCGTAATTTACGCCGCGAAAATGCTTAAACTGCTCAGGGGCGTGCGGCGCTTGAGCGCCCCGCGGCGTCACTACGGCAACGGGCGCATCATCGGAACGGAGCCGAACAGAAATGACCCCTATTACCAGGACAATAAGGCGAGAATGCAGGAGCTGGTGGGAGAGCTGCGCTCGAAAACGGACGACGCAATCAAAGGCGGCCCCCTGGACGCGGTCAAAAGGCACACGGCGAGAGGGAAACTTCTCGTTAGGGACAGGATAAACCGGTTGGTGGACGAGGGCAGCGACGTGCTGGAACTGAGCGCGCTCGCCGCGAACGGAATGTACAAGGGCCAAGTGCCCAGCGCGGGAATAGTCACCGCCATCGGGAAGGTTCATGGCCGCGACTGCATGATAGTGGCCAACGACGCGACCGTCAAGGGCGGCACTTACTTCCCCGTCACGGTGAAGAAGCATTTGCGCGCGCAGGCGATCGCCCAAGAATGCCGCCTGCCGTGCATCTACCTCGTCGACTCCGGTGGCGCGCATCTGCCGGACCAGGCTGACGTGTTCCCCGACCGCGAGCACTTCGGCAGAATCTTCTACAACCAGGCGAACATGTCCGCCGAAGGAATACCGCAAATATCGGTCGTGATGGGTTCTTGCACTGCCGGCGGCGCCTATATCCCCAGTATGTCTGACGAGAGCATTATAATCAAGAACCAGGGCACGATTTTCCTGGCCGGCCCGCCACTGGTTAAAGCCGCCACCGGTGAATCCGTCTCCGCTGAGGACTTGGGAGGGGCCGATCTCCATTGCCGCCAATCCGGCGTCACGGATCATTACGCGCTGGACGACGAGCACGCCTTACACCTTGCAAGGAATGTGGTCGCAAATTTTAATTGGAACAACGATCAGAAAACGAGAATTCACACTCAAAAAGTCGAAGAACCGGTACACGATATAAACGACCTCCACGGCATTGTCGGAGCAAATATTCAAAGGCCTTTCGACATTAGGGAAGTCGTTGCGAGAGTTGTAGACGGCAGCAGGTTTCACGAATTCAAGGAGTTGTATGGCGAAACATTGATATGCGGGTTCGCTACCGTTTACGGTCATCCAATTGGCGTGATCGGAAATAACGGTGTGCTGCAATCAGAGGCGGCGTTGAAGGGCTCCCACTTTATACAGCTCTGCGCCGCTCGGAAGATACCGTTGCTGTTTCTCCAAAATATCACGGGGTTCATGGTCGGCAGGGAGGCGGAGGCGGGAGGGATAGCGAAGAATGGCGCGAAAATGGTGACGGCTGTCAGTTGCTTTAAAGGTCCCAAAATCACAGTGATCGTCGGCGGGAGCTTCGGCGCTGGTAATTACGGAATGTGCGGTCGTGCGTACTCGCCAAGCTTTCTGTACATGTGGCCGAATGCAAGAATATCCGTTATGGGTGGACCGCAGGCTGCAACGGTGCTGTCTTTGGTCGCTAAAGAGAAAGCGCAGAGGGAAGGCAAGCAGTGGACAGAAGAAGACGAGAAGAAAGTTCGACGCCCTTTAGAGGAACAGTTCGAGAGAGAAGGGGTACCTTACTACAGCACGGCGAGGCTGTGGGATGACGGTATCATAGCGCCAAGAGATACTCGAAGAGTCATTGGACTAAGTTTGTCGGCTGCTCTTAATGCGCCATTCAGAGACAGCAAATTCGGTGTTTTCAGAATGTGAAGTGATGAAATAATTGAATATATTTTATGTCATTCATAAGACGCTCCAATGAATTAATCTGTGTCAAGATAAATGTCGTTTGTCTAGTGCTATCTGCGGTGTGTCATGTTGAAATTGTTAATTTGATTTGCTTGAAGGTGATTTCTTATCGCGGGATTGTGTAATTGTGGTTATGTTTTATTTTAGTTAATCAAGTTATATCGATATATTGTAATTCTGAGAAATTGTAATGGGACGCTCTCTCATAACAATTTTAGAAGGACTAGAATGCTTGTCTGTGGCAATATTATTATGTAAGTTTTTTATGGGGACTGGCCATTGCTCGAATTCCACACCTCGACCTCAAATATATATTTAGTATTGGGAATTTCTTAATTTTATTGTTATCTAGCATCCATCCATAAACTAGCGTGCATTTTATAATTCCAGTGTATACAGTATTGTTAATACGCAGTACCTATATATTTTAAATAGTTAAACCAGTCTGATTGGATGTGATTTATAAAGTACTTCCTTTTGATAACTATTAATTATCTAGTCGATTTGCCAGTCTGAGCCAGTTACAGTTATTAAATAGAATAATAATAAACCTATTGTTTTATATATCAAACAGTAATTGAATTTGATATTATTGTAATAAATGCTGAAAAAAACATGTGAATTTTAAGATTGTTAACATATTTGTACATTTCTAAATAAATTCTACATAATTTGTCTTTTAGACAATAGTTTCATTTCCTCCATTATTCAACGCCGAGAGTCGGATTACTACCAGGGGCAAATATTTGTATGGTGTTATACAACTTACAACTATCCTTTTGGCAACTCAAATGACATTTGAAAAGCCATTTGACAGCTGATTAGTTAATTTCTACGATGATCAGTATTTCAGAAATCGGGCGTAAGTAGAGATCGAGTGTATTTCGAAGTTCAATTTGAGTTTGTATCGCGTCTCTGCAACACGGGATAATGTTGTTTTTAAATACTTAGAATTAGTTTTCTACTCTTAAACAATGACAATTCATGCAGTTTCAAATCTTGGTGGCACGTATTAACAATAACGTGATAAAATCGTCTATTCCTAATAAAACCTGATGCGTGACGACGGCAGACTGCCCTTCTTCTTTCACCGGCCCTAATCTCTCCTTAGTGGGGTCGACGCAATATGTGACGTTGTTTACGATCGATCCCCTGCCGAACCCTACCTCATAAACATCCAAGTCCGGTATAATTATTATCTGTGGGTACAAATGATACGCACAAATTCGTGCCCCGTGTGGGAATAGAACCCGACACCCACGGCGCCGATGCCAATAACTTAACAACTGCGTCACAGGGTCACCTATAATAGATATATGTATATATATTTAGTATATATATTTAGATACTGGCACTGATATATATTTATATATATATTTAGATACTACAATTTGACCGCTTGAATATTTCCGACACGATCAATTACGAATCACTCAAATAAAACGACGCATCAACAATACATCGCGCCGATCGATATACGAACGTTTTGAAAATATGTCGAGATCGTATCGGTCAGAACAATCGGCCTGGGCCGGCGGTGTTCGGCATACAGATCGACAATTAACTCCGTTAATGGCCACGGCGGCTGTTGCGACGGCCAGATTGGATTTCTTGCGAGGAATTCTGTGGAGGAGAAAAAACCCCAGCTCCGGCACCGTGTCGAGTCTGGAAAGCGTAAAGCGCGTACGGTACTCTCGGAAGCATGGAAGATGCATGTTATGTTCCCCCTTTTAAAACAACGTCTACAGCCTACTAATCGCAGGTGCTATTATTAAAATGATAACGCTGTAAACGGCTTCTAGAGCCAGGTACCGAGTTAAGTCGACTGGGTTGTACCTATCATAATTTATCTGTAATCATAGGGTTGCCTATTTATTGCCTATTTAAAAAAAAAAACATTGCCCTTACTTTAGGATGACATTATCCTGTGTAGTTGGGACGTTTTACAAATATAAATTTCACGTGGACAAACACCCTGATGCGAAACAACTTATTGAGATAAGTTACAAAAAAAAATAAACGTCGGCGTATTAATTAATTATGGATGGCGACTAAGAGTAAGCGGACACATATTCAAGGCATTCAACTTTAAAAGCCAACATGGCAGTCTACGAAATTACGTAATTTAGAATGTTGTATCACTCTACCGCTCTTTACAGACGTCTCTGAATCAGTCTTTCTAATTTCCACGTCTTCGAACGGAACGTCTTAATTGGAACGTTCATTATATTATGACGGTTTTGATTATTTGCGAAATCGATATATTCAACATCGATATGAAGCTGCTTTGAATATTTTATACGTAATTAAAGTGGGAACGAAATATATATATAAAAAAAAACTGTGGCACTCGGGTAGTGCCGCGATAAAGCTATTGCATAGCATTTTTTATCAACTTATGCGATTATAATTCATTAATTTGTAATTTATGCAATATTTTTTTTCTTTGATATTAATTCAAGTTTTTTCTTTGATATTAATTCAAGTTACATGGTTGGTTTGGGCCCTCCGCTGTGGGTAGGGCCGCACATGTGCTCATGCGTGCGTTTAACTATGGTGTGTCATCTAAGGGCCGTCGAGGTCGCGTTTCGGACCGAAACCCCGATGGCCGTCGACTGTGAAATTAGCTATCGCCGTAAAGTGGAAACGTTATACGCCTGCGTTTCGTCCGGTGAGTGAGGCAGCCGGGGCCCACTTGGTGACAACACATTACAAACCCTACAGGCGTTGCAAATGTCCATGGGCGGCGGTTATCACTTAACACCAGGTCAACCGCCAGCTAGCTTGCCACCTTCAAAAATTTAAAAAAAAACTAAAGTAATAGAAATTTAACACATCCATTAGGAGATATCTCATTTCCAGTGTTTATTTCTGCCATAAAAACAAAAATGTTTGCCAAAGTGAAACTTGACCGAATGCGAGTGCCTACGCACCGACCTGCCACGACTTGTGAATGACAAATGTACAATAATAGTACACAATATTATTCCACCATTAATTTCTATACACTATCACTTTGCTGTAAACGCCACGAAACCAGTATTCAGTAGGCCATGCGTGACGTCACCAAAGTTTATCTCGTTTCGTTCAGGGAGGTGTAAATTGTCCGATAAGATCCGAATACCTATGGAACATCGCGTAAGTAGGCGTCATTAATTGGCAAGTATTATCTGAGTTCGAGGTATGGACAAATAAGGCGTTTATTACCTGTACATAATATGGTGCTATGTCTCTTCGTCAACAGCTATCACTACGTATCGTAGGTTTCATGCCCACACGTAGGATGAACTTGTATTAGTGATTTTACATGATTTTTTTATTTTTGTAAAATGTTACGGTAAAAACAAATGCTAAAGTTAACAACAGCACGGGTAACTCACGCGACACTGAATTTATTTCGTTGTATGTAAGTTTTTCAATAACAAGTAAATTATTAATTGGCGCTACTAGTGCATTTTTAAGTTGACTATAAATATAAACTACGTATGGTAGACTAAGTATGAGTGTAATTATCACCCATTCCTTTTGATAGAGCGTTGATAACTTCAAAACATTTATGAGGAAGTTATACTCTGACCTATGAACATTTGAACTGCAGTGGTAAGAGTGACATTGAGTTAATGTTGCGTGCGGTATGTTTTCATAAAGTGCAAAGTTTTTTTTTAGCCTGTAATAGATTTTGAAGATTTACAAACGTAATTGAATGTTTCCCGTAAAGGGTAGTAAAACTATCTCCCACCAAATCCTTGTGAATTCACTGAATTGGCTACTAAATATGCCAGTTTATGTGTATAAAAAGGTATGTTCTTACAGTACAATATTAATTAAATTGATCAATTAAAAAAAACGGAGCAGCCTATATCTCCCACTGCTGAGCAAACAACTCCTCTGTACAAGTCCTCCACGTGACCTCGCTGCAGATTGGAAAACGTCACATATCTTTGAAATATTTTTTACCAGTTTTTACCTTACGACGTTTTCCTTCACCGCTGAGCACGAGATAAGTTAGCTCTTAAAATTGTAACTAACAATTTCATCGGTACAGGCACGGAGATTCGAACTCACGTTGCTCGAGTAAAAATATTCGGACACTGAAAAGCAATGGTTACACCTCTCGTTCGAATTATATTTGTAAAACGATATTCGAAATTGTTTATATGCTAGAAAGGATATAAAAATAGATGCGCCAAGCGTCGCTTTAAATGCTAAAAACAATGTTGATAAAGGACTTGAGAATTTCGTGGGTGTGGCAATCAGCCGTTTAGCTTAGTGGCTAGAGCGTCAGGGCGCGAATCCCGAAGACGTGGGTTTGAATCCCAGAGCGGTGAAAAACTTTTCGTTCCTTTTTTCTACAAATTTTAATTCGGACACTGATCTGTAACAACTAGCTATCAATCACGGCGATCAATTAAAAATAACAGGGAAACCGTACGCATAGACAATAAGTACATACGGTCTAGCATAAAAACGCCATAGCTCGCTACGCATACCATGCAGTGTGCACGCGTAACGCATTCTAAAAGTGTTCTATTTTGCAATTGAAATAAGCTAATACGGCGCCTCTACTTAAACTGCAAATCACTTCCACACGACTACGGGCGTATCGTAATAAGAAACACCATTAACATACAATCAGTATGCTTGGGCCAGTAATAAATTTATCGATAAACGGAAATACTGCTAAAGATATGGGCAATGGGCTATGGATGCAAACAGTTTTGAGGCGTTTACTGCTCGATAATGTTTTGATGTACTCAGGCAGTACAGAAACACTGCTCGTTATGAGCATTTATTTAATTATATATTATATAATATAATATTAAATATATTTTAAAAGCATTTGCACTGATAAATATTTAAAAGAAATATTTGCTTAATCGAATGTTATCTTTATCGTTCTGTTAATTGTCAATTGAATTTTTTTATCTATTTTCCCGTTCAACCTGGCATATATAGAGTTTATTTATTTTAAATTTCAAGTGTTAAAGGTCGAACAGAATTACTTAAAAAAAAAGAATTTCTAAGAGAGGATACTGCAATAACTATTAAGCCCAATGTAGCATATCCCTATGGTAAACATATGGCAGTGGTTTGTTAAAAATGGCTTATAGTCTGGCAGTCATCCAGTGAAGCGAGCTTCCAGGCCAAGGGAGCTATGAAACGAATTCCTTACATCCAGGATTGTTGTCCACTTATGGCTTGTTGTTGGATGTAAGTTTTAAAACGAAAAGATCTATGCTGGTCTTATTTTATAACTACGCACCAACATCCATCTCTTTTTATTTTTTAATTCAATCAACATGCTTGTAAATGTGCGTAAAAGTAAATAATTTAAATAATAAACAACTCAAATTTTACTTAGTGTTAACATTTTTTAGTGTTTTTCATATTAATTCACTGTTTGCCACTAAATATAGTTACTATTTCTATATTGTACACCTGTAAATAACGCCTTTTAAAATGCACAATGTAAAGATTAAGAGTCATTGGTGGCCTACAGACACCCACCTGACGTCAATAAGGATATTGCTCGTATAACATGCGTCCATTGAAGGCGTGAGATAACTCGGGAAATCGTTGAGGCGGTCATACGTTCGTGCTCGATTCCTTATTAGAATTTATGCGATTTTGCTATTTATCACAATTGGCTAGATTCTAGGGCAATTGCTTATTATAATAAAGGATTCTTCACTAGTCTTGTTGAGATTCGTAGGTCTTTGGAGGAGTATGATGAGTAATATAGTATGATGGCTAACTGTTGTGGGAATAGTTTCTAAAAAACCATCTCGATGCTAAATCTTACGACGATCCTTCAGTTTCGGCAGTGTGTGATGGAGCTGTTATCAGTCCTAAGGACTAAATTTAAAAGTGTAGACTGTTTAATATTTAAGATTAGAAATATCCCGATATTTGTGGCCATACTTACACGGGCATAAAGTTCAAAGTGCGTGTAATTCACACACATTATAATCACACATTAGATTCTTGCAGTAATCCCTGAAACATCTCCAGTTATATCATCATATTGTTAATTAAATAATAAGCCGAATAACTGTCAACTTTCCCATCTGCCTCCATTCGCATGGCGCTTTCAGCCGAATGAGTTCCGCAGTCGGAATGAAATGCGATTTCTCATTAACGCGAAAACTTTCTTGGGCAAAGGCATTCCCCGTGCGGCCACGGGCCCCGAGAGTTGCGTTCGGTTACACAATCCAACGCCAATCGCCGCGCTCTTAATTACGAACTTTCTCTGTGCCGAGTCAACGAACGACCTGGCAGCCGATAACACTTACGGCATCGTTGCGGTTTTAATCATAATTTTAATGTCAGCACTGCGCTCTTAACGTTTTTTTAATCGAACCAGCTCTCAGTCTTCCAAGTTTTATGAGACAACTAGCGGACCGGACCGAAGTTGTCCTGTACACGACTTAAATTCCACAAGAATTTAAAAATAAATAAAGAAAAAGACGTGATTTTTATGCATGTTAAAAAATTGTGAAAATTGTGAATGAAAAAATTTCATTAAAATCGGTCCAGCCGTTTAGGAGGAGTTCAGTGACATCCACACGCACAGAAGAATTATATATGTATATAAAGAACATAAAGTTTAAGTCGCTATTAGTCGTTATTTAAAGTGTATACATGTAAAGCTAATTAAAAGAAATTGTAGACTGTACGCTTCCTCGATCACTTTAGTTTTAGGCGTGTGCAGAAAAAAAACCCAAATTCAACTAACTCGTACTGCGTGATAAATGTTAGGGAAACAAAGGGTTCCCTCCAAGGTCGATGTGGCAGTTTTCCTTGCGACATTATTGGAACAGATGTCCCAATACGCCGCCACAACCTACGGGTCATTAGTATTCCAAAATTGCCGTAACACGCGTAACATTGCCGCTCGCCGGTGTTTACGGTCTTTATCGTAAACTATACATATCACGCGGTTGCGCTTGCTAGATACTGTAGTAAAATTTCATTCGGACTGCTTGGTTTTAAAAAAACGTATTTCGATGTATGTAAAGGTTTCAAGTTTCAAAGTTCTGAACAATGATGATGATGGAAACAATAACCTTGTGTTGTTTTTGTTGAAACCTTTATTAGCCTTGGAAAAATAAATATAAATAGCAAATTTTAACACTTTCTCGTTCAAAATGTTAATCATCATTTACCTGAGTTAAATACAATAATACAAAAGCAAAAACTATAAATTCTAGTTTTAATAAAATTCAGGTATAGAATTAATAATTAATAAAAAAACAACAATGCTTTTATAGAATCCCAGGTAGTCTCAGACTAACTTATTTTGAATTGATAAGGAAATTAACAGAATTATTACGTAATGTCTACCAAGAGTCGTAGAGCGACGCAGCGTCTTTTTAGTAGTTTGTATAGGCCGGCACATTTGATGTATATACTTATGTAGGTATGTTTGTATTATGAAATGTCTAGTTCATTTGAAACGCTTAGCGATTCGGCGGGGAAGAAAGTTGTCTTAGCTCCGCAAACACGGACGGACTTCATTCGTTGTTGTGTGTTGAACGCAAACTGGGCGTGGGATTGGCGTGGGCCCGACGTTTAGAATACGGCAATTTACGTTTTAGGTGCGCCGTGTACGCGCCAAAAGAAACGGAATGGTAGAACCGCACGCGGGAATCTTTGGCGGAGCATAATTGCGCACTTGAAACGGCAACGCGAATAAAATGCGTATGTATTCGTGAAGACTCGTAGACTGTAATCTTACAGAGCCCGAATAGAGGTTACTACGGAATGCATGAATTTTTAAAAAATCGGTGAAATTAAAGCGAGCACAATATTCACCATAAGAAATGATAAAACGAATAATTAAATCAGTGAAGAAAACTAGACTCTATCTAATAAGCGGCCCAAATGTTGAAATTGGAACTCTAAAAACCTGAGTAGAATTGGTCACGAAATGATATAAAGAATTATATATAATAATAATTATAGTGCCATATTATATACTAGCAACTCGCCCCGGTTTTGCACGAGTGCAATTTATTATACACATAAACCTTCCTCCTGAATCACTCTATCTAGTACAAGAAAACTGCATCAAGATCCATTGCGTAGTTTTAAAGAACTAAGCATACATAGGGACAGACAGACAGCGGGACGACTTTGTCTTATACTATGCAGTGATATAGTACGATTATGACACTATATGTTATAATATATATGTCTGTACCGTCGTTCCCACGATCGGCGGCGTTCGCATGCCGCTACGCGCCTACGGTAATCTGTACCGGCTATTGTTGATAGTGCTGCCGGGATGATTTATTGCTCAGCCGACACTTTGAGCCTACCGACCAGCAATTGCACGCACTAACATAGCCGTATTATAATTCTACTTCGCGGCATATTGGGAATGGCTATTCAATACATTCGACTTTAAAGTGGGCAACGGATTAGACTCAGGTTTTGTGTATTACAAAATCGGAACTGCTTAACTTGTATTTTTTTTCAATCCAATGGCCATTAGTGTAATCCAATATTTCACGGTGATATTCTCAAGTCTACTAGCCTATCATAAATATCATCATTTCAGCCAGTTTGAGTCCACCGCTGAAGATAGGCCACCCCCACAGACTGCCACGAAGTACGATCCTGAGCCACCTGCATCCATCGACTTCCCGCACACTTGCACAGGTCATCACTCCATCTAGCGGGGGGTCGTCATTATAAATATTAAGATATGATATTACGATGTTTTAATTTATAACCACGCAACAACCTCAGCTGTTGCACGAATGGGGCTCATCCGGGGAAGCACAAATGACCAGCGCGAAGTGGAAGTACGAGTATTATTACACTTTCGCATTTCGTCTTGTGAGTGAGGTAACCGGGACCCATTTTTATAGGTTATCAACGAATTTGCACGTCTCAGATGTTGTAAATGTTCATTGGCGGCGGTATTCACTTGACATCTGGAGAAACGCCTGCTCGCTTGAAAACTTAAAAGCAAATAAAAGTATTTTACGGATTATATCGCGTTTTATTTCGTTTAATAAACTACTTAATTGTTCGAGCGTTTTAACATCGTCCATCACGGGACGGATACGGGACGATCGATCAGTCGCGCTATAAAATTAGTAATAACGTATATTTAACTATATTTAGCGAGTCGTCAATGAATTATTGAACCTTAAACACTTATTTCTTACAACTCATGTATGATAACATACACAGAATGCACACACTCTCGGATCTGTCTAGTAGAAATCCCTATTTGAGCGATAAGGCCGGCCTTTGTACAACTATTTCTGTAACCTCTTTGGATGTTTTTAATGCTTTTGTTATGACGTGTACATTCAAGTCTATCAATAAATAATCTTGTGCTGTAGAAGCGTTTTACAAACAGAAATTAAACAGGTTATTGTTTAGCAGCTACGC
The DNA here is from genome assembly GCA_933534255.1 of Iphiclides podalirius. Classification (NCBI taxonomy): domain Eukaryota; kingdom Metazoa; phylum Arthropoda; class Insecta; order Lepidoptera; family Papilionidae; genus Iphiclides; species Iphiclides podalirius. The sequence continues at coordinate 11,035,200 of OW152826.1, forward strand.
CAACAGAGCCACTTTAGTGTCACTGTCCTATAGTTTTAAGTGCTATCGATCCAATTTTAAACTTGCTGTTTCAAATGCTAATTACAACGCGAATGTGCTACGCCGACAAAGGACTCAATGAAATGTATGTTGTACTACTGAAAAATGTTTACTTATTGTGGTAAACAATATTTATACAATATTTATATTACACTAATGTTTGTTCTTTCGGTAACCGGCTAATTTTAGACTACAGTAATTCTATACATTAATCTATGATGAACCTTGAATGCAATGCATTGAAACTACGGAAATTTAAGTTTAAACGCGATAAACCCCGAAAAATTGTTTAATGTATATGTGTTAAAAAACCGATCAGTTGCGAGTCTGACTCTCGCACGAAGGAAGGGTTCCTTACCATTATCTATAAAGCGTCAAAAAAAAAAATCATGTATGTTGGATGTCCACTTAAATATTTTTTTATTCTATTTTTTAGTATTTGTTGTTATAGCGGCAACAGAAATACATCATCTGTTAAAAATTTCAACTGTCCAACTATTACGGTTCATGAGATACTAAAGCCTGGTGACAGACGGGTGACAGACAAACATAGGGCGCACAGTAATAAGGTCCCGTTTTACCTTTTGGGTACGGAAGACCTAAAAGAATATAAAGTATCTGGCCATCATCATCTTTTCCTCTGCTATTTATCTCAAATTAAACAGCCGACGTCAGGTCGCTTGGCCAATTAATGCTTAAATACCATTAAATTTCTCTTTGTATCAAGTCAAGTATTAGTAATAAGCCTTGACTGGACTTCGGAAATAAACCACTTTAATTCTAATTAATGCTTATTAGAATCTTTGAGTACGGCCGTTTAAATCTAACCATAATTGAATTTAAATCTCTTAAGGATTAAATAGGTGCGTTGAATCATAAATGTTTTGCGATAAATGGAATGCGGTAGAGTGTACGAGATGGAATGAAATATTTTAAGAATCACCGACATCAATAAATCTGGATTGGAATGCCGTGCGAATTATCATTACGATTAGCTAGGTTACGGACCATGCTATGCTTAACTTAAAAACAGTATATAAAACAGTAGTTACACAGTATATAAAACAGTAGTTACACAGTATATAAAACAGTAGTAACACAGTATATAAAAAGTATATTAAGACGTCGACAATTTCGTGCCTTAAGGATGTCGTCCGTTTAGCTTAATGGCCAGAACCTCTGGACGCGTAATCTGGAATTGGAATTGTACCAGCAGTGAAAAATATTTCAACAGCTTTAACCATACATATTTAAGTAATGCATTTATGCATTACGAATTTCTGCCGTTTCTTTAATGTCGTTTTTTTTTTTACAACAAATACATAGATAATAATTGGTAGTGATTTTCGTAGCGGCAACCACCCTTAGAGAAGTAGAGGATATATACGAATGGACATTCACGCATATTAAAATATTATAAATAGGTATAAACATAGATAGTATTTTGATGTTATGTTCACTTTATACTAAATTTTCGGTGAGAAATTATAAAAACTAACTAAAGTTCTAGTACTTAAACTTTACGGTGGTAGGACCACACAGCAGCCTCGGCTGTTGCACGAATGGGCAGGCCCGTCCGGGTAAGTACCACGACCTCACAGAAGACCGGCGTAAAGTGGAAGTATGACAAATACTTTCGCGTTTCGTCTGGTGAGTGAGGTAGCCGGAGCCCAATTTTCAAAAGGTTGTCAACGCATCTGTAACCCTCGGGTGTGGCAGATGTCCATGGCCGGCGGTATTCACTTAATATCAGGTGAACCGTCTGCTCGTTTGACAACCTTTCGCATAAAAAAAAAAAAAAAAAAAAAAAAACTCTTTGTTCTTTATGAGTTACAGTTCTAAATGAATTGAATCAAGTTATGTGATTTCCAATACCGATGATATAGGTACTATATAATACTTCATCTTCCTTGGACTAAGATTTTAAAGTGGATAAACATGTAAAAACAAATTTTAACGGTAGGGTTTTTATAAAAATACGTAGTTAGTGAAGAAGATTAAATAAGGGATAAAGTCAAAAAGGCGAACGCAGACAACTTATAATCGCTACCGCATAGTTGTTGAGATATGTCAGTCTATAACGCCCGGTTTTTGAATCACTGATCATCGTATAAATTAACTAATCAGCTGTCAAATGGCTAGTTAAACGTCATTTGAGTTGCCAAAAAGATGGTTAAACTCTCTGAATTGATCAGAAAATGATCCTAACGATCAGAATGATCAATTCAAAGAGTTTAGCAATCCTTTTGGCAACTCAAATGAAATTTGAAATGCAATTATACAGCTGATTAGTTAATTTCTACGATGATCAGTGTTTTAGAAACCGGGCGTATGTCATTGGCGATTATGACTTCATGTTCGCCGGCGAAAGGCCTTAAGTCGAAATAAAAGCGCACGCTGCGCGCTCCGGACCGGTTCTTTCGAAGCCGACTGCGCGTTATTCACACACAACGGCTCGTTTCTATTCAAATCGCTAAAAGAAATATTTTATTGTGTTTTATAACGTTACGGTAAATTTACATCCCGGTTCCCATCCGTGTGAAGAGCTTTTATGTTTCATTATCGAGATGCCGCCGCGTTAAGTTTCCAAAGTAGAATGTTGCAGCACAAAACTTTATTAGGCTCTAATTTTACGTGCACCCATTAGCGTTTTGACATCATTTCCGAATAATCATAATCATCATATAAAATCTTTGTAATTCTTGGTCTCGAAATAAAAGCATATCAGTTTTACAAAATAATCAAAATATTTGATTATGCTTTAAATACGATATTAAAAGATGAATGAATAGAAATGGTGGAAATTTTTAATTTTCTTATTTCATTCTTATTTTTATATTTTTGCCGATGCAATAAACACATCAATGAAAAGCCGTTCACCTCAGTCAACCGGTTAGGCTGAAATATTTAGTAATTACATGATATTCATCTTCATACTAGATCTGAACACACAATTAAAATACACATTAAATTAAAAGCGAGATATGAGCATTATGAGATTGTAACAATTGTTATTTAATTAATGAACACTGTTAACAAACATAATATACACATTATGTTTACAAATGGATTGCAGCAAGGCAGCTGACAAAATTACCATGATCATCTTGGTGTTGGTGTGAAGGAATGTAGCGGTAAATTATAACATAATCTGTATTTTACAGCCTGGACGATATTCCATTGTTAGAGTAACGAGAATTTCTTCCGTCAACTAAGGATCCGTGCATACTGTCTCTGATAAATTACAGATTGTTTGTTGGCTGAGATGTTCGACTTGTCATTCATAGTCGTAGGTTCGAACGGACAGGTTCGTCCGGTTAATGGGCGGCGGTTATCACTTAACACCAGGCAAACCGCCGGCTAGTTTGCCTTCGCACATAAAAAAAATATCGAAGATAATTATTAATTGTAGGTATGCAATAATGAAAATAATAACGAACACTAATCTATATTTTCAAATGATACAAATTAAATACAGTAATTCTGGACACACGTCAACTTTCTCCGTACTGAAACAAATTTTTTCCAAGTTTATTTTTCTGATACAATAATGCGAATAAAACATTTGCTTAAATATATGGAAATATACTTTTAAGTAAGTATACCTACAAAAATATTTATCATAAAAGCAGAAATATGCTATTACTAATCACAAACGAGAGAGCCACCAACCCAGGTGGGTGTTACCCAGTCTTTATAAACACAATTGCACGCGCTCCAATGTTAATATTGCTATTGCTCTATCTTGGTATGATAATCTGTCGCGAGCGTGGCACCGTGCAGGCCTATTCGTGTCGCAAATGCACTGTTATGACACCAAGACATGAAGAAATGTAGAAAGTTGTTCGCGAACGACGAATATTCGATCTATTTCAAACACTGGCCGCGCTAGAATGTTCGATGAATGTCCCACATTGTCAATTCATGTTATCGTAAAGCGGCCGTAACGCAGTTTGTGGAATTGTTTTATGCAAAATGTTTAGAAGTGAAATTAAAAACGTCTTTGGCGGTCGAATGTTTTTTAAATGCGAAATTGATGAATGTTTGAAACGGCATCCATTCTCATTTTATTAGTTAGCTGATATTTACAATGAGAATTGATTTTAAATGATGAGACGCTTGCTTGTTTAATACATAACCTATTTAAAAATTATAACAGCGACTCCGGTTCCTTTAAGGTTATATAACGTCCTGTGTAATTTCAAGCTGGTAATGATTTACCACCAGTTGTAATTTTCCACTGCAACGATCTCGGTGTACGGTTCCACGGCAGCGGCAGATCGTATTTTATCCTCGACGTGGGTGCGAGTAGGGTGACCACACGGTAAAAAGATGTGCATATGATTAAAAAGTAGTCTGCACGGTTGGCTAAACAGTTTTGTGAACACCTTGCTAATCATTTTTGTGCTGGGTTTAAATGTACGAGTTAACTCCTCGGTATGAGTGCAGTAAATTCATGTTGTAATGTAATACTGTTATTAATATTTATATAATACTCTTATTAGCGTAGGTAATTAATTTCAATAAATTTTGAAATATAATATGTCGATATAATTATTTTAAACATCTTTGAAGAACATTTTGACAATAGGTAATCTATATCTGTGTACTTAATACAGATATAGATTGCGAACTAATGACACTAAATTTTTTACTATGTTAAATATGATATATGAGTATAGTATGATAATTTACTAATATTAGGCAATATTTCGGCAAATAAACATTTAACTGTTGAGTATAATAAATAAAGCATGTGTTATTGAAATTTTTTTAGGGTACGCATTTAAATATGTATGTGTGTTTCCGGCTGTAAAAGAAAATAGTGTTAAACATAATACCATTAATATAATATATTTTTAACGTAAAATGTTTGTTTGTAATATCGCTGCCAAAGCACCAGCTCTTGTCACTCATTTGTATGGCATGATGCGGCCTGGATAAATACGCTATATTTAATGTATGTTCACTATGATTTTACAAATAAAGACTACCTATACATCTGTAATAGACGAGAGTAATGACGGTATAATTTTTTTAGGCTTATCCGTTGTTTTCTTTTCGAGTGGACAGCCTACGCAAGGTCAAGTCGCATCGTAAGTCAACTCATTCATAACCGCAACGGAATAATCATTTTGTATATACCGTTATGCAAGGGTTAAATCGTTACGAATTGGCTGGGATAAATAACTTTGCTATCGTCAATTAATAACAGGAAGATCTCATCGCATTTGGTATAGGTTATGTCTAGTACATTAACTATATTATTTTAAGGCATGGTATAGTATACTAAATAGTATGGCTATATTTAAGTTTTACTATCTATATTTTCGGAAAAAGCGTGAATGTGCTGACAAATCGTATGTGCATTATTGGGATTAAATATTTTTTTAAATTGATTCTAATTTGTTGAATCAGAATTTCCAGATAATTTAGGAATGCTAATAAATTGTCATAGTGATTAACAATATCAATGTCACGTCGAGTTATCAGAAAATGACTTGTCAGTTTATAAATTACTGTACGGGTTTTTATTTCGCGGTAATACTGGTGCATATCCCATATTACTGCATATAAATACGTATTCAGATGACGACTTACCTCAGCTTTACTTTCGTCATAGTGTCTCTGTAAAGCACATTATAAATGCTGTACACGTCACAACAAGGGAGCGGCTACATCTCAGATCGCGCCGCCGCTGATGCGTCCATTTGTCGTGTTTTTTTTTTTAGATTCACCTTTTCCGCCGTTCTTTATTACGTTGTTTGTATAATAGCGACTTGAAAAACGATTTATATTGCCACTGCAACGAGCGGTTTTTGGAAAGTTTTAGTGCGTTAAATTCCAGCTTGGGTGGTTTTTAGCTTGGCTGTAGCTTTAGCCAAGATATAGCTTATTTTATCTTTATTTTTTTATGGAAAAAAGTGGTAAACATGTATTCCTATGAATATGTTACTATGGCGCCGCCGACAAAAGACTTTTATGGTGATGTCCGAACTGAGCCTGCGTTATTGTCTTACTGAAAAGAGTCCCCCATGCTAACGACTTAGTACTGTCAACCCGATGTTGTTATACCAAAATAATAGTGAACTTCATTCAACGTATTAACGCCCGGTTTCTGAAACACTGATCATTGTAGATGTTAACTGATCAGCTGTCAAATGTCTTTTCAAATATCCTTTGAGTTGCCAAAAGGATGGTTAAACTCTTTGAATTGATCATTCAGATCTTTAAGAAGGTCATTCAGATGAATTCAGAAAGTTTATCCATCCTTTTGGCAACTTAAATATGCTTAAATAATCTACGATATGACGCTCTGTATCTACTTATTTTTTGTGACGCTCTGCAGCCTAAACCTGTGGACGGATTTCAACGTAGTTGAAAAAATGTTTGTCATTAGATGCATCTCATTAGTGCGATCGACATATGGTATTATATTTGAATATTATATCCGTGAAAAACAAAAGACAAATCACTAAAAAAAGATTAATTATTTTAAGCGATAGTTGCAACTTTAAACAAATTCTTTACAAGTACATATTACTTGGTATAAATCAATCAGGGCGGAGGTGGAATCAGAGGTGGTTGAAATAAGGCAAATATAAGATTAAAGAACCTTTTGTTTACTCCTTACTGTAGATTTCGTTTGTGTCAGTTACTGCATGGATATGACATCTGTAGGGTATGTACAATGAAATTTGAAGAATTATAATTCAGTCTTAATGTTTCCATTGGTGAGTGATCGGTTAATTTTCCTCTCAAAAGTTGCAGCTAGCTTCTCAGTTCCACTTCGCATGAGATAGGATCGTCAGAAAATTTATTAGCGAGTTAATAACGAAATTATTGTAAGCGAGATCGATATAAATAAAACATGTTAGGGGATGGGATTGGCTCCTGAAATACAGGATATCCTAGTTCGGGAGTCAAGGCGCCATTAAATGTGTAACTAAGTGTTCAATAAATCACATTTATTATTATCACATTTATTATTATGTATTTATACATGTTGGATAGATTGATGTTTTTCAATCTGCGAACGATGCAACAAATACGCTATCAGTAAAACACCGACGAGTAAGACGCGTTCTGAATTATACATAAACGGAGTGTTCAGATGAGCGACGCAAAGAGGTCGCACGTCCTCGTCGACCTCTTTCCTCATCCTTCGGTGAAATGCGGATTCGCTTGCGAAAGTTGCCATTAGAAAGGGTCGCAAAACAATAACACAACAAGTTGCGAAATAATTATGTATTTGAAAAGGAGAACAAACAGGAGGGTGTGGGTTTACAACTGATTACAACATGTCGTCGATATAATATAAGGCCCAGAATTAAAAAAAATGCAACGCACCTAACTACGGTGGTAGGACCACGCAGCAGCCTCGGCCGTTGCACGAATGGGCAGCCTCGTAAGTCGTATGGTAAGCACACGACCTCACAGAAGACCGGCGTAAAGTGGAAATATAATACTTTCGCGTTTCGTCTAGTGATTGAGTTGGCCGGAGCCCAATTTTCGGAGGTTGTCAACGCATCTGGAACTCTCGGGTGTAGCAGATGTCCATGGGCGTCTTTAAATGTATTCACTTAACATCGTCTGCTCGCTTGGCAACTTTTCACATAAAAAAACTTACGCTCGACTGTCGACTCTTGTCGACTGTAGATTGTTAGTGTTAATTTATTCAAAGATGGTAAAATTATTACCTTAAACTCTACTTATTTACTAATCTAATACTTTAAAAAACTAAGTAAAGGGCGACATCATCACAGGGCGGCTTGTCAGATTCACATAATATTATAAATAATAATTTCTATTTTTTTTTAGATACTAAGCGTTTTACTGTTTTTCTTCATCGCAATGTACGCGAAATTACGAAAACTCGGTGCCTGCACCGTGGTTCCAAATCCGGCTAATCTGCAAGACATTATCTAGTTCATCTAAAAGCGAGCATTGCGCCGAGTCATGGCAAAATAAAAATAACAAATAACCGATGAAATTATAAATTCAGTCATTATCTGATCCCGCAACATTCCATTCGACCGGAAACATTTCATCTCTCGCAGATTCCCAGCGAGAGAGTTACAAGATTACCTCACTTTGTTAATCGAGTCACCTGTTGCAAAAAAAGTCGCATGAACAAAATACACCAGTTATCGGCCGAGGAGGCGGTGGCTCATAAATAATATAAATAAATATCGACGACCGCAGCATCGCGGGAGATGCCGCGTAATACCCCATCCTTTAATCGCCGGGCCACGTCGATTTCTCGCCACTCTAAATGATGGCTCCCGATGCCGAGATTAATTTTACCGCCCCAAGCGATTAGCGGTAGAGGTCGTGTGTTTATCTCCTAATTCGTAATTTTTTTTTTAATGAAATAAATTGTCAATTAAGTTCCCAAAATAGTACCTCGTATATATTATGTATTAAAGGTGTTCAACCTAACACTATAACTTCAATAATTCTTTATCAAATTTAATGAATCTAACATTATATGTTTATGTCTTCCGCTTTCGATGAAAAATAGCCAAGTACAATAACAAAACATCAGGTTTCCATAATTTAAAAATTTCTTTTATGAATTAACATTATAAAGTATGTATAATGATGACATGATGGTAAGATTTTAAATATTTTTAATTTATTTTGGTAAATTTCTACTTTATAGATTGTGGTTGTAGAAAAATTTCTAAACTAAACTCGAACGACGACTGACTGGCTTAAATTGCTGGTAAAATAATGATTAATGCATAAACATTATAATATTTTTTCTAACTTTCATGGCTATCGCAAAGTGTATTACTTTAAAGTTAGATCTGTACAGACTACGCGTTGATCAATTCACCTTTTGAAATTCTCGCTGCATCCTCATTATCAGACTATGGCGTCGACTGTTGGACATAGTTCCCTATCAAGGCACGTGGTTTAGTTAGATTTTGGGCGCCTCTGCGGACATTATATTGTTACCAGCTAAGCACAGAGCAATACGCATCCAGATGCAACCAGTCGCTGGGAGCTCATGATTTGCGCCAGCTTCCCCACATTCTTCGCAGTCGGCAGTCACGCGATCTGTTCTAGCCGGTGAAGAAGGTATGCGACTGATCTGCCGATATTGCACTGCCAAGACGTCTTGCACAGATAAAAGATTGCCCTTGCATTTTTTTGCTTTAATTATGAATAATGATGATAATACTGGCCGGGAGGAATAATGTCGTCGAAATAAAAACTTATGCAGTTGTAAGCATTGATACGATTGATTCTTTGAACACTGCTGGTAGTAATTATAAAATGAAGTGTTCATCATAAGGAATAATAGAAATAAAAGCAATTGAATTGAATGTAAACGATGTTTAAGATCAAGCGATAAGTTACTGGTGGTCCAGTAACTTACGGCGGAACTAATTTATTGGAAAATCAATAAAATCACAGACTACGACGCCTCTTCCTCCTAAATTAGGAGAAAGGCAGGAACAGACCGTTTGCATTCAGCGAAACCCACTAATATTTGTATGAGGTAACACCGGATTTATCTAAAAGACGTTATCGCATCTTATATAACCGGAACTAAGTCAAGCGAATAAACTTTGGAATTCGCGAGACGACCAATTTAGCTTCCATAATTTATGCTGATGATTTTTTTAAACAAAATTTGTTTCAAGAACCTAGCTGCGTTACGAATTTTATGGTTAGACTGGTCCATGATGTAATCAGGTTTGTGATTTCAAGTAAAAATTGTTGATGTAACGAATAAAAAGCAGTTTAATGTGTGCACATACAAAATGTTGATTCGCAATTCAAATAGAACAACAGTTATAAATAATATCTTAGTAGCTAAAATTATAAGGATGCTAAATCGTATACGGAGTTAAACGTAACGGATTTGAACAGAGAAAGATGGAGGGTTTTGCACAACTGAACTGACAGGGATGCTGTACTGACAAAATCCCAGCTCTGAAATTAAAGAAGAAGCTATAATTTAGTCAAATAGCTCAGGAAGAAATGCATTCAAAACATTCATGTTAGGAAGTCGTTAAATATATTAATCCTTTTATATCGTTTCTTTCCATCTTTGTTTTGTTTTTATTTTTATCTTTTTTATCTTTGTAACAGCTTCGTATTCCGTAAACGTTCGTATTTAAAGTACCAGTACCTTGTGTACCAAGTACCTTGATAAATATAGGAGAGAAACGGTGCGAACTTTTCAACCACTTTGTAACACATAGCGGTTGGGGACAATCGCGTGCATAACGGTTACACGTTTGCATTGTTGAGTTATCGCTGCTCAACTTGACGACGTAAACTTCAACAAGATCGCAGTCGCTTCGGTGTGGTAAGGCGCTGTAAACAATGATAAGTTCGCTTTACACCGCCATACGGTAAGGTAGTCTGCTGCGTACGGACAGTTACGTGGAATGTCGCGGAATGTGACAACCACGCAACCCTACTATAAAGTTCGCGCGCAATAACTGGTATTGCCCGTTGCAAAAGATAAAAAAAAAGGAAGCGGGATTTATTTTTTTGATTCCAAGCTTGAGTATGTTATTTCATTTATTGTGAAATTTTTTGTGATGACATCGTTATACAAATGTGTTTTTTTCGTACAAAATTTAAAAATGATTTATTCATTAATACGTTACAATAATTAAGTGTCGTAGTTCGTAATACACATAAAATCATATTATTCTAAAAACAAGGTATTGCAGGAATATCTTTGTCTAGCACTTGTAAAATCTTATTAAAAAAAGTATTGAGCATACAACCTTCCACTATTCACTGGTCCTACCTAAGGTTATTTGGAATAGATCGCTTTCTAGCTATAAGAGCGTCATATTATACAATTTTTTTGTGGTTTGGTGTTTTCAAATTCAAATATCATAATATTACAAGTGACATAAATCTCGTCGAGCGAGCGTATGATATTAGTCGAGTAAGTAGTAGATATTAATTAGTAAATTGTCTGATCACACAACCAGATGACGAGGTTCCGCGCCTATATTGGCTTTTTTACGAGCGAAAGATAAAAAGATAGGCAAAGGGAAGTCGTTTCATCGTTAAGAGCGACTTTTAATGCCGCTTTCAACAAAGTCGTTATCGCATATTTACACATTAGCGTTAACTGCACCTCTTGAAACTAGTGGTCTGATTTATAACTTTCGATAGATATTAGTGCGAAGTACAGTTGTATGCATTCGTGCGGCCGTGACGGATAATTGTTCGGGCGCTCGCTTTCAATTCGATGTACTGAGCAACCTGAGTTCGATCTCCGGTGCAGGCACCAATGAAACAGTTAATTTTAAGTGCTGATTTATCACGTGCTCAGCGGTGAAGGAGAACATCGTGAGGAAACCCGCGTATTTCCGAATTAACAACGAAAAATATTTCGATACCATGTGAAGTCCGGCAATCCGCAGTGGGGACGCATGGTGGACTACGTCCTAACATCCAGCAGTGGGACGTTCCACAATTGTATTCCATGTTAATACGCCTTCTGCTTTATTGCATTGTAATTCAAATACTGAGAAAGAGTGCTGTAAGCGATTGTACGAAGGCAGAAACGAACTGTTAGTTACGACGTTAACGACTGACATTGAGGTTTTCCCGCCACGGCTCGAAGGACATGATCATTTAGGCCCCGTCCCAATATTGTTGCTGGTTAACAATTTGCCACTGTAGTTTGCAATTTGTGGTACAGATGCAGATAAAAACGACCAGCAAGGGGCTATTGCAGGAAGTAAAATATTGTCGAGAACTGCGCGAACGGAGGTTATATTTGGCAAATGATAAAATCCCTAGTGCTAATTTTCAATTGAGCGGTCAATTTAACTATTTCGTTGATAAATCATCATCGCTTTCTAAAAATCCTTTTAACTTGTTGTACGTGGGACACAGAGGGTATTATATTTTGTAATTGAGGCGATATAAAATTTAACAATTGAGTGTTTTATTATAATATGCAACAAAATTTCTTTTCACTTTATATGATATGACGCTTTTTCATCATCTCTATATATATATAAATGAATTACTTTATGTGTTGCTAAGCGCAAATCTCGAGAACAGCTGAACCGATTTCGCTAATTCTTTTTTTATAATATTCCTTGAAGTACGATGGTTCTTACGGATAGAAAATCTTTAAAAATGGCCTGAAAAAGTCTAAAAACAACACTTTTCTATCTTCCCATACAAGAGATTCCTAACAATACTTAAAAGTCAATTTGGACTTTAATACTATATCATAAAGTTTAAGTGTTAGTGGAGGGGTTCCGGGAAGGCAAAACAAGTAAGTGACTGTGGTAAAATGTCACTTGAAATGTAAACGTCTCCTTGCTGTGTGCAACTTTGTTTTATACATAGTATAAAACAAAGTCGTCCTGATGTCTGTCCCTATGTATGCTTAGATCCTTAAAACTTCGCAACGGATCTTGATGCGGTTTTTTTACTAGATAAAGTGATTCAAGCGGAAGTTTCCCATGTATAATACATTGCACCCGTGCAAAGCCGCGGCGGGTCGCTAGTGATGTAATAAATTTATTTCCTTTTTTAGAGTATCAAAAAGTCAATATACCTAAGTAGAGAGAGAGAGAGACGACATAGAGATCGAAAGAGATCATAGAGAAGAAATCATCAAAATGTGTACTTATAATTTAAAAAAAAAACTAGAAGACAACAAAGTCTACCAATCCACGATGAGTTCGCGACAGTCTGCCCAGCAGTCGGACAAATTTAGACAGTTACTTTACTTCACTTAAGGCATCATATTTTACTCGATTACATTTTAAAATGAAACACGATGTGTGATAAACTGAAATTGAAATAGTCAACTAAATCACAAGGCGACTTACCAAATAGCAGTCGATCGGTTTCTCCCTGGGCCTGTGGTAGGCCTTCTGCAGTTCCGTCTGCTTGAGCGCGTGAGCAATGTGCAAGGCACTGGCGTCGAAGCGGCCATATTGGTAATCGGGTGTGTCACGGGAGAGTTCCCGCGCGGGTGAGGCGTGCACGCTGCCTCCATTTGTGGCGCGCGTTGGCGACACTGAAAAGAGTTCCATTTTTGAGTTGTATAGAATTTTATAAAGAGTTCCATTTTTAAGTTGTTTAGAATTTTTAAAGAGTTCCACTTTTAAGTTGTTTAGAATTTTTAAAGTTGATTACTGCTTTAGAGGCAGTTGTTTCAAAAACAGGCAAATGCTTTTAACGTTCTGCCACATAACCATGGAAAAGATTGTGGAAAGAGTCGGCAATAAGATGGAATTATGTTCACACACTTCGTTTACAGATTCCTTTATCGCGGAGCGTTTTACAAAGAAGAAATCACGGACGCAAAGTGATTTCTTAGCACGGATTTCTTTTCCTGCGCAGAACTTTTTAGCGCAGCACGCATTAGCAATTGGTATGAATATTGCGCCATCTGTGAGGGCAAGTTTGTTTCTTTTTTTAATGACCCAGCGGACAGCTTCGTTATACTGCCACCGTGACATGCTTATGAGATTGACAACTAGTACGACGTCTGATAAAACAAGGAATAAAAAAGAGTATTCAAGATTGCCCTTTTTAGGGTTCCATAAGGACCCTATTATTAAGACTCCGTTGTCTGTCTGTTTGTCCGTCTGTCAATAGGCTGTATGTCATGAACCGTGATAGTTAGACAGTTGAAATTTTCACAGATGATGTAAATCTGTTGCCGCTATAACAAGAAATAAACTAAAAAACAGAATAAAAAAATATTTAAGTGGGGCTCTCATACAAGAGAGATGGGGCTGGATGAGCCACTGTTGGCCTTAGGGGCATCCGCCGGACTTGAGGTGGCCTGGCGCACGAGGCGCCTAGCCTAACCTCGGCGTACTATTATTACGCGTTTGGTGACAAAGCTCGAGGGCTCCCGGGGGAGCCTTCGGGCCGTCACGCTATTATTATCACCGGTTTGGGAGCCCGCCAAAGGGCGCTTTGGCGGGCGCTCCATGGAGTCATCAGGCTCAAAGAGGGGACCTTTGGGCTATCACTCAGCACGCGTTAGCATTCCGATTCGAGTCCCGACCGGACCTCGCTCGATCGGTAGCTACTTATCTGACTGGTTTTTTTACGGAAACCTTTGTGTACGAGTCCGACTCGCACTTAGCCGGTTTTTTTCATCGTCATGACAGATACGAAACGACAATGATATCTCGTTCAAAATTTAAAATATATCTTATGCTTAATGAAAATAAAGAACTGATTGATATAGTGAATAGTGATACTATCTTTTGCGCCCAAGGGTGTCGATTCGATCTCCAATACTAGATTGATGTTTTGTGTTGAAAATAGTGCTTTTCTATCATCAGATAAGTAAATGTAATGTTTTAATAAAAACATTATATATTCCTGTTAAAATTTGTAATAAAAAATTTAATATAACGCCATCTATTGACAATTGGTTTAAATAAAAGATAGAAGTAGAAGTTTCATTGATAAATATTATTTACTTATCTATACAAACAAAACAAAGTATTCTGTGTATAATAACCATTTGTTGACTGATCATGCTACTTTGTGAAAATTTCGTACGGGTCAACAATCGAAAACGTCAGTTATAAAAAATATACAAACTATCGTACCATTAGAAATCCTAATTTGAATTCGATATTGTAAACTGCTACCAAATTTTCGGAATCACGCAATCAATAAAATGAAACAATCACGAACACATTTGCAGTAAAACAAAATAAAAGTCTATTGAGCGCAATAGATATTCGTTTTGGTAAAATCACTATAATGACAGAGAATTTTCTAGTAATAATCGTGTTCAAACATTTCATATGCGCGAGTTTATTGAGAAATCATAACGCGAACACGCGCACCGGTCGCTTTTACTTCGTCGTATGGCATTTTGACGTTAATTGGCGAAACGTTAACGTTCAATGTTAATGTCAGTATGAATGTTGTCACGTGTTATGATTAAATACTCGATATTGGCGCGTGTTTAACAGAAACATTACGAATATGATAATTACGTATTTTTTTTTAATTGTTTTCATAGCTCTGCCTTGAAGGAACTCTTTTTTTGTCCGGGTGACCGGCTGGCTTCAGATCACATATTATGAAGAAGACGAAAGTGAACAAGGTTTCTTTCAAATTAAACAATGAATTTCATCAAGACTGTCAAACCAGTCTGTCCTGACTAGGAGACTTGTATAAAGTGTTCGAAACGGCCCGAATTAAAAAACAAGAAAACCATACTTAAAATACGCGTAGTATAAATTCAATAAAAATATATAAATCGTTATCTTAACAAGATTTTCTTTATTTCAACAACTTAGAAATTGGTAGCATATGATGATGTTTGGTAGTCATTAAAATTGTACTACTTGATTCTGCAAGCTGGCCACTTTTCCAATAGCCATTGCG
The DNA here is from genome assembly GCA_933534255.1 of Iphiclides podalirius. Taxonomy (NCBI): domain Eukaryota; kingdom Metazoa; phylum Arthropoda; class Insecta; order Lepidoptera; family Papilionidae; genus Iphiclides; species Iphiclides podalirius. The sequence continues at coordinate 11,050,617 of OW152826.1, forward strand.
TGCTGTGTTTTAGGTTCGATTACAATACAGAATTTTTTTTTACGAAATAGCAAATTTGGTTTGTAGGTAGGTTTAGGGCAATAGTTCCACGTCTAAGTGTACGCTTTATACAGTATTCACCCGTGACACAGGCTATAATTACGATTCTCTGTTCTTATTTCTTATTTAAAGTCGATAAAACGCTGAAGATATTTGAAAAAGTATACTATGAGAAACACGTCTAGAAATTTACATTTTATTTGACACAAAAAGTTACCATAAATACGTAAACTATATCCCTTAAAGCAAATAGAAAAATTTAATTTAATTTTAATTATTATTTAATAGTATTTAGTTATTATTATGTTTCAATTATATTGTAACATCTGTCGAGATAACTATTCTTATAGTCTAGAATCAGTTATTTCGTCGTTGATGAAAGCGTACCTGAACATAGAGTTATTCGATCAAAAAAGATATTAGATATAATTGAGATGGGGACGGTAAATTTAAAATGAAAACGGAAATAAACTTGGATACTATGTTTTAAATAAGTCTATCTCTATCTCATTTAGTTTTATATACCTCTATCATAATCTTGAATGCCTTCTGCAAATTTCCATGGGCGACGGCTGCCTCAGGTTACCTTTAATATTAAGTGAAACGCCAGCTCCCTTGCCATCATCTCACATTAAAAAAAATCAAATCCGTAATCGTAATGTGACACTTAAGAATTAATGAACACTTACATGACCAAAGAATAAAAAGCTCAATAGCGTTTTCCCATTGAATCTCCAACCTTTGGACTGTCTCAGGGTGATCACGGCAGCGATACTCATAATCAATCAACGGTTCAATGAATAACGAACAGTAATTAGTGATTACGCCTACGAATCAGTGAGTAGCGGCTCATTGTGGCCCGTTGAATCGATTAATCGGAACGTCCTCAGTAAAATTATCACCACGACGCTCCACAACGGAATAGTGCCGGGACAATAACGGGTGGTTGAATAACAACGAGTGATTAGTGGCCATTCGTATGTGAAACCGGCCGAGTGGATCGTCCGTTACCGGAGCCGGCCGGCTCGATTCTCGAATGTAGCCAAGTAAACCAACGTTCAATATGTGGAATTTATAATCTGCATGTACAGTTCCCGCCCATTTTAGGTTGCATGCCTAACGGACAGTGCCTGAATAAATTATTATAAGCATAATTTCATGTATTATCTATGTTGAGATTGACAACACATAGATTGGAGTCACGTAGCTTTTTAGCGATATTTTAAACAATCTGTAACGTATAATTTGATCTGTGGTTGTTTTCATTTCTGTCTGTAAAATAACGATATATATTCACATCGTATTTGCCGTTTATAATAAAGCGGGCATGGATTGTAGTTATCATTACAATAATAATTATTTATATAATTTACGGAATTTATGAAGCTACCCCCACAAATAAGATGAAGCTAAACGATTATGATAAATTCAGGTCGGCGTTAACATGCCGCTTTTGTAAATTATACAAGATTCAGGCGTTTGATTTGTTGAATTAATTACTTTACAACGCCTAATACTTAATTATGCGCATAGCTAATGTATCGCGTAATATCAAATTAAGGCCTAATCCCAATGGAATTTAATTAAAATACATATTATACAATATGAACAAGGTGAGGAATGTGATGAAAGGTTATAATTTATGCGCATCTTAAATGAAGTTCAAAAAATTAACTTTAAAAATTGTGAGTTAATTTTTATACAGTGCCCCCCTTGCACTTAAGATGAAACTTATACTCTGTAGAGAAAGCTGTAGCAAATTTTTTCTGAGTCTGGGATTCTAATCTGAGTCTTCCAGATTACGGGTTCAGACGCTCTAACCATTAAGTCGTAAGCAACTCAACTGCTTAGGTCGATATCCGTGCGAAAAACAATTTTGCGACTGTATTATTTCACATACTACACATTTCTAATTTTTAGCTAGCCTTCTACGAATAACAATCAGTTTAGATTTTGATAGTAATGCAATAGCCATATCTTTATAAAAAGGCCATTTCTCTGCTGTAGGCTGGTTATTACGAAAGATAAGGATACAAATTGACCCGAGCGATATTTTTGCACATTACTGTCATCTGTCACCGAATGGTTAAATAATTAGGTAAGTCTTAATATAATAGTATAATAGTATATAGTAGTATAATATAATATAATATAATATAGTATAATATAATAGTATACCCTAATACAGTTGCAAAGTGGCGTATTGCATGGACGTATAGCGTTCGGGATGTGGGCTATTACATACTCTAGCTTTTTCTTTACCTTTTCCGAACTCGTACGTTCTCTTTCCCAACTGTCAAAATAATGTCTATTAAAAAGAAAAAACCAACCACAAAGTTTAAAAAAAAAATTCATAGAAGTTTTTATGATTCATGCAAATATTAAAAAGAAGCTACTAATTTCTTTTAATATCAGATTTAATGATTTGATTCAATGAGTTAGGTTAGGTTTCATTTCATTTTATCTCATTAAATTTCATTTTCATTTCATATCAATAAAAAAAAAATCTACTGAAGACTTGGCTATATGGGCATAGTTCCCTTTGCCTACCCAGAATGGGTGAAGAAAACAAAAAATCTCTCTGCTTATATTCTTTTACGGTTGGCGCCATTTTCCAAAAAATTTCTTTAACTCAAACAATAAATATGCAACCTAAAACTTCCCCAGTTAGTATAAAACTGTACCAATTTCAATGTATACCTATGTGAATAATAGCTTTTATAAGAAATAAAATAAAATTATTAGTTAGTTGAGTTTATTGTGTTTTTATTATTCTATTAAATGGCTTCATTACAAAAATTACAATACCAGATGTGAAAACTAGATATCAAGCAAGCGACAAAGCGGTTTTCCTGATTTTATGTGATTACCCTCACCCATACATAATCTCTACCATACCCGTCGGGTTACAGATAATACAGACATAGCATAACCTAATAAACCAGACGAAATGCAAAAGCATATAATACTTCTACTTTATGTTGGTCGTCTTTAAAACCGTTGTACTTACGCCCCCCGAGCGTGCTCAATCGCGCTACAAAAGAGAAAAGGGTATGCTATAAACGGAAATTGGCAGTATCATCAGAATTTTACAGTACAAGTTTATCTGGTAACTCCAATCAAAGACCGCGTAATATGTGAAAATTTTTCTCAAACCAAAACTCAGTACGTATTGCTTCTTTAACTTAAGATTATTTCGCTATAAAGTAAGCATAAAGCATGAATTTACGTTTGCATGAGCCCGTTGACATAGCTAGCTAGAAAAAATGCATGTCGACATACCGTATACATCCGCTCTTGAAATATTATCTGAAAGAGAAACAAGAAATGTAACTAAAACATTCATAGTGTAATTTTACATAGAAATTTGTCATATGATTAAAACATAATGGCTTTCACTATACTAAATCAAATAATTACAGTGACGGCATGTAGTAAATTTTCATAATGTTAAGCACTGATCAATTACGCGCTCAGCGATCTTACAATTCTCAATAGCGCATAAAGTAGGGAGACATTTATATTGTGGGCATATAAGACTTATATGCCCAGTTTCCGAAAGGCCAATCAAAGCAGCAATCACATAACACTATGTCAAAAATGATCAGATGTTAATCTCTTGTTAAACTGCCTTGGGTTTCTGGAAGGTTTGTTCAAGAAAAATTAGCTAATCACTGTATAACCAATGATAATGAATGAAATGAATGATTTAATTCAACTAACTCTTTCTATTGTATAGCTGTCCCTTTTTAAACAAAACTTAAATTAACGTCACTATCCAGTCCTGTCACCGTATGATTGCCAACGTAAAAATCCGAGCTATAATAAAATTTAATTTATATAAATACATGCAAAATGTCGAAAAAAACTTTACAGAACGTGAAAAAAATTAACTTTTATCCATAATAAACAAGTAAGTATTATGAAAACAAAGAATCCATATTATTTATTAACTTTTGAATTGCATTTTGTTTTTTTTCTAATCACATGATATGTTCGCATAATAATAAATAATAAATAGGTAATAGAACACATGAATGTCCTAACAACATATTAGGGAATTATGTTTATTTTTAATAAAAACTAAGATTTTTGATAAATAACATTTTTAACCAACGATTGATCGTCCAAATTGACAGATTACTTAATAAAACTTTTGACAGCTCGTTGACCACCGAAAAACGCTTTCAGAAACTCGATTTTCTGTTGATTGTCCGTTAATCAGTGATTAATTACAAATCAAAATCAATGTCGTTTAAGACGTTCTAGCAACTCAGATCATGTTAAACAACGATTGACAAGATATTTATCGTAAATTAAAATTGATTGCGCTTTCGGAAACTGGGTGTTAGTCTTAATCCTAACTCATTTGTATAATTTAGTTCTGGGTATAAATTAGCCACAGACGTGATAGCTTAACATTTTATTTTATTTTGTCATTGGCAGATTAGTAATCTGTCATCTCGTATCGATCGGAGTAGGCCTTTAACTGTCCTCGTCGTTGAGAAAATTTCCGAACAAATGGCGATGAATTAAAACCAACGACCCCCGCGTCGGTGATATTAATTCAAGTTGTAGAACCACTTCATTAGAGTTGACGGCGCTAAGAGATAATTTATTAACGATCATTTGACGTTTAAAAATCATTGCCACACACGTATCGATAGACAGGTTCAACCAGGGAAGTACAGCCTCACAAAAGACCATAAAACGCCTCATTCTGTGGAAGGTGCCCAGAGCTCGCTTTATAAAAGGTGCCCGTGCAATAAAAAAACCTATCGGTGCCTAGGCGGCTGTAATCACTTGACATTAGTTGAACGGTTTACTAAGCAGTCTCTGTTTAGTTAGTTGTTCACCAATTTCTAAACATGTATATTCCACATTCTTTACGAAAGCCATGGCCGCGAACATGTTAATATCATATCTATCTTTGTGTCTGTGTGTTTTAATAGCAATCTTTGCATTAGCTTGAAAGACATTAGAAATCGTGCGTGCTGAACGCAACGAACGAAACGCAAATCGAGCAGATTTCAAAACTGACTCGATTACCCATTTCCTTCTAACGCAGCCGACTAAGGAAGGTTCGCGTATTTTTCTGAAATGGCGCTGTTGCCCAAGCGGTTTCGCGTAATCCCAATAAGGCTGTTGCGATTTACGTTTTGAAATGTCCCGCTCCGATTTGCTTTAGTCCGTTTTTGTTGGCACTTTACATGGCGCTGTGAATGCGGTACCCAATGTACTCGCGGTCGATTTTGTCGGCGCGTATGATTAGCAAGACAGAGATAGATATATTTGGTGGTGTACCCTCCTTTGAGCGGAGGAAGGCCAAATCAGGAAGGGTGGTGCTAAAGTGAGACAACGATAAATGCGTTTAAGAATTGCCCAAACAGAGGACATAGTAATTATGCTCTCTAACTCGGGACATTGGACGGTACGGTACCCTTGTTACTAGGTCACTGCAGATCTAGTATCATATATTTTTAATTTAGTATTAACAAAATTGTAGTCAATTTCGACTGAACATCGCATTTCATTTGTTATGTACATATTTACATTAATGAATATAATACAATATAATAGTTTTACAGTTATTCAAACTTATATAATAATTACACAAAAACTATCTAATTGGGATAGAGAGTGGAATATTTACGAGATTATTATCTTCTTAATACAGTATTATTATATTTGGTTCAGTTACACAAAAGAATTGGAATGAAGACCTATTTACACTAATTGCTTAGAAAATTAAGTGCAATTATTAAATGAGTATGACAATTTTAAAATGACGTTTCGTTATGAATAGCGTATGTTACGCAACCAGATGCGTGTGATTTTGCGCGCAAAAAACCATCAAGCGACATTATACAGTTTTTACCGTTTGCACTTTCATGAGAAACTTCATTAAATATTGAGCGTAAGCACGACATATCCATCGCAATGAGTCAATCAAACAATTCGAGTAGTTTAACACGCATACGAGCAGATAATAAATGGCGCAATTTTTATTCAGTCGCATGTTTGTTTTGAGCCCGATATTTGGCATAATTTTATTAATGCCCAGACTGTTATAACAAAATCAATAATTTTAATAATTCATTAAGTAATAATTTATTATATTTTATTAATATTTAATTAATGTTAATAATTAATTAATTTTATAATCAATAATTTTAATTCTAAGCACGCAGTGCCTAATTAACATTTTCAAAGCATGACCACCCAAATTAATATAGTTGTACTTGTAATTTTAATATTAATTGTAAAATATTCTGATAACACACGTTAATTAATAATTACTTATTAGTATTAATTTTGTAATTAAACATTTATACACAATCTTATAAAAAGTTCAAAAATAAACTTTTTTTCTCTCAAACGTTTATATATCTATGGTACGTCAAAATGAATTTATTAAGAGCTCAGTAATACCAAAGCTAAATAGCCTTTATGGTTATCGCATTCCCGTTATTCATTTAATCAACATGTATTTAATGACCCTAGGTCACATTTGAACAGGTTGGGTCCGCTCCTAGCGTTAAAGCTTTAGGTCACTGGGCTGTCGCTGAGGAATGCCGCCGGTCGTTTCGCAACCATAGGCCTCTCTTTCGCCTCTCGTAGTCTTTCTCTCTCTAAAAGCCGAAGTGTATCGCGGGCCTCGTATGTACCTTACCGCCATCTTCGGAAGTCCGACCGGATTCCTGCAGGTTTGCCGATTTGCGATTGCGATAGACGTTTTCTTCTTGTTTCTCGACGGATTTATGCGGGCGATGTGTCATATTTACGAGTTTTTGAATTCCGAATGACCGAAACGTGGCCCAAATGCACGTATAAATTTTTAGCCAAACTAAAATAACACATTCTTTGGGTGTTACTGTATTAAATTAGCATGTTATTTTATTATGTAATAATTTATCTCTGAAAGGTCTTTCTACAGGTTTTGATAACCTCAACTTAACTCAAGAGTATTGTTATCTTTTTAAATGTATTTATTTTTAATACTGATTTTTGGCTTTCAGTCTATCTATAGATACTATCTTAACCTTCAAAAGGTAGTTTCCGATTAATAGTACTGGCCTTATGTTTTTAATTGTTAATAATTAAGTCGCCGTAAACAGAAGACTTTACAAATTTGAGGGGTGACGCAGGGCAAGTGATAGACGGTTAAGTCTCAAAAATCAGTAACAACCTAGTTTAAACTCATATCTTAGAAAAGTATACTTATGATCTACTATAGGAATGAAGCAATAAGTGAAAATCAACTCTATTTTTGGTTTAACACGCAATACAGACTTGAAAAAGTTAAATTAAGCGGAATTTTGAACAGGGTTGAATTACAACGTCCAACGTTTGTAATCAGCTTTAATAAACAAAATACTATCAGACATAGAAGGTTTAAGACGAAAGTATTTCAACTGGTTTAAGGACTTGTGTTTCTCTACCATCAATTATTAATTTTGATATAATCAAAAACATTTGCTCAGGCGTATTTAATTTGGAAGATACAAATTAGCTGAAACTTTTAGCCTTTTATGTATCTTGACGTGTGTACTAAAAATAACTTGAACTAACAGCCTGACTCATAATCATAAGCCGTAAATATATAAAGTCTATAAATATGAAATTTTATCATCAGGCTTTTATGATGTCAGCACCAAGTTCACAGTATTAGATAATACAAGGCAAAAGGCAATGAAACTGAGATTTGTGATTATTTATCTAATGCTTTTCAAGTATCAAGGCATTTGATGAAAGATCGTATTTCGATTAAAGAAGACGATCGATTTCGTTGGGTAAATTCTATAACAGCCTTCTCTAGAAATGACCTAGTCTAAGATGCCGGCCGACATTAAGTTTGTATCGTTTCTGAAAACCATCCTCTGCGATTATGGAAAATTAGAATAACATGAGTAAACGCGGTTACAAATTTTTACGTCTTGCCGCGTGTAATCCCCTGTAAATCCCATAAGTAAGAGTAAGTATACTACTTAACTAACTACTAACTAACCATAAAACTCTTACTGGACTGTAACTAATAATATTAACTAATAATATATAGTCTCTAATAATATATAGTATATATAACTATGACTCCAGTAAGTAATTAGGAAACGGTATAGTTACTAGGACTCGAGTAAGTTTTATGGCTATTTAAATTTTTGATTCTTGACTGTGCATTACCCCGCCAATCCCGAATTTTATTTTATTATAATGCAAAAATATATGTTATTTTTGCAATTTAATAAGATATACCTCGATTGCGCTCTAACAACCGTGTCTTTTCAATTGTTGTAGTCCATTCCTTCTTTACGACATCGCTTATCAATTAACCGTAGAAAATGCTGCCTCAAAACTAGGAAAACTAGCTCATTTAAAATTTTACGAGAATTGGGAGACATTCAAAAAGTTCAAATCACGTGCGTAAGACTTCATTGATTCTTGTCTAACAAGGTAGTACGTCCTCGAGTGTCAGTTATTAACAAGGAGAGGTGTTTATCAAATTAACTGTCACAGCCACTGTCGATAACTGTTTATATGCGTATTAATCTTAACCCATTGTAACTGTGGTCAATAAACCGCGACGCCGCCAAGGCCTCGGCCATTGTTCCAACGCCTTACGAGGCTTGCAAGGTGCAGCGCAATTGCTTCAAGAGGTACATCGATGTCACAATACGTCAAACGTTGTCTTGATGCGAGTACTATGACTATTGTTCGGTAGTACGTGGTCAGTTTTGAACGGTTTCGCTCCAGTCGACTTCTCAATTCACGCGTCTTTATTAGTATACAGGTTGGCCCAAAGATCGTCGAAAATCTAGGCTTTTGTCAACTTTAAACACAAATTAAACAGGTCTCTTTTTTAAATAATTTATCGCGTACGATTCATGGATTTATCGCGTACATTCGGAATAATGAAGTTATTCGAATGAAAACTTAATGACTTTGAATAATTTACGCTTTAAATCAACCTAAGTTAAAAAAAACAAAAACAATTGGTATTTGGCCACCTGCACACGCATAATAAAAAAATACAAGAGCAAATCATGCTACAAAAAAGAATAAACTGGGCTTAAAAGCGCACACACACACACACGCTGTCGTGGCTACTGCGGAAAAGGAAATAAAATGATGTAAAAAAATTAACGAGGTTCGCTTTTCAATTCTGTTCTATAAAATAAATATCGCGTACGATTCATGACAATTTTTCGGAATAATGTTAAAATCAACCTCAATCAATTTAATTCGTTTAAGATTTATTTGAAGCATTTAGAGCATTCATTAAAATTATACTGGCCATCTACATATATCACACTATTAAAAAAAGAATAAACTATAAAAGCGCACTCACACTCGCTGTCGTGGCTATTGCGCGCGTGGCCGCGTATCTGCTCGTTGACGTAATTGTTACTGCGCGGCACGTTGAGGGCGCTTCGGATGCCCACCGACGAGTTGTCCAGGTGGCCGGGGCCGATTTTGGGTACGTGACTCGAGCAGTAGACCTCCTTGTCCTCGGTCCAGTGCTGGTTGTTGTAGTACGTCTGTAATAAAATAAACTATCAGACAATCGTTATAAAAGAGAACTATTACGGATGGTGACGACAGCCCTATGGATCTATATTATATAGGATCAAAATAGAGCTCTCTGAGAGCTTTTAACTTTAAGAGGCGTATACACCTTTCTTCTTCATAGAAAATGGATGTCAATATATTAGATTTTGAATAGCAAAGTTTACTTGAAGTTAGGGTTCTCATTTTTGAGTGCAATTTAAGCATAAATAAATTAATAATAACAAAACTATGTTTACTTTATTATGATTTTATTCTAATGACAGCCAACTACGCTTTCGTGAACCACTGAATAAATTTGTTCACGAACGATTATCTGGAAAAAATAGTTTCGTATAAAAATGTGTTGTGTTCGCATAAAAACTAGAGATTATTAAAAGAAACTCTATAATCGCTCAGGATAATGTAGTAATTGGTGAAAATGAACGCGCCTAAAAACTAAACAGTCAACGAAACGAGTGAGGCGCGGTTGCGTACCAACAGTACATATTCTCACGAAATCTAAAGTCGTGTATGTGTGCGTTCAAAGTTTTGTTCATTCATGTCCATGTGTATTGACGACGCCACACGTTGACGAAAACGCAGACACAGGAACAACAGATTTTTTATATTTGAGGAAGCTCGGCCGTAAAAACTGAATGCGAGAACATTATAAAAAAAACCGAAGGGTTCGTACCATTATCTATAAAAACTACAATAAAATCATATCTATCGTATCCCATACAACTTAAATACTTTTTTATTGTGTTTTTTAGTATTTGTTATTATGGCGGCAATAGAAATGCATCATCTGTGAAAATTTCAACTGCCTAAGTATCACGGTTCATGAGATTTACGCCCGGTGTCTAAAACACTGATCGTTGTAGATGTCAACTATTCAGCTGTCAAATGGATTTCAAATTACAATTTAGATACCAAAAGGATGGTTAAACTCTCTGAATTGACCAGAATGATCTTCTTTATGATCAGAATGACCAATTCAAAGAGTTTAAACATCCTTTTGGCAACTGAAATTCATTTGACAGCTGATTAGTTGATATCTACGATGATCAGTGTTTCAGAAACTGGGCGACAGTATGGTGACAGACGGAGAGATAGACAGACAGACAGACAGCAAGGTCTTAGTAATGGGTCCTGTTTTACCCTTTGGATATGGAACCATTACACAGAGAGAGATTTCTTTTTTATGCGAAAAGTTGTCAAACGAGCAGACGGTTCACCTGATGTTAAGTGAATACCGCCGCCCATGGACATCTGCCACACCCGAGGGTTACAGATGCGTTGACAACCTTTTGAAAATTGGGCTCCGGCTACCTCACTCACAAACGAAACGCGAAAGTTTATGTCATACTTCCACTTTACGCTGGTCTTCTGTAAGGTTGTGGTACTTACCCGGAGGGGCCTGCCCATTCGTGCAACAGCCGAATCTGCTCCGTGGCCCTACCACCGTAAGATTAGTGCCAAAAAGTTGGTATTATTTTTTGAGGTTATACCATTTTATATCGCCACTCATTAAATTAATTACGTTATCATTGAAGATAATTGAGTCTGTGCAAAAGTAAAATCTTTCGGCCCATGCAATTACAGCGTATTTATAAGCGTTCGCGGCCAATTCATGCCGCCAATTACAATAGTCTAAAAGCCAATATAACCTGACACCTCGCAGTGTCCGGAAGCCTAGAACACGTTTTTAAATCACGCAGCTAGAGAGCACATTAAAATGGGCGCTTAACAAAAGTTTTAATGAAACAAACTCGCCGTTAAATAGATATTTAATTTGAATGATGGATATGATCTTTTACAGTTATTCACTTTCACATAGCATTGTTTGTGTCATTGTTGTCAGATCGAGGTTGATGGCTCCGAAAACGCTTTGTGTCGATGTATCGTTATCGCGACAGTGGATTTGTGGTAATTGTTATTAAATGTATTTTTATCCTAATTCCTGCGTCAAATTTCATCAAAATGCGTCCAGTCATTATACTATAAAGTGGTACAGAATTACTCTCCATAGCAATTCCAAAGAATAATGCACTTTTCCCGGATAAAAGTGTCCCGTGTATGAGAGGTCAAGTCAATTGGGCCTTTATTATACAGAGAGATTTTTTGAGAAGTACCCAAATTTACACAGGCGGTTCAGACTCGGTAGTATATTCGTTTATTTAAATAAAGTTCTTTTTTATCCAAAAAAAGCTATTATATTCCCTAAAAAACAGAACGTGTTGACAATGCGGTAGTCATTCATACATACCTAAATTATACTGTGCACGAACTTGTGTGCGTGTTAGTTATGAAAATAAATGAGTTGCGTATAAATGATGCACTTTTTGAGATGTTAAAATGAATTTAATTAATTACTTACGAGTGATTTGAAATATTTATCATTGTTTATTTGTCTAGAATTTAATTTAAAAAATGGATACACTTAGAAAAGCTACCCTGTATAATAAGTGGGTATTTCAAGTAGTTTATACAAATAATTATTGTAGAAGTGACAAATTTATGAGATATGAACAACAAATTTGAATGAGTCTATAAAAGTTTTTTTCTCAAACATTATTACTGTATTTCTGTCAATCAAAAGCCCTATCAAAATATCTTACTTACAATGGAAATAATGTATTTATTATCTACGCTTTTATAGCTTCATAAGAAATATTCGTTTCTGAAGTCTGAATTTAATCTAAACATTGTTATTTGCCTGTTGCAATTAGATGCAGTTGAGCTTTCAATTGGCGTCTATCACGGATGAATGATATACACGACATTTTTACGGATTTGCTTACCAAACCATGTCAACGTGATGAAACGGAATTTTTCAGCGAAAGATAAAGATTTCAAAATCAATATACGTGAAAATTTAAATCCTAAGGACTGCTTTGCCATTTTTATCTGAATGCTGTAAAAATTTTATGTAAGGGAAAACGGCAACATTGTTGACGCGTAGAATATTATAATGGGTCATAAAGTTATAGCATAATTATACAATGCAAGCAATGAGTAATTCAGGTTATTAAATCAAGGAGCAAGACGGTGACTCATAACAGAACATCTGATCCGTTACGTTTTTATTTTTTCAGCGTTTATTTACGTTGGATTAATCATTTCGATAATACCGTCAGCTGTTACCGTTCAACTGTTTTCTTCTTTTATTTCGTTCGTACTGTTTGCTTTTCGTGTTCGGTTCCGTAAATGTTGAGTGTTAAATTGAACGTAGATAATAAATAATATAATACGAGCAAATTAATTCTTTTTCGATAGTTACACTGTACACAAATAATGTGTCGTTAATATATTAAGGTATTTTTCTTAAGTTATGACGTTGATGCTATAAATTGCAGAAGACAAACAGCTGTAAGATTCTCTGTTTTTTTTATGTGAAAAGTTGCCAAACGAGCAGACGGTTCACCTGATGTCAAGTGAATACCGCCGTCCATAGACAACTGCTACACCCGAGGGTTTGCAGTTGCGTTGACAACCTTTTTGGAAATTGGGCTCCGGCTATTTCATTCACCAGACGAAACGCGAAAGTTTTTGTCATACTTCCACTTTACGCCGGTCATCTGTGAGGTCGTGGTACTTACCCGGACGAGCCTGCCCATTCGTGCAACAACCGAGACTGCTGACATGCTCTCTTTGACATGTTTATTTTTCGACATGTAATTACTTTCTTTAATTGAATAAAATATCTATAGTACCTTTTCACTTAAATATAAGAAATCATTATTTACCAGACTTTATAATTTAAAACTGCATCAACTCCTTGTTTCTTCATACATTGTAGGTAAGGTTTTTCACATCTCCACCTAACACGGGCGTCAAGTGGAAGTATTGTTTTTTTGCGTTTTACTTGGTGGATGAGCCGTGATGTGATTCAACCTTTTTTAAGGTTGCCAAGGCCACACCTGTTGAAGGATACCAGTAAGTCTGTTAGATTGCCTTGGTTCCGATAACTACATAACTGTGTTAGGGCTGAGCGGCAGTCTTCGCTTTACTTTTTAGTGGGTCGCAACTATCCAAATTTAAGATACAAAACAATCAAAACATTCTTCGTTTTTAATAAATCCGTGACCATAGATCGTAGAAATTATCCGTTGGTTGTTCGACGAAACAATTTTTCAAAACAATAAAAAGGTCAATCGGTCGCAACTATCCAAGCTTAAGATACAAAAACAATAACAAAACACCCTTCGTTTTTCACAAACCATATCAATCATATCAATATGTTCATTACATAGAGCGTAGAAGTTATCTGCTTGTTACTGAACGAAACAATGAATTTTTTTTCAATGCAAAGGACAATAAAACTGGCGAGGACTTGATAAGCGGCTGCAAGGTCGGCCAAATGCCAACAGGACGTGAAGATAGTAAATAAACCAAGGCCGATGAGTGAAGTCATAACTTGCGGCAACAAGTTTCGTGACAAGCCAACAGTAGTTTGCGGCGAGAAGAGTTTCGACTTTAAAATACGACACAATAGGCGCCAAATTAAATTATTTAATAGTTTCTTGTTTGCGAAATATCTTAATGGCATTAAATATGCTCTAAAGTATCAGCCTATACATGCCCCACTGCTGAAAGGCCTCCTCTGTACAGAGGGTACCCTTAATATGTAGTATGCTCATAGGGCAATTTTAAGAGCCATCAAACACACCCGTAAACTGTGTTTTTCCAAAACACAGATGTCTTTAGGTGAGATGGCGACTGTCGGTTAACTTTGTCTCTTTCTATTATTTGAAAAGTGTGGCAAGCGAGCAGGCGGTTCATCTGATGTAGTGATCACTGACGCCCATAGACATGTACACCTGTGAGGTTGCAGATGTGTTGCCAACCTTTTAAGAAGTGGGCCCCGGTTAGCGAGTGACGCTAGACGAAACGCGGAGTTGGAGTTCTTCCGCTTCCTGTCGGTTTTCTGTGAGGAACTCCTTCATAATATTGTAACAGTTTAGTGACGATTTATAATTAACATTTATAAATAATAGTGACGATTTTAATCATCAAGTGAGATTGATACACGGGTGCAATAACCAAATTAAGGTTAATTTAAGAATTATTTAATAGGGCTCAAAGTTTTTGAAGATTAAGTAAAGGAACCATTGTTATTAATAGCAGAACTTTTCAAATACATAAATTGCGTATTAAAGTGGTTAACTTTTTTAAGATTTATTTAGGAACACCAAAATAATTTTTGTTAATAATTGTGATTTTTAATCTTGGCCAAATCTATATGCTCATAAAAGAGTACACTTAAGGTATAGTGATATTTGAAAATTCACAGAATTGCATTTCGTTTTAAAATAATTCTATCAGGATGTTATCCACAATCCGAAGTACGAGTGACGAATGGTGCAACACGGCTAGAAGTCGGTGCAAAGGGGACGAGGGAATGACTATGCAAGCGTCACTTCCGGCCCCATACCATATCCCGCGCGGCTGGCCCCTCGTTACACATCTGCAGTGGCTGTGTGCGGTCACAATTCAGTGTGACCGGGCTCGCGTTCAAATCCTGGTAATTTCTTTGTTAATTGCACTTACAAGTGTTATTTTACCACCAGTACAACGCTAAATTAGGCAGTGGTAGAGCCACGCAACAGTCCTCACTGTAGCACGAATGGGCGTGTCCGTCCGGGTATCACGATCTCGCAGAAGACTGGCGTGAAATGGAATTGTTATAGTTCTGCGTTTCATCTGGCGAAAATATATAGTTGAACTTTTCACTGTGGGTCAGATTACAATGCAACTGGAACTGCTGCGCGGTCTTCCACAATCAAGTCTATTCCCTTGACCCTTAATATGTAATAATTTTATTACACGATTGGCGTAGTGGGTAGTGAACCAGCCTCCTGCGCCAGAGGGTGTGGGTTCGATCCCCACTGCTAGAAAAACATTGTGTGATGAACATATTGTTTTTCCAGTGTCTGGGTGTTTATATACTTATAATATGTATTTATTTACAAAAGAACAATATTTTTAAGTATTTTTATCAGTTATCTTGTCAGACAGAGTAGACCAAGAGAACGTCTTGTCAAAATGTGTCCTAAATATTTGTTTATTTATTTATTTTATATCGAACTAGCTATATATATATACATATATATATATATATATATATATATGTATATATATAGTAAATAAATAGAATTTCTAAAACAAAAGTAGCCTAAGTTACTCCTTAATTACATCAGCTGTCTGCCAGTGAAATCCCAAAAATTGTAAAAAATGTTATTTTGGTATATGTCCCCACAAACAGACACGCCTATTTTATTTATCTGTTTATCTGTATAGATTTCGTTATCTGCAAGCGCTCACTTTCAAGGTCAACTTGGTGCCGCACACCGCGCACTTGAAGCATCCGCTGTGGAAGAACGTGAAGTCCTTCAGCGGCCCAACGCGGTCCACCTGGTACACGATCTCGCTGCACCGGAAGCACGTGCTCTCGTAGAAGTTCGGCCGATACATGTTCGCTTCTCGGCTAACTCATAATTATCGGGGGACACTTTGGGCGCGACACCGCGGCACTAACGTCACTCGTCTTCTCCGACGCGCGCGACACCGCGGCACTAACGTCACTTGTCTTCTCTGACGCGCGCGACACCGCGACACTAACGTCACTTGTCTTCACCAACGGGTGCGACACCCCGACACTAACGTCACTTATCTTCTACTTTCACTTTTACATCTGTCCGCGATTGGAGACAACTGTATGATATATTTGATTGTGCACCGTAAGACGAGACCTGTTCGTTAAAACGATTGTTATTCTTCTTTTATTCATTCGTTTTTAAGTAACTGCTAATAAATATAGATTAGTCGTCGAAACGATTTGTTTTTGCTATTATATAATCAGAATGGATAAACTACACTAGACATATAAAAGTATTTTAGTTAGCTATCTTAATATGTCTTTCCACTTTTAAGTTTTTGTCTCTCCGTAAATTTTTAATAGTGTAATTAACTGAAAAATATCTTTTGTGTATTTGGATGTATATTTCTTTAAGACATTACTAGTCATCATAATTTCGTATTTACAAATGTGTTTTTTGTTGCTTATTTTTGCATTTGTCAAAGCACTATTAGTTCAATGATTATACGAATAAGTATAGGCCCACCAAGTTATCTTATACAGCTCTAACAAAAAGCTATATTTAGAGTCGAGTAATTTTAAATTGACTGAACAAAGCAAGGTAGATTTGAGTAAGAATATTCGTGAATGAAAGTCGCCCTCACTCGTGGCGTGGTTATATTGATCCACCGCCCACTTCTGCCCCTTCGTTTGGCTGCGACTGACCACTAGCTTAAGGGAGGAATCGAAGGAATACTGTGCAGTAGTTCTTTAAAGTGAAATAGGGATATTAGTGGTGCTGAGGTCAACGAACTGAACTTTGGGCACCGAAAAATTTCGTGTATTTATATTTAGTGTAAGTTTGGGACATGTAAAATTAAAAAAAGATAATATTATCTGTCTATTGAATATTCTCTATATATCTATTGAAGTCATATATTATGTGGGAAAGTTATTAACAGCCTATATGAACAACCTATGTCTAATTTCCTTTTGTTTCCTTTGAGCACAGTACTTTATGTTCTTTATATACATTTAGCTAATTTTTTGATTAATAGACAAAATCGTACCTTTGTCTCTAAGAATGTTCAGGGAAACAACAAAGAAAATATGATAGATGTAATATTTAAGTAACACGGTGTTTACAGAAATTTTACACACTTTCATGTCTTTTACCCTAACATGAATTTGGTTTCTGTTTTAAAAGAAAACATGAAGTATTATATTAACGTTTACTTAGCTTTTGTGTCATTTGATAATTCTGAATGTACACGATAATTAAACGATTTCAAATTACCATGATATGCATTACGAATCTATTGACGTAAAGGAATCTTTCGACGGGATTTTCAGAGTCCTTGGTCACAGGATAGACCATCCATGACCTCTATGTCTCGTGATCATGGACTCTGTAAAGTTCAGTTCAGTTCCGAAACGCCGGAAATAACATGAAAATTAAACGCGTTTAATTTTATAATGAAAATAAAAAAATCAGCCAAATACGTCCTAATAATATCCTGATAGGACCATCGGCGTAAACGAATTGATGTCATAACTCTCCTAATTTCCAGTTAAGTCGTATAATATTCGTGCGTATAAAATTACAACCCTGATACTAAATTCTTATTAGATGTTTCGAACATAGTCGATGAATGTCTCTTTTGTTTATAGTTTACGTCGATTGTCACTAAGTAATGTCTTATGACTGTTGACACTAATTTGTATATTTTCACAATTTACTTTGTTCGATTGTTTAAGTTTTTTTTGGAGTGGATGCGTTGCAGAACATGTGTTTAAAAAAAGCTCATTGTTTTATTTCATGAACATTGTAAAATATTGTTTTTTGCCATCATAATTATACGTGTCAGTTACTTTTAGATTATTATGTGCCAAAAGAGTATAATTTAAATTTTTTTTATTTTGTTTATGTCTAAATCTTTGCCTTGTCTGTTTCGCAAGGAAAACTTAAAAACGAGAATTTTGCTATAAAATATCCAAAACCGGATATTCAGCGATTCCATTATCAAAATTAACAGTATCAAAGAAATATTATAATTATTTGCATGTTTAAAGCCACGTTAAGCGATGAGGACTTTGAAATCGCTGTTATGACAGAACAAAGGGCTGTAATAAAAGCTTCATTAAAGCATCAAATTTAATAGAGAATTATGTGACAAGTAAAGTCTTATTAATATCTATCCATATTAAGGTTCAAAGCCTCTATCTGTTGCAAGGTGTAAAGATGGTATGTGTATTTTTATTGCATAACGATCCTTTGTCTATAAATGGAAGTCCTCTCTAATGCCCGGTTTCTTTTCACTGATCATTGTAGAAGTCAACTAATCAGCTGTCAAATGGCTTTTCAAATGTTATTTGAGTGACTAAAAGAATTGTTAAACTCTCTGAAATGAGCAGATTGAACGTTAATAAACGGGCGAAAATGTGCCATTTACTGGTCACCCATCCACTTTATAACCTAATCCCAGTGTTGAATACAAAAGGTTGCTTTTTGATTAAACGTATAGATAGCTATTGCCTACTCCCTGCTTCGATATTTATAGCACTGTCTGTCATTTTATTAGAAATGTAATCCGGTCATACCACCAGCAGAGTCTTTGTTACCGTTATATGCCAAATTTACCTATAATTCGTAATCGACGTGTTAATATTTTGCATAAATAAATAAATCATTTCAAATTTTTGTATTTATATTTTGAAATTTAACATTTATCGCCAAAATGTTAAACATTTATTGACAAAGTTGACGGAGAACTTTCTCAATAAATGTTTCACAGAACATACGATTATGTTCAAAGCATGAACCTGGATATGACACTTAACCACCTGCATTTACTACATAAAAGCTTATGAAGTATTTTATATTAACACCACGTGGAAATATTTTTATCTATAATGTTAATAATATAATATTTTTAATGAAAGATTTTTGCTCAATAACGAATAGGTAATAAGTAAACTTTATTACCTATTAATTAGTGACGTTTAAATTTATAACATCAAATCTGCCTTAGGATAATCAAGCCTAAACAGAGATGTATTCAAGAATTATAACTAAAAAGTAAAGAACAGAACAATTGTAACTAAAAAGGAGGTAAGTTTATACTGAAGTGGTGGTTCTCCTTCATTTTTATATTTTTTCTGCCATAAATCCCCAAAGCGTATGTGTAACGACGGCCGGCCAGGCCTTTATCAGGCGATCGTGACAACGGTGCGGACATAATGAAAACGGTGACATCACCCTCGACACGATCCAATAGCCATATGGATAGTGCTACGGCAACACGAAAAAGGCGATGCTCGTCTAAAACTGTAATAAAAGAAGCAATGACCAAAAACCGCTCTCCGCTACACCCAAAGGAATCGACCACGAAACGACCATATAAATACCGCGCTTGAGAATTTTATATCGATTCAAGTGGTGCCAAATCAGAGACATTTAAACATTTCCCGTTCGTTTTATATATTCTATACGGTCATGTAAAAGAGTTAGAGATGTTAATAAAGACGCTCCAAACATTGTGACACTTTCTCAGAAACGTCCGATAGTGATAAAGATAATTAATTTGTGGCTACAAAAATGCCGCCATCAATTTATGGTTGATACGGATTGTCATCAAATGGCGCGAAGTAGAGCCGTTAGAGAATTAGTAGTTAAACTGTACCAGCAAAAAGTTAGAACCTTTACCATTTATATAATTTTTAACGTTAATAAGCCAGCTAGTCCATGATGAAAATTCAATAATTTAACATAACTGTGTTTAATACCTAGCGGGCTAGACTTCAGTTTATCATCATTCCATACTGTTTAAATCCAATCAAAATCCAAAAGGCCTATGTTCAGGTCACCTCCATAGACTATATTATACCGAACGTGACCGGGCGGATGGTCGGCCTCTCTCTGTACTCTGTACTATAACTGTGTTATAGAAACTTTTGCTCGCGAAAAGCTTAATAACAAAAACGGAACATTTTTGGAATTCGACTCTGCGACCACAAATCGTGAGTCATTAGGCCACGCCTCGATTTTAAAAAAAATCCTTAGTTATTATAAAGCTTATGCAATACGCAAAGAAAGGTTGGAATATTGTGACAGTTGCAGACTTACATGACTGTATCCGAGTCTACTAAATACGATTTCAGATGTATATATTTTCGATAGCGGATTGCGTTAGTATCCTTACTAATATTATAAAGGAGTAAGTTTGTATGTATGGATGGATGTTTGTTACTCTTTCACGCAAATACTAATGAATGGATTTTAATGAAACTTTACCATAATATAGGTTATACATCAGAATAAGACATAGGCTATAATTTATATACATATTTTACGTATCTCTATACCTATTTTATATCTATACATATTTGACGTATCTGTCTTTATGTCTGAATTTTACGACTTCAGCCTTTTCTACGCAGACGTAGTCGCGGGCAGCAGCTAGTAATAATATTAAGTTATAATATAATCTCTTTGGCTATACCATTTGTATCTGGCTGGTTTTGGTATCATAAAAAGTTTAAATATTAAAAAAGATAATTCCAAATTCAAATTAAGAAAATGTGTGATTTGCATTTGTTTTTCTTACTATTAAGATGAGTGATTCTAATCAAGAAATTCGATACATTTAAAAATTTTACTACAAAAAGGTAAAAATGCAACGCAAGCCGCGAAAAAATTTGTGATTTTTATGGACCTAGTACAGTGTCTGTGAGAGTAGCAGAAATTTGATTTAAACGTTTTTAATCCGGAATTTTTAATGTCAAAGATGCACCTCGCTCTGAGCGCCCTGTTACGGATAAAATGGATGCCATTTTTGAAAAAGTGGAGCAAGATCGACATATTAGTAGTTTCAATGTAGCCTAAGAACTGGGAATTGACCACAAATTTGCAAAAGACCATTTGAAAAAAGCTGAGTACACAAAAAAGCTCGATATTTGGGTGCCTCATGAGCTCACTGAAAGAAACCTAATGAACTATACATAGTTAGTACACTAATTTGTGATTGTTTATTACATCGTAATGAAACCGAAGCATTTTTGAAAAACCTGACAACTGTGATGAGAAGTGGATCACGTACGACAAGAACGTGCGAAAAAGGTCGTGGTCTAAGGCTGGTCAGGCTTCACTGACTCTGACAAAACCCGGGTTATCTCGCAACAAGGTAATGCTGTGTGTATGGTGGGATTGGAAGGGTATTATTCATTATGAGCTGTTACCGCCAAGCAGGACCATTGATTCTGAACTCTACTGCGAAAAACTGATAAGATTAAAGCAAGAAGTTGAGAGAAAGCGGCCGGAATTGATCAACAATGGTGCGGTTTTTCTTCATGATAACGCTAGACCTCACACATGTTTAGGCACTCAGCAAAAATTAGGAGAGTTTCTCTGGGAGGTGTTAATGCATCCGCCGTATAGTCCTGACCTTTCCCCTTCAGATTTCCACTTGTTTCGGGATCTTCAGAATTCTTTAGGTAGTGTCAGGTTAACATCACGAGAGGACTGCCAAAACCACTTGTCGCGGTTTTTTTATCATAAGCCCCAGAATTTCTATAGCATCATGTCCCTACTACTACTACTGGTACTAGTTATCGAACAAAATGGCACCTACATACTTTAGTTAAATGTAAATAAACTTTATTGAAAAATGTTTTCAATTTTTATATAAAATGCGAAGAAACATTTTCCCCAACCTGTTATATTCTCCTCAACTAAGAGTTAAACATAAGATTCGACTCAGTTTTCAGTTTCTGGTGTGACAGACTGTGCTGTTTGTATAGTATGAACTAGGTATATGTTATATTTTTACTAAGATTTTTTTTTTAATGCCGTATTCTTGTCTTGCTAACTATTTAAATAGCACTTCAGATAACTTCAAACTACCATTCCAATTATCAAAATTAAATCATAGCATAATTAAAACGAAAATATCAATATAAATCCACCTGCACGTCTATGTTATCTATATTTTGTATAATCTATATTCTTTTATGACTCAAGCTTACGTAAAATTTACTACTTCGGCGCCAAATATAAGCGATTCCGATATAGTATTACCGAGAGAGCAGTGGGTGAACATTTTGGTCACTATTGGCCAACGGTCCACTGATAATTTATGTAAAGGCGTGGGCTAAACGTGGGATGACCGGGGCTGCTCAATAAAACTACTTTTACTTTGTTCTTAATACACGCACGATACGTACTCAATGACTCGTAATGTTGAATGAATGAAAATTCGCACAAAGCAGGTGCCTGTATTTGTGTTTGACACGAGTCAGACGATTTTCTTTTTAATCTGCGTTAATAAAGTCACAACAATTTGTTATTTTACGTGCATGGTAAAATAGGTATTAACTAGCAATAATAGGAAATGCCCTTATAGTTAATTGAGACGCATCAGTACTTAGTTACTGCTTAACACAGATTTACCAAAAGGCGTTCTTATTATACGTATCTATTCAAAGAGCACAGCAATGGTAGTTAATTGTCCGGCCGCTCGATTTTAATTCAATATACTCGAGGAAACTTGAGTTCGATCCCCGGTGCCGGCACCAATTAAATTGTAATTTTAAATGCTGATTTATCACGTGCTCAACGGTGTACGAAAACATCGTGAAGAAACCTGCATATTTTGAAGTAATAACGAAAAAAAAAAACATTTTGAAGATATGTGAAATCCGCCAATCCGCAGTGGGGGTCGCGTGGTGGACTATGCCCTGATACCTTCTGTATGGAAGAGGGCGCTGCCCAGCAGACATTTATAGGCTTATTTTTTGACTTTACTTTTTATTCAAAGACGTTTTCATGATATACAACTTGTTATTGATGAACATATTTAACAAATTAATATTTAAAGATTATTTTTTGTTCATTTTCGTTTTTTTCATTTCGTTTTTACAATTAACCAGTACCATCCATTATAGTTCTATTCTTTATTATTTCAATTGATTTGATTGCAAAGTGTACACGACTATTGTTTAATATGTAACACGACCAGAATCCGTCCTTTATGCCTACAACATTTCTATTGTAAGGACAATAAGTCGGCATGTCGTTTTGCCCACACCGCTTAGGCGAAGGTGAACTGGAGCATTAAAAAGCAATGTTCCTGCGCAAATTAACTTACTATATTTAAATTTTGTCATCGCGTAGGCATGTTAGTAGGGCCACGCAGCAGCCTCGGCTGTTGCACGAATGGGCAGGCCCGCCCGGGTAAGTACCACGACCGCATAGAAGACCAGCGTAAAGTGGAAGTATGACAAATACTTTCGCGTTTCGTCTGGTGAGTGAGGTAGCCGGAGCCCAATTTTATAAAGGTTGTCAACGCATCTGTAACCCTCGGGTGTAGCAGATGTCCATGGGTGGCGGTATGCACTTACCATCAGGTGAACCGTCTGCTCGTTTGACAAGTTTTCACAATAAAAAAAAAAGTTGACATTTAAAATGAAATTAATTGCAATCTCTACCTTTTATAATGTAGTCTTAACTTCACTTGTATCTATTCTTCTATGCGCGTGTGTACCCAAGTATAAACGACCTACCTGAGTGGTACGTAACTAAATGCATTTTTTTATTTTACATAATAAGAGTAAGCGATAACATAATAACTCTCGTTTTCTCTCAAGACGGCGTAGAAAATGTTTTTTTGGGTTATTTTTTTTAATTGAAAGATAGTTCGAAATTCAAAATCGAAAATAGTAAAATTTCTAATGAGTGCGCGCTAGTTGAAATAAGATCAGCAGACATTTTTTTACTGTATTAATACCCTTACACATTAAGCCTGAAATGTAATAAATTAATTATTCTGTCATTGTAGTCTCGTTATTATCCTTGTAATACGAGGGCGGGATGATAAGTAACTAGCCTAATAAGAAAACACTTAACTTTCCGTGATAAAATTAATTTTATTTTTCGACATACTCTCCGTGAACCGCTACACACTTATTCCATCTTCGTTCTAAAGCAGTAATGCCTTCCAGAAAATGATTTCTTTCGAGGCCTGCAAAATACTCCTCTACGGCGGCTATTACTTCATCATTTGTGGCAAATTTCTGCCGCCCAAAAAAGTTTTGAGCTTAGGGAATAAGTGGAAGTCTGATGGCGCTAGATCAGGCGAATAAGGTGGGTGAGGCAGCAAATCATACTTCAATTCGTTGATTTTTGCCATAGCTTTAACACATGTGTGAACCCTAGCGTTGTCTTGGTGGAAGATGTTTTTTTTTTCACCAAACCTGGTCGTTTTTGCTGAATACATTGATGAAGCTTATCAAGAAGATTAGCGTAGTATTCACCATTAATTGTTTGACCTTTAGCAAGGTAATCTATCATCAAAATCCCATCTGCATCCCAAAAGACGGAACCCATCACTTTTCCAGCCGACTTTACAGCCATGGCTTTTTTTGGAGCCGGGCATCCCGATTGAGTCCATTGTTTTGATTGAATTTTTGATTCTGGCGTGTAATGATGAACCCATGTTTCATCTGTTGTTACAAATCGACGTAAAAAATCGGCCTTATTACTCTGAAAACGGTCCAGACATTCTTTTGAGTTTTGCACCCGAATCCTTTTTTGATCGTGCGTAAGCAATCGCGGCACCCAACGGGCCGATAACTTTTTCATATTTAATTCCTCACTTAGGATATGATGTACCCGTTCTTTTGAGATACCTGTAGTGTCAGCTATTTCAGATAACTTCAATCATCGATCTGCTAAAACCATATCATGTACTTTCACGACCATTTCCGGAGTCGTAACGCTTTTTGGACGTCCGGGGCGGGCTTCATCTTGGACACATGTACGACCGCGTTTAAACTCAGCCACCCAGTTTTTTACTGTGGCATAAGAAAGAGCATATTCACCCAAAACATTCTTTAACTCGTCATAGATATCTTTCGCCTTCATCCCCTTCATATGAAGAAACTTTATCACCGCTCTTTGTTCAATTTTATCCATTTTGAAAATAGTTGACGAAATATATTTTCAAATGACAAAAAAACAATAAAATTTTCACGCCACCTAATTCAAATTTAGAACACAGGTGGCCAGAGATACGAATTTAAAAATGACATTTATATTTTTTTAATTTTAACTTTTTAAATAGCAATGGCTAGTTACTTATCATCCCGCCTACGTATGTACGGTACCTATTTCCTAGTTGATTTGTTATTCTCCTACGATTTGCTATAAATATTAAAAAGGCATAGGTACATATTTTAATAAATATGTATCTAATTTTTTATTATGCTATTTTCTGCATTTATATGCAACATTACAAATAAAAAAAATTTAATCTTACTATAAACAATTTTTGCCAAACATTAACATAGAGACCGTAAATAATTGCAATTCTGTTTAACGCCGCCAACATAAAATATAAAAAAAATCTTTAAAAATGTGATAGATATTCTATTATGTTTTAAACAGTTTTACATAAAACGATCTCTATACAATTATTTCTGTACGTCGAATTGTAATTCTCCTTAATATTTTTTCGCAGCAATGGTCTATTAGCGTGGACGCTAATGCGACTAGGTCACAAGTTCAAATCACGAGTGGCAACAATAATTATTTTGAATTTGTACAGGCAAAAATCTTCGATGAGAGTACGTATAGTGTGTTTAATTTAATGTGGACAATATTACCAGTCTCTTTACACCCCATAAATGTTTGAAAACTTGAACTATAATTCGATAACATAGGTCATTTTTAAGTCTAATAATTTAAGTCATTGGTAAAGTACTACGTTACATCATCTTGATGTATCAATTTGTACTGGTTTTAAGCATTTGTTTCCTCGTATGCTTTCAACCTCTCTTTGTTATAGTAAAAGAAAATGATGAATTGGCTCAAATAAAAACCTATATATGAAAACGGATTTTTTGCACCAGAGTGCTTAAAACGTGACAAGTAAAGTTAGATTTTAACTTGATGCTGAACGGAGCAATCGGGCCGGTGTACGAGCCGACTTTTTGCCGTGCCGCACACAAAATACACAACTGGTGGCAATCTCCGGACGGACGCTGCCGACAGAACGCACCACGCGACCTCACAGAACACAATACCACTGGCACACGCGCTTAACGGAGAGAGAAAAGAAAAAAAGACACGAGCGCGAACGGCAACGGTAAATTCGCTCGCTTTTCGAAATTGGAACGCCGCGGTGGGAACAAACCAGAACGGACCTCGTCTACGGCCTTTTGTTTTGGGAACTCGCGGTGCAGAATTTGCTCATGAACACCTGTCGGCGTACGGTACACCGGATCATTAGCGCGGTCGTGGCGAGCGCCTCGCGCGGGGGCCGGCCGTGGACTGCCCGCGATTGTTTACCGCCGCCGGCCTCGCCCGCCACAGAGGCTTTACACTCCGACAGGTGCACTACGATCCCGGCGCGCCAGTTTGTGGAGCGCCCGCCGTCGCCTCTCCGAGGAAATGTGACGTTTATCGTCAAACGTCAAACTAACGTTTTAGATTTTGATCTATACAGTCAAATCTTACGGGTTTGAGATGTGCTTTATGAAATAGAAATGAACTAACGGATAGAGGTTGGTTATGTATTCAAGTGAAATGTTGGTTTAAAATGATGCCGTTTTAAAAAAAAACATTATACGTATGTTAAAAATAGGCTAGAATTTATTGATCTAATTAAAAAAAAAATCAAACCCACTTCATTAAAAGGTCGCAAAGTATCTGCAACCCTAAAGCTGTTGCAAACGTCCATGGGCGGCGGTTATTACTTAACATCAGGTGAACCGCCAGCTCACTTGCTTCCTTCCCACAAAAAAGGTACTCTGTTCAGTATAATAATCCAGTTGAGTGGAGTTATTTCTCCGAATTATTTCGGACCGTTCGAATTGTCACTTGTCGAATCTGTGGCGTTTAATCTTTGCCACGGATTGTAGAAGAAGCGGCGCGGCCAGTACATGGAGGCATTCCGAACTAAATCGTCCGCCGGAGAAAGTAAATTCTACCAACTCGGGCCATTCTCGCGCGCACGATGTAGCAATTGCGACCCTAACTCAATTAGCACACAGTCGATTCTCACACACCAGCGAACCGGCTATTTTACAAAAGCAATATTTCGTTTTCACGGCGCGCTTTTAATTGCGAATCGTAAAATTATATAAAAAATATTGCTTACACCATCTTCATTCTTTTTTTATTACTAATTTTTATCTAAACGGGTTCTACGTTTTTAATTAAATGTACTTTGCGGTTAGTAACTTAACTTAACTTTGATGTAATCACTGAATTAGTAATTCTCAATTTGTACACCATCCCAAGTTAATTTACAAAATGTTAAATTGATTGTTATAAGATTAAAAACCAAATAGATATTTGATTCGCAGATCGTGTACAATTTAAACCAAATCATAAGAAACCTGACATAGGTTTCTTGAAATTGCTGAAACCATTATTTATACGTTTACGTTATATATTTTAAGATATTCTCATCAAATTACAAATAGTACTCAATAACTTCTCCATATGTCGTTTGATTAGTCATTCGATGCACAGCGCAAGTGGAAATCGAAGTGTGCTCTTCATTTTCGCAGGAAATCCGTTAGAAAATGGATACATGGAAAAGACTTCAACGAGCTACGAACGGAAGTTAGTAAACAATATAGAAGCGTTCAAATCTTTCAACCTTCTAGGGGTATATAGAGACGGCTAATGTTATCAATATTTTATTTAGCGACTTTTATTTAGTGACATAGATTTGCTTTAGCTTCCGATTTTTTGTCGTAGAAAAACAAACCCTGGATTTAAATGTACTAGGTATATATATTTTTTCTTTATTTAACTGTTTACAAATAATCAATGCATTCGCATGGAGTACCTATATCAAAAACTCTAATAGGTGAGCCAGGAGGTCTGAACCACTGCTTACCTCTAAAACGAATTGGGTATTTAGAAAACTACCTGTTCCTTCTGTCCTTTCATGTTTATATTTAATTATGAATAAGCCTTGACTAATTCATTCTTCCTTGTCTTAGAATATCTATTTATTTTCGCGCAAGGTTCAATAGTACAGAAAATATAACCAGCTTTTTAGGGTTCTATAACTAAAGGGTAAAACTGAACCCGCTAAAACTCCGCTGTCTGTCTGTCTGTCCGTCTGGCACAAGGCTCGTCTCGTGAACCGTGATAGTTGGACAGTTGAAATTTGCACACATGATATATTTCTGATGTGAGTGATGCTCTGGCGTAAGAGACAGGCTCTTACGCCAGAGCGGAATCGATCCCCAATATTTAAAAAATGTTGTGTGATGAACATAGTGTTTTTCTACTATTTGTATATGTATATTGTGTATTGTGTATTTTTTTTAACCACTAGAGAATTTTGTAAAAAATGTGTCCTGAGATTTATTTATTTATTACAAAAACAAAAAAATCTTTTTCTTTTTTTTAAAGTTTAACTGCGTGGCTATCCACGATATGTTAATATATGGCTCTATAGCCATCGTTTAAGTTATAACCTAATCAGCTGCCAATACGCGCCAAACTCAATCCCCGCAAGAACAATTGTTGACAACAAATAATCTGATCTACAAATACTTGTTTCGAATGTGCGTGTGCTTTGTGTCCGTGATTTCGTGTTTGTGAATATCCCGTGACATTTCAAAACAATTCCACCAAGTGCTTGGGCGGTGAAAGAAGAAAATGGTGGGAAAACTGCATATCTATGAAATAATAAACAAAATCTCATTCATCCGTCGCACCGCAATCTCGGTCAAAGATTTGCTTTTATTAAAAATGTGAAGTGAAGTGATTTTTGGGGTTTCGTACCTAAAGGGTGAAACGGGACCATATAAATCACTCCGCTGTCGGTCTGTTCGTATGTCACCAGGCTGTTTCTCATGAACCGTGATAGACGGTTGAAATGTTCACAGCTGATGTATTTCTGTTGCCGCTATAACAATAAAAACTAAAAAAACAGAATAAGAAAAATTATTTAAGTGGGGCTCCATACAACAAACATGATTTTTGGTCGATTTAAATATATTGGTACGGAAATCTTTGTGCACGATTCCGACTCGCATTTGGCCGGTTTTTTTTAATTAAAATCAGCTGATGAAAGTCATGCCGTACCGATTCGTCAATAAATTTCATTTACTTCTGTATCATCGATTTTAAAATGAGTGTTTCTACTGTCTCTAAATTCACGTCCTTTTTTTCATAAAATTTCTACGGAAAATTATACTTTAACGAGAATCACAGCAAAAAATAAACAAGGGTTATTGTAATACGCTTTATTTTATTTCCTTTCCTGAGACAAAGTATTATTATATACAAGTATTATCACATCATTTGCTAAACTAACACATTATGTGCACTATGCTATAAAATTAAATAAACCAGTTTTTAAATTTTTAAAATGTTAATTTTAACAGGAATTTTTAGACATTACACAATAATAATAAGGTTTTTTTCTGGAATCCTATATATCTAAGAATGATAGTAGTGGATTACGATGTCCTATTATTTACAATTATTAAATATTACAAATCGTTGCAATATTTTTCTTTTACGTTCATTACTCTATCTCTGACATATGCATTTATAATTTTGACAGGCGCTTAAAATTAAATTGATGAATAAGGAGTACTGATGATTAAAAATAATATAAATGTATATTTTCACGTTAATATAACGCAAAACTGTTATTATATTTATAATAACATCTACAAACTTACACCTAACTGAACTTGAACTTAACCTAGTGGAGTTAAAATTAGATGATCTATTTAAAATAAATACTTATGATTATAATCTCTGTCGCGGCAAGACGTTTGGACCATCCACATGTTTTGGACAAACTTGGATAAATTTATACGTCACACAAATTGCTCGTTATAAGGATAAAGTCTGTTGATGCGTCAGCAAGGTAACATCGTGTTGAGTGAGTGCAGAGTGCTTCTTCTTCTGAGGAATAATATCCGTGCCCCATGTCCACTGTAATAGTTGATAACAATTAGTATGACTTTTGTTTTTAACTATTGTAGACAGTACAAACAGACGGACAGACAAACGCAACAGTCTTCGTTGTTGCACTGTCCGTGGAAGTAGCATGACCTCACAGAAGACCGGGCGAAGTGGAAGTGATATACTTCTGCGTTTCGTTTGATGAGTACGGTACATTTTTACACAACGTTCTCTAGTCCCAAACTAAGCAACGCTCGAACTAGTACTAGTCGTAGTTAAACGCACGCATGAACACATGCGCGGCCCCACCCACAGCGGAGGGCCCAAACCCGTGGGTTCTGGCTAGCCCACCAGTTCTGCGTCAGATGAAGCTTTAATAGTCTCGGGACTGAAAGCAAAAACATCAGTTAATACAAGATACAAGATACAAGCTCGTACTATGGGTACTAGAGAACTGGTAAACATACTTTTCTTACCCAGACACTAGAAAAGCACTACGTTCATCACAAAATATTTTTCCAGTAGTGGGGATCGAACCCACACCCTCTGGAGAAAGAGGCAGGTAAACTACCCACTACGCCATTCGGGTCGAAAAAAATTATGCGCATCACTGTAACACAAAAATAACACCTTTGAAGATGCCCGCTAAACTGCCTACTTTTTTATAGATGGCATCATATTCTCAATGAAAGCTTACGCATCTTCGACCCTACGTTTAGGCGGTGCAAATATCAATGGGTAGCGGTTATCATTTAACATCAGGTGCACCGAGAGTTTGCTGGCCACCTTATTGCTTACAGAAACAAACTGGTTTACAATGTGTTCGGCGGTTAACGAAATAAAGCCTATAAATGCCCCAATAGTGGGTGAAGGCATCCTGTTAACAGAGGGTATTAGGGTTTATTATTAGCGTGTATTATTAGGACCCTATTACTAAGACTCCGCTGTCGGTCTGTCTGTCTGTCTGTCCGTCAATTTGTCAGCAGGCTGTATCTCATGGACCGTGGCAGTTAGACAGTTGAAATTTTCACAGACGATGTATTTTATGGACTGTTGCCGCTATAACTACACATAATAAAAAACCGAATAAAAAATATTTAAGTGGCCCTCCCGTCCAACAGACATGATTTTTTTTGCCATTTTTATAGCTACGTACGGAACCCTTCGTGCGCGAGCCCGTCTCGCGCTTGGCCGGTTTTTATATTCATCCGGCCACGTTAGCCGTTCACACACATTACACACTCACCACCAGCACGGCCCCTCGAGAAAACTGCCACCAATACATCACTCACCACTAGGACGGCGATCGCGAGCCCTAGGAAGTAGCCGGCGAGGACGTCGCTCCAATGGTGCTTGTAGTCGGAGACGCGCGAGAGGGCCGTGAACCAGCTCAGCATCACCGCGCCGAACTGCAGCGAGTGGCGCAGCACCCTGGTCCCGCGCCACACCAGCCGCCTCTCCAAGTACAGCTAGCAGAAAAGATTCAAAGTGGGTTCAATCCCCACTACTGTGGGTTCAATCCCCACTACTGGAAAAATATTGTGTGATGATCATAGTATTTTTCTAGTGTCTGGGTGTTTATATATGTATAATGTGTATTTATTTAGTATGTTTAAGTATGTCTATCAGTTTTCTAGTACCCATAGTACAAGCGTTGCCTAGTTTGGGACTAGAGAATGTTGTGTAAAAAGAATGTGTCCTAAATATTATTTATTATACATATATTTTAAGTTATACTTCTTTAGGCGCGTTATGAAAAATCTTAGAACACATTTTTACACGACGTTCTCTAGTCCCAAACTAAGCAACGCTCGTACTTTGGGTACTAGAGAACTGGTAAACATACTTTTCTTATGTAAAATAGATACATATTATAGATATATAAACACCAAGACACTATAAAAACACTAAGTTCATCACAAAATATTTTTCCAGTAGTGGGGATCGAACACACACCCTCTGGCGCAAGAGGCAGGTACACTATCCACTATGCCATTAGGGTCGAAAAAAATGATGAGAGTGAAATTTTGCGCGCGCATCACTGTAACACAAAAATAACACCTTTGAAGCTGCCCGCTAAACCGCTTATTTTTTGTAGATGGCATCATATTCTCAATCAAATTCGCCCGTTACAGTTCTCAATAAAGAATGTATATGGTGCTTTCATAATTTTATTATTTTTATTATTTATATCCTTTTCCCGTCTTTTTGTTATTTTATTGTAATTAATCAGAGATGTGAGAAGGTGGCAAACTGATGTTAAATGATATCCATCGCCCATGGACATTTGCAAATCAGGTTGCAGATGCGTTACCTCCAAGACATTATCAAACCGACTTCAAATATCCCTAACATATATATAAAATTTTATTTTTATTAAATTTTGCTGGTAACTTAAACAGTAATGCCCGGTTTCTGAAACACTGATCATCGTACAAATTGCCTAATCAGCTGTCAAATGTCATTTGAGTTGCCAGAAGGATGGTTAAACTCTTTGAATTGATTAGAGTAGGCAGAGAGCGCCGAGTGCCCGCTCAGGAAGGACATGTACATGTCGGAGAACTTCTCCGTGTTGGTTCCAGTGCATGTGTATTCATCCGGCTGGATGTACCGTCCCCGCCACGCTGGCATGCTGCAGTCTACCGAAGGTTGGCAGAGCTGATGAAGAAAGGTATATTTACGGCGATCTCGTTAAAGACAATACCTAGCTTATAGTTTAGATATATAAAAGTTGGCTTTATTAGTTTTATTTATGTTATTTGTGACAATTTTATCACCAAACTTTCTCAAGTATGAAATCAGTGTAGTACAAATTGAAAGAGTTACATCTGGATCTCAGAAATTGTTTGTCTCTTCTGGGTGTCAAGCGCACAATATGGCGCTTATATGCCAGATAATGAGATTAAGAGATTGTCTGGCATTTGAGTTCTTAAATTGGATAGCAGGCTCGAAAGGTTAGCACTGGTCCGTTTTCAGCTAACAAAAAAAATCCATAGAGTCGTATGTGTTATCAAAAAAAACTCTCACACTGTATGAACTTTCTTAGTTCGTATGAGGAACTGCCAAATTTGTCGCATCTACATTATCAGAAAATAAGTTTGGAGTTTTAATGAAAATCTATATATATAAAAATGAATTCCTATTTGCCTTGGTCACGCCATCGCGCGCGAACGGCTGGACCGATTTCGCTAATTATTTTTTTATAATATTCTTTGAAGTAGTGGTTCTTACGGAGAGAAAGATTTAAAAAATTGCCTGAGAAAGTCTAAAAACAACACTTTTCTATATTCCCGTACAGAAGATTCGTAATAATACTTAAAAGTCAATTTGAACTTTAATACCATACCATAAAGTTTACGTGTTAGTTACGTGTTAGAGGGGTTCCGGGAAGGCAAAACAAGTGAGTGACTGTGGTAAAATCTCACTTGAAATGTAAACGACTCTTTGCTGTGCATCACTACATAGTATAAAACAAAGTCGTTCCGCTGTATGTCTGTCCCTATGTCGCTTAGATCTTTAAAACTACGCAACGGATCTCGATGCGGTTTGTTTTTACTAAATAGAGTGATTCAAGAGGAAGGTTTATATGTATTGCACTCGTATGCGTTACACCCGTGAGAAGCCGAGGCGAGTCGCTAGTTATAAATAATAATAGGCAGGGGCTACCATAAAGGGGGGTTTTACGTCATACGGGTCCATTCAATGTAACCTAGGTATGGCAGAAATTAAACTGTCCTATTTATTTAATAAATAATTTCAAATGTAAAAATATGTTCGACTAAATGTTTTCTACCTTTCAAGCAATGACTTTACGTTAACTAATCGAGCAAAGATTTATCCTATACGTATATATCAAACAAGCAGATAACAATTTCTGCATCATTAGCTTATCTTAATGTAGCAACGTTCGATTGCGTTCGGTTATTAATAAACATTTGAGATGATCAGTTATTGTGACCGAGACACTTGATCTGCTTTGCTTGTCCTCTTCGAGGACATCAAGTAAATAATTCATTAAACCCCGTTCGACATATTTACAATATCGCGATTTAAATTTTGATAAAATTTAAAATTAAATTGAAATAAAAAACACCATTGAATATTTGTATAAATAATGTCCACTGCTGAAAAACAATTCCCCCATAAAATTGCGCCAACTCCCGGTCCTGGGCAGCCCGCATCCATTTTTAAATAAATTCCAAATCGGGCAAAGTGGAAGTGGGCTGTCCAAAACTTGATGGTCGCTGGAGCCGATTAGAATCATAAAACGAATTTTAAGACAATCCACGAAAGCATATAACTATGGTATGTAACACGAATAAAATTGGGAAAAAATTAACGTTATCGGTAAATTCTTATGAATTATGAATCATAATCATTTTAAGACAATCCACTAAAGCATATAACTATGGTATGTAACACGACAAGGAAAACCGTTATCGGTATATAATTGTTGCTAGGAAAAGATTTCATCGATAACGATAACGTGAAAACTCTACCTGTTGGTAATCTAAAATTAATCGCATTTGTTTTATCTCGAATGACCAATTTTCTAATCGAATTAGCACGGAAGAGATCAATTGATAACAGAGGGGAGTTTGAAGATTACGTTATTTACATAGAAAATTGTAAGCAAGATTTTTCATGAATCAATTTGTTTAACTAGTAACAAATACGACAGTTACATTGAGTGTTTAAATGATAAGTTGATAACAACAAAATTTAATAATTAATTTTAACAATTAATTAAATAATTTATTAATTAATTAAACAATTAATTAAATAATTTTAACAATCACATAATATCGAAACAATTTAGGTTAACGGTCATCGGTTGTACATCAATGTTTTATAACATGGATTATACAGAATTGGTCAAAAATAGATGGATTTCGGCGGGCTAAAACTTAATCCACTGGTTATTATAAATAATAGGAAATAACACCATTGTGATATAAATTTGACGACCCGAATGGCGCAGTCGGTAGTGTACCTACCTTCTGCGCCAGAGGGTGTGGGTTCGATCCCCACTACTGGAAAAATATTGTGTGATGAACATAGTGTTTTTCTAGTGTCTGGGTGTTTATATATCTATAATATGTATTTATTTACAAAAGAAAAGTATGTTAAAGTTTGTTTATCAGTTATCTAGTACCCATAGTACAAGCTTTGCTTAGTTTGGGACTAGAGAATGTTGTGTAAAAATGTGTCCTAAAATGTTTATTTATTTATTTATTTACATATATCACAATGGTGTTTTTAGTCGGTATGCCATGACTTCCATAATTCTTCATCAAATTTAATGATTAAAATACCATTGTCGTAAAATAAATTGTTATTGACGACAAATACAAAAATAAAACGTCTTTACTTTAAATAATGTATGATAATGCTGTGTACTTATAATTTGTTAAAAGTGAAGTTATATTACCATTCGGTGACTCATCGCGGTGATGTGGGAAACTATAGCAAGACTTAGCGAGTTATTTGTGTATAAGGTTTCAAATTTAGGAAATTAGGTCAAGCCAGCCACCATTCACCGAATAAAGGCCATAAGATCTAGTAACTTGTAGCATTATCTGGATCAAAGATAATATAGCACGTAGTTCAATGTACCACTAACAAAAGGTTAGATCTGTCTGCTCAGAGAGGAAGCGACCTATCAGTTCCTATTACATAATCTTGTAGTTTGAGCTTTGCAAGTTTAAGAATGTCAAACCATGTTACGTATATTTTCTAACTATACGGGCTCTACACGCTCTACAAGTCTTGTGGATGTAGAGCCCCAAATTTTATTTCTTAATAGTTACAGATAATGGTAGTTTATTTAAGGTGATTTTTCAAATATATAAAAAAGGAGAAAACGTCCAGTGTGAGAAAGAGAGAGAGACAGATGAGAATGCTTTATACCGAAAACTGTAATTGAACAAAATAATTCAAAATTTTTTTAAAACAAATTAAATAACAGATTTTGTAAAAAAAATTAAGTTACTTTGTAGCTTATTTTGTAATTCGAAATTAGAAGTATTCCACGCAAATGATATCTTAACCAAGTATTGTGAATTGTTAGCTACTAGCGACCAGCCACTCCTTCGCACAGGTGCAATGTATTATACATATAAACCTTCCTCTTGAATCACTCCATATAGTAAAAAAACCGCATCAAGATCCGTTGCATAGTTTTAAAGATAATCTATCTTACATAAGGACAGACAGACAGCGGGACGACTGTTTAATACTATATATATATATATATATATATAAACGGTCGTCTTATATATATATATATATATATAAAGTGATGAAGATCCGTTGCATAGTTTTAAAGATAATCTATCTTACATAAGGACAGACAGACATATTTCATCACTTTATATATATATATAAAGTGATGAAATATGTGTCACTTTCTCTACGTACATCGAGGAAATGTGGCCGGGGCCTGCCGATGACAGTCTTGGCTATGTTCGTGGTGAGCTCCACGAAGCAGGTGCCCAGAGCGAAGGAGGTTGCGGCGCAGTAGAAGCCCCGCAACCACGTGGGCACAGGGATGTTCAGGCAAAGCCGATTGGTACCCTCCTTCCGCAGTACCACCCACTCGCAGATCAAGAACTGTTCGGAAACAACATACATTAAAATTTGCCAGTACCTGTTTCATTATTCCTATCTAGTCAGTTCGTTTTTTGCAATCAAGCCGATTTTTTGATTGAAGATTTCAATTTTCACATTTTAATTTAAAAATAAATGTTCTAGTGCTCATTCGTGATATGCTCCTCGTAAGTCCCACGAAAGCCCTTACAGAAGACAGGCGTGAAGTGGAAGCGATACACTTTCGAGTTTCATCTGTTTAGTGACAAATGGAGCATACTATTTCTAATGGTTTGAAATGCATCTGCGACCCGTTGTAGGTGTCGATGGGCGGCTGTAATCACTTACTACTAGGTGAATCGGCTGCTAGCTTTTCACATAATTTTCACATTTTCACACCGTTAGTATTGGGAGACCTAGGCCGACCAGCCTCAGCGTTGTCGTCGAGACGGTGTCGCTCCTGTAAGGAAACATGAGGCTCTCGTCGCCGCAGAAGAAGCCACGGTGGAATGGCACCCACAGGTAGTGCGTGGCGTAGATGCTGAAGATAACTGAGAACAAAACAGAAGGCGATATGAAACTCCGATGGTCGAAATGTAAGAATTAAACTATGCATCGACAGAGTTGACAGATTTATTTATTTATTATTTAATGGTAGTCAAACAATTATTAATTATTTTATGGTAGTCAAACATAATATTAGCGATGGTAGGGACACGCAACACTGTTGCACGAATGGGCAGGTCCGCCCGGGTAAGTACCACGACTTCACAGAAGACTGGCGTAAAGTAGAAGTGTTACACTTCTGCGTTTCTTCTGGTGAGTGAGGTAGCCGGGGCCCACATTATTTAAAGATGGCAACGGATTTGCAACCATACGAGTGTTTGCCACTTTCACAACCGCCAGCTCGTTTGCCACTTTCTCACATAAAAAATGTAATATGTTTTTGCAGCATATTTAAAAAAGTAATGAAAAGATAGAAGATATGTGAGGTATCCAATTTGCACTGAGGCCGCGAAGTGTATTATGCTCTGAGAACTCATGTGCAGAATATACTGCTCCTGCAGTACGACGTGTATAATTGAGTACTTCGTAATGTACAAAGTAAACGAAGATAATTATCCATTTCGTCCAGTTAACCGTACAATCTTGTCAGTGATTTACGGTCGTGAAAGTTGTCCACGTGTTTTGGTTCTGGTTCAATGAACTATTTAATAATACTTAATATTAACAACACCCATGAGAACTGTTCTTTCAAAATCTCTGAGGTCTTTTAACATTTAACAGGGGATATATATCTTATAACGTACATGTAAGCTATAATATATGTTTATTATATGAGGGAAAGCGGCTAATTATAATATATAACGTTATCTGATGTTTAAGCTGGCCCATACCCACACCGATGGGATGACATTTGCATTAACTGGACTAGCCAGCTCATACATACTAAAGCATAGGCTACACTCAATCACAGCAAAAAAGAAAATAATAATCAGGTCTTACAATCTTTAAACTCCGATGCGAAATTAAAGACAGGATTTAACGCACTGCTGTGAAAGATTTGTTTTGAACATATATTTCTAGGCAATAATACTCTCATTATTACCATGAACATACTTTAATTACATTACTTTAAATATATTAGAATATTAAAAGTTATTTAAAAAAATGTAATCTTTTTTTTTAATAACGAAATAGTGATTAATAATTATACAAACATCTATTACTTCAAATAAATTTAATTTTCATCTACAAGAATTATGTAATTTAGAGTTAAAATCGGTATTAACCATAATTATCATAAAATTATTAGAGCAAAAACAAATCCAGAAAAGCGTTAAACATAGTAATAATTACAATGTTTATTTTATAAAGAAATACATGTAAAATTAGCAACTGTAAATTAAAAAAATATCACACTCACGGGCACAGATTATAAATCCGTCGACGACGATTTTCCGAAGGACAAACATGGTTGCTCTTCCCGGGACATCATGCGTCTTACACTGAGACGGCGCGTCAACTGCGTATAGTGGGCTGCCGATCTCCTTAAATATAACCCCTATCTGGCCAGGCCCATCAGATTAGCAATAGCTACATCATAACACATTCGCTTATGTTCGTCGAATGACGTATTTTTAGTTATTTATTATTGATACATCTCGACTTCCTTTTCAACTGTTAAAACTTTATATTTACTGTAATATATTTTTTTTAAATATCTTGCAATGGTTACTAACAAATTTAGAATTTAAATATTAAAAGTGTCATAAAATACGACTCTAAAAATATAAGTATTATTTGATATTTTGGCACCTTGAAAAAAATCTTAATATCAGTAATAAATTAATGATTGATTATGCTATTACTTAAAGACACAAGATATTTTGCGGTACATGGATGATGCGTGTAGTATAAGCATTTTACTTTCTCATTAATGGCATATAGAATATCTCATTTTATTTGTTACTGTTGAATTTGTTGGCCTTTGTTTAAAATTACTCTCAAATGTTGTTGTGTATCTACTATTGATTGTAAAGCTTCATAAAGACTCCCAAGGGCGGTTATCGCATAATATCAGGTGAATATGTCTGTGTAATATAAGGTAAATGAAGTTTTGTTACAGTTTACATAATTATGCATATAAACGATGAGTTATTATAATCGACTATTCAGTAATTACAAAATTGTGGATTCATTGAACTCCGCGTCCTTACATATGTTGGTGAGTCATTCGTTTGTCAGAATGACACAAATTACAAGGAATAAAAGATTTATCCGCAATTATGTATACAATACGATGTTCGAAATGTACAAGGAGATATCTGCTTACGTTTGCGTTAAACCAAAGCACGTGTCTGTTCAATATATATTACTCACTAACGCCCGGTTTCTGAAACACTGATCATCGTAGATGTCAACTAATCAGCTGTCAAATGGCTTTTAAATTTTCATTTTAGTTGCCAAAAGGATGGTTTAACTCTCTGAATTGACCAGAATGATCTTCTTAATGATCAGTATGATCAATTCAAAGAGTTTAACCATCCTTTTGGCAACTCAAATGACATTTGAAAAGCCATTTGACAGCTAATTAGGTAACATCTACGATGATCAGTGTTTCAGAAACCGGGCGTGAGTTTGACTCAGGTATACACACACGCACACGCACACGTTGATGAACTTTCCGTTTTTAAATCTTGAATGTTTTTCTTTTATTTTTAACTATTATATGTTTGACGAAACGCAATATTAAAAAATACAATTTTGACTCTGCTTCGATCCGATACTTTGCACGTATCAATTTTGTATAAAAGTAGATACATAAATAAATAGAATATACTAATTAAGTGTAAAGCCACAACGTCTAATAAACTATTAAGGGTCTATGTAATAAGAAAAGAAAATCTATTTATTACCTGTACAGTGTTTAAAACAGTCAGTTGAAAGTATAGTACAGATTTATAATTTTCTTCTCTTTATAGAACAAAAATTATAACACAGCCGTGATAGCTCAGTACGGGCGCTAACTTTGAATTCAATATACTTGAGCAACCTTATTTCAAATCCCGGTACTAGCACTAACAAAATTTGTTAATTTTAAGTGCTGACTTATCACAGGCTCAGCGGTTTGGGAAAACATTGTGAAAACATGTATATTTGGGGTCGCTGATGGACTATGCCCTAATACTCTATGTAAAGAGGAGCCGATATATTGGCTTTTCCCAGTTGTGGGAAATAGACAAGGATGTTACTTTCTTTTTATTTTGTTTATAAGTATCATGACTGTCGTTTTTAATTTGTCATCGAGATTTAAATAAATAAATTGTTTTAAATCCAAACGAAAACTTTTAGGTATGCTTGTGGTTATCTTTGCATGCTTATCTTCATTTTCTCAATTAACGGACTTTGTTTTTAATAAAAATAGATCGGTTTTTTTACTCATTAATAATGTATTCTAATTTCGTCACTTAAATATAAATAAAGTACCAAATTGAGGCGCGACTTTACTTGCGCGTCAATCCGGTAGTTAGTCAAAAACTTTACGATAAAGTTATTGTAGCTAAAAAAATAAAGAAAGATCGATTGGGGCATCTAATATTATTGTGAGATATTGTAAAAGTAGAAATTATTGAAAATGCCCGAAAAATGCAGAATATCTTAATAGGTTAATAACAAAGTGCAACTTAATCTCTGCCATATAGACAACACGTGTTGATCATTTATTATATTTCGCTTTCAAATTATGCAACGTCATCTTGTATCAAGAAGATTAAGATTATAAACTTCTTTATCGGTCACTAGTGTTCACAATTGGTATATGTTATTACCAGATATTATAAGAAATCAATTATTAGGAAAAAGTGTTAAGAAGTTAAACACATATTTTATTATCATATTCAATAAATGCAAACAGTTAGTCGTATTTGTACAATAGTCAATTTATTTATAAAATAAATAATTTTGACAAATAATTTAAAGATTTCCGATTGTGTTCAAATAAGAAGAATTTATGACTTAAATTAGAACACTACATTTTGCGGGTACAACAAAAACGCTACGACTTTTGTAAT
This sequence comes from Iphiclides podalirius, assembly GCA_933534255.1. Classification (NCBI taxonomy): domain Eukaryota; kingdom Metazoa; phylum Arthropoda; class Insecta; order Lepidoptera; family Papilionidae; genus Iphiclides; species Iphiclides podalirius. Next base: position 11,091,886 of record OW152826.1, read on the forward strand.
CCTGATGTACGAACAGGCCAGCTTGACTGAGGAAGTATCATGGCCATACAACAGTCAGCTTTTTAAAATAATTTAATGTTCTTCGGCAGCACAGTGTTGTTATTGTCCAGAGGTGGTGGTGACTGAAGGACTAAGAATATTTGTATACAATATTTTACGAACAAATATTTCGGTTGGTGAAAATTATAATAATTTCCCGTACGACAAACTGACAAACACTCGGACGCTTTCGGTTACCGCTTACGGCGTCTTATCTCGTAGTATCTCGCACGCAACGCTCGCCTGGGGTGTGACTCCACGCAAGCGGAGGAGTGATCGAGTCAAGACGGGCGGCCTTCGATACTATATCGCCAGATAAAGTTTATTTATAGCGGCTGACTCCAGATACACTTCGAGGGCGACCCTCCACGGACTTCTCTCCGTTGATGACTTTCCACAGTTCGTTGTAATTTAAGAACTTACGCAATACTGTCGAATAACACTTTTTTGCCGCGATAGCTCAGTGTCCGGGTGGTCGCTTTTGACTCAATATACTCGAGCAACCCGAGATCAATTCACGGTGCTGGCACCATTGAAATTGTTGATTAAATTTGATAAGCATGGTTAAAAATGCAATTGAAAAAAATTAAGATACATGTCTAGACTTTCATGCCGTTAGACCATCCGCCGCTTAGCTTAGTTGGTAAAGCGTCTGGGCGCGAAATCAGAGGACTAGTTCAAATCCCGCAGCGCCGATAGTTTTTGTTCATCCATGAACAAAAATTTACAATTTATTAATGGTGACCTATCACGGACTCGGCGGTGAAGTAAAATATCACGAAAAGCTGCTTATTTTCGAAATGCAACAAAAATATTTCGAACATATGTGAAGTCCGCTAATCCGCAGTGGGGCCGCCCTAACACCCTATGAGCTATGGAGGCCTTTGTCCAGCAATGGGGCATACTTACATAGGCTGATACTATATACCTATATTTTATTGTTTTACGGATGTTAGAGCATTTAGTTCTGGTTTTTACTTCCCGACGTTTAACACTTATCGACGTCCCGTCACGAGATAAAGTGATGTTACGCCAACAAAAGATGTCGCAGCCAACACGAGGTAGTGTACGCTTAATATCTTGGAACGATTGTTTTATTGCACTTATGTCCCAAGTTGGTGGTAACAATGATAAAATAAAATACTTAAATCAATACTTAGCTTTATTTAACATTAATATCAGTTTTTCGTAATTAAAAGAAATGTTTACGTTAAAAGATTTTGTGATTGCATTTCAATGAAAAGAGTTAAGAGATGTTTAAGTGTTTAATTTAAAATGTTTTTTTTTTATTTAAGAGTTTTTATCATTATCCGAGCATTTTCTTTTAAGTCTTAAAACACTCGGAGCAAACTGATTTCTAATCCCAGAGACGTCACCAATGAAATTGTTAACCGATATTTCAAGTACCGACGTGTATAATTGCGTTGGGGCCCTCAAGTTTAGGAAATAAAAAACAAAGATATTTTAAAGATACAAGCATGTGAGGCCTGCTAATGTGTGATCGCGTCTCATGACAGATTATGTAGGAATACCCACTGTGCAGAGGAGGCATTTGCCCAGCATTTGGAATTTAACATATATGTGGGCTGTTACTTTTACAAAACTATCCTAAGTCGATATTGAAATAGTTGCCTTCAGCTGGGTATGAACAATACGAGGAGCAAGCTATGCATGAACAATAATAGGAAAAAACTAGACGAGATAAAACCTGTAAATATAAATAAAAATAAATCAAAATAGTCTTCAGTCAATTTTTATACTGCTACAAGTTGAAGAGTTAATAATAAAAGTATATTTATATTATCAACTTATTATTTAGCATTAAATTAAAAACTCTCCGCATTTGATTCGAGTGTAAGAAATAGACCTATCTCGGAATGTTAAAGTTTTAATGTTTATTTAACACTATTATCCACGGGAACTTAAATCTGCTAACAGAGGCGACGTGACGTGAATTTTTTATTTAGCTTTTATGCGTCATACATCATTTATGTTCTGTTAATAACGAAAGAAGCAGTTTATTTGGGAAAAGAAAGAAAGTCAGAATTAATGGAGACGTATACTCCAATATGTGTCAACAAACTTCGCTGGTGACCACATACCGTTGCTGAGGTAAGCGGCCGACCCCAGAGCTGAACTAATCATGTCATTGGAAATAAAAAACACGTAAACATAAAGATTTCAACAACTTTGTGTTAATGTATAAAAATAATCCATCATAGTTGAATGAAATCATTAGCTCAGCGATTGAGTCGTTCACATTTTTTTTGTACTTGTCCAGCAACTTTTTTATATTTGACTTGTGAGTTGAATACATTTGATATTTAATAAAAGTTTGAATGCATTTAGTATTTATTAATGTGGATTTAAAGTGATGTTCCATCCACAGTAATCAACGTCTAATTAAGTTTCGTAGTATTCCTGTAGTAAGTGTTAGTTCATATGGCTAAGATAAGAAGAATAATAAGATAAGAAGGTACCTATAAGGTGGTACCTTTATTTTTCAATAGGCATTTGCGGAGTAGTTGTTAATGCTTTAAAGTTTAATACTCCGCAAATGCCTTAAAGTTTAAAGCATCGTGAGCGCGCTGTCATCGACCGCGCCACTCTTTGGCGGGATGTAGGTCGTGTCTGTAAACGGAATCACGTGTCATGCGCATCAGTTACGCATGCTCACAAGAGACATATTTCAACTGTTGCGTTGCCTTTTAGGTTATGTTTGAAAAAATATATTTACTAAAGATTGTTTACTCGCCATTTGTATTTGAGGTTAAGTTAAATAATAATAATTGTCACCTCTATCGAGGGCTTCCGTCTGATCGGGTCTTGATATTTATTTGTTTATTTTATTTTTTTTGTTCAATTTTTATTCACAAATTACCGATACGGTAGTTAATATTTTGCATGTTATGTATACGTATCAAGGTAAGGCGAGATGAAACTGGAGGGCTTGCGTATCGGGCAAGGATGCATAGCATTTTTGCTGATCTAGAGCCGTCTGAAGTCGTCGACCGGTTTCTGTGGCTCTTTTCAACCAAAGGAGGCGGTTCTCAATTCGACTGTATTTTTTTTATGTTTGTTACTTCAGAACTTTCGACTGATTGAAACGATTTCGATGATCCTTTGGTCCCATATTAATTTCATTGGTATTGGACCTTGAATGATACGAAGAGAATTCCTGAAAATCAATTATAAAATGAAAACGGAGCGAGATATTTGAAGTCGGTTTTGTTTTTCGTTAATAAAAAATTGTAACTGCGACTGTGAAGTTCAAATGAGAATTGTTTATAATTGAAAATCACGCGACATAAGTGCAATCAAATATTTGACATTTCAAATATTTATTTGACAATGTGTTGCATGTTTGGCGATAGTTCAGAAGGTTTTTTAAAAGTTACCTAATACCGTATGTTAGGGCTAACTTTAACCAATAACAAAATTTACTTGAAAATTTTAAAATTAATTGTTTAAAAATATACAACTTGTGATAAGCACTTTTGTTTACATAAGCGATGGTAACAACGTACTATTAATAAAAACATGTTATCAACGCAGTGGTGCGATATTTGATAGCGGCGTATTATATGTTACGTGTCTATTTTATTTACCGCAATTCTTGATTTATTTAAAGATCCGCTCTCGCTTATTATAAACCCTAACTGGAATGATATAATACAGATAATGATTGCTTTGCCGCCAACCTTATTTTTTTATTACTTGTGGCAACTTTATCTTTAAAAGAGTGTTAATCAGACGAAACACTAAAGTATATTACTGCCAAATTACTCCCACTTCCCCACTTCTATGAAGCCGTGGTGCTTCCTCGGACGGCTTGACCTCGGAAGTATAGTAGGTATACATTCCTGCTACAACAATGCAAAAATTTATTAATGACATAATTAATTATTGACAATTTTTAACGATGATCATAACTTGTGAACCTCTTTTTTGTTCAAATATTCACTACGCTCGTGTTTTATGGTAATACAGACGAAAACTGACAACTCATTGTGTTATTCGGCGCGTCCCTAATTTGATGACTCTGTGACGCAGTTGCCAAGGTATTGGCTTCGGCGCCGGGGTCGTGGGTTCGATTCCCACACGCTACAACTATTTCCGTGACCCACAGAAAATTCTGTACTTTTCAAAGGGGGAGTTTCTCAATTTAGTTGCATAGAATTTGTTCGTAACCCCAGAATTCCGTGATTTATGAGCTGATTTTGAAAAACATTTAAAACCTCAGAGTTTTACCTTACTCGATTACCTCACCTGATGAAACGCAAAACTATAATTGTATTCATCTATCAATTTTTTTAAAAACACATTGTCCTTACTTTAGGATAACATTATCCTGTGTAGTATGGACGTTTTACAAACATAAATTTCACGTGGACAAACACCCAGATGCGAATCAACTATATATGGGATACAAATAGTTGTTCGACGACGAACAACGACCCCCGACCTGACCCCCCCCCACGGAGTCATGAAACATATCACTTTACGCTGGTATATTGTGATTTTCGGTCGATTGTCAGTGATTATAAGTTCGCTCAAATCAATAGCGATGGTTTATTTCCAATAATAGTCGAAATTTCAACTTCGAATATCTTTTACCAGCTCTCAGATACGACATTAGCAAAGTTACAATACGAAGACATCAACATGATGACGTGCCCTTACTCGATTTACTCTTGTTTTCATCACCAAACTGACGTCAATGATGTTTAACAGCAAAGATCTCGCATTAATAACAAGTAAGCATGCGCAGCAAAACTGTGTCGTTTACTCATTGCAATATATCTATGATATTTCTCATCGCTCGTATTCCTTCTGTCTGTCTCATGGCGTACACAAATACGATTATTATCAGCGCATGCTTTTAAATATCCCAAACTCCATAAAATAATATACCCAAATGACTCCAAATGAATTTCTAATCGGACCCATCCCGACAGATCGTGATTTTTTATGTGAGGTGGCGTGGTGGTTCACCTGATGTTAAGTGATAACCGCCGCCCATGGAAATTGCAACACCCGCATTTTTTTATTGCATTTTTTTATCAATTTTTCTCCACTCAATTTTATTTAATACTTTTTTTGTAATGTCAATACTATTTGAGCTTCAGGACGTTTAAGATAAAAAACATAGATCGGTAGTATAGTGCGAAGATACATTCTATTTTTATTGGCCTATACCCTAGGAGGCACAGATAGCGTTGCCAAGTGTCATGATTTGCGCGGGACGCGTCGATTATTAGGGCTATCACGTCACGATGCACCCTTAATCAGGATGCCGAATATCCTAATATTTCACTAACCTGTGTCGTCTGTACAGTTCTCTTTCTTCAATAAGCTTTGATTTTTTGGATTATTGTAGCTGAGGAGAAGACAAAATTCTTTTTAATTCTGCTTCCACCAAAGCATTGTATTGCGTAATATTTACGAGCTCAAGTCGAAAACCTCGGAAATGTAATCCATAGTAATATTTCCGATTAGTCTTGTTTTAAAAGCGGGAAGCTTTGGAGTTGGCTTACAAGGTCTACCATTTTCTAATTTTGAAGCCATCGCAATTGTCTTGATTTAAAAACGAAATTTTAATCATCCGTTCGAAATTTGACTCAATGGACGTGGCAACACTAGGTACTGATGAGTAGTTATACGATTATGTACAAATACAAATTACTTTATTTCTGAAAGGTTGTGACAGTAACATGCATTAACTTAATAGGTAATTACTTTTTTGTCTGGTTTTCTATAACACAATACCTCTATGGGGATAAAATATTAAGCGTAAGAAAAAAATATGAAGGGATATTATATAGTAGTTTTTTTAATACACCTCTATTTATTGATACTTTTTCTATTTATTGATACTCAAAGCGATGGGTGTGTAAGAGTCCGGCCAATTGCGTTATCGCGTTCGAATTCTTCGCAAATACGTACGCAATGACGTACGTGCTCTATGATATGCTTAGGTTTATCGGGTTTTGTTTGTAATCTGTCTGTGTACTGGAGATTAAGTTTGTTTGAAATATTATATTATGCTTAAATATTTTAAGATTAATCTGAGATGGATGAATCTGCGTGTACTAGCTTCATTCAAGCACAACAAGGCAAATGGCGGCCACAAATCGTAATGCATGAGAAAGTACGAGGACTTGTGTAGATTTATGAGTAAAACTGCCGCAAAGAGAGGTTAAAGCTGTAAGAGAAGGTGCTGGAAAAGATTAAAACTGGACAAGTGGGAGTCGAACTCGCGCACGCAGAGTTCCGTACTTTCTATTAAACGGCAAAAAAATCATGTCTGTTGCACGGAAGCTGCACTTAAATATTTTTTTATTCTGTTTTTTAGCATTTGTTGTTATAGCGGTAACAGAAATACATCATCTGTGAAAATTTCAAATGTCTAATTACCGCACTTCATGAGATACAGCCTGGTGACAAACGGACAGACAGACAGACAGCGGAGTCTTTGTAGTAGGGTCCATTACCCTTTTGGTATAGAGACGGCCCTGAATGATCCGGCCCGCAATGATTTGGTTTCTTATGTAAAACTAAATTTATATTATTACAACTAAGAAAAATTCTGTCTGTATCAGAAATAACAAAAAAAAAAACATTTACACTGAAATGTCGAGCCATCCTCTCTTTGTCCGTCGCGTTCGCGGGCTATTTCCATACAATTTCAGGATAATATAGAACATTCACAAAAGTGATCAAGGTAAAAGTTAATTAATTGATAGCAGTAATATTTAAATTTATCTAAATATTATAGCTAATGCTTTCTAATATTATGAAGGCGAAAGTTTGTATGTATGAATGGATGTTTGTTCCTCTTTCAGGCAAATAATACTGAATGGATTTTAATGAAACTTTACAATAATATAGCTTATACATCAGAATAAGATATAGGCTATAATTTATATACATATTCCTATGTATATCTGTATTTCTGTATGAATGTTAGCTTTCAGTCTATTCTACGCAGACGTAATTGCGGGCAGCAGATAGTCTAATAATTATGTCAAAGTCGGACTACAACTATACCATAAACATTCACTGACCGGTAGACATTGCCGGAGCTGATAACCGGATGGAAATTGCGAGTGAGACGATATGAAAAGGCCCAACGGCCTTTTCATATCGTCTGGCCTGTTTAAAGTTAGCAAGTGAACAGGCGTTTCACGTCATGTTAAGTGAGTATGGCCGCCCATGGATATTTTCACAAGCGCGGGATTGCAGATGCGTTGCAACCATTTATTAAAGTGGGTCCCGGCTACCTCACTCACCAGACAAAACGCAGAAGTTTAACACTTCCACCACACGCCGGTCTTCTGTGAGGTCTTGGTACTCCCCATTCGTGCAAAATTGGTAGGTGTTACGTGGCCCTACCACAGTTACTTGCAATACAAAACGATTATTACAATTAACAAACAACATTACTAGAAAAAAATGGTAGCTTTTCTTGTATCGAATCGTGATAAGTATAACGCTTATTACCAAAGGGAACAATCGGATTGTTTACACAAATAAGTCAGTCCATTCAATCTTAGCTTTTTTAATAGGTTTTATAACAAATATTACAATTACGAGACTTTACGATCTCATATATTACAAAACTTAAAACTTTATAAGCAAATATAGTTAAAAATAAATATCACTTAATTAATATTGCACGTAAGAAAAGGACTACTCTTCAATGGCAACATTCTGGATCATCGCATCAGGTGTTTACATATCAAAAATGTATATTTACACTATTAAAGAAAGCAATTAAATTTTTTTGAAGTCACATTTGCTGAGGTCCACCAAACAAGTGTTAAAAAACAAGTCAAACAATTTTTACATGAAATAATATATTTTATTAAGGTCCCTTCGCTACTAATTTTATTTTAAATGACATAAAATAAAAAGCAAATGAAAATATGTATGTTACTTTTTTAAAACCTTATCCATATTTGTACAAGTGATCTTTATATTAAAGTCATTAAGCTGCATTTTCTTCTATTGATTTGAAGACAAACGAATCTCGTTTGCTATAATAATAGAAGAGTTGTTAAGAAAATCCTTTCAAAATGTTGCCAGTTTCCTAATCCAATGTAACGCCTGTGTACAGAGGCAAGGACATGGTGTCGGCAGCATGCAAAGATCAAATCGTGCCCAAGATAAATTTTTATTACGCAGGTAGACGGAAATCTCTTCCTAAATAAGTTAATACTTAAATCATTACCCAAGAAATTATTAACGTGTTATAAAATTTTTAAGGTATAATATTTAATTTTCAACATATAATAAATCGAAATCTTAACAACGTGTACTATGTATGTGCATTATTTTAATTATGTTTCATATATTATATTTGTTATTATATGATATTGTTTTAATTACTACCCTGTTAAATATTAAGTACAATTTTATTTTCATGCGGTAACACTTAGTACAAAAGGCGGCAAATTTTAAAAAATTAACTGCGTTCCATCTTAATACAACCGCAGTAGGTCTTTAACGTTTAAGGATAATAAAATAATTTTCCGTTCTAAAATATAATTCTTAACTAACTTTTTTCGGTCACACAAATGTCACGACTTTTTCTTAACAAAAACACTTCTAAAATATTTCTTTGCTGATATGATTTCGTTGTGGCTACTATAACCGGACGATATTAGACCTTACGGCTATGCTAATACGACAGTTTGTGTCTTAACGGGACACAGTCATCGCGCCAAAACTGGCTGCGGTAGGATTTCTGGCGGCGCGTTCTCCCACGATCTCGGCATGCCGTACTTCTTCGGCTTCAGGACGTACACGAACTGGGAAGCGCAAGAAAAATATGATAAATGTTCATTAAATATGGAGGAAACATTGATTTATTCCGAACCGGTAGCGTCTTGACAAGCAATAAGTAAATGAAATGCTTCTATATTGAATAAACGTATTGATGCTTTTGAATCATTTTTCAATTGGGAGTGATCAACTGCATTCCCTGGGGTTATTAACCTTAGTGTATTCATATATATATAACCGTGATAGCTCAGTTTCCGGGCGCTCGCCTTTAATTCAATTTACTCGAGCAACATGAGTTCGATCCCCGGTGCCAACATCAACGAAATTGTTAATTTTAAGTGCTGAATTATTAAGTTCTCAACGGTGAAGGAAAACATCGTGAAGAAACCTACATATTTTTGAAATAACAATAAAAAGAAATATTTCGAAGATATGTGAAGCTCGCTAATCCGCAGTGGGATCACGTGGTAGACTGATGCTCTGATACCCTCTGTACAGAGGAGGCCTTTGCCCAGCAGTGGAGAAATTTTTAAGCTGTTACTCCTTCACTACAGAGTATAAAACATAGTCGTCCCGCTGTCTGTCTATCCCTATGTATGCTTAGATCTTGAAAACTACGCAACGGATCTTGATACGGTTTTCTTACTAGATGGTGATTCAAGAGGAAGGTTTATATGCATAATACATTGCACCCGCGCGAAGCCGGGGCGGATCGCTAGTTTATATAAAAAACGTACCACGACCACGGCGCAGACCGCGCCGACCACGAAGCCGACGGCCACGTCGCCCCAGTGGTGCATGTGGTCGGCCACGCGCGAGAGCCCGACGTACCAGGCGCCCATAAGCGCGACGTACTGCCCGCCGTGGCGCAGAAGCTTCGAGCCGCGCCACTTGCCCTTCGCTTGCACGTGCATCTGGCGGTTCGGGGGCGCAATATAAATTGTGGCGCCTAGTCTTCCTGCTGCCCTTGTACCTCGGTTGATGGTAAAGTAATATTTTATCGTTCATTCTGAATAATAATTAATTAATTACAAATTAGTGCTGATTTCATGCTACAAAAAAAATACAATTAAAATATGGTTCAAGCAAAATTACAATTATATAAAGTTAAAGTAAAATTACCGGCAAATTTATTGTTTATTAGTTAATGATTAGTGATAATTAACTGGTTTCAAAATAAATTATAACTCCTCATTATCCTGCTGCCCTTATCCCTATTTTTTTTTTCAACAATAATTTGTAATGATTGTATTTGTTGTTCATTCTGATGTACAAGTGAATTTGGAGCCGAAAGACTGCATGTAACGCCGATTTACAAAGCCGCTTTAAACTAAATAATCGAAAAAGAACTATATCACAGAATCGAGAGCGAGGCAGACAGCTATTTGCGCAGTAGATTAATACAATCTACTACTGCCCAAATAGCTGTCTGCCTCCAAAGGTCTATACAATCTTGCCTATCATATTTTAACCCCTCGGATACACAAACTGCGCTAGTTGACAACTTCGGCGCATTTAAGGGTTGTGCATCCAATACATTAAGAATATTCGTCATATATTAAGTACTAAGTTACCAGCAACGGTATCGTACAACAAATAAACTTTGGTTAACAATAAATTTCTCATAGTTTAATAAAATTTTCGGCTGTCTCTTAGTGCGTCGTGAGACAGAGACAACGCTGAACAACGCCAAAATTAGCCAATTGTCTTTATCCAGAGATGCAAAATTTATACCATATTATAAATCTCGTTAAAGGAAAACTCGCATTCACATTGACAGCCGACCGAAACTTATCTTTTTCGCACATTGCTCTCTCTTAGTGCTTCGTGCGACAGAGACAGCATTCAAATAGACAGCTGACGGAAATATATACTGAAATAAACCAAGCCGAGGTCCTAGTCAAAGAAATGACATCGTAATGGGAATTGCTCGACGGACGTAATAGCATCGCAATGAAAATGCTCACGATGAAGAAGACCGCCGTGTACATGGCGAAGCTGGAGTGGGCGCTGGGGAAGCTGAGCCGCATCTCCTTGATCCGCGAGGCGTCAGCTCCGAGGCAGGTGTACGCCTGGATGTAGCCAAGCTCGTTTAGGGGCGAGGACGAGTTCGGCACTGGTCTACACACCTGGGGAACAAACGACAACCTGTGTTTTGACCTCCGCCCATTGACATTTGCAAGTTTCCTTAGTGTTTATGATGACTCCGTGGCGTAGTTGCCAATATTGGCTTCGGCGTCGGGGGTCGTGCGTTCGATTCCCACACGGGAAAACTATTTGTGTGACCCACAGATAATTGTTTCGCATCTGGGTGTTTGTCCGCGTGAAATTTATGTTTGTAAAAATTCCCTTACAACACAGGATACTGTTATCCTACAGTAGGGGCAAGGAATTTCCCGGGATTTCCTATGGAACGCACCGGTGCGAAGTTTCGCGTTTCGTGTGGTGGATGAGTTGGCTGGGGCCGACTTTTTTAAAGGTTATCGACGCATCAGCAAGCCATCGGGTGTTGGAGATGTCCATAGGCCCAATGGTGTTTGATAACGATGACGCGTGTCCATACTGCGCGGCGAAACTGTTACGCTTCACATTATATGACATACATTTCTAGGTGAATGTCACCGATGATATAGAACGTATGATACCAGACTATAGAATTGCAATCTAATTGGCACAAATTGGCGTAATTTGCGTGCCTCAGTTTCGGTGCGCTAGTGTCATATCTAACTCATATTTTAATATCACTGCATGGGCAGCAGTATTCATTTAAAATCAGACGAATCGCGTGCTCGCTTGAAAAATTATCGCATAAAAAAAAAAACCGATGAATAAAAACTGTCAAATCAAAGTACAGTGTTCTTTAATCGGTTTTTAAATCGAAAGCCTCTTATAATTTCAGGTCAAGAATCACTTTAGATTCCTGAATCAGCGCAGTAATAGTATCTAAACCTTACAGGAATTCAGTTTTATCTTATCTATCGCGTGTTCCGTTTGATTAGAATTTAACATTCTCAGCAAAACCACCTGTCAGCTTTATCAGAGAATGAAGAAACTGGAAATGTTCAACCAACTGAATAGAGAAATTCAAACAGAAATGTGGGTCAACTTAGTTCCTATGCTTATAAAATACTTTTGAAAAAGGAAATGTTCACTGATGTACAAATAATTAATATCACCATTATACATGGCAACACATCAAGTTATCCCACGACTGCGTTGCTGTGTATTCGGCTCAAAGTTAATATATTAAGTGAGTTGGAATACGCCGATAACAATTACAAAATAATTGAAAAAAAAAAAAAACCTTGACCTAATGAATATGATTTCAGGCACTTGAACAATTTTTAACAGCTCATGCACATATAGGCCAGTTCCACCACATCGTACCATATGAAGTCCGGCCTGAAGTGAAGAAGTTAAAAAAGAATAAGACCGCAGAGTGTCTTGCCGGTTCTTCTCTGGGCATGAAGAGCAATTTGAAGTGCTCTAAAGTTTGGGATTACGAGTGAGATATCCAGTTTCGTCAATGGTTTGCAAAACTCCTATAACATCTATTATAGTTTGAACGACAATAGACAGCGGTCCTTACTTTTACAGATCCAAACTGCCCAGTGCCCAGTCAGGTACGTAAAATAAAATTAAGTTCTTTTTTTATTGAACCTGATTTAGATTATACTTCACAAATTCAATCTAATCGCAAAATTAGTCATCAATAGATAATTTTCGGTTGACTCACACTCAGAAGTCGCGAAACGGAAACAATGCCTCATTATTTTCTCGCTTGAAATTCATCGACCGTATAGCATTATTAGTTACAGCGCATATTCAAAGATTATGTATGATTTACAATTTACAGTCACCAGACGTGAATGTTGCTGTGTTTGATACAATGGAAGATATGATAAATGCGAATGTTTGTTTGTATGTTCTTTACCTAGTCACGCGACAATTTGTACGCTGGACTGACTCTTAGAATACTAGTGTGTCCCTACTTCATTAAAATCAGGCAATGCATCTTTAAATCTACGGGTGGAGTTAACGTTCATGAGCGCCGTTAACATCAGGTGAAGCTTGCTTGTCATAAAAAAAATCATAATTTGTTAAATAAAAACCTACGTATGGTGAGGTAAACACAAAATCAGTACCCAGTACACATCAGTAGAAAGCGATACGTACAAACAAAATACCACGTTTTACGTTTATGTAAAATTCTGGTTTTGAATAGTTTTCCAAACTTCAATAGAAAGATGTTGTCATAGGTAATATATTCGTCAGTTAACTAATTTTGATTATTCCAAACAACTACTTCAGATTTTCAATTTCAAAGATTTAAATTTTTCGACACAACAAACTGAGCAGCAGTTCTTCTTATGACGTCGGGCCTTTAAAATTTTAGTCTACTAATTATCTAAAATTGACTAAAATAGTCTATACCTACCGGTCAAGGCTTCAGGGCTTTGGTATTAATCCAGTACAAGCTGTAGTCCAGAGATTCTAAAATTGTCTAAGATAACCTCAATCACGATGAGGCTTCAGGGCCATGGATCCACTGCTAATAATCTAAAATAATCTAAAATAGTCAACACAGGATACTGTTATCCTACAGTAGGGGCAAGGAATTTCCCGGGATTTCCTATGGAACGCACCGGTGCGAAGTTTCGCGTTTCGTGTGGTGGATGAGTTGGCTGGGGCCGACTTTTTTAAAGGTTATCGACGCATCAGCAAGCCATCGGGTGTTGGAGATGTCCATAGGCCCAATGGTGTTTGATAACGATGACGCGTGTCCATACTGCGCGGCGAAACTGTTACGCTTCACATTATATGACATACATTTCTAGGTGAATGTCACCGATGATATAGAACGTATGATACCAGACTATAGAATTGCAATCTAATTGGCACAAATTGGCGTAATTTGCGTGCCTCAGTTTCGGTGCGCTAGTGTCATATCTAACTCATATTTTAATATCACTGCATGGGCAGCAGTATTCATTTAAAATCAGACGAATCGCGTGCTCGCTTGAAAAATTATCGCATAAAAAAAAAACCGATGAATAAAAACTGTCAAATCAAAGTACAGTGTTCTTTAATCGGTTTTTAAATCGAAAGCCTCTTATAATTTCAGGTCAAGAATCACTTTAGATTCCTGAATCAGCGCAGTAATAGTATCTAAACCTTACAGGAATTCAGTTTTATCTTATCTATCGCGTGTTCCGTTTGATTAGAATTTAACATTCTCAGCAAACCACCTGTCAGCTTTATCAGAGAATGAAGAAACTGGAAATGTTCAACCAACTGAATAGAGAAATTCAAACAGAAATGTGGGTCAACTTAGTTCCTATGCTTATAAAATACTTTTGAAAAAGGAAATGTTCACTGATGTACAAATAATTAATATCACCATTATACATGGCAACACATCAAGTTATCCCACGACTGCGTTGCTGTGTATTCGGCTCAAAGTTAATATATTAAGTGAGTTGGAATACGCCGATAACAATTACAAAATAATTGAAAAAAAAAAAAAAAACCTTGACCTAATGAATATGATTTCAGGCACTTGAACAATTTTTAACAGCTCATGCACATATAGGCCAGTTCCCCCACATCGTACCATATGAAGTCCGGCCTGAAGTGAAGAAGTTAAAAAAGAATAAGACCGCAGAGTGTCTTGCCGGTTCTTCTCTGGGCATGAAGAGCAATTTGAAGTGCTCTAAAGTTTGGGATTACGAGTGAGATATCCAGTTTCGTCAATGGTTTGCAAAACTCCTATAACATCTATTATAGTTTGAACGACAATAGACAGCGGTCCTTACTTTTACAGATCCAAACTGCCCAGTGCCCAGTCAGGTACGTAAAATAAAATTAAGTTCTTTTTTTTATTGAACCTGATTTAGATTATACTTCACAAATTCAATCTAATCGCAAAATTAGTCATCAATAGATAATTTTCGGTTGACTCACACTCAGAGGTCGCGAAACGGAAACAATGCCTCATTATTTTCTCACTTGAAATTCATCGACCGTATAACATTTTTAGTTACGGCGCATATTCAAAGATTATGTATGATTTACAATACAGTCACCAGACGTGAATGTTGTTGTGTTTGATACAATGGAAGATATGATAAATGCGAATGTTTGTTTGTGTGTTCTTTACCTAGTCACGCGACAATTTGTACGCTGGACTGACTCTTAGAATACTAGTGTGTCCCTACTTCATTAAAATCAGGCAACGCATCTTCAAATCTACGGGTGGAGTTAACGTTCATGAGCGCCGTTAACATCAGGTGAAGCTTGCTTGTCATAAAAAAAATCATAATTTGTTTCCACCTACGTATGGTGAGGTAAACACAAAATCAGTACCCAGTACACATCAGTAGAAAGCGATACGTACAAACAAAATACCACGTTTTACGTTTATGTAAAATTCTGGTTTTGAATAGTTTTCCAAACTTCAATAGAAAGATGTTGTCATGGGTAAATATATTCGTCAGTTAACTAATTTTGATTAATCCAAAGAACTACTTCAGATTTTCAATTTCAAAGATTTAAAATTTTGGACACAACAAACTGAGCAGCAGTTCTTCTTATGACGTCGGCCTTTAAAATTTTAGTCTACTAATTATCTAAAATTGACTAAAATAGTCTATACCTACCGGTCAAGGCTTCAGGGCTTTGGTATTAATCCAGTACAAGCTGTAGTCCAGAGATTCTAAAATTGTCTAAGATAACCTCAATCACGATGAGGCTTCAGGGCCATGGATCCACTGCTAATAATCTAAAATAATCTAAAATAGTCTAATCACATCTTCCGGTCTTCTTCGAGGCGGTAATACTGATAGAGTAGAAGCTTTGGCCCAGTGGTTCTCAGCGTTTCTTAGCATTACTTACGTCGAAAAAGTGCGGCCTCAATCTTCCTATGACGTACTTCGCGGCGTTCACGAAGAGCTGCTGGCAGGCGGCGCCGAAAGTGTAGATGCCGATGGTGACGTAACTCTCCCACGCCCAGCCGGGCACTAGAGTGCCAGAGACGAACTTTTCGCCAATGCCCCTCCCTTGCTTGTCGCGGACTATCTCGGTCAACACAACCTTGAAAGCAATATACAACATAATTTAACTTGTGTTTTTGAACAGGACCACAAAGTGCTCACCAATGCCTTTAATGTCAACGCCTATATCAACAGCATCAGTAGGAGCCCCTCCAAAACAAATTTAATTTGCCGTGGCTAGAGGGAAGACCAATGAAACTATTTAACCGGACCCTATTGTGTTATATTACTTCAAGAATATAGGCAAGTCAATTTGTCTAGCCCGCTGTCGACTGGAAATCGGATGCTAGTTTCATAAATTAAAACGCAATCTCGGCCGTTTGTTTATTGTGGAACTCGTCGAAACTATCAACTATCAGCATTTAGTTTTGCGATAAGATTTCGACCGCAACGCTGGTAACGGAACTGGTTAACTATATCATAAATAACAAACCGAATGCGTCAATATTTTAGTACACGGATAAAAATTTGCACGGCTCGAAGCTACGGCAAACATTCACTTACCGCGATAATAATGAAAGCGAAGCCGAGGCCTGCCAGCAAGCCCTCGGATATCTGCTGCTTCTTGTATGGCAGCCTTAGCGTCTCGTCATTCTCGAAATAGCCTCTCTGGTATGGCTCCGCCCATAACAATAACGCGAGGAGAGGAAACGCCACTGAAACACGTAACAGAGAATGATTTCTAAATAAAGATGACGCGTGGCCATATTGTGCGGCGTTAAAAAATTGTCCGCTTTACATTATATGACACTAGCGACGTGCTATAATAATAATAATATCTTTATTTGCCATTGAACTGGGTATTTAACAAGATGACAAAATATAGCGTTTCGAACTCCAAGTTCAGCCATTACAAATAGCATGCAAATATTATCAGTTACAGCTAATATCAAAGTAATAATATATTAGTCAAAATAAGTATATCAATGTCAATAACAATACTAATTAACACTCTTTGTAGTTCATAAAATCCCTAACTGAATAAAACGTGTGTTCTAGAAGCCATTGGCTGAGACTTTTTTTAAAAGTATGATATGGTTGGCTTTTTATTGGGTGAGGCAATTTATTGTAAACTGTTGTGTGTATTATACATATAAACCTTCCTCTTGAATCAATCTATCTAGTAAAAGAAACCGCATCAAGATCCGTTGCGTAGTTTTGAAGATCTAAGCAGACAGCGGGAGGATTTGTTTTATACTATGTAGTAATGATATAGAAAGAGGTAGCAGTAATTCGAGTGCCTAAGTTTCGGTGAGCTAGTGTCATATATGCCTCGTAATTGTATATAGTATCATTGATTAAAAGCGGCGAAATCAAACGAAGCTACGATCTATATATTCTGAATGTGGACGTCAACTAAATCGAAAAGTGTGCCGAGCTAAAAGTTCCACGAACACGATACAATGCTGAATACAATGCTGTTACTCATGAAAAGTTTTAAGGAATATCCATAATAGCATGTCTTCAAGCGTTTAAAAATTGGTCCACTTTACATTTTATGACATATAAATGAATGTGACAGATGATATAGAACGTATGATACGGAAAGATCTATTTTAATAGAATGCCGAAAATAAATAGTGTGGTCACTAGTTATAATTAAAACTGACAAACGTTCGGTGCGTTATAGTATTATATACAAGTATTATAGTATATAAGTATTATATAAGTATATAAGTAGGTAATCTATGACTACAAATAGCTAATAACGTAATGTCCTGGTTTATTTAAAGATAATCAATATAACCGAATGGCTGAAATTAAGTCGTTAGAGTTAAGGCCCATTTACACGATGCCATTTTCTTGTACATAATAGCAATAATTGAATGCAATAAATTGCGCGCAATAATTGACCATCAAGAATTGTAAGCAACAGTTTACACGCAGATATAGTGAAAAAAATTGAATGCGATTATTGTATGCAAGTCTTGACAAGAAATAATTGCAAATGTCTTTTGTTTACACCAATGCAATTATGTTTAGGCGATTATTGCTTTCAAGTTTTGACTTGTCTAAACACATGCTTGTATGTGCGTGTACAATTTATTGGCGTGTTGCTTCAAGTATTGCACGTATTTGCGTTGACAAATATTTCGTTCAAGTGTTGAACGTTCTGAAAAGGGCTGTTTATTTTAAAAAAAATGGGTCAAAGATAAGTGTTCAAGTTAGATTATGCAGATTTAATATATTTCATTGAGATTTATTTATTATTGTCCATATATTATTATTCATTTTATCGTCCAACTTTTTTTACGACCTTTTCTCAATATTTCTTGCCTCAAAAGAACAGCAACGATTAAACACCGTCACTCATCGCACTCATGTTTGCAAAGGAAGAGGGAATGCAATTGAATACAAGAATTGCTTAAGAAATTATTGTGTGTGCTGTTTACACCAAGGAAAGTTTTGAAACAAAACTTGAAGCAAGTCTTGTTCAACAGTCAAGAATGTTATGTGTTGTTTAGACCATGCAACTCATTTATTGCTTCAATTTAATTGTATACAACAGGCAAGAAACTGGCACCGTGTAAATGGGCCTTTAAACATGCGTATGACTGCATAACAAATAAACTGGTTAAGAAAAGTAAGAGATTAAAAACTTTATCGTATTAAAAAAAAGATTTTTTGACTACATTTTATATCGTATTGGCATAATGGTACTTTCTGGTTTTTATATAACTTGTCTCAGTTGAAAACGAACATAACTATTGGAATACTTTTGCAGATATTGACTTTGGGCGAAGCCAATATTGGCGCAGGTCAAAAGACCCAGACAGTGTTGATTCAAACGCTATTAATATAATTTCTGAATAGACGATAACATCCTGTTTATCGCTTCAATAGGAACTTCCTCTTCATACAACGATAACGCTAATCAAACGAACCAAACGATAGGCCATAATCCATTCTGTGCGCTTTGCTTTAGATTAATGCGTAGGCATATACATACCATATACTTATATGTACACGTTAATACCCTCTTCTGGCATATAAATGAGTTCTCATTTTATTTTTTACTACCCACCAGTCCCAGTATTGCTAATTATCCAAGATAATTTTGAACAAAAAGAAACTGACTTCAAAGAGGAAACTAAAAACATTGTCAACAGAGGATTGCCCTCGATTTGTCTGGGATACCATCATCAGATCCGGGTTTCCTTATCATGGTACCACCCTTGGGATATCTCCTTTCTAACAAAAAAAGAATCATCAAAATCGGTTCATGAATGACGAAGTTATCCGCGAGCACACATAAAAAAAAATAAAAATATATACGGTCGAATTGAGAAACCTCCTTATTTTTGAAGTCGGTTAAAAACCTCCTTCTTTTTTGAATTCGGTTAAAAATAATATTGTTCCCATTACTACCACTCTCTACACAGGATCGGAAATTTTCAGCCAATCTTCAGATCAACCCACTGACTTTGAATCGGAAAATTTCATCAAAATCGGTCTCACCGCTTTGGCCTTTGAAGGAAACTTGCTCAGATCCATTTGTATACATATATATTATTGTTGTTTTTTATTTTATCATATTTTTATGATTATATTTTATTTTATTATAAAGTGTAGATACGATTGTGGTTGGATTGCACCGCTCTGCAGCATCATAAGTGGGTGTCCGCCGAACACAGAAGAGCAGTGAGAAGTAGAAGTACCACCCTTTTGCGTTTCGTCCGAGGTGTAGTGTTTAAATTGGGGTCCACCACTGTTAAGGGCTGGCAACTTTTTTGAGACGATAATCACATAACATAATTTGAACCGTCAACTCGTTTGTCACACTCTCTCGCAATTAAATAAATAAATATTTTAAAAATGGCGTACTAACATGCTTTAATTTAAAAGTTTTATTATATAAGGTAACGATTACACAGTAACGATTCCAAAGTAATATTTCAATATGTATCACTTCGTAATCATTCAAAATGGATTTACCATAATTGCGTATTCAGTACCGTTAGAAACATTTAAGATGTTAACAAGTTTTTTAATGTAAGCCAACGGTTATTTTTAATGTAAGCAATAAATTTTTAATGTTATCTAACTGTGGCAGGGCCAAGCAGCAGCCTCGGCTGTTGCACGAACGGGCAGGCTATTCCGGGTGAGTAACGGCACCTTACAGAAGACCGGCGTAAAGTGGATGTGTAACAAATACTTTGGCGTTTCGTCTGGTGAATGAGGTAGCCGGAGCCCAATCTTAAAAGGTTATCAACGCATCTGTAAACCTGGGGTGTAGCAGATGTCCATGGGCGGCGGTATGCACTTAACATTAGGTGAACCGCCTGCTCGCTTGGAAAGTTTTCACATTAAAAAAAACCGTCGATGGTTAACACGCCTGCGATTAATATTTCTTTTCTTTATTTATAATCAAATTATTTTGACGCTAGTTACTCACTTGTAGTACTTTTTATGTACATCGAGAATATTTCCCACAATGTGTCCCACTGCTAGACAGAGGTCTGTACATAGGTTGATAGGCCATAGTTCACCACGAGGCCACGAATTGACGAACTTATATATATATTATTAATATTTTCAAAATATTATATGT
This sequence comes from Iphiclides podalirius, assembly GCA_933534255.1. NCBI lineage: Eukaryota > Metazoa > Arthropoda > Insecta > Lepidoptera > Papilionidae > Iphiclides > Iphiclides podalirius. The sequence goes on from OW152826.1 coordinate 11,112,316, forward strand.
TTCCCTTCACCATTGAGCCCGTGATAAGATCTTATAGTTAACAATTCATGGTGCCGGCACCGGGGATTGAACCAGGTCGATCGAGCATATTCGGACACAATGAGCCATATGGTAGGGCCACGCAACAGTCTTAGCTGTTGTACGAATGGGCGGGTCCGTTCCGACCGTATGTATTATGTGAAACGGGCGGTCCGTACGTTTCACATAAAGTAAACGCGTAAACGGGTAAAACATAAAAACGTTTTCGTTCGTCACAAGTTCAGTGTGGCCGTTTGTACTCACTAAGGGGCATTTCGAAGAACCGTCACGCTACGAGTTCCTATTGTTAATCTCCGTGAAGTTAAGGTTACAGCAACGCGTTGTTAGCAAAGACCGTCGACTGCGCGGGAGCTGTCGTAAACAAGGTCGCGTATTACCCAAATGACTTATACCATCAACGCTTCAGGAACCTTATTGCCTTATTGCCTCAGGCGACAGGTGGTAACCTTGGAATGAGACGATAACGACTTCTTTAATTAGCCCGAATACTATACATTGCTAATAAAACTTTCGTTCGGATTTTATTGAGTTTGATTTGCTTTTAAGTTCGACGTTTCGAACACTACAGCAACCGTTGTCAAGGGTGAGTCAGTGAGACAACGGTTATTCCACTCAAGATATTCTAATATTGCAACATGCCTTTTGCATCTGAGCCTGTAACCGTAAGCATGGTTTTGACAACCAAACCACCGACGCTTATGTATATCGTATAAATCGATGCCTCTTCGCCCGGCCACATACATTCTTAACACAGTTTATTACAGTAGTCTTATCTCGTTAGTTTCGATGGACTGTGTGAATACGTCTTGGAACGAGGTGAGTTTGAGATGATAGCTGACGGTCATGGTGTGCCGACACAACCTTTTTTTGGTATCGGGGGGAAATCTTCAAAAGATACCCTGTCACCTTACATGACAGGGTTATGTGGGCCTCTACCCATTAAAATTCCCTCGGTGGCTACCTTCTGTACGTTTGGAAAGACTCCGGGATCTCCCTCGGAACGCCTCGGAGAAGGGTAAGTCTTCGTGATAACCACTTCGTGCTGCTGCCAATCCCTGCCCCTTTTAGTCGCCTTTTACGACAGTCAGTGGATACCTTAGCCCTATTCTGTTCCTATACTGTCCCTATGCCGCCAATCCCTGCCCCTTTTACGACAATCAGTGGATACCTTAGCCCTATTCTGTTCCTATACTGTCCCTATGCCGCCAATCCCTGCCCCTTTTAGTCGCCTTTTACGACAGGCAGTGGATACCTTAGCCCTATTCTGTTCCTATACTGTCCCTATACCGCCAATCCCTGCCCCTTTTAGTCGCCTTTTACGACAGTCAGTGGATACCTTAGCCCTATTCTGTTCCTATACTGTCCCTATGCCACCAATCCCTGCCCCTTTTAGTCGCCTTTTACGACAGTCAGTGGATACCTTAGCCCTATTCTGTTCCTATACTGTCCCTATGCCGCCAATCCCTGCCCCTTTTGGTCGCCTTTTATGACAGGTGGGATGCCGACACCCCTATTTTGGTTCCTATACTGTCCCTATGCCGCCAATCCCTGCCCCTTTTAGTCGCCTTTTACGACAGTCAGTGGATACCTTAGCCCTATTCTGTTCCTATACTGTCCCTATGCCGCCAATCCCTGCCCCTTTTAGTCGCCTTTTACGACAGTCAGTGGATACCTTAGCCCTATTCGGTACTGCGCGTGAGCACGCCTCGGAGAATCATAAACCTTCGTGATGACCACTTCGTGCTGCTGCCAATCCCTGCCCCTTTTAGTCGCTTTTTACGACAGGCAGTGGATACCTTAGCTCTATTCTGCGCCGACACCACCTAGTGTGGGCGAAGGACAGGAAAAGCATCTGTCAGCTCCTTTTTTTTTTGAGAAGGTGGCGGTTCCCCTGATGTTAAGTGATAACCGCAGCCCATGGACTTTTGCAACACCCTTAGGGTTGCAGATGCGTTGCCACCTTTTAATAAAACGGGTCCCGGCTACCACACTCACCAGACCAAACGCAGAAGTATAATCGCACTTCACGCCGGTCTTCTGTGAAATTCTTACCAAGACGGACCATTCAGTGCAACAGCCGAAGCTTTTCTAATTCGAAAAGTCAGTACTTTGATTAAACTAATCGCAGCATGAGATGATCGAAGCAGTGCTGCTGCTGTTGATAGAAACATTAGCAATGGAATGAACAAACGATGGAAAATGCGAGAATATATCATGACATCGCAAATCTAAATATTTCCATCTATATACACAAAGGCATGAGGTCTGATTTTATACTCTCCGTTCTCGGTCTAAGCAATGGTTAACGAATGTTTTAATTTAAAACTTCCGACGTTAGTAAAATATTGCCGTTATAAGCCCACTTACAGAGACGACAATAAGGAATTAATAACTTCATTTGATTGCAAAGCGGATTCTTTACTAATAAGTTTTTTTACGCTAATTGAGGTCTTTAACGTTGTTATATTTTAAAATTTCTGCTTTTTCACTAGTAAACAAATTATTACGTTTGTAAGGTAAAAATGTTAAACTTGTTATGAAATAGTATATCGATTGATGAATTAAAATCGAAATCGGTCAATGCCGCCCGTGCGTGGAATGCATTGGAATGCAATTCGCAATTCTGTTTCGTGTTTTAATATTCTTTGTTCTATGTTTTATTACGCAACTTCCTTTGCCAAGATAACGTTTCTCGGAGTAATTTAACGGTTGCCGATTACAAATCTACGATCAAGGTTGTATTTCTCGCGCAAGTAGAGGTTTCGCATTACGGCAGCGCTCCAGTTTATTATTTTTCTGTTCAAAATGGCAATAAGTTGTAGACGTTTTAATCTGTATGATAGACGAACGGTGTATTCGTTTGCAGTCTTGTCACGAAAGATTCATTCTTAATCGGTGAAAATTTATGCGGTTGCGGTTCTCAATTGAGATCCGTTTATTTTAAAAGTATGGCAGCTCGCTTAACCCGATAGTAGCAATTGCCCTTATGGAACCCGTAATGTATATGTATTTTGTGTGGGTAGAAGTCCCAACAACCACTGTGACCTTGAAAAATCCATTGTAGTCTTCCTTTCGAAAACATCGTCCTCTTAATGTAGGTTAACATTATCCTGTGTTTAAGGATGGTAAAACGAATATATATATATAAATTTATATATATAAATTTGACGTGGAAAAACATCCAGCACCAAAACAACTATCTGTCGGTCACATAAATAGTTGTCTCGTGTGAGAAGCGAACCCACTACCTCCAGCACCGACTACAATATTTTGCCACTTGCGCCACGGAGTCACCTCGTAACACCAGAGAACCACAGTGTGCGTAAGGCCATACCTCGTCAGGCGAAATTCGAGTATTTTTAACTATTATTATATAATAACATTACTAAAGACATTACTTATTTTATATCAAAATATCGGTAATACGGTAATAGTTCAACTTTTAGTGTGCAAGGGCGTGATGGCACGCCCGGTTGCGCTGTCACTATCCCACAGTTGAGAATAACATCAATACGCTTTTCTCTTCTTGAAGCTCCCTATCGAAATCGGATCAAAATAAAATCGGTAATAGGTCGAACAAACTTTTATGGATATCACACAATGTGCAATGGTCTTGCACCTAAAAATTTTTTTAATAATATTAATTTTTAATAATTTTTATCAAAAACGAATAAAACGTTGCCCACAACCAGTTAAAATCTTTAACATCGCTGATGAACGCTGCTAAATCGATAAATAATTCAAAAACTAAAAGGACTAAAATATCCAACTGTGGTACGAAATTTTTTGAAAATACATTTTGCCGCCAAGATTTTTTTGTTGTTATTTTAGTATTTGACATTCGGACTTGTGCAATAGTTTATACATAATGTAAATAAATAAGATTCATTAAAACAGTTAAGCCATTTTATAGTTACGAGGGAACATAGAGGCGAACATAATTACATATGGGTCAAACACATAAACGTCCTTTTTTAGTTTCACCGCAGTCGGGTAAAAATAAAATATTATACGCGATAGTAAATCAAATTTCACTTTTAAATTATTTAATTATATTATTTAATACACATGGCCAGCTTATTCTACAAAAAAAAACGTGAAATACTTCCCTTTACCCGCTTTTAAAATGATATTGGAAGGTGTACTACTTGTAGAGGTAGAGGTCACTATAAACTGAGCTTCGTAGGCTAAGTTCTACCTACACCTGCTGTTACGTTTGAAGGTAATGTAAACTTATGAGATAAAATTACCCTGCACTACAATTATAATTTAAAAATAAAGAGCGGGCAAATGTTTAATTTTTAAAATACCTTCATTAGCGACCAGGCACAAACATTTCTTTTGAGAAACATAAGGAGTCAGATGTTTAAATTTAAAATATACACAAAAACTCACCACAAGCAAGTACAACGAAATCCAGTATGATCTTCCATATCAATTTGTCAACAGCCATTATGATTTAAAACAATAAATCACCGTTGTTTTAATGTCCATCTACAAATAATGGTGTCATTGACAAAAACACATTTGGAAACTTTATTTTCACTCACTAAATCCAGGAATTTATAAAAACATCCTGTTTACGAAACAAAAACCTGATTGCACCAAATACGTGACGGGCTCGCAGAACGATAAAAAATTAAATGATAAAACTCCCTGATAAAGTGAACAGTCTGTGGTTATACCTTAGTCACACCTTTCGTGTCGTCATAACGAAGAACGTGTGGATTTTACCGCCGATTTCAATGCCATTCGTAAAAACTTATTAAACTTCCAAATTGGCACTTGAGATATTATCACCGTATGGTGAAAGACTGAGAATAGCGCGTTACGGTGACAAAATTCAAGACGAGGGCGTTGAACGGCGAGATGAGTCATTATAAATATTATTTAAGTAATGCAAATATTGTGCAGTGACTTCGATATAGCAATAATGCTAACACTATCTAATTTTTCCGCCATCTATCGACCTCATAACGAAATTATCCATGTGTAGATAAATAAATATCGTTCTAATACTGTATTAAATTTATAGATGGCACTAGTATCATATTAGACTTCTTTAATTCATAAAGAATATGGATTTTGAGTGTCAGTTTTTCAGTTTTAATTTATGTGTTTGACCTAAATTAAAACTGAAAAACTTTCATTTATTAGTGTTAGTAGGGGATATTCATTTGTTTTTTTTTTTTAGTATTTTTATTATTACTTTTTTTATTACTTTAAATGAGGCAAACGATTTATTAAAAAAAGTTGAATAGAAAGAACTGAAATTTTTTTTTGACATTCGCACAGGGCCGGATTTAGGGGAGCCCTCCCCACCGGGGCAACAGCCCCGGGGCCTCCCCAAACGAGGGGCCCCCACAATAGAAACTTCGGAAAAAAAAATTCAAATTCAGACTAGTAAACAACTTTTCCTTTCATATTTTTTTCGCGTTTTACTTTTACCAAAAGTAGTATAGAAAATAATTTCGGGCCACGGGGCCTCCACTCCTTTGTTACCCCGAGGCCTCCAGACCTCTAAATCTGGCCCTGTTCGCAAGATTTGAGGAAAACCTCAACGTCAGTCAATAAATCGTATAAATGTTATTTTTATTCCAAGCCTTTCTAATACGTTAAATTGATGCCGTAGCGTAACAATCACTATGATAAAATATCGAACCATATCAAAGTAATAATAAAACAACGGGCAACTCTGAACAAATGTTTATTATGCATTTTTAAACATTCTATAACTATAATAATATAATATTTATAATAAATAAGCTGCCAAAATAAATCTACTCTAGGCAGTGCATCGGTGTGATGGCATCTCCATAAGTGTCTTTTGGAATTCAAACGATTTATTACATTTACTTTTTGTAAGCACTTTCTTAGTCCAGACTCTATATGAAAAGGCCACATTTATATAGATATATTACAACTATTGGTACTATCTACAATGTACATTTATAAACTATAAATTTAAAAATTCCAAGAATATAAAGTATGGTCGAATTCTCGAACTACTATTAAGCTAAGCTATGATATGTTCCGAACATCAATTAATTCCGTACAGCTATCGCCGACACAGAAACACACAAACATTCACTTGGTGTTATTTCAAGTTAAGTTTAATGAAATAAATGTTATACATTTATGCAGTTTGCAGAAAAACGTTAAGTAATGATTCCCTGTTTCTTCTCAAATACTGCACGATGAAAAAAAAACATGTATCATTCATTTAATTGTTAAGTGAAATTGTTGCTATAACATGTTTTGAAAATTATTACACGACAGCAACTGACGTCCAAACACCACGGAATTCGCTCCGAACTTTAACAGTAATAATAAATACGTCTATAAATTTAAAATTCAATAAATATGAAGCTACAAATCTATACGCGTTTATAGCACCTTAACACATTACGAAGACCCAGTGCCTATCCTACACAATACATTTGAAACTAAACGAAATATTTTTATGTATTAACAACTCTATATCACAGAATAAAAATACACCGCCCTCCAGTCTTCAAGACTTTGAAGGCTTCAAAAAACGGGCCGTTATAACTAGTATCGTTATAATCTGAACTATGTTGTGACGTCATCAGTTTGAATAAAAACTTTGAGACGTGCAGCCGCACCAATTAATTTAAACATTATTACCTTTATTTATTAGCCAAATGCAGTCTAAAATAAAAATTTAATGCTATAGATGTGAAAGCGATTACTCTGACTTTTAATGTTTAAACATTAATTAATCCATATCTCGAAGTTCTGGGAAGATTGCTTTGTGAAAGGCTATACAATAAACTGATTTTCAAAACATCTACGAAACAAATAACTCCTATTAATTGTTCAATAAACTGCTTTTATGAACAGCGGGTGCATCCTTAAGTAGTTCATAAGTTCAAGTAAGATACAACCATATGACTATCATTTATTTCTTAGTTACACTTATAATTAAAGTTTTATTGCGAAATGTAAACATTTGTCCGAACAACAGAAATCCATCACTAAATCTCTTCCAGTTCATTAAAACACATCCAAATAAATATCAACGGAACCCATACGAGCGAAACTATTTCTTAGTTTAAAAAAAAAAAGAAATAAGCCGAATAACCGGTTAAAAGTTATAGTACTCTACACTTTACGAAACACTTTTACAATTTTAAATACATAGTTAAAAAGCTTACTTTACCAAATGTTAAAAAATTTGTTGATAAGCCACTACCAGTTTTTACTGGTATTTTAAATAAGTTTGACGAGTTTCAATTGTTTCCTTAAAATAATACCTAAAAAGTAATAAAAGTATAAATAAATACAAAGCACTAATTTAAAATAAATAGAGAAAGGAATAAAATTTTCATGCGCATATAAACAGTAATATTTTTTGACCGATTATGTTTGACGTGACTTAAAAAATATGTAATAGCAAAAAAACTCATGTCGCAAATTGGAAAATTACTATACATCAATGAACATAGTTGTTACAACAACTAAAGCTTTTATTTGCAGCACGAAACTATAAATTGAGCCATAAAAGAGTCACTGTTATTGTAAATTTTTTTTTTACATTAATTAAAATAAAATAAAGACAAGGTACAACAGTTATGACGTAAATACCTATGCTATAAATTGCTTAAGGGCTCTTTGCCCATTTTAAGGTATATAATAACCTTAAGGTATGCATAAAAAAAAAGTAAAGTAAAGTAACAGCCTATACATGTCCCACTGCTGGGCAAAGGCCTCCTCTATACAGAGGGTATCAGGGCATAGTCCACTATACTTCACATATCTTCGAAATATATATTCCTAAAAATATGAACGATGTTTTCCTTCACTTGATAAGTTAGCACTTAAAGTTAAAAACTTCATTGGTGCCGGCACCGGGGATCGAACTCAGGTTCAGTATATACACGACGCCCGGACACTGAGCTATCACGGTATGCATATTGCTACTATATAAATATGTATTCCTAAAAGAACCAACTTAATATGTTGCCGTGAACATTCAATATACACACTCCTATTTATATAATACTAAAATAAACACAAAATTATGTATGTGTGTTCGTTAAATGCGCTTCTAATAACATTGCACGTTTAATTGTGAAAAATAGTAACTTCCTTTACATACATACATTAGGGTATAAAGACGTGATGCATAAAGACTGCTACAAATATATCATTTGTATCTCTACGCGAGAGACCAGTTAGGTAAAACTAGCATCTTCATTTGTATACTCTATACACAATAAAGTAAAGTTCATTCTGGAACTAGCTAAAGAAAGAAAAACCGCGAAAAACTTCGAGCTTTAAATAGCAATGAGACATTTTGAAGCTTTTACATAAACATTTTTCTTAAAACACGTATAAATACGATTTAAATAAATAAAATTTCCAAGACACCTGTTCGTTAAACCACAAAAAATTTCTTCGATAAAACGCAATATTAAATCTATAACATCTGTCACAGATTATACTTACTCAACAAAGTTAGAATATAAAAACAAAGCTTGTTAATGCTATCTTAAAATTATAAACTTGCATATCAATCCCTGATACATTTTGCTATTAAAAATAGATTAAAAGGATATATAAAAGATAGATAATTTTTATAAGTAGACTATGAAATAATACATACTACATAAACTATGGTAATTAGATCTAACTCATACATAATCATTCCATCTCGAATCTAACACTTTTTACATAAATGCATAAGATACAATATTGGAGAATAAACGTTTTTGTTTATATAACTCTCATACAACTTCAAATATACTTATATATGTATACTATATTTATGACCAATACATACGAAAACGACAGCCATTGGCAAGTAATGCGCAATGGTCGCGACAGTACGCGACAATTCCCGAGACTGTACTTGCACAAAAGCGAGTAATGTCCCGTGTTTCCTCGGCAGCACCAATACATCGTCTACGTGACAGTACACACATTCACCCAACGACCGTACACTAAAGCGTCCAATATCGGCGACTGTACACTGACTGTACTGTCACCGATAGCGACTGTACGCGCACGATGGCGTCCAATATCGGCGACTGTACGCGATTGTACGCGCACTGTGGCGTCCGAAATCGGCGACTGTACGCGACTGTACGCGCACTCAAGCGTCCGACGCGCGAGCTAGTTACGCAGCTGTGCACTTAGCTGTCCATCGGCGCGTACTCGTGGGAGATCCACGAGACGTTGGGCACGGGTCAGGGGTGCTCGTCGGCGGGCGGCAGCGGCCCGTCGCCTAGTCACACCTGCCAGCCGCCCGGCGAGCGGGCCCCCCCGTTGGTGGCGTGCAGCTCGTTGTTGTGCACGGTGAGCTGGCGGCGCGGCGTCTTGCGCAGGTCGGACACGAACACGTACTGAGGGAGGGGTTGGGTTTTATGAGTCGAGTGATTTTGAGTGATCACCGCAGCTCATGGGCGTCTACAACACCCGATAGGTGGTCGTCATGCCGAGCTTTAAAAGTTACCTCACTCACCCACTGACGAAACGCAGAAGTATAACACGGCATACTGCGGGATGAGTTGGGTTTTGTGTAAATGTTGTGTAGTCAAATATTCATATGTCTATATTTCACGATCTCCATCCCAGGCGCAGTTGCTAAGCTTTTGGCTTCGGTGCCGGGAGTCGTGGGTTCAACTTCCACACGGGACAATTGTCTGTTCCGTATGACGGTTAATAACACTCAAGTGTTGATGGTCAGGCCGGTCATAAAATGTAGCCAATACCAATGATAAGATAAGTCGCGTGTGCCAACCCCACTTAGGTTGGATAAGGGCAGGAGGATTAAGAATCCCAGCATTGTTCAATTAGAAGCCGTCGAGTGGAAAGTCAGGGATTTTCGTGGTTTGTATGTACGATGATAACGCTGGATGCAAGACTTAATTTTTCTTTTTTATTTATTGGAGAATGACTTTATGGGGTGATATTTTTGGTCCTTAGTCCGGGTACTGTGTAAATATCCATCAGTCACGGCCCGCGGTGCGCGTTTAACGACCAATCAAGCTATACATAGTGCACAAGACTGTAAGCGGAAGCGACTTTAAAATAAGGATTAAATAACGTCACGTTTTAGTGACGGCTTTAAAATTTTGACGAAAATATAAGATAGGATTTTTTTAATATTATATTGGTGCGATCTCAAAACATGCGAAGAAATTTATAACGTGTTAGTATTATTTAATCGGATTTTATGAACTGTGCCGTGAACTCCCGACCACGGAAATAGTGCGCTTAATTGTAATGGCACATCTGCCAAGCATTGCATTTTTAGCAATGCTTGGCATGTAGTGCATACTTTACAGTATGTACGACCTATATTTGTCGTTAGCTTCGTTGGTAAACAACTAGGCGCGATACTGGAAGAAGCAAGTTCAATACCCGCCGTGCCGTGTTATATAGTTCATTAATCTACAAACAATCACACAAAATCTCAACTTGAGTGCAGAGACTAGCGTCAAAAATAAACATTAATTAAACCAGTGAGCTGCGAGTGGAGTGATGTTTGGTCAACGAATCGAATCTCACCACTATGATGGCGAAGATCAGGCCGATGCTGAAGCCGGCGAGCACGTCGCTCCAGTGGTGTTTGTAGTCCGACACCCTGGTCATGACGGTGTACCAGCCATCATGAGCAGCAGGAACTGGATCCCGTGGCGCAGCAGCTTTGAGCCGCGCCAGGTGAAGCGCTTTTGCAGGTACAGCTGGAACAAAACTCACCACTTAACTCACCGTTCGTGCCAAAGTCAAATTTCATATATTTCCTTCGAATCGTAGAGAGAAGAAGAAAACCTTTGATGACGACAGTTTTAAAAAGGAGTGTATTAGTAGTATTTTGCATAATCTTTTAAAACAATTTGTTGTTGGCTCTGAATTCAGTCTTGTGTTATTGGACCTTGGACTTCGGAATCTACATCATAGAATTTCTCAAAATCAGAATATGTATCCATCGACTTCCCGCACATTTGCATAGGTCGTCACTCCATCTAGTGGGGGGGTTGTCCTACACTGCAATGGCCAATGTTAAGCTACCACACATTACGACAAAATCGTGTTGGATGGACCGATAGCCTCTTTGCCATTTCAGCCTGTTTGAGTCCACAGCTGGTCTCTCTCAGACTGCCAAGAAGCACGATCCTGATGCATCCATCGACTTTCCCGCATACTTACATAGGTCGTCGGACCAACCAATACGAGGCCGCCACTCGAGAACCTTTCTTCCTCATCGGTGATCGATTCTTCGAGCTCTATGCATATCCGTCGCCGCAAACTCACCGCGAAATAGACCATGGTGTAAGCGGAGAACGAAGAGTGGCCGCTTGGGAAAGAGAGGCGCATTTCCTTCAGCAGTTTGGGGTCCCTCTCCAGGCACGTGAAGGTCTCGATGTACCGCCATTTGTTGTCCGGTAGGGTGCAATCGATGTCCGGCTTGCACACCTGGAAAAAGAAAACGGTTCTTTTAGCAAGCGAAAACGATAAAAGCATGAGACGCCTACTCTTACTTATAAGCCTAATATTTAACTTCTGAGGAAGCTGTGTAAGTTGCATTTCATAATAATTTCCGAATGTGGTCAACCAAAGTATAAGCTCAATTTATATATGGTTCTTCAATTATAGATGGCATCGCTTGTAAAAAAAACTTAAGTACTTAACGAAAATACTATCTAAAAATATCATATGGTGAGATCATACAGATGATAAAATATAATTTGAAAACTGTTGTGTCTAATTTTAGACGATGTAGTGTTCTTAAATGGAGAAATATTTCAAAAATTTACTAAATTTTATAAATTGCTGCTTGTTTATAGTTACCAATAGTAATTTTTTCAAAGTCATTATTTATGACCATAAGATAGAGATAAAGGCATTAAACCCGAGCTTAGTTTTATTTTTACACTGGCGATCAGTTTAACTCGTACAAAGTAACTATTTCCAGTGCTAGTTGGCACGCAAGTTCCTACTATCACGGCGTTCGCACCTCGTCCGAGTACATTATGCAAATACGTTAGATAGAATGTAAATAAGGCGGTTTATTTGAAGCCCGCATACCGCCCTTCTTCCTGCGACTCGATACCGTGGGACCCTGATGGACCACCTCTAGCCGAAGAATTTAACCGGAACACATCAATGCAACAAGCGCTATGGGGGATGTCAGCGGATCTATGTTTACGCATCTGCTATATTTTCAACTCGTTAATGTAATTAGGGTAGATTGCCCAATGAATGAATTAAAATGAATGAATGAATGAAATATACTTTATAGTACATTGCAAATTATATTGAATAATCCCGATCTTAAATCCAAGAGCGACAAGCGAGACCAAATTCGTTATTCATCGAGGTATTCCTTCATTCTATGCTTAGGGTATGTTATATACCGCTCGTTGACGTTCCAACTTTTAAATAAACCTTTAAAATAAAACAGTTTCCAAAGCCTAAATATTAAATTTAAATCCAGTATTCGATCTCCCAAAGCGGCAATTGCGATTTTTATATTGTCTACGAAAATAATCGATTCGACGTTGCTACAAAAAATGCGCATAATAAACGAGTTTTCATGGAGTTACATCAATCGATAGTTTGTTTGCTTACCCCGCGGCTCTGTTATTATGTCTGCGATAATTCTGCACGCCTTTTTGCCTTATAAGCACGTCAATCATCCAATCAAGCGGTGGCGCTCATTCGCCTTTCGAGAACATGTTTTATGCAGTGATTGTGGTGGCAAAATGGCAAGTCATGAATTTGGGACATACAGTTAAGCCTAGATATTGGTTGGAATTATTAATAGGCCATTTTTGTAGTGTATTTAGTAAGTACGTAATTTTTAAGTACGTAATTTTTTTTACATTCAGTAGAGCAAACCTTGCTCGATTCCTTTTTGATATTTTTGTAATCCCGTTTCAATTTGATTGTTGATTCATTTTACTTATCAAGTTAGGTATAAATTGCTGGACGTTTTATACTCAAGTTTTTCTACGCTGCTGCGTAAATTCGAAAAATTGTGCTCTGTAAATTCAGCTATTTCTGACTGATGTAGATCAGTCAGAAATAGCTGAATTTACAGAGCTCAATCAATTATGTAAAATTGTTTCTTTTGCTCACATCTATAGCAACACTTTAAAAAACATTAAAACGTCCCTAAACTTGACTCGTGAATTGTGATGTACGATATTAGTTTATCGGTTCGTAGATATAAAGCGTCATCGAGCACAGGGCCAACGGAAAGACTAGGCTTCCATGAATTCTATTCAGAGGACATCGATTCTGTGTTTTGTTGGCTGGGACCGGTGTGAAATGGCCCTGGAACGAAGAATGAATATGTGAGAATTGAATTTTCCAATGATATTCCCTTTGTCCGTCCGTAACAAATATACAGTGCTCACAGAATTGCGGGCGGTTCGCACACTCGTAGGGGAAAGCCTACGCACCGCTTCGCATTGAATTCGCGTGCCACCGCATCGAATCGCCTTCGAATCGCGTTCGCTTTGAACTGCCTGCGTTAGACGCCGCAAGTTTTACTGTCCACATAGGCGAGAGCGAAGTACATAGCAAAGGAATTATACAGCGAATTTCATAATGTATTCATTAGCTACAGTATTATAGGTTAACGCTGCGTGCTTTTTTACCTGTAATCTCCGTTTGGGAATTATCCTAAAGTGCTGGAACGAAGGTTGAACCTTGCGGTACCCGATAATTGCACATTATTCGAGGGCTTCTTGCGGAAAATTGCGGCCGATAACGGCTCGTTTCGTTTATAAACTGGTAAAATGTTTATTTTTCATCTTTTGCATACTAAAGCGACCCTATAATTTAGTGATTATACACCAAGCTGAAGCCCGAACGTCGGAAGGTAAGTTATTTTAATGAAACGGTTGGCTCCGTGGCTAAGTGACTGCAGTTGGCATAGTGGTCCAAGGTTCAAACTCAAATATATATTAATTATGCTATGGAAAATAAATATTCCGTATAACTTTTAAAAGGGATCATGTCAAGAAAAAGGAGTGAAATTAAAAACATCACTGCATAATAAAATAAAAGTAGGAAAATATGTAGACGTGAAATTTTAGTAACTTTAATTAAAAAACGAGATTCAATGTATGCGAAAAAGAGTTAGAGAAAGAGTTTGGAAGTATACAAAAATGAACGAAACGCTAATTATTTAAAATAAAAAAAATATTGCCTTATAGTAGTCGCATATGATGTGTAAGATCAGAATCAGTAGTAGCATTACCTCCTGAAAATTTATTCAGGTATTATTTTCAATGATTTTTCATAAGGGCAATAAAGACATTCATTCATTCATTCATTCATTAAGGAGAACTTCCTGTTACAAACTTCAGCCTTTTCACGGAAGAAAAAATCACTACCTACCACATATTGCAAGAAACTAGAGGGAAGATGAAGGAGCCGTGATAGCTCAGGGTCCGGGCGCCCGCCTTTAATTGAATATACTGCAACATGAGTTCGATCCCCGGTGCTGGCACCAAAGAAATTGTTAATTTCAACTGCTGAATTATCACGTACTCAGCGGTGAAGGAAAACATCGTGAGGAAACCTGCATATTTTCGAAAAAATAACAAAAAAAAATATTTCGAAGATATGTGAAGTCCGCCAATTCGCAGTGGGGCCGCGTGGTGGATTATGACCATCTGTACACAGGAGCCCTGATACTTTACTTTACTTTACTTAGAAGGAAGATGTTACACATGAAAAAATGTTTTTGGTGTAAATGTTATTGTCGAGGTTATAAAAGAGGAGCTATTTGAAATGTTTTAAAAACAAGAGATCATAAATAACTACACAGTGTATTTTTAAGTCTTAAACAAACACACAAGTTCAAAGATAATAAATACCTAGCTTAAACAAAAGTACATTAACAAAGCCAAACAGATCGAAAACTCCAAACAAATACTCTTTAATCTTAAATTCTGAAAAGCACTCTGCTTTCGATATAAGTATTTAATGAACTGCCACTATTAAACAATCATAATAAGACATTGAAAACTATGTATACAACACATCTTTCGTATTATAATCGTTGTTTAAATATGGCGATGTGATTATGGCGACAACTTTTCAACGTATGTTCGCCCAGGTCAGGTTTTAAGGGGAGTTTCCATACAGATTCGGATTTGCATTAATAAAATAAATAAGTATAAAATTGTACAAAGATTTTATTAAAACTTGTACCGAGGTTTCATTTAATTTACTTACTTACCTGACCTTATTTCCATACACAAATGATACTGGCGTGCAATATGCGATATAAAAATTCGTTATTTGTAAGCCTTGAAATTTAAAAGGTAAAAATTCAAATTTTGAAATTGTCAAGAAGCGTGACATATGTTTTATCTGCCATGCCGGTTTTGGCTGTATTGTTGGAAAATTGTATTGTAAGAAGTATTCTAAGGGTTTGAAATATTTAATGCCTGTAACGAATTTGTAAAATGGCTATGGAAAGTCACCAATACACGTTGACCAAACATTCTTAGTCTTATTATAGCAATCATTCCTGCCCTTAGATATTAATTCCACAAACATAAATTTTATTCATGTTTATAGGATCTAGTTGCTTGTGTGAAAAGTCAGTTATCAGCTTTAAATAAAATAGAAGATTGGTTTGAAACGCTTATCCTCATTTAGAGTGCTGTGAAGATACATTATACGATATTCGTAATGGTAATCGTGTACATGCATTATTTGCCGAAAGTAATTTTTGTTAATATGCATGGCATTCTATGTGGTTCGATTGGTATTTACTTTTTATCACCAATAATGTTCATATAATTTGACGAAGCAATGAATTTTAAAACATAACTTACAAGTGAAAGTAGTAATAAAACTGGTATCGTGCTCTTCTTCAACACAGAGCGAAATTTAAACAATTTAAATGAGAATTACCTTGGTTTCTGGCTCAAATATGTATGTTATGTAGAAAGTTATATATGAACACTTTACGAATTTCCCTTACGAATTACATAAATTGTAACGAAGTTGTAATTTACTCGTCAACGCAACTCGTTTGTATGGCAGGCAATTTTGAATATCAAAATTCCTTTTTAATAAGTCTTATTCACTTTTCGACTTAAAAGGGTTTATAGAAAGTCTGCTACCATCATTCACCAACTCATCAACTCGGGCGTAGTTAAAACTACTTATTTCCTTATATGTATCATAACTAGCAATAACCTATAACTCCCTCTTGCTCTTTCGCCTATCCTTGTCCCACCTAGGTCGATAAGGGAACCACAACATGAGAATTAAATTAAAAGTATTTTTAAAACCACCTTGCCTGAGTTCAACCCTCCTTGGGAATAAACATCCAGATCCGTATTAATTATCTGTGGGTCACACAAATACTTGTCCTGTACGGGAGTCGAAGTCACATCTCTCAGCGCCGTATAACGAGAAACTTGTAAATCGATATATTTGCTTAGGCCTAGAGATCACTCTACCGAGCGTCACTATCTCGCAAAGTTCATTCTCGGTCTTCATTCATTTACCGCTCACTCACGAGTTCCTATTCGACATTCGAACACATTCAGATCACACCGGTCACATGCAAGTTTCGTACAATCACACAGGCCGAATGACTTACGTTCGACGTTCCAAAGAGGTCTAATTTGCGCATGCATAATGCATCGTAGGAGGTAGCCTAACAGTGAACGATGACCGCCGTGTCGACACAATACAAACGAGGTCCTTTCGCGCGCCAAAAGGGCTCTCGATTCGAATTGATCTTATTCGGTGCGAGATTTATGGCTAAATTTGCCACGGACTTGGAGTGGCACGGGCGGACGACGCGGCTTTGATCCCCCCGTGCGTAAATTACCCTCATGTTAATTTTGTTAGTGTACTTAATTAACCGATATAATTACATTCGTAACTGAAAACGTATTCTTGACGAATGTGGAAACATCAAACGACTGGTGTGAATTATAAATACTTTAGTCTTAAATAATGCCTACTGATATAATTATTTAAGCCTAATAGTCAATAGACAGCTACTACTGTATCACGAAAAATGCTCTTAATAGGTTTTTTTTATGTCAGCTAACCTTATGTTGTTTTTAAATACTCGAACCAGTCTTCAGCCCATTGGTATGCGTAAGGCAGTAAATTTACCAGAAGCATTATCAATTACGGCGTAATAGCCTGCCGATCGGTGATTCGACGCCGTGTCCAGATCACCCACATAGATAGCGGAGGCAATATGAAGGTGCCCGATTTAAAATTCACCGAGGGACCTCAGGTTTATTGGCTATCGTTCACGGACGCCTCCCACTGGCCCTGAATATAAACCATCGAATGGTGTAGAAAAATGAGAATGTTTGTAAGCGACGTTTGGTTACGTGAACTGGTAAACGCGTTTGAACGCCTACAATATCCGTGTGGTCCTCACACTAAAGTTATGGGGCGAAGGTTGAACCTTGCAGAACCCGACAATTGCACTTGTTGCGGATAATGGCGGTTTTATGGCGTGGCTTATGAGTACTACTCGCTTTCTAAGTTCGAATACCAGTGACGTGGGCGAGCGGTACGCCCAAGTGCAAATACTCGTAAATCGCCTTTTGTTGTACAGCTGTCGTGTATAGCAATTCTGTTCTTGTGGTACTTATGGTGCTGCAAATGTTGTTCCTAACCTTTAAATACGTTACGATTGTCTGCTGTTCATTCTATAATGTTCTTAAAGTTCTTAACTTTAAGTGCTGACTTATCACGTGCTCCGCGGTGAAGGAAAACATCGTGATGAAACCTGCATATTTTCGAAATAATAACATTAAAAAATTCGAAGATATGTGAAGTCCGCCAATCCGCAGTGGGGTCGCGTGGTGGACTATGCCCTGATACCCTCTGTATAGAGGAGGCATTTGCCCAGCAGTGGGACATGCATAATGAAAGTAACAGCCTTACTTTCATTATGAATATTTTTTATGAGAAAGGGTTTTTTTATTTTTATTTTTTTATTTTATTGTGAATTTTAATTTATATTATTATGAAGGTAAAAGAGACTGCGGATCATCTACCTAAGTGCTTGCCGCCGCCCATGACCATACAGAACATCAGTAATGATTGCTAAGAGTTTTTAAAATCTCTAAGTCACACCGGTCCGAGATTTTCAGCGGCAGTTAATTCTACCTAAAGATTCCCGCTCACTTGACGAACATCAAAAGACATTTAAGTACATCTTCTTTAAAATAAGCCTCGGCAAGGCCGTGGTAGTTCCCTGGACTACCAATACTACTAGTCAGTGACGGGTTGCGTGAAATATTACCAGCCTGTCCTTGCGAAGAGGGAGCCCAAGAAGGACATTGACGCGCCGAGGTCGCGGAAGATTGCGTCTACGTGTTCCCGTGTCTAGCCGATACGTCAGAGACAGGTGCAACGTGTGTTTTTTTAGTGGTTACCCACAGGCATACATTACTCACATTACTCAGGCAGGGCATCAAGAAAAGGATTTTACTCCACGTAATAAAAAAAACAAAAAAGAGTTTCCGAGCCTGTCACAGTACGTCTCGGCACAGACGTGCACTTCAGATGTATTAAAGGCTTAGGAGGAATGCGCGACAATACTATCGATCGCACAATGCCATACGGCGTTGCCAGCGTAATGCAACCATGAACCATTTGATCTGGCGATAGCTGCATTTTCGCGTAGCTCGTTTAACATACGCCCATTGTTGTTACACGCTAAAAATAGAAACGTATCTCCTGCGGCGATCTGCGATTGCTCGAAGGTAAGATAATCATCGCTCGTTAAATCAAGTATGACCAAACGGCTCCGATTTTTTTTAATATGAGAAAGTGGCCAAGGAGCTGGCTGTTCATTTGATGTTAAGTGATAACCGCCGCCCATGGACATCTAAAATACCCATAGGGTTGCAAATGCGTTACCACCTTCAAATAAAGTGGGCCCCGGCTACCTCACTCACTTTAAGCTGACCTTCTGTGGAGCTGGACCTAGCCATTCGTGCAAGTGTCACTGTTGCGTGGCCCTACCACAGTTAAAATTTTTTACCCCAGTTGTACATCGATGTTCATTATACGCGTGGCAAAGGAATGCAACGTTCGTTTTGTCGACGTCTGCCGTTCCGTCGGAATATAACAAAGAGTAAGTACTATTTTAACGTATTATTGTGCTTACCCTTCACGACTACGGTTCTGCTTAGAATCAGGTGGGATTGCGCTCAAGCATTGGCCAGAATGATGAAGGCTTATCCTTGTATAAACAACCTTGAATATATTAATTCCTTTTATTAAACTATGACACCACTAGTAACTAAATTGGCAATACAAGGCACGTTTTTCATATCTAATCTCATATCTCTTCGATTAATTGAATTAGTCATATTATGATGCTTATTGTTCTCTAGGACTCGTCACACGTGACTCAAACTTGTGCCCGATGACAAACTTATCACTTTTCCCTCGTTCACTTCCTCACCAAAGTTTTCTAGCGCCCAAAACATGCTCATTAAAACGTTCACTACGTTATTTATGTTAGCATCAGCTAGGGTTAAAAGACGTGAGAGACTCGTATTGCTTTTTGACGAAGCTGTGTGAAGTGTGGTCGCCTACAGCAAAACGCTTATAAAAAAACAATGTAATGGAAGGCATAGCCTTTCGCCTCTGACAAGATGATTGTTCAATTACATTGAGACACGTTTACGGACTTTTATTACTTGTGAAGGAATTAGTCGCAGTGGAAGTTTAATGGCCGCAGCCGAGATATGTGAACGTACTCGGTGACGTCCTGGGGAATAGTGAGATATTATTATACCCTATGGTTTTGTAATCATGATAATAGCCCGTTTGAAAGAAGATGCTGAAAAGCTTCAACAGTACTATGTTTATCTGATGGTTTCTTGTATTAACGCGAATAAAACACATTGTTAAAGTTGCGTGACTCGGCCCTTTTACGACATGCGTTCGATGACGCCGTAATAGTCTACGAACTGAAAGCTAGAATACCATTCGACAAGTATAGAGATGCTAAAGACTAATATTTTGATTTTACGGATGTTAGTAGTAACCAAAAGTTAACGCACATTTTTATGTATAATTCCAAAAACAAATAGACGGCAAGCTGACAGAAGCTCGGTCATAGTATTATATCCTACGGAGAAAGATGCATATTTTCGAAACGACGAAAAAATTACTATTAGGGCATTCTTATTGGCTTCTAAAGACAGTCTATACAGACGAGGCATGAACTATTTTAATACTTAGATCCATATCATGCTTGGCTTTTCTTCAAGATAAGTCAACATCATTTTAAGCAAACGGCACAGATGAACATAACTGTACGGTATCTACTACTATATTAAGTTTTATCATCAAATATTGTGAATTACTTATTGGTATTTCTAAATAAATGAATGTATGTATTAGCTAAGACGTCATGATTGATGGTTATATTGATGGTAAATAATAAATATATGACATTATATCGTCACAGAATAAAATTGAATTACGAGTCGATACGGTAACGCGGTCGTAATCTAAATTCATAATCGACTTAATGGCAAATAGATTTATCAAACGAAACATGTATATTGTTTCAATTAAGGATCGATACGGTGACTCGGTAATCGAGATATTGTATCGTTTGAGTGGCAAAATCGATTCAGCGCGCTTAACCGGGCGAATACTAATTTATTATTGAATGAAACACGTGCAAGTCCTTTGAACACGAGGCTTTAGACGGCCCTATTTTCGATTATAATGCCAAATCTACGTTTAATCTCGGTCGGCGCTTTCGTTGGCCGATTATATTCCTTTGATACAGGTAAGAATTAGTTCTAGTTCACTTTGTTCGCGTATACCGCAACGGTGCATAGAAAACAAACAATTTAAACATGTACGGCAACAACTTTAGTTTACTTTAGTAGTATTTAGTAGTATACTTTATATATATTATAGTTTACTTTATATATATATATATAGATATAAATTTTGTTACAATCAACCACTTTAATAGATAGAATTATTAAAGAAGTATAAGAGTAATGGAAATTTTTAACAACATGTACATTCAGCCTCACATCAAATGTAAGATCAGTGCAGATACGGAAGAATTGTTACAATCTTCTCAGCGCTTCTTGATTGAATAGCAAATGTGGTCGATAAATCCTAGTGTAACAAAAGATTATTGAACTGCTCAAACTTTCGTGGGACATTATTAACTAAATAATTAAACGGCTAACTTAAATATTTAAACGATTGATGCTAATTTACCCTTACGAGTTCACTCTCACTTTCATTTTTACCATTTTGTTTCCGTAAATAATGGACGAGAGAGGCCGCGGATAAAAGCCAGTATCATACATAGTTTACACTTTTCAATTTCTCTGAACGCACGTGTCATCGCACGCGACTGTACCTCGATGGTTCTTTGTAATTTGAAAATAACTCATCGCGCGTGTAACGACAGCGCGATAAATATTAATAATGGTAGTTTTAAACTCCACGGGCCGCATAGCAACGCCTGCATCGATTATACTTGGATTGCATTAGGCATACTGATTGGACCTGCGCTATTGAATGTAGTTACAAGTGGTACTTCTTGAACTTCTATAGAATAATTGATATCCACACCACTCAAGGATTATAGAAATATTGTGTCACGACCTTCATTGGAAGCTTTTGTTTATGCAGAAGTTTTCATAAACCTGTTTTGATAACCGCCACCCTTCGACATTTGCAACACCCGTGGAGTTGCAGATGAGTTGCAGATCAGTTACCTTTTAATAAAATGTAACTGATCTGCAACTCCGGCCAACTGCTGCCCCGGCTACCTCCCTCACCAGACGAAAAGCAGAAGTTCCCTGGATTCACCTGTATTTATTATACAGGTTTATAGACTTATGTATTGTAAGAGTTGAACAAAGTCGCGTGTTTCAAACGAAGTTTTCATAACAATGAAATTACAAGTGTGAAGACGACATCGGTGCCGAATCTATACCGTTTTCGAATATATAAAACTGTGGTAGGGCCACGCAGCAGCCTCGGCTGTTGCACGAAGGGGCAGGCTCGACCGGGTAAGTACCACGACCTCACAGAAGACCGGCGTAAAGTGGAAGTATAATACTTTCGCGTTTCGCTTGGTGAGTGAGGTAGGCGGAACCCAATTTTCAACGCATCTGTAACCCTCGGGTGTAGCAGATGTCCATAGGCGGCGGTATTCACTTAACATCAGGTGAACCGTCTGCTCGTTTGTCAACTTTTACATAAAAAAAAAGAATATAGGAGTTGGCCGTAAAGAAATTGCGCCCAACGTCCGGTGTTGAATAAATCCAGAGCGACGGACGAGCGGCCAGTGAAAATATTATGACGTTTATTTTATTGCATTTAACATCTTTCAGAGCAAATGCACGGCGCGCAGAGAACCGGTTCCAGTGCAGAACCAAAGGGATCGTAAAATTAAACGCCCGCGATTACACTGCGAAGTGCGATACGAACGCACACATTTTGATTTAGTATCCACGATAGCTTTATTGAATTCCGAATGTATGGATGCGTGTAACGCTATCGGTTATGGTCTCTTTGTACGGGCCGTTGCAAGTGTTATGTTTGCTCGAGCCCAGGAGTTTCCTGAGTTCCTTGTGCAAGTTCAGAGGTATCGTCTTAAGGTCTTCCATTTTCTGAGGCTTATGAGCTTCTCAATGTTTTCTTAATTTTATTATCTTTTCCGGTTGTAACTTTTTTTTTCCCATTTAATCATTCATTGCCCGTGTACGATTCCCGGTGAGAAAGGTAAAGGAGCCTATGCTTTAAAAGATGGCATCGCATCAGCACCTGCTCGCTTTAACACAGATCTTCTATCATGACGTGAGATTTCCCTTTTCTAGCCTGTTCGTTTAGAATAAGACGTTTTTACTGTGGCCCTAGGCCTACCACAGTAAAAAGTTTTCCATAGCAAAACATCCTGTCAGCACATTCAACGGGTACAAAGCGACATTCAAATACGCAGCGTTGAAGGCTGAGAGGTCCACAAAGAAATCACAGGAAGCCAACGGCTCTTAGTAACCGCGACGCGTGCACAAACAATGGCCCTTACCATTGACATACAGTCTGATAACGAGCGTTTACACATATCGGATTGTAATGGGGCATTCTACCTTGACGTCATCATAAATAGGCTTACGTGAAAAGTAAACATATAATGATTTATTGTCTTTACGCAATTACTAAACGTGAATATTAAACATATAATGATTAATACTAATTTAAGGATTCTATCGCGTTCTCAAACCCCAAGTCCTCACAGAGAACCGATTTGTGCCGTAGATGACCCGCGAGGATATTTATGATGAGAAACATCCTAATTTCAATGTAGAAGATGGATGGGGATTATTATCGGTTTGGGATTAATTGTTAAGTATCAGCGTATATATTACCCACTGCTGGGCAAAGATCTCCTCTGTACAGAGGGTATTCGTTTCGAGAGCCACGAAAGACAGTTGAAACAATTAGAAAAAACAGTTGATCCTTCTTTTTATACCGAGCAAAATCGGAATGTTTCGCTTCGTAAGCAGTCAAATCCAATAAGGCGTTCGGCTCATGTGTCGGTGATAATTATACGTGTTTCGGGTCCCGTTACGCACCATTCGAATAAATCAGCGTCGCGCCGACGGGATACGTGTCAAAGTCGAAAACACACCGCGTGCCCGCAATCGAAGCACCGTATTGAAATACGAAACGGCGGTACAATAAATAGAGTCGAATTACACACGATTTAACCTTGCTTACGCTACATTGCTTTCCCATTGCTGGGCAAAGGCCTCTTCTGAACCGATACGTTAGGGAATAGTCTACCACGCAACTCCACTGCGGATTGGCACACTTGACATACGATAAGTCAGGACATAAAATTGCACTTAACAATTTCATTGGTGCCGGCACCGGGATTCGTACTCAGGTTGCTCGTACAAGTTTAATTAATAGCGAAGACCCGACACTGATGTATTATGGCATTATTTTAAATATCTTTACTAAAAACATCAAAAAAATAAATAAAAGGAGAGACGGTTGGTCTCGACGGATCTGTCTCATTTACGCCCGGTTTTTGAAACGGTTATTATCGTAGAAGTTCAGCTGCCAAATGGCTATTCAAATGTCATTTGCGTTGCCAAAAGGATGGTTAAACGCTCTGAATTGATCAGAATTATCGTTTTAATTATCAGAATGAATAATTCAAATAGTTTAACCATCCCTTTGGCAACTTAAATGACATTTGAAAAGCCATTTGACAACTGATTAGTTAACTTCTACGATTATCAGTGTTTTAGAAATCGGGCATTATACATATGTATTTATATTTTAATCTGTGCGAATACGGTTGTAGAAATTTATCGAGTCACGTATAAAAATCATTTCCTATTAATTCACGAACGGTACAACACAGAACATTCAAAAAAGTAAACCAAATATTACTCCCTCTGTATTACTTTAACCTGTATTGCAGCTAAGTTTTATTCTTGAGTAATTCAACGTCACTAATAGCACGCGCTGTTGTGGTCCCATTACGGCATCATTAAAACTTAAATGAGGGCCTTGTGTAGTATCCATTTCTCTCGTACGTACTGTTTAGAGCACGCGATGGATAATAACGTCCATTTGTGGAGTTTGAAAGCGGCTCCCGTCGCTCCCAGCAGACTATTAGATATAGGACTGCGAGGATCGAATGTCCGAAAGCTTTGACGGCACTTGACCAGGTACAATGAAAACCCACATATGTGTCACTCTTCGTGCTTGGTGCACAGCATCCAGATATTAACGTACATACTTAAGCGTTGGAAGCATTACGTAGTACTGAAGGCTGGAGATCTAAAGTCGATCAAATATTCAATTTTGGTCATCGGTGTATTACTCCATAAAATAATGAGGTTGTTGTTTTTTTTTTTAATTTCTTCATCATCATCATCATCATTTCAGACTGTTTGAGTCCACTGCTGAACATAGGCCTCCCCCATAGACTGCCACGAAGAACATCTTGAGCCACCTGCATCCATCGACTTCCCGCACATTTGCACAGGTCGTCACTCCATCTAGTGGGGGGTCGTCCCGTTTAATTTCTTAATTTAGAATAATTTATCCTGTGTCGTAAGGACGTTTTACTATCATAAATTTCACGTGGACGAGCACCCAGATGCGAAACAATCATTTGAGAGTCGCACAAACACAGTACTTTGGCTTGCACAGCCAGTACATTAGCAATTACGCCACGGAGTCATTAAATTACTGAAAACTATGCAGGTTCGGTCAATCCATTTCACATAGACACGTCGATCTTAATAAAGCAGCGTAGTGCAAACATGCGATGGTTGTATGCACCTCGTGTTGAGTCAAATGGTGATAAATTGGAACAAGACAATTCCGAAAGCTTTGTTGGTGCGCCGCCTGATGCTTTCGCTGATTTAGTTCAAACGAAGACCGACTTTGGTCCTTTTAAAGTAATGCACCGGAGAGACTAGTTGAGTTGAATGACTAATTAAATAATTTTCCTTATATTGACGCAAACACTTGATATCGATAAACGAAAGTACATATAAGAATTCAGTGAAACTTCCATGATCTATTCCACAACAACTACGCATTTAAAATGTCTCTATGAAAAAAGGCGTAAATTCCTGGAGGATAGGAAGATCCATTCATCGTGGACTTAGTTTTCTGTTTATTTATTACTCATTTGTTCAGATTTTTACTTCTTTTGTATGAGATGGTGACAAACTGAAAGCGGATATTCTAATAGTAAGTAAATTTTCGTCGTACATGCATCATCGAAAGGTTAGCTAGTGCCGTAGCAATATCTAAGGGAGCATGCGGTTACGTCAATTACTAGCAGAAGTAAAAGTAAAAGTAATATCCCTTTCCCACTTACTTCCAGACTAATAGAATTGAATTATTAGTGAAGACCTTAAGACACGCAAATGTTAAATACACTTTAACTGTTAAGCCATTCGTACCGTAAAATGTTCCGTGTAAATATCAGGGCCTGCCGTAGCGAGACAGATATCGTAAACATACTTCGTGGATTTATAGTAATTGCCGGATTGCTCTCACCGCTATGGGCTGTTTGTTATTTTTATTAATGGCAAATGTTATAGCATGCATGACCCAAATTGCAAAGGGCACGCATAAGATCCGTTAACAAGGGAATAAGTGCACGTTAAATACACAGCTCACCAGCAAACTTACAATGTCATTTAGCGGGTTGATGCAAACCTACTTTGCCTTAAACATAATTTTACGGTGGTAGGGCCACGCAGCAGCCTCGGCTGTTGCACGAATGGGCAGGCCCGTCCGGGTAAGTACCACGACCTCACAGAAGACCGGCGTAAAGTGGAAGTATGACAAATTTCGCGTTTCGTCCGGTGAGCGAGGTAGCCGGAGCCCAATTTTCAAAAGGTTGTCAACGCATCTGTAACCCTCGAGTGTAGCAGATGTCCATGGGCGGCGGTATTCACTTAACATCAGGTGAACCGTCTGCTCGTTTGACAACTTTTGCATAAAAAAAAAAATCCAGTTGTTAATGTTAAGGCTCTTGCTATTCTGTTATTTCATCATTATATTGTTAAAGTAATTGATAAGATTACACCTACTAAATGTAAATACTACTACACAACCTAATAAAAAGAAAAATATGAGGTAGTTCTGAGAAGCGTTTAAACACAAATCAAACAAGGACTAACTTAGACCTAAAAAGATTTTCTGTGGGTTATACAAATACATATCCCAGGCGGGAACCGAACCCGAGCCCCGCGTTATCGAGCTCTGGCGCTGTGCAAACAAGTCAATCCAATTTTACTAACGAAGAACAAAACCGCCTTCAAATGTCTCGCTGTGTATTCATTTTGTAATTGATTTTCAGCAGTTCCCTGAGTATCTCCGGGGCCCAAGGTCCAATACCAATGAAATTGATATCGGACCACATGGGAAGCAACAGCTTTCAAATAAAAAGTATCATCAAAATCGTTCCACTCATTCTAAAGTTCTTGGATATCAGATATAAAAAAATACAGCAGAATTGAGATCCTCCTCCTTCTTGAAGTCGACTGAAAACCTAGCCATCATCACAGACATGTTACTTAATATTGAATCTGCGTCCGATGAAGCTTTAATAGTCTCGGGACTGAAAGCAAAAACATCAGTTAATACAAGATAATATTGAATAGTTTTATTCATACTTCTTTAAAGTTGTCGTATACTTTTAAATCACTTTATTCAACGGGTCGGTGGTGATTTAAACTTTTAAACGAAAAATAAGGAAAACGCCAGTGGCTCTAAGTTTTATCCATCACCCAAGCGTAATAGACTTTTATTTCAAGTTCACTTAATTCATCAAATTAAATGCTGTTCACATATTAAACGAGTAAAGCTTATAATGACTCATTGGTCATTCATTGGTCATTTCTAATTACTAAATATAATATACTCTTTGAATCGCTTTCTTTCTACTGCCATTCTCCCTAGGACAACCCACTTACACAAAATGTGAATCATGTTGTTAATTATATTCATTAAGTTTATTTTAACGACCAGCCTCCTAACTATGTTTAATAAACTTTACTATTAACATTATTAAAACTGCAGCGAGCATCCGTAGTCACAGATTGTTTCACATAAGTGGTCTCGAAATTAAAGAAAACAGTGGCGCACACTATGTGCAAGCCCGACTCAAATCCTCGTGGGATAATTCCCGTAAGAAAGCATTGTTTTTTCTTCACACAACACTGAACATACAAGCACTTAATAATGTTGGAATCTGTGTACACAACCCGTCATTTACGATCAACCAGTAACAAAAACATAAAAAAGGGCCATGAAAACTTTTCCTTAATTATGTGTTCATAAAAGAGTAATAAAAGTGAACAAGTACAATAAAAATTATAGAAATATCCGAAACTATTGCATAGAGAAATCCAATGATTCGTTTAACACTTACGATGTTTTATTGTTTAATTATTTATATTGGTGCCATAAAACGTAAGGAACCATTTGAGAGTTGTACTAGAGGCTATTATTCTTTGGTTTATAGAATAATTATCACTATTGTGAAAATATTTGATCACAAAATGTAAGAAATAACGATAGAAAAAATGAAGAAAAAGCGATGTAATGTCCCATACACAACTCAATGTAAGGCAAAAGTCCTTTGTACCGAGAATGAAGTTAAAAAAAAGTAAACTAATTTTTTCTATTCTTAGGTAGTTCTCTAGATCATGCCAAGCTTGGCGGGAAGTTAATGCTGAAGACATTAAGCCTATCTATGTACATTTTTGTGCATAAAAGAAATAAATACTTAGCCTGCCACGCGACTCCTGAGAGGTACTCGACTCGATGAGAAATGCAGACTTTCTTACAATGTTTTCTTTCACCGCCGGTCACTGGAAACATCGTGTTTCGTTTCCAGTAGTCAAATTTTTGCAAAGCAGTGCTTGGTTTTGAAAACAAAAAAGAGAAAAAGTACAGCATAAACCGAACTTCAATTAACGCGAAAACAATTCAGAACTCAGTCACGTCTGTATGTATACCCAACGATGTGATGCAAAAAGCAAGAAAAAACCAGTGTTATTATTACTAGGGATCTAAAATCTAGGGATCTACTAAAATCTGTTATTATTACTAGGGATCTAAAGACGCCCTCAACAGGCCCCAACGGCCGTGATCAATTGTCATTAATGAAACTGCTGCTCAAACATCGAGAGAAGGGAACAAACGGACTACGTTTTGTATTATGGGGGGCGATATTGAATGAAGACTTTTTCTCTTTCCACTTGATCGTCTTTAGTGCACGATCCTTCGTTTAAATAGAAAACACGGATTCCGTACGGTCACAGACATCAAGCATTGTTTGTACTACTATTTTCAACAAGCAAGCACCTTAAAGATGTTAAGCCGTGCTTACTAAGAATTACATCGTTACGTCGTGATCTGAATTAATGACAAATTAAAAAGTCTGTGAATACTTTAGATCGGTGCTGAATGTGACAGACAGACATTAATACAGCAAATTATTTGCAATTGCAAAATTTGCCATTATTTTTAATCACTGAGTGATTTGCACTTCACTTGAGCTTCCGGCGGATAAACCAAGGACTTTCTAAACCGTACCGGGCCATTATTAAAAGATGTCAATCTACATGTAGTATCTAGCTAAAAGCTGTTTTTTTTTTCCTAGCAAGCATTTGAATTAAATTTCAAACCATTATACAGGATGGCTTTTCTAAGTGTATCCATTTTTTTAATTAAATTCTAGAAATAAATAATGTTATATAAAAATTGATTACATCGTAAGTAATTAATTACATTCATTAGAACTTATCTCAAAAAGTGCGTGATTTATACGCAACTCATTTATTTTACGCGCGATCATTCATAAAAAACCCGGACACATGTTCGTGCACAGTAAAATTTAGGTATTTATGAATGACTACCGCATTGTCAACATGTTCTGTTTTTTCGGGGATAGAATGGAATTTTTTTGGAAAAAAACTTTGTTTTTTTATTTCAATAAACGATTATACAACCGAGTCTGAACCTCCTGTGTAAATTTGGGCACTTCTCAAAAAATCTCCCTGTATACGACAACAAGTACTACAAACACTGGTGCAAGCAAAAGCTGGTTATTTATATATACGCTAAATAATGGAAGGTGTTACTACATGCAGTATTAACTCAAACCACACAAATTGAATTTAAAAAAAAACGCCCTTATAAAAGTGATTAAAAGCGAATATTAAAAATCACCCCGTCAGCTCGTGAATATATACCCCCCTAGATGAAGTGAAGCGCGATAATGAAAAAAACAGGAGCGCGGGATGATTCCACCCGGTGCCTACTAATCCCTTACCATCCCAAAACTAACAAAAGGAAACGCGGGGAGCGAGGATCGGCCTCCATTCATGAGAACAGACTGAACACGACCAGCGCAAGTTGATCTCGTCGGCACAAGAATTGTCCAAAGCATCGTGGCGATACGAAGGGTCCAGGTGGATTGGGCTGTGAAAGGTTAAACTAGGGGCGAATATCAACAAATCAACGTATTTCGGCGTTCACGCGGCCTTTGTATAAGGACACGGGCGATGGAGATGCGTCATAATTTTCAAATTGAAACGGAACATTAAGCCGGACACCCGACTGAGAAAGAGTACGCCAGAAAGGGACAGCGCGAGAATGTTCAATGGATATTGGCGTGTAATTGATTGTGTTAACGTGTTGATAAATGTGAGAAATACACGGTCCGATGTTGAAATTAATGTTGTCACGCACACGGATAGGGGGAATGGGCCAACGCCGATATAGATGGACACGGGTGTAAAATACACATATGGTGGTACATTTTCTTTTAGATTTTATCATCTTATCGGAATTATCATCTACTGCTACTATAAAAGGATATCTGGTCCAGTTGATATATAGAAAATGTCACAGTGTTACGGAAAGAAAATTTTTTGTCATTAAACTCATCATGTAAAAAAGATTTTATGTGCGTAAAATTTAAATAAATAGAAGTTCTTATGGCGATAAATGTATCGTTCGCGATTTGTTAAACTTCCACCGCACGTGGTGAACGATCCTAACGCAATTAATGAGGAAGCCTAGATGAATCTTTACCATCTATTTATCCGGTAATGATTAATGATCATATGATCAATTCTAAAAAAATCTAATAACTACATAACTATTACAAGCTATATAAGGTGTTCCGAGTAAACAATTTCTAGATTGAGATACTCATGCGACTTCAATTTACTAAATTTCTAAAATAAAACTCAAAATATCACTTCCTCATTACAACACCCGCAGCATCGCAATACCGCACACTTCATTCAGTTCCCGTTTTTATTAAGCATAGCGCAACGGGAAGAAATCATAAAACAATGGGGCCGCTTTGTGAACGCCAATAAAAGAAGGAATTAAAGCTTTAACTTTTTAACGACGACAAACGTTTTCACGATTAAGTGCCAAGCGGAATGAGGTCATCGACTGAAACGACGTAACGAATTTCCGATGTCCCATCTGCTGTTTGAGAAGGGGTTACTAACTCATTAAAAACTGACTCTACCGAGGTCACAGACATTATATTCCTCCTCATAGTAACATGCTGTTATCTTTGTATTAGTTGAGTTTAAACGAAACAATATTATGATACTAAGATTTTATAATATTTTTAGTAGGTATATGTTCGAAAATCATAAAATGTACGTATTATTTATTTGTTTTATTAACTCAACGTCTATGTTCAGGAACGTAACTGCCAAACATAAAACGAGGTGAACTATGAAAGTTTTAAAACGTTTTGTGAATCTTACACCTTAAAAAGGTCAAAATAAGAAAAACTAGAGAAAGAATGATCCAAAAATAACGATGGACGCTGAAACACGGATCCTAAGAGGAACTGACAATGTTAAATCACATCTCGACAAGTTACGCGCAGCATTAAACGCAATGAATAATAAGACTTGTCAAGTTTGGACAGACCACTTGTCGTCTTGTTAAGGCGCCCCAAATTGTCTCAACGATCTCGCAACATGATTTGGTTTCTTTTGAAGTGCCCGAGTTATTTAAATGACGGCTTTGGTAATTATTAAAAAGCCGAGACGTCGAAAAGTGATCAGTCGGGGCTGAGGGCGGATGTTTATATAGAAGTTGTTTATACTCTAAAAACGAATGCATCAAGAATACATACAAACGAAATGTAAAATGAAAGCATTGATTCAAATAATCCGTGTAATGTCTATGATGAGTAGAATTTAATATCACTTATTTGGAAGGACATTTTGCTATGTTATATACGATTAATATTCAAGATATGAAATTTATTATCACTGGTTTCTTTGAAACTGCAAATATATTTATCTAATATAACAAAATTACACTATTACACAAATTAATACAACAAATTAAACCATTTCATTGTGAAATAAAACAAAGTTTAATTCACAATGAAATGGTAAGAGAAAAATGCAGAAATAACGCCAATAAAAACAATAGCAAAAGGATTTAAATATCAGTATTGACTAGTGTTCTATTAGGGCAGAACCACAATGTTGCACAGAATTAAAGCGACAGACAACGTGAGGCGCGGACGGCTCGTAAAACTGTCCTGCGTCAACCACTAAAGGACATTGCTGTGACAAAGTTATAAATGCTACTGCAAAAACAGACTGCAGTCAAAATCAACCTTGTTGCCAGAAACTTAAGATACTGAGAAGCGTGAACAAAATTGAAGCGAACGATAAAAGTAAAAATGCGAGCGCTCCATCTGGGAATGATCTAGATGACGGGAAAATGTGAAATAGGGGTGACGGTGTTAATATCGAACAAGTCTTAATGATCAAAGAGCCGTTCATAAGAGTAAGATGCAATGAAATAGAAGCGGTTGTTGGCACTAATAGCCGAGTCATTGAAATCCTTATCTAGAACGACAGGTATTAGAAGCTTGATATGGAAATGGACATATTTCTAGAACTGAGGCCACCCATCGGCTTTAAATACACAGTTGCATGGAGAAGACACTAGTATAACACTGAAGTATATAAGTTACTTTATTTTAATATAAATTAAATTTATATTATTTGATTGATTGATCTCCTTTAACTTGCCATTCATGTCTCATATGTATAAAACTATAAATTTTAAATCCAATTTATCAATATTAGCAATTGCTTTTCATAACGATGTATTTCAATTTTCAAAACCGCCAAATGTCGGTTGGCCGTATTCAGAAGTCGAAACTCATGGCATTTTAAGCAAAAAAAAAAGTATGTTAATGATATATATTTGCGTTTCAGAAATTGTACCCTTTATAAATAATTATTTACGTGTACTATGAGTATTCGTATTTGATTAAGAAGAATATTCAAACGTTCTAAAGCTTCGTAGTACATCATAATAGACCTACATATAATAAAAATGTAACTGTTCGTTGTCTGTACATGAGATATTTTTGAGAAAAACTATTAATCTTTATCAACGCAGTAGAATCCAAAACGCTGATTGTTAAAATTTTGTCTGTTTGCCTGTGCGTTTGTGTGCAATCTCAGAAACGGCTTAACCGATTTGGGTGCAACTTTTACTAATGCATTGTAGTAAGCTACGTCTAACATTTAGTGTTAGTTGTATTTAAATCGGTTCATAAATAAAAAAATTATATTAACTTAAATTACCACATTGAATATTTGTGCGATAAAATGCTACATAATACCTTCAGTGGAATTGGATAAAACTATAGTTAACTATACATTAACTGGTCTGTAAATTGATGATGATTATGAATTTATATAAATTAAAAAAAACCGGCCAAGTGCGAGTGGGACTCGTGCACAACTTTTTAAGCGCGATATAAAATGTAGTACATGTGGGCGGAGCCGGGGGGAAAGCTAATAAAAAAAAAGTAATTATAATTAATTATGCCTTAAATCTTAACGGGACAAACATATTTTACATCACACTGCTAATCGGGTTTGGCTAGTGTGCTATAAGCTTATACACTGGAGTTCATCGATATCGGACGTTAACGGACATGGTCGATATACAGCCTTGAGACGGTCTCGATACGGCACGACGCGAACAGATTGTACGCGACATTGGCGAAACACTGCGATAGTGACGCGAAAACATGACTATATCGAGAGTTTTACGAGCTTCTCGCTATTATGAGATAACGTATCGACCACCAGTGCGGTATGACGAAATCGAATGGGAATTTTTCGCGTACACGCGACTTCGTGGTGTTAGTTATTAATAAAGTGCAATGTCAAAGTACACGTCTGATAAGTTTGCGATGTCTTCTCCTAGAGCCATTTTTAATCGTCGTTCGTTAATACTTCCAAGAACTAATAAGATGATCAAATAAATTAGCATAGATTTATAACTCAAATGCGTGAATCGACCATTTAACCATGGTTTTGAAGTTATACTTCTCGTAGCGTGTTTCAAAAAATTATTAGAGTATAATTTTTAATGCGCGCTCCCACCGACAGCCAAATCATGAGAAAGTTCGTTGCAAAACGATAAACTTTGACCAACTTCACGGTATTACCATGGCAACCAATAACAAAACATTTCCAATGGAATTTAATGTTTTTTTCACACACAAAGAGTACTAGCTTAGGGGATAAAATTTTTAGTTTTTCTTTTGTTACGCTTAAAAAGCACGAACGAAGTAGGTCTTACGCGCTTATATAAGTACACACACATTTTGTTTTTCGAATTTCGAATTAAGTAAACAGAATCACACTCAGGTTCAATAAAATCACAAAGGAAAATGCCATCGAGAATTGGCATTTGCTCGAAATCACCGTTCTCTACAAATATAGTGAAAACCATCACGAAATTTGAGGCATTCTGAGCAGTCTGTCGACCTTTATGCTGACGTCATGTTTTTATGTTATAAGGTCGCAAGGCGGTTCACCTGATATTTAGTGATTGGACATCTACGCTCCTTGTGGAGTTGCAGATTCGTTGCCAAGCTTTACAGTGGACACTTAATCAAGTTTCTGAAACACTGATCACCGTAGAAGTCATAATGAAGTCAGAATGATCAATTCAGAGAGTTTAACAATCCTTATGGCAACCCAAATAACATTTGAATCAAAAAATCCATTTGATAGCTGATTAGTTGACTTTTACGATGATGAGTGTTTCAGAAACCGGACGTTAGTCACCTTACTAATCAGACGAGAGGCAAAAGTCACTTCCACTTGATGCCGTACTACTGCGGACGGACCTGCCATTTCTTGCAACAGCAGAAGCTACCTCGTCGCGTTACTACAGTAAGTATTCGAGATACAAGTCGACGCAGTGGTATAAGTATGATACTTACAAGCATTATACATGCGCATATATCAAGACACCAGCGGTGTCAAACGCGCATTTGACTCAAATGTAATACATAATACATGAAAGTCGCGTGTCACAAGTGAGTTTCTATTCTTATCCCGCATTAAATAGCTCGTTAGTAGATTTCGTAACGCACTGCAACAGCGCATTACCAAAAGAGAATATTCAAATGGGAAAACGCTCTCTACGCGCACTCCTATCCGATTCAATTACAAACCGATGTTACAATGCATAAGGATCCTGTGCCTTAAGCTTTCAGCGAGAGCGATTTTTGTGAATCATATAATATGATATAATATGTGTTGTTAGTGGAAATGGGACCCGTAGGGCCGATGATCGAGTTATGTCCGCCATATCCAACAATGTATGTCGTAGGCTGATGATTGTATAAACGGTAAGGTTGTTGGTACATTAAAATAAAGACACATTTTCTATGCTTTACGGTACACTGTTAACTGTGGTAGGGCCACGTGATAGTCTTCGCTGTTGCACGATTGGGCAGGTCCGTCCTTGGAAGTACCGCGACCTGACAGAAGACCGGCGTGAAGTGGAAGTATAATACTTTCGCGTTTCGTCTGGTGAGCGAGGGAGCCCAATTTTCAAAAGATTGTCAACGCATCTGCAAACATCGGGTGCAGCAGATGTTCATGGGCGGCGGTATTCACTTATCATCAGGTGACGGTTCACCTGATGTTAAGTGTACCTGCTCGCGTAGCAACTTTTCACATAAAATAAATAAATAAAATAGATAAAAATTAATAAATATATAAATATTTACTACTAAGGTTACTTTTACATTTTTTTTTTTCACGTAAATATATAATTTTGAAAAAAAAAAAAAGAAAAATAGAACATAGCTTTATTAAAACATGTAGAAAAAGTACGAAAAGATGTCGCCGCTGTGGGAATCGAACCCACGTCTTCGGCATTCGCGGCCTGACGCTCTAGCCACTGAGCTAAACGGCTGATAGCCACAGCGACGAAAATCTTAACGCCTTCCTTCTACATTGTTATTTAGCATTTGAAGCAATGCTTGGCGCATCTATTGTTATATCCTTTCCAGCATACAAACAATTTCGAATATCGTTTTACAACGTTTTCGTCGCTGTGGCTATCAGCCGTTTAGCTCAGTGGCTAGAGCGTCAGGCCGCGAATGCCGAAGACGTGGGTTCGATTCCCACAGCGGCGACAATCTTTTCGTTCTTTTTCTACATGTTTTAATGTTCAATCTTAAGTGCAGAGATTAGCACTATAAAAAACTTTAAAAATTAACATAGCTTTATGCTTACACGCCTCGAGTCGCCGGATCATTTTAAAACTGAGCAAAGGAAAAACATCGTAAAAATTAAGATAAAGATAAATTGCCTACTATGTAGGAGGTCACAGAATGAACTATGATACCACACAAGCGTTTGTTACGTACTGTAAACAGTAATCGATCTTATCACAACGGCTTCACCTACAGCGATTTAAGAACATACTCCGTTACTTGAATTTATATTTCGCGGGCCTTTTTTAAACGAGAAGCTGTTAAGTGAGCAAGAGGTTCACCTGATGTTATGACAATACCACCGCCCACGGTTTATATACAACATTATCTGTGGGTCACACAAATAGTTGTCCCGTGTGCGAATCGAACCCACGACCCCCGACGCCGAAGCCAATACCTTGGCAACTGCGCCACGGAGTCATCAATTGTTTGAGTTTTATGTAGTATGTGTATATTGTATGACTTTTATGTATGAGTTTACGTAGTCGTTCGCTTGCAACTTGAGGCCGCGACAGCGTTCCACCAATAGTCGCTGCGCAGATAGCGTTAATTGGCAGTTGAGATGCGCCTCTAATGCGTCCCCACAATAAATACGGGCCACAGATCAATCCTATGGAGCGAACAGATGATCGGGGAAATACCTAACATGATAAATAAGCCGAAAGAAGTTATAGCAACATCTTGTTTTCCTGTCTCTTGGGTGATTTTTTCGCTTTTAATCCAAAGGACTCTGTAAAGTAGAAAAGTTTCAGATTCAAATTTGAAATAATTTACTCATCGAAATGAGGAACATCTATTAGTGTAAAAACATCAATCTATAATCATTTTTTGTAAAGTCTCTTCATTAATTCAGATCCGAAGGATTCATCACGCGTATATATAATTATATATACAAGCATGCTGTGTTAAGATGGCTCATGAATTGGGGAAGAAACATCTCTTGCCCGGGCTATATCATTTAAAGGAGAATGTGACACATATCAATAAATTTTATAGTGTAAAAGTAGACTAAAAGTGCCTCTGTATTTTCTGATAATTGCTCGTGATGATCGGCTTGAACTATAAGGCATTTATGTCTGTGTTTGAGTTGTTTGTGTGTGAACGGTTTCGTCTCGTAAAAAATGGGCCTTAACTTCTTAACCTACAATCGGTTTTTTGCACAAACTGGCCTGTTTTACGAAAAGTTAATAGTTAAAGGTAAAAGAAAGTAGACGAAAAACTTTTCATGGGCGATTCTCTTTGTTATAAAAATCTGTATACAAAATATAAATCAATTTACAGAATCACGTGTTCGTCCATACTCTGAACACGCATTAATATGAATGTAAATAGAGGATTACAAGTAAGGTTAAATTAATTATCTGTATTATAAATAGAACGAAACATTGTACATTATAAAAAATTCACGTGAAGAATGAGAATTTGTTTTTTTTTTAATAAAAACAAAAGAGACAGACGCTCGTGACCTTTGCTTCCCACCGCGTTGAAATTATCTTGGAATTGTGAGATTTAACCTTGACTCCGAAGTACACGAAATAAAACATTAAGATTAAATCGTCACAACGATTTCAACTTCAACCATTTCGGCTACATTTTAGTAAACGAAGGATAATGTTTACAGATTTTACGTACGTTTTAAGTTTTTTTTTGTTTTTAGATGTAATAAAAAAGAAGGTAACGAGTAAAAGCCGCCTTTAAGACCTTTAAGAAGGTTAGTCAAACTGTTAATACGTAATCACATAATGTAATACGACTTCCACGGCTTTTTAATAATATTTATATTTATTATAAAAAACAATAATTTATTTACGAATTATTTAACCTATATTATACATAAGGTATACAATACAGTAACTTTATTCGTCTTATTGTACCCATTTCATAGGATGTGCAAATATAATATGTTCGCTATAAGTTCGACAGTATACACGCAGAATATAAAAGTATGTTACGGCTAAAATATGTAATAAAATGGAAATAATTTCAATCAAAACATATATTGATGTAGAGTAGATAACGACATTAGTAACATTTGCACTTTAAACCACTAAGGTGGTAAACATTTAGTAAATGAATACTTCCGTACCAACTTTCACGAACGCAAAGCCGATAAATTGTACCAAAAACCAAGTGGTGAAGAAACATCCAAGAGCTTAGGGAGATACCACAAATTAAAATAGTAAAGGTCATAAATTGAGCATTAAAGGAGATTCATCAAGTGAATCACAAACCTAGAGCTAATGGCTGCAATATGTCATTCGTGCGGAGGCAATTCATCAAACAGTGTTCGTTTTTCGAACGCGCCTTAAAATAGATAAAATAAACATATTTTTAATAGATAACCAAACATTCAATTTATTTTTATAGGTTAAGTTAAAGGAGTAATAAATAACTCGAGAGAAAGCGATGAAGCACGTCATCGATGTCGAAACATGACAAACGGATATTCGAAAACGATATTCAAAATGTGTCTTGAAAACATTCATAAAAGGAGGCAAATGCATTGATTTTTTTGGTGCCTGATTACAATTAGTATCTTTGAAGAGACACTGTGATACAGAAAATACCTTCTTAAAAAAGGGTCTGAATGTATTACTGCTATTATATCATCCCTATAAATCTTACTGTTCTCCCATTAGACGTCATTAATGAAGAACACGCTGTAATAAATATATTGGCGGCACATGTATTTCAATTTCCGCATCCGGCCTTCATTAAACCAAATCATCTTGAGTGTGACCACAAAGCTGTATTTTACCAAATACGTCATTCCAGTACTTAAAACAATTAAATATTTAGAAAATGAAAATGTAATTGAAAAATGATGAAGATCATATTGTTACATTACAGGAATAGAATAAAACTAAAACTGTTGGCATTTATTTATTGACAGCTGTGACATTCGGATTGAGAACTAATAAAGTGGATACAATACGACAACTGACGTATCCCTGTAGGTTAACATTCCACCCTTGTAGGGATTATAGACCACACGTCTGCTGCCCGCTAGTAAAAATTGTCATTATCATAAGCCTCTAATACCGTCGCTCATTCCGCTTCGTGCTCTCGTACGGAACGGACGTCTCTCTAAGACGGAGGGCACATGCCACCTCGGTTGCAATTTAAATCTTGTGCAAATAGTGCAGTAGTTTAGTGTTAGTGTAGTGTTGTGCTCGTAGGCAGGTTCCTGTTTGTAAGTAGAATCCTACACACACTTCTCGCCTCAGAGGCGGCATTGTTTCATTTATTAACTGTGTGTTTGTTGCAATAGGCGACAGCTAGGTACCCACCCTAGCGCACCTAAAGCGCAGGCAAATTATTTGTTATTTTTAGGCACACTCCTCCCTGCCGCAAGGTGGGGAGGCTTATTTAGCTCACACACGCCGGCGGGGCTACAAGCCCCAAAGGCACTTACGTCGCGATGGGCTCCCTTTTCGAGGAGTTCGTACGCAGAGAATGCCCCGTTATGTGGGAACGTTATCTTGCCTATGCAGCCGAGCATAGGCAAGTAGCTGAACTCGCGCCGCCGCCATTGCCCGCCCCGTCTGCGTCCGTTACCCCGTCGCCCTCCGCGACCTTAGAAGCCCCCGTCGCTTCGGCATCCGCTAACGCGAACTCGCCCGTAGCGCCTTCCGTGCAACCAAACCCGACCTCTTCTCGCTCCGTCGTACCCGACTCACAATCGGACGGCGGATCGGACATGGAGGTCGAAACGACCCCCGCTGAAAACGCGAACGCCGACGGCTTCACCGTCGTTAAATCGCGTAAAAAGGGCAAGAAACGCCCCGCTACCGACAGCGACCCCGAATGCGAGGCCGCCTCAACGATCCGTCTCAACCGCGACGCCCGCTAAAAAGGCGGCCGCGGCGGCTAAACCGATGCCCGAATTCGCCTCCGAGCGAAAAATAAAGCCTCCTCCACCCCATCATCATTCAGGAGAAGGCTAAGTGGCACCAAATTTGTTCGTGGTTTGAACACCACAATATCCGCGACCCCCGGTCGAAAAACACGCATATGGGTATCCGCGTATACCTTGATACTACGGACGACTTCCGCCGCGTTACTAAGTACTTGCGCGAAAACAAGATAGGTTTCCACACCTACTCGTTGCCCGAAGAACGAAAACTTCGGGTTGTAATCAAGGGCGTCCCGAAAGAATCGGATGTCGATAGGGCTAAGGTCGACATCCGCACTCAGGGATACCCTGTGCACGCCGTGCGTCGCCTCAGACACCCTCGCACCCGTGTCCCTATGGACATGGTCATGGTCGAACTTGACCCTACCCCGGAAGGTAAGGCCATCTTCAACCTGAAGAGGGTCTGTGGGCTCAGTGACTTAGTCATCGAGCCCCCGCGCAAGTCAGGAGTTGTGGCTCAGTGCCACAACTGTCAACATTTTGGCCACACGGCCAACAATTGCTTCGCTCACCCTAGGTGCGTCAAATGCACCGGTGACCACGGCACGACCGAGTGCACGCGGCCGAAAGATTGCGCAGATCCACCGGACTGCGTAAACTGTCAGTCCACCGGCCACCCGGCTAGTTATAGAGGCTGCGCTAAGGCCCCGAAAACTCCCGCGAGAAAATCTTCCGCGAAATCCACTCTACCCAAACCCGCGGCCGTAAAATACGTTCCCGCGCCCGTACCCGTCACAAACGCTTGGGCGAAACCCCAGGTGGCCGCGCAGGTAGTCACGCCCCCGGTCGCCTCACGACCGATCGCACAATCGCAGCCCGCCTATTAAACGGCACCGAGGCCACAGGTGCAGCCAACTCCGTCGGTTTTCGCGGAAAACAAGGACGACCCGTTCGCGCAAATCGCCAACATCTGCAGCCTATTAGACCGAATCAATAGGCAGGAACTCGCCGTATTGTCCGCTAAAATAGCGGCCGCCACATCTGGCAACGAGCGCCTTAGAGCAATTAGCCAACACAAAACGCTTGTAGAAGCCCTTTGGGCTTTTACGAGCCAACCATAAAAATACATAATAATCCGCGCAATAAAACCGCGCTCCACCGCGTCGTTAATTAGAACCATAAAAACACTTTAATGGGAAGTACAACCGCAGGTAGAACAAAACCTCGGGCTCTGGTTGTTTCGTATTTCAACGCAAACGGCATAAAAGGTCAAAGGGACGAAATCGCAGAATTCCTTCGCGATTATAACGTAGATATTTTTCTAGTGCAAGAGACATTCTTAAAACCTAGTGTACGCGTTCCAGAATCGCAAATTACAACATTGTACACCACGACCGGTTAGCAAACCGTCTGGGAGGCACATTAATTTACTATAAACGGTCCTTGCACTGTGCTCGACATTCCAGAGCTAAGTCAAATAGAGGCATCCGCGTGTAGGTTAGCGGCCACAGGCCGCTTGTACTAGTCTCAGCCTACCTCTCGGGGAAAACCTTATTACAAAGCGACCTAGATACGCTACTCAACTTAGGCCCTTCCGTGATAATTGCAGGAGATCTAAACTGCAAACACGGTTCATGGGACATCCACAGCATCCCAAATAAAAACGGAAAGCATCTCTTTAGCTTATCCGATAATTTAAACTTTAGCATAATCGCTCCTACGACTCCCACTAGGTATCCTACGGTGGACAACTACCAACATGCGACACCGAGTATCCTAGATATCATGTTATTCAAGGAGGTCTCGCTCGACATCGAGTAGATAGAGACAATCCATGAACTAGATTCAGATCACAGGCCCGTCCTGTGTAAACTGGGCCAGAACGCCGGCGCGGTCCCTCCGACCAAATCCGTAGTGGACTGGCATCGTCTTGAGGTCAAACTCAAGGCCTTGGACCCCCAGGACTTAGTCGACCTACCCGAGACGATAGCTACGTTCGATGACGCAAATCAAGCGATAGCAAGTCTCCGAGAAACCATTACTTCCGCAGTCACAGACTCGCAACGGACGGTGAAACTGTCGGGCGACCGACGGTTTAACTTTCCGCCTGACCTAAGACTGCTAATTAGACAGAAAAATGCAGCCAAACGCGCCTTTGACCGATACCGATCGGAATCGAACCGAACCCTACTTTGACGCCTTCAGCTAGAAGTCAAAGATCGTGTATTGGAACCCCGACATACAACGTGGGACACTCTCCTAGAGGATATCGAGCCATCGCACACCGCCTACTGGCGGTTGGCCCGCAGTGTAAAAGCAGACCCCCGCGAATCTCTACCGCCGTTAATTAGACCTAATAGCGCTTCAGTAGCCCTAGATGACTCCGAAAAAGCCGAATGCCTTGCGGACAACCTAGAGCAGCAATGTACGCCATCGCGCGAACACACCGATACAGTCCACCTAACGGAGGTGGACCGCGTAATCGAGACTAGGGCTGCGCTTCCACCGGAAGGCGATCCATTAAGTTCAGTGACCCCCGAAGAGGTCCAAGATATTATTAAAAATTTAAAACCGAAATCCGCCCCGGGCCGCTTATCTGTTTAACGTAGGACGGTGTACTGGTGGTCGGCGGAAATCTCGCGACTACGTGCCGTCTGTCTGCGGAGCAGACGCCAATACACCAGAGCCCGAAGAAGAAGGCGAGCAACGGCCGAGGAGACAACTAGTCTCTACATGGCTTACCGAGCGGCCACCAAGGCATTGCATATCGCAATCGCAAATGCTAAGACTCGATCCTGGGTAGAGCTTTTGGAGGGACTCAACACAGATCCATGGGGACGTCCTTATAGAATGGTGTTGGGTAAGCTTAGGCCCTGGATGCCTCCTCTGACGGAATCGTTAGACCCTAACCTACTGGGACGAGTGATCAACACGCTATTCCCAACAGTTCGATCAGGTCCCTCAGGCTCTCCCCTACTTTTGTGGGATTGGCAAGATGACATGGGAGTGACTGTTCAAGAACTAGATCAAGCTGTTGGCCGCTTAAGAGCTCAGAACAATGCGCCAGGACCTGATGGAATACCAGGTCGGGTCTGAGTTTAACTGTACTGGGGGACAGGGTGAGGCAATTATTTAATAGTTGCCTCCGTAGTTCCACGTTTCCTACAGCTTGGAAAGTTTCAAGATTGGTCCTCTTGAAGAAAGAAGGCAGGGCAGCAGAATCTCCCTCTGCGTACCGTCCGATATGCCTGTTGGACGAGATTGGCAAGTTGTTTGAGAGAATTCTTGCTGCTCGTCTTAATAGGCATCTATCGCGTGTCGGTCCCAATCTATCTGAAAGCCAGTTTGGTTTCCGAAAGGGGCGTTCTACGATAGACGCGATCATGCGCGTCCGCTCCTTGTCGGATCAGGCAGTTTTCCAGGGTGGTGTGGCATTGGCGATAAGTCTAGACATCGTCAATGCCTTTAATTCTCTACCCTGGCATGCCATCATGGGGGGGCTTTCTTACCATCAAGTGCCCCCTTATCTCCAAGGCGTTATCGCAGACTACTTGCGCGATAGGTACATCTTATATAGGGACAAAGACGGCAACAAGATCCGGAGGGAGATTCATTGCGGAGTTCCACAGGGGTCTGTCCTCGGTCCTTTACTGTGGAACGTCGCGTATGATGCCGTCCTGCGTGTCAATCTCCCCACTAATGTGAGCATTATTTGTTACGCGGATGACACATTAATAGTCGCATACGGGGACACCTTTGAGAGGACCAAAGAGCTCGCCGAGCTTGGGGTTGAAATCGTCGTCAACAAAATTCACGATTTAGGACTAGAAGTGATCGCCACATAAGACCGAGGCGATGTGGTTCCATAAGATGCCAAGAGGCAGGGAACCACCTAACTCATGTGTAGGTCGGTAGGGTAGGTCGGTACATGAACCTAATCCTTGATAGTCGCTGGGGCTTCGAAGAACACTTCGAGCGCCTATTCCCCCGGATCGAGCGGGTAGCGGGTGCAATGCACAGACTGCTACCTAATCTTGGGGGACCAAGAGAAGAAGTTCGCCGCCTCTATGCTGGAGTCGTGCGATCCGTAGCCTTATATGGGGCACCTGTGTGGTCAAAAAGACTCGCCATCAGACGTTCGCCATTTGACGTCTAAGATCTACAGTGTCCAGAGGCGGATGGCTATACGGATCGTACGAGGGTACAGAACCATATCCTTTGAGGCGGCAACTGTCCTGGCTCGCTTTCCTCCTCTGGACATACTGGCGGAAATGGACGCGAGGGTGTACTACCGAATCCGTGCCCTCCGACAGAGTATTAGTAGCGAGCCAGAACAGGCGCTCGAGTCCATCAAACGACAAGGAACGGCATTCCGCTTTCTTGGTCTGGCGCGCTCGGCTCAGCCAAGAACAGTACGTACATAAACGCGTGGTGGAAGCTATCCTGCCAGTCTTCGAAGCCTGGATGCAGCGACGCGAAGGCAGGCTTACCTCCAGACTTACACAGATAATCACTGGGCATGGATGTTTTGGTGATTATCTGTGTAAAATCGGACGTGAGGCGACGGCGAATTGTTTCCACTGCGATGGAAGCTACCAGGATTCCGCAACGCATACCCTGGCGGTATGCCCAGCATGGGAGACGGAGCGGAGTATCCTGGTAAGCTACATTGGAGGAAACCTCTCTTTACCAGCAGTCGTATCGGCGATGCTGAATCGAGAAGTAGCATGGAGAGCCGTAACCTCCTTTTTCTTCGATGTCGCAAA
Source organism: Iphiclides podalirius (assembly GCA_933534255.1). Taxonomy (NCBI): domain Eukaryota; kingdom Metazoa; phylum Arthropoda; class Insecta; order Lepidoptera; family Papilionidae; genus Iphiclides; species Iphiclides podalirius. The sequence continues at coordinate 11,157,104 of OW152826.1, forward strand.
GGCATTCGACAAGGTCTGGCACAACGGCTTGCTTTACAAGCTATACACACTCAAAGTGCCAGATAGGCTCGTACACACCATCCGGGCCTTTTTGTTGAATCGCTCTTTTCGATATCGAGTCGAGGGCACCCTCTCCACAAGCCGCCGCCTCACGGCCGGCGTACCACAAGGCTCCTGCCTCTCACCTTTGCTCTTTACGCTCTACACGAGCGACATACCCAAAGACCCCCACGTCAATCTCGCGCTTTTCGCGGATGACACCGCGCTCTTTTATTTAGACCGCAACCTTAGAATACTAACTACTCGACTCCAAAGCGCCGCCGACCGCCTCGGCGATTGGTTCCGCAAATGGAGAATTGAAATAAATCCCGAAAAGAGTGTGGCGTTTCACTTCACACGAAGTACTTACCCGTCACATCTTTATAATGGTCCTCGCCAATGCAGAAAGTTGGGGCAAATATCCCTTTATGGCCAACCGCTTCCCTGGGAGAAAAAGGTCAAATACTTAGGAGTCACTTTCGACTCGCGTATGTCATTTACTACGCACATTAATAACGTTCGTAATAGAGCCGCGTTCATCTCCGGCCGGCTACACAATTTAACTAACGCTAAAAGTAAAATGCCCTTTAGGCACAAATTACTATTATATAAGACCTGCGTACGACCTATTATGTCCTACGCATGCATGATCTTCGCCCACACGCACCCTACTCGCTTGTACAAGCTGCAAATAGTACAAAATAAGTTCATCCGCCGTGCAAGCGGTGCGCAGTGGTATCAACGCAACGTCGATCTGCACTCCCGACGATTCACGAATATTTTAAAGACCTGACCAAACGGTTCTTGGATAGAGCCGAACATCATCTCAACCCTCTGGTGGTAAGCGCAGCAAATTACCAACCCGACACAAACGCGAACGTCAACAAGCGTCGCCCGCGAAACGTCCTCATCGACCCGGTCGAGGAAGGGGACTTAGTTACGCCGGACCCACCGCCGGGGGTCCCGCCGGATAACACTACACCCACAGCTAGTGTAGCAACAAACACAATAGTTTGCCCTCGGCTCCGAGCACGGCGAGACCAACACAACGCGTACATAAGGTACACCCGCGTTCCAGGGCGGTTCTCACCGCCCCCAGCCACCGATTAGCTAAAACACAGTCGACGGCCATCGGGGTCTCGGTCCGCACCGCAACTTCGATGGCCCTTAGATGACATGTCGTAGTTAAACGCACGATGAGCACATGCGCGGCCCTACCCACAGCGGAGGGCCCAAACCCGTGGGTTCTGGCTAGCCCACCGGTTCTGTGTCAGATGAACCTTTAATAGTCTCGGGACTGAAAGCAAAAACATCAGTTAATACATACCGTCGCTGACACAAAGACACGTTTCACAAATACATCATCATCGATTTTAACAATAAGCCTCGTTGATAACGATTCACGATTGTATCCACTCGAAGCCATGGGCGTTGAGTTGACGCGAGGAACGGCGCAAAATGACAATAGTACGCGTGACATAAATACCAAAATCACTGTATCATACTTAGAGGCGCATGCCACATCCGGGCACCTTGGTGTATTTCGAAAAAAAAAAATTACGATCGGCATGAACAATTAGCGATGACGATGCAACAATTTATTTATAGTCTGCTTTGTTCGTGATTTGGTCGAAAGCAGATCTTGAGTTTTGTTCGGTTTGCGTGCCAAAAAGAATTATGTAACCATTGTGTACTTGTAAGAATCCGTGAAAGTGTATAATGTAATAATGATAGATTGGTTAAGGTTAATTGAGCCCTCGCAGCAAAATTTTTCTTCTCTATAACTCGACAGTTTTCCCATAGTAGGCTACAGAGGCAGATTAAAGCAAATCAGATAATGAGACGAGAGAATTTTGAAAAAAATCGAAAATTCGCGATTATAATTTAAACTTTGACATAGAATAACAATGTATCTAACCACCTACTAAAACTACGTTGTATTTCGTAGCAACAATTATGTTACACAATATGGAATCTACCACAGACGTGATGATATTTTTGACCCCGAAATCTGAAATCGTACACAGTTATTCACACAATGAGAAAACATAGACCAATACCATCAGGCGGGATGGCAGTCAAGTGGTGGCCAGTTCTAAATTTAAAAAAAAAACCTACCGCCTTCTACTTTGTAAAAGTAAAAGTGCATACAATTATACTAGCACGCGGTTTTCATTTTTAAAATATTAATCCGTTGCCTTATATGAGGTAAAGTTTATTCAATGTGTCGTTCTTGCGGTTTAGCAAACCATTATTAGATTTATTTAGCAATGATCAAGTAAAAAGTAAGTAAAGTAACAGCCTATACATGTCCCACAGCTGGGCAAAGGCCTCTTCTATACAGAGGGTATCAGGGCAATGATCAAGTACAAAGAAAAAAAAAATGAAACAAAACTTGAGTTCACATAATCATGCCAATGATTACGATCGTTTTCGCATGGCTCTGTGCAATGAATGTTTCTGATGACTGGCCAAAGGGTAGTCTTATAGTGGAAGTTTTATGTTTCTGCGTTCTGTTTGGTGAGTGAGGTAGCCGGGGCATATTTATTAAAAGGTGACATGGCAATCCTACGGGTGTTGCAAATGTCAATGGGTGGTGGTTATTACTTAGCATCGGGTGAACCGCCAGGTCGTTTGCCACCTTGTCACATAAAAAAAGACTGAAGGAAGACTGTAGTGCAGGATTAAAAAGACCGAAAGGACCTTAAAAGCGGACGCCTCACTCCGCCTCGAAATATCGAGCCCACCTTTGAGTCACGTTGTGGCGGCGCCGCGGCGTCACGCGTCGGCGGCCAAGCGACGCGCCGCTGGATGCGCCCTTTTCGCGTATACCATTTCCAGCTGATACTTGCGCGAATTACGCTTAGGTTCGATTCACACCGAGGCGCACGATCACAGTGTGAATCACTTCATAGTATAAAACAAAGGCGTCCCGCTGTCTGTCTGTCCCTATGTATGCTTAGATGTTTGAAAGCACGCAATGAATATTGATGCGGCATTTTTTAATTGATACAGTGATTCAAGATGAACGTTTATATGTATGATAAATTGCACCCGGCGTGGGTCGCTAGTATCATATAAATGACTTTACCGCGACATAAACACTCGCCCTTGTTCAGGGTGCCGGCCACAATGGCAGACCTTTGCTTCATTCAGCATATCGTCTGTTTAGTTGACACATGTTCCGGCCAACACTACCAAATTTTCAACTACTTCCGCAGTACGAATTCTTTTTTCATATGGTTCAGTTCAAATCGAACACGTAATCGTTGAATACGGATGTAATTTTATCATCCCTACTAAAAACGCCCTAACCCTTAAGGAGTTCCCAAGATATGCGATCGGTCAGGCCTTCGTGTCGCGAACAGCTGATCTTTAAGCCATACTATATTATGTTTAAATGTAAAATAAAGTTAAAAATTCCAGGCATCAGACGGCGCGACTTGATGGCCGCTGCAAGCTTGGTGTGTAACGGGCCTAAGGCGCGCGATGCGATAAATCCGCTGTTTTGAAAGCGAGTTGGGGTTATTTCGAGATCGTTTGTGTCCCGCAAATAAGATGTATGGTACGATGATGATTTGTCGACGGCAGCACATTAAAAACACAGTCTCAACTTATCCATGTATAGAAAATTTTGTGTACTCAATGCATATTATTATCATGACCCAAAGTTTGTTTAAAAAGTACCTTAGTTGCTTGGCCCAGTAGTGGAACCTGAAATTTAATAGACTGTGTACCTTACAAATATACTCTGTCGCAGAAGCGTTTAACGAACGATAGCGTGTGTTCAATACACAGAAATGCAAGTAACTGTGTAACTATGTATGTAACTAGAACCTAACCAAATGCGCGAACCGATACATCATAAAAAATGTAGGTACATATAAATACATACTTATGTTTATGTATACATGCACATACACATTTCTAAAGTCTACCATGTAGTTCAATGTAGGCTTTATTACTTGAAAACTATTCACTTTTTTATCAAACATGAAGCTCTTGAATTTGTGTACTATCGGTAAACTAATAATAAAATAATAAACTAAAAATAAAATCATAAAAAGATAGTAAATGCTATCGGTAAACGGGTAAAGCAGGAACCCAAATCTTGAAGCCGCATTGAGGGACGTCAATTAGCACTTTATAACAATTAACATTATTTATTTTCGGATTTCAGTCTATAAAACTTATTAAAACGGCAAATTAACGACTTTATTTAAGCACTGAACTCAAGAAACAACTCGAGAGGTCGTTACATTTATTACTAGATTATATGACGACTGCGTACTGAGTGCGTGACAAATACTTGTCAAGTACTCAGTGGTGAAGGAAAACATCGTGAGGTTTACTTCTCTTTGATAACCTCTGTACAGGGGAGGTCTCGGCCCAGCAGTTGGTACATCTCTTTTTAACTCCATAGTCAATGCCTCAATTTACTACCCGTCCATTGTCGGCGTCAGTCCGAAATCTGAATGAAACGTTACATCATTGCCTAAATGTCAACCGCTCAGTCCGTCGTCGCGAATCTTCGGTCACAATAGCTAATGGAAGCCGCCGGCTTTCATGTGGGGACGATGACACGGCCACCGCCCACACAAACCCAACAACAGCTTCAAAATGGAATGGAATGCTAATATTACGCCAGAAAACTGCGGATTTGCAGAAGCGAGTGTTCGGTTATGAAACAAATAAGGGAAGTTCGACAGGTTAAATGATCTATAATATAACAATTTGATTAAACAACTGGATAGATTTCAACTAATTCTACTCATATTAAATGATATTAGACTATGGATTTTATCGCATTTTAATTTTGATTTTTAATTCCCGACGTTTCGAACCCTTTCCAACGTCTTAATATCAAAGTAAACAAGGGCTACCGTCAATTCAAAATTAAAACGCGATGAAATCCATAAACTAGTTTCATTTAACATTTATAATATTCACATAAAACTAAGAAATACATAATTATATACTTGACTGCCATATGGGTAAAAGGTGGTGATATTTGAATAAATGAAACGTCCATACTACCACAGTAACTATGCTAACATTACGTCGTCATTTGCAGCCACATAAAATGGATCTCCGTCTACCTTGAGGTCCATATTGAGACAAAGTCTTTGCCGAGTCCACGGACTTAAGGCAAAGTGGGACAAAAAAGAAATGTGCGTGAGATAATTCATAACACATTATATCTACCTTCGTGCATGCACGTGCTTCCATAAATGATTCTGATAATGCTCCGTAACCTATGTAAACTAGTGTCGGTTCATATCAGATTTATCTTAAATATCTTTATCATTGTCTGCGTTAAATCTATCGACTGCGGAGCATTGACCTCACATAAGAGATTTATCTCTTTTATCAGCCACTTACGCTCGAATTGTACTACACGCCTTATTCGCAACTTCCCCAGCTAGATTGATATCGAAATGAAACATTTTTACGAGATAAATGGTATGCTACGGATCAAAAACAGTCTGTATGCTTGCTCTATTCTAAATTGTATCATTATAAAACCGTTCAACCGTTGCAACATATAGAGAAAACAAACAAACAACCAGCACAGTTTCACATCTATATGTATTAGGTTCAAATCCCTTCAGCGGACTACAATAATAAATCCTATATCATATAAGTGGCCTGCGCGGTCAAATCTGTAGAGTCAACGTCCATCTATACCAATGAAATACAACGCGTCCCTGTTTTAAGCACTATATTCGTCTACATCATCAGGTTTAAAAGGATTGAGTGAGCCCAAACCCGTGGGTTCTGGCTAGCCCACCGGTTCTGCGTCAGATGAAGCTTTAATGGTCTCGGGACTTAAAGCAAAAAATCAGTTAATTAAAAAAAAAGGATTGAGTGTACTTCTATAATACTCGGCGGTAAATATTGCAAATCGAACTTTGGAAGAGACAATCGACAAATTTCGTCTTCGTATAGCATTATCTCTCTCACACGACACGAAACAGTAACAGCGAGACAGATAACTTAAATTTCCAAGAAATATAAATGAAAATATATCTTAGGCGATGTGAAATTCGTCAATCATCGATGTTGGCCAGCTGTGGGACTTCTTAGTCAATTTACATTGCTTTCTGTGCCGATAAAAGATAAAAATAAATCAAAGAGCTAAAGTGCGTTATTCAAGTTACGGATAACATAAATAGTTTCTACTTGATCCACTGTGATAAGTTAATCGTCGACCCCATTACATTAGGCTGTAGCTTTCGACTGATAACGGCTTTTAGAAGAAACGGTTACGTGTTACACAATTACAGATACACAGAATGGCCATCGTTTACTAAAACGTGCGATTAGCGTCACCCGTAAAAGAAGCAGTGATGACATCGTGTGAGGTCTGAGGTCGTGGATGGGGCACCAGCGGTATAAGCACCATCAGGATTAACTAGTTGTAAGTTTTAGCGCCATTGAAACTTTGCATAACAGCTTTTATTTAACGAAAACGATCGCTCCGTTTGGGCTGAAGGCGTAACATTCAGACGGAAAGACAGATATACATAAAACTATGTATATAAATTATAGCCCATGTGTTATTCTGATGTATAAGCTAAATTATTTTAAAGTTTGGTTAAAATCCATTCAGTAGTATTTGCGAGAAAGAGTAAAAAGCATCCATCCATACATACAAACTTTCGCGCTTATAATATTAGTAAGAAGGATAAGGAATAGTAAGGAATAAGGATGCAGCACTAAGGGATCAAAAACAGACAAAACAAGAAGGGACATATAGTATAAAACCAAAGAGAGTTCAATAGTGTCATGCCGGCACAAATGTGCTCCTGTCAAAATTACAAGACGTCGCGCGGTCGGCGAAGCGCGCAGTATATTAATAACACCGGCTGCAACCACTTAATGTGGAAACATACGGGCGGCTGCTCGTCTCGAGGACATACGTAGCGCTATCCCAGTGCCATGCGACGAAACATAATTTCTATATTTACATAAAAACTGGCATTTGTGGGGACTGTAGAAGGAAGTGGGAAAAAGAAAAGTAAGTAATAGTTGTTTTTTTAAGATTTACAAATTAGTCTAAACCTACAGATAAATAAAATTGGAGTTTCTGTTTGTAATATTAAAATAACCCCTTTTTACTAAATGCATATGGATGTATACAAGGTATGTACTTATACATAATTACTATATACACATACCAAAATAACATTTTTTACAATTTTTGTCTGTTTGTCTGTCTGTTTGTTCCAGCTAATCTCTGAAACGGCTGGACCGATTTGGACGGGACTTTCACTGGCAGATAGCTGATTTAATAAGGAGTAACTTAGGCTACTTTTATTATAGAATTTTTTATTATAAATTCCACGCGGCGATGTCGCGGGCACAGCTAGTTATTATATAAAAACTAAAAGCATATGATCTGTAAATAAAAACGATTAACATAACTTTGATTTTAACGACTCTCGGCACTCCAAGCAACAATTTTTACTTTTATTACTGTAATTAGGACTTTTGATTTTTTCCGATTCAAAAATTTTCCAACGCGCTTATAGAAGTGTTTATGACAGACAGACAAATCAAAAATTACACTTTCGTGTTCATTATCTATATAAGTAAGGATGGAACATTTTTTAAATGATTTATCGTAAACTAAGAACTGATTCATTGCCTTGTTTTCGTCATTGAAAAAATTTACAATATTCTCTTTGTACTATTGCTTCAATGCCTAAAGATACAAGTACATATGAAAATACAATAAAAAATGTTGTGTTTATGTATCAGATATATAAACATAACATTATCAATATCATAACACGTCATAATTATGTGTGATTATATACACGTCAAAGTACTGGACCGTATGTTCTCACTTGACACCGAGCTACAACTGTTACAAGCCGCGGTCACTGAAACGTCACATAAAACCATAACGCATCGTAAATATAAACTTGGTTTCAAATAAATGCACGGTGCCCATGGATTTATGGGCGATGTGAACAGATCGGGACTGTCCTGACGACGTCGTGGAGACGTTGTCACCACGCGTTCCGGATGCGAAATATCAGCGCCACTTACAATTAGGTGCGTTATACAATTCCCATTCGGAGGGCTGATCGAGATTTCGATTTCGATATCAACTTTATACTCATGGTTGGGACGAACACTTTTTTCTATCCCAAAAAAGAGTTTATACTTAATTCAAGTTTAGGTTAATTATTTCGAAAGTACGTAGGTTCGAAAATACTTGACCTAAGTATTTTCGAAATAATTAACCTAAATATTTCCAAGGTATGTGTATCCGACAATATGCAGTGGAGTCGCGTGGTGGACTATGCACTTTTAACAGTTAAAGTATAATTATATGGAAAACCAATAGCATATAAACATCAGAGTAAAAATACGAGTGATTCGGAGAATTTTTTATCTAAATAACATACTAATTTAATCCGTGTGGTTAAATTGCGATATCAAAATTAGTAGAGAACAATTATAATATTTATTTTATCAACATGGCACAGAGCTACTTAGGTTTCAAGCTCTTTAATATCAATATATCACTTCCGTCGAGTCTAAAATAGGTCCAGCGAAATTGTGCCAATTAGATGATTGGGGTTAATGGAATTAAGCGCAGAGGGCTGTGCGATGCGGCCATCCGCGATTCGGGAGCGAAGTGTCAAATGTTCGCAGACCCGGCAGATTTTAATTACTGTGCAAACGAATTATGGTGACGTCACAAATGATGGTAGCCGTGCGGAGTACTTTTATATCGGTATCGATGATTAAAAAATCGATATATTAGTGTGGGACTATTTGAATATAAATTTATATAAGAACTGTGCTGTAAATCGAAATGGACGCCATGGCCGACTGCGTCGATGTTACAATGGAAAAACGTACACGATGATTAATAAAGCTAGCAACAGCCTGTACTGATTAAGACATAAGACATAGTTAGGCAAACATTCTCTAAATATAGATAATTAATATTAAAATGAGATAGCATCCATAAAATATTTCCCTTTCCATTTCGCAGTACCTTAGTAACCAAAAGGAATGTTTACAAGGTGTCCCATAAAGTTCCATTTAAGACGTTCCCTTCTTGTAACAAAGTTGTCACCTTGTTTGTAAGCAAAATAGTCCTTAACTTCTCGAATAAGACAAAGCCGTAAATGAATCGATCACTGATAAAATTATAGAACGATCCAAACATCAGTTACAAGCTGAGTCAAATCAACGGTCACAAATACGTTTCGATTAGTCGAATTCATTGCGCATACTTCCAGTTAGTAGACGGTTCACAGTTTGACAACCTCCGGACTAAAATATCCTGGGCGTAAGAACTTTGACCCGGTACCCATCGATGTCATTGGAATGAAACGAATGATTTGGATGGATGTTATTGCGTTGCCAAACTCGTAGGTGACCGTGACCGGGTGGGTCACGGTCACCTCACTCGTCAGACCAAATGCAAAAGTGCAAACCTTACTATTTTAAATCAGCATTTTATATCTCCATGGCACGGTCAACAAGTCTGCCGATCTTATAACAACTTCCTCCTATCGTTAAAGTAGCAGCCTGTATTTATCCCACAGATGGGCAAAGTCCACTGCGGATTGGCGGATTTCACATATAAATAAATAAATACTTTAGGACACATTTTTTTTTCTCTAGTCCCAAACTATTTGAACTATGGGTACTAGAAAACTGATAAACATACTTAAACATACTTTTCTTTTGTAATAAATACATATTATACATATAAACACCCAGACACTGGCAAAACACTATGTTCATTCACAATATTTTTCCAGTAGTGGGGATCGAACCCAAACCCTCTGGCACAGGAGCACGGTACACACTACCTACTACGCCATTTGGTGCCGGCACCGGGGATCAAACGCCGATTGTTCGATTATAAGGAATTAAAAGCGAGACCGCGGACAATGAGCTATCACGGCTCAGCCCACCGTTAAGCACTAGTTAAAAGTTTCCTCAAATTGACCTAAACCTCAAGCACGTGATAATTCAGTGCTTGTTTAACTTTCGTGTCGATGACCGGCACTGGGCTCAAACGATAAGAAACCCATTGTTCGATTATATGGTTTTTGAAAAGACCACGGACGCGTTGAAAAAAAAAAAAAAAAAAAAAAAAAAAAAAAAAAAAAAAAAAAATCATTGTCACCGAACACTTTCTATAAGCTATTTTTAAGAAAGGAATACGCAAACTTATATTTTTTGTTATGGATATGATATAAATACTGTTATTATCGTTCGTAGCTTTGCGTGTATTATGCAATTTTGATTTTGATTTTGTTTTATGTTTTCACTTTTGTCAGCAGTCGCCACGAGACTGCCTATGTTTTTTTACTAGTACGCCGGGCGGCATTGCATGGCCCCGACCCTCGCTGCCGCAAAGTAAACACACGGCCTCCTCATAAACGTCCACGGTCGTAATGTTCTAACAAAGCGGGATTGTTTGTTGTTTTAAAATCTCGGTGGCCGCGCAGTTGTATTGTTACATCTCAACGTTGTCTTCTTCCAGTCCATAAGCTCTGTTTGTGTTTGCACTTTGTGAAGTGACGATTTGGACTTTACTTATAAAGTATCAAAATAAGAAGTAAGTATATTTTTGTAGATAAATCGAAAAACTCATCGCTGCCGGATTCTGCCTGCGTCTTTTGGTATCGTGGATAGACGCTTTATTAACTAAGCTAAGAGGACTTACGGCGCGAAAATCTCGACATTTATCTATTTCCTTGATTGCATTTTTAGGAATGATTGGCATGTGCTAGATATGTGGAGACATTTATCCTTGGCTAAAGGTTGGTTTCTGTGAGACAATGAACACATTATTTTGATTACATCATAATAAATGATTTTTATGGTAGAAGGTTGTACGGCAAGAAGATAAGTTTAGTAATTTACTTTGTTTTTTTTTATTAAGTAATGTAATTTGTTATGTTTTTCTTCGACTTAAGACGTATGGACGTTTATTTGAATATCGACGAATCGTAGAATCGTCAAAAGAGGCAATATAGGAGGTATTATTATTAACATCTGGATCCCACGAATTAAAAAAAATATATCGAATATTGCTTAAACAAAGTCGAGTTATATAAACATACCAATGAGGATTCCATGGGATTCCATGGGGATATGTGAATACAATACATTAATGAGTTTACTGGATAACTCCTATATCCGTGTTTGCGGGTTAAATAAAGCATCAATAATACCATCGTATGCTTGCTTTGTCACTTACATATACAAAGAAAAACTAAGCAAGTCACTGAGGTATGGTGTCTCTGTGCTGTGGCACAGATTAAATGTGTTTCATAAAATACCGTTACGACCTGGGAACCTTCAAGAAGAGAGCGTACTCTGTCCTAAAAGACCGGCAACGCATTTGTAAGCCCTCGGGTGTTGCAGGTGTCCATGGGCGGCGGTGATCACTTACCATCAGGTGAGCCTCCTGCTCGTTTGCTGCTTTTTTCCCGTAAAAAAGAAAAAAAAAAGAAACTCGTTTGATGCGAAATTAAAAATAACATTTAATAAAATAACATTAACACCGAAATACTTCGTAACGAGCCGTCGCGAGCGGGACACGCACGCAAAAAGCTCTTGAACCTAGGGGACCCGTTTGAGCTGTGCGTGCCTCGACCGAACGCGTCAGGGAACCTCAAATGGGGCCGCGATGCGGGGCGGACGTTGTGTTTTGTTACAGGGGATTGATTGACAGAGTAATGGCGTTGCGCCGGGGGCCCTTTGTTAAGTGAGCCGAACGAGGCGCGCGCAATTTCGCGTCGAGACAATGAACCGCCGACGGAATTCGAGGGCGTATTTCGATCACATTAAAAGTGAGGTACATGGTGTAAACGTAAAGCCCATATATGTCCTACTGCTGCGCAAATGCCCGCTCTGTACATCCGGATCAAGGCATAGTCCACCACGCGACCCAACTGTCAATTGGCAGACTTCACATAATGTGTAAAAAAATAATTACACAAATATTATCTCCGATATGTTATATGCCCAGCAACGAGACATCTTATATGTATATATGTTTTTTTTGTATTATTTCGAAATTATAAAGATTTCCTCACGGAGTTCGACACTGAGCGTGTGATAAGTCAGCACTTAAACTTGACAACTTTATAAGAGGGTTCATATCCCTCTGCCCCGCAGAGGGATTTGAACTCGTGTTGCTCGATTACATTGAATTAAAAACAAGTACCAGGACACCAAGCTATTATTCTCGCGCAAATATTACATGCAATGTGGTTTGTAAGAAACAATAGAATAAAACGCGGATGAAGAAGAACGTTGTGAGGGGCATGCCTTGTCAGCTAGCTTGCCTTATTACACTAAAATGAGACAAACATGTTGACAGGTCTAGGTAAACATTTTGAATATAAAAAAAGAACAAGACTTAGATATAAAAGGAGATGTGATATCGAAAATGCCAGCCAGTGCAATCAGGCTACAATAATAAGGTCTGTTAATAAGTCAAATAAAACCTCATTACAGCAGCGCGAGCGTTTTCAAGGCCCACGAAGACCGACATCACTATCTTTACATCGTCACTTACTATGGAATAAATATAAATTAGAAGCAGGATACGTTCCGATAAAAAATCTGTTATAGATAAAGAAAGACAATTGGCGTAGCAACGCAATACATCTTAACGCGTGTCAGGCACAGATAAACAACGTTTTATATTTGTTTCCACGTGCCGATTCTATTATCTGATCCTCTGAACAATGGTAATAACGTGCCACTGATGTGATCGAGCACATATGTGTATTATAAATCCTCTAACACAATAGATAATTCAAATGTCACGTTAGACGCCTTTTATGTAACAGGTCGACCGCTGATTATGGTCCATCGCCAGTGATGTTTAATATAGCGACCGATTAGACTGTATTTACAACGTACGTAAGACAGGAATTTCTTAAGGTGTCCATAATGTTAGAAAAAATTAAAACATATCTTTGAAAAAAAATTAGGTCCCAAGTTGTACCAAATTCAGATTTAGAATGAAATTATGCATAGCTCTGTTAATGTCCGTCGTCTATAAAATCACCTATATACTGTATAGGTGATTTTTTCTGTATGCTAGAGAAAAGCAGGGAAATTCACTATCTACATAGCACCCGTGCGAAACCGGGGCGGGACGCTAGTTGTTAATATAACAATCAACGCTGACGAAGTCATGGGTCAGCCAGTTATCAGCCAGTTTCAGCCAGTTTAGAATATTATTTCTAATGTCGCCTCAACCACTTCCTTCTTCAATAATTATAAGCCTTGAATTTCCAACACAATAACGCTCATTATACGTTTCAACATAACATTTTTTTCTCATATCTAATTGGACTTCATGACTAATTACTCCTGCCTTATCTACATTTTATCATCACTCCGTTTTTGCAGTACCTACCACTAAAGTGTTCATTCCAAGCTGTTCAGAACTAGCGATTCAATTGGAATTGCAGGCCGAGTAATGAGTTGCGAGGCAATTTGAGGCAATTACCTTACAGAAATAAGAGCACAAGAGCGTTCCGACTCAAGTGACATTTAAAAAAAAAGAAATAAGCCAAGAAGCCCCTTGATATTCCGCCGCGATTACACTGACCTTTGCAGCGAAACAACGTGAGCTGAAATAAATGCATTCGCACACCCAAATGTTTACACGGGCGTGCAAATGTGGGGCAGTATTATTGGGTCGTGTTCGGCGTGATCAGTGCGAACGATTCGTGCACACATAATCTGTTCCATGTTTGTGCCGCGCCTCGTAAAGGGTCTTGCATACAACCGCAATCACGCTGCCCGAAGACGTTCAAAACACACGCCGCCCGCGGGCTGATTGCGTTCCGTCAACCGCGTCGGGTCTGGTCTATTACGAGCCGCATAGCCTGGAGGTCGTTACATCTCAGTCTATTCCCGCCACGCTTTAAGCCGTTACCGGGCCGATCATGAATGACCCAGATGCGAGGAAGCGACAGTCTGAACGGCTTGAATCGCTAGCAGACATGTGCAAAAAAGTTAGCGACCGCGCCAGCCATTAATCGGCTGCTGTATCAAGTAGGATTAATATTAATGGCGAACGCCAATCTCTCGGCGGAACATGAGCCAATGAGCACGGAGTGATGCATTGATCGATGTTTTATGAAGAAATTCCATGTAAACTTTGCGAATACGTAGAGCAGTAAATCAAATCGAATACGCCTTTATATAGATCATTTATTTGAACGGAATGTTAGAGGCGTTTATTATCCAATTGCTTATTTATTGAATATTGAATTATACTATAAATAAGCAATTGGAGGTAATGGGGCTGTAGTGGCAAAGACCACGTCATGTAGTTTCATTAGAGAGTAGAAAAAGAGCGTTTATATGAATCCGATACATTATCGCAATAACGTATCGTACGACCGCGTCCGTTATTGCGTATGCATACGAAATATGTTCCTTGAAAATGTTATCAAAAGAATCTTGAGTATGAGGGAGATTTATTTTGTAAGCAACTAATTGCTGGACACATTATAATGGGTCAGACAAACATCTTACCTATCTGTACACAAATAAAAACTGGCAGACTAACACTAGACGAAATAGCAACACAAAATTTAAAAAAAAGAAACTCGTTTTGTTCCATCATTAAGCAAAGTTCAAAGGCAAGGAAGTAGAAGTGGTAAATGTCTGCGATTGATTGCTTATAAATCGAAACCAATCCGCATCAATCAGTCTGGAACGCGGTAAAAAGCGTGCAATGTACGTTCAATTAATTGGCTGTTTAAAATTACGCGACGTGTTTAAACTGCGTGCAGTTAAATTCAGCATGTGGGACAAATATATTGTGCAAGCACCGTTCACCGCGCGCCGCTATCGGTACAGTCGCGGGCGAAATAAAAAATACTATTTTGCGCGGTGAAATAACAACTCTTACGCCCGGTTTCTGAAACACTGATCATCGTAGATGTCAACTAATCAGCTGTCAAATGGATTCCCACCAAGTGTTCCAACCCTACTTTGCAGCGATTTCCACCAAGTGTGCCAACCATGCTTTTGGTACCTAAAATGAAATTTTAGGTACCAAAAGGATGGTTAAACTCTCTGAATTGACCAGAATGATCTTCTTTATGATCAGAGTGATCAATTCAAAGAGTTTAACCATCCTTTTGGCAACTAAAATGAAATTTGAAATTCATTTGACAGCTGATTAGTTGACATATACGCTGATCAGTGTTTCAGAAACCGGGCCAATGTGGCACTGACGCAAAAGATCTTTGAACGACCATGCGACCTAGTTTATAATAAGTGTGCAAATTTTCTCTTTTTCGAGGTATTTTTGTGTTCAATCTTTGTTATTATTCAATCTTTCGATCTAAAATTTGCATACATGTTTATTATCTAAACTATCATCACCAATTCAGGCTATTTAGGACCACTGCCGAGCGTAGGCCTCCACATTCTGCCACAAACACAATCCTGAGCCACCTACATCCATCGACTTCCCTCACGTTTGTACAGGTAGTCAGTAAGTAATGTTAAATACAGGGTGATTAATATCATAAGTGTAAATAACGTCATGTGCATTAATATCATAACGTCGGGAATTAAAGTTAAAAATAAACGCGATAAATCCGTAAAATTTGTTTCATTTATAATGTGTAATCGCGTAAATACAAGAAATTATTATCATAAGTGTAAAGTCAGCCTAAAATTTTCGCGCGACGATTTTCGAACGATTTTCACGCATTGATGTCATCGGCCGCTCAGCTTGGTGAAGCGTCTGGGTGCGAAACCAGAAGACGCGGGTTCGAATCCCGCAGCGCGGCGAAAATTTACAATTTAAAGAATCAAATCTAATCAACATTGTGTAGTAAAGATGTAACAATGACGCAGCGAAAAGAAAATATTAAGAATCACTTCCAATTTTCCCCGGGAGTCCCCTCTTCGTGGTCTCTTCACTGCCTTATTTCTTTTTAATCATCCTTAACACTTTTGGAAGCGGGTATACGTTCGCCGCGATAATTAACTGGGCAAACCGACGCTGGGTTTCGAAACAACTTTTTGAAAAGCTCGCTTACATTAAGTTACCAGATAAGACGGATTGCGACGTTGCGAGGGGCAAGTGGTCATCAACTTGCTCGCATACCTCACAATCCCCGACCAATAACTTGAAGTGACTATCTGTACAACATAAGCCGAAGAGCCATAAAATCTTAGGACATTAGACTGATTTCTCGTATCGAGTACAATAACCAGGTGGTTAAGCGAAACAATTTTACTGATCATTTACGATACACCAACATAGATAGACTTCTAAATAGAGAAAGCTCCTTTTGCGTAGATCGGAATAAAATAATTAACGGTAGTGTTTTACTCTAAGATTAGAACGTAAAACAAGTCAGTGGCCATAAACGCTGTAAAGTATTAGGACACTAAACTTTAATCGTATTGTACTCGAACAAACGGACTTTAGATCCCGGTAGGCATCAATATAGGTTCATCCTTATTTCAATGCTTTACTGCCCTCGACGGTAAAGAAACTCGGGAGAAAATTTATCAAATACTTGAAAACACACACACACATTAAGAATAAATTAAATTAGAAATAACGCCGCAAAGAGCGATCGAAGGTCCTTATAAGCAAAAGCGAAGGATCGAAGGTCCGATATAATTGACGACCCGAATGCCGTTGTGAGTAGTGTACCTGCCTCCTGCGCCCAAGGGTGTGGGTTCGATTCCCACTACTGGAAAAATACTGTGTGATGAACAGTGTGTTTCTAGTGTCTGGGTATTTATATATCTATAATATGTATCTATTTACAAAAAAAGTATGTTTAAGTATGTTTATCAGTTATCTAGTAACCATAGTTCAAACGTTGCTTATTTTGGGACTGGAGAGCGTTGTGTAAAAATGTGTCCTAGAATTTTTATTTATTATTTAAATTTAAAATGTATACTTGTATATGAGAAAACGCATTTGATATATTTAATTTAATTCGTTCTTTTTTTCATAGTGTACTAAACAATAACGTCAATTACGCGATTAAGTACCATTTGAAACTTTTACTAAAGGAAGATGTTGTTTTAAATTACGAACTAACGTATGCAATTATGTAATCTTAGGTCGTAGTCGCACTAGTCCAATAAACGTCAGTCCTACATTCATAGTGTGCAGACGTCACTCCTTTGAATCCACCCTTTGCTGTCAATCACTCCTTTATTGTACAAATAACAGACGAGTAAAACCTATAAAATCGAAATTAGTACGCCAGTTGAGCAGACACTGGCAGAACGGAGAGGGAGGTGATGGTATAGTAAATTCAATCTGTTGGTGGTGAAACTAAACGGACTACATTTGAGAAAACTTCAATAAGTTCGATATCATTTATATCTACACAGTCCAAAATTAAGAAATATGCACTAAATTAAACGTTAACTTTTATGAGTAAGCACTTATTTATCAAACGGTTTATACAACGAACAAAATTCAGTCCAAATTAGCAAGTTGCAAGTTTCTTTAAAAACTTTATTGTGGAACAGCGAATCCTCTAGCATAGGTTTTTATACGTAGAATGAGTGGACATTACAACAAGATAATTGTAACTTAAAGACATGAATTTTCGATTTGATTTGTTTCGAACGGCAAGGCAAAACTCACGTTAAAGAAGTGCGGTCTCAGCCTCCCTATAGTGTACTTGGCGACGTCTGTGGTCAGCTGCTGACAGGCGCAGCCGAAGAGGAACACCCCGACCACCTTGTAGACCTCCCAGAGCCAGGCGGGGCACTCCTTGCCTAGGATGTTGCGCGACCGGCCGCCTTTATAGTCGCGCAGCCGGATCCATTCCGTGAGCACCATCTGTGGGGCAAAAAGGACCGAGACTAATAAGCTATCCTATTACGGGTACGCATAGTGAAGTAACATACTATTGAACATTAGTGTCCGGCTGCTGGTCAAAGGCACACAAAACATTATAACTACTTAACGTGTATAAGATGCATGTTCTTCATTATTCATACTAATATTATAAATGCGAAAGTAACTCGGTCTGTCTTTCTCGCTTTCACGCCAAAACTACTGAACAGATTTAAATGAAATTTGGTACACAGATAGTCTAGAGCTTGATAAGAATGGAAATAGGGTATTTTTTTAATTGGAAAAAGAGTTATAAAGGGTTCTTAAAGGGGATAGATATTTATATAAGGGCTTCAATGCGAGCGAAGTCGCGGGCGAAAAGCTACTTCTTATATATGTTAATGTGAAAACACTCGCATATTGATTACTGTCCTTTCTATGCATGTATACTATTGCTTCAGCTACATTGCTATTACGTAACACGTTTACGTTTTTCAACGTTTACGGGATAAGGAATAACACAGCTATTCATTTCTGGAGAAAACTATTAGTTTTGTGTCTTCAGACAATAACAAAACGCAAGCATAAAAACAGACAACTTCAACGCAAACAGTTTAGACGCAAGACAAGTTTTAGAAATTCGCCCTCTTAATACAATATCACTATTTGGACCCAAGACATTTCGCTCCCTTAATACATATTATAGTAGGCCAGTTCCTACAGAACGAGAATACATCCGAGACAAGGGATCCTCTTACTCGGTAGCGGCTGCCAACGTGACGGTTGAACAACACTCAACACAACGCAGTGGTAACCCAATGCCGGCAAAACAAAATTATATTCGAGCGCAGTGCTGCAACATTACGTGCGCAAATGCAACACTCGCATTGCCCAGGAAGAGACGAGTTGGGTTTCTAAGCGGGTTATTTTAGACCGCGCGTTTTCACTCGATATTTGTTAACAATTTTTTAGTCTTAAGATTTCAAGTATAAGAACACATTGTATTCCTTGTTGCTTAGTGGATAGCGATATTGTCTCTTGTGCTAGGTGTGAGTTTGATCCTACTACTGTAAAATATTGCGTGATGGACATAATGTTTTTCTATTCAGATTGTTGTATCTACAGTACGTGTTTATTTATAACAGATAATTATGATTAAGCATGTTCCATTCAAAACGTTTTGCTTAAATCGAGACTAGATAACGTTGTGTAAAAGTGTGGACTGAAAAGTTTTTTTTATTTACTTATAATATATAAAATTATATGACATGTTTACGCTGCCGCACTTGGAGACAAATCAACGCGTAGGCATCATCAAGTTTGTTTATTGAATCGATGGAGAGATGTGCGATTGATATTGATAATGTTTAGCAATTTGATCGATTGCTTTGAGGTTTTTGAGTGAGTCACCTATAAAAAGTTCAATTTCAGACATTCACCTATCGATCGATGTACAGAAGCGTTATATGACATCGAACGATTGGAACGTTCTGGAAATCGAATGGTTTTTATTCAATACGAGTTGCAATTGCAGCGTCCTTGTGTGCGATTGCGCGCGGGGTCAGGTCGAACGCTCACTGAATATCGCTGAACGGTCTCCTTCGACCGTATAAAGATATATAGTCTCTACATGAACAGTATTTTTTTTTATTAAACTCGTAACAATGTAAGTACATCGAATGCATGCATACAATACATTAACATTAGTTAATTGTTTATTAAAAAGTTTAGAGACCTCGCATTCGGCAGACTGTCATCATATCGCCTTCGGTTGAAATGGTGTCAAGCCCTCCATAGCTGAGTAGGGTTTTCGTATCTGTTTTAAATTTGTCTGACGATTCTTTTTTCATCTAGCACATATACTTCTTTGAGAGCTTTCGATAAATTCATGTCAGGTTTAAGATGGCTCGGATTTACAATTCAAATAAAATGAATTTGGGTATCTATAAGATTAAGTATTTGTTTAAGTAAATATTTTTTAAAAACATTGCCCTTACTTTAGGATAACATTATCCTGTGTTCTAAGAACGTTTTACATACCTAAATTTCATTGTGGACAAACACCCAGATGCGAAACAGATATCTGTGGGTCGCACAAATAGTTGACCCGTGTGGGAATCGAACCCACGACCCCCAACACCGAAGCCAGTACCTTGGCGACAACGCCACGGAGTCATTACGGATTGTTTTAAACAAATTCCCAGTGCCGTCTTCACTTTCGAAATAGCACGTCCATACATTTTCATTTATACCTTTGTAAAGGTATAAATGAATAGACTTTTAGAGAGATAATGATTGCCATCAACGAATGTATTATCACTTAGCATCGTATTGGAAGGTAGACAAGAAATTCTATTTTCCCCTGTTCCTGTCCTACTAGGTGAGGTCGGTACAACACGTTCTTCTACTATCTGCCTCCTCATCTCAATCACCATTTTGACAGACATATCATTCTTCACATATTTCGACAAAATTTTTTTTTTGGTCTTTCTTTAGCCTCCTAGTTTTTCATGACTTGCATTCCTTTTCATGACGTGCCTATACCATTGCAAACTACCGTGTAGTATATTCTATTATGTATATGGTTATTTTCTCAGTCACTAGTGCCGCTTTCTAGAATTTCGTGATGAACTCATTAAGGATTTAATCCTTTCTAGTTTTCCCACGCATTGTCCTCCATTGTTCTGAACCTAGTATCTGACTCAAAAACGTTATAAAACATAACGCCGATGTTGCGCGGCAGTAATTATTACATATTTAAGTAATCAAATTCGCTTGGGAGGCACTTGGTAAGGTCAATGACCTCCCCAATAGGCGTCTGTTCTCCTCGATGGAGCCGAAACCTACATAGGGAGCCGGAGGTCGAGTCCCGTCGAGGCGTGAATACGAACTAATAGGGTGCGAACGACGCGATAAGGTGCGTAAACACGCTCCATAGTTAGCGCCGTGTGTAACAATAAATGGCGGTAACGAGCAGAAAATTTCTCTAGCATCTATCTCGTGTTCGATAATCGATCTTGCCGCGATAGACATAGAGAAGGTTTCGGAAAAAATCACAACGAAACGTAAACATTGATGTTCGTACACGGCACTACGGAGTGTCGGCCTCATCTGTACAAATAGTAGTAGAATGCAGCACTACGGACTTTAGGCGTACCTATATATTTTCCATAAATGTACGTAACAAAATTTACACAAGTTGGTTCGGCATAAGTTAATATTATTGGAACGACAAGTGCAATACGTAGCACTGGATCTCAGTTATATCATCATCGTATAGATTCTGATTCTGCTGGATCTAGATAATACAAATATATTGTGTTAATATGACTTCGACCAGTTAAGTCCACAATAATGGTGCCACATTCATCAACACCCAAATATTTACAAATTAGACTAAGGTCTTGTCTGTATAAAATCGTGTCAAGTACAAAAGTTTTTTTTTATTAACCTTGTCGTAAAACATTATAATAACTATAATTAATAATATTACACAAGTATTTAATATATTACAGTACTCGTATGGTTATCCAAAAATGTAAGCATTACGAAAATAATATGAGCTCGTTTTGTTGTAAATTTTCTAGATACCTTTAAACAAGAATTCTAGAGAATTAGGCTAAGATATCTGTTTCAGAATTAATTATTACTAATAACCCTCAAATATTTCTAAAATGCTCCAATTTACATTACTTACTTGTGGAATTCGCGGCAAAGTGTCTTACAACATTGCACAATAAACAGCGATGTATTGTGAAAAGTATGAAACTTATTTCAACATTTAATCACAGCAATATTTGATTTCAGCAATCTATTTCGTAAATCGCACAGTCAATCTCGTTCAAATTGCGTTCTGCAACCATTTCATCGCTCTTTCGCTATATATATTTGCACAATCACTAATGGCGTGTTATTACAGACAAATACGTCCAAGAAATTATCCAATGACCACCAATGTCATATATCTTGCTTGTTGGTTTTAAGAAAGTTGGTTGTTATGAAAGTAATAACGATTGGATTATAAAAATTGACACAAAGAAAATGAAATGGGAAAAATTAAACGCAGCGGCGGCTTATAATAAATATAGAATAGATGAAATCCACAAACAACTAAGTATAAACAATTTTAAGCATTTTGTAAAAGTTACCCAAATGGTAAGGGCATGTTATAATGTCGAAGAATAAATCGAAGACAAGAATGTTTATTACTCTTGCTCTACACTTACATTCTCCTGGCTACTGCTGACCTAATACTTTAATCATTTTGTATAATTCAATCAGTAAAAAAAGAGAAACAACAAGACCGCAGAGTTTCTTGCCGGTTCTTCTCTGGTCAGGTCTAGTTTAGTTAACCGGTGGCAGTTTTTTATGATGATCAATAAGAACTTAGAATAAGGCTATATTGAATAAAGAAATTTCAACTTTGACTTTGACTTTGAAAAAACTTGGATAAGGAAAGCGAGAAGCCGACGAAGATGGAAAAATAAAAGCTTGTTCGTGAATAGAATCTCATCAAACCTGTCTCGGGTATTTTATTTCAGCGATCCATCACTGTCCGAATTCATTAGCTGTGCCCTACTTATTATTGCTAAGGGCACTTACGTTTTAATATTTATTTTATCATGTTGTACCAGACAACATTGTATAAGGTCATTACGGTAAACAAAATAAGATGCTATTCATGATCGTTACATCTTATTGAAATTTACCGAAACGCACACATCTGTCGCGATCTTACCAATTAAAAATAGTCATACGAAGTTACGTCTCCGGCAAACAGCATTGCGAACGATTTATTATCAACTGCCTTCACGGTAGCCACCTCTTTGATGGATATGAAAACATCCAATTCAACAAGAGCTAATGAGCCGCTAATTGCTGGTGTGAAGTGATTAAACATATCTATGACATATATAAATTATCGTATCAGTCGACTATCCGTTGTTTGTATAAAGAAATCGTTCTGTCCGTCTTATCAGCTGATGATGGACGAGGAAGTTGCGTGGAACCAGAATGCGAACATTTATGTCTCGAGAGCCGTTCACGCGCTCATTGACATGTATGTTGATACCCAGTCTGGCGTCGCGTGACAGATCTCTATTGAATCAAAAAGAACAAGTCACAATATATGGTATTGAGCAAGAGCCAATGTGTGGGGTTAATGCTGTTGATACTCACGTAGGCTAAAATGATATACTTGTTCTATTGTAAACTAATCGTTTTAAAAAAAAAGCAACTGTTGAGTTTCTTGCCGGTTTCTTCTCAACAGAAACTGCTTTCCGAACCGATGGTAAATTACGAACGTATTAATTTTTATGTAATTTTTTTGACATTTCATAAGAACGCGCAATCGTCTATGTGAATAAATATATTTTTGATTTGATTTGATTTGATAACCCGACTTGTGCGCTCTATCAATTCAACTTTAATTGAAAAGGCACAGTCCGTGTATTTATTATTATTATTAGAATTTGATAAAACGGTTAATATCACTTTTTAACTGCATAATATAACTTTTGAACTGCATCTTGATTAACGTTGTATGGCGAAAGTTATGGTCTATATATGGACATAACACGCTTTGTAGAAAACTTATTCATTTCAATTAACCAGCGAGAAGTTCTGGTTTAAAAAAAAACTAATATATCGTTGTAGTTAGCATAGAGCCAAAATGGAAATTCAGTCGTGCCGATACCAATTATGGTAAAGGTAGACGAAGGAAAATACTCCCAGATCCTAATTTGAATAATCCCTTCGCGTAAAACTAATGCAATTCTATATTAAAATTAGACCTCA
This sequence comes from Iphiclides podalirius, assembly GCA_933534255.1. NCBI lineage: Eukaryota > Metazoa > Arthropoda > Insecta > Lepidoptera > Papilionidae > Iphiclides > Iphiclides podalirius. Next base: position 11,180,790 of record OW152826.1, read on the forward strand.
GGTTTAAATAGATCGTAGCAAGTAGTACAAGTATTTATAATCGACAGGGTTCTTGTCTCCGACAGAAACTTAAAATTTAATCTTGTCAGTAGTATAGTTAATATAACATTATTTAATATTTTGGACGGCAACAAAATTCTGAGATACCAGAGTTGGAACCAAGCCTTCACGGGAATGAATAAATGATTAAATACGCGGTTTAAATAATACCTATAAATTTATTGCCGCCGTACATTTTCTGGAATTTTCTTTCTTTTCAGAAATAGCTCGCTTCACATAAAATATTTATGGACAAAACCATTGATCCATGCTGATTATATCCAATCTACTTTTGTATATTTATGACTCAATAAAAACAAAAATGTTATTATTTATTAATATATCGATTATCAATTATGTTTGTGGAAATATTTCTTTGTAATGTTCAAACTATTATAAAAACTTGTATATTTTATTTTGTCGACATCTGTTATATATATATGAATTTATTTTCCCTTAATATCTACTTTGGTATTTATTTCAATTAACGATTTAATTTTAATTAACGATTGAAAAAGTTTCAATTGGAATTGTTACAATTACTCACTACACGTGGCATAGCAAGTATCAGGAAATCGCAGTGAAAGTAATGATCGTAAGCAATGTTATCTGAGTCAGATACACCTGGTTTCTTAGTCAATATTATCTTATCTATGCCGGCACATACATACGTATAGATAATGGCATAAAAATGTTATTGACAAAGGAATGGTTTCCTCGACGAAACATATTTGTTCCACACATCACGACTGGTATAGGGTGTAATAAATATTTTTTAAAAGTATTTAATAGCATTGGAATAGCATATTATCTATGAATTTTTATCAATTATAACTGTAAAAAATTGCTACATAAAATATAAGTTCATACTAGGTTTCAACAAAACAAAAGTATATAAAAAGTGCGAAACACTTAGTAATATTCACAACATGATACAGAAAGTGCAAAAAAATGCATAAACAATAAATTACATTTTTAATGCAACTGTTTTTGCTGGAAATGCTATGCACGTAATAGGTACTTATATATAGATTATGTTAATCGTTTCAGCAGTTACGCTTTCTTTCCGACGCCACATATTTGAATATTGAATAAATATTGTCTTAAACGTTCTATCGACGTTACGTTCTTTTTATATTTCTAAAGACTGCAGTTAGATTCATCGAGAATGTGTCTCAAATGCTGTTAAATGTCACTGTAGTTTGAAATACATAGTTTGTCCTACATTTGCAGATACACTCGATTTCGGCCAACGACGTTTCAATTAGATTTTATTGGCAGACTTAAATATGGGGACGCATGTGGACAAACTTATTATTGCTTATTTTAAATTTTATCATCCATTTTAAAACTCGACTCTATTTTATTTTTTAAAAGTTATTCAGTTAACTTTTTTTTTGATTTCTTGATTTGATCTTCTGTATTATGGTTCATCTTAAAAGTTATCAACGTGATTTATTTCACCAATTCTCTTGTCTTATAGTTTAATCTTTACTTTCAGCCCTGTAAAGGTCATCGACATTAATCATATATGATTAGAAAAAAATAATATTTCGTTTACAATTTGAAAAGGAAAAAAATAAACTCATTACAGCAGTATATTCCAAATTGAAATAAATCAAAGCGTATGGAGATGTTTATCTCGCAGGGAATATTACCCGCCCAAACACACTTAGGCTGATAAATATACAAGATATAATTAAAATTATGTAAGCAAGGCTACAAAAAGCCGGGCACGTGCGTCTGGCTCGTAAACGTGGCAAGAATAGGTCACCAATCTCACTTTTACGATCGTTAATGTCGTTTCGCTCAGTAAAGAGGACGGCACTGAATATAATAAAATAATGTATTATGGCCACGCAGCAGTCTCGGCTGTTGCACGAATGGGCCGACTTGTCCGGGTAAGTACCACGACCACACTGAAGACCGACGCAAAGTGGAAGTATAATACTTTCGCATTTCGTCTAGTGAGTGAGGTGGCCGGAGCCCAATTTTCAAAGGGTTGTCGCATCTGCAACCCTCGGGTGTAGCAGATGTCTATGGGCGGCGGTATTCACTTAACATCAGGTGAACTGTCTGCTCGCAATCACAACAACTTTTCACATAAAAAAAAAAACTGATTTCGATGTGTTGTCTTCTGCGGTAGGGCCAGACAACAGCTTCTGTTGTTTCACGAATGGGCAGGCCCATCTGGGGAAGTAAGTGGGAATTGTTGTCTAATGTGCAATGCTGGCAAGAGTGAAGGCCTTCACTTATTTAGAACGTTTACCGATAACGGCCACGTCACCTTGGCCATAAAACATGTTTTTACCAGGTTACCAGAGATCCAACCAAAATAGTAACTTTTTTTTTTTTTTTTTATGCCAAAAGTTGCCAAACGAGCAGACGGGTCACCCGATGGTAAGTGAATACCGCCGCCCATGGGCATCTGCTACACCCGAGGGTTACAGATGCGTTGACAACCTTTTGAAAATGGGCTCCGGCTACCTCACTCACCAGACGAAACGCGAAAGTATTTGTCATACTTCCACTTTACGCCGGTCTTCTGTGAGGTCGTGGTACTTACCCGGACGGGCCTGCCCGTTCGTGCAACAGCCGAGGCTGCTGCGTGGCCCTACCACCGAATAGCATAAGATTTCGTTTTATACTCAATTTGAGGTGAGAAATAAATGGTTCTTATTATTACCATACCAACAGGTGTTTAAGTACCAGTCAGGCGGTAATTTAAAGGTAAACTAGTTTCAATAATAAAAATGATTACTAGTTCATTACTGTTTACGGAACATATATTACTTCCGATTTAGACGTAATAGAAATAAAATGCTACTTGCTTCCTAACTGGCGACGTGTACCAGGGTCGCATAAACGTCAACGCACCTGCCCGGACGACAGCTCCCGTTAAACAAACATTTACATCGGGCGAACAAGACGCCTCGCTAATATTGAAAGTGGTATCATCTCGTTAGTGATTTATCAACACGACCAACCGGGCACACAGACCGTTGCGTAAGACGCGCTCGTGGGCAACGCTTCTATTTCACTCCCGAGATAATGCGTGTGCATAAATCGGCCGTTAGGAAGCTATAAAGCATCGCTATTAATAGGGACCTCGCGGAAAAGCGAACGCAAATAGAATTCCTGACCCGCATGCGTCCGGATTCTATATATAGATTACGAGGCGGCAATGACATGGTTACAACGCTCGATACATTCGCGTAAACAGTTTAGATATTAATCGATCGATTTTGTTTACCTCGGTGCGGCTTCATTTGTTTCTTATTTTCATCATGGATCACTATAATGCATTCATTATACGATACATTTTACTCGAAACTGGCCAGCGCTTGTCTACCATCCCACCTGATGGTAAGTAGCGATGCAGCCGTTGATGGTAAGCGCGTTAGCTCAGAAGATATAGGGGCAAACAATCATATTGTCTGCTCCTATATATTTTAACTGTATGTAACTGCGTGTATTCGTGTAATACAATTATGGGCTACGGATTTTGTTTCCCAAGAAAATGAAATAAAATGATTGATCACGGAAAAACGTTTTCGCACATTATGAATTTATACCTTAGTAATCGGTGCGGTTTGGCGCATTTAAACCGATCGAAGATACATCAAACTCACCACATTATACAATCGAATAGCAAAATACCTTTGAGAAATAATGTCTAGAGATAAGTTTTTAATTTCTACTAATAATCACCTTGAATTCAAGATATTCCACAAATACCAATATGGGTTAATTGGCTAGGCAATTGACCATATTTTAAATGACTCGGCTCAGCGGACACACCATGCCGAGTTGATGATGAGTTTAAAAGCAAAAATCGTGATTAATTCAAGGCAAGTTTATATAATTTTAAAAATTTAGAAAATATCAAAACTATTTCAAGGCAAGTTATTATCACGCAGGTAAACAATATATTGAAATGGAGTAACGTTTACCTGTCTATCTAAATATAATCCGAAGCAAACAAAAGGAATCTTGGGGCGCCAGCATCCGCCAATTATGAAACCATGTGGACGCCTCGGCAAAGTCATGTCAAGAGATAAATCGAGCCAACAAAAACTTTGACACCGATTTCCTGATACTCTGATATGTATTTATGTGTATGTAATAATAATAATAAAAAATATTTCTTATTATTATTATTATTATTACATACATATTGCACACCAAAATGAAATATACAAACAAAACCTTAAACCAAGCTACTTTATGTATGCACATATATGTATATATATTTATATATATGTTTATGTTGGCAGTTTTTAGATTTATTACCTAATTATTACATATTATTTATTTAATTATGTATCGTTTATAACTACTTTACTGTCCTTGACATTCTGTTTCTGTTTCTAGGGTTAGCTGGTAGAGAATGCAATATAGCATTAATTTCGCCTTTGTACAATTTTCTGTGCAATAAAGATTAAATAAAATAAATAAATACTCGCTATGCCACTAGCAATAAGTAATTAAAACATTTCGAAGCGATTGTAACATTAACAATTCAACTGCAATGTAATAGTTAATTAGTAGAAAGTATACAAATAAATGCCTAAACTAGTTATTACAAGAAAATAAATACGAGTAAAACCGATAATTAGAAATTCTACCGTATATATAATAAAAATATAACAATTTCTATAATCATCACCGTTCTGCCCTTATCCCACCTAGGTGGGGTCGGCACAACGTGCTCTAAATCTGAATCATGCTCTAAACGGTTTTGGCTAGACTTTTTACAATTTTTATAATAATACTAGCGTTCCCTACACGCGTACTTAAATCCTACAACTACTTATGAATAAAAAAAATAGATTGTGAATCTAAACCATTCTTGAATCGACCTGAAGACACACAAAAACTTTCATCAAACTCGGTCGGTAGGAGTTCAGTGATATAAACACGTGAACATAAAGATTAAAATTGCTATTGCCTAAATATTCAGTATGTAAGGAATAATACTTTGTTTTGAGAGTTACCCCTTTTTATTGAATAAAGCTTTGTTCAGTTCACACGCAAGAGCAGACAGTCGTCAACACAAACACGTAAATGGAGAGCAAATATTGGAAGAGATCGCTATCGGTACAGTGAAGAACTTCGGATAACGATAAGACCCTTACCTTAATAACGAACTAATAACTGAAAAAATAACGATTAAAAATTATTAAATGAAACTATTTTGACAGAATTCAGTGCGTTTTTATTTAAGTTTCAATTCCCGGAGCTTGAAAGACTTTAAAACCTGATTTAACCCAGGACATTAGGACTTCAAACAACCCGGCCCGTCTATAAATACTTTAAAAAAGCAATTTATCTAAAATTTAAATTTAGATTGGCTGCGATTAAATCTGTTTGATAGTTTTATTTCAAGCGTTGTTATATCTCATTAAGAGGCAAATATTTATTTTACGCCGATGAAGTTAATAAAAGAAAAGTTCTTCAAACAAACTTTCAACGGCTACCTAAAGTATTCACATATAAGATATGTATAAGAATTATGAATACACAAGAATTTTTCAACTAAAGTTACGTTCAGTTCAATACTAATTCAATTACCTTAATACCACATAGCTGCATTAATACCTCTGTATTGCGCGACCTGGATCTGAATACTAGTAACAATATTACGTACATACATACCTACTTTAAATTATTAAGACAAACGAAAAAGGTTTTAATGAAAACTCTAAAACAGTTAAATGCATGTGACACACTATACTTTAAGGTTGAATTTTAACGAAAAAGAAATTTTGATAAATATGCAAAACATTTCTAGGTATTAGTTCGGATAATAATATCAGTATTCTTCGACCGGCGTGAAAAATCTTCTTGGCATTTTGCCTGACATTTCTCCACGCTGTTTACTTCGGTCTAGTTGCGCCAAAGTTCGCCTTTGTTTATTTCGCCTTTGTTCGCTTTTCTCATTTTTGACGGCACTTCTGTTTGAAGTGGCGTCTATCGCGTAAAATAAATGTTTACGATGTAATGATGGATGCGTTTCAACTATTTATTACACCCTATAAAAATATTAATCGTTCAAAAATAATAATCTAAATCAACTTAGGGCGTAAATTGAATATAATCAATTAAATTTTTATTTCATTTACGAAGGTAAATAGAAATTACACAACTCTATCCAACAATAATTATTTCGAGGCTATCAATTATATGTTCATAAGCATCATATTAACTACAGCATCAGTACTGTCATCTCATCTTATCTCGATTTTTTTTTTAAATCTACGGTGAACATATCCAGGTCATTAAGATTTTATCTTATCTTGTCAAATTTCACACGGACAAACTCCCAGATCAAAAACAATAGTCCTTACTTCACAAATTACTTGACCCGTGTCAGAATCGAGCACAGCACCGAAGCCGTATTTTAGCGTATGCCATACTTTAGCGTATGCACCAACCGATCCATCAAAACGGACCAAAAATTACAGCAAGTTCCAGTTCGACAAGTTAAAATACCAGCAGTTAATGCTGAAATATATGGCCCTATAGGAAAATGAATGGGATGATACATGTAACACATCAATCAAGCGCTAGTCAGTTTAGGATGAAACTATTCTGGTGATTAACAATAAGCCTTGATAGCAACTAGGTTTGTTAACAGATAATCCAAACTTCAAAAGATATTAAAATGTCCATAGCATTTACGATCACTTAAAAGCACTTACTATTAATGATGCGCTTCTTTTTATTCTTTCAGTAAGGTAAGATAAGGAGGGCAGCATCGTCAGTGAAGACAACGTTCGATCACGTTCGAAAACGTCCGCCTCAAAAATCATTAAAAACCTTAACCAAAATTAAAAACCTTACCAATCCATCGAGCCCCACTGATCAAAGTACCCTGTTGCGTATCTCCTATGTCTTAACGTAACTACCAGATAAAAAAAAACATTTAAATAAACATTTACCAACTTTTCCCGTTCTGAATAGAGCTTGTGTTCGGAAATTATCATATAAAGTGGTGCATCAATTCAACCGAAACGGAATCAACGGCTATCCGTGGGAATCAGACGAGTGTCGTGGAATCTCGACACTTGGTAGGGGCGACCGTCAAGTTAAATCCCGATCGTGCCACCGATAACGACTGGTGCAGGAAATGATCGTAACTTGGAGCAATTTACGACCGCGGACTTTTTGATAGACGTTAAGAGCGTCCAAATTCGACTTATTAAGATGAATCGATGCAACGTCCCATCAATATTAAATGGAAAGTCTTGTAATATAACCACGCAAGCGATAAAGATGTAACGACGTCAAGGAGTATAGGAAAGACTTTATTTGAATGGTAAGGGATTCGTTCTGTAAATGTAAATACTTGTTTAAATCTTCACTCAAGAAACTAATAGAATTAAACGTATTAAAGAAAAGGAGGCAAAAAAATAGGAGAACATAATGATGAAATAACAAAATTGAAGGATATTTAAATAAGAGACATTTCTTAATTCTTGAAATTATACTTCTTTTGGGGCATTTGAGAAAATGTTGAGTATGAATTTTTACGATGCGCGACACCTAACATCAACTCCATGTTGTGTTGTGTTACCATGGCAACCAATAACAACTTTTTGACATTTATCTACAATTCCAAACTATTTAATTTAACCGTTATTAATTACATTTGATACTCGTTTTACAAACAAAGAGTACTGGCACATGGAATAAAATTTTTAGTTATTTTTTTTGTAAGTAAAACTTCTTAGGCGACACGATAATTAGACGGGGATTCAGAACGAAATTCAAAGGACTCACCATGTTTCGTTACATCTGATAACAGACACGTTTTATTACATGAGAGAGAAGAAAATTACAACGTATAGAAATAAGAAAGGGAATAGATACATATATTTTATGACAATTAATGTGATCCTTTGCCTCTAATATAACAACACTACTTTTTCACTTCCATGAAATGTATCTATTTCAATAGTATTCTTTCCCGATAAAAAAACGACTCCACCCGAAACGAACTTCAAGTTTTGTTTTTATATACGCCAAAGTTTAGACGACCGAAGGCATTTCGGTCATCCGCTCAATTTATCTTGGCACGCAAAACCACCTTTCTTTATTACTTTTACCGTATCACTAATGCACAGTTAACGTTAAACCGCTGATAACCAATAGACGACAAAAACGAACGTGTAAACAGATAATTTTCCCTAGACGAGGGCAAATATTTACAGACTCGAGTTAACCCATCGAGTTCGTGAAATACTAGCTTAGGCCCGAGGATTTGTCTGCGTGCCTTTCTTCGAAATATATCAGACAATTTTTACGGTTATGACGTCCTTATGTGGTTATTCCAATATCTAAGCTGAATTGTTACAAATGATTTTGGCTATATTCTTTATTCGCAGGTGAGCTAGCTGTAATCCCTTTTATAGTCGATATTCCTAGCGTACGAACGAAGATATTTGCCGTCTATTTCGGAATAAGTTCGTACTAGATCTAAAATTAATACAAAACAATTTTCTTTAGTCTCTTACGTTTTAACTTTCATTTATTCTGTGATGCGATGGATCAATTCCCCGAAAATGAGTTAGTTTTTCACAATGGTTTTAAACAATTGCTACCATCCATTTTTCCAGACTCAGTATAATGTGAGTGAATTTTACCGGACGAAGGCGTTTTCTATCAAAGATTAACACACTCCTTAACTTGATTACTTACCAATTTATGATAAGAAAATTATTCCTCAGTTCTAAATTTTATTAAGTAGGGTAAAGAGGTTAAAAATACTGACAAACAAGCTTTCGTTGTTATAGCATCGCTTCACTCAACAGAAATTCTATTACACCGGCGAGGAAAACGATTTGTTCCGAGGTGTTTAAGCAGCGCTAATGGATTTTCAAGTTGCATTCCAGACGATGTTTCCTGTTATTAACTGGCGATTGTTTTCGCGTTGATTTAATGATTAATAAAAGGCTAGCGGCTGCGATTTACGATGTGAGGTGGAAGATGTTGTCACAGCATCGTATATTATTTGTGCACGAGGCTCACAAACCATAATTTCTCGAAATTATTCTAAGTAACTAAAGTAGACACGGCAAATAAAATTTAAGAACGAAAAAGTTTATTCGAATTATGTTGAATGAATGTTTTAAAGTTTTATATCCACCGAGGATAATAGCTCTTAATTCGTTAAGCTTTTAATTCGTTATTATTCTATAAACATAATAATAATGCAGCTGTGGGCACTAGACAATTTATAAATTTGGCAATTTGAAGGATCCTTAAGAAATCTTTGATTTTAATATAATAACTTTTTTCTTTTTTTTTTTTTCTTAAAAAACATTGCCATTACTTTAGGATAATATTATCCTAAAGTAATGGCTAACATATATTAGCTGTAATGACGTTTTACAAACATAAAATTCACGCAGACAAACACCCAGATGTGAAACAAGTATCTGTGGGTCACACAAATAGTTGTCCTGTGTGGGAATCGAACCCACGACCCCCCACGCCGAAGCCAATACCTTGGCAACTGCGCCACGGAGTCATCAAACATCAACATAATAAGTACATATAATAATTAACGTGATGTCTCCTAATCCACAGTACACAAGATTTTGGCCAGCAGTGGGATTCATCAAAATGTTAATAAGCGCTAACAAATATTTTCAGATAAATTTTTCACAGAGTTTATAAGGTTAATATTTATTGAATTATTCTATTTATACGTAAAACAGCAGACTTTAACATACACATTACAATATAGTTAATTTGAAATAACTATATGACAATTACCGTGAAAACAGGAACGCCAAGTCCAACGATGTACAGCATGACATTGGTGACAGTCGAGTCTTTGTAGGGGTGCTTGAGGGATTCATCGTCGCAGAAGAACCCCCTCTTGTAAGGATCTCCCCAGAGATAGAAAGCGAGGATCAGAAAGCCGACTGCAACAAACAACAATACGTTAGAAAGCGAGAATTAGGTACAATTTTACGTTCAAACAGTTTGAAAGGACTTAAAATTACGATCAGATTGTCTTTAAAAGAAATACAGGATGGAACTGAATGTATAAACATAATATTGTATCACATCATTTTTACACACAAAAGTATGGCAAGCTAAATTTCCAAGGAGTATTAAAAAAGGCATTAGAGTATTACAATATACAGTAATAAATGTACATTATAAATACGCTTTGCCGTTATCAAATAACTCTGTTAACAAACAACTTTTTACGATTTACGACAACTTAATTAAAAGATAAACAGTGAATATAATCAGGAAAAGAGTTAATTAACTCTTACATATTACAAAAAGTAAAAACAGGAAACCTATTGTATATCGTAAATATTCCACGCTGAAAACGGTTTTAAAAATAAATTATATGGGCCGTAACACATTAGAAACACGTCGTAAATCATAGCCTCAATCAATGTTTCGGATCATTAAAAGCTTATAAAAAAACCCACACGGGAATTTAGATTGGGGATTCGGGAACGATCCTTGAGGCGGGGACGAAATTAACTATTGTTTCGTAGTTAACTGCCTCAAAAACAGACAAAAAATAACAAGTAATATCATATAAGTTTGAGACCTGCGAAATAGGTGATTAACATGCGGTAATTTCTTGCTTTGCTGAATACATCTTGTGCCTAAATTTATAGCAAACAAAACGAATCATAATAGGAAAATTATCGAAAAATGATTGAGAAGGTGACAGTTCCTAACCGTTAGTATCGTTAAATCTTTTTATTTTATCATCGATCATAAACAGCATACTCAGCCTTAAGTAACCAGAACTTTATTTGGATGCTAAAAAAATTCAACTAATATTGATGCCTCAATAGGGTTCCCTTGGTAAAATGGAAAACGGGACCCTATTACTAAGTCCGCTGCCTGTTTGTCTGTCTGTCACCAGGCTGTATCTCATGAACCGGGATAGATAGACAGTTGAAATTTTTCACATGATGTATTACTGTTCCCGCTATGAGAAATACTAAAACAATAGAATAAAAAATATTTGAGGGGGGTTCCCATACAAAAGACATGATATTTTTGTCGTTTTCATAGATAATGGTACATCTTGTATCTTGTATTAACTGATGTTATTGCTTTCAGTCCCAAGACTATTAAAGCTTGATCTGACTCAGAACCGGTGGGCTAGCCAGAGCCCACGAGTTTGACTCTCCGCTGTGGGTAGGGCTCACGCGTGCGTTTAACCATGGCATCTAAGGGCCATCGAGGTTGCGGTTCGGACCGGGACCCCGATGGCCCCGATGATTGTGTTTGTTGTTACACTAGCTGTGGGTGTAGTGTTATCCGGCGGGACCCCCGACGGTGGGTCCGACGTATCTAAGTCCCCTTCCTCGACCAGGTCGATGAGGACGTTTCGCGGGCGACGCTTGTTGACGTTCTCGTTTGTGTCGGTAGTTGGTAATTTGCTGCGCTTACCACCATAGGGTTGGGATGATGTTCGGCTCTATCGAATGATCTCCTTTGAGGAGGTATTGCTACATAAGTTATGCTGCGTTAGTATGTGCTCAACTAAACGTTCCTTAACCACGCTGCCCTTAATAAGTTTAATGAAGGAATAGTTAATAGTAAACGGGAATTAAATCGAATTACAAATTTAAATTGCCTCCATGACAGCGTAAGGCATATAGAATTATGATGTTTTCGGGGGTTTACTTTCATTTTTCCTGTCTCGATAAGCACGAAAACTCTCAACCAATCGATACACTTTAGCCAACAAATACAATTAGGAATAAGCTTAGTGTTGTAGCATCCGGTAGTTTCGTAAATAGACTTCTTTTTCGAGTCCCGCGACACACGCTAAAAGACAATTATCTACCATACTGATGTACGACCGTCGTCGTTTCCAACCATTACTAGTGAGGTAATAAAAGGCGGTTTTCATGTATTCCTAAAAGAAGTCGAGACTATAAAAAGTGAAGATTTTATTAGGAATTTAACGGTGTAGCTGTTAACTTGGACCGTAAAAAGTTAGTGAATTATAGTATGTTTAAATTAAGGGTGATAAATTTCATCAAATAAGTCCAGTGAAGATAGCATCTCATACGAAGTTCTTACATTTTCCCTTAGATTAAGACGGACTTCCTATCTCGAATTATAAAACAGTTAATTTATATGCGACATTAGAATGTTACTAACACAATTATAAATTCCCAGCCTACCAGCCTTCCGGTTAGTTTAATGTAAACGTTTATAGTTCATAACTGTAATAGGGCTACGCAACAGTATGTGCTGTTGCACGAATGGGCATGTCCGTCCTAGTAAATACCACGACACACAGAAGACCGGTGTGATGTGGAAGCGTTATACTTGATTCTTCTGGTGAGTGAGGTAGGTAGTAAATATGGCAATGCATCTACAACAACGGGTGTTGAATATATGTCAATTGGCGGCCGTTATCAATAACATCAGGTGAGCCGCCAGCTCGCTTTCCACCTGCTCTCATAAAAAAAGTAAAACGTGCTTTTCAATACGCTTTTAAAGATTACAATAAATTTTAATTAATTATTTATCTAATTCAAACGCCGAAGGATAGGACCTAATGCTATTTAATATTCGTTCCAAGGGTACATGTAGCGTGCATTTGAATTATGATATTTGAAATGATGATATAAAGTAACGCCACGCAACAATGTTCGCTGTTGCACGAATGGGCAGGTCCGTCCGGGTTAGTCCACGACCATACAGAAGGCCGACGTAAGGTAGAGGTGTTGCACTTCTGCGTTTCGTTTGGTGAGTGAGGTAGCCGGGGCCCACATTATTAAGAGGTGGCAACGCATCTGCAACCCTACCGGTGTTGCAAATGTCCATGGGCAGGCAGGCAGCTATCACTTAACATCAGGTGAACCACCAGCTCGTTTGCCACTTTCTCTCATAAAAATAAATAAATAAATAAAGTGATCAAATTAATTAATTATCTCATCCTTCATTACAAATAATTTAATTAAGGGTTATAATGGATGAACTTAATGCCTTTAGATTCCCAGTCAATGCGAGAGTGGATAGAATGTGGATGATGCGAAAATAAGATCGATTAATTTGTATATTGAAAATGGTCATATATGCTAAAATAAATATTATTAGTGCCCGTTATAATCACAATATCAAACTTCATTCGACAGTACGTTCGAGAAAAAAAAAAAATTCTCCGACCGTACTTAATGTCGTAACTTATTACTGAAAGGAATCCTCTCATCGAATTCCGTAAAAATAACAACACCACGGTTTAACGGTCACTCCATTATAGAGTTATGTTCGTCGAGAACATTAAAGTTCCGCTTTTATAGTCCAGTAACAGGCAGTGGGTGAAGTTTGCGCCTAGGCTATTAAATCGTTGTGTGGTAGCGGCGATGTTGATAAGGTTAATTAATTTTTTTTCTTTAAGAAAGAAACGGTTTGAATAAGATAAAATTGTGGACGACAGCGTGATACATTCGATATTGTTTGACTTCAGCGAAAACTATAATTATTATTAAGAAATACTACTACTATTATATAAGAAGATCGGAAGCGAGATTCTCCTGATGTTAAGTGATAACCACCGCCATTGGACATTTACAACACCCTTAGGGTTAAAAAACGTGTTGCCACCTTTCAATAAAGAGGGACCCCGGTTACCTAACTCACCAGACGCAGAAGTATGGCACTTCCACTCACGTCGGTCATCTGTGAGGTCGTGTTACTTCCCCGGACAGTACTGCCCATTCGTGCAACAGCGAAGGCCGCTACTTGGCCCTACCACAGTAAAATTTACCACGGCCTCACAGAGGACCGGCGCGAAGTCGAAGTATTAACGCGTCGCATGTGTGCTCAGCGGGCAAAGCATCACGGTCGGTGATCAGTTAACATCAGAAGAACCGCCTGCTCAACACAATGAATCAATCAATTATCTGTTGGTCACACAAATAGTTGTCTCGTGTGGGAAACGAACTCACGATCCCGGGCACCGATGCCAATATCTTGGCAACTGCGGCACGGAGTCATCAACAAAGACTTCATATATATATATATATATATATGAACTAAAATTGACGCGGTTCTGGACGTCTTCATGCAGAACTGTCACGCCGGCAGCACGCCGCCCGCCAGAGGCCACGTGTTTGTTAGCGGTCATAGTTTGGCAAACACGGAGGGATAAAGTCACCCCAATTCTGATTAACGCAAGCCGAGCGTGACGTTAACTGCTCCCACCATATGGTTCCCGTAATGACAGAGTGCCTTTCGTTTATCTGTTAGACACTTATGGATGTTTATATGTACGGTGGGTGTGAGGTATTTTCAAAATCTATAGAAGATCGGTGATGGCGGTGGTCGAAAAGTTTCGAAAAGAAAAAAAGGGGGAAATCCGTTAGTAAATTATTGTCATTTAATAATTTTAACACTAAGTTACTACTCGTACCTACTAGTATACCTACATGTTGAGAGCATTATTTATGTGTAGGTACAAGATGTGTTCGCTAACAGTGGCATATTCCCTTATGTAATAATTTTTTTAGACTTATTTCTACAGAATATGTGTAATGTTCTGTTTGCGATCCGAAATAAATTTAAAAACAAAGTTAAGGCAAACAGATTGAGTTTGAGAAACATCGAAATTGTGTAGACTTAACGAGGTATAATAAACCTCTTTACAAGTTTATCTCATACGTGAGTTGCGGCGGCTCAAGTGAGTTCCGGGTTGTAACTCAGATTGGGCGCTGTTAAATTACACGCGACAGTTGGCCAGTCGCCGACCGCTGTGTATTCCAGAACGTTCCTCAAATGCCAAAAAGAGTTATAAATGGGGAAAAGGAACATGCCAATCTTAACGAAATCTGTCTTCCGTGTTGTTCCGAGCGTAGAAATGAACACAGCAGCTGTTTCCGATCTCATGAATGTCAGCGACGGACGTATAGAGTTAGTTATTCGTGTCAAGAAAAGAACGGAATCGCGTGTCCGCTATGTACTCAGGCGTCCGCGATAGAATTTTATTTCAAACAAAGTAAATAGGTATATGAATATCTGTTTCTTTTTAGGGTTCCGTACCCAGAGTAAAACGAAGGGTAAAACTGTCTGTCAGTCTGTCTGTCCGTCTGTCACCAGGCTGTATATCATGAACCGTGATAGTTAGACAGTTGAAATTTTCACAAATGATGTATTTCTGTTGCCGCTATAACAACAAATACTAAAAAAAGAATAAAAAAATATTTCAGTGGGGCTCCCTTACAACAGACATGATTTTTTTGCCGTTTTTATACATAATAGTATGGAACCCTTCGTGCGCGAGTCCGATTCGCACTTGTCCGGTTTTTTTAACTCTGTCCGAGATCATATCAAAAAAGAGTATACGTACAGAGTTTCTTTCTCCGTTAGAGAACGGTGGTAGATTAAAAAATTACTATCGATAAATGAAATGTATTTTTCTTATGTCGATGAATAAATGATTTTGATTTTGTTTTTCTTTTTATTTTCCTATAGTGTCTTGGATAACTCACGAACGTGGAGTCGGGCATAAAGTACACCAAGACTTGACGACTCCATGGCGCAGTTAGTACCAAAGTATTTGCTTCGACGTCGGAGTTCGTGGGTTCGATCTCCACATGGGAAGAATATTTGTGTGAGGCATAGATAATTGTTTCGGATCTGGGTGTTTGTCCACGTGAAATTTATGCATGTAAAACGTCCTTATCAGGATATCTTTATTCTACAGGTACATATTTGTTACCTTAACGTCATTGTTAGCCCGGAGAGTGTTATTCGTCTGGTGAGTGAGGTGGCCCCAGTTACCTTTACACTTTATTGTAACGTGGCAACGTAATTACAATGGACATTTAACGGTGGTAGGGCCACGCAGCAGCCTCGCCTGTTGCACGAATGGGCAGGCTCGTCCGGGTAAGTACCACGACCTCACAGAAGACCAGCGTAAAGTAGAAGTCTAGTACTTTCGCGTTTCGTCTGGTGAGGGAGGTAGCCGGAACCCAATTTCCAAAAAGGTTGTCAACGCATCTGCAAACCCTCGGGTGTAGCAGATGTCCATGGGCGGCGGTATTCACTTAACATCAGGTGAACCGCTGCTCATTTGGCAACTTTTCACATAAAAAAAAACATTTCCAACACCCAACGTAACCCTACATTGGGTGTTGCAAATGTCAATGGACGGCGGTTATCATTTAACATCAGATGAACCGACAGCTAATTAGCCAACTTACCACATAAAAATTTATAGATAGTTAATTCGGCGATTTCGCAGTCGGTGGTAATAATAGATTTTAAATTACCAGAATGCCAAAGCACATAGCAAATCGGGTCGGACTTCCGTTAGAACGCACTGATCGACACGCGTGTTCGTGGATATTATTTGGGCGAAACATCACGTGCTCGATGTAACGCGACGCGGAAAATTCTCAAAAAAATGCATTTTACACAGCATGTAAGAGAAACAAATTCGTAATGGACGTAAGAGATCGTTATTATGACATCCGACTTACTCAACAAAAGTAAGTAAAGTAACAGCCTGTACATGTCCCACTGCTGGGCATATTGAATTGAAGGCGAGTGCCCGGACACTGAGCTATCACGGCTCTTGCTCAACATAATCATAGGTAATTCCAATCGGGAGCATTAATTATCAAATTAATCTATTCTTTTAGATTTTACCGCTTTAAGGCTTCATGTGACATTCCGAATTGAACTAAAACGCAATACAATACGTAACAATTGTCTATGTTTAATAAATAATACGACTATCTCCTTCTAAACTGATCTGTATAAGCTTCAATACACTAATAAAAAAAGCAAAGAAACTATTATAATAATCCAGAAGCGCAAGACGAAAAACCACAACGCCACGCTGTCATGACTCATCGCGTCATTCCTAATTGGGTCATTGACCCGCCTAGCATTATGTTATCTATCTCGACGCAAGATCAGATTACAATACGGTCATGTATCAACGGGGATCAACTGCGGTTACGTAATAGTGTAACATAAACGTCGTAAATTCCACGTAAAAAATTCGACTCGGCTCGAGATATAGTTGAACAGCCTGTGTGTACTGTATTTGTTCGTCCCGTATATAAATAGTCAAACGGGTGTTAAGATTTTCCGTTCAACTTTTTATGCTACTTACCTAATTAGGGCCAGTGTTAGCTCAGTGTAACATACCACCACATTTACTGATTTATTGGTGAATCAGTATAATCGCTACCTGAGTCAAAATTGTTGATTGTCCATATTGCTTGCTTGCTTTCTAAGTGATTATTTAACATGTAACATAAATTTCAACTCTCCTGTCTCTTGCTGAGGTATAATACCATGTCCGATAAAGTGTCGGCAAAATTTAATAATTTAGTGATAGGGCCACACAACTTTTTTGGCTGTTGCATGAATGGGCAGGTCCTTCCGGATAAGGACAACAACCTCATAGAAGACCGGCGTGATGTGGAAGTGTTATCTTCGTTTCGTCTGCTGAGTGAGGTAGTCTGGGCCCACTTTGTTAAAATGTCCAGCGACGGCGGTTATAAGTTAACATTAAGTAAAGCGCCAGCTCGCTTACCACCTTCTCACATAAAAAATGAGAGAAACATAAAAATACACCCATATACGAGTACCAAAGCGATTCTTTCAAGAAACTTCAGATAAAAATTGGCAAGAACCCATTGGTAAACAAAAACAACGGGAGATTCAAATTTGCGGATTGATATTTACCCTAACTTTCACTGTTTCAGATTTCAGAAACTCCGCTTTCCGAAACTCCTATCTAATACAAATTTTTTGGCAGAGATACAGATATAAAAATTAAAACCATGTATCAACTACATTTACCAATAACAAACATAATCCAATAAGTACTTTATATTAGTAAATTACAAACTACAAACACTTGTCGCATCTCATGATAAAGTTGGTATGCATGACACGAAAGCGTTTTAGCTAGCTGGGCGCTCAATTTATACGAAACAACAGACACTCCGTACAAATCTGGAATCTATTCCCAAGAGCCAAGATTGGGTTTAGAGCAAAAGCCGATATAGATGTAAATTAAATTTCGACCCTTAAGGGTTGGCAGACGGGTCGATGACATTGATATAAAAGCTGTGAGAAGGGCCAAACGGCTCATTTGAGCCGGTTCCGTAGTGGGGACCGGTCGGTAGGAAAGCTTCGTATCTTGACGACTGCAGGAAAACGTAACGTGAGAACCAAAAAGGCCAGCGATGGAGCCAAAGCCAAAAAAGTTTAAAAACGCTCCTAGCAAATACAGACAGATGTATACATATTTTAATAAGAAAATGTACGAAAAGATTGTCGCCGCTGTGGGAATAGAACCCACGTCTTCGGCATTCGCGGCCTGGCGCTTTAGCCACCATGCTAAACGGCTGATTGCCACACCGACGAAAATCTTTACGTCTTTTATCTACATTGTTCTTATAACTTAATATTTGTAAAATAATGTATTTAGTAAGAAAATCGAGATAAGTATACAACGAAACTATTTCTCACAGCGTAAAGTTTGCTAACAAAATCTTATACCAATAGTTATGCATCAATCTAGTCGGTGTGAATGGTAGTCATCAAAGGCACCGATTAAATATCAAAATAGAAATCACGTTTTTTTTATACATAAACAACGAATATCTATAAAAACGATACAATCAGATCCAAGAAATAAATATTTCATTAAATACAATTCCGACTCCAGAACGCAACTCAATATTACGAACAGGAATTTTTATTAATGCGGTAATCGAAGAAAACAACTTAACGCGTTTCTTTTTTCTTCGATAATGTTTCATAGGAATCAATAAAAGAACGCGAGCGACGTTTGAATTATAAAATTCGAAATACACTAAATACAATGGTGGACGGCCGAAGCAGTATTGGTATTGAATTATTATTCAAATTGCCAGTCAAAACGGGCCTACAATATACAGTTCGGGTTGCAAGCGTACGATAATAAAGATGGCTGTACCATTTCTGTGTACGGGCCCTCGAATAAAAAGAATGATTGCTGCATGAATGGACGCGCTGTTTCCAACTTCTGGTGATGCATTACGTGTTCTGATAGAAATCGATCCGTTTCAATACGAGGAACATGCTGCATTCTCAAAATTAAGGCACGCTCGACACTTTTTTGTCATCTTCCAATTATTTATTTTTTATTTTTGAATATCTTTTACGAATAATTCATTAAATAGAAAGTTGAAAAAGACCTCCAATAACATGATTATGAATTTGACTATGGAAATCTTTTGTGACATAATCCTTTTAACATTACTGATGGGAAGAAGAATAGGACTTTCTTCAAATTAATAAATTCATAAAACTAAACTAACTAGCTATTACAATTAACTTCATCAGCTAAAGACTGCCTTAATGAAGTTAAACTAACTGCGTATGATCTTCTTCTTTCTCGTCTATTTATGCAAACTAGTTTCGGTATCACAACGTGTGAATCGTGAGTTTAATGGTTTTGTTTAGGTTTTTACGACCGGCCACCTGATGCCAATCCGCCTTGCCAATAAACACCCAGATTCGTATTAATTATCTGTGCGTCAAACAAATATTTGTCTCGTCTGGGAATCGGAAATAATATTAACTAGTCAATAATAAAAGGACTTTTAGAGGACGGCAATATTTATATGCACGCAGTGCCGAAATGGTCCATAGCGTTTCTTACGACATTGTGGACCAAAGAACGGAGCCCCTATTTTTCACGATAATCCCCACATAACCCTATCTTCTTCCTAATAAACAGGGTCTGTTTTAAATTTCTCCTCCTGCCAAAGGAAAGATCACAGCGTTCGTGCACAACCCTACAATCATTGACAATTGCGCAAATCATGTTTCACGTTAGCTCGAGCGAGAATTGTTAATGTCGATCGTCATATCAACCGGCGGCAGTCGTCAATTCCCATCAGCACACGTAGCGGGCTTGCTGGCAATTTAATGTAGCCGATCGCTCATTGACCCCACTCCTGCAGGACGCGTCGATGCCGCGTTTGTTTTTCGATATAATCGCCCAATAAAATAATAAGGGAACAAATCCCGATATGGCTCGGCGCTCCCCGCTACGGAGCCCACGATAGTTTGGGTTGCGAAGTCGAATTAAAAAGTATTCTATAAACTTAGAACATTCTGTTGTTATATAATCTGCTACAAGCACTGCCTGTAGAATACCAGATAACAGCTCTTAAAATACCTTAAATGTATCACTACATAGTATAAAACAAAGTGGTCTGTCTGTCTGTCCCTATCTCTGCTTAGATCTTAAAAACTACCCAACGAATCTTGATGCGGTTTTTTTGAATAGATAGAGTGATTCACGAGGAAGGTTTATATGTATAATACATTGCAGCCGTGCGAAGCCGGGGCGGGTCCCTAGTATAAATATAATTTGATAACTATTTACTTTCACTCGACTACGCCAAGCATTGCTTCAAATGCTAAAAAACAATGTAGATAAAAGACGTTAAGATTTTCGTCGGTGTGGCATTTAGCCGTTTATCTCAGTGGTCTAGCGTCAGGCCGCGAATGCCGAAGACGTGGGTTCGATTTCCACAGCGGCGACAATCTTTTCGTACTTTTTCTACATATTTTAATTTTCTACATATTTTAATGTTCACTCGACTACGCAAGTGAGAATAATGTGTTTATCGGCATTTGTATACGTTTGTTTCTTTTGGCGCTCTTGAGATCAAACGCGTGGGCGTTTTTGGTCTTTCGTTTATAAAATTGGCTTACCTTGAGTGTCACTAAAGGCATGGCAGTTATCTAAATTCAATATGGCAACAACCGGACGCCATGTTGAAAAAAATTAAAACTCAGTTAAGAAAAATGTTCCATTCAGACCGTGTTCAGACATTAGCCTTAAAATGTTAATTCCTCTTTACCCGGAAGACGCAGGTTCTAATCCCTTAGAACAAACATTGTTCCCGCAATGTTATTTGTACACTGTTTTTATATGCATAACCTCTATACCAACTATCACCTGCATCGGCCACCTAATATTAAGAAAAATGTCTTCACGGAACCCTATCGTCACGAGTACAAATATTGTTTTACTTTTTAGATTTGAACAGAGCACATGTCGATACGAACAGGAATTTAGATTAGAATAAAAATAAAACTCGCATGTTATTAAATGTTGCTCGGTGATTTAGGCGGTCAAAGTCAAAGTCAAAGTCAAATATCTTTATTCAATATAGAAGCATTCACTTACTTATTGATAGTCAAAAAACTCTACCACCGGTTCAGAAGGTAAGCCACTGACCTGAGAAGAACCGGCGTAAGAAACTCAGCGGGACATTATTTTTTTTTTTTTTACTTGCCAAAAAAGTTACAAATATGTGTACAATTATTAGACTCCTATTAAACTCCACTTGAAAGAGCCTGGAGCGATCAATTCATTTCCAGAGTGTGTTATCATTCATATAATCACTAATACTATAATAGCCATTAACACACAAACGTTCCTTTACAAGTTTTTTGAATTTAGCAACAGATTCATTTTGAACGTTTTCTGGGATTTTGTTGTAAAAGCGTATACATTGTCCCATAAAAGATTTACTTATTCTACGCAATCTAGTTGAGGGTAGAACTAATTTATGCTTGTTCCTAGTATTTACATCATGCACATTACTAAATTTTGAAAAGTCATTCTTATTTTTGTGGACATACATAACATTAGCAAGTATGTACTGAGAAGCTACAGTCAATATTTTTATTTCTTTAAACAGGTTTCTTAGTGAGTCTTTGGGGCCCAGGTTATAAACCGCTCGAATAGCTCTCTTTTGCAGGATGAAAATAGTATTTATGTCGGCTGAATTTCCCCAAAGTAGAATGCCATAAGACATTATACTGTGGAAATAGCTAAAATATACCAGACGAGCCGTATCCACATCAGTCAACTGTCTAATTTTTTTGACTGCAAAGACTGCTGAGCTAAGTCTACTCGACAGTTTATTAATATGGGGGCCCCACTGCAATTTGGCATCTACGGTTATGCCAAGAAATACAGTCGAGTCAATGAGGTCTAACGCTTCCCCATGTAAAAGTACATCAGTTTTTACACTTTTTACGTTGGGAGTTGTAAATTTAATACATTTCGTTTTTTTACTATTCAACATTAAGTTGTTAGCACTAAACCAATGCACTACAGTGGAGAGAGTATTGTTAACGTCGTCATAATTTGAAGAATGTCGTTTAACTTTAAAAATTAAAGAAGTATCATCAGCAAACAATACTATCTCATGATCATTATTTACAAGATAGGGCAGGTCATTTATGTAGATGAGGAAGAGAAAAGGCCCCAGAATAGATCCCTGTGGAACCCCCATACTTACCAGGGCCCCGGGAGATCTCTTGCCATTCACGTCAACTCTCTGAACACGATAGCTCAAGTACGATGTCAGAAGATTGAGTGCGGCATCTCTTATACCATAGTGGTTTAGTTTCCTGACCAGAGTGTCATGCTGTACACAATCAAATGCTTTAGTTAAGTCACAGAATATACCTAAGGCATCCTGTGACTCTTCCCAGGCTTCAAAAATATTCTTCACAAGCTGGATACCCGCATCTGTTGTTGAGCGACCCCTAGTAAATCCATATTGCTTGTTATGCAGCAATTTATGTGTACTAAAATGGAGTAACATTTGATTCAAAATAATTTTTTCAAAAATTTTACTAAGAGTCGGTAGTACTGAAATAGGTCTAAAATTGCTGGGGTCAGAAGTACTACCAGATTTGAACACCGGAATAATCTTACTATGTTTCATAAGGTCAGGAAACTCGCCACGTTGAATACAAATATTAAAAATAGTTGCTAAGTAAGGTGAGACTACATCAATTATAGAACTGATCACCTTGACAGAGATCCCCCATAGATCAGCAGTTCTTTTAATATCTAGAGATTTGAATGTTTTTATGATATCGTTCTTATTAACAGTAGTAAACTTAAAGTTTCTTTACATTCCATAACATTTTTCTTAAGTAATGATTCGGCAATTGTCGGAGAAGAGAGAAGTGACTTAGTTGTAGAAACAGGAATGTCAGCAAAAAATTTCTCGAAAAAATTGGCAACCTCCTGATTAGATTGAATAGTATTAATACCATCAGTTAAGGTTAAGTCAGAGTTGCGCTTCGTAAGTCTACCCGTTTCACTATTTATTATATTCCACGTCATTTTGATTTTATCAGATGCGCTTTTTATTTTATTTTTAATAAATATTGATTTAGCCAGATAACAAACTTTTTTAAATATTTTAGAATAGGCGCTAACATAAGCTACAAAAGAATTACTGTGATTGAATGTCCTTTCATTATACAGTTCATACAGTCTACGCCTACTCTTATGAATTCCGACTGTTGCCCAATCATTGAAAACTGCAGAGCTTTTACGATTGACTGTCTTAGAAGTAAATATAGCATTAAATTCAGTTTTAATTAATTTAAATAATGTGTGTAAAGCGCATCTGGACTGTCATTATAAGGTAAATATGTCAGCTTTTTTGTTATATTACTTCTAAACTTCTCAATACGAGTTCTATTTACAGGAACAAACATTATTTTTTGTAATTTATCATCACTACTTTTGTTATATAATTTAAAAATTGCAAGTTGTCCACAATGGTCTGAATTTAACATATTAATAATTGACTTATCGATTGGTTCATAATTTGTAAATATATTGTCTATACAAGTTGCCGAAGAAGTAGTGATTCTAGTTGGTTCATAAAATAGGTTAGAAAGGTTATATGAATTTAACAATGATCTGAATCTAATAGTGGTGGTAGAATTTTCTAGAAGATTTATGTTAAAGTCACCACAGACAATCATAAATTTATTAGATTCAGATAATTTCAATAATATTTCTTCCAATCTATTTTCGAATGATTCATATAACGCACTAGGAGGTTTGTATACGCATACAACAATGAATGAAATGCTCAAGCTCTGCACAGGCTATTTCAATAGTCTGCTCAACAGAGAGGCTCACAATATCTTTACGGTTTTTAAATTTCACAGCATTATTGATAAGTATTAGAGAGCCACCACGTATAGCTTTTTCTCTGCTGAACAGGCTAGCAACCTGGTGACATCTGAAGTTAAACATAAATTGATAATCCAAGAGCCAATGTTCAGTAATACATAAAAATGTCAATATTATTGCTGTTTAAGAATAACTCAATTTCAAGATCTTTATTTAGCATTCCTTGGATGTTTTGATGCACCAGGCTTATACAATTATTGCCATTTTTATAATTTATATTTTTGGTTAATATTCTTGGACAATTCATTAAATTATTACAATAATTCAAATTATTTATAATTAATGTGCCTGAGATTGCCTCCGTTGTCTTGTTATTTAATTTAAATTAATTGGAACAAATTCCAAATTTTTTTTAGTCATATCTCCTTGCTGTTCAATAGAAACAGCAGAATGGTTAGCCAATAATTTGGCTTGGTTAAAAAAAATACAATATGATAGCACATGAGCTATCTGTCTTATAAAATAATTGGATAGGTTGTACCTATCATATGTCAAACTATTTGATTTATTATTTATTATATTATTTATGTCAATTAAGTGAATTTTCATTTTGTCGGTATTGTACAAAGGTACATAATTATTATTTGTAAGGATATACAAGCTGTTATTTAGACTATGTCTACAATCATTTTCCTGTGGCAACCCCTTAATGTAGGGAAGTGTGAACATTATTATTTTTTTTACATTTAAGTTTGTTAATTGATCATGATAGTTCCGCAAGAGTTGTTTATTAACACTTCCCCTTCTCCCAATTAATACAATCAGAATGGTGTTGGGACAATGAGTACTTGTCAAGATAGTCCTCATTATTTGAGAATAGGTAGCTCCAGGCATACAAAAATTAGTCACTAATTGTCCCTTACATACATTGTGAAGCAACAACCCCATACTCCTACCTAATTCATCACTATAAATCTTTACATTATGACTGGGGGTATGTTGTACTGCCTCTCCATGCATGGTGCTGTTGAGAGACTCAGCAGACTGGGTAGGGGACACTTTGTCAATGTTCAGCTGTGAAAGACCATGAGAGCTTTGACACTCACAAACACAGTTTTTTGTAAGTGATTAGGCGGTGTATCGGAATTATTCAACGGAAGATGTCAGCAGGAGACAGCTGACAATTGTTATGAATAGTTAACATAACATGAATTGAAAAATTATAAAAGCCATCTACAGAGGCATGAAGCAAACCACGAACCGGTTCGTGATAAAATAAATAACCATCGAAGGCTCGAATCATTATACTATACTAGCTACTGCCCGCGACTACGTCTGCGTAGAATAGGCTGAAGGTGTAACATTCAGATAGAAAGACAGATATACAAAAAAAATATATATATATAAATTGTAGCCTATGTCTTATTCTGATGTATAAGCTATATTATTGTGAAGTTTCATTAAAATCTATTCAGTACTATTTGCGTGAAAGAGTTTCAAACATCCATCCATACATACAAACTTTCGCGTTTATAATATTAGTAAGGATGTCGGGAAGTAAGGAAGGGCGGCCAACAATGCCATTACACTTTTGAAAAAAAAATTATACATTAGTTTATATATTAGTGCTTATGTTTTAAACTAATATATTATTTATATATTAGTTTAAAAGATAAGCACAACTTTTGCGTGCTCTGATATCGAGGACATGTAGAGGGTGGTGTTAATCTTGTCAAGTGTATATATACTTTAACTTTACTCACTGATGTTTTTGCTTTCAGTTCGTATACTATCATCCTCATCGAACGTACAACTCGTTAAGGTAAGCGATAAGCGGTACGAAATCAAGCCTGGTTAGCCAGGCTTGATTTCGTACCGCTTATCGCTTACCGCTTACTTCGTTACTAATATTAGGTATAAACGCGAAAGTTTGTATGGATGGATGGATGTTTGTTACTCTTTCACGCAAATACTAGTAAATGGATTTTAATAAAACTATACAATAATATAGCTACATATTTTTATGTATATCTGTCTTAGTCTGAATTTTATGTCTTCAGCCTATTCTACGCAAATGTAGGCGCGGGCAGCTAGTAAAAAATACAGCGTGAGGTGAGCGCGGTAGAAGTCATTTCTTCAGTTTCTTTTGACGATCCGATTTGTTAACAAGACTTATATGCAAACGCGTTTCTTTGTAAACATGGCGAGACTATGTTAAACGGCATTCCTGCGTCGTGCTCGCGCAGTAGACCATTTACGTAGCATGGAAACTCGCACAATCGTCTCGTTAATGTTAGGTTTCAGGTTAACGTGTGGTAATGCAAATTTCCACGAGCACACCAATTCTTCCTTTGTCCGGCTTTATCGGACCCACGGTTTACGACGCAGAGACTCCAATTAGCAATTTAAATTTAATTCCATTTAAGCGCTAAGCAACGTCTTTGAGGAGCGAAACTTAAAGGTTACAACGTCAAACAAAAGTCGAAAGGAAGCGGGGATATTGGTTGACAAGGTAAGCGATCCTTTTGTTGACAGGGTTAAAATTAAAGGAGGTTTGTTCTTTATGTCTGTATACGAACCACTACAGAGGACAACTTGAACGATGCTGATATATCCCGGGGTCAGCGTCAATTAATCTCTCGCAGTCTAGATAACCTCTACATATCTGTATGGGATAATGTTTTATCTTCAATTATAACGACTAGGTACAGATTCATCGGTCAAAGACTATTTTAATGTCGGTATTACAATATGACTCAAGGTTTTGTCTAAAAGTGTCTCTGATATCCGAATTAGTCAATTACAAATTGAATTAAGATTTGTACATAGTCTCTAAGCTTTTGTGATGTGTTCATAGATAGTTTTGTGTTTTGTCTGCTTATGTATTTATTTAATTATATATAGGAGTATAGGATATAGTTATCTTCTGATCTATGTTGGCTACCATTGTTCTACTGTGAATGTTTTCTTTGCGAGAAATATCGAGCATAGGCAGTTCCATAGCTCGCTGAGCGACTTAGAGCTTCCTCATACGGCCAGCGGTGAAGTACCAAGTCTCGGTTCCGTAGCTCATCACTGGCAACATAAATTGATTTTGTCTTCCAAAATTTAAGGGATATTAGACGAGGAGATATGCTAAAGTTTCCCGAAACCTGCCAATACGAGTTGGATTCGCCGATTGGACTCTGCGTCGAAGTCGGGCTTAACTTACCGGACCAACTGTCCTAGGTAAACCTACGACATAGCTCAGGAGGTTAGCAAACAGTAGCGGCAGTGGGCCGGCCATATAGCTCGTGGAACAGATAACCGATGGGAAAGAAAGGTTCTTTAGTGGTAGGCACGTACTGGCCATCGCAGTGTACGACGTCCCCCCATTAGATGGAGTGACAACCTGTGCAAATGTGCGTGAAGTCTATGAGGGGATGTTCAGCATGCCTATGTTCGGCAGTGGACTCAAACAGGCTGAAATGATGATGATGATGATGAGAGACCCAAAATCGAGTTGGTGGACGTTTAATTATTTCCATAAAATAATACTAATTGATAACAGCGCCCTTACATACCTATGGGAATATTTTTCAGACCATATTGAATATGATCCCAAAGGCACGCAAGCTTGCCAAGTAATATTGATGTTATTAAAACACTTTAATATCGCTAATTAGCGGCTAACCGCAGTGCGGAATGCGCGGTTTCATAATTTATATAGAGCGTAATAAAAAGCAGCACACCGGTCGTAATACCGAAACGACGAATGTCCCGAGTTCAATAGCGAGCATTATGCTGTACTATGTTCAAAACTATCTATTATTACCATCCGTCTCACACTAAAACACATCGGCACATGTAAGGGAATCGATAGAGCCGATATCGCAAGACGTTGACGCGTTTCGTTTGTGTTTTCATCACTCTCCCTTCCAATGTAACACCGTCTTTAAGGCTAGCACTTACCACCTCCGGCATATCGCAGCCGAAACGCACTAGTTAAAGTTCCGGCTCTAACCCGCCATAATTTGGGAACAACGCCAGCGACTGAACAAAGGGCCCAATGTGATGACTTCGTAAAGGTTCGAAAGCAATTAGCGAGCCGCATAAACTACGATTCACACGTGACGGGGAATGTAGGCGCGTTATGAACGGATGTGCGAGAGGACACGTCGACGTCTTCTATGCTTCTTCTATTATAAAAAAAACCTACGTGAGCAAGCTCACAAATGTTTTTTTTATAATATAAGATTTCAACCGAGCAGGCTAATCATCTGATATTAATTACCGTGCATTTGCAACTGAGGGCTTGCTGATGCGTAGAAAACCTTTAGAAATATGGGCCCGGTTACATCTCTCACCAAACGAAAAGGGAAAATATTATACACTTCCACATCACGCAGGTCTGCTGTGAGGCCGTGGTACGAGCCTGTCCATTCTTGCAATATCAATGCAATAGCAAATTTGAGCAATGAATAGCGTTTGATGACACCGTGGCGCAGTTGCAAGGTATTGGCTTCGGCGTCGGGGGTTGTGGGTTCGATTCCTACACGGGACAACTATTTGTGTGACCCACAGATAGTTGTTTCGCATTTGGACGTTTGTCTACGTGCAATTTATATTTGTAAAACGTTTTTTTTTTAAAAACAAAACAAAAACAACAGCAAATGCGTGGCACTAACACAGCTTAGACCCAATCTCGCCACACTTTCTGAAATAGCACGTAAGTCTCTTCCATTTCCACCCGGTTGGCATATAGCAATTTATGGCGACCGCGTTTCTCAAGATAAGAACTAAATCAAACGCCGCGGGAAAACCTGCTACCTATATGTATCGCAACCAAACGAGTACGTCCCACTCGTTTATATTCCATGCAAATATGTCTTGTATGTCTTGTATTAACTGATGTTTTTGCTTTCAGTCCCGAGACTATTAAAGCTTCATCTGACGCAGACGCAAATATGTACCGGGCGCGTACTGTATAGACTTGCTTTAACAAATATTTTTGTTTTCAGTCCTTAGAATACTAAAGCTTCATCGAATGCAGTACTCGTGGGTCAGCCACAACTAACGTGCATGATACGAACAAGTGTAGGGTCGGTTTGGTTCGTGCATACACCCTTGCGTCTCTTTATATCTTGAACGGGAATAATGTCATCTACGGGCAATCGAGGTTCGGTACGGACCGTGACCCCGACGGCCGTTGTATATTAATCGGTGGCGGTGAGAACCGCACTGGAACGCGTTACGAAGAAAACTGAAATGCCTATAGGTAGAGTTATCTACAGACATTTCAATTTCCTTCTACGACTTTCCCGCTCGCTGTGAATCATGCATCGCAGCGGCGGGCGCGCCGAGGGCGCGGTGTGATTCGCTCGCAAACGAGGCCGCGTCAGCCCGTCACCAGCACCAAAGCGGTCTCCTTAACATAAATTACAATGACAATGAACGTCAGGCCGGAACGGGCTTTGCGCGGCGTAAACAAATCCCTCGGGCTCGGCTTTCGTACGCCATGTCTTTGTTTTACTGCATAATAAGACTGGAAAATCACCGTAGTTTATTTTATCACATTGCCGGCCTCTCTTCGTTTGCCTGCCAATCAATCTAATGACAAGTCGTATCTTCTATACTAATAAATGGGGTGTCCTTTTTTTTGTTTGCCTATAATCCGAAATGTAATGAAGCGATCGAAATAAAACTATATACCATAAGATGCAGCGTGTTTCGGAGAAAGTTTTAGTATATGATATGTTGGTGATTACATATCCGGAACCTATATTTTTTTTATTTAAAGAATATGTTATGACCCAGCGAAGCGGCGAGGACAGCTTGAATTTTATATGATATAATTCATAAAATATTTTTTAACAACGGAACGTCACTCTAAACGAAATATTTCTAACAACGGAACGTCACACTAAACATTTTTTTTTTCCACGGACTGTCACACTAACTAAACTGTGAACCCCAGGGGTTTCGTGCCAATTCCTGAACACAATCCTAGCCATACCAGCCGGTAACCAGCGTCCGTTCGCGCCGCAGTAAAACCGCTCGTAACTCCCCTGGACTGGATGGCCCGTTCATGGCCGTCCAAAGCCGCCATTATGCCCCAAACGGCCGTTACCACTCATTACACCCACCCGTCTATGGGCCATTCATGGTCGGCGTAAACGAATCGGACAATCGAGCACCTAAACAACTCTCGAGTTTCATACGTAATAACATATATAATTTCTGTTCTACTGTTCTAAAAAGTTTGTAATGCCATAGTATTGTAATATTGCATAAGCGATTAAAATTAAATACGAAATAAATGACGCGCACTCGAAATTAATGAGATGTATCGGGCAAATAAAGCAAGTGCAATAAAGAAAATCCACACTCATCCACACAGTTTTACTTCGACGCTTATTTGTAACTAAAAAAATTCATGACCACAATAATGCCATATATTGCACCACATTTAGCTAATATTTTTAACAACTGCATAGATTCTGGAATATTTCCAGATCTTATTAAATTTAGTAAGATAATCCCCGTCTTCAAAAGTGGGGATAAAAATGATCCAGGAAACTACAGACCTATCTCCATATTGCCATCTCGGAGTAAAATTTTTGAAAAACTAATTTTAAATCAGCTCTTAGTACATTTTAATATGAACAAAATTTTTCACAATGAGCAATATGGATTCACTAAAGGCAGATCGACAACAGATGCGGGTATCGCACTTGTCAAACATATTTATAACGCCTGGGAAGGGTCGCAAGATGCAATAGGTGTTTTTTGCGACCTTTCAAAAGCTTTCGACTGCGTGGATCACAAAACCCTCCTTCTAAAGCTTGATTATTATGGCATTCGTTACATCGCCCTCAATCTCATTGCCTCTTACCTTAGTAATAGAATTCAAAAAGTATCTATAAATGATGTAAATTCCGCAGGGTCCCCCATGAAAATGGGTGTCCCACAAGGATCAATCTTGGGCCTATTATTATTCTTAGTATATATAAATGATCTCCCCTTTTATGCCAGTGAGTTATGTGATGTTGTACTGTTTGCTGACGACACATCGCTTATTTTTAAGGTTGACCGAAATGTATCGAATTATGACGACGTGAATAGTGCACTTTCGCGTATCCTCCACTGGTTTACCATTAATAATATGGTGTTAAATGCTAAAAAAAAACTAAATGCCTTCTTTTTTGCCCTTCCCAACGTAAGAAGGCAAAGTTTTAGCTTAAAATTGAATAGCGTAACCCTTAATCCTGTTGAGTCCGCTGTATTCTTGGGAATCACAGTAGATTCAAAGCTCCAATGGAGTCCCCATCTATCATCTCTTGCTCCGCTGTTTTTGCAATTAGGAAGGTTAGGCAGCTATCAGACATCGACACTGCCAGACTTGTTTACTACAGTTATTTTCACAGCATCTTGTAGTACGGCATTTTGTTGTGGGGTAGTGCATCTGATATAAATTCAATATTTGTTATTCAAAAAAGAGCTGTCCGAGCAATTTATAACATCGGAGCTCGGAATACACTCAGAGATCTTTTTAAAGAGATTAATATACTCACTGTTGCGTCGTCTCAATATATTTATTGTAATATTTTGTATGTTAAACTGAATATTAATAATTATCAAAAGAATAGTGACAGACATAAACTAAATACTAGAAATAAGGACAAACTAACTACGCCATTATTTCGCCTACAAAAAGTAAACAGGTCGTTCATGGGGCAAAGTGTGCGCATGTATAATAAAATCCCACAGTCGATATTAAGTCTGCCACTTGATGAATTTAAACGAAAAATTAAAAGTAAACTTATGGCTAAAGCCTATTATACTATTGCCGAATATCTTGACGACGCCAATGTGTGGGGTTAATACTGTTGATACTCACGTAGGCTAAAACAAGACTATTGTACCTGTACTATTATATTGTAAACTGATTTTTTTTAAAAAAGAGCAACTGTTGAGTTTCTTGCCGGTTTCTTCTCAACAGAAACTGCTTTCCGAACCGGTGGTAACTTACGAACGTGTTAATCTCTTGTTAATTTTGACGTTTCATAAGAACGCGCAAGCGTATATGTGAAAAAAGATATTTTATTATTATTATTATTATAAAGTTTATAAAAAATCTCTCAAAAATTGTGAATATAGCTATACCATTTTAAAATTAAAATAAACACTATTTTCGGATTTCATTTTTAAACGACTACGAAATAGGCAAACGTTCTATATGCGAAGCATGCGGTCTTTTTTTTAACGCTGCCACCAACCAAAGGTTCTATATTCGCAGCGTGCGTTCTTTTTTTAAAAACAAACGCCGCGACCACAATGGCGCGCGGCCGCGAAAGCTGCCCGATTGTAAACAAACGTCGATATGGCGCGGCGCGGTCTATACGCGCATGACATTGACATTGGTCGGACGGGGCGCACATTAATGAGTCATTATACAACGGGCCGGCGCCGAAGCGTGGGCGAGGCGATTTTATGCGAACGCAAATAGCTCCTTTTGTGAATGGTTGAATACGTTGTCAGTGTTGAATGTGCCGAATCGGCTAGTCGGAAACTTGGAAAACCAAGGCATTTGGAACTGAGACCAATGAAGCATAAAAAGCAGGCGTATGAGCATTTAGATTAGATAGATTTTAAACGTTTTTTATATTTAAATACTGCATCGAAGAAGTCTGAAAGATGTCATTGTTCACATAAAATTCCTCGTTAATTTGAGCCAATTGTTAGCCTTTCAAGCTCAGATTTAAAATCAGTGCAAGTGTAATGAGCATATTGTAACAAACAAGTTCGCAACTTGCATTAAGGCCCATTTACACGATGCCATTTTCTTGTACATGCAAGAGCAATAATTGAATGCAATAAATTGCGCGCAATAATTGGTTAGACCATTTGTTGTTTAGACCATGCAACTTATTTATTGCTTCAATTTAATTGTATACAACAGGCAAGAAACTGGCACTGTGTAAATGGGCCTTTACGGTTAGGGTTGCTTCGTACGCATTTTTAACGGACTTCAAAAGAAGGAGGTTCTCAATTCGACTGGATTTTTTTAAGTTTGTTACCTAAGAACTTTCGTCTGAGTGAACCGATTTTGATGATTCTTTTCTTTTTTTTTTTTTGTTTAAACTGGTGCTTCCATGCGGTCCCATATTAATTTCATTGGTATTGGATCTTGGGCTCCGGAGATACTTAGAGAACTACTGAAAATTAATTATAAAATGTATACAGAGCGAGATATTTGAAGTCGGTTTTAGTTTTCGTTAGTAAAAAACGGTTATGTTATTACGAAAGAACCAATTTGTACTTTAGTTCAAGGTGAGAATAGAGAAAACATTATTGCATCTGTTTCAGTATTGAGATATCTTTATTGATTTTGGTCATCAAAACCACGTTGAAGTTGTAAGTGAACTTTAGGCACCAGAAATCTTCGCACAGTCATGCTACAATTTTATTCAAAGGAATGGGGCGTCAAACTAAAAGAAAAAGTGGATTTCACACAGCAACCTCTCATATATCTCATATAAATATGAGAGGATAGTAGACAGTTCTTTTTTTTTCATCTTTGCCGCCATGACACGTTTAAACTCAGTTGGATTATATCTACTGTTAGCTTATCATAATAAGTAAGCGCTCACTCTTCATCGCCTACTTCAGATCCACCCACAGGAATAGTGAAGGATGACATTGCATTACTCTCTAACGTTGACAAATTGATAAATAAAATAAGAGATTTACTTAACGGTCGTGGTGCATTAACTTTAATTCTATCATTGCCACTTGATTAATTGAAATAGTTTGAAAATAGAAGAATTATTGTTAGGTAAATCTATTGATAAGCTTTACTTCTGTCCTCAGAATGATCAATTATCCCTTCACTAGAAATAATTTAATCAGGGTTTCTGAACTTGACATAAGAAAGAATTTAAGGTTAGTTACTTACTTAAGCTAGTAACATTTAAACTTTTGCAGGATAAGTACATGAGACAATGAAAAGAGTAGAGCTTTCTCCTATATAAGGGCTTAGCCAACTATTGATCTGCCTATCACGAATTTGCCTATTATTACGTAGAAAACATCATATCAGATCCTCGAATATTAGATCTTCACCCAAAAACTAACCTAGATCCGGTCTAAGCGAAAACAAATAGATAAGACAGTAACATGATTTAAACCACCAGTATTAGCATTAACACTTTACAAACTTAATACGTGCTTTCTTAAAAAGCTCAAGGCAATGGACCTCTTATTTTTAGGTATTGGGAGATATCTTTACATAACCCTGTCATTTTACATGACAGGGTTATGTAAAATGACAGGGTTATGTGGGGTTCTTACCCACTAAAACCCCCTCGGTGGCCACCTTCTGTACGTTTGGAGGGACCTCGTGATCTCCTATGGAACGCACCGGTGGCCCTCGGTACTGGGCGTGAGCACGCCTCGGAGAAGAGTACACCTTCCCCAATTCCCTCGCCATCTTGCAGCTCGAAACCACTTCGCGCTGCTGCCAATCCGTGAAAGGCAATGACACCTATCACATTATTACAGCCCCGCGAAAAACTCCTCATCCGCAACAAGCTCCAAGCTCACGATTCGTCTCGCGGGGGCGGTGGCTGTGTGCCTTATACGGCCCCATCATTAATAACTCCAACAGCACACCAGATATGATCTGCATCCATAAATTGTCCATTGTGTTGCTTTCGCGCCGTATTCTTACTGTCGAGACAATGCTTGGCGTTATCGAGAACCGACAGTGCAGCATTCGACTTTACCGATGGGCTTGGATTAAGGCCGTGTATATTGAATCTTATCGTCGAGTCGAATACTGTTATACAATAATAAATATATTAACTTACTGTTATATACTGCCTAGTATAGACCCGCTACACACTGCAGCATCATGCAATTACTTCGGTGAATGATTGTACACATTTTCGTGATTGAATTTTAGTCTCGACCTATGGCCTGTTCCAAATACTTGACGAAATTAAATGTTACGATTGTTTCCAATTCAATATAATAATATTTTAGTAAAAGTATTTTTCTAAAATGAATATAACATTACGAAAAAGTTTTGGAGTACTTCGTGGACTACCATGAATATTAAAACGTAATCTTTAATATATGACAAAATGTTCACAGCAATAGCAATTTCAAAGTCGTCTAAGCTTATTAAAACCAATTATAACCGCGATGAGCAAGTCTAGTATTTCATAAAGCGAAACACGACTTTCCAACAAATCACAATTACTTTGTAATAGTCCGTGTAGGTTTCACGGAGCGTTATTTCATTAATAGCGAGCTCAATAACACAGTACATGCGATATGTTTCGGCAAATTAATACCACCTCATTCGTCAACCGAATAAACACCTTGAGTCTTGGTGATAAAGCTCTTATTTCCTCACGTTCGGCGCACGGGTTTACCTGTGCTTTGCGGTGAGATGCAAACACGATAGAATCGGACGACGTGGGCGCAGCATTAAGAACCCATAAATCTTACGCGGGCATCAATTATCGATCGTTCAGTAGACAAGGCAGCGCAAGGAGTATTATTCCGTATGACTATTTTTTTCAATTACGAAATGTGTTTGTTTTTTAGATGATTGATTTAGTGAACTGTTTACAGAACGCTACAATCATTCACCGAAGTAATATACTACCAAGTAAGATACTCTCACGCCCGGTTTCTGAAACACTGATCATCGTAGAAGTCAACTAATCAGCTGTCAAATGGCTTTTCAAATGTTATTTGGGTTGCCAAAAGGTTTGTTAAACTCTCTGAATTGATCAGAATGATCTTCTAAATAATAAAAATGATTCGGAGTATAAGGTGTCATCATGTAAAATTTCATTCTAATCTGTTCAGTCGTTGAGGCGTAAGAAAGGAATTAACACACTAATATGAATTTTTCACAGATTTTCATTTAGAATTAAGGAACTCATATTTTTTTTTAGAGCCGTGATAGATAAGTGTCCGGGCGCTCGCCTTTAATTCAATATACTCGAGCAACCTGAGTTCGATCCCCGGTGCCGGCACCAATGAAGTTTTGAACTTCAAGTGCTGACTTATCACGATTATATTTATTTCGAAGATATGTGAAGTCCACCAATCCGCAGTGGGACCGCGTGGTGGACTATGCCCTGATACCCTCTGTATAGAGGAGGCCTTTGCCCAGCAGTGGGACATGTATAGGCTGTTACTTTACTTTTTTTTACTCATAATTTTAATGCAGCATAAGCTAGAAAGAAAACATGTATGCTACATATTTTACTTTGTTACACTATAAATATTTTCTTTTCGTTATTTAGTCATCAAAGTGCTAAGTTATTTCACTCAGCAGCCCTGTATTTGGTACAATTCTTAATAACACAACATTAACCTTCTTAATTAGATTGAGAAACGACAAGAACTAGTCCCTCTTAAAGAACAATCCTATAAAAACGAATAATAGCAGCATTTAAAATCAATGACCGTAATTAATATTCCAAGGTCCGTTTGAACATGAAAGTAATTTATCTTGTCCCACGAATACATTATTTCGCTGTGGAAATTATCGTAACGGATTTCCATTGAAAATCACCTTCGCGATAAGCTGAATCTATCGCCTACATTACCGTTTGCTTTAGATACAAGAAAACTTTACAGGGCTCTTTAAAAACAATTTACCATGCATAAAAAAACAACCATCAATAAGCCTGGCACTATAAAAATCTTCCGTGGGTGTTATAAAATAAAACAATTAAAACTACAACAAAGATAATATACGTATGAAAAGGTCCTCAATCAACAAATCAACTACCGCAACTCATTGAAATAAAAATATTAGAAAATTATTTTGACTTGTAAATTCTAATCTTAAAACGTTACGTAAAGCTCAAGCTCGTATTTCTTCTAAACTTTTTACTTATCTTAAGCCTTGCCTTATAATAAACGTCAGACTTGTAAACTGTAAACTAACCTAACTTTTACGAAAAACTTTACTTTTACGGTGGTAGGGCCACGCAGAAGCCTCGGCTGCTGCACGAATGGGTAGGCCCGTCCGGGTAAGTACCACGACCTCACATAAGGCAGCGTAAAGTGGAAGTAAGACAAATACTTTCGCGTTTCGTCTGGTGACTGAGGTAGCCGGAGCCCAATTTTCAAAAGGTCGTCAACGCATCTGTAACCCTCGGGCGCAGCAGATGTCCATGGGCGGCGGTATTCACTTACCAGGCAACTTTTCACATCTAACCGGTAAAAAAAGATCACTAATTTTATATGTATTTTGATATTCTTTCTACTATTCCGTTGATCGGCGTGTCTACGTAATTGAGATTGGTAAGAATAATATGTGAGTTCGCCAAAGGTTGTCAACTCAGTAGAATAAAGGAGCTCTGCAAATCTCGCTGGCTCACGAGATGTGAACATCGGCCTATTACGAATCGCTTGGCAATTCGAGGGCCATACGCCGGCGATTAGGAGATCACGAGGCGTGCCGCGGGCCAATCATAGTGCAGGGGCGGCCCGGGAACGAATCTGCGTGCCGCAACGTCGCATTACAGCCAATTTTCAAGTAGCCACTTCCCTTCGGCGCGGTGGGAGCTAAATTGGCGCGCGCAATTAGAGGAAGTGATAATTTCGCGGCTTCCTCCGCATCGGCTGGAGCGTTAAGGGCAACCGAGATCTAGTTCAGTTGCCGATTGGGAGCGGAAAGCACTCGACGCCATTCAATTAGGTCGGAACGAATTACAGTAACAATAGTCCCCTCCGTAGCGATGATGTAATCTTGTAAGATGCTAAGGCTAGCATGCATTCATCTTCGACATCGATTTCTGCGTAGTTTCGTGTAATTGGAATCACGGAGGAATCTCACGCTGTGAAGAAACGTGTGAAATGTGTAAAAAACAAAGTATTAGCCTATGTAAGTCCCACGGCTGGGCAAAGGCCGCTTCCCTACAGAGGATATTAAGGTTAACTACGAGCCCCCACTGCTTATTTATATTATCTCGAAATATTTTTGAACTCAGGTTGCTCGAGCACATTTATAATTTTATGTTATATTAAATTTAATTGGGGTGTTTTTTATTTAATATATGAATTTCTTACAGCACGTTGTAAAATAAAAATATCCGTTGAGATAAAGAACGTAAAATACTGTCAGTGATCCATGTAATTAAGTAATGATAGAAATTTTAGTACATGTCCTTGGAAAGATTAAAAAAGTCAATCTTAGATTATTTATTGGACTGACGATATATGTACATAAGTATTAATTGCCTATTATTATTATTAAAATTTTAGTTTTGTTTACATTAATCTTACATTACTTTATAGATATTAATTTATTTTATTAGCGTATATTATGTTTATGTTAAGAAAGCTGTGTTCACCTATAATTGTGCGAACATTTACGATTTTTTTTATACTTTTTTTAATTAATGTTATATTATAGTCATGCTTAATGTGTCCAATGTTGGCTTACCTTAAGAAAATAAATAAATAAATATAAGGACCGTGTAAGCAATTATGAAAAGATTTCGTTTATTTATTAAAATGTAAACCATCTCATCCTTGAACTGACATTCGCTCGTAGAAACAAAGAACTTTCGAATATTTCTTATATTATTTGTCATATATATTTACTGTAAGCTACAATTATTACTAAAATTAAAGCGTACTAATTATCGCTTCAATAAATTTAAAGAATTATTTTTATCTGATTCATTCAGTCAATCATGCATAAATATTAAAATCATTTCGCGACAATATTTATCATGTGCAACTGTCAAACAGATATTTACAGTATGAAAGTTGATGACGAAATTTTTATTTTATTTTATGTATTTATATCGCATATTGTACAAAACTTTTAACTTTCTGCATATAAACTATGTTCAACCTGTATGCGCATTATTTTCAAAAAGGCGTTCTATGTTTTTGCTA
This sequence comes from Iphiclides podalirius, assembly GCA_933534255.1. Classification (NCBI taxonomy): domain Eukaryota; kingdom Metazoa; phylum Arthropoda; class Insecta; order Lepidoptera; family Papilionidae; genus Iphiclides; species Iphiclides podalirius. The sequence continues at coordinate 11,219,737 of OW152826.1, forward strand.
AGAACAAGAACAAAGGAGGTGTTTAGTCAAATACAGCAACAAATCAAGCTGGGCCCAAAAATCGACTGCTAATAAAGACTCCAGCGACACACCAGTCAAAACCGTTATCAGACCGGTTCGAAACTAATTTGAATTTTAACGTATAACGCTGGGTTATCGAATTACCGTCAGCGAGTTAAAATGAATTGTAAGCCGTCATGCGTTTTAAAAGAAAGGCACAATCTCTATAACCAACACTGATAAACACAATCAAAACAGTGCTCTTGCTGTTGCCATTAGGTAATGAATCGCTTAAATCTTAAATCCATACTAATATTACAAATGCGAAAGTAACTCTGTCTGTCTGTCTCGTTTTCACGCCAAAACTACTGAACCGATTTAAATGAAATTTGGTACACAGACAGTCTAGAGCCTGAGAAAGGACATGACCTCTCATGTAAAGTGTAAGTCATTATAACAGGAGAAGACTTCACCGACTCGGCCGATCTTAACAAATCATAATTTTTATCAACGTTCCACTATATTTCATCTAGGCTTTCAATTAATATGTGAACACTACACTAGCTGTGCTATATACAAATGCTTTGCAAACTCGTTACCTTTGTATGTTCACACTTAACGCGATAATAGCGACACGTCAGTAGTGGTGCTAGATTCTAGCTTTGCGCAGAGAAATTATGTAACGATAGCTCTCCATATAGATAGCAATTGAATGGGCGAAAGAAAATTATTCGGGCTATTCACAGTCTAAACATATCCGAAAGCCCATGCTAAACGCAATGCACTAACACGTTTTAATCGCGTTCAAATTTGTTATCAAGTCACATTTCACAGTCGCAATAACTTCCAAGTCGCGGGAAGGGATAAACGATAACAAATAACATCATAAATTCACGAATTCGTCGATAACAATAACAAATGAAGTGGGAAAATTCGAATCGAAAAGCCGTGTACCGATAATCGACATCGATACGTAATAGAGGGACATCCCGTAATAGTTTACAATCTGCCCGAGCCGCCTACGTTAATCGTAACTCGTTTCAGTAAGTTGGAGGTGTTTTAGCGTCATCGCGGCCCGCCAGCGTTGGAATAAATAAACGGCTCCGTCAATGCGCATTTGCGAATACATCGCACAATCAAACACATAAACATGTGCTTGCCATCAAGTCTGTCACACAGACAAGTAGACGGAGAATACGAATTGGTCTTTAACGCACACCGTTCGAATGTTTATACAACATCAAGGTCTTTTCGCTTATGGAAACGGGCAAAAATATAGAGGATAAATGGAATCAGCCAGCATAAGTTCTATAAGACATAGAGCAAACTACCATTTTGACATGGCCAGTTCATAATTTAGAAGCTGTACAATATGTGGTATGCAATTAAAGATAATATATATCACGAAAGATAAAATATACTGTTAAGTTGATTATCATATTTCCGATTGCAAAATAATATAAAAGAAGACGTTCTATCAAAATCTCCTTGACAATTACGAAATTAATTTTGAGCTATAAAACACTCACAACGATCTCCTAGAAGACCATCGTGAAGTAGAAGTGTTATACTTCTGTGGCAACGTAACTGAAACCGTACGGGTATCGCAAATTTCCATAGGGGGCGGTTATCAATTAACATCAGGTGGATCACCTGTTCGCTTGCCACCGCCTGACAAAAAATCAGATTAAATCCAAAAAGAACTCCATTCAATAGATCTAAACGCGCATAGACAAGCGGAAATGAGAGCTGGTGAAAGAGCTCGAATGACGGGAAAGGATGGATAAATTAAAGCCAATTCCGCTCTCGCCCTCGATAAGCAACGAGGACATAATGTCCCGGCTTCAATCGCCTAATTGGAGAATGGTTGCGTTACATCAGCTCGTAATTCGCCCACGCGCCATATTCCTAAGCAGGATGCCTCCGTTTAGACAGTATCTCCGGTCCAATTTAGAATATTATCCACAGGTATCCAGAAGCAAACCTTTATTAGTCTGTTGATGATTCCCTGTAGATAATTTTATTAATTGGACACTACAACAACAATTATTGATTAAATCAAATTCAATGACAGCACCTTTAAACAAATCGCGCATGGGTGGTGTCACGTCGCATTTTTCTTTCGGTAATTTAGGATTTATGGACATTATATATTTAATTAAAATTAAGTGAGAGTTCTTAAGGGTTCCGTACACTTCGTGCGTATTCGTATATTATCTATAAAAACGGCAAAAAAATCATGTCTGTTGTATGGGAGCCTCACTTAAATATTCTATTAGTCTGTTTTTTAGTTTGCTGTTATAGCGGCAACAGAAATATATTATCTGTGATTTATCTGTTATTTATATTCAACTGACTTTCTTACTATCACGGTTATTGAGATACGAACCTGGTGATAGACGGACGGTCAGACAGAGAGCGAAGTCTTAGTAATAGGGTGCCGTTTTACCCTTTGAATACGGAAACCTAATAGACGCCCGAATGCGAATCTTCATATTTTATTGGTGATTATTGGCATTTTTTTTATATATCTGCCAGTTGTCACGCAATCAAGCAATCCTAAACTATGTAATTCCCGCTTCCTCTTCAGATTCGATCAAAAGCTCATGGTAATTGTCTGAAGCGGTTCAGATATTAATTTTGTGTGAGAGGGTGGAATATGACCAAGGCTCACCCGGTGTTGGTGACTACTGCTCAGGAAATCAACACTTCTGGGGTTGCAAATGTCGACCTTAAAGAACATACAGGTATAGTTGCAATTAAGATGACGCGCACTCGCAATAAATTATGTCACAGAGCCATCATCTAATTCTTTCAACGAAGGAAATGAGAATAAGGTATTATTATATTGCAGTTTCGTGATCCGCGCAAAGTAGTCAAACCAGTCAGTTCGTGATGAAGGAAATGTATAAATCAACAATGCATCTCCAAAAGAGTTAAAGTCCACATTACACAGTATGAAAACGTAGCACGACTAACGCCGTACTATAACTAACATTGCAAACTCGCAAAAATTGTCATTTGGAGGCACATTGTACTTTTCTTTACTACACGGTGTCTCTGACGTCACCGTGTAAAAAGGACAGTTCAGCTTAACAGACTATGTTTAGCTTCATCAGGGGCAAAAATACAGGGTCGGAATAACCTGTAATACACGAATGAACGGGCTTGTCCATGGAAGTAATACGGCTAAAGATGACTTAAGATCGGCATGATGTGGAAGCGCTTACGTATGACTTCTGTATTTCGTATGCGAGGATTGCCTCGCCTACCAGTTCAAATGTTTAAAACCATTGGGTTTTAAACATTTGAAGGGTTTGCAACGCATCTGCAACCGCAATGGTGTTGTGTTTTCACTTAAAATCGTGTGGACCATCTGCTCACTTTTCGACTTCGTTCAGAAAATGTTACAGTTTCGTGTGCTCGCTAAGTCTCTATAGTAGAGTCCCACAAGTACACGCGAATGCTTGATTAAACTTTCGATTTGCAAATCTTACGGTTCATTTGCTTTGTGCATGCGACGGCCAATGCACAATCGCTCGTTGACTTGCATGGTGCTTGCATAATTCAAACCGACCCAATTTAAACGCTTCCCTTGTTGTCGATTCTTTGGTATTTTTTTTATTCGTTGGTAGCGTTTTGACAATCGATAAGTGTAATGATTCTATATTGTATAAATATATTTGAATTAAAACAAATGAGATAGAGAGATTATATTCAAGTTCAGTTATGCTTACAGTTCATATATATATATATATATATATATATATTGGATAAATTTATCGGGGAAAGTACAGGGTCGAAGAAAATAACTATTTTCAAAGGGATATTCTTTCGACTTTCTTTAATTTTGTTCTTCTGTTGTTCTGTTTACAACGACAACCATATCGTATTTCACTTGATTCGTCCAGAGAAGTGCCATAACCTCACGGAAGACCAGAAAGAAGTGGAAGTATTATACTTCTGAGCTTCGTCTTTTGATTCAGGTACCGGGGCAGACTTTTCTAAAGGGTGGCAAAGATCTTCAACCCAGCTATTGTTGCAGACGTCCATGGGCTGCGGTTATCACTTAACATCAGGTGGACCGTCAGCTCGCTTGCCACCTTCTCACATAAAAAAAAAACACCAAACCGCCATTTATAGGAGAAGCATGTTGGTGGAACGACCGCGCCTATATTTGGTACACTATTTTACAAGCTAGCGATTCGGCCGTAAACGGCTATTTTTGCTGGGATTCGATCACCTAGACCACGTGCAGGCGCACTCGGAGAACATACACGCACGTGGACATGCGCTTTATGCAATTTAAAAATTATACAAACAAAAAAAATTTGGGGAGTCATAGTATGACCGATGTCGCTTTACCTAGTCCCCGGTAGACGAAAAGGAAATTGACCCAATAAAGATTGTATACCTACTTTTAATATTACTTTATACTTATTTAAATTCTACGTCGCAGATTTTTGCCATCAGAATATTTACATAGCGCTTACTTAGTATTCTATTCTCATCGTCCATACATTGCTCGACCGAATACTTGTCTACGGCATACGCAATTATTTAAACATCATATTTCAATGGATTCCTATAATGCGTCTGGAATCATTTATTACAACGTCGATAGCGTCGTTATAGAATATTTACAGAATACTAAATACGTGATACGGTTAGATAAAGCTCTCATTGACTAGACTCAACAATTGTAGGTATGCTTCATCTTCGTTCAATCATTAGAAACGCTAGTAATAATTTTATTATGGCATTACAGCGGATTCGCGATTTGAAAGTATAATTAAATATGTAAATAAGATTTTTTTTGTTTCTTTTGTCTCAGTAACTTTATAGAAACTGTGTTCAGTATTCTTTCAAGTGGCTTTCGAATGATATCTTCAATACATAGTATAAAACAAAGTCGTCTGTCTGTCCCTAGGTATGCTTAGATCTTTAAAACTACGCAACGCAATGAATGAATGAATGAATATTATTTATTGCACCATGGCAAAAAAGAATACATCAAAACAATAACTATAATTAATTAATAATAACAATTATGTAAGGGTTGTACAATAGGCGGCTTTATTACTTAAAGCAATTTCTCCTAGGCAACCTTTGGATGGACATAATATGAAAATAGTATTTTAGGGGTTTGGGTAAAATTCTACTAATTTTACAAGATAAATACATACTTTGTTATAAAATAAAATAAATAAGTACATAAATACCTAAATCCGTTGCGTAGTTTTAAAGATCTAAGCATATATAAGGACAGACAGATAACGGGAGAACTTTGTTTTATACTGTAGTGATTGGATGCAGGCCGCTACCGACCGGCCTAAAAGGAAGTCAATGGGGAAGTCCTATGTTCAGCAGTGGAAATCCTACGGCTGATATGATGATGATGAATTGTATAATTCGTATTATTAATTGTAACTATTACTCGCGTTTATTATACGTATATGAATTAATGCGTGTATTATACATATATGAATTAATTTTGCTCATAATTAAAATGTATCTGCGACTAAATTAGTTTAACTAATAACTATTAACGCAATGACCCATAGCTTAGATTAATCTAAATTGGATTTGTATGCATAATTTTAATTAGTTTCCAAGAAAGCTTACCAACACCCTGCGATAATAGAAAGATTGTGTAGTTAAATTAATACGATAAACAAAAGTATAATCGAAAATCGATTTTCGAAACGTCATTAGTAAACATATTGGTGAAGTCGATATATTTTGTAAACATTATATTGATAGATAAATATATGGTATTTGCTTACCACCCATCATAAGATAGGCAGATATTACAACCGGAGGAATGTATCTGTAATAACTACACATTAATTCATGTTTAAAGACATGCGAATGTGTTGGCTTGATCTATCTTTAACATCGGAGGCAACGGATCGATAAGATTTTTTCGTATAGATAGTTTATGGATCGGACCATCGCATAGACTACTTTTCTCCCAAAAATCGCCCAATCCGTATGCTTTAAGAAAAGAAAGTGAATGTTAGATTCTTTTAAGTGGCTCACATGACCGAATTCCACGCGAGCAAAACCGCGGTCGTGGGGTAGTTGCGAACAAAATTGGATAAGCGAGCGCACGGATACAGCTGGATCTGAAGTGCTGCGGATACGCGACTGATAAGGGATCAAATATTGACTCGGCGCGAACGCACGTGGGAACTGCGGCGCCGCAAAATTTTCACCAAAGATCAACGTCCATATCAGACGCGACACAGATGGAGAGAAAATAACAGATCGAAGACAATTGTAGCTCCATCCGTTCTTATACTTACTGCTACCAGAGAAAAGTATAAAAACTTATCTAATATCTATAAGACTTGTGATATTTTTAATGAGAAAAGTTGGAAATCCAGCAGATAGTTCACTTGATGTTAAGTGATTGTCACCGCCCATGAACATCTACAACGCAGGCATTTCTTGCCTCGCACCACCACTCTGTGAAACCAACTGTTACGACCTGGGAACCTTCAAGAAGAGAGCATACTCTTTCTTAAAAGGCCGGCAACGCATTTGTGAGCCCTCGGGTGTTGCACGTGTTCATGGGCAGCGGTAATCACTTACCGTCAGGTGAGCCTTCTGCTCGTCTGCCCCTTTTCTCCATAAAAAAAAACACAAGAGAGGTTGTAGATGCGTCGCCAAAGGTTTCAAAACAGCGGGCAACGGCTACAGATCGGCAGCGTGGCAGCACCACAGAATGAAACATTTGAGTTACATACAAGAAAGAAACGCCCGATGTAACTGAAATGTTTCATTTAAAATATTGCTCTTACATTAAAAAGTACAAGTGGGATATTATTAACATTTCAATATTTAATTGACGAACACACCCAAAAATCACTCTCACGCCCATGGCGCATGTCATAACACCTATCAGGGCGTTAAGCTTACAAAGCGTACCATGCACATTACACATTTTTACGACGGGATTTTATTTATGGGACGGTTGTCCGTATAAAAACACACACACACAAAATATCCGCTTAATATAATATCACTGTAACTGTGTGTATTTGTGTTATATAAGTTTTGTTATTAACAGTATGTTTATATCACACAATCAAATTTCGAGGAAAATATAATATATCCCTTTTATATGAAGTGTGATATACTGTCTTACGTGGAAAACGAAACAAAAAATCCACAGACAAACTAAAAATGTAGTAGATCTACTCCGAAAAACTAAAGACGACGAAACGAAAGTTCGTCCAAATGATATACAGAAACCGTATTACCACACGCGTAAAAATCTAACACTAAACGACTAGTGCGAAACTAGTATCACCGACACCAGAGGGCAATCCGGCATGCAACTGCGTCTCAAAATTGTAAATGCGACTATCGTCGATAGAATAACAATAGGTGTAAGCGGCGTTCGTCGTATCTGTTACATCGTACTATAATTTGCGATGACGAGACAAGGACGTTAGAAGGACGTAAGTTTACTTGTTTTTAACTTTTTCTAAAATCATTAAAATATGTAGAAAAAGTACGAAAAGATTCCCACAGCGGCCACAATCTTTTCGTACTTTTCATATTTTAATTTTCAATCTTAAGTACAAAGATTAGCACTATAAACAATTAATTTTTGTTTCTAAAATCATTAAATTAATCTAAATTTACGGATTTTATTCGGTTTATATTTTTTTCTTCGTGTCCGTGCCAACGAGTAATGCAATATAAAAGTAGAGAATAGTCAGTACTCGCGATATTTTTCTATCTTTCGTCATAATATTGTATGTTCTTAGATAGATTTTGAAGAAGACTTTTTTAAAGCCAATACTGATGAGTAACAAAAAAAATATAGGAAGTAAATAAAGAAACCATTTAAAATAGTTTATAGGTGTTATTTTATCGCGGGCTGAAGAGTAATCTAAATAATTTACTCGTACATATTAATTATGTTCTAAATATATAAGCGGTATTTTAGAGTTTATCTTATCACACTTCTATGCATAAGTAGTACAAAAAAAAAGTTACATCAATGTACCCCTTAAGCTGCTCAGTTTAGAAACTTGAAATTTTAACAGTAGATACCAAATTATATCGCGCCCACTAAAGAGGTTTTCCAAATTCCCACCCATAAGATAAAAGTAGGAGGAAAACAGTCGTATGAAAATTCTGTGCATTCTAGGTAAATTTCGTAAAAAAAAAAACTATATGGCCTGAGGGAAAACTGTATGGAAATAACGAAACAAGATTTACGAAAATTTCAACACTAAGTTAAAATGCCAACAGTTCCGCCCGTAAACACATGTGAACGAAAATGATAGAATAGTTCAATATTATTGAGACATTAAACAATGAATTGTGGAGAAATAATATAATTGCGAGCAATGAATGATATAAATTAATCAGAGGATGACGGACGATCCAACCACACGCATTACTGAACGATAGGTATTTGATTAATTATAATTGATGCTATTTTATAATTAATTAATTATAGTACTTTCGAATACTGAAAATTTCATCAAATTATTTAACTATAGAAATGTATTAGACGTATATGGGCTCGTTAACGCTATTTTATGTTAAGGCGTGATGTTATTTTCATTAATTAACGAATTGCTCGCTAATTAGAGATTTTATTAAAGCACTGGAACAACACGAGTGATTCACTTTATCCAATAACATATTTCATTAAATTTGAATTTCTAAAAACATCATTAAGGATATATTCTGCCGCAAATGTTACACTGTGGACATTTTTAATTATGTAGCCGAGTTATATAGTTATATATTCTGCATAATACATGGGAAAGTTAAGTTACATATTTGTATTTGTATCCAGGAGTTTAAAATTGTTATATAAAAAACATATTGCATAGAGTCGAGGATGTATTGAAGAATTTACCAAAAGTGTTGTCTTATTATTTATTATCTGTTTTAAATCTACTGAATTTGTATTAAATTTTGAATTTCAATTGTTTACGTTACGAGATTTTGCAGCGTTCATAAACAAGGAACGGATCTGTTAAAAACAAAAATCTTAGTCTATGGTTTCTATTAGTGGCGGCGCGTCGGTCTGAAAGACTTTACGCCCACTAATTGTTGTAGACGCATGCTTGAACCGTACAGATAACGTCTTTTAGTGGCAATACCCGCTCCCCACTTAAGAAGATACGCTTAACAGTCAAGTGTGTTCAATCACAACTGGAATTAATTCGCAATCGACAAGCCCAACATGACTCGATAAATATGTGTGATTTGCTTTACACATGCCATTTGTTAAAATATTTTTACATAAACATCACAAGTTAAAGTTAATTTTAATTTGACCACAACTTTAAGCTTATACACCATTACATTTAAGTGGTTCAAAATAAAACAGCGAAATGCAGAACCTGCAGAAGCGCTATTCTGACAGCTGTCAAAAAGCGGCGGCAAATCTGGCGGCCATTGCGAAGAGTTTTTTTTTTATCAACGGCCTACAGTCCGCTGTCAGTGCAACGAATAAAAGGGCTATTTAACGTATACGGCTAATCCGACAGACGGGTCGCGGGTCCGCTTCGCGTCGGATGTTTTGACAGCGAAGCAATTACCTGCCAGATTGTTTGGCGGCCATTTGTACCAGTGGTTCACATCCAGCTCTGCGTGGATTGGGACACGTGGATTTGGGCTTACCATAGATAAGTAACGAGTTGTAATGTGCGCAATTAGGGAACATTATCGAGTACGAACGATCCACAAATGGTGTTCCACTTACGAGGGATTACTACGCGATAAAGTTTCAAAAATATTTCCGATCCGACAACTCGTAGTGTATAATTAAAAGTAGGTATTATTAATTTTGATCTACTTATTGTATAGTAACGAATAACTGTTAACTGTTATTTATATATATGCGGCAGAGTGATTAGCAAACGTGAATAATTATGGGTCGTTTCCCGTAGTTCCTAGTAGTATTTACAACGTTTTAACGTTGGAGGCTTTGTTGTGGATCTGAAGAGGGGACGTCACAAATCCCTCCAAAGGTCCATGAATTTTTTGATGAATAAATTTACGGATTCCTTTTTAAAGTTTTCACTAAAACCTCGTACGTCGTTCCGACATTATAAAGTCTTTTAGACAACCAATACCCTCTCCCAACCCAAATTTACAGCCATAATTATCAGCGCCTGTGCATGCTGTTGGTTCAATTCCTGCATGGATTCACGTTTGGCCTGTACTGTCGAATGGGCTAATGCTCAATAAAGGCAATGGTACTCTCCAGAGGGCTCGGTATCGACCAGGAGTATGTATTCGAACGTTTTCTAACTGTTTGCGCGATGACCGCTGTCGAGAGCGCATCGAGAAACACTTGAAAACGAACTGTCGACAGTGTCCGAATACGTTGGGGAAACGGGCCGAGGGCCAGGGTCAGTGACGAATGGAGCCAAATAGGGTAGCTAAGCAATCGCCATTAGTTTGGATTATCCTGCTAAAAATAGTGCATACCTTGGAATGAGGCCTGGTTCAATATGTTGTTGTTCAATGAATACTTTTACTTACATACCAAAATATTATTAATAAATAATATTGCATTCAAAACAATCCGCGTGTGTTCGTTCACCATTCGCGACGAAAGTGAATGGATAAAGTTTTAACTGAAACTGTTCGTATTAAATTTGATATTAAAACAAATCGTAAGCCGAAACAACACAGTTTACTTCTGGTTGTGTATATTTTTTTTTATTTCGCAAAGGTCCACGGTGGTAATGCCGTAGGTGGAAGTTAGTTGATTGTGTGTAATTTTAAATTCATTTCTTCATTCATTTCCGATCACTCCCTTCTGAATTTTAGCAACCGTAGCCGCACTTGAGGCGTGTTGAATGCGCCCACTGTCTTTATGGGAAATTCGTCGCGGGTACGCACCGCGGCGGTTACGCTAATGCACGAACGCAAACTGTTAATTTGCTATATCCGCGGGCTGTAACCGAATAACAACGCATTCGTTGCCACTTGGGGTGCTTTAAAAAACACCTCTAACTCTCTTCACAGCACAGATGATAGATAATAACGTTCTTTTTTTTAATTAAAAAGGAACAAACTTTGTTTATTTCGTAACTGTTTCATGTTATCGATGTAAAATTGAAAGAAACCCACAAATTTTTAAAATATATTGTTTATCGTAAAATAGATTCAATTACATAAATTTTAAAACCTCTAATACTCGACAAAAAAGTTAAAAAAGTTTTTGAAATTTATTTTACTTATTATTTTGTACAAAATGAAACCGCGACATTTTTTGATCCGGCTCCCACTTTTTGCTATGTGATAAATGCAGACAACTAAATAATGACACCAATTTTATGATTTAATTCCCTCCAATACTTTAAAAACATAATACCAGCCGCCAGTTGAACCGCATCTGGTCGGCAGTAAATAATTGTTCCGTTTCAGACGAATTCATTAAAATATAAAACTGTGTAAAGTAAACAAATTTCTATACTGTTTAAGACCGGATTTTCTTTAAAAGTATATGAATAATGCTCAATAACAACAACGACGCAATTTCGCTAAAGGAATATTCTATTTTTGTTAAATTTTATTAATCCAAGAGCCAATTGAAGCGGACGATGTATTCGAATTTACGACTATGGGCGGCAGCTCGACGTACCGACCACGAAGCCATCGCTCATATTTAAGAGAGAATCGTTACTAATATTATAAAGGCGAAAGTTTGTATGTATGGATGGATGTTTGTTACTCTTTCACGCAAATACTACTGAATAGATTTTAATGAAACTTTGCAATAATATAGCTTATAAATCAGAATAAGACATAGGCTATAATTTATATACATATTTTATGTGTATCTGTCTTTATGTCTGAATATTACGCCTTCAGCCTATTTTACGCAGACGTAGTCGCGGGCAGCAGCTAGTACTCAATAAGGAAAATGAAATTCGTTTTTCAGTGTTAATTCTGGCCACCTATGTTACACTAACGCCCGGTTTCTGATACACTGATCATCGTAGATGTCAACTAATCAACTGTCAAATGCTTTTCAAATTTCATTTGTGTAGCCAAAAGGATGGTTAAACTCTTTGAATTCATCATTCTGATCATTAAGAAGATCATTCACGGCAATTCAGAGAGTTTAACCATCCCCTTGGCAACTAAAATGAAATTTGAAAAGTCATTTGACAGCTGATTAGTTGACATCTACGATGATCGGTGTTTCAGAAACCGGGCGTGAATCATCTATAACATAACTTTATTTATGAGAGCCTAATGGCTAAACCAAATGTTAATTAAAAGATGTGCCATAAACGACTATTTAAGGGTAGGTAGGTAGGGCGTCCGGGTGCTCGCCTTAATTTGTTAATTTTAAGTGCTGAATTATCATGTGCTCGGCGGCAAGGAAAAGCATCATGAGGAAACCTGCATATTTTCGAAATAATAATAAAAAAAAATGTTTCGAAAATATATATGAAGTCCGTCAATCCTCAGTGGGGTCGCGTGGTGGTATTCGCCCCTGGTACTCTGTTTACAGAGGAGGCCTTTGCCCAGCAGTGGGACATTTATAGACTGTTACTTTTTTTTAAATAATTCTGTAAAAGCTAAAACCAACAGACATGAATCTAAATTGCAGGGAAATACCTACTTTTTAACACTTTTTGGTTACCATTGATATAAAACTTAGGACATAAACATAACAATCTTATTATGGTTACATGCCCCTATGTTTAAATACTATCACAGGCCAATTTTCAAACAACCAATTTTTGGTAAAATCTGAATGACATTATTAAAATATTATGTAAGGCATTTCAATCAAAACTGATTAAAAGTACTTTACTATTATTACTATATTTGCCCTTAAATGTTAAGCCCGATAAGACCTGTACATGTAAACTCCGACAATAGAATTTTGTTTTTTTATCTTTGACATTGTGTATCATTAGTAATATATATGTATATATACATATCCATCAAAAATGCATTTTAAAAAGCTGATAATTGAAATATTATAATGGAATAAATTTTTAAAGATATAATTATAACAAATTCAATAAATTCTTAACCTTTTTTCAATTATAACAATGATCTTCAATTAAACACCATATAGCCAATTATTTCTTAAAATAATTAAAAAATATCATAAGAAATGCAGTAAAAATATTATAAACAATAATTTAAATTAGTTCAATTGCAAATTAATATATGGTAAGTTCCTTAACATTTAACGAAAATTGAATAGAAAAATCCACTTTTGTATTTGTGGCAGGAGTTAAAAGATTATATTGGAATAGATTTTATGCAAAGCGTAAATAGAACGCTGTATGTGGCAAAAAGTTAATAAACCGTGTTTCTTATCTCGACGCAATTGGCGTCCCAGTTTTTATTGCATATTGCAAAACTACATCCGACTAACTGGTTACAATGGAAACTAGGAATATGAGGAAACGGAAATGACTTCAAGGCTATAAATAATAGATTTCAAAACATGATAAACTGATAAGCTGTGTTTACAACACAATAGAATAATAGACAGAGTTTTATGAACTTACCGCAAAACAATATGCTAAAATCCAATAAAATTTTTCTTAAAACTGATCTCGAATCACGATCCATGGTTATCGAATGGTTACGTGAATTTCTCTCCATAATAAATACACAGTTAATTTTAATTAAAATATTAGAAACACTATCTATTTTTATTACGTTATCATGAAACGTCAAAACCGATACCGCGAATGAAACGTACTGTCAAACATAACAGACATCAATCCCCAAGCGCATGCGCGCGCCGACTGGACTGCTGTCGAATCGAGTGTCGAGTCGAGCGTCGGCGAAACTCGGATCGGAAACAAAATGAAACGAGACAACTATTACACGGGTCTGCCTCTCTTATTACTTATGAAATATATATATCTATATATATTATATATCTATTACTTATGAAATTTGTTGTATTTTTATTTATCAACAAAGTACATTTGAAGATATAATTGCGTTTATAATTTGAATACAAATTGTGACGGATATATCTGTCAAAAAAAAGGTGATTGACATCTCATAAAAAAAAATTTATAACATGAATGGTAACTAAAAAACATTTTATACATATTAACAAAAATCTCACCGACTTACTACAGATTTTCGAATTGATTTTGAGGAGTTTCCGATGTATCTCTGGAAATAAACGTTCAATGCAAATAAATTTAGGTAGCGGACAGGAGCTAAACCGACCTCGTCATTTTTAATTTTATTGCTATTGATAATCAAATTATCAACCCCATTTAAGACAAAAATATTAATTGCGCCTTAAAAAGATTTAAAATGGGTGACTTAAATTGGTTTATTTGAGTAATTAGATTCCTATTTTGAATATTATTCGTGGTTATTTTAAATATTGCGTGGTTATGTTGAAAATGGTTAATGCGTTTTTTTTTTGTAAATTTATGAGTTTGTAATAGTATAAAGTGTTTTTATTAATTAGTCAGCTGTCCGATGATTTAGACTCGAACGTCAAAGCGTCAAATAAAATCCGTTCATTCATCCAAATTGAATCAACATTGACGAAAAAACCTTCAATGACCTATCGCTAGTCTTCGTCGCTTGCTTGCATGCATGGAATTTAACGCCGCGCGGTTCGGTCGTAGTTTCGGCAGATTTGGCGCCGAAAACGAAACTAAACCGAAACTGCTTTAAATGAAACTATTTTTTACCGATTTATCGCGTTTATTTTTAATTTGAATTCCCGACGTTTCATTTAAAGTTTCATTTATAAGTTATAGTCTGTCCCGTGACCATGAACGCGTTCGAAACGCGCGATAAATCCGTAAAAAATAGTTTCATTTATAATGTGTAATCGCGTAAATACAAGAAATTATTACGAAACTGTTTTTTTTTACCGAAACTCGACCGAAACCGAAACCGAACATTCGGTCGGACACTACTTTAAATATCTATTTTTTTAATTGACTGTACTTAAGAATAACGTATTATGCATTTACGTACGTAGTAAATAACTTGTTTAAGGACAATTACCCAACTCCGCAGTTAACTGTAAGTCATAAAGAACATTATCCTGTGACTCGAACACACAATCGCGAGAACGAAGCCAATAATTAAGCAACCGAGCCGTCTACTTGAAAGTAAATTTCTAAGAAATAGTAACTAAATTAATAAATTTCGTGCACGTACATTTAAAAGAAGTATGAACATGTTTTTTTATTTAAAACAGGCAAACTAGAAAAATTACTTCATGCTCGGAGAGTTAGAGGTGGTAGGTAAATACAGTAAATATTTACAATAAATATTTTTATTTATACTCACAATGACTGGCAAAGTAAACAAGTGGGAATACAAGTATGACATTTTGCACAGTTAAACGTACTTGGATGTCGTGTCTTAAAACAAGAGAATAAAATGAAATCGTATGGCATTTTGTCAGTTGATGTTACCAAAGTAAAAAATATGATATGAGCACGGGTAAAGATATGTAATTTACATCTTTCTTTTTTCGAATCGAGAAAATTTATGGTCTATGGTCGCGTCCATCAAATTGGAAAAGATTTTTAAATTGAAACGTAACTGAGACGGAAGCGATAAAGGTATTAGTTTTCAAAATAAAATAGATTATTTTAATTTGAAACGTGAACATAATAACACATGACTTATTCCCGCGCACCTGTCGACTCAATTTCTACCTTGAAGATTTGACGCGACAAAAGATTTTTTTTTCTTTCCTAAGAAGCAAAGGAATGCCGCCTTAGCCTTCATCGGTAGCCATTGAACTGACACCTGTGAGTTTTTAGACCATTCATATCGACTCAAAATGTCCGCCCGTTTGTTGAAACAGCATGTTTTCGATAAACTTTAAAACCTGATAGTTTAGATGTTAATAAACATTAATGACGAGGTACTTTTTGTCGACTTAAAATATGCAACGAAAGGGTGCAGATACATAGAAAATATTATGTAAGAATAACTCTCCAGACTTAATATTATTGACGTATCTTAACATTAAACATATGTAAAAATAAGCATTTGCTTTAAATGACATTAAGAATAGAATACTTATAATATAATTATTGAAATATATAAATAAAAGCGCTTTGAATATTTTGCCGCAGGCATGGTCTCTAGTATTGAAAATGAATACGAGGCCTGTTTGATAAGTAGTTTTAAAAAGTAAAAAATATATTTTTTATACAATTTACATTAATTTCTAAACATAGTCTCCATCGAGGGCCAAACTATTGTTCCAGCGAGTTTCCAATTTTTTTATCCCCTCCAAAAAATAAGTTTTGTCGAGGTTTTCAAAATAGCCGTTTACACCTGTGATGCAGTCCTCATTTGTTAAAAATTTTTGCCCTCCTAGCCATCTTTTCAGATTTGGGAATAGGTTATAATCGCACGGAGCTAGGTCCGGCGAATACGTCGCATGCGGAAGCAACTCGTGGATTTTGGCCATTGCAATAGCTCACGTGTGCACTGGCTCATTGTCTTGATGAAAGAGGACTTTCTTGGGGTTCAATTTTGGTCGTTTTTCCAACAATTCAGCACAAAACAACAACACAGTCTTGGTCTTCTTTGGGGCACGTTCACCAATCGCCGTCCATTGTTTTGATGGATCCAAGTTTCGTCCACAGTGACAGATCGACACAAAAAATTCCGAGGATTACGCTTCGTCATATCCAAACACAGTCTTGAAATTTGCTTTCGTTCGCGTTTTTGTCTACAAACGTGGCACCCACCGTGCAGACAGCTTTGTGATCCAAATCTTTATGTACTCGCTCAGTGGAGATGTGCCTGTGTTCTCAGCTATTTCACGCAGCTTCACTCGGCGGTCATCGAGTACAATATTATACTTCTTCAACAAAATCCTCAGTAGTCTCTTCGATTGGGCGACCAGAGCGTGGAGCATCAGATGTGCTTGACCGACCTCATTTAAAAGCATTTATCCAGTTATAAACAGTCAGCAACGTTGGTGCGTTAGTGCCATGAACATAATTAAGTTCAGTTTTTTATTGTGGCAGCACTGCAACTGTTCATAAAAAAATGTTTTATAACGGCACGAAATTAAGATTTGTTCATAGTTGTTTTAAATTTACGAGTGATCACGGTTAAACAATGGTTAAACTAATAAAAACTTTTTGCTGAATTTTTAACAGTCTTCATTTGAAAGATTGTGCCTGCCAGTGTTAATGCCATTTACCAGAAAAAAAATTATAAATAATTTTTAAAAGGATTTATCAAACGGCCCTCGTATAACAAGCAAGTTTTAATTTTTTTTCCGTGAAAATTAGGCATAACCGATGGGTTTTAATTAGTAATCCTAATTTTGGTTAAGTTTCTTTTTCTTTTAAAAATATGTCAAAGTCAAAAAAGGTTGTGTGGCGTGGCTATTTCAGGCTTGTACACGGTAACCGAATACACACTTACCTTCTAACCGAAAACACAAATACACTCATTACAAAAATTATAGAAGAATATGATAAATCTTTTATACCTAATGATATATGTATGTAATAGTTTTTAAACAGTTTTTCGAATTTCTTTAATTTAAAATTAAGGTTGATTGAATGAAGTTGACGCTATCTATGAAATAAAGTTCGAAATAGCTTTTGATGAAACAACGCCATCCACAGAAAATCTGTGATTGTTTCATAGATGGCGTTGACACAACAACAATTATAAAAATGAAACAGAGCGTTTAAAGCGCCATCTACAATTATCATTGTAGAAGACACAGCAAACTAAAAGTTTGATTTTAATAAATATAGATGTCACTATAGAAACATAATCAGAAAATTACATTTGTAGACTGAAAGTTCAAAATGCTGGTGGTCCACGATGACATCTTGGTTGTCTCTCAACATAAAGGTATCCCACGATCCAAATTTGGGTTTATATCTGTTCAGCCTAAATTCATTATCGTCAGATTTACAAATTGGTCGACAATGTAAAGTTCATATTTTGTCAAATTATTATTATAGATAAAGAATGAATTTATGTCGCTGCGTTACCATTGGCTGATAAAGTGTTTTTTGACATAGTGTAACACATTATATTTCGGCGAAGGCAATGTTTTGTTTTTTTTTAAAAAAAGATTTTTCTTTTCTTTTTTTAAATTAAGTAATTATAAGTGTGTCTTATAAACGTTGATCATGAGGGCCGTAATCAACAATGATAATTGTAAAAATATATTCTTAATCTGTATAGATCGATATTTTATACATATTTATGTTTATTACTCAATGAATCCTCTCCACCTTAAGACGATAACAGGCACAGTTCCACTTTTTTTCAAACAGCATCGCTTCTGCACGTAGGGAGGACAAGAGGATAATCCAACAAGCTGCGTCCGTGTGCTTATCTTTGAAATCGAAATGTTTGCCAACAGAGTTAAGTCTACTTTGGATTACTAAGACGAGTTGCACGTCAGGGGCTTACTAGCTCCTTATATTTATCCGCTCCTGGTACTTATTATAGCTTGTTGGAAAATGTTGCCGCTTTGTGCCATCGCAGTGTGACTTTAAAGTGTAATAAATATTTATTAATTTGTACTGAATTTTCTGTCGTAAAAGTTGAACGTTTTTCTACTTAAATAGAATATTCGAAAGAGAGACAAAAAATAAACTTAGTAATAGAGTCAAACAAATTCGATTAGATGCAAGTAAAATTTACGTAGTCTTTATTTTATTTGCTGTTTACGCTTACGGATTACGTGTTTGTCTACGTTAAATGTAGATGGTAGATGGCGTTCTGAAAGTGCTTTGCGCGAATCGCGCATGTTGAAATTTGGATAGCGTCCTACATGCGTCCCAACTGCTTATAAAACATATGTGATTGGGTTAATGCCTTACATTGCTTATAAAACATATGAAATTGGGTTAATGCAATGTAAGTATTCAAGATATAACTTGTTTCAGTTTCGACTAATATTTCGGTGGTATGTGTTGAGATCACGTCAGTTATCCGAAAATGTGGTTGGTACTTTGCTCTGGACTCATCTATAAATTAAATGACCCCTTACCACAGAGAGGATCAAGATTGAAAGTTAAAACTAGTGGATAACAGTGAAATCTTATCGTCATGTAGTCGGTGTAGCGTTCGATGACGGTCATCTATTACCGTGGTATGACCACTCAACAGGTTTTCTGCTATTGCACGAAGGTCAGTCAAATCCGGGGAAGTACCACGACCTCATAGATGATCGGCGTGAAATGGAAGGGTTGAACTTTCGCGTTTCGTTTAGTGAATAAGGTAACCGGGTCCCACTTTTTTAAAGGTTGCCGACGCATCTACAAGCTATCGGGTGTTGTAGATGCCCATGGGTGGCGATATTCAGTTAGCATTAGGTGAACCACCTGCTCGCTTCAAACCGTTTCACATAAAAATCTATATAAATTAAATGATAAAATTCTATTGTGGTGCGCGCATCATGAAAAAACTAGTAGATCGATTTCAAATGATTCTTCTTAGTTTTATTTCTCATACACTTTGCCCTTCATCCTAAAAATATATATTGTGATATTTTCAATTATTGCAAATATTATTAAAGTTTTACAAAGAAACCATTTTCATAAGCACTACGTATTTGGTGACGTGGCTTTTCATAAGATTTAGATGTGGGGCAAGCGGAGCAGTATTTAATGTATTAAGCAACGCAATAAATAAGCAACGCATTCGAACACCCCGTATAAGCTTGTACTTTATATAATCCCGTGGGTTCTGGCTGGCCCACCGGTTCTGCTTTTGATGAAGCTGTAACAGTAAAAGGACTGAAAGCGTAACATCAGGTATACAAAAAAAAACTTTATAAATTACTTTAAGTCGTAATACAACATTAGGAAGTAATGTAACAAGTGACCGGGTATAAGCGTGTACTTTATATAAGTATAAATACAAGATTAGGAAGTAAGACCTTTGCCGTCACTTATCAAGTGACGGCAAAGGTCTCACGTTTAAAAGTACAGACAACCTGATCCAGTTCTATAACGTGACAGGCAGCTTTTACGCTTTGAGCTAGTGATTCTGGCACAAAAAAAAAACCAAAAAGAATACTGACATACGCAATGAAATTATTTTTAATATTAACACTTCTTCTTTAAACATTTAACTAAGTTTCTTTCCTCATGTACGATAGGTTCTTTAACCCGAAACGAACCCTATCTTGCTACGATGAGTAGCGACGTCTGTTCCAAAAATATAAGAGTATCTTTTTATTTAATTCCTACACCATTCTTATATCATATCTTACCGTTGGAGTATTTCTTTCTAGTTTTCTACAGACTTCAAAAGAAGGTGAGGGAGGTCTCACTTCGATTGTATTTTTTTTTTATATTTGTTACCTATTAATTTTCGACTCGGTCCACCCAGTTTCGATGATAATTTTTTTGAAAGCTGGCGCTTCCCATGTGGTCCCATATTAATTTTATTAGTATTCGATTTTGGGCTCCGGTGATACTTAGGAAACTCATAATACTGAAAATGAATTATATAATGAGATATTTCAAGTCGAATTTGTTTTTCGTTAATAAGAATGGACTTGTTAAAGTTTTATAGAAATTTTCTATCGAATTGTTTTCTTGTTCGTTTATTCCTTTGGTAGGATTGTTTTAATTGACTTTAGACCGACTTGAACTGAAAACTGAAACTGTAACCAAAGCCCAAATTACTTGTATATATTCTGTGTTTTTGAATAGTATATTTGGTTTGTTTGTTGTTACTCTTTTTAACCCATTTCAGGGTGCCAGTAATATTTTCGAATTGATTAAACAGTTTTTTTATTAAAACAGAGTCGTGGTAATTGAATATCCGGACGACTGTCTATAAATTCACTACATAATATATATACACATATATTTCCTCTATTTAAAAATTATAGTGCGGTAGCGGTAAAAAATATAGCGACAAAACCGTTGTGTCTGAACAATATTCTTCTGTATAGTGGTGGTACTTTCCGGACAAGAAACTAAGAACTGAATTATTTTCAGGAATTTCAACCTTATTTAACTTTTGCGCGGCGCAGAATTATTTCTAGGTTCGTTTTCAATTACGAGTAATAGCTCAAACGTAAGGTAGCATTCCAAAAATGCAGCGGTTGGAAATGCAAGACCTAAAACAGTTTAACAAAGACGAGGCAAAACAATGTAGAACGCGTCCGCGGCTAAAGAGGCGCGAAGTACTGACTACTCTTCTCGTACCATAACAACTAACTATGACTCTGTCTGCGAAATAATTGTAGCTCCTTATACGGCAATTATAACGGAGCTACTTAAGTAACAAATTGTTAGTAAAAAAAGATGGCGAGTTATAATAATGATATTTACATACCGAGATAACGGTATTTAGGGTTCCGTGCCCAAGGGATAAACCGGGACCCTATTACTAAGACTTCGCTGTCTGTGTGTCTGTCTGTCCGTCTGTCACCAGGCTGTATCTCAGGAACCTTGATAGTTAGACAGTTGAAATTTTCGCCGATAATGTAAGTATATTTGTTGCCGCTATAACAATAAATACTAAAAAACAGAATAAAAAAATATTTAAGTGGAGCTCCCATACAACAGACATGTTTTTTTTTCGCCGTTTTTATAGAGAATGTTACGGAACCATTCGTGTGCGAGTCCGACTCGCACTTGGCCGGGTTTTTTTTTGGTTTTATGTTAAACAATGGAACGCCTTCGGTTATTTCACTCTATATTAAGTGTTTATCGGCGCCCTTGGACATCTAGAAGGCGTAAGCGGTCGAAGATGCGTTGCCTACCTTTAAAAAAGCGGGTCCCGGATACCTCGCTCACCAAACAACTTCCTACTGTTACTATTTACACTTCACGTCGGTCGTCGTTTGTCGGTGTGCTGTGGTACCCCCGGACGGACCCGCCCATTCGTGCAACAACAGTAGTTGCAACGTGACCCTACCACTGTTGCCTCGTTTATATAAAAAAACTTTAACACTCTCAATTTGAGAGAACACTCTAATTCTCGAGGCTATTGAGCACCTTAAAACTCACGAGATAGAGTAAGTTATAAATAAAACAATAATATTATATGTTTTTCACGTAAATGCAACAAACCATTAAATTGTTTATTCATTAATTGCAAAAAAAGCACATGAAAATATAACAAGCTTATTATTTAAGAAAAATTCTAAAAATTGTTATTTTGATCCGAATATGGGAGCTTAATGAGTAAGTTGGATACAACCTTGCGACTTTAACAGCTTTTATGCGTCTTTCACTGAGCTTAATGTGTCGTTTGTGTACGACTGATCTTTTTAACAGTTATTGTTTGTAAAAAAAGCTTTTAAAGTAAATAAATAAAAACGTAATGAAAACGATATAATTAATCCTTATTGAAGGAAACGTTCCATACATATATCAATTAGTATTGTTTCAAACAGAGTTCTGTTGTAACTTGTCACAGCACTTGTAATAAGTGTTACAGGTCAACTGTACCTTATAGTAGGTTTCGCCTCACGATGAATTCATACAAGTTTTAGTGCATTACTGTTACAAAAATATTCATGCTAATTTATTCGTGGGTTGATCAGCAACTGCTTTTCTTTTTTTTAAACATTGCTCTTACTGTAGGATAACATTATGTTGCATTGTAAAGATATTGAATACATTAATTTCAAGTGTACAAACACCCAGATCTGAAATCATCTTTTGTTCTGCTTTTCTATCCGCAATCAGCTAGACAATGTTTAATAATAAAAATGCTGTCAAAATTTTATACATTCCAAGGCATAAATCAACAAACGTGGACATTAAGTGAATTAATATCAATATATTCACTCAAGTTACAAAATGGACAAAGCATGTCATTGGTGTGGTTGTGATTGTGTCACCTTGGTAGTATAATACTTATAAAATGAAATAATACTACCAAATTGAAAACAGTGTTCACCCTCAATCAATCAAATATAATGTTGAGTTCAGAAAATACATTTATACGGCATATCATATTTATAGAAATGTAACGGACCAATTAAGTCCTATCCTGTATAAAAGTATGTAAATTGTGTAGAAAATTCAAGATTGGTTAATACGTTAGACAAAACTATGTATTATTTTCAATTACCTGTCAAATATCAAAACTAGAATGGCAGTTTAAAAAAAAAGTAGATTTTGCCTAAATGTTATGTTTAGTTCACGTTGTACATGGAATGTACGAGTAGAAAATATTAAACAAGTATAATTTTTAACAAAAAAAACCGACTTCAATCAGAAAATTAAAAACATTAATAATACCTATTACATTCAATCATGGCACTCGATTTCGCTGGGATGCCATCATCAGATCCGCGTTTCCTTGGATCATGGTACCACCCTTGGGATATCTGCGTTCCGACAAAAAAAGAATCATCAAAATCGGTTCATAAACGACGAAGTTATCCAGGAACACACATAAAAAATAAAAATATATACAGTCGAATTGAGAAACCTCCTCCTTTTTCGAAGTCGGTTAAAAACTAACTAACGCGGACATGTTGCCGCTTTCCGATTGTCCAAATGGCATCCCTTCGAGATAAGAAGGTAAGGTATAATGTAAATGGTAGTCATTAGCGCATGTTTATATAAAAAAATGTGAAACCCCAAATTCGAACCGAGAAACGCGAAGCGAAGGAGCGGTTGATACAGAGTCCTAGTGATACGATGAAACGGAATAACAAAAAAACTCGACCGCCAGCGCCCGCCGCCAACAATCGGCTGGGAAATTTTCGCAGCAACAAACAAACCGACAGAAATTCCTTCATTACAGCCAACAATGCCTACGGACGGCTACATACAAATAACTCCGTCCAATTTAAATAACAGGCTCGCAAAGCTGAAAAACAACCCGTAACCGAAGTTGGGAATAAATTAGCAGCATCCCCCCTCCGCCCCCCACCCCACGGCGCTCCCCCGAAACCCCCTTTACCCCAATGTGTACATTGTGCAAAATATTATTTGCCTTGCCAGACAATAATAGGATCTAATGCCACGCCCTGACATGTTAGCTTTGGGCGGCTCCGCCCCAAGAGTCCCACTCGATGATTGGTTCAGGTGTCGCCCGCTCTCCCTCGCACGCACCGGCCGTCCCTCTCGCGCGCACGGCTTATCCCTCGACGCCCGAGGGGTAAATGTTTTGGTAGGCAACACACACGAGGGTCTCTGGAGCCCCACTTGTATTGTCGGGGTGTCTAGTTCGCGGATATTTTTCAAGCGGGGCCCCGTTCGGAGACGTCCACCTGAATGCCGTGTTAGAATTCGCTTTATGAGATTTTTTTTGAGCGACAACGAGCCCTCGGGCGAGGATTATAGGGGGCGCTGCCGGCGCCGCTTCGACAAACAGTTTTCCCTTATGACGTGCTTTACGGCGCGTCCACGTTTTTATTACGCGACGCGCCGTCTCTGAATTACGCGGGACACACTGCCTTTCATGTTCCCGGGCTAAGGGCAATTTGAAATGTTTCTTTCAAGTATCTCTTCCGTCAAATATTAGATACCCATTCTATATTAACAGGCTAACTAAAACATGATTGAAAGTATCGACATCGAATTGTAATCAAAATGATTTGACGATTCTCTATTTGCCAACGAGAAAGAAATCCGCACCCGTAACGTCGCAAGGTGCGAAAGCCGACCACAACCGTGACGAATACCGTAGCGGAGTCAAATCGATAAGCGGCGGGTGCTCTAATAATTATTAGTCGGCGGCCTGAAATTCGCGCACAAAGCTCCGGACCGCCGTAATAATAACGACAATTGTTGTGTTTACTGGCACGTGAACGGGGCCCGCGGTGGGGCGAGGGAAGCGGCTGGTGAGGAGGAGGCGGGGCGGAGGGGGCTCGAGGGGCGGGGCTGGCTGGGGCAGAGCCCCCGCGGGCCGACGGGCGCCAGTCCACAGCGCGCCGCGGCCCAAGACGCACTGACATGTGACCAGCATGGAAGATTGCGACCTCGGGCGATACCGCGACATGATCATTGAAGGCGAACTCCCGCTGGACCTGAGGCCACCGCCGCGCTTGTACATCCAGCATTACCTCCGCGAACAGGAGTACCAGCACGAAGACAGCTACGTGTCCGTGGACGAGGAGCCGCCCGACCTGCCGCCGCCCTCCAGCGACTCCGAGCGCTACGACGCCCCCAGCCCCGGCGACGCGAAACAGGACTCGCCCAAGAAGCCCAAACAGAAGTCCTCCTCGCAGCTGATCAAGCCGCCGTACTCCTACATAGCCCTGATCACGATGGCGATACTCCAGTCGCCGCACAAGAAGCTCACGCTGAGCGGCATCTGCGAGTTCATAATGACCCGCTTCCCCTACTACCGCGAGAAGTTCCCCGCGTGGCAGAACTCTATACGGCACAACCTCAGCCTGAACGATTGCTTCATCAAGATCCCCCGCGAGCCGGGCAACCCGGGCAAGGGCAACTACTGGACGCTGGACCCGCTGGCCGAGGACATGTTCGACAACGGCAGCTTTCTGCGGCGCCGCAAGAGGTACAAGAGGCCGACGCCGTCGCTGCAGCACGCGCACGCGGTGGTCGCGATGCTCGCGCGGGAGGCGTACGCGCCTCTCCTGCCTTTGCCGTGCTACTTGCCGCCGGCGCCACTGCTCTCGCTGCCTCGGCCACCGCCGGCTGCTCTGCGGCCGGTGCCTCTGCCGCCTCGGATGGCGGAGATGACTGAGCCGAGGGGCAAGCGTTCCCGCAACGGCTTCTCGATCGAGTCGATAATCGGCAGCCAGGAGGACGCCGCCGCGCCGGAGCCGCACCGCAGCGCCTTCTCGCCCCTCCACCACGCCAGCTCGCCGCCGGACGACTGGGCCAGGTGAATGTATCTCCACGGGTGCGTTTCGGGCTCGGCTCAGTTCTGAAACGGCTCCCAGCGGACTGAAAGCGGACCGTGTGCAAGCCCCCTAATATTAACTGGCGTGTCCTTAGTGCGATTGACGACTGTCAAACTATTTGGCGGGTAAAATTCCTCAACTGCACATCCGTATCGCAATGGCGACCAATGTAAATCGAATGTTACCAGTATGTACGTATTTTTGTAAGCGAAGTAACCCATTGATAAGCCGTGTAAGTAACAACAGTATTAATTGTTAATAATAATGCATGTTACATATTGTTTTCATTATTTTGCAAAATATCTAACAATATGAATTTCGTCCGTAAAATAGTTTTAAGAGTATGATACGAGCCAGTAAATATTGACGTCGTGACTTTTTGATAGAATTCTATACATTTAAAAATTACACTATCGTACACTCTTTTGCGCGGGAATCTTATCTGTTTTTCGTATTTAATCTACGCAAAGAAAGTATTGAGGCCGTTATATGTACCTAAAGCTATTTATTTTGCTAACGTGTAACGCGGAGGTTTTTATTAAAAAGTTACGATTTTTATAAATAAATTCTAGTCACTCTTTGTACAAAGTAGCTATTATGTACCGATTGTAAATATTTGTAAAATCACTTCTCATTGTAAGGTAGGCCGTAGTTGTATAGATTAGTCAGTAGGGGTTTCAACCACTACTATGATATCAAAATGTTGTACTTGTAGTGTTATTTTGTGTATCTATTATAAAATTTAAGATGAAAAAATATATAAATACGATAACTATGTATATTTCATTCCATATTCTATATGGTTTAAGTCTTTAAAATCAAAGATAAAAATTTAATTTTCCCTCAAGTGTTTCAAGTCGTCAGTTTATTTTTTACTGATAGCTGCCTCAATAAAATCGATTTTGTAAATAACAATGATTTGCAACTTAATTGTTATGAAATGAACTAAAAAAAAAAAGTAATAATTTATAAATACGTCAATATCATTAACAATAAATAAAATGGTTAATATTATATATTCTTAAGACTGCTTAAAAACTGATTGAATTCGATCAAATACTACTTATTTTTCGTGTATTTTTAAACTTTTATCCGAGAGCCTGTATTAAAGAGACGTAATTTTGGAGAAATTGTCGTACGTAATCATTATAAGGCACAACAAAGTCAGCGTCGCGTAGAATTACAAGTCTGCCAATGACTTTCTAAGATAACGCCTTAAATAAACCACAATTTCTCCGCTGTTTGTGGCGCAAACATTTAACCTGGTATCACTTAAATCTGGAGCTAGCAACAAACGAGGGCTGTGAAAAGAAAAAAGCTATAAACATCCTCAAAAAAGGAACAATAAAAAGTTTTTGACAGTACTAATGATTTTCGTCAAAAAAAATATTTTTTTGGAATGATGCCCTGTTTGGCTTTAGAATTTATTGTTTCGGTTAGTTTGGTTTCTGATTATTCCATGGCAGTTAAAAAAATAATTTCAGTTGTTTTAGGAATTTATTCTTAAATATAATAATTTTAAGTACCTATTCAATTGACTTCTTAGTAACAGAATGGAAAAAAATATGTTCGATATTAGAACCGTTATATATTTAAAACGGGTAACGGATTGATACAGCACAAAAATTAAAAAGGTTCAAAAAAATCTAGTTAATTGAAAGGCTTTTAGAGATAATTTAAAAGCTTGTATCGTTATGTTAATATAAATCAAGACATGAAAAAAGAAGAAAGAAGACAAAAAAACTAACTTGATAAACAACTTAGATGCTTAGTTTTAACAGTTTTTTTTATTAGTTTTGGATGTTGTTGCTGTCCTCCATGTAGCGGAGCAGTGATCGTTAGCCCTCGAGCAGAGCCTACAATTAGTCAGCCACAAAAAGAAAATAAAATACTTCTGTTCAATAGCTAGCTATGTTGTGTACAAATATCAAGTCATCCATTGCCTAGTTTTTGAGTTTTGTGGACGTATGCGGTGGCAAATTTTTTATATACATCTCTCTTTCTTCTTAGTTGTTCCCTTACTGCTGAGGATCGTGACTCTTATTTTATTGGTCAACGAGCTGTCTCCATCGGTTTCGCTAAGTCGCCTCTCTTCTTATATACATACAGAGACATAAATTTTCACCCGTATATAAAATGGAAGTGATATATTTTCGAACAAAAAGTTTACAAAGCGTTCTCAACATATTAACGAAATAAAGAAGATAAAGCAAGCCTATTTAAACGATTAAATGATTAAAAGTACATATTATTTAATTTGAAGTATATATTCAGAGCGATTTCCTTAAAGCCATCCAAAGTCATGGATTGTGATTTTGATAGCCATAAAAGAACAATGATACCAGGAGGTCGGTAACAATGCTCTTTACATCTTTCAGGTGCAATATTTTTTATGTATGTATTTATGACACATTCCCACTTTTATTTACTTTGTATTGCTTACTGCAGTCATACAAAAATAAGTAATAAATAGAGTATTAATACGTGAATTATGATATTGGACCTAGAACCAAGAAATTTATTATTTTTTTAAAAAACTTTTTGCACGATAGCGTGCATTGGCGATCTTAACAGTAGTCCACCGACAAATAAATAGAGAAAATAAGGACTTTCCAAGTATTTATCGTAGATTAGTTAATTGTAATCTCTCATCACTACAAAACACATAAGTAAAGACCAACAAGATAATAGAATTAACATAGTGGATGAAATGAAGGAGAATCATTCCCCAGCAGTGAGGCGAAATAGGCTCCGAATTATGAAAATCATAAATTAATAACAATTAAATTGTATTAGGACTTTGAATAATATAGGAAGTAAATAAAACACAGTTCACTGGATGCCATCATGATCATCATTTTAGCCCTTTTTGAGTTCATAGTTGAACATAGACCTCTCCCTCAGATTACCACCAAGCACGATCCTGAGCCATCTGCATCCATCGACTTCCCGAACACTTGCACAAGTCGTCACTCCATCTAGTGGGCGGTCATCCTTCACCGAGTCGATGGTGCTAAGCACTAGATGTATTTATTTTATTAATACTTACAAGTAACATAGTCACAATCTTGTCCGAAGTTCTCACCACCTCGAGTGAGGAGAATATATCAATACGATAGAGGTCACAATGGCTTGAGCAGGCAGTATCCGCGAATTGTTTCAGCACGACCCTACGTTCCGTTGCTAAAGCAACATTGTAAGGCGAGTAATAACAAAATTAGCAAAGTTTAAACAGTTTATACTCTGTGCAAATGTGCGCGGGAAACGTTTGTACAGACGCTTCGTTTGCTCATAATATGACAGCTATTTGTTTAGCTCACTTGCTGATTCCTAAAACAAATTGCAGTAATGATACAATTAAATGTGGCCTCCAAATACATCACAGCTTATGTAATATATTGGCATTTGTAACATGAAACTTTTCTGTTCTTTCACCGTAATAATGCTTTTAAACAAATTTTCTGTTTCTGTTTAATTTTTAAATTTCTTTAATTTGACGAATTTATTCTAAAAAATTATCAAATAAATAAATCTGATAGGTTTAAGGGTTTAATAAGTTATAGTTGTATCGTTTACGTTTCTCACGAATGTCGACATCTAGACCCAATAGTGTGAGTGCTTTCACTCTTTGAAATGCTTGGGTTCAATCACTAGGTAATCTGTAAAATTTAAGACTTTATGGATAGAAGATTTAACCCGAGAAGTAGCACAAAAATAACAAGGCTAATACAATAATATTAATGAACCTAATGAAACACAGAGTTTATTCTAACTTACGAAAATCCGTCAGAGACATTTGTAATCTTTACCATATCATAGCGAGGAATCAACATTTATGCAGTAGACAATTAGTCACAAATTAAGCGGGATTTCGGGATTCAGTAAGACAAGTTACAAAGTGAAAAAGAACGTGAGTGTTGTGTTTGCTCTTTTGTTTTATTTCTTTGCAAATTATATTAAGATCTCGGACGATTCTTAAACATGCCATATAATAATAAAACTCTTATCATTTTGCTTACAAATTTAAATTAGATAAAACTATTTTCGTTATCATAACATTACATTGTTTATGAATTGCTATCATTATCTTTCATGCAGTTCATTTCATGATTGCGAGTGTATTAAGAATGATTAGACGTAACTATTCATTGGATTTAAATTACGATAGAAGCTCCTTAAAATCGTCTTCTAACATTCAATTGTCTGTAACAAAACTGGGCCCAACTACGGGTAAGTCTTATGCTCCTTGTAGGGCCCAGTCTAGGGGGTGAGGCAGGAGCATCCATTCTGAAAGAGAAGTAATGGTTGATGGAATGAATCGGAGGATTTTTTATGTTAGAAGGTGGCAAGCGAGCTGGCGGTTCACCTGATGTTAAATGATAACCACCGCCTATGGACATGTGCAACACCCGTGAAGTTGCAGATGCGTTGCCACCTTTTAATAAAGTGGGAACCGGCTACGTCACTCAGCAGACGAAACCCAGAAGTATCACTTGCACTTCACGCGAGTGGTCTTTTGTGAGATCGTTGTATTTACCCGAACGAATCTGTCCATTCGTACAACAGCCGAAGCTGTTACGTGGCCCTTTTGACTTTTGATCTGAATGGATTCATAGCCACCAAAACCCAACTGAGCATGTTCACCTTAGATAAGCTTTTAAACCTGGCTCCTACAGAAACCTATTCTTGGAATGTATATTCTACATTTCCGGGGATATATGGGGAGAAACTTTCCTAGGACCTTTGTTTAGATATGAGGTTAAATAAATCTGTGACGTTTCTTCATATTGCAAGAGACGAGTTAGCTAAGAAAGATTTATATTGCTTAGATTTTGGCAGCAGTGACGTAAGTACTAAACAATTTCAATACACCAAACGTAGGTAGCACACGTTTATTTTATTACCACTGCCTCAGCCGTGCAGCCCTGCCGAGTCCAAACGCAATACAGACACTCCGTTTCCGCCGTTTACCTCGGTCACAGAGGACAGGGAGAATGGCTACACCTCTACTTCCCCCAACCTGTCCCGCACGCAAAGTGGGCTCAGTGAGCCCTCTTGTACCGGACCTCTAGGGCTGACCTTATACCACAGGCTGATCCGCCGTGGGCATAGACTTAGCATCTAAATCTATATTCTAAATCTATGGCCGTGGGTGACCAAGCCACAGCGTAGCCAAGAGGAACAAGCAAAAATTATTCAATGAAACAAACAAACCCGAATGCAATAAAAATTCTAAGTAACTAATATTTTTCTTTTCACGGACACCATGTCAAAAGAATATACCCCACGTCACCCGAAACCAGAGACAATTCTAATGACACATCATACGAGTATGTCAAAATCCTTCAAAAGTTTCGAGTTTGTAGAGCGAGCCAAAGAGTTAAACAAACATAAGTACACCGTACGTTTATCAGCAGTCGGGTAGAAATAATAACGTCAGGTGAAACGTTACATGTGCTATTGTCGTATTTTCATATTACCTTCCTCACTGTAATAAGTGGGATAGAAAAACTTACGAGGTACAGTCAGCAGAATTGAGTGTTATGAAAAAACGCTTAAAAGCAGAACATTTAAGGTTAAATGTTAATAATGAAATCATGCAATCGTCGTTATTAAGCTCTTAAGATACACGAATAATAATGACGTGTAACATGTCGTTTAAATGTTTGTTTGACTAAGGACGATAATAATGCGAATACTCGTATAAAAACAACTAAAACTTTTGGTTGTGTTACCAACATTGTTGATTCAATAATTTTGTGTTATATTTTTTGATTCAATTGAAACAATCGCAAAATTGGATTTAAACCATATTTATTTTATAAAGTATTATTCATGTTAAACATAATGATTTGGTTTATAAGGTAATGCCAGACTCGATAATTTTGAGGGCATACAAACTTTTGTGTCGAACTCATAACTTTGCGGGGAATGGTACCATTCACAACTTGTATCATTTGTTAATCTATTTTCATTTATTCTTTGCTTAATAACGGACCCCCTAGTTTAAATGGCGCTTGGCAACCAAGTATAGACAAGTAAGGATTTATCACTGGGCAATAGAAAATTGAAATTGAAAGACAGTTCTGGGCCTACCACGGTAAAAAATATTCGTAACGCAATCTGTCTACGGCTTACATCCCCAGTATAAACAATACGTGAAGTAATTCAAAGAAAACTGGAGCAAGTACTGTTTACAATCCGACACTACGACCGTGTCAATCTTGCTCAAACAATCATAACATTTCGTCGCGTTGGGACAACAAGATACCGAGGCGTTACGAAAAAATTTACAATGTAAAGGCTCATCCACATTTATGTGCTATTCCATTCATCCAGAAAGGTGGTAAGTGTCTTTTTTAAAAAGGAAGGAAGGAGACACTTTTGGTAACTAGACAGGTCAGGTTTTGCAGGTTAGTATTTTATTTTTATTAAACTATTGATCATGGCCACCGATTACTGAAAAGACAATGCACCAAATCTTTGTAGCGTTTTATTTATGTCTTTAAATGCGAATAGTATGTTAAGTCTGCTTTAACTTGCATACATGAATTTAAGTCATAAAAATTTTCAGTATGAAGCTTAAAAAAAATCGTAAATCCATCCA
Organism: Iphiclides podalirius; assembly: GCA_933534255.1. Taxonomy (NCBI): domain Eukaryota; kingdom Metazoa; phylum Arthropoda; class Insecta; order Lepidoptera; family Papilionidae; genus Iphiclides; species Iphiclides podalirius. Next base: position 11,252,157 of record OW152826.1, read on the forward strand.
TTTTCTATTGAGGAAGGTTATATTTAAAACGCAAACATGAACTATTAATACACGCGAATTTTATACTTAGTGTTTTACGATAATTTTAAACCAGAAATAATTATGAAAGAATAATTTATTTAATCTTTATTAAAATAACTTAATATAGAACAAAAGAGGCAGTCTTTTTGCTCTTTAGCGATCTAATCTTAGTGGCTGAAGCTAGAAATGGATTCTGATGTGTTTTACTACCACTATACAAAGCTTTTACACTTATCTATATGATGTCAAAACAAAAAAAAAAACTTACAGAGCTTTTTTTGTAACCTCATCCTTAAACCAACATAAATAATTAAGTAAAACAAAAAACTCAACTGCAATACCACAAACACCTAATACCTACTCACTAAACCACATTTTTTTTCTCAGACACTCATTTTCAAAAAATATTATACCCTATTTTCTGAAACGAATCAAATGGCTCCTTATAGATTGAAATACGTAAATAAGTTTAGACTGTAGACCATGCCAAAGGGTTGAGTGGTAGAGATTAATGTGTTTCAATAAAAAAAAATAAAAAAATATTATGTATCTAAATACCATGGAAAAACTAAATGCTTCCGAAAAATGGAATGAATAAGGGCACACAAAGATGATAATAAGCGTGCCAAAATATCTTTAGATTAAATAAAGTGATTACGAATTGTGAAACTCTAGACAAACGTGTCGCGTACCAAAAATATTTACCTTTAATACGAATAAATGAAAAACGTGCCAGTGTTAAGTAAATAATGAGGGAAACAAACAATGTTTTTTAAGATTGAAACAGTTTGGAGTGTACAATTTAATTCATAATTCTGTATTATATTGTGAAATAAAATTGAAATGTTAGTTTTATTTTTAAAAGTTAAGCAGCTTAGATAAGGCAGATATCGTTTTTATATATAGGTATAATTTATTAATTAACTAGGCAACATTTTTGTTATATATTTTGTGTAAATAATTATGTAAACAATTTTTAATAAAGAGTTACAACTCATTTCTTCTATCTTAGTATCTGTATCTAAGATTATGAATTACATCGAACGTATTTATCAAACAGATTAATGATGAATCAAAATAAAAATTTACGGCCCTTATGCCTATCCCGGCCGTTAGTTACATAGTTCCTTATGAAGTCGTTATGAAAGTTACGAAGTTATGTAACTAACGGCCGTTCGTTGAATATAGGAAACGCACATTAGAGCTTAGACAACTTCTCGGCAAGATGTATATTGCACAGGTCACTTTGTTGGTTTTTCTAGGGTCACGAATTAACGGAGAAAGAGTTACAAAATATTTTTTGTTTAAATGTTAATATTCTTCTAGTAAAACATTCTACAGCGTGTCGTTAACATCGCGACAATAAATGAACACACCATTAAATTCATTTAACCCATTTATATGCTGTGTGACCTTTACAAATAAACTTTACGTTACAGTTTTATACGTAAGGGTGTTCTAAAATTCTTTGTGTTGGAAAATTTAATAACTCGGTAAATATTGATGTTTAAAGAATGTAAATGTTTAATACAATTTTAAAAATATCCTCTACATGTGTGTTCATTTGTTGTCGCGATTGTAAAGAAACGCTGTATATAAAATATGTTTCGTTTCAATCATTAATCTGTAGTCGCGAAGTACAAAAAAATATAACGTCTGTTAGTATCACGACCTCACAGAATACCGGCGTCAAGTAAAAGTAAACTTCTGCGTTTCATCTGATGAGTAAGGTAGCCGGGGCCCACTTTATTAAAAGGTGGCAACGCATCTGCAACCCTTCAACGGGGTGTTGGAAACGTCCATGAGCGGCGTTAATCACTTAACATCAGGGCGAACCGCCAGTTCGTTTGCCACTTTGTCACAAAAACAAATAAAAATATTGTGTCGATAGTTTGATTACACAACCGTGGTAACAAATTATTCGTGATATTCTTACAATTTAAGATATTATCCTTGCATTCAAAGCTATATATATTAAAATTTGGTTTTTAATCTACTGCAGTATAAGATTAATCTGAATAGCCATGCCATATCTCATATTTCATGTCAAATTACACATAAACAAATGGTAAAAGGAAAAACACTGGGAATCGAGCCTGCAAAATGTGACACGGAAACCATTAGTTTTATAATAATAAAAAAACTTATTATGTTATCTATAAGGTATTAATAATCTATGAGTATAGAGCGTTATAGCGCAGTTGCTAACCCTTGGGTTTCGGCGCCAGAGCTCTGGGTTCACAAGTATATATCCACAGATTCGTTTGATCCGGATCTGGGTGTTTGTTGCCAAGGAGGTTTAAAGTCAGGCAGGCGGCCGGTCTCAAAGAAACCTAGGCATTTAGGACACGATTCATATTTTGTGACAGGCCACATGGGTGGGGTAATGTCGGGAATTTGAAACAAGACCAAACGCGAAAACAATTGCATCAATTTCCAATGTATACGTCAAATTTATTTACACATTACATTTAACGTATCGACTGCGTGAAAGCCACCACGTTTACGTGAACAACTTGTTGTATTGTTTCTTATATTAGTTTAGAACGGGCGAAGCATATTGCCCGTTACCAGGAGACCACCCAAACTTGATCTCTGTCGTGAGGTGTGACGTAATTTGCGCCAGCTCACCTTCCTGATAAGCCTAGTGTAATCCTCCAGCTTTTGTTGTCCGTCTCTCGTCGCGTTTGCTTAGCCAACGGTTTCCCAAGGCCGGGCCCGCTTTATAAATGTACGCAGTTTTGTTTAATAGTAATAATAATGTTTATTTCCTTTAATTGTAATTTTTTGACTTAATGCAATTTGATGACAAAACATAACAATGTTACAAATTTTTACTGTAGCCTCTACCGTTTGGAATAAAATTTTGCCCGTTATATTTGAAGTTTTCTCAAATGTGATTGATCTCTTGATATTTTATTACATTATACTTTTAAGCGTCAACCGTATTATTGTGAAAAAAAAAAACGATTTACGTTTTTCAATAAATCAAGTTATTAAGTATTTAAGCTGACAAGTATGATCTGGTCAAAAGAATTTAAACGCGTGTTAAGTTATAAATTTACGTTTCATTATATTTTATATACGTTAGAATACAGGTAGAAGGAGGCGGTAATCCTCGGGTCTAAAAGATCCCCGTAAGGAAAATTGAATAAACAAAACTTCATAATAATAAAAACCGTTTCTTTATTTCTTCTATGATACTTTTAACATATTACGTAATTTATCCCATTTATTATGCTGTTTAATTGTAAAGAAGAGCACTCCTAAATTTGACCACAGTGTTGATGACTGGTTCTTTAGTGAATTTTGTTCCGCTGGATTTAGAGCGGACCTTGGTTTAGAGCCCCTGCCGTGGCTACGGAGCGCCGCACACGTTGAAACTCTGAGGTGGTGGTGCTTTATTTTGTCAGTGTCTTAGCCGGCTAATCCTAACGAAACCTTCACACACACGAGTTTTGAAACTCGCGGGAGATCTGTGTCTCTAAACGAGATTAGTATCATCCAACTGGACCAAGAGATAACAGAATACCTTCTCAATTAAAAAGTGTATGACGATTTTTATGTAAGGAGATGGCAAGTGTGCCGGCGGTACAAGTGATGTAAAGTGATAACATTTGAAATACCCGTAGGGTTGCAGATGCGTTGCCACGTATTAATAAAGCGCGCCCCGGTTACCTCACTTACCAGACGAAACGCAGAATTATAACTCTTTCACTTCACGCCGGTCTTCTGTGGGCTCGTGGTACTTACCGGACGGGCCAGCCCATTCGTGAAACAGCGCAGACTGATGCGTGGCCCTACATTCTAATAGCACTTTACTGTGATACTTTACAGCTTCTATTGTTGCAAGACTGGCCAGGTTCTACCACGGAAGTAACAGGCCTCACAGAAGACTGGCGTGAAATGGGAGTATGTACTATACGATCGTGTTCGAAATAGCCGTGTTAGTTATTAAAGAGTTACGACCCCTCAGACGTTGTCGATCTTGGACGGCGGAAACACTTGACATCAATCTATAGTATAGTATGTCGTCATTTACTATATACGTGTAGTATATGACGACACGTAAATGAAGATATCCATTATTATACAATGTATCGAGGGATAACTTTCAGCTTTGTCACTTATTGCCGTTTTTAAAGTGTCTATATTAATGCAACAAGTTAGTTGTTGAAGAAGGTTGTTTCATTTTTGTTGGCATTTTAAAGATACCTAATCTGTAGAAATTAAAATTGAACACAGGTTGTGTTCAATTTTAATTTCTATCGGTTCCAAAGTAAGACTATGCCCCAAGAACGCAAGACTGCAAGACATTACTAAGCCAATAGGTACAAAACTTTTAACACGATGTCGCCGCCTTTGATTGTAAGAAAAATATAAGATAAGACAAAGATCCATTTAAACCGATCCATTTAAATATACCTTAGACTGTAAGCGCTGATATGGAAACTGGAATTCTAAATTGTGATTTACAAAACCTTCGCGCCTACTACGGTTATTCGAAAATCAAACGAAGATTATATCGGATACACTTTTTCCACGATGTTCTCACTGCCTACAAATACATACAAATAAATTGTAAGCAACCTCCACAAGACTCAGCTTTACTTAAACATTATAATAGGAAAGTATCCGTCAATAACAAACAGCAGGCGACATGGCCCTATTAGCAATGAATTGTATAATACAAGGAGTGTTAACAGTAGCGACGGTGTTTTGAGGTTGAATTTTAAACACAATGATTTGAGCGGAGCTCGCGCAATTGAATCACAAAAGACACGCCTTGGTTAATTTTTACAATGCTTTGGTCGAAAACGGTCATAGATTAAACAGTGGTTACGGTAATAGGCAAAAAATGAGAGTGTGTAAAGTTGTCACCTATCTAAATCGCATAATTCAGATCCTTGCTCAAAGGTAGGAAGTTCATAATTGCTAATACAGCTGAATAAGTTTTTCGAGTAATCTCATTCCTGTTTTGTAGCTAAAGCTTCGAACTTTGTATTGAACGGCGAGGCTAATTATTTGCCAGATAATTTTTCCATTTATCGCGACCATAAATTTAACGTTAAATTGTTAAATACATTCAATGAGATAAAGCGAGATTTTCTAAGACAAACAGGCGAATCTCCACCCTTGGCTACAAGCAATCGATTGCTTATTAAAAAGAGTAAATTGTAAAGTTTTTTTTTAAAGTGCTAATCTCTGCACTTAAGATTGAACATTAAAAACATGTAGAAAAAGTACGAAAAGATTGTCGCCGCTGTGGGAATCGAACCCACGTCTTCGGCATTCGCGGCCTGACGCTCTAGCCACTGAGCTAAACGGCTGATAGCCACAGCGACGAAAATCTTAACGCCTTCTTTCTACATTGTTATTTTAGCATTTGAAGCAATGCTTGGCGCATCTATTGTTATATCCTTTCCAGCATACAAACAATTTCGAATATCGTTTTACAACGATAATTCGAACGAGAGATGTCGCCATTGCTTTTTATAAATTTAAAGTTTTTTTTTTAAAGTGCTAATCTCTGCACTTAAGATTGAACATTAAAACATGTAGAAAAAGTACGAAAAGATTGTCGCCGCTGTGGGAATCGAACCCACGTCTTCGGCATTCGCGGCCTGACGCTCTAGCCACTGAGCTAAACGGCTGATAGCCACAGCGACGAAAATCTTAACGCCTTCTTTCTACATTGTTATTTTAGCATTTGAAGCAATGCTTGGCGCATCTATTGTTATATCCTTTCCAGCATACAAACAATTTCGAATATCGTTTTACAACGATAATTCGAACGAGAGATGTCGCCATTGCTTTTTATAAATTTTAAAGTTTTTTTTTAAAGTGCTAATCTCTGCACTTAAGATTGAACATTAAAACATGTAGAAAAAGTACGAAAAGATTGTCGCCGCTGTGGGAATCGAACCCACGTCTTCGGCATTCGCGGCCTGACGCTCTAGCCACTGAGCTAAACGGCTGATAGCCACAGCGACGAAAATCTTAACGCCTTCTTTCTACATTGTTATTTTAGCATTTGAAGCAATGCTTGGCGCATCTATTGTTATATCCTTTCCAGCATACAAACAATTTCGAATATCGTTTTACAACGATAATTCGAACGAGAGATGTCGCCATTGCTTTTTATAAATTTTAAAGTTTTTTTTAAAGTGCTAATCTCTGCACTTAAGATTGAACATTAAAACATGTAGAAAAAGTACGAAAAGATTGTCGCCGCTGTGGGAATCGAACCCACGTCTTCGGCATTCGCGGCCTGACGCTCTAGCCACTGAGCTAAACGGCTGATAGCCACAGCGACGAAAATCTTAACGCCTTCTTTCTACATTGTTATTTTAGCATTTGAAGCAATGCTTGGCGCATCTATTGTTATATCCTTTCCAGCATACAAACAATTTCGAATATCGTTTTACAACGATAATTCGAACGAGAGATGTCGCCATTGCTTTTTATAAATTTTAAAGTTTTTTTTTAAAGTGCTAATCTCTGCACTTAAGATTGAAAATTAAAACATGTAGAAAAAGTACGAAAAGATTGTCGCCGCTGTGGGAATCGAACCCACGTCTTCGGCATTCGCGGCCTGACGCTCTAGCCACTGAGCTAAAAACGGCTGATAGCCACAGCGACGAAAATCTTAACGCCTTCTTTCTACATTGTTATTTTAGCATTTGAAGCAATGCTTGGCGCATCTATTGTTATATCCTTTCCAGCATACAAACAATTTCGAATATCGTTTTACAACGATAATTCGAACGAGAGATGTCGCCATTGCTTTTTATAAATTTTAAAGTTTTTTTTTAAAGTGCTAATCTCTGCACTTAAGATTGAACATTAAAACATGTAGAAAAAGTACGAAAAGATTGTCGCCGCTGTGGGAATCGAACCCACGTCTTCGGCATTCGCGGCCTGACGCTCTAGCCACTGAGCTAAACGGCTGATAGCCACAGCGACGAAAATCTTAACGCCTTCTTTCTACATTGTTATTTTAGCATTTGAAGCAATGCTTGGCGCATCTATTGTTATATCCTTTCCAGCATACAAACAATTTCGAATATCGTTTTACAACGATAATTCGAACGAGAGATGTCGCCATTGCTTTTTTAAAAATTTTAAAGTTTTTTTAAAGTGCTAATCTCTGCACTTAAGATTGAACATTAAAACATGTAGAAAAAGTACGAAAAGATTTGTCGCCGCTGTGGGAATCGAACCCACGTCTTCGGCATTCGCGGCCTGACGCTCTAGCCACTGAGCTAAACGGCTGATAGCCCACAGCGGCGAAAATCTTAACGCCTTCTTTCTACATTGTTATTTTAGCATTTGAAGCAATGCTTGGCGCATCTATTGTTATATCCTTTCCAGCATACAAACAATTTCGAATATCGTTTTACAACGATAATTCGAACGAGAGATGTCGCCATTGCTTTTTATAAATTTTAAAGTTTTTTTTTAAAGGTGCTAATCTCTGCACTTAAGATTGAACATTAAAACATGTAGAAAAAGTACGAAAAGATTGTCGCCGCTGTGGGAATCGAACCCACGTCTTCGGCATTCGCGGCCTGACGCTCTAGCCACTGAGCTAAACGGCTGATAGCCACAGCGACGAAAATCTTAACGCCTTCTTTCTACATTGTTATTTTAGCATTTGAAGCAATGCTTGGCGCATCTATTGTTATATCCTTTCCAGCATACAAACAATTTCGAATATCGTTTTACAACGATAATTCGAACGAGAGATGTCGCCATTGCTTTTTTATAAATTTTAAAGTTTTTTTTTTTAAAGTGCTAATCTCTGCACTTAAGATTGAACATTAAAACATGTAGAAAAAGTTTGTATGCTGGAAAGGATATAACAATAGATGCGCCAAGCATTGCTTCAAATGCTAAAATAACAATGTAGAAAGAAGGCGTTAAGATTTTCGTCGCTGTGGCTATCAGCCGTTTAGCTCAGTGGCTAGAGCGTCAGGCCGCGAATGCCGAAGACGTGGGTTCGATTCCCACAGCGGCGACAATCTTTTCGTACTTTTTCTACATGTTTTAATGTTCAATCTTAAGTGCAGAGATTAGCACTTTAAAAAAACTTTAAAATTTTTAAAAAAGCAATGGCGACATCTCTCGTTCGAATTATCGTTGTTAAAAAACGATATTCGAAATTGTTTGTATGCTGGAAAGGATATAACAATAGATGCGCCAAGCATTGCTTCAAATGCTAAAAAACAATGTAGAAAGAAGGCGTTAAGATTTTCGTCGCTGTGGCTATCAGCCGTTTAGCTCAGTGGCTAGAGCGTCAGGCCGCGAATGCCGAAGACGTGGGTTCGATTCCCACAGCGGCGACAATCTTTTCGTACTTTTTCTACATGTTTTAATCAATCTTAAGTGCAAGATTCACTAGTAAAAAACTTTGTTAAATTTATAAAAAAGCAATGGGCGACCATCTCTTTCGAATTATCGTTGTAAAACGATATTCGAAATTGCTTTGTATGCTGGAAAGCAATAAGCATTGCTTCCATAACAATGTAGAGAATAGAAGAAGGCGTTAAGATTTCGTCGCTGTGGGTATCAGCCGTTTAGCTCAGTGGCTAGAGCGTCAGGCCGCGAATGCCGAAGACGTGGGTTCGATTCCCACAGCGGCGACAATCTTTTCGTACTTTTTCTACATGTTTTAATGTTTCAATCTTAGGTGCAGAGATTAGCACTTTAAAAAAAAACTTTAAAATTTATAAAAAGCAATGGCGACATCTCTCGTTCGAATTATCGTTGTAAAACGATATTCGAAATTGTTTGTATGCTGGAAAGGATATAACAATAGATGCGCCAAGCATTGCTTCAAATGCTAAAATAACAATGTAGAAAGAAGGCGTTAAGATTTTCGTCGCTGTGGCTATCAGCCGTTTAGCTCAGTGGCTAGAGCGTCAGGCCGCGAATGCCGAAGACGTGGGTTCGATTCCCACAGCGGCGACAATCTTTTCGTACTTTTTCTACATGTTTTAATGTTCAATCTTAAGTGCAGAGATTAGCACTTTAAAAAACTTTAAAATTTATAAAAAAGCAATGGCGACATCTCTCGTTCGAATTATCGTTGTAAAACGATATTCGAAATTGTTTGTATGCTGGAAAGGATATAACAATAGATGCGCCAAGCATTGCTTCAAATGCTAAAATAACAATGTAGAAAGAAGGCGTTAAGATTTTCGTCGCTGTGGCTATCAGCCGTTTAGCTCAGTGGCTAGAGCGTCAGGCCGCGAATGCCGAAGACGTGGGTTCGATTCCCACAGCGGCGACAATCTTTTCGTACTTTTTCTACATGTTTTAATGTTCAATCTTAAGTGCAGAGATTAGCACTTTAAAAAAAAAACTTTAAAATTTATAAAAAGCAATGGCGACATCTCTCGTTCGAATTATCGTTGTAAAACGATATTCGAAATTGTTTGTATGCTGGAAAGGATATAACAATAGATGCGCCAAGCATTGCTTCAAATGCTAAAATAACAATGTAGAAAGAAGGCGTTAAGATTTTCGTCGCTGTGGCTATCAGCCGTTTAGCTCAGTGGCTAGAGCGTCAGGCCGCGAATGCCGAAGACGTGGGTTCGATTCCCACAGCGGCGACAATCTTTTCGTACTTTTTCTACATGTTTTAATGTTCAATCTTAAGTGCAGAGATTAGCACTTTAAAAAAAAACTTTAAAATTTATAAAAAGCAATGGCGACATCTCTCGTTCGAATTATCGTTGTAAAAACGATATTCGAAATTGTTTGTATGCTGGAAAGGATATAACAATAGATGCGCCAAGCATTGCTTCAAATGCTAAAATAACAATGTAAAAAGAAGTCTTTAAGATTTTCGTCGCTGTGGCTATCAGCCGTTTAGCTCAGTGGCTAGAGCGTCAGGCCGCGAATGCCGAAGACGTGGGTTCGATTCCCACAGCGGCGACAATCTTTTCGTACTTTTTCTACATGTTTTAATGTTCAATCTTAAGTGCAGAGAGGCAATGGCGACATCTCTCGTTCGAATTATCGTTGTAAAACGATATTCGAAATTGTTTGTATGCTGGAAAGGATATAACAATAGATGCGCCAAGCATTGCTTCAAATGCTAAAATAACAATGTAGAAAGAAGGCGTTAAGATTTTCGTCGCTGTGGCTATCAGCCGTTTAGCTCAGTGGCTAGAGCGTCAGGCCGCGAATGCCGAAGACGTGGGTTCGATTCCCACAGCGGCGACAATCTTTTCGTACTTTTTCTACATGTTTTAATAAGAGTAAATTGAATAACCTATACTCTGGGATGTTAGTAATGGTAATAATATATATATACTAGCTGTCCCGGCAAACGTTGTTTTGCCATATAAATTATTTGTAGGGTAGAAAAAAATGTTTGGCATGTAACCCTTAACATATAGGGGGATGAAAAATAGATGTTGTCCGATTCTCTACCCTAGCCGATATGCACACAAAATTTCACGAAAATCGGTAGAGCCGTTTCGGAGGAGTTCAATTACAAACATCGTGACACGAGAATTTTATATATTAGATATATATAAAATTTGAACTTTATAAAATTCATATTTTTTTAATCACCATCATCTTCTGTCCTTATCCCACCTAGGTGATGTCGGCAAAACATGTGAATTATGTTACACTGTTTTACCTGTGTCTTTTACGACCTGCCTAACGTTAACCCTCCTTGAGAAACAAACACCCAGATCCGGAACAATTATTTGTGGGTCACGCAAATACTCGTCCCGTGTGGGAATCCGATTCCGCGACCCTCGACGCCGAAGCCAACCAATTCATTTTCTTTTTGTTAATACTGAGTAAAATTCGTGCATCGAAGAACATCCTTACTAATATTATAGACGCGAAAGTTTGTATGTATGGATGGATGTTTGTTACTCTTTCACGTATATACTACTGAATGGATTTTAATGAAACTTTACAATAATATAGCTTATGTCTTATGCTATATAAGACATAGGCTATAATTTATATACATATTTTATGGATATCTGTCTTTCTGTCTTAATATTACACCTTCAGCCTATTCTACGCAGACGTAGTCGCGGGCAGCAGCTAGTATATTAATAAGTCGATTAAATTGTTGTTCCTTGATCTGGTGTCCTCTGAGAGGTACAGTTGGTAAGTTAGTGGGTAGAATATAAAATGTCGAGTCTATGCGCCCCGCTGTGTTGCCCCCATGGCATTTCCTTGACAATTAAACGTGCTCGATGGGCAAATGTAACATGTCCATATTATGACGGGTGCATTCGTGTTGAGTGGTGGGTGATTGCACTCGAACACATGCGTCGCCGGTTCGATTCTTATTGAATTTGTTGAAGATGTTTTTGTCCTGTTTCGTCCTGGGGAGTCGGTAATTGTATGCAATTTCGGAATCGATTACTTGTCCTGACCGTGAATTGGAATATTTAGGCCTATGAAACTTATTAAGTTAATGATTAGGTTCCGTTTTCTTATTTTAGCGTCTTTAAAAAAGTGCCAAAAATAACTTAAAACAATTAATAAAATACACTTTTGGAGACCATTAAAATTACGCTTGAGTTACCACTTTACTGTGTAGGTTGAATTCAAACAAGCGCGATGATTTAAATCTAGCTTCATATAAAAAGTAGTAGTTCATTTTAGAAGTCTTCATTTTTTAATTCATTGGAAACATAAATATTAAAATGCTTAATATAGCATCCGCTTCCATCTACCGCCATGAATTGCTTACGGGTGGTGAATCTTGTGTCTCGTGTAAAGTAAAATAAATTCTAAGATGCAAAAACAGTTTAATCAGCAAGTAATGTTAAATGAAAACCCGACAACAATAAAAACACTAGCTTTTTGTGTGTTGCCGCTAACACCATATTCAAATGTTATACTTAATACCCTATATCACTCCCATTACATACGTTTACGCTTGAAAAATATGCTCCTTTGATAGACGGGTAAAAATAGAGCTAAGGAATAGTGAAATTTTTTTAATGTACTATCGTTAAGTTTAGGTACGGGCTTTTTTAAGTTTTATTTATTTTTCGTCTAAGGTTTTCTGCGAAACGGTTGATCCAATTATGATGGGAATTTTATTGGGAGATTGATCAGTGAGAAATTTATACGATTCTACGATAAAAATTATATTGCGTTTGATAAAAGTTATACCGTCCATACACTGTAGAAGGGTTGGCCTATTTCAGCTTGTTAATCGTTGGTGGAACTTAATCAGTATACTGATTGTATTTAATTTATATGTCGGGATTGAAAGGAAAGGTGCTTAAAATTATTTTATAACTTGTAATTATTTAAAGGTAGATGACATTGTTGGTTGCCAGATACCAAATGACTGATATGGGCCCGAGAATCTGCACCTCCAGACTAGGTATCAATCTAGTGACTAGGGATTAAAAAAATTTAATCAATATTGATTGTATTTATTTATTTGTCGCTTTAGTGAAATCGCAAAAAATAACTTGTGTTTTGACATTGTTGGTAACTTTATTCATAAGTACAGTAAGGCCTGCTTATCTTAACTTTATTCAAAGTAAGGCCTGCTTATATTCAATAAAATTTACATTCTTCCGGAATCCGCAGGTTTTCGAGTCTTAAGTTGTGACATGTTACAAGTTGGTTTTATATACAAAGCGTTAAATTTGTTAATTTATTGTTCTATACACTTTTATTTACTTCCAACATCCTCCCACCATTTTTTTACCTAAATAGAACACGGTTAAAATTGGACCAAAAAAATGTATATCACGTTCGTTCATGTTCTTGTATTTAATCGAATACTAAAATAAATAATGCTGAATTTAACTATTTTACAGATTTTATTGCCTTGTATTTTGTTAATTAATAGCGTTGAGTTACCATTACAGAATGTGTACTTAATAACGCGAGAAGAAAACATCTAGATCTTTACGTCATTAATGTCGTTTTATTTAGTTTATTATTATTTAATATTTAAATTGTGATACGATAATAAATGTATATGGTTTAAATATGCTTCGGCAACCAATTTGGATATGGAAGCAATTACAAAAAAAAAGAAAACGAAATGTCTTAACCGCCGACAATTGACCAAACTAAATTGAAAAAGCACTCGATTGCGAGGTATTTTTTCAAGTCGGCGGAGCCATTTCAAAATACGAGTATCCTCTTCAATAATGGCATTCTAATAAGACGTTATTTAAAGGAGTCCTACCAGTTTAGGACGGAATCAAAGCCCGCTCAAATTGTTCTCCGAATGTCCGCTCTGGGGATGGTTTATTAGATTCACAAAGGAAGACAAGGGTCTTTGTGAGCCCCTTTATATATTGTCTGGCTGTATGTACCAGTTGTTTGTGTCTTGATTTCGATTGGTACTGGAGTTACGAGCTTTATACAATGCTTTCACGGGTAATCGTTTTTGGTTGTGTGTTGATTTACTTCAAGGGAAATCTCTACATGTTACATTATGAATTGGACGTCCAAATGATTATTTGTCAGATAAAGTCCGAGATATGTGGATAGTACAGGTACAGCAGAGTATTTTAACTTTGTTGAATAATATTTTTCACTTTTACATTTATTTGAGGAATGACATAGAGCCCGCAGACATTCTTCCCTGCTTATATATTTTATAATACGTGCTTAGGTATATATAATCATGTTTTCTGTTAATATATGCACGTTGACTTAGCGGGTTACCTGATGTTAAGTGATAAGCGCCGCCCATTGACATTTGCATCACTCGCGGCGTTGCAGATGCGTTGCCATCTTATAATATGATGACTCCGTGGCGCAGTCGTCAAGGTATTGGCTTCGGCGTCGGGGATCGTGCGTTCGATTCCCACACGGGACAACTATTTGTGTGACCCACAGATAGTTGTTTCGTATCTGGGTGTTTGTCCACAAGAAAATTTATGTATATAAAACGCCTTTGACACAAACAACACAGGATAATGTTATCCTAAAATGAGGGCAATAATTTAAAAAAAAAATTGGGCCCCGGCTACCTCACCCACGACTAAACGCAGTAGTGTAACATTTATTTACGCTGTTTTCTGTGGCTATCGCAGTACTTCACCAGACGGAACTGCCTGTTCGTGCAACAGCGAAGACTGTTGCGTGGCCCTACCTTTGTACCATTGTTTGACAAATTCTAGAATAAGTCTTAATTTGCAACAAATTTTTTTTGATTGGTCCTTTTTTGATCTGCAACTGAAATGAAGTCTACTTAACATGATGTAAATGAGTGAAACAGCCAGCTTTGTTTTTAGCGTTCCTTCTGTGGGAGTGTTGCAGCAAGCTACATTTTTACTAAATGTGAGGTGAGATTGGAGCCAAGCAAAAATCGGTTTTTGGATTAAAAAAAAACAGTTTTAGACAGGCATTCTCAAAAATTCAATGTCTCTAATGTTATCGCAAAAATCAGGTTAGTCAATAGCACTGTAACAATGAAGACGCAATTTACCATCCAAATACAACCAAAATTATAAATCGAATTATTCTGAATGAAATTCAAGTCTTATTAAAGTTGTCTTTAAAATTAAAATAAAAAAAGTTTTTATTGTTCAATAACATAGCAAAATATCTTTGAAAATATTCAGTTTCAGACCAACATAGAGCTGAATTTGGATGTGATGGCTCACCTCCTGTTAAATTACGGCCTCAATACGCTTACTGAAACATGGATAATATTCAGCCATCTCTATATACATCGCTACGGCTGAACCAATTTTTTTTTTCAACTGTAATAGTTAAATACACATTTGTACCAAAATTTTCAGGATTATGAAAAATTAAATACGAGCTATCTGAACCGACCAATTAAAAGATACGCGAGATTATTCATTCGCCTATTAGTTGTGAATGACTTCGGTAAATGTAGGTATTGCAAATCGACACCGCGACTCTGAATAATTCATCATCAATTTCGGCCACGTTAAGACGCTGCACCCCGAACTACAATGAAAATTAAGTGTCCCCGTGACAATGCGGATGAATTAAATGAATCTCACTTGCCCCTTAGTCGCTTTTATGCACCACCGGCTGCTTAGCGAATTGCGACCTTGCGTCAAGGCACGAAGGCGTGTTATGGGGAGGCCATCATTGACAATGGACCTGCGTTTGATCGTGGCATTATCCGCACAATAGTGCTTCGCATTGAAGCCACGTTGACAGATCGCTGTTGATTGAATCGCAACTCTAATTTGGGGGATTAGGGTTTGCTTTCGATCGCGCCTGCACGATAATGTCACCGCGGGGGTCGAAAAATCCGGCCCTCGACTGCGACGCCCCGCGTGGAGTGCGCGATGATCTGTTCCTATACTGTCTTGTTGCGGGCAAACTTAAAACGTCGGGCATTTTAAATAGTGTCAGTTTTAAAGGTAATTTGCAATTATGCCCGCCATCCACCGCAAACAGTTTCTATGAACCAAAATTAAAAGTGTGTTGTAATTTCAACAGCCGAAATTTGTGGCCTTCCTAAATATTATATGGTGTGCTTGGATGTGGGTATAATTCGAACTTTTTACAATTATTTTTGGTGAAAGCCCGGTTCGAATTTATTAGTTTCACACTATCAGCACTTTTTTGTATTAGAAAAGAGTACTGTACAAATTTGTCACAAGCTTATTACGATTATATTCTTTAAACGCCAGCATCAAATAAATAAAATAATCTCTATATATCCTTTCTCAAACGTGTTGTTTTTCGGTACGTACGCCATAACTTCCATAATTCTTAATCAAATTGATTCAAACACAATTTTAAGGGTTATTTTTGCCAATACAATAAGAATAAAGTACTTAAGTTCATTAAAAAACCTCTGACAATTTGTCCAAGTGAAGGATAGCGAAATATTTTATTACAATTCAGTGACGATCCCGTTGGTCATGTGATATAATTTCGCACAGGTCTACTAGTAATCAAATAATAATAAACCTAAAAATAAACCCGTTCGAAGATTATAGAACAAAAAAAAAAATACAAACTTCACCAGGATATCACGAAGCCGGCAGCGCAGATTAGTGCCAATGAATGGGTGTAATGAAATAAATATTTTGCCGGTGGGGCGATTCCGGCAACGCCCGGGCGAGCGCACCCCCAATTCGCCGCGACCCGGCCATTTCGCGCGGATTGTTTGCGGCAAGGCGGCGTGAACGCTACCCGCCGCGCGACATTGGGCGGAAGAGATGACGATTTTCTCTTTAAAGAATGCAATCGACCCTCGCGTATTGTGTCACCGCTAAATGATGAGGATCATCGGCGGCTTTAATTCTGCCGAACGATATCCTTCGCTTGCGTCGGTGGAGTGGCTGCTTTTTACTGATTTTTTTTTGGTGGCTACTGAAGTATAGTTTTAGCTCTATCCCTTTCGCCTTTTATGCGCTTGCAGATTCTTAAGTTTGTGCGATTTGTAAGATACAGCTGGGTAAAAGCGCGGCAAAGGCTCTTGACTTGTCTTGTGGTCTTGCCTTGACATTACATTGTGCTTGGTGCATTTCGATGAGAGCTTCGTGTAATGCTAAGCTTACAAGAATATAATACTTTTATGCATTCAAAACGTTTAAAAAATCTTTATTAAATAAATGTTGGCGCTGGCAGCACTGTATACCGGATGTGACGTTATCTACTCGAGCCAAGGGACTCATGGTCGCATGGAGCAGCGATCACTTGGATTTCGGCCGCGTTCCCGGACGGTTGTATTACCACTAGTTCTGCATGTCGTAATAATGGTTGTTAATATTCATGTTCGGTAATAGTTAAAATGTTAGGATCAAGGTAAAATCGTTGGAACTCGTTGGAACTCTTATATAAGTTTATAGGTGATAAAAATTTTATGACTTTTAAAATTTTATCAAGGAAATAATGTGTTCTAAAGTATGTATAAAGGACAAAAAATAATAATATACCTACTGTGGATACACATATAATTATTCACTACATGATATAATAATCGATTTTCTGAAAACAATATTAGGTTTCATTCACCTGAAATACGAAGTGCTAAAGCATCAACATATGTTTGTTAAAAGATCATATTGCAAACTAGCGACCCGCTCGGCTCCGCACGGGTGCAATGTATTATACATATAAACCTTCCCCTTGAATCACTCTATCTAGTAAAAGAACCGCATCGAGATCCATTGCGTACATAGGGACAGACAGATAGCGGGACCACCTTGTTTTATACTATGTAGATAAGTAGGAAAATATTTTAGCCAATTGCGTTGAATGCCTTTGTCTAGAACGCATAACTGGAAAAAATCCCCATAGATAGTATACTGTTCTGTATATCGAAACGAACAATCTTACTAAAAAGGCAGTTTTAATTTCAGCTGACGATTTTCCCGATAACAGTACCTCCGTTGTCGTTTTAGGATTTTTTCAGCGCATCACTAGAAACTTGGTTTCGAGTTTTAATATTTTGTGGTATGTTGTTCGAGGTCTTTTTTTTTTTC
Organism: Iphiclides podalirius; assembly: GCA_933534255.1. NCBI lineage: Eukaryota > Metazoa > Arthropoda > Insecta > Lepidoptera > Papilionidae > Iphiclides > Iphiclides podalirius. The sequence continues at coordinate 11,269,625 of OW152826.1, forward strand.
AAAGTAATGGTACTACTGTTTTTCAGATTAAACTTCATAAAAAAGCGTCAGAGCACGAATCCCCAAGACGTGGGTTCGATTCCCACAGCGGCGAAGTACTTTACGTACTTTTTTCTACAAATTTTAATGTTCTGATAGATTTTCAATATTTTTTTGTTTATTTGTGTCGTACATAAACGATTTTAAGGTTTTTACCGTGGATTATTTTTATTTAAAACTCGCGATGCGATGTCTCGAATAATTTTTTTGTAGTTCACCTGGTGTTAAAATTGATAGCCGCTGGATATTTATAATATCAGCAGGCAATTAGGCACCAACGAAAAACCTCTAAATTAAGACTATTAACGCCAAGCATAAACGTTTACAAAAGAATCAGTCCAAAAAATAATTCATTATTGAACTCCACTATAGACCGAACGGAAGTTTTACGATCCAGTTTTTCCACCAATTTATTTCGATAAACACATCACAATACCAAAATATCGATCAGCATGTAACATATGATCACATTCATCATATGACGAAAACTGTAGTAAAACTTCCAATATTTAATTTCATTGAACTCTGCATCAATAATTTGGTTTTACAAAGTCATATTACGTCTTTTGTCAATTCGTCACGGGGCAACCGTTGCTTAATAATACATCGTTTTATAATGCTGAAAGTGTCCCCTAATCCTCCTCTAATGTGCAGCTTAACCCTCAAATGATAGAGGCGATTCCCATCGCCCCGCGGCCGTCATTTAAATCTTATTTGTAGTTTTTAGTTTACAAAGTCAACAGTTTAGGAGCCCAGTATTGTGAGGGAGGCGTCCGACCCATAAATTGGACGGATAGTGTGGGAAGTTCCAGATTGGAGTATAATTAAAATTTCGCCGCCGTTCTTCGACGGGTCGACGGATTCGGGAAGTCCGAAAGCATTAAATTAAAATCTGCTTATTTGCTTGCACTTGTTGAGTGCAAAGAAAGCAAATGAGCAGATTTTTTTTTTGTTAGAAACATCACTAGCTCGTATTGTTTTTTTTTAATTATCTTTAATTCTTAAGTAGGTATTATATTTTCGTGAAAAGCGTGTAGACGGTTTACCCGACGTTAAGTGATTACCGCCACTCGTGGACATTAACACCTTTACGTTGTAGATGCACTGCCAACCTCACAAAAGGTGGGCCCTGGTTACCTCACTCATAGAAACTTAAAAGAATACTTCCACTTCACGCCGGTCATCTGTGAGGCCGTGACGAGACTCTGCATTCGTGAAAAAATAGCATTACATGTTATACCTATATCAGCAAATTTGTATACTAGTCTGTTTAGTTATGTTACTTATTAAACATCATCAATGTTAATATACTTTAAATGGCTATTAAATGTAAATCGATTATAAGTTCGAATCGATTATAAGGAAGTTTATAAAATTTTTTGGACCATAGATCAGTGTTAAACTGAGTAATTAATAACGAATAACATATCAACACCTTTGAAAACAGTTCGTCATATTATTAAGATTTTAAGAAAAAAAAAAAAAAAAGAATTCTCCCCGGCTCGATTCGATTGTCAACCTACTTCAAAAAAGGAGGAGGTTTTGAATTCATTTCTATACTTTTATGTTTCAGAACGCCTTAATTTTATGTAGTTCATGTTTATTTAATTTTTTTTATGCGAAAAGTTGCCAAACGAGCAGACGGTTCACCTGATGTTAAGTGAATGCCGCCGCCCATGGACATCTGCCACACCCGAGGGTTACAGATGCGTTAACAACCTTTTGAAAATTGGGCTCCGGCTACCTCACTCATCAGAGGAAACGCGAAAGTATTTGTCATACTTTCACTTTACGCTGGTCTTCTGTGAGGTCGTGGTACTTACTCGGACGGGCATGCCCATTTGTGCAACAGCCGAGGCTGCTGCGTGGCCCTACCGACGTTAATTGTTGTTGAATCTCGGACTCCTGATATACATCAGGGAACTCTTCAAATTCTCGTAGAAAATATATGGTCACTGAGTTTTTTTGATTTTGAAATTGGTTTTGTTTTTTTGATACAAAAAAAAAAATGTTTATCTCGCACCGATTGCACTAGAAAAATCTCAAAGGGCGAGGATAGATCGGCCAAACTATAGACAAGTTGGCGCGTTGTTTGGTCATCCGATTTCAAACCTGCGCTGAGAACTCTCGCATCTGGAGTAAGCGCAACGGTAAACAGAGCTCTTGTCACAACCCCCTTTGAGGGGTGAATGTTTTGTTCGCGTGGATTTAAACTTAGAAGATTATGTGAAAATTCCTCCATCAACATATTGAGTAAAAAACTCTGCACAAAATTGTTGTATTAGCTTAACCAAGATAATGATATGACCGATTTTCTAAGTTATTGCTTTACTGGAATGTACAATTATAATAATGTATCGAAAAATCTAGAACTGAAATTGTAATAGACATGAATTTTATTGGAACTCATCAATTAGACCAGTAAAAACAGGCGTTTTTGTTTGGTCAACTTCCCACTAAACTACCGATCCATTTTTTTTCTTTTTTAAGGTTTAGGTTCACTTACCGAGTATAAAATCACAAACTGCTAAAAGATTCAGGTGGTGATTCAGGCGCCATCTTGAAAAAACATTACCGCCAATTTTAGGGCTAAAATCATAGAAACCATTATTGTAGATTAAAATTTTTCTCATTTTTTGTTTCACATAAACTTTTTGTAATATACATAACGCCTTCGATTTATTTCTTATTTTATGAAAAGGTTTTTATATATCAGCCGATAATTTATTGCATTTATCGATAAAATGCGTCTATCTGTTTTTCAAGATTAACTCTGCACAACTTTATTAGAAAGTGGCAACAAAGTGGAAACGACGCCAGACGGGTGATGACGCGCGCGGCCACTCGACGATTTCTTGTTTATAAGGTAAAAACAAAATACAATTTTTAAATTTCATTTTTATTGTTTTTTTCTTGGTAATAAATTTTGACACATTTTAAATAAACATCGCCATACCTTTTCTTTCATTTTATTATGGCATGTGAACATAACGTAATTAATAATAATTACTAAATAATCCAGTATCAAATGAAAGCACCACCTAAATGTTTTTAATTGTAATATTGGTTTTTCGAATTGATTAACAGTCTTCACTGTTGCACTAATGGGCCGGTCCGTCCGGGGAAGTACCATGACCTCATAGAAGACCAGCGTGAAGTGGAAGTGTTAAATTTCTACGTTTCGTTTGGTGATAGAGGTAGCCGGGGCCCACTTTATTAAAAGTTGGCGACGTATCTGCAACCCTATGGGTGTTGCAAATGTCCATTGGCGGCGGTTATCACTTAACATAGGAGGGTAAATCCGCATAGTTCAGTTACCTTGGTGGTACTTACGTAGATATAAGAAATTTATCCCGTTAGATTGGCGGCCACACAGCTTGTCGTAGCTCGGGACTTTTCAGATATTGAGAATATTTTTATAAGTATTTTATTTTTGTAAATATTGAGAATATTTTTATTAATATTGCTAAAGAAATTGCATACGTCTAGATGAAAATGTTACGTGTAGCGAGAATATTTCTACTCACCGGCAACATAATTATGTCGTACTTTGATAGGAAGACACAAGACAAAACTTTTCCTGTAGGAAGACAATAGAACGGTTCTAATAAATTGATTTACTGTTCGTTTCTTTATAGCGATTTATTTAACTAATACTTATATTACTTATATATTTATTTAAATTACATGTATGTAGTATTACTACTTATATATTTTATTTAAGTTACACTTATTTATGTAGCCGTGATAGGTCAGTGTCCGGGCGCTCGGCTTTAACTTAATTTACTCGAGCAACCTGAGTTCTATCCCCGATGCCAGTGCTAATGAAATTGTTAATATTAAGTACTGACTTATCAGGTGAAGGAAAACATCGCGAGGAAACTTGCATATTTTAGAAAAAAAATTAAATGTGAAAGTCCGCCAATCCGCAGTGGAGTATGCCCTGATACTTTCTTTACAGAGGGGGCCAGTAGTGGGACATTTATCTGCTGCGATTTATTTTATAAGATACTGGCTTGAGCTTTATCAGTATTCACATTGCCCAAGTTATATTTGGATGGATAGACGCCTGTCTGTACTCTGTGTCCCATTCGTGCAAAGCTCCACTTATTTCCTATACCGTTGAACGATAAACACTAGCGTATTTTATTATTCGCCAATGCGTCATGAATCGGAAAGTCCACAACGCGCCGTACATAAGTGAGGCTAAAGTATATAAGGCAAAAAATAAATATACCCGCCAACGTTTGATACGGGGAAGGCAGACGGTGACATGATCCCTCTCAAGTATTGTGTCCACACAATATAAGCGCAAATAAACCGGATCTCTTGCCGCGCGGATATCCCGACACGCGTAGTGGCGACGTTGCGTCTTGGCCGTTGAACATTTCATATTTGTCAACGTAAAATATCATGAGATTTTATTTACACATAAAAATTTGAGTGATTAGGGATGGTTATACTAAAAATTAAGTCAATAAAATCCCAGTGTCACGTGGGATTCGAAGGATATTAATCGCAAAACTATATATTCGAGTTTCACATTAAGTTTAATGCTAATCCGATTTGTTTAGTGATTACATTTTCAAGCACGTTCTAGGTAAAGACTCCCCCGCTGGCGTTTGTGTAAACGTACATGTATAACATATAAACGCATATAATGCCAGCAGAGACCTCTATGCCTTGCCTGCGAGACAACTCTGAGAGTCACAGACAGACCAGATTAACCGGAGAAGTATCACGACCTTACACAAGCGTGGAGTAAAAGTATATTTTATTATTTACTTTTTTGCGTTCCGTATGATTCTCTGCCACCACGCCTGAAACATTCTAAGTATGTTTTAATGAGCGGCGGTATTCACTTATCACCAGGTATTATTTATATGACAAATTGTTAACCGAGCAGATTTTTCATCTAATTAAATGAACTTCAAAGGATTGCGCCCCGGTTACCTCAATCGCCAGAATATATGCCAAAGTAACCCTTCCACTTTGATATAGTCTTCTGGGAGGCTGTGATACTTCCCCGGATAAGCCAGCTGCTTCTGCTAGTGCACGAATAGGGAGAATACAGCAGAATGGCCCTACATTTTTTTTGGGTAAAAACTCTAAAGGTTCTCACAGAAAAAGAATCACATGATTGTAGTATTCATATGAAATGTTGTCATCATCAATGTGCGCGAGTTTTATGGTGCTGGTGGCTCAAGACTTTGCATCGTAGCGCTTCCGTAGGGGAAGCCAATATTCGCAGTGGACTTAAACACGCTGACACGATGATGTCGACCAGAGGAACCGTAGAAGTAGGTAAGAGGGAATTTGAATTTCCACGATCCTTATCATCTTTTGCTTCACCAGTAAATATGCATCTAGAAACACGAGGTTACACTACATTGCAGGACATTCGCTATATTTTTTTCCATATACCTTCCGATATTTTTTATTAACCTTTTCACGACTACTGGTTAGGACTAGTTGTTGGTCGATGAGTATTCTTGCCTAAGATTAAGTATTAGATCAATAAAGATTGTACATATCTTGGCTAACGACTTGAAATATCAATATAAGGCATGTCAAAAGCGTGCAAAAATAAGCGTACCAAAACGAGTTGGGCACACTATACGAGTATGAAAATAGTGCCTTTCAGTCTGATGACACATTTTCAAGTAGACTTTGAGCTCGACACAAGAGAGATTAAGCCAGGCAGCGGTTTCACGTTGTTGTCTGTTATACACGAGCGTACGTAGATACGTGTAGCACATTTTACACTTAACGCGTATGGAGATCGCGTCGAGTGTTCTGTATTTAGGTTTAATATAGACTTTAAGACGGAGCTCCCGCGCACGTTTAGGATGATGACCGGTCTTGTTTTGTGAATATTTATCATCTGCAACATTTTTATTTTTTTTACTCCCACATGTACTAATGAGTATTTAACCACTTTTTTTTAAAAACTCATGCACGTATAGTAATTTCATATAAAGCGATAATACCTAATTTTCCGGGCGGTCTCATTTACTTCAACAGACTGAGTTTAATCCCCGATGCCGGTAACAATGATATAGTTAATTTTAAGCGCTACATCATGTGCTCAGCGGTGAATGAAAACACCGTAAGGAAACGTGCATATTTTCGTAATAATAACAAAAAAGATAATTCGCTGTGGGGCCTTTGCCCAACAGTAGGCCATATATAAGCAGTAAAGTATAAGAGTAAAGTAACACTCTAACTTAACTAAGTAAACTAAAGTAACACTAAATTAAAGTAACACTTTACTTTTATATTAATTTCCATGTTTTATGCATTTTGTGTAATTCGATAATAAATCGGCTGTACAGATGAACCTTTGTATTATTATCTTAGAAGTAGGTAACCTGATAAATAAATAAATTAATATTTGTGGACGCAGTTAGTTGGCTCACCTGATGATAAGTAATTACCTCTACCCATGAACACGTATAGCCTGTGGGTGTTGCAAATGCGTTGCCAGCTTGTAATAGGTTGGGTCCGGGTTCTTTACTCACCAGATTTACATTTATATAGTCGCAATTTTACATTTGTATTGTACAGTTTCCCGGGAGTGGCTGCACATTCCTGCATCAGCGGAAATTAAGACCGTATGATCCTACCAGTTTTAACGTCATTTGATTTTTAACCACTAATATTGAAATAATTTTATTTTTTTCATATGACTTGAAAATTTCACATGTATTTAGTAGACCATTCTAAAATACGTCGATATTCTCATATCCTAATTTGCAAAATATGGATGCAAAATATATCTGAAAGCGAATAAGTTGACTCCAGCACGGTAATTAGACCGCGGTGACAAAATATCACTGGAAACCGGCATATTTATTAAATAAGAGAGATTTTCAAAGAATATATATGTCTATTTACACAGAGGCTGTTCTCGCTCTAACACTCTCTACATTTACTCAGGAAATGAATTGATCGCTCCAGGCTCTTTCAATTGCAATTGAACATATTGTGTACGTGTTTGTTATATTTGTCAAATTGTGTTTAAAAAAACTGTCCCGCTGAGTTTCTTTCCCTAGATTTTCTCAGGTCAGTGGCTTTTTTCGAACCGGTAGTATTGTTTGCTAGAACTCACTTACGTATTGATTATACGTAAGTGAGTCCTATATTGAATAAAAATATTTGAATTTGATTGGTTTTGAGCTCAGTGTCCGGGCGCCCGCTTTTGAAAAGAGCTACTATATACTGTAACGTGTTCGGCGATGAAGGAAAGCGACTTAGGAAACCTGCATATTTTCGAAATAATAACGAGAAAAAATCGAAGGTATGTGAAGTTCGAGAATCTACAGTGGGTTTGCGTGGTTGGTTACGGCCCTAATACCCTTCATACTGAGGAGCATTGTCTGTTAACATTTTTAATTCACTTTATTACCTTAAATCTGTACACGGAAGTAAAGTTACAACACAATTTATTCGTGTATCGAAGCGTATCGTTGGTAATCAAACACAATCGACGAAAACGACATCGTCCCCTCAGTGATTCGTTAACCGCGTTACACGAGTGTACAAGTGTTGGAGCACTCGTGGAGATCGCGAGAGTGTTTGCATGCAATAATGGCGTCGGAGGTGCAGGCGCGTGGCGGGCGACATCAAACGAATGGCACGCGGCGCTGGTGCGTTTCACGCTCGCCGATTTTGGTGTCGATATGAACACGCACACAGGCATAGGCACACACACGCATACACGCGACTTTAGTGTCGATACGAACACGCACAGGCGCAACACGCACATACGACTGGTATACACACGTACAATTCATGTTGAGTTTACCCCGACATATAATCTGTTTCACGGCGCGTTCTCTAGTTCCGAAATCCGAATGTAGCCAGCAGTGTTGGATGACTCCGTGGCGTAGATGCCAAGGTATTGACTTAAGTGCTGGCGGTCGTGGATATGATTCCAATACGAAACAACAATTTGTGTGACTCACAGATAATTGTTTCAGATCATCATTACAACATTACAACACAGGATAACGTTTTCTACAGAAAGGGTATGAAATGATTTCGAAGGGAAGACTACAATAGATCTTCTAGTTCGCAATGGTCGTTGGGACTTACTACATAACTCATTCCACACTAAATACAAGGAGTAAGTTTTTAGTCATCAAACACAACACTTTGTGAAAAATGAATGTAACTTCTTTAAGTTTTATTTCCTTATTAGTTTAACTTTGACTACTAATCAGGCATTAAGGATTATAGTACCACCTCAACATTCAACATAATACATTATGTTAAAGCTTTTTCATATTTGTTATGCTCTACAATACTACGTTAAAACGCTCCACTTCCTGAAAATTGCATGTCGGACGTAGTCACTTCTGTACCCTCTTGGCTACCTTTACCTTCCCATCCACAGTTAGTCATATCTAATATACTTCTTAATCCAGAGTAAAATGTATGCAATAAGAGGGCAAAAGCGCGCTACTGCCCTATTATTTGCCGTCGGATAATAATCGTATATTGCTGTACTCAAACATTTAGCGTCGCGGGACCAAACTGTTTGTAAGCTCTAAAATTATACCCCACTTAGAGTGAGAGGGAAGGTGGCACGGAGAGGGACGGGAGATGCACCCCGCGGCATTTTTGTGCGAAACGTAAATACCCCTGAGGCGGTGAGATTGGAGCTAATGAAATATTTTTACGCTCCGATAGAAATTCGAATTGTCATTCAGTCGGTCCTAGTGTTTTTATGTTAGTGTAATTGAAACAAGGTGTGTAGACACAGTCTCTCTAGTGATAGATAGGAGAAAATGAAACTATTTTTACAGAATAATAATTTTTATTTTTAATTTCAACTCTTGACGTGTCGAACACTTTACAGCGTTCAACCATAAAACAGTTCAATTTAGCAATGTGTAATTCGTGCAAATACAAGAAATTATCGGAGATAGTAGTACATATTAGAAAAGTTAGGTATTTATGTCAATAAGTTAAACGCATTAAAGAACCGTGGTGGATTATGCCCTGATACCCTGTGTACAGAGGAGGCCTTATCCAACAGTGAAAGGCTGTTACTTTATGTTTTTACTTTTACTCTATGCACTTCAATTTTGTTTACCAATAAAAAAAAGTTTTTTATAACAAATTATTTCTCATAAATAATAATTTTCCAACGGTTTCAAAAAATAACTACTATTTTAATTACATAAGTAAGTACTTAATTGCATTTATAATTGTCGCAAAATTTTTCTCCACTCTCCGGATTCGAACCTCATCTCATTTTAAGTGCAAAGACAAGCACTAGAAAAACGCGATGCGCTTTCAATTATAGAATTTCTGAATTTACTGTCTTAACGTATCGCCTAGTCTACTTCTTATTCAGCTTACTTACCCACAGTACGGTTTTTAATTAAATTATAAAGCCGTGAAACATTAACGTTGGGAATAAATTAAGCGGCCGCTCCGAGCTCAGACGGAACTATTAACGGAGCAGGCCGCGCTAAGTGTTAACTCTCCAATAATGAATATTATTCGTCCCCCTACTTTTTCCCGCCCAGCCCGCACACAGCCGCAGACACGTATTTTTTTCTCTGTTTAATTTCGTCTTGCCAGTATTTTCATGGCGGTTTTTATTAAATTTTCATATTAAACATAAAGCGAGAGTGGCATTGAGATTATGAGATTGTGATCCACAAAAATGGGTTAAAAATATTTAATTTTTTTTGTATGATTTTGAATCGTCTTCTAAATAATATTTTTATGTAACAATATTTTTTTCATGCTATTTTATTAATTTTAATCGAAGATTGAAGTTTTTCATTAATTTGATTAGAAGAACATATCAAATTATTAAGAACTTAAAAATGAGCTCTTTCAGACTAGTTGTTTTAATATAATAATCACCTTTAAAAATACATTAATATACGATACCTTACATTGTTTTTTTATTTACAAACCTATGTATTCACTTAAAAAAAATAATTCACTAATAAAATAATAACGTTTGGATGAAAAAAACAAGAGCAAAATAATATTTTGGTCATAGCATAGATAGGAAATCGGTGAAGTGAAGTGAAGTAATAAAATTGGAAATCGGTAGCAAATTATGAAGACATGTAATTATTAACAAGATATAATAAAAACTGCAATTTTCTATTTTGCAATATTTTAAATTAAAACTTTACACATACATAATATTGTTTTAATGCCTTAATACAGAGTTAAAGCATGAATTAACAACAAAAGACATACAAGCGCATTGCGCAAAAGGTTTGATTGTCGAAAAATTTTTTACATTAAACGTCTGCATTTAACAGATAAAGGATTCACAATGAAGCACGAGTTTTAGCATCAAAAACATCTCAATACGAGCATGTCAAATGGAAAACGCAGCCCGCCGGTTTTATAATTGAAATATTTATAATTGCGCGTCGGCTTTCCACTGCGATAGGACGTTCCGTGCCCGCGAATAACGAAAATATAGAGTGCCGCAGCTAAAGCAATTATTGTTTATACTCCGCCATTTACCATTTCTCAATGGAGCGGTGGAATTTCAGCGGAACACCGCTCTCGTATAAATTGAAATCTCGTTTAAATTGAGCCTCGCCTTTATTCTTAAATCGGAATTATTGTAGAGTAGTATTATTTATCTGTATGGTGAATGTTAGTAATTTCTATCGTATTTCGTTCGCGGTATCGTAATTTTCTCTAGATTCATTTTTTTTTAGATTGTTATCGTTATTTTCGAACTAATATAAACAAAACATAATTGACTACACAATATGTTCTAACCGAAAATTTATTTTATACTTTATTGAAAGCAAAGCCGTTTTTTGATATTTTGAACAAGAAAATCATAGATAACAAAACTATTACAGCAAACAAAATATTAATGTTAGAATACAAAAGAAAATATTATTGCATTAAAAACGGCAACCATATCGGGCTTTGAAAAGATAAAACTTTTGTCATACAACCGTCAAAATAAGCTGTTAGTTTTCAATTGTATCTACGAGGTGTTTTTATCTGTGCGAATTTGATGCGCCTACATCATCTAAGCGCGTAGCCTCGTTTCGAAAATATTCGACCAATGGAATCATCGTAAATGCGCGCGTATTTTGCATTGTTGAAATTAATTTTAATCAAATTGCGCTGGTTGAGCGAAACACGTAGAAATGTTCGGCGAGAATAAATAATTGGACGCGGGCGAGGCGGATCGCATCCCGATCGTCCGTTTGTTGCCATTAATAATGCATTTGTTGCATCCATCGTAGTTTTGAACTCCGATCGAATTGGGCTCTCTGCCTATTAATTATTCTATGCATTCTATTCGATGGAATTTAAATTACTCAATATATTAAATAAAATTTAAATTACTCCCTATAATCGGAATGTTTTACGTTCATTCATTTATACAGGCTGATTTTAAGGACGACGGACATATTAACTGAGCATTTGATTCTAAATCTGAAAGTGGTATGTACTTGTGAACTCATTTTTTTTTTTCAAAGATAATTTTTAATTTTTTCACACATTATGGACACCTTAAGAAATTCTTTCCTTACCGTCTCAATAGAATAACCTATTTACGAGCACTAAAACTTTTCACTGAACGAACGCATAATTACGAAACCGCTCAAAAGTGTGACAACTCTTAACGGGATAAACAAACAATGTTTGAATTGATATTTTTCTGGTTATTTCTTGTCAAAATGTTTTATTTTAATATGATATATAATATAAATAAGATATATGCAGGATAGCTTTTTAAAAGGTTCAGACTCGGTAGTATAATCGTTTATTGAAATAAAAACAAACGTTTTTTTTATGTGAAAAGTTGCCAAACGAGCAGGATGTTCACCCGATGTTAAGTGAATACCGCCGCTCATGGATCTGCTACACCCAAGGGTTGCAGATGCGTTGACAACCTTTTGAAAATTGGGCTCCGGCTACCTCACTCACCAGACGAAACGCGAAAGTTTTTGTCATACTTCCACTTTACGCTAGTCTTCTGAGAGGTCGTGGTACCTACCCGGACGGGCCTGTCCATTCGTGCAACAACCGAAGTTGCTGCGTGGCCCTACCACCGTAAGCCATTTCATTCAATTCCCAAATGTAATTAATTAATCATTCATAAATGCATCATATACTTTTGAAACGAACTTCTCTGCGTGTTAGTTATGAATGATCGCACGTAAAATAAATGAGTTGCCCATAAATCACGCACTTTTCGAGAAAGTTCAAATTAATGTAATTAATTAATTACGAGTGATTTTAAATATTTATCATTTTTATATTATTTTTAAATTAAATTCTACACATTATTTATGTCTAGAATTTAATTTAAAAAATGGATTACACTTAGAAAAGCCTTTATGTATATTTGGATTATGGAATGTTCAATTAACATTATGTCAAAGTATGTACGTCGTCTAAAAAATCATCCTGTATATGGAATAAGTGTGTTTACAAATCCAAAAACGGCCTAGGCTTTTTACTGTTGTGAATCTTCTTTGCCACTTATTTGTTAATGACCCCTTCATTTTTTAGTTTGTTACCGCAGGTACTACAAGCCACCTATAAATTATAAGTAAAATTATCATGGGAATATGAAACAATATAATTTTTAACAATATTAGGAGTTAATTTTGGACATGTAAAGTTCTGTTTTTAGTTTGAGACATTATGATATGTAAATGGGAGCAAAATAAAACACAATTTGGTTTCAGGTTTAGTTTTGACGTTATGTAAAAAGTTAGTATTATCTATCTAATCAAAGGTATCTATCTAATTTAATAAAAAAATATGTTAACAAATGCTATCAGTTCTTAATTACCTGCGTACTTTACTTTCCATTATCAAACTTAGTGGCAACTGTCAAAGGACCAACACTTGCTAAAAATTAAAAATCGGCCTAAAATCGGAACGACCAACCATAGCTTTCTATTGCAAAAAAAGCATTTCACATCGCATTTCCTCCTAACGTTTCATCAAGAAAACATTTTATCCATCATGAAGGTTTCCATTTTCAATTGTGTTAACGTAGTTCTTTTACACATATTCTCAAATATAACCATTGACCTGTTGGGAACAAGTTGTCACCGCTTATAATTTCGGACGCATAGTATTCCACTCTTTCCTTAAGTTCTTTTTTCAATCACGCCTGTGTTTTGAATGCTCATGGACAGCGACGTTATTCTCTTTTACCCAGCAACGTAGTAATCTGGGCTACTTTTTATTTTAAAATATGCACGGTTATACCTCGATTGATAATGTAACTGCAATTGTAATTATTGTAAAATATCAATGTACGCTCATTGATGGTTATTTCGTCTCAATCTCAATCAATCACAAGGGAAAAGGCCAGAGTTAAAATAATTGTGACTTCATATTCAAACTTTTAAATCCACATCAATTCCAGAGGCATTATCTTGGATTTTGTCAGAATATTAGGTAGGCAAAAAAGTAGAGTAATAGCCTATATATGTCCCACTGCTGGGCAAAGACATCCTCTGTACAGAGACTATTAGGGCATAGTCCACCACGTGGCCTCACTGCGGACTGGCGGACTATAATTAGGTAGGTAGGTAAATAGTAATTTTCAACTACACTATTCTGAAGTTTTTCTCAATCTTTGTGTAATTTATTCGTTATTTATAGTGAAGGTCACATCGTTACATTTTGTTTTTGTGTATTCTCAAGCACTGGTGATAAATGACATCGAAACTACAAAGGAAAAAGTCCAAGACGAAAGGCGTCGGAAAGAACTTGGCGCGGTCCTTTCGAAATGGACATTCTTCATTACAAAAGTGGATGGCATCCAAGAATGTGAGCTCTTTTCTTTCAAGTGCGGCCGCGGATAAAGACTTAATGAAATACCTTTTTGATGAAGCCGAGATGGGACTTTTTTCAAAAGGCCAAGGAGACGTGCGTCGCTCTCTAGGCGCGGAGCTTGCCGATTGCCGATATATGTTTTCTTAATTAAATTCACGCCGCCTTTTGATTATTTATCAAACAGCATATGAATGATATGTTCGTTTGAGTTGAATTAAACTAATTTTTTTAATTTATCGCGTTTAAATTCAATATTCAACTTCCAGCGATACGAACACTTTACAGCGAATTTCTACTATTTTAAATTTCATGAAATTATAACATGGACTGTTTTGGGATTTGTTCTGATTTGGGATTTGTTTAATTTAAACAAAAATGTGAAATGTAAATTGGTGAGATATTTACGGTTTCCTCGTATTGAAACTTAATGCATTTTCGATTTTAACTTATAATTGCCATTAGCTGTTGTGATATTATTATACAAGAAATATTCATTATTTGCCCAATCTTGAGTATTTAAAATTATTTTAATTGTGAATCAGGAATTCTTGATGTATTGTTCCATTACATCCTTTGCTGATTGATAATTAAATGTGTCAAATAATTGCAATACACTGTCAATTCTGCTTGAGAGTACTTGATCAGTTCTAAACACAAACAGAATAATCCGTTTCCTTGCGATTGCCCATTTGTAAACACATTCAAATAAATCTCCACTCGATCTAGACACTAATATCAGACGAGCAAACGGACAACAAATATGATTTTTCTATTAAAAGACAAGTGGGACTTCATATTCGTTCTTATGCAGGATACAAATAAAGTTTGAAACTGTACCCATGTTTTTTACGGAGCGACGGTATTATTTGCCGCCTCAAATGGAAACATGTTGACAAGTTTCGGAGGGGCGTTTAGGCAAATAAAAAACTAATAAAAGCACGCGGCGCCACGTGCCGCAGACGCGCAGTCTCGATATTGATGGTGTCGCGATAATTGGCGTTTAATTTGATAGGCGAGCGCAGGGGCCGTGGTTCTAAGCCGCGTTTTCAATGGCCATAGCGCAGCGGGTCTTTAATTTGATATCTAGTCCATGAGCCAACGAGAATCGGGGTTGTTAGACGCTTTCGTCCTAAACGTTATATGTCAAACAAAGTAAACATTTTATAAGATATAAGAAAACTTTCTGCACAAAGTAAGATAAACTATGAAAGCTTATTTTGTGGCAACATAGAGACGTCAGTTAGCGCTTTACCAGTACAATTCTCGATTTTATGTAGTAAGGCTCCAACGCCATTTAAATAAAATATTTTTATAATGTTAATGCCTTAAATATTTTTCGTTTTACCGACATATATTTAATTAAAACATCGATGTACCGTAATTTGGTTTTGATTACTGAACAAATATTCTATAGTCCATAGGTCTTGGGGTTCTAAAGTTTTTAACAGCATTATATCAACATCATACTTTACTATTACTGATGTTTTTGCTTTTAGAGTGTGAACTATAAAGGCTTCACTGAACGCAGGACTGTCAACAACTGCCGTTAAATTATTAAATAGAAATTCGCGAAGCATTCAAAGCAGCTGCAAAATTCCGAAGAAGACTTAGTATACTTTGTCTATACAATATCTGTGTATATAGAGACGGGGGTGAGGCGAGATTCGGTACGGCTTCGAACATCAATAATGCATGCAAGCGGACAAATCACTTAGCGTCGCCGATGTTTTAGTGCTGTCCCTATTTACACATAGCGGCGAGATTATATACGTGTAATGCGAGCACATAATAAATATATTATTATGTGAATTGTACGCGTAGAGATGCACCTAGATTAATGTAGATACTTTTGTACTTCGATATACATAATTGCTGTGGTTTGCGAAAATTTTGTTCTTTGCTAAGTCGCTATGGTTTCCGTAATGTGGCACAGGTTGCTTTTGAAACGTCTTGCTAACTGTCTACTTAAACAAGGATACTTTAACACACTATCTTTCGATGACTTGACGTTGAGTGTTTTTACTATTAACCAAGACTACTTCTCTTCTATTCTGTACCTTAGACTTTTAGTTAAGGATAGCCTTCGTCCTTTAATGTCAGTTAGTCGCATTGGTCTGGAAATATTGCAGCAAATAGTTGATTCTGAAACTTAGTGGACTTATGGTATTGAGAGAGCAGCGTCATAAATGCGACTGAACGTACGTACGGTTTATGAAGTTACGTATAGAGTCGACTAATTTAGCAGGAAACAAGTTTTCCATAGGACATTTCGATCACAAATAAATAATTCCTGAAGCATTATTATCCCTTCCGAAGCCTATTAATGTGCGGTAGTTTCATGCTCGTCGCATTGCATTGCCACTCGCCACGTTCGCGTGAACATCTTCAGTGTAGCGACTGGATTCGATTTGAATCGAAGACAAGCGGGGAAGGACGGGGGCTGACGGTGAGGGGGCTTACGACCGACGACGCTGCTCTGATGGCTGAATCGTGTACGTCTCGCACCTGAATAGCATTCGGCGATTGTACTTATGCTCTACTCCGAAAATATATTATTACTAGCGGACCCGATAGACGTTGTTCTGTACACCTGAATTAAATCCGAGAACAACGTATATATAAAAAATTAAAAGAAAATGTGGACTGAATTGTGAATCACAGAATCATTCCGAATCGACCCGAAGACACACACAGAAAATTTCATTAAAATCGATCCAGCCGTTTAGGAGGAGTTCAGTGACATACACAGAAGAATCACTACATAGTATAAAACAAAGTCGTCCCGCTGTCTGTCTGTCCCTATGTATGCTTAGATCTTTAAAACTACGCAACGGATCTTGAAGGTTTTTTTTAATAGATAGAGGGATTCAAGAGGTTTATATGTATAATATATTGCACCCGTGTGAAGCCGGGGCGGGTCGCTAGTTGTAGATGTAAAGATAACACGGACATAGATAATGCTAAAGAGAGTTTTGTTGTATGAACGCTTCTCCACTGAAAGTACATTTACATGTAATTCCTGAAGTAGACTCTTTTGAAAACGACGGCCCAATACTCGTTTTTGCGTCGAATAGAAAATTAAAATAATTAGCGGAAGCTCTAACGACCGTCCCTTGAAGTAACGAAAGCTTTAATTATGTAAGCAGGTTACAATTTAGTTCCAAGCTTAATTTTTTAGCATTTGTTTGGTAAAATAGGAAATTAATTCCCTTCTAGCTTTTTGCCCTCGCTTTCAAGTCAATGACTATGCGTTTAATATTTACTTCATGTTTGATAAATTAATTGCTAAATTTAATATTAATTAATGTTCAAACACTAGCGACCCGCCCTGGCTTCGCACGGGTGCAATGCTGAATGTTGTTTATCGACATCGCATTAGAAACCTCTAAAATTGCCAGTGTATCTCTACTATATTAATCATTAGTTATATATATAAACCATCATCTTGAATCACTCTATCTATTAAAGAAAACCGCATCAAAATTCGTTGCGTAGTTTTAAAGATCTAAGCGTATATAGGGACAGACAAACAGCGTGACGACTTTGTTTTATACTATGTAGTGATGTGGTCAACATTCAATTATAATATTGTGTGATTAATTTATTAAGTAAAC
The DNA here is from genome assembly GCA_933534255.1 of Iphiclides podalirius. Classification (NCBI taxonomy): domain Eukaryota; kingdom Metazoa; phylum Arthropoda; class Insecta; order Lepidoptera; family Papilionidae; genus Iphiclides; species Iphiclides podalirius. The sequence continues at coordinate 11,287,093 of OW152826.1, forward strand.
ATCATCATCATCCATCTGTCCTTATACACTTGTAGAGTCATCACATGAATCCTGTTGTTTGTGGTATTGAAATAGTTTTTCTACGATCTGCCGCCTCCTTTTCGAGGATAGGGCCAAGTAATAAAACTCAGAAATAATGAAAAACTAACAATTACTAACAGAATAGATTAGAAAATTTTAAGATACGCTACATATTAATCATTTATGATTTGAAAATTTTAAAATTTTAATAGACTCGCTGGAAGTATAAAAAAAAATTGCACAATCATTGTAAATATAAATTAGGACATTTTAATACTTCCATTTAAAATTTCAAGTAGACTCACTCACTTTTCAACAGGCTAGCTGATGCATGTGGTAGTATTTCGGATCTTCATGTAGATAGTAATCGCTTATCGCGAGATGGTTCACTTCTCTTTTGCCATCTTCTCTATAAAATAAATAGTAAAAGAAGAAGAGATGACATTTTTTTAATATAAAGGTGGCAAACGAGCTGGATATCCACCTGGTATTAAATGATAACCACCGCCCATTGACATTTGCAACACCCGTAGGGTTGTAGACGCATTGCAACTTTTTATTAAAGTGGGACCCGGCTTTTTTACTCACAAGACGAAACGCAGAAGTATAATTCTTTCACTCCATGCGAGTCTTCTGTGTGGTTGTAATACTTACGAAACTGCCCATTCGTGCGACAGCGAGTACTGTTGCGTGCTCCTACTACAACCTTTACAACAATACAACCTTCTCTACTGAGAGCAACATTAACTGTTTAAAAGTAATCCACTATTATGCTGAGGTGGAGCAACATTACGAGCGATGCGGCATCTCCCAAGTCGACACGGCGGACCGCAAAATGTTCGCCTTGCGAAGCCCGCCCTGGCCGCAAGTTGCACCAGCTAAGTTGCTAAGCGAACTTGGAGTTGCGCCGATGCCACCGGGTCACTTTTGCGACTATTCTTCTCAGGCCCCTTGTTAGATTTAGCGGTGAAACTTCTTCATATTGAAACCTAAATTTTAGAAAGTGAATTGTACTTTGCGATATATTTATTTTTAATCAATATTGAATACATGACAGTAGTTTTTGAGGTGAAAAAAATTTAAAAAATTTGCATTCCAACGGAGTTTATTTAGCCATTAGGGGAATCCATTACGAAATTGTGGTAGATTTAATAAAACCAGCCAAGTGCGTTCCATACTATATCTATAAAAACGGCTATAAAATCATGTTTGTTGAATGGGAGCCCGATTCAGATATTCTTTTATTCTTTATTTGTTGTTATAGCGGATAAAGAAATACATCACCTGTGAAATTTCAACTGTCTAACTGTCATAGTTCAGATCAGACGGACAGACAGACAGACATCGAAGCCTTAGTAATAGGGTCCATTTTACCTTTGGGGTTAGGAACCTGTGGCGACACAATGCAATATGATATATTAGTCGAACGCCCCATGCGCCTTACATTGTGCAGCGCAGTACAGTTCATCGCAAGTAGCTAGCGAACGCACACTGTCATGTGAATATCTTGTAGAGTTAATATTAAATAATATATAATAGTAGCGTAGTATTTATCTCATCTCCTCGTCACAATAGGGAATACAAATATATCTCTAACTCTATAAACCCTAAAATGGCTATCGAAAATTAAAATTTATGTTTCTTATGTCGATGAATTTTGACAATTAAAAAGATAGAAAGATAAATGAATAACTTGTCCATTTTATTGACATGAATAAAGAACACAATGTATTCATTCTATTTTATCTATCTCCGTAAATCTCAGTATCACAATGTAGAGTTCAAATAAGCAAGTATGTACCTACGTTACTGTCCTGGCAGGCATTTACTCTTTTTGGTAGATGGCGCTATATTCACTTTTTTTGATTATATAATGGTTGATAATGTGTACCTCACTAGCTAGCTATTAACGACTACTGATTCAGAATATTTTTAGACTAATTTTAACAGTATGTATCTATATTTTCAATCGACTTCAAAAAAGGAGGAGGCTATCGATTCGACTGTATTTTTTTATGTTTGTTACCTCAGAACTTTCGAATGGGCGAACCGATTTTGATGATTCCTTTTTTGTTTGAAAGCTGGTGCTTCCCATTTCGTCCGATATTAATTTAACTGGTATTTGATCTTGGGCCCCGGAGATACTTGGGGAACTCCCGAAAATCGATTATAAAATTAATACACAGCGAGATATTTGAAGTCGGTTTTGTTTTTCGTTAATAAAAAAATAGTTATTTATCAAAATCGGTTTGCTCAGTCAAAAGTTCTGAGGTAATAAATATAAAAAAAATACAGTCAAATTGAGAACCTTTTGAAGTCGATTAAAACAGACTTGTCTCAGATATGATGCAAATTGACCGCGGCAGAACGATTGAATATTTGTTGAAAATAGTTTTTCTCCGTTTTAATTCGGGCTTTACTTCGGGTTTAGACTAATTACTCGCAATTACGTCGAGTGTAAGAGAGCTATAGGGAATTAGAAGCATTTCTCTCCCCTTCTCTCGTCCGACTCGCGGTAAAACGATCGTTTACAGCATAACCTACAAACCGACATTCGTTTGTAACGTCGAACTAAAAAGCTATCGTCGATTCACAGGAATCTTAACCCAAGATTTTTTAGAAGCTCTTATGTAAAACGACTGAAAAAACTTTTTGATTGTATGGATCTTTGAGACTATTAATCGATTTAATAGCTAAATTCAAAGAAAATTTTTTTATCACGTGTAACAGTATTATAGTACTTCGAGTCAGAGAAAACAGTGCTGGAGTTGAACATTTGACGTATGCCACGCAACATAAATGTAATTGTTCAGAAATACTTTATTTAACTGTTAAGATTAATTAACTAATCGTATAACAGAATGTTTATAGCGATTTATATCTAACCATTGCGAGCTACTATTGTGTAAAACGGCTCATGCAAAGGAGGAAAAAAAAAATAGTGTCATACACGCCGAAGGAAACACCCAGGAATAAAGGCAACGAGGAAAACCCGGTGAATCCAATTTGTCACGGCACATTATTCCGTTGGCGAAAATCATTATCCGTTTACGCTTTCGCTGGTAATTATTTTAATCCTATAGCGCGGGCGGCCCGATGCGGAATGAAATAATTCAACAGCCCCCTCCACCTCCCCCGGATCCAAGATGGCGCCGGGGCGGGGCAGGGGGTGGGGCGTGCCGCCTCATTTGAATTTCGAACGCGCGCTCTACGAACGTGTGTTCAATTCCGAAACGGGTTTTCGGCCAATTAACTTCGGTTTGCTGCATAATTCGTTTTCAGCTGGCAGAATAGTACTGCACAATACTCTATTGTTGTTTAATTGGTTATAATATGATGCGACGTCTGACGCAGGGGTTGTTCTGTGTTCACTAATCGACGTATTTTTAAATGAATTACTCTCGTAAGTTGTAACCGACGAGATTCAAGTATTGAATAAAATACTGTAAAAGCAATTAAATTTACGTCTTACTACTACCTAACAACACATAAGAAGAGGTAATGGTATTAGATTATTAAATTTTAATAATTTGTAGTTGAATTAAATGGTCTTTTTATAAGATACCGTTACACTTTCAAAACTAAAATAATATTAGATCTTATAATGTGAGCAATCTAGTGTGAGAGTTCCATATCTATGAAATCTCTTTAAGCAACTAATACAAGTATACAGCCGTTCTGAATAATTAAATTACTCCACAGAAACGGAAACGGACGCAGAGCAAACAAAATAGAAAGAAAGCAGGCGCCATTATAACTTTTCAAAACTAATAGGCGACGCCGCGAACTCAAAGATTCCGAACAAGTCTCCATTTCCCTATAAAAAGCCCCATAATACCTACGCCGAGGCAAACAGTGTATTGTGAGAACTTTCACAATATTATGTAGAGTGGTGTAATGCCGTCACAAAGGATATCCCCCTCTCGCTCGGTAAATAACGCTTTGTTCTACGAAGCCAAATTTTGACAATCACTAGCTCACTCCTCTGCATCCGCGCGGTCGGGGCGGAGGCCATAGAGTAAAGACGCAGATGCGACAAAAACACAGTTACAAAATTTTTGAGGTTGTGTTAACAACGTGTTTATATTGAACTAGCCGACCTGGCAAACGTTGTTTTGCCATATAAATTATTTGTAGAATAGAAAAAAAAATTGGGGTGGACCACCCTTAACATTTAGGGGGATGAAAAATAGATGTTGTCCGATTCTCCACCCTGGCCAATATGCACACAAAATTTAACAAAAATGGGTCAAGCCGTTTCGGAGGAGTTCGATTATAAACACCGTGACACGAGAATGTTATATATTAAATTACTATAACTTTAAGGGATATTTCTATGACTGGAACATGGGTCATATAAGTCATAGTTTCAGAGACAACACCGATTTTGGTTTTATTAGAACACAAGAAGTCACCAGTGTCATGAATCCTTACTTTTGCGACGTTGCCGAACTGACAATTATTCATTTACTGTAGAAAAGTTGTGTAACTTAACAGACTCAACTTACTACACTACGCAAGCTATTACTTTTTTAAAAGTAAATTAATTTGAAAATAAATACGTATTATAATATTTAATAACGCCCAAAACACAAGAAAAACTCTATATTCATTTTAAAAACGAAACCCCACCACCTAGAGCAAGGTAGGTTTACTATCCATAACATCAATCAGATCGTCGCCAATTTGAACGTTTTAAATTCTAAATCAGACAATTTTAACAAATAGGAAGTAACATATATTAAATATAGGCTGATGTAAAAGTCTGTATTATGATTCTTATTATTTGAGAGTCAATTGTGTCAGTAAATAAGGTGAAATTAAAATTTTCATAAATATGTAAAATGTTTTTAAAAGTCGACGTTGACGTAGATGCATAGGAGTTATTTATAATAAAATCCTAGACGTAAGAGAACCAAGTCAGAAGTGAAAAGTAATGATTTACAAAAATAACTAATTCGTCAAAAAGTTAATGTACGAATAGTGATGAGTATCAAAAAGGTGATATGAAGGTTGATATAAATCTGTCCCAACACTCTCACTAAGTGATTTAGCCTCTTCAAATCTACAGAGCTTAGTCTTTGGCGCATTTCTTTGTGTGAGTGGGGGAGGCGTACCCCCGACGGGGGGTGAAGTAGGGATGTACGCCAGTCGAATGTTGACAATTGATGGATATCTCTTGTCTTGTGAAGGCAGGATTAATGGCCCGCTGCAACAATGGTGTCGACTCCTGAAGGATTACGCACTTGAGGGACTGAGGATGCGTCGCCTGCGATGAATAGAATTTCCTCAGAGGGAGTACTGGGGTTCTAAGGTCGTTTCTAATTCGCAGTTCGTACAAAAAGATGTCGCGGTCTGCGGTGATGTTGAGATGTATTTGTCGCGGTGTTAAACTGAGCTTACAAAGTTTCTGGTCAACTTTCCTTCGTTTATCACTTTCGTATTTGTATTTTATACAAAGAGAAGTACTTGTTTGATACATTATTGATAAAGTAGATAAGTAAAAATATCATATATACTGATGTATTATACACATTAAAAATAATTATCTGTAATTAACGTCTTACGTTCACATTTAGATACCTTAATCTAGATAAGAGAACCAATAAAACCAATCGTTTAATACGTGTCATTACGTGTTTATGTTCCCGTAACATAGTACGAAAATTGTATATAAGTTTCCCTCCGCCTACCTTACTCAACGAACCAAAGGCAATATATAGGTATATATATAGTATCTTTTCTTCTATGCCGGGCCTTAGCTTAATGTATTAGGAAACAAGACCTTAGCGAATTCCTCGAGTACATCAACACGCCCCGGTCGCAATAAACGGGGAACAAAGCCCGAAATCACGCGATCCTTCAGTCGCACCGCTACAAGACAACGTTATCCTTGACAGCGTTTATGGCCGCACGATATATATACACAAATATCCCCTTGTCCGGCCGTCCGTCCTTACAGCGGAACATTATTGACTCGTCCAATAAACGTGCGATGTCCGCGCGCCTTTTGTCAGCATCGCACGTAAGTGTGGAGACGGACTATTGGTTAAGTTTCTATATTTTTCTTTGGAATCGTTAGAAAATAGTTTTTAATTGCAATAAGGATAATTAAGTACAATAAAATAAAAATAAAAAGACTGGAAAAGGTTATAAATAATAAAATTATGAAAGCGCCATCTATTATTCTTTATTGAGAACTGTAACGGGCGAATGTGATTCAGACCATCTATAAAAATTAGCAGGCAGCTTCAAAGGTGTGACTTTTGTGTTACATCTTAACCCTTTACGGCGCAAGGTCCTTATTTATATTATTTTACAAAGAGTTGATAGCAAATGGGGATTTACTAATGGGAAAATTATAAAAAATCACATTGCAAAAAAAATATTTACTATTCCAAAAAAACCACGTGTTGTAGAAATACAACATTGTTTTATTAATGCTAAACAATATTAAAAGAAGTTATGAAAAATTGAATTTTTTAAAACAATTATTTGGTTTATTGTAGCAAATTAAGCATTTGCTACAATAACCTACATTTTACGTAAACTGTTTGTAGTGACGCTGTACTGCCTGGAAATTTGCATGTCACCCTTTTATCCACCCATACTGGCTAGTGCCCATTTTGATCCAACCTCACGTCTTTCGGAGGAACATGTTCAGCTAGTCCTTTCTTCTTCTTATTTTGAATGAGACATTGAATATCACTTTTGCACTTTGTATTGTTAACTGTCTTATATTTCCATAATGTATCTGCTATAGCTACTCTAAATTTAGCAGAGTTGAGAGTTTAACTGCCACCATTTGCATATAATACCACCCTTTGCAGCATTCTTTCTTCAATGGCCGGATTTTATACATCCTCCTTCTAGTGCCTTTCCAAATAGTGAAGTCAACTGAGCAAATCCCCGATATTTGGCGATGTTGCAAAGATCAGTTACACTTGTGATTCCGAACTATTCTCAGATATTGCGCAGCCACAATTTCTTCCTATGTCTAACAGTTCTTCTTCCTGCCACCTTACCCATAGAGTATTTCTTGATTAGTTACGACTTCATTGCATCTTTCTGCAAATAAGTATAAATTACTCTGGTCTTTTATAAGATTGATAATGTCTTCAATAAAAAAAAACCCCAAAAGAGTTTTTAAACAAAGTATTTCTGGACATCATTCTGAGCAACGAGCTAGTTCCAGAAAAACGTAGATGTTCATCATTTATGGTCAGGCTTTTCGTTATCAATATGATATTTGTCCTAGGCATACGAATATATGAACTTGATTGAAGCCATTATAGAACTAGCACTAGAAGAAATAATGGCTGAATTTGGATATGTTGCAGTACTTCTGAACTGAGTGTTTATGGATGTAGTTTCTAGGTTTGCAGCAGCCTGAACTAGTTTCTAGGGTGGTGGCAGCCAGAACTTCATTTGCCAAGTTTAGTGGTTCCTCTGAGTCCTCATCAGAACTTGTGAAGAAGAAAGAAGAAAGTGATATTTTGGATCAGCGACATCGTCGTCATTAGAAAAATTTGGGATATTTTCGGTATCTTCCCATTATTCCAGTCTATTTTCCTGATTCTGAGTAGTCATACAGTAATATGCAATTATCGACTTATTTGATCAAGTAAAAGAAACATCCAACATTCTAATAAACTTTTTGGACTGATTTCAAAGAAAACAAAATCATAATAAATAAAGTACTTTAATCTGCAAAAAAATATTACTGACCTTTGAAATCATCAACTTATCTTTTACTCACATTAATATCAACATCCAAATATCAGAATTTCACTAATAAATCACTTTTTTTCACACGTTCACTTTATTGCTAACAGCTAGTTAGCCGATTTGTTACTAAATTGTTAGAATGCTTTGTTGCCGTTGTACAACGCAGCGCAAAGTCGATCTATCGGGTTTTGATATAATTTTATGTGTTCTGGGATGGTGTGTTGCAGAAGTACGACATGGCTCCGTAAAGGGTTAAAATTTCACTCTCATAATTTTTTCATAACGCGCCTAAACAAGTATAAGTTAAAAAATAAAATAGTCCGCCTCCATAGCGTGCAGCCGGGCGGCTCTCCCGGCCGGGCGCATTCCGCCGCGTGATTAAATGAGCCGCCGGGCATCGCGATATTGCCGACAATCTAACGACTGCCCAGGATTGCTCTTGCGACGACCGTACACGATTAATAACACACATACACGCTCCCATACATAGTCGACGTCAGTATTATGAAGTGATCAAACACTGACCAGTTTATTAAGAATTTTTTTTAATTATTTTCGACCCATTCTACACTTGGATTATAATCCTAGGTCTACATTGGGATATAATCCAAAGAACTATACTTTCATAAACGAAGAAACTGTGGTCCTTTGAGTTCAGATGTTATTGTATTAATATGATAATGGTCAACTAAAGTCAAAAAACCATGTGCGCATTTTTTTTATGTGAAAAGTTGCCAAGCGAGCAGACAGTTCACCTGATGTTAAGTTAATACCACCGCCCATGGACATCTGCTACACCCGAGGGTACCAGATGCGTTGACAACCTTTTGAAAATTGTTCTCCGGCCACCTCACTCACCAGACGAAATTACAGCCGAGGCTGCTGCATGGACCTACCACCGCATTTAGTTTCTGTACCATTATGAAATAAAAATTGGGACAAATTGCTTTCAATGGTAATTTAAAAATGTTCATTCGAGGAATTGACTTTAAAAAGTGAGTAGAACTTAGTTAGGTCGCGTTGAATTTATATTTGATTACGTAAATTAGAAAGGGATCCTTGGTTAGTTAGTTGCTCAATGTTATAGCCACCCCAACAGCATGTGAGGTCAAATTTGATGAGGTAGGGAAGGAGTACATATGTGTGTGTGTGTGTGTGTGTGTGTGCAGAATTAATAATATTACTTATACTGTTATGTTGATATGGGAAAAGTTTGCTGAGTAATTTCATTAACTGAACTTTGAAAGTTGTTTTCCTTTGTTTTAATTGATAATGTTTATAAACAATTCACTACGCTTAGGAACTACACAAAGTAATAATTGAAAATATAGTCTTATGTTAGTGAGTACATTTAGAAGCAAGTTGACTCTATATGACCCCAGATGACCCTTTCAGTACTTACTGAACTGGTTCAGGGATGAATTATGACGTCATGAGTGATTATATCGAGCAAAAATTTAATGTTTTACATTGGGAATTATATTACAGCACCTTATGTTCTAGGATTCAATGACGCCGATGCCGATGCGATTAGACAGATGCATATATTAGACAATGAGCTTTATGCGATATAGATAAAAGAAATATTAGCAGTTGATTTTTCGTTTGTATAATTTTAATTCTCTTTAGTAAAAGTCATATGAGCTTTACTTCTGTGTAACGATGTAAAAACCTTTGAACATAGAATCAAAAAGTTCCAAAAGTTCCAATCCAAAAGTGTAACAATTCTACTTTACGGCACCTTCTGTGAGGTCGTGGTACTTACATGGGTAAGTTGCGTGGGTACCACAGTTAATAAATAGTTCTTATAGTTCGTTAAAGGTGGGGGTAAACCCATAGCTGTATGTAAATGTATTTATTGAAATTTGTATAGGCCTAAGATCATCGTGTTATCTCTTAAGTAAATAATTTAAGATTGTATTTCTAGCCTTGAAAGTTATTTCAAGGCTAGAAATTATCCTGCTGTATCGATAGAAATGTATGTTGAACTTCATGCAATACCACTGATCAAATTAATTTCTGATTAAAGGGTGGTATTGGTTAAGATTTCTTTCATTTGGATACTCCACTTAAATCATAAAACGCAAAAACAATACTTCAATAAAGTCATCTTAGGCTCGGGAAAATAAATGGCAATCGCTATTACATTGAGGTTCGTATTTAATATTTATTGCAAACTTTAAATGTAAAAACCCAAAGGGTGGACTTAATATCCAAAGTCTTTCTCTGGCAGTCAATCCAGGATGTGGTGAGAACTTACGGTTGGTGCAGGAATTTATGTTATGTTTACCATAACTTTGGATGTAACGAAAACAATAAAAATTGTGTTTCAAAAAAAGAAATCGTATTGATTGTTGGTGTAACGTAATATTTTTAAAGGCCATAGTAATGAATCGTCAATAATCTAGTTTTAGTTTATTCATATCATGAAGCGGGCAATTATCATGTGCCTACATCATTATTAAAGTATCGTCATAATCCATCTTGATATTCAATTACAATATCGGGTTTATTATTAAATCCGTTCCCTTTGTAAACGTTGGCGGTATGAAATTCTAAGTATTTATTACGAAGGCAAACATTTGAGAGGACAAAATGGAAGACGCGATGTGGCCAGAGGAAAATTTTTCAGAGTAACAAAGCGAATATTGGAGAGCTCCCACAAAAGCCACCCGTGTCGGCGAGAGCGACCAAGTGATGTCCACTTACTTTGTCGATAACTGCCTTTATGTGTTAATTATATCTCAAAATATAAATGCGAGAATATCTCGTCATTACTACGAATTAGTGACGAGATACAGCATATGTGTTTGAAAAAAATATAAAATATTTGTGTATTTAAAAAAATACTCCGAATTAAAAGAAGTACTTGAGCAAATTAGAGAAGAATTTCGTCACAGCTTATGCGAAGTGCGACGGTAAAACACCCAGTCGGTGCGTCGCCCAACGGTAAAGGCACATCACTAGCGGCTGCGTCAGCCAGAAGCAAGTGCCCCATAGTTACATACGTAGGTAGGTGTAATTGTCCACGAGTTCATTTTTCTTTGAGGTTACTCTCTATTAAACGCTCAAAGTCAAATGAGACGCAATGGGCTCGCAGCCACAAAGGTGTACGAGATGAAAGGGGACGTTAATTGTTCCTCAAATTATTATGAATTTGATACGCGGCTGAGTCAAAGGGCTTGCGGCTATTAGCGGTCGAGTTTTCGCCACGTGAACCCGCGCCGTACTTTGTGAGGCGGCCACTTGTAACGGTAACAGCTTGGCGTGCTGCAGCCCTTGGAAAATCAGTAGACCCTGCTTTTCGTTTTGCGTTCTTATTTGTTTCGTTTGTTCTTATTCGTGGGAAACACTACTCGTTGTAGGTGACCGCATTGGCGAGTTACAAACTTCATTGCCAATGCCCAATCTCCATTGTCTTGATTAAGTCTGGAATCTGTGACTATTATCACGAAAGTTTTATATTATATTCCCACTGATACATGCGATTTAAGAAGGCTGCACCTCAAACGCTGACAAACGTTGAACATAATGATAGGTACAATAATGCAATTATGAGTCTTCAATGAAGATTTTTGTTTTTAGACTAAGGCTTGCTAAGGTAGCGGTGCATTAGATATAAAAATTAAAATTGGTATAAAATTTATTCCACAAATTTTATCGAAAGTTCATTTATTACACACATGCATACAAATTCAATGTAATAAATATAAATCATAAACAAGTTTTAATGATATAATTGAAAGAAAGAAAGAAAGAAATATTTATTTGGCGCATTACATTATAGGGGAAAAATAAAGAACAAGAAATAACACTAGAATTGTAAAAATGTATGCACCAAAAAGGTCTCCGCTCAGTATATAGCTGTGGCAGAAAATACCACGGCACTGGTTTTCTGCGGATACCTTGTAACATTGGCGTTCAGCTCCATGCATACAGCCAACAAAAATAATATTGAAATAAAATAAAAACAATAAAATGAAAATATAAAAAGTACAATAAAATCAAAAGTAAAGTACAACAAAAACAAAATTATTATAGAATCATAGAAAATGGTTGATAGAAGTTTTATTGTATGTTTTGAACATTTAAGTAAATTATAATTTTTAAACCTTTCAGGAAATTTGTCATAAAAAAATAAACGTGTCGTAATGTCTAGTGAGCTACTATTTATACAAGATGACGCAAATGCATGACGAACGCTTGCCAGAAGATGTAAAAGTCCATCTGGAACAGATTAATATTACACGAGGGGTAGATAATCTTTTTTTTTTTCTTCATTTGTTTACATTCCATCGAACAGTTGTTATAGCCCTTTATTTGTTACTTAATGACGAGAGAGTTTCTCACAATAAAACCCGAGTAATCCACGCTAAGACGCGCATGGATTAGCCGATTGTAAATATTTAGAGAACGTCATGTGTCTACTGAAGATTCAGCTAGATTATGGTATTAGGCGATTTTAGGGCAACTGGCCAATTTGACACTACGTAAAACTGTAGTAAGTAGAAGTTTGGAATTATGGTAATACCCTTAAAGAACATAGCGTTGTGGGTCGTGAATCAAATGGATTTTAATGGTCTGTGGAAGGTCCTCCCAGGCGAACATCTACTGTTGTTGATTATTTAACAGCATCCGTTTTAGGACTGAGCACTCTGTCTTCCAGTCCAGACTGTATGTCCACTTTGACACCACGTAAAACTATGGTAGTGAGCTGTTAGGGGTATTATTTATAACCCTTAAAGGACGTTGCGGGGTGTTGGCTTTGAATAAGATATATTGTGATGGCCTAATGGCAGCATTCCTAGGCAATCTTCTACCATTTTTTCGCACAATCAGTTTTACTTCTTAGTGCTGTGTCTTCTAGACAAGAGCGACTCTAATAGCGCTCACCATCTAGTGGGTTAGTCAAGCATTTAACAGTTGGAATAACATAAACTGCAATAATTTGAATTAAAGTATTGTTACTTTCTCTCCTGACCTTATCCCACCTAGGTAGGGTCAGCATAACATGTGATTGGCTATGTTTTTTACGACCAGCCACCTGCTTGATGTCAAACCTCCTTGGGAAACAAATACCCAGATCCGGGCCAATTATTTGTGGATCACACAAATACTTATCCCGTGTGGGAATAGAACCCACGACCTTCGACGCTGAAGCCAATAGCTTGGCAACGGCGCCATCGAGCCATCTTTGAGTTGTAATATAATGTAAGTGAGGTAGCCGGAGCCCAATTTTCTGTTATTATTTATCTATTAAATGAGTAGATAGGGATTGAGAAGACTTAGATTAAAGGAAACAAATCTAAAATGGGACTGTGATTCGAGACCTCGCTAATACATTGAATAAATTACTTTTTTTTTATGCGAAAAGTTGTCAAACGAGCAGACGGTTCACCTGATGTTAAGTGAATACCGCCGGTATTGGCGTGGCGGCGGTATTCTGCCACACCCGAGGGTTACAGATGCGTTGACAACCTTTTAATAGAGTGGGACCCACCTCACCCACCAGACGAAACGCGAAAGTACCACCACTTCACGCCGGTCAGCTGTGAGGTCGTGGTACTTCCCCGGACCTGGACCTGCCCATTCGTTCAACAGCGAACTGTTACTTGGCCCTACCGCATCACAAATATACACATGTAATAGCAATATGTTTGACAATAAATTTTTTGTTCGTTTTAAGTTTCTACTAAATCGTATATTTGCAAACGCTACATCCGTACGATCGATGCTACCTTTTTTGTAGTTAAAAAAGGCAATCTTGTTTGTGCTTCGCTTACGAAGCGCAATCAAAACAGATCCAATAAGAATTCACATAAGACAGTCCCCACATGTTTAATAAAGCTGCAGTTAAACGCCGGGGTCAATTATAAAACAAACAATATTTTATTGCTCATAAAGAATACTTGCGTACACATCGATCTAAGTTCATGCCCAATATTCATAAGGCATTATCGTGCGGTATTAACCAACCCTACGCCATCTGTCGACGAAACATGGAAATCACACTCGCTAGGCACAATTGCTGTTTGTAAAAGATTAGCTGTTTAAATATGACTTCTATCACAGTGGGTTAGAGTGCTACTATCATTTTAGATGTGAAAAATAGCGCGGAATACTGTAAAGTCAAACAGTAGGGCTTGGAGATTCATCCTCGCGGGTGGCCATTACCAGCTGCGGAGATAGGGGGACGAGCGCTAAAATGTTTCAATCAATAATAAATAAAAGGTTTAACTTTTTTCGGTTGACTTCCTTTGACTGACTTGCTTTTAGTAGCAACAGTTTAGACTTCATTTCTACCTTTTTTCATATCCACTAAGTAAATATACGATGAATTCGATTAAACACTAATAAATGTGTCATTTAATTAATTAAATTTTCTTCTGTCTAATGCTGACTCCTCATTGTATATAATGACGGACTCAGCACATATCACATTTTTATTACGCATTTAATATTATATTATTTTTTCACTTTACATATTTCTTGAATTATACGTTGCGTAAATTAATAGTTTAGTATTATTTGTTTTCCATGTGTCAGTTGGTATACCTAAACAGTATTACGTCACAGACACAAACATTGGACAACAATAATTTGAACATGGTAGGACTGTAGGAAACTACTTCATTTTAAAATAAATTTTAACTTGTCCTCCGAGCCGGATCAATGTTTGAATATCAAGCTCCGATTAAATGGGAAATCTTGATTAATAAAAATCTTCAAAATAAATGACCTGTGTATTCGTCGTTGGATCGTTGCAATCTTGAGAAGGCCGGTGTACGTGCGTTTCGACCGTGGCAGTGAGCGAGTGTCACGTTGATGGCGTCGAGGTGCGTTTGCGATGACCGCTGCTGCTGTTGAGTAGGTTCAGCAGCCAATAGCAATGCCGGACCGCAATGACGAGGAGTACGTCGACGTGACGTCAGGTACAACTTACAAAGGATCAAATAAAGAATACGTTATACTATTGGAAATTCAATCAAGGCCTTTATGTCAAATACTGATCTACTTCCCGAAGATCGAGCCACCACTAGGCTGATAATAATAATAATAGGTAAATACAAATTTATGTTATATCAATTTTAATGTTCCTATACATACTTGCTACAGTATAATTTTTTTTAATATCCATACGTAGCATGTGGCATTGTAACGCTCCCTAAATTTTGACTACAGGAATCGAATACGCCGCTATAATCTGATTCATTAAACACTTGCACAGACAAGTGTGCAGTGTTGTCATCTAATAGGATTACTTGTTTCATTGAAGCGGCTTTGGAGATATAACTTATTAGTCGAGTGATATGTACGATCTCTCCCTTAAGTAACATGTCCCACCGTTGGGCAAAGTCTTCCTCTATTCTTCAAAGACTTCACATCTTCGAACTATTTTCTTTTCATAATTTCGAATTTATGCAGGTTACCTCACGTTGATTTCTTTTACCGCTGAACAATTGTCAGGTCAGCACTTAAAATTAACAATTTAATTGGTGCCGCACCGGGATTTGAACAAAGATTGTACAAGAATTATTAATTAAAACCGAGAGCCTGGACACTGAGCTATCACAGCTCTCCTTTACTATTGAAAACTTAGCGATTTTATCAATTTTCAAAAGGTTGTCAACGCACCTGCAACCCTCAGGTGTAGCAGATGTCCACTTAACATCAGGTGAACCGCCTGCTCGCTTGGCAACTTTTCACATTAAAAAAGCGATGGTTAAAAGTAAACGACAGTAATGTCAGTTAAAGACAGATACAGACGGTTTACATACAAAAATTCATTCAAGGTATACCATGCAAGACCCAAAACTAAGTCTTGGTCTAGTCATTTATGCGCCCCTTCAGGGTCTGCCATCCGTCCACCCTGTAACTTGACTCCGCCCTATTTTTCATCTTATTGAGATATTGATCATTGTAGATGTTAACTAATCAGCTGTCGAATGGCTTTTCAAATACATTTTGAGTTGCCAAAAGAATGGTTAAACTCTTTGAATTCATCATTCTGGTCATTAAGAAGATCATTCTGGCCAATTCAGAGAGTTTAACCATCCTTTTGGCAACTAAAATGAAGCTGTTACCATTGTGCATACGCAGCGTCGATAATTTAGCAATGATGCTGAAAAAACCTAAATTACATGGTTATTTAGTTTACAGCCTAGAACTATTTACCATTACACGGTCTAATAACGGTCGAATCAGTTCATAATAAAGAGCACACGAACACATTAAGTTAATTTAGAATTCGTTAAATCTTTCCGAATTTAAAAGTTTCAGTGTTGCCCCCGTTCAATTCATTTATTTGCATAAACAATAAAGGCATGGTAATCCCCGGATATTCTGTATTATCACGCCCTAACCATTTGGGCATAGACAATTTGGGGCCACGCGCATATTGCTTGCATATTTTGATGACATCGGAAACCATAAATTACGGTATTAGGAGGCATCCACCATTGTCGGATGGATTATTGGAATTTGTACCGATACTAGTACTGGTGACATACGGGAAAACGCTTTATTTAATGTTGAGTAGATTTTGAATCAATATTCAATAGGTTTCTTTGATATTATAATTGAATATTTTAACCAACGGTTTATGATGACCGCGTGACCAAAGTTCTAAGCGACTAAATTCTACATACACATTATCACCTCGAGTTAGACAACATTTTTTTACCAGCAACAATTTAGCAATATTGTTGGAAGTAAAATAGTTTAAATGATAACCATCCTTTAAAACAACGTAAACATAATTTCGCCGGCGATGATGAATATTGGTGATGATAATTTAAGTATGTTCTAATTTAAACGATAGTCATGCATCTTACCGTTTATGAAAAGAACTTTTGATATTGACGCGTTATTATTTATTGGCAAGCGCAAAAAAAAAGATTGTACATTAATGGTGAGATAAATAATTCATTCATAGAATGAACAATAAACAAAAAGACAAAGTTGTCGAATATAAAATGTAGGTTGCCGAATAACAACAATGATCAATTTTTAAATTTAATACTGATAGCAAACATTGTTCGCCGAGTTCCCATAAATACACATAATATTGATTAATAAATATTTTGTCAAAATACATTTGTTTGATTTATACAATCGCAATGATCTGTACATTTGTTGTGGTCAGTGTGGGAAGTTGAACGTTACAATAATGGTCACCCGCGTGAATTGAAACTGATATTAAAAATGTGATTTATGAATATAGTTTGTGTTAGTGACCATTAGTGTTACGTCCGAGAATTCCATTTTTTAACTTTGGCGAGACAACTTTAGTAATTTTAGGTAAAACGATTTCATAATTATTATAAAAATAAGTAGCTTTTTTTAATATTACCATGATGACTTAGTTCATAGTCATTTACGTTGATGTTACGTTTTTAATTTATTCGTTTTGTCCTAAGGGAATATATTGAAAATTAATTCACAATAATACGGTTATAAAAAAATATTTTTTAAAGGGGGAAATACGCGTTAAGATAAACAAACTGTACATCAGTTTATTTATCTTAACGCGTATTTCCCCATATTTAGACAAATTCTTTGTATACTAAGTTTTGCAAATATGAATTATAACATAAAGAGCCCACGATAATGTCATCGTAAAATATAAAATATTTTGCAGATTCCTTGTAGAATTTTGCCATCAGATATGAATCAATAACTTTTTCAAAACCCTCGTATAACTCCACCGACCCTAATGAAACTTAAAATGGCATAAAATCGAATAAAAAAACCCGGCATATACAAATAATTGCATAATGCTCGCGCCACTTGAGTTAAACAATGGGTAGTATTGGCGAGAAATCAGGGCCCGCACTCTACTTGACCATCTGTTTGATTTTGGAACATGAAAAAGCATCTAAGGTGTATTCAAGTCTTTGTTTTTCATTGTTACGGAAATCCCATTGTGGATAGGTAAAAATTCAAATACTTTATTATTACATTTGTAATTAATAATATAAAATTAAAATGTTTTCTATATCTTAGATAAAACAACGCGAATATCTACAAGATTTTATAGTTCACGCGAGAGAAAGAGTTTTATTAACAAACTTTGATCGCGCTATTTTCTGGTGGAAACAATGTAGACTAGCTAACAAAGCATTATAAAGCAGTTAAAAAAAGTCTTGTAACACCTTATTTAGAAAAAGAACATGGCTTGTTGACCAATAAGGTCTTCTCCGAACGTACCGTACCTACACCGAAATATTAAATAATATTAAGACTATTAGATAGAGAATATTATACATTTTAATAACACTAACTTACGAATCTTATCGCGGTTTACTTTAATTTTCAAACAACCTGGGTGTTTAAAAATACAATCATATTAAACCCGTAACGTTATTCTTTTATTAAAAACGTACAATTACTTATATTTATTTTAGTTTACTATTGTTTTAGTTTTTGTTTATACCAGTTTCCTAGTCTGGAAAAGTGCTAACGTCAGTGTTAATGTAGGTATTTGTAGCAGTGTCGATTAGCCGTCAGTGAGTTAAATGCGAAATATAAATAATAGCATATAAGATATTATACAATCTTTTACACATATTTTAACTGAAAAAGATATATTTTTTTTAATTTTAATGTTTTTTTTGTACATGCAATTTAACCTAATGAAAACAATAGTAAACCCATACAAATTTTTCCCCATTTTAATTAAACTGTAACATTTAACTAGGTCCATTTATTATCGGTCATCCCTATTTACATTTACATGCTTTTACAAGAATAGTTTTGTGAGTTCACAAAGTAGCCCTAAAGATTTGTACCCTAATATTATTGCATAAGGCAGGTTATGTTCCTGAGTAGTAAAAAATAAATATAGCCATGATTCTTGTTGGCCAACAAAGATTTTATAATTTTGAAGATGGCCTGTGATCTGGCAGTTCATTTATATATAGTAAATAATGAATAAATTTATAGTTCTGTGTTACCTATTGTAGATGAAAATTTTTTTGTGTCCTAGTTAATTGATCGGCGAAAGGTTGCATAGACCCTGGGATAGATGTCTCTGTTTTAAAATCCTAATGCAAGTATAATTCAAAAAATCATGCCATTTAATAGTAACTAGTGCATATATTTATATTTATATAATTATAGTATTTTAGTTTATTTAACCTACTAAACTACTTTTTATGATTATTAGGGCGAGCGAAACGAGTCCTAACACAATTCGACAATCTGAGCACTTTTGTGGTACACTTTACGGAAAAACTATCAGGTCTATAGATTTGTGCCTTAACACAGTAATTTAACTTCATATCTACATGTGTTATCTGCGAAAAAAATGTAATTTGTTTTTTTTATATTTATTGGATACAATGCTATTGTACTACTAACGCCATCTGTTAGAATACTAAAGAGTTAATCATCGGCAACAGCAACAAAACTAAGGCTGGCATTTTTTGAACATGTTTTGAAGTGAGCACCTACAGAAAATATATAGGAATGCGTGAACAATAACTTTGTGAAAACCAGTCAAATATTTCACTGTCATTAAGTATATTAATGATATTGTTACAGCGAAACAAAGAATAAAAATACTACAGTAAAATGACGCGAAGACTCACATTAACAAGCCGTAAAGAACGTGAAAAAAAAACCGTTTGTTGATGAATCAGACGAGAGAACGTTAAAAAAGAGAACGAGAGGCAGAATCATATTTGTATCACTAAAATTCGATTTTTTTAGATTTTGCCATTGATTTTGTAACGGCCCAATAATATAAGTAAATTTAAGTAAAAAAGTATATTTTGTTTAGAAAAAATGAAAGATACAAAGATTTTATTGTCAATCGTGTAATTATTAATGTTAAGGCAGCTTTGATATATCACAAAAGTAATAATCCTTGGTATCGTGATATTACAATCAATGAAAATAATTCACACTGCCTACGTGATAATGAGAGTATTTTCCAAAAAAAAAAATCGAAGTAATAAATCTTATTAATCTTAACATTTTTATGGAGAAAAGGGACAAACGAGCAGGAAGGAGGCTCACTTGATGGTAAGTGATTACCGCGACCTATGAACAAATGCATCACCGAGGGTTTATAAATGGGGTTTGGAAACACCGCAGGCAGGAGTTGGTTGCAGTGTTTGAGCGAGGCAGGAAATGCCTTGAAAATCGCGCTGTTGTGGAATGCTAGACATCGAGGTGGTGTAGATGAAATTTTTGGTTTTAAGGTAATTTTTGGTATTAATCGAAAGTTGAAAGAATTACGTCAACGAGCTTAAATTCCAGCTTATCATAAGAGCTTTGTGAGGGCTCGCGTAGTTTTTCTAACATACGGTAATAATTATTATGACAATTAATTGTTGAAGTTCACAAGTTTATAACAGTATATTTAAACCCCTTCGACCGAGTATCTGCTTTACCGTGGAGGAGGGGCTTATTAGGCGTGGCTTGGTCACCTTTTTTTTTTTAGAGCGCCGACTAAAACACCCACGATGTTCCACCTAGGCGCATATCGGCAGGGTCACGGGAACGCTTTCGCACACTTCCGCGACCCCGCCAGCGCTGGCCGCCTCAGCAGCCCCTTCCCGGGGAGCAACTCCCCTCTCCTCTACTAGCGCTCTGGGACATTCAGCGAGCCTTTCTACTTGGCCCGGCCCCATTTTCACGGCCAGCGAACTCGCCCGATTTCGCTGACCGGGGCCATGGGAGCCAGGAGAGCCAGTGCTGATAAGCTGAATAGTGTCGGTATTTTGGTGTACCGTTCTCCCTACCTTCCGCGGCCGAAATATGGTATGCGGCGGAACCACAGAGCAGGTCCACCGCTGGGGGTTGGGAGGCTCGCTGCTTACTGGCTCTCCTGGCAGCTGAGTAGGAAGGCGCGCTGAATGTTCCAGCGAGAAGGGGCTGCTAAGGCAGCCAGCGCTGGCAGGGTCGCGTAAGTGTGCCAAAGAGTTTCCATGGCCCTGCCGATATGTGCCTACGTGGAACATCGTTGGGGTTTTAGTCGGTTTTAGGTGCTAAGCCGACATAACCCGCTCTTTTCCCCGCGAGGGCAGGTACGCGTAGGCATTTCCCACAGGTTAAAAAAAAGTATATCGACTTAAAGGTGGTAAATTTGATTGAATATACTTACTAGATCATCAATTGGCATCAAGAAAATGCTAATTTAGAAAATAACAATTCTTATAGAAAACAATTCCCATTGCAATTAGCTTACGCTATTAGAGTTAACAAGTCACAAGGCTTAACATTAGATAAAGCTGTTATAGATATTAGGGAAAAGGAAACAACTATTGGGCTTGAATACGTCGCATTTTCGAGAGTAAAAACACTTGAAGGATTATTAATGTATACCTACACGATTTCACTTTCATAGATTAAAGATTGATATCTGTTAAAATGTAGGAAGCAGAAAGAAATCCGTATATGAAACGTAGTGTCACACAAATAATATAAGTACTAAACAATGTTTGATAAATAAAAAAGAAAAAAAGATAAAGAAAAATATCTAAAATGATTGTTTTAAAAATTATTATCAGTTAGAAAAACTGCGCGAACCCTTACAAAGCTCAGCTTTTTGCTAGTGACAGCATGCTCATTAGGGCTAATAGGTGAAAAAAAAGCTTATATACTTATTGTATCTATATTTTTAAATAATATCGATAATTTAATTAAAAGTAGTGATGTAGTAGAATCCAAATATTACGACTTCGTTTATAACAGCTCAACACTTAACGTTCTTGCAGCCTATATATTCGTAGTAGTCTATAGGGGAAGTCTGCGGAATAAGCCCTATTCAGCAGTGAACTTAAAAAGGCTGAAATGATGATGATCATGAGCTTAAATTATCCATTCATTTTGTGCAGCGTTCGTTTAGTATGTAATATATAAAAAATCGTTGACCTTCATTTTATATGGAATCTACTAAATATCGTAACTTTTGCAAGACTATAAATTATAAGGGACCCGCCCTGTCTTCTTACGGGTGCAATGTGTTATACATATAAACCTTCCTTTTGAATCACTCTATGTAGTAAAAGAAAACACCGCTTCAAGATCCGTTGCGTATTTTCAGAAATGTAAGCATACGTAGGGACAGACAGACAGTGGGACGACTTGGTTTTTTACTATATGTATGTATGTATAGTGATGTCAAAAATTCATAATTCGCTTATAAATACCTATACAAATGTAGCAATGGAAATTTCTGACTCATTAATGAATATAAGTAAAAACCTCGCGTTACATTGTTTGCTATTTATATTTTTTTTTATTCAAACAATAATATTTTGAGAAAATGTCGATATTTTTAGCGCATCCTTAACGAAAATTTTCAAAGTTCAAACTCTATTACATTGAAAGTTGGCCTAAAGGTCCTTGATACCGGGCCATAAAATCTAAAAAAAAATATTACATTGAAACTTGAAAGACAGTTGATTGACAATTGACATTGACAGTTTTGTAAGATGAAGTGTAGTATGTATTTCATTTCTTTCATATAGAATATTTTAATAATTTTAAGTGAAATTATGTTAAATGAATAGAAAACTTTAAATATTTTTTTGAATATGTTGCAATTATTTCAGACACCTTGTTATCAAATATTACGACAGAGGTAAAATTTTTTCACTTAGAAAGATTGTTTAAGTGCCATATTAATGGAATTATGTTTAAAAAGTACTAATATTTGTCAATTTTCAGATTGTTACCATTAAAAAATAATGGATGCTACATAAATTTAATTAAAAATAAGCAGTCGTGTACATTAACTCGTTCTTTTGTTGATGTACAAAAGAAAACATGTGAGAAAGTAAACACTTTTTTAGTTTGTAGTCCATGGAAGCTGTGTACAGGTATCAGTTTGGGATTGGGAATTCGTCTATTATTAGGTAATGGTCCGGTCTTTTGCAAAGCACTTGCAACAAGAACTATACAAAGGAGACCAAATCTACATGATGACAGTGCTAAGTTTGATTGGAAGAGGTTTTTGGAGTATCTTATACCTCATAAATGGTTGCTAGCCGCCGCTGTTGCTGTGAGTATTAGAATAAAATTCATTACTCTGAATAAGGTGAAAACCAGTTACTGAACAATGAACCTTAATTATTAGATACAGTTTCATTGAAATCCATTCAGTAGTATTTGCGTGAAAGAGTAACAAACATCCATCCATACATACAAACTTTCACCTTTATAATATTAGTAAGGATTAAATCCAAGACACAGGTCTTGGATTTAATAATTACATGTTCATGTGAATAGCTGTTAAAAGTAGAATAAACTTAGTATAAGGATAAGCTGCTGACTTTTTTTAATGTCACTAGTATAGATAATGCTGTTGTATAAGCTGACCTGATCAGCAAAGTATAATAGCCTCACAGAATACAGGCATATAATATAGATACTTATCCCCTTGATCTTCAAGCGACATTATTATTACAAGATATTATAACAAGACATTATATTACCATCAATCCAACAGCTCGATAATTTGGCACATTTCACTGTAAAGATAATCTTTTAAACCTTTTATTTATTTTTTGTTTTTGCTCATAGTCTGCATTGGCAGTGGCCTTCCTAAATGTCTACATACCGGCGATGCTCGGTGTAATTGTTAATGTTTTGGCCAACATGAAGCACAACCCTACTGCAGATTTCATAGAAGAAGTCAAGTTACCAGCATTGAAGCTAGTTTCTTTATATTTAGGACAGGTAATTTGTTCTATATTGACAATAAAGTTATATATCATTGAATTATATTTCATAACATAAGACATTGGTATGTTTTAATTGTTTTTTTTTGGAAGAGCAATGAATTTCTGCTGTTGCATGTATGTGCAGGTTTGTCCAGGGAAGTATTACTACAGCCTTACAAGAGATGGTGTAAATTGCTAGTTTTATAATTTTGCGTTTTGTCTGTGTCTGAGTTAATTGGGGCCCACTTTTGTAATGGTTGGCAATGCATCTGCAATCCGTCAGGGGTTGTAGATCTTCATGGGTGGCGTAATCACCTAGCTGCAGGTGAAACACCTACTAGCTTGAAAACTATTCACATTAAAAAAAAGAGTTAATAGGCAACAAAATGGTATTGACACTGCAGTCATTTATTACTCACTAGTAATTCAATTTTACTAAGTGCAGATTTTATTTGCCACTGACAAATTGTTTTGATGTGGCATTGAATAGATTTCTATACTTTTTAATTTGTTTATCATGATATATTTAGGCATATATGTAGAATATGTTGTCAAAAAGTTATTTAAATTAAAATCATAGAGCTTGCAATGCTTATACAGTTCTTCAATTACAGATTTTCATCAGGTAAATTAAGTGGAGGCTTAAAAATATTCAGTTGAGAATTGAAAATGCTTGCCTTACACTTTCATTAATTGTAAAATTTGATTTTGATATGGCTGTATTGTTCTATGAACAAAATTATTTTTTGTCATTTCAGGCACTATTTACATTTTTGTACATTCACCTGCTTGCCCAAGTAGGGGAACGAGTTGCGGCGCAGATGAAACAGGACTTGTTTGTGTCAATATTACAACAGGACATGGCATTTTTTGACAGAGAGAGGACGGGGGAGCTTGTCAACAGGTAAAAAGGATGTTAATACAACTAAAAAGCATGGCTGTTAATACCAATAAAATGGTACTGGAGTATACTACTATATAATATTAATTTTCCATAACTATTTAAACCTTGACTTAAAGCTCGACAGCAAAATCTGTATTGAAGCCTTTTTGACACAAGTTTTTAACCTCTGGTAAATTTAATTAATAGTCTCCTGTATCTACTACATTATAATTTACTATATTCCTAATCGGATTTTAACAAAAAAGGAGGTTAACTTATAAATGGAATAAGAAATAGAAAGAGCTGTTGGAAAATATGTGGTAGTAATTAAATAGTATTGTATAAAACTTGGTCTAGTTACAGCGAAGGGTAAAGAGGACAAAATAACTCCAAGCAAATATTGAAATCTTAACGAATTTATTTAAAGAACACTCAGTGTGCATATTGATTTGAAAAATAATTTTGTTATCCATCTGTCTCTGTATACTCTACATACAAACATATGAGCTAACTTATTCTACTTTACATTACACGTATGTTGGTACAGCATGTGAACCATTTTGTTAATGGTTTTGGCTAGGATTTATACGACCGGTCGCATAATACGACATGATTCAATACTCTTTGGGAATAAATTTCCCAAATCTGAAACAATTTGAACAAACTTATTGCACATGCCAAACCATTGTACCGTAATGTATAGTAGAAATTGTTATTGTATGGCTATAAGGATTTCTAATAAATTATCGAATGGAATAACTAGAAGCTTTAAATTTAAAGTTGTTTAAGCGGAGTTCTTGGAGCAGGTTTTTTGTAAATAAATGCTATTTTTTTTTAAGTGATTATCTCAATGACAAAACTTTGTAAAACAGTTTCCTAAATTATGTTTTCTTTGCATAATTATATAATTGTAAAATGTAATGTTTGTACACCAGAAATAGTAGAACATAAGAGATGTTACATCTTTTAAGACTAATATTGTGTTATGTTTTAGCCAATAAACATATCTTCCCTTAAAAAAATTATCTGTGTGTTACACAAATACTTATCGCTAGTGGAAATCGAACTCGCGACCTTCCGCGCTGAAACCGAAAATTGATACAAAATATGTTTTTGTAAATTTCAGGATAACAGTAGATGTGCAAGATTTCAAGAGTTCCTTCAAACAAACAATTTCTGGAGGTTTGAGGGCCATTACACAGGTAAGTTATAAATTTTGTTCTTTTTTTTAATAATAACCTCACCGAAATCGTAGGCCTCCGGTTACCTGGTAAACTATATGACTTTTCTTCGTCCGATCTTGGCTTTGGTATTTCGTCCAACAGAAATCTTCATGTTTTCCCTATGTGTAATCAATGTCATGTAGAAATTTATTTCTTTAGAAATGTAGAATATACTTGGAATTCACATAAAGTCAAATAAATTTATATGCGGTATATTGAAAATAACATATGTTCTGTATTAAACCCCGACGTAAAAAGAGGGTTAGTTATAAGTTTGACGTGTCTGTTTGTGTGTAACTGTCTGTCTGTGGCATCGCAGCTTCTAAATGAATGGACCAATTATGGTAGTTTTTTTGTTTTCAAGCTGATCAATAAGGTTCTTAGCTATAATTGGAGTTTTTTTTTCTTTCTGGGGGCTACTTAAAATTTATAATTTTATTTTATACATATTTCAGATTGTTGGGTCGGCTGTCAGTCTTCTCGTCATTTCGCCTCACCTGACCGGTTTGACTATGATTTGCGTGCCGTCTGTCGTCATCGGCGGGACCTTCATCGGCTCGCTGCTGAGGAAACTCTCCCGAGAGGCCCAGGCTCAGGTGAAAAAGTGCTTTCTACTCATAACATTAGAGTTGTAAATGGTATCTGAGGTAATCTGAGTCAATGTATTATTGCCTTGCCTTACTGTTATTATTAACGTAACAGCTTATACAGCGTGTCGTTACCATCGCGACAATAAATGAACACACGTCTAACGCTACTTGCCAATAAACATAAAAAAATATTAACGTTAAAAAAATCCATAATTAAAAGAAAATATTTTTCAAACAAAGTATAATTAAGTAAAAATGAAACAAAATTTGTAACATCCTATACAACTACAACTGACAGATTCATACATTCAGAGACTTTTTCATTCGTTGCCACGGCGTCGCATTACAAGGCTCTCCTTCTAACAGTATGTTTTGTCTCTTTTAAATTCATTCAACCCATTCATATGCTTTGTAACCTTTACAAATGAACGTTACACTTTTACGTAAGGGTGTTCTAAAATTCTTTGTTTTGGAAAATTTTATAACTCTGTAAATATTGATGTTTAAAGAACGTAAATTTTTGATCCAATTTTAAAAAGTTATCCTCTATATGTGTTCATTTATTGTCGCGTTGGTAACGACACGCTGTATAAACCGCGCCTGTTGGATAAAAGACCTTTGTTTTAATCAATATATCATTATTACTCTTGAGATACACGAAAATAGTGCAGTAGGCAATTTACAAGTGCAGAGCTTGGGTTAAATCAAAATATCGCATTTGGGCTCAGTCGGTTTCTTGGGCTACTCTTCTGAAATTAGGTTCGCTCAATTTGTTTCGATTAGACATTTACTAGACAACATCACACAAGAAAATATTTTTAATTTTAATAAAATTGTCACAGTAAACAGTTATGTAACAAAATTTATTATAGTCATTAATTTAAAATGCCTCTGAAAGACTGTCTGAATTTATAATGATACCGATTTTATAATAAAATAGGTGACATGCACAAACAACTAAGTATAAACAATTTCAAACAATTTGTAAAAGCTACCTTAATGGCAAGGGCCTACTATAATATCAAAGAATACATTGAGGAGAAGGATGTTTGGAAATTACTCTTGCTCTGCACTTGCAAGACCCCTGGCTGCTGCTGATTTTATACCTAAATAAGTGTGTATAAAAAAAATAACATAAAGAACAAGACCGCAGAGTTTCTTGCCGGTTCTTCTCTGTGCAGGTCTAGTTTAGTGAACCGGTGGTAGATTTTTTGTTGACGTTCAATAAGATCTTAAGTTAGGCTTATATTGAATAAATATGCTTTGACTTTGACTTTACTAAATCAGATCCATTCTATAGTTTAAAAGGATTGTGTTCCTGTAGTAGGCTCATGTTACAGCGTTCTGTTCCCACGAACGGGTTTGCATGTCCGGGATAGTACTACCGCACAGAAGACGAGCTTGCGAACTTTTGGCATAAAAAAAAATAAAATAAAATAGCATATACAGTGGTAGGGCAAAACGATAGTCTTCGCTGTTGCACGAATGGGCAGGTCCGTGCGGGTAAGTACCACGACCTCACAGAAGACCGGCGTGAAGTGGAAGTTACAGTTCTGCGTTTCGTCCGGTACGTGAGGTAGCCGGGGCACACTTTATTAAAAGGTGACAACGCATCTGCAACCCTACGGGTGTTGCAAATGTCATTTGGCGGCGGTTATCAATTAAGATCAGGCAAGCGAGACGGTTCACCTGATGTTAAGTGAATACCGACTGCCATGGACCTCTGCCACACCCGAGGGTTCCGGATGCGTTGACAACTTTTTGAAAATTGGGCTCCGGCCACCTTGCCACCTTCTAACATAATAAAAGAATACGATTCTAAACAGGTGGAGAAAGCTACCCTAGTTGCCGAGGAGGCGATTTCCAACATGAGGACCGTCCGCTCGTTCGCCGGCGAAGAGAACGAGGCGCGAATGTTCGCGAAGGAATGCGACACCGCCGCCCAGCTCAGTATGGAGCTAGGGCTGGGCGTAGGGCTCTTTCAAGCCGGCACCAACTTGTTCCTCAACGGGTAACACAATAAGATAAATATTTATAAATATAAAAAATAGCAGCTTTTTTATGTGAAAAATTGCCAAAGGAGCCGATTGTTCATCTGATGTTGAGTGAATACCGCCGCCCATGGATATCTGGTACACCCGAGGATTCCTGATGCGTTGACAACCTTTGGAAAATTGGGCTCCGGCCACCTCACTCACCAGACGAAACGCGAAGGTATTATACTTCCACTTTACGCCGGTCTTCTGTGAGGTCGTGGTACTTACCCGGACGAGCCTGCCCATCCGTGCAACAACCGAGCCTGCTGCGTGGCCCTACCACCGTAATATTATAGCTATCTTTATATACAGCGTGTCGTTACCATCGCGACAATAAATGAACACACGTATAGGGGATAACTTTTTAAAGTTGTATTAAACATTTAAATTCTTTAAACATCAATATTTACAGAGTTATTAAATTTTCCAAAACAAAGAATTTTAGAACACCCTTACCTATAAAAGCGTAACGTAAAGTTCATTTGTAAAGGTCATAAAGCATATGAATGGGTTGAATGAATTTAAAAGAGACAAAACATACTGTTAGAAAGAGAGGCTTGTAATACGATGCTGTGGCGCGAGTTGTATAAGTGTTACAAATTTTTTTTCTTTTTTACTTAATTAGTTTGTTTGAAAAATATTTTTTTTTAATTATGGATTTTGTTTAACGTTAATATTTTTTTATGATTATTGGCAAGTAGCGTTAGACGTGTGTTCATTTATTGTCGCGATGGTAACGACACGCTGTGTATAAAACTTTTATGTTAAGTTTTTTGTTCGCGATGAACTCCTAAACTACTGAACAGATTTTAATCAAACATTGCACATTGTGTGCAGTTTGATCCAACTTCGTCGCAATATTTTTTTATTGCAAATTATTTGTTTATTTTATTTTTATTTTATGGAAAACCAACAGCATCATAAATAAGAAAACAAGATAATAACAATATTACAGCCAATTACAGGTATCAGTGAAAACCTGTAATTGACTATCTTGTTATAGAAGCTAAATAAATTGATGTTTTGTCATTGTAATAATAATAGTCTTGTTATTTAATTATGATGCTATAATTCCGAATATCTATCTAATTTGAAGTACTTACATAGAGATAATCCAATAATATTTACAAAAAGTATAACAATGGAGTTATAATTATCTGCAAGTTCCATAATATTGTAATTGATGGCGGTTAAAAGTTAATTTATCGGCTGGATTTAGTAAATATCCAATAGATGGCGCTATGTTAAAAGTCCAAACGAACCTATGAGTCTTTGGACAGTTTGGACACACAATTAGACGCGGTGGGCGGCGCCGCAATCGGGATCTAGGTTTTTAAAGCTTTTTCGCGCTTAGAAATACACTATATATACACATTAAATTATCGACACCGATAATAAATACAATCGTGTACGACTTAAAAAAAAAACAAGAGGCTCTTCACGAACGCAGCATGGTGCTGGCGACGATGTTCCTCGGCGGCCACCTGATGTCCGGCGGGCAGCTGTCGCCCGGCGACGTGATGGCGTTCCTCGTCAACGCGCAGACGGTGCAGCGGTCGGTGGCGCAGCTCTCGCTGCTCTTCGGCGCGGTGGTCAAGGGCCTCAGCGCGGGCGGCCGCGTCTTCGAGGTAACGAGCATCCTTCTGTCAACCCTACTTGCCACCGTCAACCCTACTTGCGACTGTCCACCTTACTTGCAACCGTCAACCCTACTTGCCACTGTCCACCTTACTTGCAACCGTCAACCCTACTTGCCACTGTCAAACCTACTTGCGATTGTCCACCTTACTTGCGACCGTCAACCCCACTTGCCGCCGTCAACCCTACTTTCGACTGTCCACCGCCGTCAACCCTACTTGCGACTGTCCACCTTACTTGCAACCGTCAACCCTACTTGCCACTGTCAAACCTACTTGCGATTGTCCACCTTACTTGCGACCGTCAACCCCACTTGCCACCGTCAACCCTACTTGCCCCCGTCAACCCCACTTGCCGCCGTCAACCCTACTTGCACTGTCAACCCTACTAGCCACAGTCAACCCTACTTGCCACCGTCAACCCTACTTGCCACCGTCAACCCTACTTGCCACCGTCAACCCTACTTGCCACCGTCAACCCTACTTGCCACCGTCAACCCTACTTGCCACTGTCAACCTTATTTGCCACTGTCACCCCTACTTGGCACTGTCAACCCTACTAGCAACAGTCAACCCTACTTGCCACCGTCAACCCTACTTGCCACTGTCAACCCTACTTGCCACCGTCAACCCTACTTGCCACCGTCAACCCTACTAGCCACTGTCAACCCTACTTGCCACTGTTAACCCTACTAACTATACTAGCTCTATTGACATCACCAAGTTTACATCATTATAATTTCAGCCTTTTTGTGTCCGCTGCTGAACATAGGCCTCCTGTACAAATCACCCACGAAGCACGTTCCTGAGTCAGCTGCATCCGTCGACTTCACGCACATTTGCACAGGTCGTCACTCCATCTAGTGGGGGATCGTCCTACACTGTCTATCAACCCCACCAATATTAACCCCGCACTGTATATCAACCCCACTAGATAGTAATACTAACTTTACGGTCCACCAGCTCTACAAATTTAACAACACTGCTATCTCTACCAGCTCTAATAACGTCACAAAGTCTACTTCCCCACCAATATTACTCGCGATACCAACTATGTAATCTTTTATAATGTTGATACGGACGTCCATCTCGATTGTTTCAGTACATCAACATGCAACCACAAATGGACACCAGCGGCTCAAAGGTGATAAAGTACCACGAGTTCCACGGCGACATTGAGTTCAAGGACGTCGCCTTCGCCTACCCCACAAGGCCAGAGGCCGTGAGTATATGCCGTGAACTTATATTGAGGAGTTTTAAGTTTTAGGACTTTTAAGCATCTCTCCCTTCTAACTGCTTCTTTGGTTGATGATGTTTCCATTGAAGTATGTTACATTTTCGTTAAATTAGTATTGCTGACGAGTGGAAGGGCCGTCGGTAAATTTAACTTATGTTGACGAGTTTAAAATTTTGCGAATTTTTTAAGCGCACACATCACTAGTTCACAGACTGTTTAGTTTAATGCTTGCTGAAACAACGATTGCCTAAGCTGTCTTTTTCTAATCGTTAATAATGAAAAGACATAGTGCATACGACGAAATTTGATTTTTACTCATCAGATCGTTTTGAAGAACTTCAATCTGAAGATACCGGCCGGTAAGACTGTGGCCATCGTTGGCACCTCGGGCAATGGGAAGTCGACGATTGCTGCTCTTTTGGAGAGGTTTGTCAAATAATAAGAATTAATTTTGCTTATATATTATTTTATTTAAATTTTAATAAGAACTCGTAACTCGATTCAATTTGACAGAAGTTATTAATTGACATTTTATATTAAGTTTTTATAGTGCTAATTTCGGCACTTAAGGTGAAATATTCAAATTTGTAGAAAATTAGACGGAAAGGTTTCCGCCGCCGCGGGAATCGAACCCGCGCCTTCAGAAATCGCACCGAGACGCTTTAACCATTAAACTAAACGTCTGATGGCCAAGCCGACGAAAAGCTCAACGTATTTTATCTTGTTTTTTGATTCCCATTAACAGACATTGATTCAACAATTGTGTGTGAGACATAAATCAAAAGTGACAGATCCATACTCGCACTAGTCAAACAATCAAAGTATTAGAAGCTTGCTGTTATTTAGCCTGTGATCTTGTTTTTCTTACATATATTACCTGATTACGTGCGTGTGTGCGTAAGCGTGTTGTGTATAATTTCCAATGAACAATACAAACGGGAGGTGACGTAATATATTATGCCGATATAGGAATATACAGTGATTTAGGGACATGATAGTTAGTAACACATTAAATAAATAAATATTTTAGGACAAATTTTTACACGACGTTCTCTAGTCTCAAACTAAGAAACGCTTGTACTATGGGTACTATATAACTGATAAACTTTGGTACTATATACTATACTATATTTCTTTTGTAAATAAATACATATTATTCATATATAAACATCCAGACACTAGAAAAACACTATGTTCAACACACAATATTTTTCCAGTAGTGGGAATCGAACCCACACCCTCTGGCGCAGGAGGCTGGTGCACCACCCACTACGCCGCTCGGGTCGTCTCGAAATAGTCTCTTCGATGCCGTGCTCTCGACAGGTTCTACGACGTGAACGAGGGCGTGGTCACCATCGACGGGATCGACGTGCGGGATCTGGACGTGAAGTGGCTGAGGGGCAGAGCCCTAGGGCTCATCGGCCAGGAGCCGGTGCTGTTCGCGACCACGGTCAAGGAGAACATAAGATACGGGAGGCCCGATGCGTCCGACGAAGAGGTGTGTTGACATATGCTCGTTTGAAACTTGTCTAATGCCCGGATCCTATATTCAAAGAACGGCCGTTAGTAACTTCTTAACTTTTATAACGACTCGTAACGACTCCATAATGATTATGTAACTAACGGCCGTTCGTTGAATATAGGAACCGGGCATAGGTCATTGCTCGGATCATAGGTGTCGTCTTTGTTGACCTCTCGCTCGCTCCGCAGTCCAAATTGTTTTCCGTCTCGCTTCCACATCACGACCGTTTGAAATTTTTCTTAGTCATTGCTCAGACAATTGGTGTCGTGTGTCGCCCTCTCGCTCGCGTCGCAGTCAAAATTGTTTTCCGTCACGACCGTTTGAAATTTGTCTAATGCCCGGTTCCTGTTTTCAACGAACGGTCGTTAGTTTCATACCTTCTAGCTTTCTTAACGTATGGGAATCGGACCTACGTCTTCGGCATTCGCGGCCTGACGCTCCAGCCACTGAGCTAAACGGCTGATTGCCACATCGACGAAAATCTTAACGACTTCTATCTAAATTTTTTTTTAGCATTTGAAGCAATGCTTGGCGCAGCCATTGTTGTATCCTTTCCAGCATACAAACAGTTTGTGTTTTCGAGACGACTGTTCCAAGACCGGGTACCTTTACACTGTGGTAGGGCCACGCAGCAGCCTCGGCTGTTGCACGAATGGGCAGGCACGTCCTGGTAAGTACCACGACCTCACAGAAGACCGGCGTAATAATAGTAATAGAAGTATAATACTTTCGCTTTTCGTCTGGTGAGTGAGGTGGCCGGAGCCCAATTTTCAAAAGGTTGTCAACGCATCTGCAACCCTCGGGTGTAGCAGTTTTTCATGGGCGGCGGTATGCCTTAACATCAGGTGAACCGCCTGCTCGCTTGACAACTTGTCACATAAAAAAAAGATATTAACTTGTTTTTTTTTTTACAAGGTATATCGGGCGGCGATGACGGCGAACGCGCACGACTTCATCAACGGCTTCCCGGAGGGCTACAACACGCTGGTGGGCGAGAGAGGGATGGCGCTATCCGGCGGACAGAAACAGAGGATCGCCATCGCGCGGGCCGTGCTGAAGAACCCACCGGTTATGATACTGGACGAGGCCACTAGGTGGGTCGTAACAATCGACATAGCAATCCAGCAGAAATACTCGATCCAGCACGTGAATCGAAATGGTGATACGTTGCGTAGTAGCCGATATAAGCCATCGCCAAATAAGTGCCGTCATCCACTCACTCTTTCGCACCGCACATTTACGTAGGTACCGTCGACTGAGAGCTTTTATCTTTTACATCAGGTGTTACTTGTGATTGTCTGATGGCTGAGAAAATTTGTTAACTTTCATTTTTAGAAAGGGTAAAGCGGGCCCCTATTACTGTCTGTCCGTCTGTCCCCAGGCTGTATCTCATGAACCGTGATAGAGGGTTGGAATATTCACAGATGATGTATTTATGTTGCCGCTTTACTATAAAAAAAACAAAATAAAAAAAATGTTTAAGTGAGGCTCCCATACAACAGATACGATTTTTTTGCCGACAACGGTACGGAACCTTTTGTTCGCTAGTCCGCAGCGCACTTGGGCGGTTTTTTATAATCTTCGCTTTGCACCTGCCATCTGCTTTTCACTATTACCCTTGTTCTATCTTTATCGGATAGATGGTGTAAATTAAATGCCCAGATACTCAATAAATTAATGTAATTCAAAAAAAGATGTGAAATGTACAATGATCGTAGGACAAGTGACATGAGTACGCAGATTTGTATGAAGAATCTTCAAGCGCCCTGATGCGGGTGACGGCAATGTTCCCGCGATGGCGTTTTGTCGTAATATTTGCTCAGGCGTTAAGTCTGAACAACCTTGTTGGTAGGGAACGCCATAAGTTCGACATAGCCCTTAGCTTAAGGCGTAGCAATGAAGCAAATAAATAAATAAATAAATAAATGACCTTGGTGATCCTCTTCAGCGCCCTGGACTCTGCCAGCGAGCTGGTGGTGCAGACCGCCCTGGAGAGCGTCAGCCGCGGCCGAACAGTGCTCGTGGTTGCCCATCGGCTCTCGACGGTCATGAACGCCGACCTCATAGTGGTGCTGAACCAGGGCCGTATCGTGGAGGTGAGTGTTTTGGTCCTTTTGCCCGGATAACGTTGTCTGCTTTAAGCCAGGGCCGCAGTGAGGACTTCATTGTCATTACGCACGCAAATCGGTTGTTTTTAACCCAGCATCAGCAATCAGCCGTTTAGCTTAGTGACTAAAGCTTCAAGCCGCGAATGCCGAAGACGTGGGTTCGATTCCCACAGCGGCGACAATCTTTTCGTACTTTTTCTATAAATTTTAAAATAAACATTGGTAAAATAATAATAAAATAATTTGAACCAGTGACTACATATTTGTGGCTATCCGCATGGCACTGAGACGCATGGCCAGTGTCTTTGGCGTTTTTTTAAAGCCTCCCTGCTTTAGCAAAACGGAAAGAGCGAATGATCACCGGTTTATTATACTCATAAGAATTGTTTTAAAAATTCAAACAATATAGTACCTTCACAAATTACTCCGTCTTTTTTTTCCTTATTCTTGTACCCAGCCGAATAATCAAATAAGCAACAGTAGTGAATATTTTATTTATTTATTTAGGACACATTTGTACTATGGGTACTAAAAAACTGATAAACGTACTCAATCATACTTTACTTTTGTAAATAAATACATATATATATATATATATATATATATATATATATATATATATATATATATATATATATATATAAACACCCAGACACTAGAAAAACACTATGTTCATCACAAAATATTTTTCCAGTAGTGGGGATCGAACCCACACCCTCTGGCGCAGGAGCCAGGTACACTACCCACTACGCCATTCGGGTCGTCGCGAGTGAATAATTTCCGGCGGATGATTATTAATTATACGAAAGGGTTACTGTTGTGTGCATATTTGTATTAATTCCAGATGGGGACCCATGATCAGCTGAAGAAATTGAAGGGACATTACTGGAACCTGATAAAGCAGCAAGACCAAGCACCAGACTCTTCTAGAACATTATGAATTACCTAGAGTGACTTTTAGTTTTATTAGTTCAATTGAAATATTTCATATATTTTGAATGGTTATATTATTTTGAATACCTACATTATTTTGAAGTTGACGTGTAAAGAACTAATTATTCTGGTGTGTGTGTTAGCAAATTGTGTGTTTTTCGTCACTTGTTTGATTCCTGTTTTTAATTCCAATCGGTTATAAGTGGTATTATGGTAAATGCGCTGACGCAGTAAGTATTATAAGTTCACGCTGGTAAAGACATTTAATAATTGCTAAAATGTAAAGTGACAACGCATAAATGTTTGATTTATTTGAAAAATCACGTGACCTCAATATACAATTTATTTATTTAATTTATGGTTTACAGTGTAGTGTATGAGGTTTACAGCGTGTCTATACCAAAGCGACAATAAATGAACACACCTCTAACGCTACTTGCCAATAATCATAAAAAAATATTACCGTTAAAAAATGCATAGTTAAAAAAATATTTTTCAAACAAACTAATTAAGTAAAAAAGAAACAAAATTTGTAACATCCTATACAACTACATCTGACTGATTCATACATTCAGAGACTTTTTCATTCGTTGCCACAGCGCCGCATTACAAGCCTCTCCTTCTAAAAGTATGTTTTGTCTCTTTTAAATTCATTCAACCCATTCATATGCTTTGTGACCTTAACAAATGAACTTCACATTAAAGATTTATACGTAAGGGTTTTGTCTCTTTTAAATTCATTCAACTCATTCATATGCTTTGTGACCTTTACAAATGAACTTTACATTAAAGATTTATACGTAAGGATGTTCTAAAATTCTTTGTTTTGGAAAATTTGATAACTCGTTAAATATTGATGTTTAAAGAATGTAATTGTTTAATACAATTTTAAAAAGTTATCCTCTATATGTGTGTTCATTTAATGTCGCGATGGTAAGGACACGCTGTATAATAAGAAAGCGGTTGTAATTTACGGATAAATTATGTTGTCTGTTTGTTTGATTTCCAGGTTCCAGTTACACATGATATTTATGCAAATAAATAATGCATAGTACCGTTTCCACAATCTAGCTGTGATCCAATATATCTCTATTAGACCAATTGTTGAACAAATACAGATATTTAGAAATAGGCAATGTGTGTCTTGACGTTGAAAATAAATAATTTATTATTTTATTTTCGTTTAATTTTGAGTTACCTTTATTTTTTAGGCGCAGGATAATCTAGGGGTACGATTGAAGCGATTTCTTTTTGATCACAGATCTAATAAACTTTTTTCTTAGCATATTTTTAGTAGCGTCTCTTGTATGTTACCAAGATCAATTTATGAGTATGTATGAATTAATGACTAAACATTCTTTATTGCGCACCCTATGAAAGGTAAGGTATTAAATGGTTTTGATAGCGCAGTGTCCGGGCGCTCGCCTTTAATTCAATATACTCGAGCAACCTGAGTTCGATCCCGGTGCCGGCAGCCAATGAAATTGTTAATTTTAAGTGCTGACATATCACCTGCTCCGCGGTGAAGGAAAATATCGTGAGGAAACCTGCATATTTTCGAAATAAAAATGAATTATAATGAAATTAACAAAAGCAAAAATGGGGCCGCGTCGTAGACTATGCCCTGATACCCTCTGTATAGAGGAGGCCTTTGCCCGCAGTGGGACATGTATAGGCTGTTATTTTACTTTTTATCATTGCAATTGGCCTTATTGTTTACAGCGATTTCTTTCAAGTATCTTTGGGTGGCCAAAAAACGGGTTAACTGTGATAGGGCCACGCAACAAACTTAAATGTTGCACGAGTGGGCAGGTCCGTGCGTGGGAAGTGTTTCGTCTGTGAGTGAGGTAGACGTGACCCATTTATTAAAAGGTGGCAACGGATCTGCAACGCTACGGGTGTTGCAAATATCCATGGGTGGCGGTTAACACTTAACATCAGAAAGATAAGTCAATTTTAACCATCTGTCAAGTGTAATATCCCTCTACAAGATCCAGGAGTGTACAAGCTTGACAGCGATTGTGGGCTCTCTTATATAGGACAATCAAAACGATCAGAATTAAGGAACACTTGGCTGACGTGAAGCACCGACGGTTAAAGAAGTCTGCAGTTTGTGATCATATTTTAGACCGCCCCAACCACAACATTAGATTTGATCAATCGAAAATCCTCGCAAAAGAACACCGATTCCTTCCAAGGATGATCCGCGAGGCTATTGAAATAAAGAAACATCATAATTTCAATAGAGAAGATGTTTGGAGTTTATCATCTGCTTGGGATCCCATAATTTATAAAATTAAATCCAAGCACACCAACAATAAAAATTAACAAAATAATTGACGGTAGCCGGGGTTAACTATGACATCAAGACGTATAACAACTTAGTCTGTCCCGTGACCATGAACGCTGGAAAGGGTTCGAAACGTCGGGAGTTCAAATAAAAAAAAAAAAATTAGTTTCATTTAATATGTATAATATTCGCGTAAAATCGAGAAAACAATAACTTTACATCAGGTCAGCAGGAATCGCCAGGTGGCATGCTACCTTCTAACAAAGAAAACCTTACAATTTTGCGATTATAAAATGCTTGGCTTCTAGAAAAGAGTGGATAGGCTGTTCAGGAGCTTACGCGTTTTCTATCCAGGATAACATCTTTATTTACTATCAGGTGAGATGATGGTTGAGTACTGGCTAGTTGTAATCTCGCTCTTTTCTAATTCAAAGAGAAATCTTGTACTAGACTGTACTATGTTTTATGAATCTTGGTTAGACTTAATGTGTGGTGAAATATACTAATTTAAATTGTTTTTTACGTATATATCATATGTATTTTAAATTCACGATTCTGCAAGACAATACATAATTAGCAGTAGCAACTTCAGTGTAGATCGGCACAAAATAAAAAATAAGAACTAGTTAGTGGTAGTCTTTGTTTATTATACGGGCTAAAACGTAGAGAAAAGTACCGTATATACTCTTTGCGTCAAAAAGAAAGTAAAAGGTTAGAAACGTCGGGAATTAAAGTTAAAATGTGTAGTCGCGTAAATACAAGAAACTATGTATTAAACAATGTATTAAATCTAAATTGGATATTAATGGCAATTTTTAGACGACCCTTTACACCTAAGTGCTTCTTTGTGCTATACAAATGTCTTAATATTAGTACGATAATGGTTAAACGCTAGCAGTTTTGCACAAGTCGAACTATATAATCTACATATAATTAAAATATTTTTTGTACTCTAGTTAGGTATTACGCTTCGGCAAATTACACACTAAAGTTATGGAAATAAAAATCGACACTAACGGCCGCACTCCGAGACATCAATTAGAGAAGCAGTGCGAAGTTCAGTGAGAAGTAGCGCCAGTGGTAGGGTCACGCACCGCGGAGAGAGAAAGGGAGCCAACTGCCACCCTGGAAATCCAGGAGACCAGGCCGCCGGAGACCAGGGCGCAGGAGGCTGGCCTACGCGCGCAAACTTCCCCCCTGATAGCGAGACCCTGAGCGGCAGACATGGGAGTGTCTGCCGCTCAATATGGGGCTCGTGACGTGTGCTTAC
Source organism: Iphiclides podalirius (assembly GCA_933534255.1). Lineage (NCBI taxonomy): Eukaryota > Metazoa > Arthropoda > Insecta > Lepidoptera > Papilionidae > Iphiclides > Iphiclides podalirius. The sequence continues at coordinate 11,326,245 of OW152826.1, forward strand.
CAGGCCGGGTAAGTACCGCGACCTCACAGAAGACCAGCGTAAAGTGGAAGTATGACAAATACTTTCGCGTTTAGTCTGGTGAGTGACGTAGCCGGAGTCCAATTTTCAAAAGGTTGTCAACGCATCTGTAACCTCGGGTGTAGCAGATGTCCATGGGCGACAGTATTCACTTAACATCAGGTGAACCGTCTGCTCGTTTGGCAACTTTTCACATAAAAAAAGAGACTAACGAACGTTAACTTCACTATGTTGGTACCATAAGGTATTATTCGTTAGTCATTAAAGAGTCAGAACTTCGCAAATGAACGAGTTAAACGCCCGGTTTCTGAAACACTGATCATCGTAGAAAATTATCTAATCAGCTGTCAAATGGCTTGTCAAATGTCATATGAGTTGGCAAAAGGATGGTTAAACTATTTGAATTGATCATTCTGATCATAAAGAAGATCATTCTGATTCTACGACGATCAGTGTTTAACAAACCGGGCGTAGCTCTTGTGCTTACAATCACTTCAAAAACGAGGTCATTAATTCGCGACTCATGCAAGACGGAGTTATTTAAATTTATCTTTGTTGCGATGTCTAAAGTATGCTGCATCCGTGTAACTCCCTCGAGTATGATACGATGTAGGCAAACTTCTGAGACGCAAGAGTTTGTTTTCATTTATATTCAGCTCACGTTTCTCGTTGATTGTTTGCGAATGTTTGTTGTTTAAGGAATGTAGCGTGTGCAAATACTAGTACAATCGATTTAAGCAAAGACCTCCGGATAGTTAAAAGATAATAATAGAAAAATTAATAAAGCAAATTAAAATTTTTCGGAATATGTAATTATTATAAGTTTATCCCCTGTGTCAGTACTCTTTGTTTGTGTAAAAGACATTAAATGTAATTGATAACGGTTTTATCATTGATATTATATACAAATAGGAGGTAGATATGTCACTAGCGCGCCGAACTGAGGCACTCAAATTACACCAATTGGCGTAATTAGTTCGCAATTCCATAGACTGCTATCTCTTTTCGTATCGTAAATTCTATATCATCTGCCACATCCACTTATGTATGTCAATGTAAAGCAGAACAGTTTTTAAACGCCACGCAGTATGGGCATGCGTCATCTTAAGCGTCTCTTTATAAAAACACTAGTTTTTCGCCCGCGGCTTCGCTCGCGTTGAAGCCCTTAAATAAATATCTTTCAACCGTTTACAACACTTTTTTACAATTAAAAAATAGCCTATGTCCTTTCTCAGGCTCTAGACTATATATGTACCAAATTTCATTTGATTCGGTTCAGTAGTTTTGGAGTGAAAGCGAAACAGACAGACAAAGTTACTTTCGCCTTTATAAAATTATATGGATCATTGGGGTTTTGATTATATTTTGGAACTTGGAATTACAGGTAAATGTCAAAAAGTTGTTATTGGTTGTCATGGTTGGTACTGGTTGGCAATACCGTAAAGTTGGTTGCAAAGCGCGATCATGTCGCTTTTTGGCTGTCGGTGCGCGCATCGTAAAACTTTTAGTTTCATAATTTATTCCTCTAAAAGGAAATAAAGATTACTTTTTATACACATAAAATTATATTAAATGCATTACATTTAATGAATCTGTTTCAATAAAGTGTATTTTGCATTTGCATCTTTTATCATACTATATAATAAAACACTAGAGAATAGGAGTTGAAACTCAGGTACTCAACGTGAAAGCTGCCGTAGTTCAGGGTCGAGCACATTGTTAATTTGATTTCACCAGCGCTACAGAAGTTCATGTTTATGTCGGGACAAATGAAATTGTTAACTGTTTTAAGAGCTCAGTTGCAGGTGCCACCACATAAGATACCTTGCTTCATTGTTCGCCTAGAGATAATATATCATCTTTTAAGTTTATGGAATAAATTCTTTTTCTTTTAAAATCGCATACACATATTAATTCATGTATTACACCAACGACTTTCTTCGATTCTTATCTCTTTATATAATGTTATTTATATAGTCTAAATAAATCTTTTCTTTTTTTTTTGTGTGAATAGTTGCTAAGCGAGCCGCCGATTCCGAATACCGCCGCCCATGGACATCTGCTACACCCGAGGGTTTGCAGATGCGTTGACAACCTTTTGAAAATTGGGCTCCGGACACCTCACTCACCAGAAGAAACGCGAAAGTATTATACTTCCATTTTACGCCGGTCTTCTGCGAGGTCGTGGTACTTACCCGGACGAGCCTGCCCATTCGTGCAACAGCCGAAGCTGCTGCGGGGCTCTACCACCGTAAACACTCTAACAAATTATCTAACATATTATTAGTGCTAGTCAATTTAAAATATCACCTATAACTTATAATAACTAACCTTTGGGCATGGTTTCAAGTACGCTAGCTGCATTATTTCCTCTCTGAATAGTTATGCTTAACCTTTGAGCGGGAAAAGAATCGGCGCTCTTACCACTAGCAGCGGCGGGAAGTCTAGAACTTAAATCTTTAGATAAATCGTGAGATAAAATAATCAACTAGATTTTCCGTGGAAGGGTTGCGTAACCGATTCTGCTGTTGCAGGTATAGACAGCCTTCGGCGATACACAAAGCAGAAGACCTGTGCGAAGTGTAAGTACAAGTACTATAGTTCTGTGCTATTGTGCTCATCGTTTAAAGGTAGTGTAACGCTTCTGCTACTCAACTGAGGTTTATCCAGGGCAGTACTCACTACCACTAGCAAGCAAGCGGGAGATGTTATCTTCAGTTTGCTTGTCTCCGTCTAAAATCTCACCTTGACCCAGTTGCTGATAGACAAACTTCAAATATCTTCGATTTTTTTTAATACTATTTAAAATATGAAGTTTGTGATGAGTGACCTCTTAAAATTGCAATTAACAATTCACTGTTGCCAGTACCGGAACTATTTTGGATTCTGGTTATATTATTATAGGAATATATTGAAATAAAGCGAGCGCCCGGACAAAGCTGTAACGGCTTGTATATAGAATATTTTCCGAACGCATATCCGATGCGATATCGATAGGTTATATTAAAACTCGTGGCTGGCGCCGACATAAGCGGATTAGGCGCGAGGTGCGAATTCAGCGTGGATGGTGCGAATTCGGGCATCCGAAACACTGAAATATGCGGTGGCCGATTTTTACGGCAGCCACTTCATGAAAGCATATGTTATTCCGTCGCTTGAAACTTTCGGTTCACGTTATCTGATCTGTCATTGTTCAATTGGTGTTTTTAGGTGGCGTTTAGAGTGCCTCAAATTTTGGTTTTGATCCAGTATCTATTTTGAAATTTAGGATTCTTTTTATGTTCATCGAACAATTTGAAATCGTCTACTAGTATCCCTCGATATAGTAGGTAGGTAATGTTTATAGTTTTATTGATTCCTCTTCTTGTAATAAAGAATCATTCATGATTATGGTATTAAGAGCAATGAATCATAATGTTTCGAATAAACTAGTGACATTAAGAAACCGTTGCAAAATCGGTAGATACTATTTTTGACTTGTACTCTTATTTACTATTTTTTATATTGTTGTGCGTGACAGCTGCGTCTTAAACTCGCGGAAGGTAACTTTCAATTTTTTTTAAACATTTTCCTTACCTTAGGATATCATTATCCTGTGTTATAAGGGCGTTTTACAAACATAAATTTCACGTGGACAAACACCCAGATGCGAAACAACTATTTGTGGGTCACACAAATAGTTGCCCCGTGTGGGAATCGAACTCACGACCACCGTCGCCGAAGCCAATACCTTGGTAACTGCGCCACGGAGTCATCAAACATCTTCAAAAAACGGGAAAGTTGACCAATTTTTTGTTTATTTCTCCTGAACCCCGTTGGTTTGGCGTCCATGTGGTCCTATTCATTTCATCGGTATTAGACCTTGGACTTGGGAGACGCATCAGGTAATTCCTTAATCTTGAATGTTCTTCTAAGAGTGCCTCTCCAATTAGTGAAGGTTGGCCACTCTTCATACTCTTACTTCTTTTCGTCCTTTGCCAGGCGAAACAATTCCGTAGCACTTGTAATCCCGGCCATTCTAGAATGATCCGCAACCTGGACGTTACGCGTTTACGGCTTTGACTGTCTATCTAGACATGTGAAAAAACTTAAATTATTTTATTTTAGTTTTTACATCTTTTGTTACATGTACATCTTACATCTTTTGTTACAAAGTTAGAAATGTATCTATATTTTGAAAAAAAAAAAAAAAGGAGAATTGGATCTGTCACAATGTTGAATTTAACATTTCGACAATGACTTGACTTCATTTTGTCTTACTCATTGTTTCTGCTCATCATCTAAAGGTTACAAAACCTGTCACCGACTTCAGTACATTATCAACGAAAAACCGAAAACAATTTAAATTTACAATTTTCTTGGATTAGATAATGAGTTTAAAATACCGTCATATTCTAACCGATTACCATTTGTTACAAAGCTCATGGTTGTATATTACGTAATTTTATGGGACGGATTAAAATTTCTAAATTATTGTTCATGCTCATCTTGAGCCAAATTGGTGTACACGTGTACTTAATAAATATGTCGGGGACGCAGAATAATCGAATTAAGTTGGGTAATCGCTATTGTTTCTTGGCTTATACGGCCGCAGTAAAATTAAACGGTTATATGCGTAGAGCAAAATTCTAACATCAACTTTCGATGACTGTGTAACAATCTAATACCTGTAAACGACCAATTCTTGTATATATATATATATGTATATATATATATATATATATCATCTTTATCTGTATATCATCATGAAAATTATGAAAAACCTATGCTTAATTCCTAAGAATAGGGGGAATTCCTGTTTTACTATTTGTTTAAAAGTAAAGTAAAGTAACAGCCTATACATGTCCCACTGCTGGGCAAAGGCCTCCTCTATACAGAGGGTATCAGGGCATAGTCCACCACGCGGCCCCATTGCGGATTGGCGGACTTCACATATATTCGAAATATATATATTTTATACTATTTGTTTACGGAACCCTAAAAACACTTTTCGAACTAGCCCATCTTATTTGCAATCTACAAGGCGCAAACACAGAGCCAAGGGAAACAGTTGATAGGCGCTCGACTATCGGGGCCGGCCAAATCTACATCTGACAGTGAATCAAATTGCAATCTCACCAGATCTAAGGCGCTCGAACGTGCGAACGCAAACCTAACGCAATTGGTACAGCGGACAGATACACTTATCATACGAATCAAATTCCAACTAGTCTCTACAATCTGCATATATGGGTATAAGCCAAATTAAGCTGAAAGCAACCAAAATGCTACGAAACAATTTATAGGTAAAACAATATGCAGCGATTTTAACAAGCATATACAATTGAATAAATTGTGTGAATTTTAGAAAATTAAGAAAAACCTATGTTTAAACATGTATCTATTAAATAATGTGTCTGTTTTATTGTATCTTAATGATCATACAAATAGACAAAGATCGTGTAAAGAAACCAATTTACTGTTTAATCTAGCAATCTGCATAACACAAAAATGTATCAAGTGTCAAATGAATACCATTTTGGGATTTGATGGAACAGCACCACACGACTATGGGACTTTGGGTAACCACCGAATTGGCAAACGATTTGCATAAATAAGGTAGGTGGTGAGTTGGCAGATATTAAATAATTTTAATGATTTATGTAATGGATATTTTAAAAAACATTTCGGATTGCTTTGACATAGATGTTTCCATAAAAACAAATCAAAAGTTCAGAATGGAAATGTAAAACTGGCTCCGCATTTATTCTTACATAGAAGTTTCTCTAATTCTACATTTTTTATTATTATTATTATATATACTTTATTGTACACCACAAAAAGTTTTATACAGTTCATATAAAATAAATCTTACAAGCTAGGTACAATAAGGCGGTTTTATCGCTAAAGAGCGATCTCTTCCAGACAACCTTAGGACAAGGAAAATAAACTTATGAATAGTGGGAGGTGGTGTGCTTAATAAACTTACTTAATAATAATAAAATAAATTATAATAAACATAAATAAATATATAATACATACAAATAACATAAATAAATATATGAAAGTATAATAGATTAATATTGTCAATGTTACCTATGGATTACAGGGGAAAGATAGTGATTCTTTACGTCATTTTTAAATTTGTCTAGCGTCTTTGCATGACGAATTTGCTGAGGTAGTTCATTCCATAAGCAGATAGCCTTGACTGTAAAGGATTTTTTGTAATATTTGGTTTTATACGCGTGTGGTTCTAAAATTAGTTCTCCAGCGGATCGCAGAACTCTTTCTGGCCGGTTATGGCCGAGAAACTTGAAGTGATTTTTTGTTATTAGGGAAGTAAATTATATGTGAGTATTATAAAAAAACTAGTCAATTTTTAAGTGACTTTGAAGACTGGTATTTGTTTGACACTTTTTGATACATTTTTTGTGTTAGGTATGCTTATCTTAGGATTCCGGACCCTATTCCTAAGACTATGTCTATCTGTCTGTCTGTCCGTCTATCACCAGGCTGTAGCTAAGGAACCGTGATAGTTAGACAGTTGAAATTTTTACTTTTTAGTGGTACCAAATACTTCGTGCGCTAGTCCGACTCGCACTTGGCTGGTTTTTTAAATGTAATGAAGTAGACACATATAGATGCCTTTAAAACATTTTCACACTGTTATCTTTCTCCAAACACAAACATGTGACAGTAAACATTGAAAAACATTGTTTCTTGATATGACCAAAGCATTCGATTTTGTACATCACGAAAGGCTTCTACATAAATTAGAACAGTATGGTATAAGAGGACCAGCATTCAAGTGGGTTCAGTCATATCTAAGAGATAGGACGCAATGTGTGGAAATATCACAACTCGATTTCAAATATATAAGGAGATCATATAGTTCGAAACGCTCATATAATAATGTAGGTGTACTCCAGGGTAGTGTATTAGGACCGCTGTTGTTCCTGATCTATATTAATGACTTGCCTAATGTAATAAGATACAGAACAATTCTCTTTGCAGATGATATAACAATAATAATAACATCGAAATACAAAGCAACAGTTCAGGAGCATACAACTGACATACTCATGGACTTACAATCAGTAGTGACATGGCTTAGTAATAATAATTTACAAATAAATTTAACTAAAACTAATTTTATAAATTTCAATAATTGTGATCATTTGACTACTATTAATTATAAAGGACAACTAATACAAAATGCAGCCAATGTGACATTCCTAGGTTTAATAAAAGACGATAAGTTAAATTGGAAACGACACGTAGAAAAAGGGCACAAAAAAATAAATAGCTTTATATTTGCAATAAATAAGTTAGTAAAAAGCACAACGCGTAAAACGGCCCTTATAACATATTTTGCGTACATTGAATCAGTACTGACATGTTAAGAACATTCATTACACAGAAAAATGCATAAGAGTAATATGCAATCTTGCTCCACACGAGTGATGCAGGCCCTACTTTAAAAAACTACAAATTTTACCCCTTCCTAGCATATATACATTTTACAAGTTGCCAAATTCGTTAAAACACAGTATAGGCTAATTATTGTTATTATTTGATGATTATTATATAAATTTAAACTTAGAATCTTTAATGAAATGACTTAATCGCATATATTTTTTGTAATATTGACTAATTTATATTTGCATGCTATTTATAAGTGGCTATACAAGTGAAACTAAAAATAATTATAATTGTACCACCTTAAATTGTACCTTGTGTAATGGCAAATAAATAAATAAAAAAAAATTAAGTTCATCATCATTGTCATCATTTCAGTCCTAACAGGCGCTGTGAATGCAGTGAATTTTTAACTATTTGGGTGGTTAAGTATGAGGAAGCGGAGGAGGGGTAACTCGCGCAGCCCGCGAGTTTCCTTAACGCGCCCCTAGACTAAGTCATTCGTTACCTAGTGTGTGTGTAGTGATGGGCCGTAGGATACTATCGATAGAATCATGGAAGGCTTTCGAAAATGTACACAGATGATCCCTATAATATCTTTTATAGACCATGATTGTATTTTACTTTTATATTGTAATAGGAATAATAATAAACAAACAAATATAAAGTATGAGAAATTTTGTTACTTTGCACAGATCTCGCGTAGCCTGTTGGTCCGAGCGTCATACACAACGGTAAACTATTGCTGTAGTCCCAAGTTGAAACCACTCATCGAGTGGAGTCGTATTTTTTATATTATTTTCACTTTTAATTTGTTAGCCAACTAATTATTTTGTTTTTATTTTATAAAATGGCTTAATTTGGGAAATAACCAAATAAAAAAAAATATAAAATAATTATTTTTCTTGTATAAGATAAATTTTCGTTTTAGGATGAACAATTAAATAAATTAATAAAAAAATAGATGACGTTAAAAATTTTTAATACTAAAATTTGGTTTATTTACTATTGTTGAACATAGGCCTTCCTCACAAACTGCGATAACGATCCTGAGCCACCTGCATCCATTTACTTCTTTTTTTTTTTGCAATTTATTTGCAAAGTTCGTCATTCTAACAGTTCGTCAGTCTAGTCGTTCTACTCGTACACTGCGATAAAACTTTTTAAACTTAAGGAATCGGAAATAAGAAAAGTCTTCGGTCACTTTGGCCTTTCAAAAAAATTTTTCATGAGGAGCATATGAAACTTTTTGAATCGTTTTAGATTAAAATACATTTTGATACGAATTAATATAAAGCGTTTGAGTGATGTTACAAAATTGTGGAGAAGAAAATTTCTTTCGAACTACTTTTGGGTTCTTTCAAAACATGTTATGGTGATTAATTTAAAAGTTGAATATTATATGAATATAATTTTTAAAGAAAAGAGCGTTGCTTTTTTATAGACGTGTTCACATAGAAAGGCGAACAAGGATGTGTGTATACAATCCTGAAATGAAAATTACCATAAAAATATTCAGTCTCTAGAAGGTAGCGGATAGTGAGATTTGCATAAATAGGTTTGTTATATTATGGTTCCGGTATCTTCAGAAATGACAATAATACATATACGTGCAGTATGTACGAAAAGCTTTTGTGTAAAAGTAAAGTAACAGCCTATACATGTCCCACTGCTGGGCAAAGGCCTCCTCTATACAGAGGGTATCAGGGCGTAGTCCACCACGCGGCCCCACTGCGGATTGGCGGACTTCACATATTTTCGAAATATATTTTTTTTGTTATTATTTCGAAAATATGCAGGTTTCCTCACGATGTTTTCCTTCACCGCGGAGCACGTGATAAGTCTGCACTTAAAGTTAAAAACTTCATTGGTGCCGGCACCGGGGATCGTACTCAGGTTGCTCGAGTATATTGAATAAAAGGCGAGCGCCCGGACACTGAGCTATCACGGCTCAGCTTTTGTGACATGCTTCTAAAAATAAGAAAAATGATAAAACTGAGAAATGATTAAGACCTTGGATTCTGAGTTGACTTCAACAATTACCAGCTACTGGAACTAATATAAAACGGTAACAGATAATAATATAATTACGAAATGACACAATACTCAAAGTATTGCACATAACGTAACAGTACCATTGCATTAGGAACCTATGGGCCTTAAAACGAACATGTCTCTTATCGAGTTCTTCATTTAGAAGTGACTAAACTATACTCAAAGCGAGAATGTAAATGACAGGGCGTGGCGTAGTTAGATATTACAAATGAGTTTGTGAGAAAGTTTTAAGATTATGTTAATGTTATATTATTTTTTTCCTCAAGTGCATGTTAAAAATTATTGGATTTGTGTAGTCTTGTGTTTAGGATATTCTTTTTTATCCCCCCTAATTATTGTGTCGCTTATTTAAGGTAAAACTATTTCATAATGAAATACAATTGTATAGTTGGAACAAAATTGGTTTGAAGGCTGAAAGTTTTTAAATTGTTTACCAAAAATGCACATTCCAATCCTAGCATGCAGTCAGTGATAATATGCAGTAAGTGATAATGACCAGCGTAGTGCATAATAACTTTGAGATAATGAAGGGATCGTAAGACATCGAACCGTTATTAAAGTTAAAACTTTGCGAATTCTTATTGCGATAAGATAAATTTGTGTTAAAAGCCCTGATAGTTCAGAGTCAGGGTGCTTGCTTTTACTTTAATATACTCGAGTAGCCTGAGTTCAAATCGCAGTAACGACACCAATGAAATTGTTAATTGCAATTTTAAGTGCTGACTCAAGTACGTTGAGTAGTAACGGTGAAGTAAAACATCGTGAAGTAATATTTTCAAAATAATAATAAAAGAAATATTTCTAAGATATGTGAAATCCAAAAATCCGTAGTGGGGCATGTATAGGCTATTTACACCGACTAGGAAAATTTAGACAAGAATAGGAAAGAAACTGAAAAAGAAAATTAGGTCATCTTAGGTTCTCAATGAAGACTAATCGACCAAGGAGAAAGGGTAAGACTGTGAGATAGAATAGTTAAAACCAATTCGCGGTTTACTGAAGATTCAACTAATTCAATTTGTATTGAAGGCCATCGTAGTTTTATTTGCCATGAACACTTTTTGCACTTTTGTGATGTTTTATACTCAATACAAATACAAATCATTTATCATGGTTTTGAAAAAAAAAATTCCACATTATCTACTTACCCACCATTTGATCTTTGTTTATAGAGTGATACAATGAGTAGATCGAGTAAAAACAACTCTAAATAATTTGCTACATAAGCCTCTATGCTGTATCCTTATTCTATATTCATAACACAAAATAAAAGGAATGTTAGGAACGTCTTTATCAACCCGCTAGTGTCGATACTGGCCACCGATAAATCGTCCGGCTTAGCTTCCCGCCCATGCGGTTGGTGTTATCTGACGCTGTCATTACGGTCATTGACCCGCCCGCGCATCGACAGGACAGATTAATCCTTAAAGATAGAGCCTGCCAATGTACTAACTTACGGCTTGCACGGCGTCGGCTCTATCTTTAACCAGCCTTCGACCGATCGGAACCTATCGGTTGCTGTCTCTAAATTTCAGACATAGTTTTCTATTTTATGTTTGTTTTTCTCAGAGAAATATAGATACGAGTTAGTTTTACTTTACACGTGAATAATCACATTCAGTTTGTATGAACGGATAACTTAATCCAGTAAAAGGCGGACTACAATTTTTTTAGTATCACTCCATAACATTTATGGTTTAAATTTAGCTTCTTCTCGTGGCTTCACTAAAGGCATATATAAAAGTTTGCCATATACCATATCGTAGCGTAAAGTTGAATTGATGGGCTTTTTAATATAGTTATAACTTTGTATTTACTTTCCTTTTTTATTATACCACATGAAATAATAATATATGAGTTTCAAGATGTTTTTTTGGACTAGTCTTAATTTTCAAATCGGTTTGCGAAACTTATTAAATATCGCAAAACATTACTTAACATTGTAAAACTGGGTCATCTACTAGCAATTCCTGTGAGACTACGTTATTAAAATTTACCTGTGTTACGACTTTCAGACTCAGCGTCCGTGTATCTCTCGCCATTTCGATAGTATATCGTAGTTACACGGATAGAAACGTATGAGAAGCACGTCGCAAACGAGCATGGCCTGCGTTGATTTTTTGCTTATGTTTGTCTTTTTACGAATGAAGCGTATAAAATTCAATTCATTATGGTTATCCCACGTGATTACGCGGGATAACCACAGTCACACACACCAAATGTGGATCAGAAGTACTTCGATTAAAAGATTTAACTATAGCAAAAATAAATATTTTAAATCTATTGAAATTTCGAATCACTTTTCGACGCCATATTAAAAGACCTGGTTAAACTATGTTAACAAAATGTAAAATAAATGATATATGCCTTTTGTATCACCATATAAAAGTAAAGTGACAGCCTATGTTCAAAATGCCCCACTGCCGGGCGATTTCCTCGCGGTGTTTTCCTTTTTCACTGAATCAGGTATGGTATACCTAAAATTGTAATTCTTAATTTCATCAACCAACAATTGAATTTTTCGAGTATACTAAATAGAAAAAGGGGCGTTTGGACACTGAGCTAGATAGAATGAAAGTATGAGCATTTAAAACATTTAAACATTTTAGGACACATTTTTACGCAACGTTTCTAGTCTCAAACTAAGCAACTCTTTTACTTTGGTACTAGATAACTGATAAACATCCTTAAACATACTCTTCTTATATAAATAAATACGTATACCTACAGATTATAGTCCAGGAGCATCTTTCACTTAAATGTATATTAGTTACGGAAACTATTTTTTTAAACACGTCTAATAGGAGTTATTGCTGTGGAATGTAAAATGTACAAACCGAAAGATCTGCTCCGAAAAAATTCATTGTCAGCCTATTGTTCGAAATTCAAAAATACGTCTGTGACTTATTTCCGCCGCTGCGATGCGCGAAAGCGCCTACGGTCCGCTGTGATAAATAATAATGTTGTGGGGCGGACCTGCCTGTCGACGGAGCTTTGTCGTAATCCAATACTGTTAGTAATTTTTTTATTACCTTCGTCAACAGAGGGACCGTTTCTCGTTCGGCGGTTAATTAATTTTTTTCTACACGGGTCCATGGGAACACGCTTTCATTCGTAAAGAGATTTTAATTTTCCTGCGTGATACGTTTCTATTTTATTTTTTGAAATATTCCTTGCGTTAATTTATTGAATAAGTGACATTATGATTGAAATTCTTGCCATCATAATAACGTTCTTTCAGTCAAATTGAATCGCGTTCATATTACAAATTTTGCGCTTTGTTATTAGTTATTTATGCAAATCCAAAGAAAAAGTTTGAAATGATGATAGCTTATATGTGACCCTTAAAAAGCTACTCCTTAATTTTTTTAAAATATGGTCTCGTCAAAAGAGGCCAAGTCGTTGGTAAAATCTATTACATTATTAAACAACTTATTGCATAATCCTTACTGATATTACAAACATGAAAGTTTGTTAACAAATTAAAAAAAAATAATCCTTACTAATATTATAAAGGCGAAAGTTTGTATGTATGGATGGATGTTTGTTACTCTTTCACGCAAATACTACTGAATGGATTTTAATGAAACTACACTAATATAGCTTATCAGAATAAGACATAGGCTATTATTTATATACATATTATTTATATATATTTTATGTATATCTGTCTTTTTGTCTGTATGTATGTTAAGCCTTCAGCCTATTCTACGCAGAAGTAGTCGCGGGCAGCACCTACTCTTACATAATTCATAAAAGATCATCCCATATGCTAATATTGGACTAAACTCGTTTCCAAATTCTAAATATTGTCTATGGAAACTGAGCTAAAATATTATGTTCCACTTAAATTTTCAAAAATAAGCAATCGTCATCGTCGTCATCAACCCCGACAGTACAAGTCAAAAGCGGAAGAGTTTTAGGTTATCACGTAAACCCAAAAAATATTAAATCATTTATACTTTGTTTCATTTATTTATTAATTTTTATATTCTTCGACTATAGCAATATAATATATTAAATTTGAGAATCTTAAATGTCTGAATCTTTTCAGTCTTGATGTGTCACTGCAGTTGCATCGACATAGGCACAGGCTCCGACCCTGGATGCCTCCATTGACGGAAATGCTTGATCCGGACCTGCTGGAACGAGTTATCAACTCACTATTCCCGATAGACCAGACAAGTCCCTCAGGCCATAACCTAGTCCCGTGGCAGTGGCAAGATTAGATGGGTGTGACAGCGCAGGAGCTGGACAGAGCTATAAGTCGCTTGAGAGCTCGAAACACGGCGCCAGGTCCTGACGGAATACCGGGGCGAGTCTGGGTATTGAGTATAACCGTACTAGGGGTAAGGTTGAGGCAGTTATTTACTAGCTGCCTCCGTAACGCAACTTTCCCTACGGCCTGGAAAATAGCAAGATTGGTCCTGTTGAAAAAGGAAGGCAGGGCTACAGATTCTCCCTCTGCATACCGTCCCATATGCCAGTTGGACGAGATTGGTAAGATATTCGAGAGGATTCTTTCCACTCGTATTAACGAGCATTTGTCACGCGTCGGTCCTGATCTCGCCGAAAGCCAGTTTGGCTTCCGGCGGGGGCGTTCGACAATAGATGCAGTCATGCGCGTCCGTACCTTGTCGGAGCAGGCGACTTTCTGGGGTGGCGTGGCATTGGCAATTAGTTTGGACAATGTCAATGCCTTTAATTCGCTGCCTTGGGTTGCCATTAGTGGGGGACTTGCGTACCATAATGTGCCTCCCTATCTGCAAGGCGTTATCAATGATTATCTGCGGGAAAGGTATATCCTATACACAGACAAAGACGGTAGAAAGGTCCAGAGGGAGATCCACTGCGGCGTTCCACAGGGATCGGTGCTTGGTCCGTTACTGTGGAACGTGGCGTATGATGCAGTTTTGCGTGTTGATCTCCCATCTCACGTTAATGTCATATGCTATGCAGATGACACGTTAATAGTCGCTAGCGGGGACACCTTTGCGAGGGCAAAAGAGCTAGCCGAGCTTGGGGCAGAAATTGTCGTCGGCAAGATCCGCGAGTTGGGTCTAGAGATAGCGCCACACAAGACCGTGGCTCTATGGTTCCATACAATGCCAAGAGGCAGAGAACCACCCGACTCGTGCATCCGTGTGAGTGGGTCTGAGGTCAGGGTGAGCAAATACATGAAGTACTTGGGCCTACACTTGGATAGCCGCTGGGGATTTGAAGAACATTTCGAGCGCCTGGTCCCCCGGATCGAGAAGGTAGCGGGTGCAATGCACAGACTGCTACCTAATCTTGGGGGACCGAGGGAGGAAGTTCGCCGCCTCTATGCCGGGGTTGTACGATCCGTAGCTTTGTACGGGGCACCCGTTTGGGCAAAGAGGCTTTCTACTCGACGCTGTAGATCTAAGGTCTATAGCGTTCAGAGACGGATAGCTATACGGGTCGTACGAGGATATAGAATCATACCATTCGAGGCGGCAAATGTCTTGGCTCGCTTCCCACCCCTAGATATACTGGCGGAAATGGATGCGCGGGTGTACCACCGAAAACGCGCCCTCCGTCAGAGTGGTGGTAGTGAGCCAGAAGAGGCGCTTGAATCGATTAAACGGCAGGAACAACGGAGAGCTTTCGCGACATGGCGGTCTCGGCTCAGTCAAGAGCAATACGTGCATAAGCGAGTAATTGAAGCCTTCCTGCCGGTCTTCGACACCTGGATGCAGCGGCGACAAGGTAGACTCACCTACAGGCTAACACAGATAATCACAGGGCATGGATGCTTTAGTGATTATCTGTGGAAGATTGGTCGTGAGGCGACGGCAATTTGCTTCCACTGTGGTGGGAACAACGAAGACTGCAACGCATACCTTGGCGGTGTGCCCTGCCTGGGATGCGGAGCGGAGTGTCTTAGTGGGCCACATAGGGCGAAACCTCGATCTGCCTGCAGTCGTGTCGGCGATGATGAGAGGAGATGCAACGTGGAGCGCCGTAGCGTCTTTCTGTGAGACTGTAATGGTCCAGAAAGAGGCTGCTGAGCATGATAGAGAGAGAACAGATCCTACTCGGAGACGGGGCCACCGACGCGCCCATGCGCCTCGTCACGGCTCTCCTAATAGAAATGGTGCTCCCCTACCAGAAACGGGGCCTCAGGGGTCCTGAGCGATTGGGGCGAAGCCCTCAATTGCCCAGTAAAGCTCCCATGGAGATCGGTGGTTAATTAGTGTCCACCACGGGGATGCTGGGGCCAGCGTAATGCAGTCCCCAAACGAGCCTATCATAGGCAAGCTAAGGAGGGGCCGCGGTAGCGTTCCGAAAGGAGATCCCGTGACCCCTCATCAGAGCAGATGGCGACTACCGTGGGGTTTTAGTCGGTGCGAGTCCGACATAACTTGGTTCTTCCCCAACCGGAAAGCCTGGTATTCATAACGTATTATTAACGTATCCATAGCGGATTTCCCCAAGTAAAAAAAAAAAAAAAAAAAAGGCACAGGCCTAGAAGAACAGTCTAAGCATGCCATTTAGACAATCGTCAACTTTCTATGAGTCATAGCTAATATCTTATATCATATTTATTTCGTCTAGGTAAGCCCAAAAATACTAACCAAGCAAGTAATCCACGTGGATATCGCATTCACATACGCATCTAATTCGGTGCCACGTCGGCAGGTTAATTTAAAACTCGGCGCTTTAGCACGCGAACGGTGTAATTTGGCGGAAGGGGACTCGTCGATATTTTAATATGCATTAATCCAATGAGCTCGTATAAGCGGATTAGGCCCGCGAATCTCCGTGGATGGGATAATTCGAGCGTCCGGGGCTCTGAAATACGCGGTCCCAAATTTTTATGACGATCGTTTCATTAAAACAAACGTTTTCATGCTTCTCAACGCTTCTCAGTACATGCTTCAAAATGTTATGTATGTCCATAAAAATAAGAATTCAAGACATAGTAATGGTATAGATACTAGAAAGGAAAATAAATTAATTTGACCCACGTGAATTGATCGCTCCAGGCCGTTCCATTGTTCCGTTGAGTTTCTTTCGCCGGTTCTTCTCATGTCAGTGACGTTTTTTTTCCGAACGATTGTAGTATTTTAACAATAAATAGGTAAGTGTATGTAATGTTAATTCTTGTTTAGATTATTGTCAGTGGCTTTTTTTCCGAATTATAGTGTTTTGATCATCAATAAGTAAGTGTACGTAATCCATACTTCTATACTAATATTATAAATGCGAAAGTAACTCTGTCTGTCTGTCTCGCTTTCACTCCAAAACTACTGACATGACATTTCCCATGACAGCCAAACAGGATGGATGCTGGTGAGGGCCGGCTTGTATTCTATTACACGGTATGTCTATAGGTGTTGGGATTGCGCATTAGAACATCTTGGATTTTCACCCTTAGCGGGGCTATAGAAATAAAGAAAGACCCAAATAAATTTAATAGTGAAAATGGTTGAGTTTTGTCACCGACTAGGGATCCTATATACCGATAAAGTTAATTAATTCAAACTACAGAACAGCACAACTGAAAGGCTTCGTTAGCGTTTGTTATATTGATCGGAATAAAATTACTAACTTTCTAACTGAACGTAGCTTAAATTAACAGTGTATTAGGACGCTATAAATCTCAGTCACGGACTATTATAATACTACGTTGGAGATAGCACAATATCGTAACTAATCACAATCTAGTGGGAATCTCATGGGTATAGAAATAATATAGTAAATTTATGGGAGAGATCAAAATGTTAATTCATATCATGAGTCAAATTGTCTCATACGTTTAATTCATAAGCGTCTCCTAAGATAGGGTAATCGAATTATGATGGGTTAGTTCTATTGTTCCGTATCCATATCAACCGTAATTGAGTTAAAAGTTTAAGTGCGTACACAAGATTTATTGCCTGTTATAACTCTTCTACAAAAACTGTTAGAGCGAAAAGTATCCGACGTAGTTAGAACCTTCTCACACAAATTTGTTTAATTCTTCATTCATATTATCTCTGTCTGATGTAGCTTTACTGAGTCCGACAATTTGAAAGCATAAACATTACCCAATAAAGATGATTATAAAAACGAGGTCTTTTTAGGATTTTATCTATTTATTACAATAACTATTAAAACATTGTTCAATGCGGTGCCCTCAATTCTTTATGATGCATTTTTAATTTCATGTTAAGAATATCGGCTTTGTGCAGATTTTAGAACCTTCTTGGAATTCTGTGTCTTTACTGATACAATTGTGTTAGTTTAGCGTTCGTACGTTTGAGTAATTTAGATCTGTCGAAATTGATTCACTGCCAGACGTGCATTTGCCGATCTCCAGTAGTCGAGCTTCTATCAACCGTTGTCTTAGTTGTGTTTTGTAGATTCGAAATAAGGTAAACAACTCTGAATAGTTACGTGATGTAGTATTAGTAAAGAAAAAAGCTTCAACAGATGTTAAAACTTGTAGAAAAAGTACGAAAAGATTATCGCCGTTGTGGGATCGAACCCACGTCTTCGGCATTCGCGGCCTGACGTTTTAGCCACTGAGCTAAACGGCTGATTGCCACACTGACGAAAATCTAAACTTTTCTACAAGTTTTAATGTTTAATCTTAAGTGCAGAGATTTTCACTATAAAAAAGTTTAAATTTCAATAGATGATTAGAAATATAACTGTTTGTTGAGTAGTTTATAAGCTTTTTTAATATTTATGTGTATTATGAAAGTTCCTATGTTAGTTCTGATGTAAAAAGTAGCGTTTAAATTTTATTTTAATGTTGAGATTTTCTACCAACGCATTTTTGAATTTCTTGTTTTGAATACGTTATGTCATTAAAATATAGTGCTAAGGGTTTATATAAAATAAGAAAATGAATATTTCTTTTATATGTTATACCCTATTGCCTTAGCATACGAATGGTCAGACTTTACGAGGTAGCGGGTAATAAGATTTTTTACGTCCAATACAAATAGCGATGTTATGCAATGGGTCCTCGAAGCGTTTATAAAAAATGTAAAACAGTTTGTGTAATAAGCCATCTTGTCTTTTAACTTAAATCGAATTGGCGAGTACAAAGTAGATTCTATAATCGTCTTATCGATTTAATTTAGCCCAAATTAGTTGAAGAAGGTTGTAGAAAGAGAATTTATAGATAGTCTGGTAAATGGTTTATTAACAATAAATGGTATAAAGAACTTACCACTAATTAATGGTTGGTTAGAATAGGCTGTATAAATAATTGGTATGGTATTACTTCGACGGAGGCGAGGCGCGTACTGCCTTAGATTAGGCATCATACAACGTACACATGTACGCGAAAAGTGCCTTTGATGCACAAAAGTATATAAATATTTCCTAAGTTTTTTATATATATATATATATATATATATATATATATATATATATATAAATTTTATGGACCTCTTATTTATTTATATATGTTTTTTATGTCAAGATATTATATTTATAATTATAATTATTGCATATGCGTGTGTTATAATTAATGTATGTACACAATCAACTACCATTTGTAACCAATTTACAGTCACAGGTCTGCTGGAAGAAATTTCTTAAGAAATAAGCAGGGCCTTTGTATAAATTCTTTCATGTATTTACATTTATTTCATAATTCTCTGTATACATAAATTATAAATAAAAACAAATAAAATGACAACGTCGGGCGCTATGAAGCGATAAGGCCGCCAAATTGTCCATTCTATTAATTTGTTTGTCTATTGTTAATTTTGTTTATCCTTTTATGTGTTGTGGGCAATAAAGTATTCATTCATTCATTCATTCCTTCAAACTCCGAACAGTAGCGGTCGCCGTTTATTGGTGGCCTTATGAGTGGCAGTTTTTTTTAATGACCTAATGACTTGATGACGAACTGGTCACCTCATTGCTATCCGTGTAAATTAAGTACATTACCGCTGCGAGAAACTCTGCTTCGTATCTCCACGTTATGAGAAAACTCTTCTTTGTTGTATATTGTGAAATGTATTATATGTTTGTATTGTTCTATGTATTAATAATGTATATCATGAAAATTCCAATACAGCTTATATAGAGTTCGTGGTGTTGGAATATTAGGCGACGTTCAATTTCACGCTCACTTGTAAGGCAAAGTCGAGAAAAATAGTAATCCTCGCCGGTCCATTTCTTATAGCTCTATAAATTTACAAAGTATAGTATAGACCACACATGGGATATTATTTTCTTTTTCTAGGGAACGACGATACCCAAATAATTTATGATTATTTGGGTATCGTATTTTATTTTTATTTAATTTTATTATATTTCAATAAATCACTTTTTTATAAATTAGCTTAACTGTGATATAAATTATTTTTGCGCCTGGAAGGCACGCTATCTTCGTAATTTTTATAATATCAACCGGCTCGAGTTTCCATTTAATTTTTACAGCTGACTCGCACAACCATACAACGCAAGAATACTAAAAATACTACTCATACTATTTTGACAGCTGTTAAGTGATTACCGTCACCCATGGACATCATCTCATCCGCATCTCCTCAGGTGATGTAACCTGAGGAGATGCGGATGAGTTGCTAACTTTTAAAATAAGGATCACTCATCAGTCAAAAAGCGAAATTATAATATATCCAGAGTGGTAGGGCCACGCAGCAGCCTCGGTTGTTGCATGAATGGACAGGCTCGTCCGGGTAAATACCACGACCTCACAGAAGACAGACGTGAAGTGGAAGTACAATACTTTGGCGTTTCGTCTGGTGAGTGAGGTGGCCGGAGCCCAATTTTCAAAAGATTGTCAACGCATCTGCAACCCTCGGGTGTAGTAAATGTCCACGGGTGGCGGTATTCACTTAACATCAGGTGAACCGCCTACTCGCTTGGCAACTTTGCGCATAAAAAATCCATCTAACGGTCTTCTTTTTTTTTTTAATGTTTTTATGTCCTTCTGTCAGGACTACTAATAAGTTTATGCAATTTAAAACTTAATGTATTTTGCTAATATGACACTAAACATGTTTTCAGAAATCCATGAAATAAGCAAAATATTCCTTAAATTAGAAAAAGTTTACATAAAAATTGATTTAAAACACAATTTTCATACCTTATTTAATTATAATGTTTGTGCGAGTCCATTGCTCAATATTATTAGAAAAAAAAGTATACTTGAAAAGAAATGCCAAACTGATAAAATATTTCATCCGGTATCTGTATAAAGCTTTTTCTTTAATAATGATCATATTAAACACAGACAACGGCCATCATATTCATACGGACTCAATCAAAGACTGACGCGTGTATGTGTTTAATATTATTAAAGGATATTAAATTGGGAACACGTATGTTTTCTCAACTAGTACCCCCTGTTTTAACAATAGCGCAATGTGCTACGCTCGTAGCAGATTGCGCTCTACGATTTTATGTAGAGCACATCTTCAAACGAAAAGGCGACAATTGAAGATGACAGCGCCGCATTTATCCAGACAGGCGTAGCTGTTATATATAATTTAACGCGCTACGTGCTTCTGATGTGGAGTTGACAGTTCAAAAAGAGAGTCACTCATATTTTTTCGATATTTATTTTAAAGTTAAAAGTAGGGTATATTATTAGATATTTTAAATTTTCTGCTACTTCTTTCTTCGACCTCATTTTACAACAGCGGATCACTAGTTTCAAAATATAAGTCGATTTTTATCCCACCCTCTTTCGATAACTGTTTACCACATTTCAACATTCGATTTCCGATTTCAACACTTTTTGTTTTAAGAAACGGTATGTATATAATTTTTCATCGAGATTTTAGGATGATTTGCATTCGAAAATGTTCGAATTCTTTCACAAGATCAATTTCAATTTTATAGTTCAATATAAGTTAGTTGGTATTCGTGAAAAACAATTGTAATAATTCTACTGATTTAGTTTTGAAAAATTTCCTGGAGTTTGGATCAAATTAAAAACCGTGCGATCAAAGATCGAACGGTTTATAATTTGAGACATCTGTTTCGGAATTAAATCTGTTTTTAAGACATCTGTTTCGGAATTAAATGAAGTTAATACTTTTTTTAAAGTTATAAATAATTGATGAGATTTGATCAAGATTTATTAGCAATTCTAACATCGCTTACATTTTCAAAGACACTCACAAACGTGCGCCCGCACACAGACATACACTCACGCACATGCACGCACACACATCTTAATTTCTTCTTATGTTATTATTTTTTTTTATAAATGTTATAACCGTTTTTTTGGTAATCCTAAATTGTTATAATAATATTGTTGTTGTTGTTGTTGTTGTTGTGTTGTTAATAGTGTTTACCGTTCGTGCGCTATCATCAAATTGCGGAAACCATTAACTTCCCTTTCATGGGACAGGCTGCACCTAGTGTGGAGTTTATTATGTACAACTGTAAAACAAATGTATATTTGAATAAACATTTTTCATTTATTTTCATTTTCATTTTTCACTTGGTAGGACTATTACAACAATCGAACATTTTGGGATGGCGTTCAGAATTTTCTTGCAAAAAAGGTATCTCTAAAAACTACACATACATATATAAGATTATAACAGTGTTTTTATAAGTATGCACTATCTGAACGTATAATTAAAATAGAGTAATTAAGAGGTGTAAGAGTTGGCATAAAAATTTACACTTTCTATTGAAGAAAATCTTTTGCGAAGAGCTTCTTTGGAGCTTTCTCCGAGATCGCAAGAAAAATATATAGCCCCTTCTCCGGAAGCTTCGCTATAAAGCTTCCACAGAGCCGCTTCATTGAATGCGTCTTAACGGAACTTTCGAAACTCAGTGGAATGTTCTTGTCCTTTAAGAACAATAAAAAGGATATATTCTTTAAAAAGTCTTACCAAAAATATTTATATTTATATGTTGTGAGTCATTTATTTATTGCAAATTAATTATATTTCATGTACCACAACTTAAAATTGTACTAAATTGGACTTAATGTTATTACCTACCAGTCCACTTTGTTTAAAAAATAGTTTATTACTCCAATCATGAAAAACACAATGAAGGCAGTAAAGCAATTTATTGAAAATGTAATTTTTAAACAGTATCCTACAGTTTTATCTTTTCTTATGCATAGATATGGGGAAAACAAAACCTGGCACAGTGAATACTTGCTTATTGATCTGGGACTTCGAGAATGGCATGTTAAAGATCTTTTGGTGTGAGGAGACAAGAGCGCGGGACATATGAAAGCTCCAGTGGAACCTAGAGTGTGCAGGAAAGAGCTGTACTTCGTCACCACCACCGAACGCCGGCCTAAAATTCGTGGAGATCTGTTATTTTAGGAGGGGACGTATCGTCTGTGCAGTACTGAGATCCTCAGACTAGGCTCCTCTCAGAACATGGCAGTTGCATCAGATATCTGTGCCACGTGGTGGGAAGAGAACCATGAGTGGAATAAAACCATTAAGATGTAAGCGCGGTGAAGACTGCCCAAGATGTGCAACGTTCCTTCCAGAAGTTTCTAGACGACAGGGGTGTCTGTCATTAAAACAGGGATCGTGACGAATGCTTTGTTGATTGTGCCAACTCAGCTCCGTATGGGACGGGTTATAGCCTCCGGGAGAGGGCATGAGAAGACCATAGTCACACTGAGTCACAGGTTCGTAGAAGATTGCTACGAGCTCCCATGTCTTCAGTCATGCGATAAAAAACAGGTGCCAGTTTTTAATGGGCAACCTTTTCTGCACGCAACAGCCACACATTCACATCCTCGTATCCATACTAGCGGAGGGGGATCCATAAAGGATTTCCCTAGTAAAAAAAGGGGACTGAATGTAATATTAAAAAAAGACATTATTAAATCTATCTGCTAATATTAACTTACGTGAACTATTTATATAGCGCTGTTTGTCAATGAAGACGAAAATGTTTTCAATTCCGTTCTTTTATTTAAGTATATGTAATAAAAATCGATTTCATACAGATGGCGATAATGATGAGTTTGCATTTTGCGAATCTTTTCACTAGCATACGTATGAGAATTTGTCTATTCATGGATGGTGTGAGGTAAACTAACGCTAAATGAAACCGTTTCGGGAGAAGATAGGAAATAATTAATTCATTCGTCAGTGTCTGTACGATATCGATTCGAATACCGTAGGTGATGAAAGTTTTATATTTGCTGAAACGTTTTAAGCAATGTACGCTTGGTCAAATGCCTATGGAATTGGTGTGTCGTAAGTTTATACGAGTCGGTTACCTACATAAGTGGTCTGGAAAGTTTTATCTCTCCGATGTATTAAGTTAACATTCAAATGTAACCCACAACCAAAGCGAGGTAGTAAACACTTTCTGATGTTGACAATAAGTAGAATTTTTTACGAAAAGAAATGGAATTTTTGCTATATTACAAGTAACAATGTTTAAATATTACTCAAAGTAAGCTTTAACATTATGTTATAGAAACTTCTTTACAATTTAGAATATAGAATTTTACATACTTCACATAATTATGAGATGACACATGAATCGACATGGAGTCAGAGTGAAGCGTAGAAAGGCGTTCATTAGGGAAAATGCTTGCTGAATGCGATTTCAATTGAAAGTTAAAAAAAAATTGTGAAACGAGTCAAAGGTGGCAAAGTGAAAGAGAGTGTTGTAATGAAAATTGAAAAAGGGGTTCAACAGTTTAAACATGTGAAAAGGACGTATGAATAACGACTGGCTAAGAGAATTTATGATTTGTAAATAAAACTAATTTACCGATTTGTGTGATGTTATATTACTCTATTTTCACGTCGGCAACTCATTGCGAATATATATCGACCACACTTAAGCGAAATATAAATGATTACGTACGCGTAGGTGAGAAACGGGTGAGTGAGATAAGTGCGAAGATGAGGGGAATACGGATATGACGCATGCAAGTATCTCTTACTTGCGTGAGAGTTGTGATTTTTGGTACTATAATTGGAATATTTAAACAGATTTAACTACACTAACTGTGGTAGGGCCTCGCAAATGCTTCGGCTGTTGCACGAATGAGCAAGTTCGTCCGGGTGAGTAACACGACATTAAATTAATTTCGAAACATCGTAGAAACTTATCAATAAATTAACCTGAAGACTAAAGCAAGCATAATATACAATTTTACATTTTTGACGAACCTCTTGCTTCTGAGGGTCGTCAAAAATGTAAAATTTTTGTTCGATCCCCACTACTGGTAAAATATTGTGTGATGAACATAGTGTTTTTATAGTATCTGGGTGTTTGTTTATATATGTATAATATGTACTTATTTACAAAAGAACAGTATGCTTAAGTGTTGATTGGTAATCTCAGATTATACATACTCTTTTGATATCAACTCTGATCTTCTTGGTTTATGTATTATGTTTGAATTACTTTAAATTAAATTTAGAATGTTAGTTTTATTTGTTCAGACTGAATTGTGTCACATTTGATTGATTCCGTAAAAATCGTTTGAAGATGTAACATGTATAGCTATCTGATATAACTCCTGTATTTTATATAAATTTCATAATCATTACGTTTGGTCTAAAATAAGTTCAAAATGTTTAAGTTCAAATAAATAGTTTTCTTATCACTCCTTAAGTGTCTTTTCGGTTTGAAAATGATCCCATTAGCCACATCCACCATTCAAGAGGTTATGGGCCTATAAATATTTATATTTTTGGAGTTTTTGCAGTTTTTTGAACAAAAGTGACAGCTTCGGAAAAAATTTCAAAGATGGACAAGCCCATTAAACCATTGTTATCAAAAAATTCTAACTACCAGAGCGGGAAACAAAAGATTACTTTGAAAATAACTGCTGCGGGTTTTGAAAATATTTTGGGAAATAATGAGCAGACTGCGACCACCACAAGTGAGGAATTATCCATAAATAAAATGGAGGCATGGGGTAAGTCATTAATTTTAAGCTCCATAGATCCAGACCTAGAGAATTACGTGATTACAAAAGATACGACATTTTCAATGTTGAAGAAACTGGGTGAGATTTTTCTAGCAAATCAGTGAATTTCTTAATGAGTTTTACACTTTTACATTTAATTCGGAGGATATGTTGACGGCTATTGGGCGTATTGAGCTTATAGTAAATAAATTGAACTCATTAGATCACAAATTATTGAATGTAGAGATAACAACGAGAATTATTTCAATATTACCGGCTGAATACAAAGCTTTTAGATTAGCGTGGGATGCAACCCCATCTGAGAATAGAACTGTGGAGAACCTTGTCTCTAGGCTTTACAAAGAAGAAAGGTTAGAAAAAGCAAATACAGCTACTACCATGTTTAAAGCAAATGAGAGGGAGTGCTTCATATGCAAGTCTAAGGAGCACATTGCCAAGTTCTGTCCTAAAAATAATTTCGCACGGCAATATAATTGCAATTGTAATTGCAATCAAAATAAAACTTCAAATTATTTCTGCACTTTCTGTAAGAGACCTGGCCATACTGCGGATAGATGTTTTAAAAGAAATAATGGAAGAAGTAATAATTATAAACCAAATAATGTGAGTATAGACGCTGTTTTAGATTCTGGTGCTAGATCACATATGTTCAAAGATAGTTCACTTTTATACAATTTGAAATCTTTAAATACACCTATAGCTTGCGCTGATAATATGACGATTAATGCAGACGCAATTGGTAGTTGTATTACTGACACCTGTAGTTCAGAAGGAGTGTTACATGTACCTAAGATTGCTAAAAATATTATTTCGGTTAGCAGCTTAACAGACAGAGATTTTAAAATAATTTTCTATAAAAATGTAGCAGTAGTAAAGAAAGAGGAGGAAAAAGTACTAGTAGCGCATAGGAACAATAATGGCCTCTATATTACGAAACTAAATGCAATTTTTCCAACTGTCTTGGCGTTGCTGGTTGAAAGTGAAAATATTTGGCACAGACCGTTAGCTCATTTGAGCAATGTTAGAGAAACGGCAAAGAACGTTGTAGGTTTAAACCTGTCTAGTTCCGACTTCGTATCAAAGTCCTGCGAAGTTTGTCATCAAGCTAAATTATCTAGGCTTCATTTCAAAACTGTACGGCATTTAGCTAATAGACCACTAGAAATTATTCATACTGATATTTGTGGTCCAATTGACTGTCAGACATGGGATGGTAGGAGATATTTTGTTACGTTTCTCGATTATTTTACTCACTACGCAAGGGTCTATCTTTTACGAAATAAATCAGATATAATAGGTTGCATATTACATTTTATTCGTTGGGCTGAAAGACATTTTAATCAAAAAATTGAAAAACTACGGTGTGATAATGGAGGTGAATACTGCAGTAGCCAGCTAGGTGGTGTCAGGTAGGGGTATTACCTTCTTAATAGAGTATGTACGTCTACAAAAGATAAGACGCCTTTTGAGCTATGGCATGGTAGGAAGCCGGACTTATCTAATATAAAGGTTTATGGTTCTAAAGCATATTATAAAATAAATAGACGTATAGGTAAATTGGAAAAAAACGTTGTGAGATGGGTTTGGTGGTCGGTTATGATGCTAATTCCTATATAATTTGGAATCCACGCGTCAGGAAAACGTTACATTCAAGGGATGTCGTTTTTGATGAAAATATGAATGATTATGCGGAGATTGGTAAAATGCGGAGTTTGGTGGTGTGGCTAATAATTATTTTTGTACGGATTTATTTAGTGATTTAGATATTGAAGAAGGAGATATTTTACGAGAATTTTCTAGTGATGAAGAAGAAACAATTGAAAAAGGAGGAATTCAAAAGGAAACAATTGACGGTGTTGAAAATGAAGAGAGTACAGAATCAACTGAAATAGTTTGTGAAGAAACAATTGAAGATGTGAGGAATGTGGATTCTGTTGATAATCTGAATGAGGAAGTTATAGAGAATAGAGGAGATTTTGATGATTTTTTGGATGCAAGTGAGGATAGAATAGAGGACGTCTTTGATGTTTTTACTGATGCTGAAGACACAAATGAAGAGACGGAAGTTGTTGCGGCGAGTGTGGGTCCAAGGAGGAATCCACCGAGAAATAGGTGTTTACCTGAGAAGTATAAAGATTATGTTATGGATTTTTTGGCCGAGTGTGCACTTTTAACGTTTGAGGAAGCAGTTAACTCCAGTGAAAAGGAGAAATGGTTGAAAGCTATAGAAGAAGAGAAATTTTCTTTAGAGAAGAATGGCACATGGGAGTTGGTTGATGAAAAAGAAGCTGAAGGAAGAAAACTTTAACAAGCAAGTGGGTCTTTGCTAAGAAGTCGGATGGAAGATATAAAGCTAGATTAGTAGTCAGAGGTTTTCAAGAGAAATATAAGTGGACTATGAGGAAACCTATAGTCCTGTAGTGAACAGTACTTCGCTGAGAATTATTTATCGATAGCAGCTCAGAAGAATTGGAAATTGAGACAATTCGATATCAAGACAGCATTTTTACAAGTTTTTTACATTTTGAAAATTTTTATGCAAGTGCCTAAAGGTTATGTTGAGAAGAAGGGGAAGATTTGTAGGTTGAAAAAGAGTCTTTACATTGTCCAACAGAAAAACAGTTAGCTGATATACTAACGAAGAATCTAACCAACGTTAAATATTTGCAGCTTCGTAATCAAGTTTTAGTGATGTGATGGTGTAGGTAGGAATGACTTAAGTGACTAGATTTTTCTTTTTAAAGTGATTGGTGATTTTGTCTTATGTTTGAATTACTTTAAATTAAATTTAGAATGTTAGTTTTATTTGTTCAGACTGAATTGTGTCACATTTGATTGATTCCGTAAAAATCGTTTGAAGATGTAACATGTATAGCTATCTGATATAACTCCTGTATTTTATATAAATTTCATAATCATTACGTTTGGTCTAAAATAAGTTCAAAATGTTTAAGTTCAAATAAATAGTTTTCTTATCACTCCTTAAGTGTCTTTTCGGTTTGAAAATGATCCCATTAGCCACATCCACCATTCAAGAGGTTATGGGCCTATAAATATTTATATTTTTGGAGTTTTTGCAGTTTTTGAACAAAAGTGACAGCTTCGGAAAAAATTTCAAAGATGGACAAGCTCATCAAACCATTGTTATCAAAAAATTCTAACTACCATAGCTGGAAACAAAAGATTACTTTGAAAATAACTGCTGCGGGTTTTGAAAATATTTTGGGAAATAATGAGCAGACTGCGACCATCACAAGTGAGGAATTATCCATAAATAAAATGGAGGTATGGGGTAAGTCATTAATTTTAAGCTCCATAGATCCAGACCTAGCGAATTACGTGATTACAAAAGATACGACATTTTCAATGTTGAAGAAACTGGGTGAGATTTTTCTAGCAAATCAGTGAATTTCTTAATGAGTTTTACACTTTTACATTTAATTCGGAGGATATGTTGACGGCTATTGGGCGTATTGAGCTTATAGTAAATAAATTGAACTCATTAGATCACAAATTATTGAATGTAGAGATAACAACGAGAATTATTTCAATATTACCGGCTGAATACAAAGCTTTTAGATTAGCGTGGGATGCAACCCCATCTGAGAATAGAACTGTGGAGAACCTTGTCTCTAGGCTTTACAAAGAAGAAAGGTTAGAAAAAGCAAATACAGCTACTACCATGTTTAAAGCAAATGAGAGGGAGTGCTTCATATGCAAGTCTAAGGAGCACATTGCCAAGTTCTGTCCTAAAAATAATTTCGCACGGCAATATAATTGCAATTGTAATTGCAATCAAAATAAAACTTCAAATTATTTCTGCACTTTCTGTAAGAGACCTGGCCATACTGCGGATAGATGTTTTAAAAGAAATAATGGAAGAAGTAATAATTATAAACCAAATAATGTGAGTATAGACGCTGTTTTAGATTCTGGTGCTAGATCACATATGTTCAAAGATAGTTCACTTTTATACAATTTGAAATCTTTAAATACACCTATAGCTTGCGCTGATAATATGACGATTAATGCAGACGCAATTGGTAGTTGTATTACTGACACCTGTAGTTCAGAAGGAGTGTTACATGTACCTAAGATTGCTAAAAATATTATTTCGGTTAGCAGCTTAACAGACAGAGATTTTAAAATAATTTTCTATAAAAATGTAGCAGTAGTAAAGAAAGAGGAGGAAAAAGTACTAGTAGCGCATAGGAACAATAATGGCCTCTATATTACGAAACTAAATGCAAT
This sequence comes from Iphiclides podalirius, assembly GCA_933534255.1. Taxonomy (NCBI): domain Eukaryota; kingdom Metazoa; phylum Arthropoda; class Insecta; order Lepidoptera; family Papilionidae; genus Iphiclides; species Iphiclides podalirius. The sequence goes on from OW152826.1 coordinate 11,355,850, forward strand.
TTTTCCAACTGTCTTGGCGTTGCTGGTTGAAAGTGAAAATATTTGGCACAGACCGTTAGCTCATTTGAGCAATGTTAGAGAAACGGCAAAGAACGTTGTAGGTTTAAACCTGTCTAGTTCCGACTTCGTATCAAAGTCCTGCGAAGTTTGTCATCAAGCTAAATTATCTAGGCTTCATTTCAAAACTGTACGGCATTTAGCTAATAGACCACTAGAAATTATTCATACTGATATTTGTGGTCCAATTGACTGTCAGACATGGGATGGTAGGAGATATTTTGTTACGTTTCTCGATGATTTTACTCACTACGCAAGGGTCTATCTTTTACGAAATAAATCAGATATAATAGGTTGCATATTACATTTTATTCGTTGGGCTGAAAGACATTTTAATCAAAAAATTGAAAAACTACGGTGTGATAATGGAGGTGAATACTGCAGTAGCCAGCTAGGTGGTGTCAGGTAGGGGTATAATGCTAAATTATACTGTGCCATATACTCCTCAGTTAAATGGTAAAGCTGAAAGACTAAATAGAACTCTAATGGAGAAAACAAGAGCTCTTATGTTTGATTCTAAGATGCCTAAATTTCTTTGGGGTGAAGCTCTATTTACAGCTGTGTACCTTCTTAATAGAGTATGTACGTCTACAAAAGATAAGACGCCTTTTGAGCTATGGCATGGTAGGAAGCCGGACTTATCTAATATAAAGGTTTATGGTTCTAAAGCATATTATAAAATAAATAGACGTATAGGTAAATTGGAAAAACGTTGTGAGATGGGTTTGGTGGTCGGTTATGATGCTAATTCCTATATAATTTGGAATCCACGCGTCAGGAAAACGTTACATTCAAGGGATGTCGTTTTTGATGAAAATATGAATGATTATGCGGAGATTGGTAAAATGCGGAGTTTGGTGGTGTGGCTAATAATTATTTTTGTACGGATTTATTTAGTGATTTAGATATTGAAGAAGGAGATATTTTACGAGAATTTTCTAGTGATGAAGAAGAAACAATTGAAAAAGGAGGAATTCAAAAGGAAACAATTGACGGTGTTGAAAATGAAGAGAGTACAGAATCAACTGAAATAGTTTGTGAAGAAACAATTGAAGATGTGAGGAATGTGGATTCTGTTGATAATCTGAATGAGGAAGTTATAGAGAATAGAGGAGATTTTGATGATTTTTTGGATGCAAGTGAGGATAGAATAGAGGACGTTGTTGATGTTTTTACTGATGCTGAAGACACAAATGAAGAGACGGAAGTTGTTGCGGAGAGTGTGGGTCCAAGGAGGAATCCACCGAGAAATAGGTGTTTACCTGAGAAGTATAAAGATTATGTTATGGATTTTTTGGCCGAGTGTGCACTTTTAACGTTTGAGGAAGCAGTTAACTCCAGTGAAAAGGAGAAATGGTTGAAAGCTATAGAAGAAGAGAAATTTTCTTTAGAGAAGAATGGCACATGGGAGTTGGTTGATGAAAAAGAAGCTGAAGGAAGAAAACTTTTAACAAGCAAGTGGGTCTTTGCTAAGAAGTCGGATGGAAGATATAAAGCTAGATTAGTAGTCAGAGGTTTTCAAGAGAAATATAAAGTGGACTATGAGGAAACCTATAGTCCTGTAGTGAACAGTACTTCGCTGAGAATTATTTTATCGATAGCAGCTCAGAAGAATTGGAAATTGAGACAATTCGATATCAAGACAGCATTTTTACAAGTTTTTTACATTTTGAAAATTTTTATGCAAGTGCCTAAAGGTTATGTTGAGAAGAAGGGGAAGATTTGTAGGTTGAAAAAGAGTCTTTACATTGTCCAACAGAAAAACAGTTAGCTGATATACTAACGAAGAATCTAACCAACGTTAAATATTTGCAGCTTCGTAATCAAGTTTTAGTGATGTGATGGTGTAGGTAGGAATGACTTAAGTGACTAGATTTTTCTTTTTAAAGTGATTGGTGATTTTGTCTTGTGATAGACTTTATAAAGACTTTTAGGTATTTTAATTCTAAACCTTTTTTTTTAGTGTAAGTAGTATTGGTGTAAGGGGGTGTTAATAATAGAGATTCGCGCAGTGGAAGCGTGTGTGTTGTAAGGGGGAAAGGATTTAATGTTTTGTGTTAATCAATTAATTTTGTTAGGGGAGGAGATTTTTATTATTCTGCAGTTTTCTCTTGCTCAGTTTTGGACTTGTCATCTGACTGTTAGTACAAAGTCAAATAAAAACGGAATTCAAAAACGGAATTTTTTTTACAGAATTTTTGATATCTCCTCTTCCTTTATAGTGTATGTTTTTCTTGTATTTCTGTGGTTTTAGTTATAATTAAGAATTTTGGTTTTGTTTTTGTTGTGTTATTGTTGTTTTATGAATTACTTTAAATTAAATTTAGAATGTTAGTTTTATTTGTTCAGACTGAATTGTATCACATTTGATTAATTCCGTAAAAATCGTTTGAAGATGTAACATGTATAGCTATCTGATATAACTCCTGTATTTTATATAAATTTCATAATCATTACGTTTGGTATAAAATAAGTTCAAAATGTTTAAGTTCAAATAAATAGTTTTCTTATCACTCCTTAAGTGTCTTTTCGGTTTGAAAATGATACCATTAGCCACATCCACCATTCAAGATTAAGAACATTTATCATCAACTATGCAACGCTTGTTCCCATAGTACAAGCGTTGCTTAGTTTGGGACTAGAGAACGTTGTGTAAAAATGTGTCCTAAAATATTATTTACGAGCTGCTGCCCGGCACTACGTCTGCGTAGAATAGGCTGATGGCTTAACATTCAGACACAAAGACAGATATACATAAGCAAAAATATGTATGTGAATTATAGCCTATGTGTTATTCTGACTTATAAGCTACATTATTGTAAAGTTTCATTAAAATCCATTGAGTAGTATTTGCGTGAAAGAGTAACAAACATCCATCCATACATACAAACTTTCGCCTTTATAATAATAGTAAGGATTATCTATTTTTATTTGTTATTTCATGATACCAATACGTCACGTGTGGTCCATGTCATCTGTTCTACTCAAGTTCTATAAGCGAGTTTGTTGTTATTTTAAAAATTGAGAAATTGTTATGACAGAACTTTTGTATTATCGTCACGGTAATAAAAGAATAAAAAGGAATTTAGTATCGAATATACTATACGCACATTACTGTCATTTTACGCTGCCAATTCATCTCAATCGACGTTTGAGTATTTGTTTAATATGCACACTGCATTCAATGTTCCTTCAACTTTATCTTTGAAGAGTTACGTTGGGTTTGGGCGTGTTATCTTCGAGTACAACGCTAGCGACTCGAGAAATCCCCTTAAACGTCACGTAACAAATAACCCCGCACTTCGCCGCCAGCGACAGCGTGAATATTTTAAACTAAATCGAGAATTTACAAGGTGCGCCCGCCGACATCTCTGGAGCCGTTTTAACAGTTATTGTGAGATTAGCACGGAGGCATTCCGTCTCCGAGGGCCCACTTTGTTTACGTAAGCCGCCAATCTTATTAAAGACCGCTGGAAAATTACGTCGATTATTTTCATTCATTAAGGGCTTTGCATATAACGAGATACAAATTAAAATATTTCCCCCTTCTAAGAAAGGATTAACGAATAGAAATTCTATATATATATATATTAATAAAGGATTAGCGAAGAAAAAATTATTAGGTAATAGAAATTCGTTCCTAACTTCTTCCCCGATCTGATTATTTCTTTGTTTGGATGGGTGCAATTAACAGAACACAGAAAACTTATATAAAGGATGATATATATTTGAGACTTTTGTATAAATTATAAACGATATTCGCTATAAAAATAAAAAGGTGATGGTGTGAGACAAAGTTAATATTGTTATTTTTTAATACGTATAACATACAATGGTATTTCATGTATTATAAAACTTTGTAACCCTAATGGAACCTAAATGGAAATCTTAAATCGTTCTAATGAATTAATTTATCGTTCTATACGTTTTCTAATATCGAAATTTATTTTTTATATTTATCCTGTTTATACAGAACACATGTATATTTGTATCTCTTTTACGAATGCATGTAAATACATATATACGGTATTCTATTATGCGTCTCCATAGTGCACTCATGAGATAAAGACACGTCACCTTTTCCGTGTTTAAAGGCCCATTTACACGGTGCCAGTTTCTTGCCTGTTGTATACAATTAAATTGAAGCAATAAATGAGTTGCATGGTCTAAACAACAAATGGTCTTAACAATTATTGCGCGCAATTTATTGCATTCAATAATTGCTCTTGTATGTACAAGAAAATGGCATCGTGTAAATGGGCCTTTACGAACGATTTGTATGCAAAATGAGGAAAAGACAGTTTTACGTTCCGCATGTTTTATGTAAGACGATCAATCTCTACTAAACAACGCTTTCTCAATGATTTTTTTATGTTATATTTTTTGTTGGTGTTACAAAATTTTTAACCGACTTCAAATAAGAGGGTTCTTAATCAATTTTTTCTTTATGGTTGTTAACTCGGAACTCCTTCATGTTTGAACTCTTTTAAATTCTCTTTGGATTCGGTTAGTTCCCTTAAAGTCTCATATTTATTTCGTTGGCATTGAACCCTGTACTCTGGAGATTCATAAGGGAACTATGAACATAAAATAGAAAATCTATAGTGATTGACATATTTGAAGTAGGTGTTCTTTGTTAGTGAAAATGTGTTTAAATGTTTGTTCATACATAGCTACGTCAAGTATGAACCGATTTTAATTTTAATTTTGTTGGATCTTGATTTTCTTGAATATCAGGGAACTTCAAATCAAATAGAGAATATGTACAGAATGAGAACTGAAGTCGGTTTTGTTTGTTGTAAATGAAAATATTAATTTATCTTATGATTTTGATCAATTCCTCAGCAATACTAAACGATCAGATGGCATATTCACATAATTCTAATAATAGGTACGCGTCATCGTTCATAATGCGTAGAGCGAGGGAATTGCAATCTGCAAGCAATCAAGCCATATACCTCTTTCCGTCCAGTTACAAAGCGGGTGCCCTCTAGGCAAGAATAAATAGGCGTTTACCGAGCAGTGACTCGTTTACCACTAATTGTTACCGTTCTCCGTCACTTAAAATGGTAATTTAACACTGGACAGTAACTAATGTTTTAAACCGGTGATAGAAAAAGTTGAGCCTCTTAACTTTTACCATTACTATAACTTTAAGCTTTACTTTTCTTCTTTAACTCCTTCGTCTTTAAATTTAAGCAAGTGAGTTCGTGGTTCAACTAATGTGAAGAGATAACCGTCGCTAGTGCGTTGCGACCTTTTAATTAAGTGTGCGTCGGAATGCAGAAGGGTAACCATTTCCTTTCACGGTATTTCCCCGGACGGTGTTGCCCGGTAGTGCAACAGTGAAGACTGGTAGGGCCACTACCACAGCTTAAAAAAAGTATTTATTAAAAAGTAATAGTAACAATGTAAAACTAATAATGTATTCGATTAAAGGACTGGTTTTTAGACGACCTTTTCAAACGCTATTGAGACACATTGGGGTTGTATAAATGAAATACAAACATTCGGAGAAGTATTTATTGCATATAGGATCACCAAAATTGTTTGTACAGAAGGTAATTTTAAATAACACTGACAAGTTATGTACAACACCTAGCGGTAGTAATCTACCCTTTGATTTTACAGTTACAATTTATATTTACATAGAATAACAAATTTTTAGAATTAGACAATGTTTATCTTAGAATTCAAGTATACTGATCATATGTTATCACTAGAAATTATTCTAATGTCACCATGTCAATACCACAGATTAAATATATCCGTGGAGTCGCCATGGAAGTACTAATATAACAGTGTTGATTCGATCCATTCCAAAGAATCTTATCTACAATGGGAATTAAATTCAGAGAATTCTATCAAAGTGACTTTCTTTAAGGTGGTCAACATTGTACTGATATCCACATTACCTAATATTTAATAATGGCAATTGACTCTCAGTTCATTATTAATTTCCACTGCTTATTACCGGAGAAATAAAGAAAATGAGTCATTCTGTAATAAAAAAAAGGGAGGTTTGTTCCAATTAATTATGATAACGCCACACAAGAGTGGGAATTTGCAATTTTTAAAAACTTGATAGCCTCATGAGGCTTTTTAGTGTCAATTCAACACTGCTATTTATTTATAACAATTTATTCAAAATTCGAATAGATCCTAATTTTAATTCCTCAGAATTTACATAAATCACCCTATATTTATATATTTATCATAAAACACACATATAACCGAAATGCTCAATTACAGCTTAATTGAGAGAAACTACAATAAACAATTGCCAGGATCTTGCTCAGCGTTAGTGAGCCCACGCGAAAAAATTATATATTTGAGCTAATTAATTTATAACACGCTAGCATTAATGTGCCATCATCGTCATTATCATCAGCCGCAAGACGTCCGCTGTTGAACATAGGCCTCCCTCTTAGAACGCCACAACGAATGACACTTTGCCAGTTGCATCCACCGGTTGCCCGCGACTCTTATGTTGTCGTCGGTCCACCTTGAGGGAGGCCTTCCAATGCCAATTAAAAAACAATAAATAATTTGCCATGCCCGTTTCTAATAATGATAAATTTAATTTAAACAATTGGAACACAGCCACAAGTCTACCGCATTAGCTTTATTACGCTACCATTTTTATGAAAAACATAAATAGTTAAAGAATTATTTAAGTAACAAATAGTATATTTAAATATGACACTGATGCTACACCTACGAATGTATGTGTTTTAATTGACGTTATATAACATGAATGAAAAGAGGTGGCCAGAATTCTATTAATTTTGATTAATTTGTACCGATAATTTTAACCGGAAATGTTTATTGATTCATGCAAAGAAAAATTAATTGAATTTTATTAAAAATAATTGAAAGAAGCGAAAATTAAGTATCTATTAAAATTATTTAAAAGCTTACTATTGCCATTTACATAGTCGTCTTAATAAATGTGATAATTTTATATATCTAATCTAATTTCTTACACGAAAGGACAGCAAGTGTTTTCGTTAACGAATCAATTATTTTTATAATTACTTTCTATGACATCAAATGTTTTATTTAATGACTTTAAATGCTTTGGCCTAACATGCCGACAAATGCAAGTATGAATTCTTATAAATAATTCTATACACATTTCTTAACAAACTAGAAATCAGTTTCATAATTACAATTAAAAATTACGTTAAAAGTTACGTTGTTACGTTGACCAAGGTAAATCTGGGGAACGAGAATTTATACCTTGTATTTACAGTATTAATTCGTAATCTCGAATGCATTCATTGGCATGTTAAATAATATCATCGAATGTACAAATAATTTGAGTGTAGTTTGTGGGTGCTCAGATTTTATGAAATGAAATTTGAAGTTGATATAATTGCACATACAGTCTGTTTAACAGCGTTACTAGCAATCTAAACGTACTAATTTTTATTGTCTTCAAACAAACAAGGATTACGTAATTTAGAGAGAAACACATTACATAATAAGAATAGACATATCAATAAGATACCCTATTTTTATATAATAACGAACGATAATAACCAACTTACAAAGCTTAGAGTAACTTGACTACAATGAGATGATGAGTAAAGTCATAATGTTCGGTACTGTATAACGAAGTGTAATTATTTTTTTCTTAGTTGTAATTTTGTACATGATATAAGTATACGAGGTTTGTTTTAATTTACAGTTGCAAATGTTGTTTTCATAATATATTTATAGAAATTAAGAAGAAAGTTTTTATTATATAAGGTTTATGAAAAATGCCGTTGTTCCGACCAACGTTATTTAAAGTTATGGTAACCTGCTTTGTGTCCATCTCCTAATTTCTAACGCTATATGTATATACTCATATTAATACTCATGTAGAAGTGATACCGTTATAGCAGTTAAGGGGTATTTACAAATCCCCAACGATAGAATAACTAAAATTGCACAAATATTTTCGAGACAATTCTCTAATTATGTGGAACAGAGTAAAATAATGAAACCTTTAATAATATTTACACTTAATGATTTTAATACTTTAAAGAAAATTGAGCAATGTTTACCAATAAAACTTTTTTATGGTATTAATTTTCATTACCACAGTTTGATTTTCGAGCTAACAAAAAACTTTTTTCGATAGAGAAAAGTTTTTTGTTACTAATGAAATAATCAACACGCAGAATTATCTGCTCACTCACAGTTTTCGAGATAAAAATTATTTAAAACTTGTTATTTTCACTACGAAAGTCTGCCATTTTATTAAGTGGACTTCAATAGCTCCATATACAGTACTGCAATATGATAAATATAGGAAGCGGGCGATGTCATACTCGTATCGATTATAAAACAATTTATTAATAGAAATTAAAAAAAAATAGTACGTACAGCCAACATGATAAAGCGAGTGATGTCATACTCGTATCGATTGTAAAATCGATAATTATTTTTTTAAATAATGAGTCACAGATCCGACACAGAGCACCCCGACTACATGTGGTCTTGTGGTCCCTACCTCTAGAGTGAACATAAAAAGGCGGAGCCAGAACCTCGCACCGGAGGTCACTCAGGGGTGACATAGCAAGTGTTCTGGCGAAGCACGAGGAAGAATTTAATCATGAAATAATAATTTATTATTTCATTATTAAATTTGCCAGAAATATGAATATTTTTTTTACATTAAACAAAAAATTTAAATTTATGAAAGGTGAATATTTCGTATGTAAAAAGAAAAATCTTCGTAATAACTCAATAATAAGCCAATTAAAGAAAAATTCACTATTAATCTTAATCAGATAAGGCTTCTTGATATATAAAAATGTGCAATTACGAAAAACCTATCAATTTGTGTTAAATAGAATTGAAATTAATTTATACTACCGATTAAAAAGATTTTATAAAATTTGTAATCGAGTTCCGAAATCGATATTAGCATATTGGCTGTATTGATATTTGAGTACCTAATCATAAATTAAATTTAAAAAGATAAGTATTTCCCGCTCTTTTCAATTTCCTATTTAATATTCGTATTTGTAATGGTCGATAATATGTGCGCGTCTATTAGCACTAGTGAATTGTGTACGTATTGTAATTTATATTTTATTTATTTTTATAAAATTTTATTAGAATCTCAATCAGATCATTCAGTACTTTTCAATTTTTTTGTATCAAAAGTTTTGTTTGTTTAAAGTGTGGACAAGACGTGTTTTTGATTTAATATGAAAGTTTTTAAGTGTTACAATGTAATAATTAAACCAAAGACGAAAAAGCGTCAGTGTTTTCTATCAATGCGACATTACCATTTGGAAAAATGTGCGGCTTCAAATAAAAAATCTTTTAGTAGATTTATATCTAACATGTTGTCAATAACAAAATGGAGGACTTTCTTAGTGAAAATAACGAGTTTTAAATATTTTTTTCTCGAAAACTATGCGCAGCCAGATAATTCTACCTGTTGTTTATTACATTTATTAGATTTTTCTTTATCGAATAAAAATTTTTTGCACCTGGTAAATCACACTGTGGTAATGGAAAATTTTACCTTTTTTATTTTTAAGAGTACTAAATGTTTATAAAAGTATTTTATGGCTCTAAATATTTTATGTTTCAAAAAAAAAAAAAAAAAAAAGCCTGTACCTTTCGTATTACACCTATAAACTAGGTTGATAAGGCGGTGAAAAAAAAAATGTTTTAAAATCATAATCGGCCGTGATTTATTGAAAAGAAATAAAACTGTAACAATGCCGATGCTTGCTATTTAACCAATCGTTAATATTATATATCTTCAAATGCGTAATTTTAGTGTTTAAATTACTGTATTATTGATTTACTTTCAACCAGCATCTGGTGTTGAATATTTAGCGTTGACAAGTTACACTTGCATACAGTACCGGAATCTTAACTACCGCTGTGTTAATATAAACGTCATCGTAGGCCGAAATGGATCATCACTGATGAGAGTAGCAGCAGGCAGGTGACGCTCGAGGTGATTCCGTGAATGGCGCTGGTGTTGCGACGCAGTATAGCCGCCATTTTGTTGCCTGTAATGGCGCGAAACTGGTTAGTAGATAGCGATTATCTCTGGTATCTACGTAAATAATTAATAATTTTTACCGAATTATTTGAGCGATTCAATAAAAAGAGTTCAAACTCAATTCGATAATTTCGATTGATAGATTTTTAATTATTATTTTAAGAAGAAATTTTTATTCTGTAACATTACTGGGTGGCGCCGTTCGTAAGCCATCGATTCCAGGGGTTGATTCCCACACGGAATACGTATTTGTGTGGCCCACAGACTTGTTTCTTCGGATCGGGGTGTTTGTTACTATGGAGGGCGTCAAGTCGTAAAAAACCTAGCCTATTCTTTTAAAAACAAGATTCTCGTGCTTTGGATGAAATAATAAAAGACACTAACACCCAGTTTCCGAAAGCGCAATCAATTTTAATTAACGATAAATCTCTTGTCAATCGTTGTTTAACATGATCTGAGTTGCTAGAACGTCTTAAACAACATTGATTTTGATTTGCAATTAGTCACTGATTAACGGACAATCAACAGAAAATCGAGTTTCTGAAAGCGTTTTTCGGTGGTCAACGAGCTGTCAAAAGTTTTATTAAGTAATCTGTCAATTTGGACGATCAATCGTTGGTTAATAAAAATGTTATTTATTAAAAATCTTAGTTTTTATTAAAAATAAACATAATTCCCTAATACGTTGTTCGGACATTCATGTGTTCTATTACCTATTTATTATTTATTATTATGCGAATATATCATGTGATTAGAAAAAATACAAAATGCAATTCAAAAGTTAATAAATAATATGGATTCTTTCTTTTTATAATACTTGTTTATTATGGATAAAAATTCATTTTTTTCCGTTCTGTAAAGTTTTTTTTTTGACATTTTGCATGTATTTATATAAATTAAATTTTATTATAGCTCGAATTTTTACGTTGGCAATCACACGTTGACAGGACTGGATAGTGACGTTAATTTAAGTTTTGTTTAAAAAGGGACAGCTATTCAAAAGAAAGAGTTAGTTGAAGTGAATCATTCATTTCATTCATTATCATTGGTTATACAGTGATTAGCTAATTTTTCTTGAACAAACCTTCCAGAAACCCAAGGCAGTTTAACAAGAGATTAACAGCTGATCATTTTTGACATAGAGTTATGTGATTGCTGCTTTGATTGGCCTTTCGGAAACTGGGCATAAATGTATTTATATTTAAATTATAATGGTGCAGCAAGAAGAGAGAAGAGAGGAAATTTAATCTAATTATTATTCACATTAGATTTGTGGACTGCGTTAAAAAGTATGCTATTCGTCGGATGTTGAGCAAAATAATAGAAGTACGCATTTAACGTGGAATGACGGAAAACGCGCTACACAAATAAACATTTCACGTCTCTTAAAAGTTAACATCAACAACAATAAACAGTTATTTCATAAGAAAAACACTGACAAATATAAAGCGAAAGTTCTCAGAAAAATATCTGATATATTCATAGGTGCTTAAAAATTATATAAACTTATAATAACCTATGTGCAGAGCAGATCTAATAATAATTATATGTTAACTTTGTATAATTATTACTGACTACAGATATCGTAACTGTATAAATCAAATTCAACAGGATATAATAATGAACGAAGATACAGCATTATTACACATAATGAATTGATTTGATGCAAATATATATAGCATCCATGTTATATTTTTGCGTCCAATGAATAAATTTTAAATTAAGTACTGATTATAATTTTCGGAATCAACAGGGATGAAATCATTACTTAACAGAGTTAACAATCACGTTACTCATTCGATTGTTTTCGCCTTTCAATTTAACAATTAAAAGTATTGAAAACGTATTCCATTTTATTAAGCACTACGTTGATTGCAATTTTCATGTATGTTCTCGCCTTCCGGATTCAGGATTCATTTATTGTTCTACTTATTTTTTCATTTAATGAAATGATATTTAATCTCTTGGAAATTGTGCTTTTTTTATCAATGTTTTAAATAGTTCAATATTCTTTTAGTCGATGAAATTTATTTATTTTGATAATAACCGAACCCAGAAACTTCTGGAAATGTAATTTCATCCTTTTTCATGAACGCGAACAAATATGGATGAAGCTGTAGGGGAAAAAGTTGACAAATCTTAAACTGTTGAAAGTATTATTTAAAAGAAGTATGTTTTAAATATTTAAAGGAAGTATGTTTTAAACATTGTCTCTATTCTATTTTCCTAGGATAAACATGATTAACCATTGCTTGATTAATCAGGTAGGGTGCTTTCATACTCTAGAACGAATGCCGGAGGAGAGATGTAGTTAAATTATGTCATGGCCTGTCGTCTGCAAAGCAATCTATAGACAAGCAAACTGGATCGTTGGCAAAATCTTCAGCCGACCTACTACTTTTTTATGTGAGAAGGTGGCAAATGAGCTGGTGGTTCACCTGATGTAAGTAATAACTGCCGCCTATGGATATTTGCAACACGCGCAGGGATGAAGATGCATTGCCAATTCGATTGTAAGCGGGCGCCGGCTCACTCGCGAGACGAAACGCGGAATCATAACACTACGCCCGCCTCCTGCGAGGTCGTGGTGCCTCTCGACAGACAGCGGACTGCTGCGCGGCCGCACCGCAGTTGAAGCTACTCACTTCCTTCAGAGACGAACACGTGTATGGAGGCCGGTTCGGTGTTGCTGGCGCTGCAGGTGTAGTTCCCGGAGTCCTTGAGCGTGGCGCCGCGAACGGTGAGCCGGGACTGCGTTCGGGGTCCGGGCTCCGTCTCCACGGTGATCCCGCCGCGGGTCGCGTCGTAGTTGATCATGCGGTCGTTGTGGTACCAGAACACGTACTGCGGGGGGGTCGGGCTCTGAAAAGCGGCCTCGTGTTGTTATCGCACCGTTTTGTTACTCTGTAGCGCGCTACGATTGTCTGCTGTTGTTGACGTCGCAACTTCCACACCTGTCTCAATCCATCAATAATTCGAAGGGGGTGGAGTGGGGGGGGGGGGGGGGGGGGTCGCTTTGGAATAAATATCACAAGGGGTAGGGGGTTTGTAATAAGATTAGAGTAGAAAAGCGGCGTAACCTTGACACGGCGTTAGACTTTTATCATGGACCTTAATTTCAGAATAAAAAGTGGAATATGCTTCATGCCAGTATTTAAAGATAATATGCTAATAATGTTAAGATTCTTTGTAGGCACTAAAAATACACTTGATTTTGGGTGGGGGTGGGGTTAGTCTTGAACCTCACCAAGAATCACCAAGGGGGAGGAGGGGGGTTAAAAATGCTATCACGTGATTAATGGTCGACCCCTATCTACATTCACCCGAGCAACTTGTAAATCCTTAAGATTGTTAGAGCGGACTAGTCATCGTTGGATCTTTTAGCTATAATAATAATAATAATAATAAAATATCTTTATTCACATAGACGCTTGCGCGTTCTTATGAAACGTCAAAATTTTACAAGAAATTAACACGTTCGTAAGTTACCACCGCTTCGGAAAGCAGTTTCTGTTGAGAAGAAACCGGCAAGAAACTCAACAGTTGCTCTTTTTTAAAAAATCAGTTTACAATATAATAGTACAGGTACAATAGTCTTGTTTTAGCCTACGTGAGGTACAACAGTATTAACCCCACACATTGGCGTCGTCAAGATATTCGGCAATAGTATAATAGGCTTTAGCTATAAGTGTACTTTTAATTTTTCGTTTAAATTCATCAAGTGGCAGACTTAACATCGACTGTGGGATTTTATTATACATGCGCACACTTTGCCCCATGAACGATCTGTTTACTTTTTGTAGGCGAAATAATGGCGTAGTTAGTTTGTCCTTATTTCTAGTATTTAGTTTATGTCTGTCACTATTCTTTTGATAATTATTAATATTCTGTTTAACATACAAAATATTACAATAAATATATTGAGACGCAACAGTGAGTATATTAATCTCTTTAAAAAGATCTCTGAGTGTATTCCTGGCTCCGATGTTATAAATTGCTCGGACAGCTCTTTTTTGAATAATAAATATTTAATTTATATCAGATGCACTACCCCACAACAAAATGCCGTACGACAAGATGCTGTGAAAATAACTGTAGTAAACAAGTCTGGCAGTGTCGATGTCTGATAGCTGCCTAACCTTCCTAATTGCAAAAACAGCGGAGCTTAACCTATTCCCAAGAGATGATAGATGGGGACTCCATTGGAGCTTTGAATCTACTGTGATTCCCAAGAATACAGCGGACTCAACAGGATTAAGGGTTACGCTATTCAATTTTAAGCTAAAACTTTGCCTTCTTACGTTGGGAAGGGCAAAAAGAAGGCATTTATTTTTTTAGCATTTAACACCATATTATTAATGGTAAACCAGTGGAGGATACGCGAAAGTGCACTATTCACGTCGTCATAATTCGATACATTTCGATCAACCTTAAAAATAAGCGATGTGTCGTCAGCAAACAGTACAACATCACATAACTCACTGGCATAAAAGGGGAGATCATTTATATATACTAAGAATAATAATGGGCCCAAGATCGAACCTTGTGGGACACCCATTTTCATGGGGGACCCTGCGGAATTTACATCATTTATAGATACTTTTTGAATTCTATTATTAAGGTAAGAAGCAATGAGATTGAGGGTGATGTCACGAATGCCATAATAATCAAGCTTAAAAGGAGGGTTTTGTGATCCACGCAGTCGAAAGCTTTTGAAAGGTCGCAAAAAACACCTATTGCATCTTGCGACCCTTCCCAGGCGTTATAAATATGTTTGACAAGTGCGATACCCGCATCTGTTGTCGATCTGCATTTAGTGAATGCATATTGCTCATTGTGAAAAATTTTGTTCATATTAAAATGTACTAAGAGCTGATTTAAAATTAGTTTTTCAAAAATTTTACTCAGAGATGGCAATATGGAGATAGGTCTGTAGTTTCCTGGATCATTTTTATCCCCACTTTTGAAGACGGGGATTATCTTACTAAATTTCATAAGATCTGGAAATATTCCAGATTCTATGCAGTTGTTAAAAATATTAGCTAAATGTGGTGCAATATATGGCATTATTGTGGTCATTAATTTTATGGACATGCCCCATAAATCCCCTGTATTCTTAAGATTAATAGAATTCAAAACTTTTATAATATCATAAGTATCTACGTGATTAAATTTAAATGTGTGGGGACAAAAGGTAACATTATTTCTTAGAACGTTAATTGCATCTATGGGAGATGATTTTAATGTACATGTGACATTAACTGCAATTTCTGAAAAATAGCTTTCAAAACCACTTGCAATTTCATTATCTGATGTTATGGGAGTATTACCTATAACCAGTTTTATAGGTTCCCTGAATATCTTGGGTCTTCCAGATATACGGGTAATGATGATGATGTTTGAATTTATTATTCTATTTCTTATATGAATAGATTTTGCCTGAATACAGACTTTTTTAAATATTTTTGAGAACATTTGTACCCTTTTATGAAAGTTGGGGTCATGATTCCACTGCCTCATATTATATAATTCATACAGTGAATCCCTACTTTTATATATACCCACTGTTGCCCAGTCACTAAATTTTAATTTTGAATTTTTAACAATTGAGCGCGATTTAAATACATCATTATAAGAAGATATGAGAAAGTCAACCATTGATTTATAAGAATCATTAGGATTATTGACTTCTATATCTTTATTTAACATATGATGTGCCACTTTGTCTTTAAAAGAATTTATTCTATTAGTAGTGACTGGTCTACACTTGATCTTATGTTTGCTTGTAATAACTTTTTCATTTATTGAAAATTTTAAACCAAAGTGGTCAGAGCTCAGATAATTTATAACATATTTATCATATACATTAACGTGGCAGAAAACGTTATCTATACATGTGGAGGATGAGTTAGTGACACGAGTTGGTTCATGAAAAAGATTATTAAGTTTAAATGAACTAAATAAATTTAAAAGTCGTTTACTAAGATGTGTCACTTGTAATAAATCCACATTAAAATCTCCACAAACTACTATTGATTTACTACTTGAACAGAGTTTTTTAAGTACATCATCCATTACACACTCAAAGAGATCGAAATCACCTGAGGGGGGTCGATACACGCATACTATAATATACTGTTGACTCTCAACGCAGGATAATTCTATAGAACGTTCGACAGAGTGTGCTACTATATCCTGTCGATTTTTACAGACTATATCAGTTCTTACTAACACAAGAGAGCCACCGCGAATAGCATTTGCTCTTACGAACGAACTTAACAATTTATAGTTCTCTATATCTATAATATTAAAATGCTTATGTAACCATGTCTCTGTGAAGCAGATGACATGGATGTTAAATCTTCTAAGAAACAGCTCAATTTCAGGTTCTTTGCCACCTTGTATATTTTGGTGTACAATATTTAATTTAAGTGGCTTAGGTGTTGTCTCAATGTTTAGTTTAAACTAACATTGTTTTTTGTAAAATTATTGCTAAGTAAAATGTTCTTAGTTGTACAATGTACAACTGGGTTTTGTATATTATATGCTACTAAAGTAGCAATTATTTTCTTATAATATAATGGCAAATACCAAGTATTTTTTGTCACCTTAAAACTAGACTTAATAAAACTATTTATGTCAAAATAAAAGAAAGCGTCACTATGACGGTGAGTTGTATTATATATAGTCACATGTTAAGACTATATATGTCTTTATTTTGTTCCTCTGTAAGGAAGATGCCTAAAATATCTGTCCCATCAGAAAGAAGGTTAACTTTTGAATAATTAAAGAAATAGATTAGACCTTTTTTCGTTTGCTGTTGTCCTCTGCTTATGAAATAATGAATTTTTCTTATTTCAGGTAAGAAGATTATGATAGTGACGACGACTATGCAGCGGAAATGGCTTAAAATTCGCGCGAGCTAAACACCAAATCAATGTATGGAAGAACTCGTGTCACCTTAAAATTTTGCATCAGTGGTTCTAATACCCAGCTCCGTCGTTTAAGGAAGTGAGATAACGATAAAAAACGTTTTAACCTTGATACAAACGAGAGTAGGAAGGTATAAAGGAGATATGTATACGTTTATATATAGGTAGGACGTGTTTTCCTCCCTGTTTATAGGGGAACAAAATTTCACCGACGCATTAACTACAACCGTATACAGCACAATCGTTGGTCAGCGAGCCGGCGAATTTATTGCCACCATAGCGATAGTCGTTAACCCGTTACAGTGAGAATACCATTAGTGACCAATAAAAGTTACGAATGATCTCATCGCTATAACAATAGTAGCTTTTATGCGTTCAATTCCAGGCTGTGTATGCTTTTATGTGGGAGGATACGTTTCTGACGCGCAATGAGATGACTCCCTTGGGAGTATTTTGTACAAGGTGGGTTCAAAAGATTGCTATCGCTCTGACGTTGGATACGAAATTGCTTTATTTCTTAAATGATACAATAGAAGCGAAACGATTTATCTGAGTTATGCCTACAACTGTTTTGGAAAAATTCAAGTTTTTGGTGTAATTTGTTTTCAATTTTATTTATTTGTTAAAATTTTAGCAACTTACTGTTTATTATGTTCTAAAGCAGCTTAGAGTAAAATTGCCTTCGCTTATAATTGACAGAATCGTCCGTAGCGATTGAGTTAAGTTTTTTTTGTCTTAAGAAAATAAACCGATGAACCTGTAAATTGGCTAATGAAAACAAAATAAAATGCAATAAATTTTTTTGGTTGTCAATAGGAAAATCACGACTTTGCCTTACTAGGCATAATTTAAGCAGCATTTATAAAAAAAACAGGTGTAAGTTGAAAGTAAGTTGAAGTTAGGAGCGGGTGTATGCGGGCTGCCCAGGACCAGGGTAGTTGGCGCACTTTGGGGGAGGCTTACGTTCAGCTGTGGACGGCGATAGGCCGATATTGTATTCTTGTATTGTAAGTTGAAAGGTTTACCTTTTCGACGATACAAATGAGGTGTATGACGCTGCCCAAGTCGACATGATGCTCGCCGGAGCCCAAAATGAAAGCTTCAGGCACCACGATCTGTAGCTTTACGTAGTGCGACACGATTCCAGTGCGCGTGGACACCTGCAACACAAAATAAGTGAGAATTTTCCCTTCACTTCAATCCGTGTATGTACATACCTATAGATTCAGAAGTGTCTATCCTAACATGTTTTCGCTATATATTCTAAATTATAATGATCATAAGTATTACAATTGACGTTGAACGTAATGTTTTAATAAAGTTGACGCATGTCCACACTCCACGGCGTTGTTAAAGTAAAATTGTTGCAATATATATATTTTTTTAATATGAAAAACTGGCGGTACGCCTGATGTTAAGTGATAACAGACCCATGGATATTTGCAACACATGAATGAATGAATGAATGAATGAAATATACTTTATTGTACACAACCAACGGATATTGAAGAATCAACTAAAATAATACAAAACTGTACAATAGGCGGCCTTATCGCTAAGAAGCGATTTCTTCCAGGCAACCTAGTAAAAGGAAATAGTAAAAACAGTAGCATCGGGTAACGGTGTACACTGAATTAATAAGAGAAACTTATAAGTCAAAATATAAATAAATATTAATAAATTATACATAAATACACATGCAAACACGATATATAAATATATACGTTATAAATAATGTATAAGTATTTAGATATAAGTTGACAACATCGAGGAATGGAACACAATGATTAAGGAGGCATAAAATGTTTTCTTAAAAGTCGCTTGAAAATAGGTAGGGATTGTGCCCGCCTAATATGTAGTGGGAGAGAGTTCCAGAGCCGAACAGCTTCCACAGAAAAGGATTTGGAGTAGAAAGATGTACTATGGGGAGGATTTCTGAGGATTAAATTGTCATCGGAGCGGAGAGATCAATCTGGGTGAGAATCACAAAGATACTCAAATCGCTTCTTAAGATAAGGAGGGGTGGTTGGATCGAATAGAACAGAATATAAGAGCAAAAGAAGGTGAGTATTCCTGCGAAGGTGGATTGGAAGCCACTTGAGCTTATTTCGGAATTCAGAAATGTGGTCATATTTACGAAGTCCAAATGTGAACCGTATGCAAAGATTTTGGATGCGCTCAAGTTTATTAAGTTGTTCAACGCTTAAGTCTAAGTAACATGTATCGGCATAATCTAGAATTGGTAAGAGGAGAGATTCCGCGAGCGCAATTTTGGTAGGTATGGGTAAGAAGTAACTCAATCTACGAAGAGAATTGACTGCTGCAAACATCCTTCTACTCACTCCACTAACCTGAGGAACCCAAGAGAGAAATTTATCAAACACAACACCTATATTTTTAACCGTATCGCTATATTGCAATTGGACCCCGTCAAAAACTATACAAGGAAGAGTAGCCCAGTCAATTCGTGAAACCAATCTTTGGCTGCCTATAATAATAGCTTGTGTTTTGGATGGATTTACTTTCAGTCCATAAGAATTGCTCCATTCTACAATGGTGTTTAGATCTTTATTAACTGCATCTATTGTTATGGTTAAATCTGGTAATTTGGATTGAGCGTAGACTTGGAGATCATCAGCATACAGATGGTAGAGAGAAGTTAAATGTTGAGCGATTGAACTAATGAAGATGGATAGACAACACGCCACCTTGCGGTACCCCGGCAAGATTGAGAATAGGAGAGGAGACAACACGCCACCTTGCGGTACCCCGGCATTTATCGGACTCCAGTCCGAATACTTCTCCTCGATCTTAATCCGTTGCCGGCGCCCGTGCAAGTAACTGTGAAACCAGTCAACGACCTTAGGAGATATGTTTAGAGAAGTGAGAATGGCTAAAAGTAACTCATAATCAACATTATTGAAAGCGTTGCTGAAATCTAGTAAAGTCAATACTGTTACACACTGGTTATCCATACCGAACCGGATATCATCAGTAATTTTTACTAATGCAGTAGTCGTACTATGACCAGAACGGAAACCGGATTGAAACGGATTTAAAAGGTTGGATTTGGAAAGAAATAAAGTCAATTGTTTATGAACAATGCGTTCAAAAACTTTTGATAGAAATGGTAAAATGGAAATAGGCCGATAATCAGAGAAACTGGAAGGATTCGTTTTTTTAGGAAGAGGAATTATCTGTGCATCCTTCCAGGAAAGTAGGGAAGCAACCGCTATTAATTTTTAAATATAAGAAAATTATGTACATAGAATGATCAACTTTTATACACGCCTGCACAATTTTATTTATAATAATAAGTAATTGAATATTGCAGCAAGTCCTAAGCCTGGAAAAAGTTTATGAAGGGAAGTTATTTTTCATTTCCCAGTATAATTTTTTTTTTTTTTTTTTTTAGAATTCAAATATAAATCAACGTGGATAGGGAACCGTAAAATATCTAGATATGGAATGATTAAAGATGGACACAATGACAGGAGCTAGAAAATCGAGAAGAGGAGTGATCATTTTACGACTAATGCAGTCAGAACCAACAGCATCAGAGTTAGCTTCCATAATACTTCTCTTAACATCACTGCAGTCGATTTGACTAAATACGAAAGCGGGATCATCAGGGGTGGGTAAAGCTAAAATTTTATTTTTAGTATTCTGTTTTAAGGTACTATCAATAGTACAAAATGAGGAAAAATGCTGATTGAGCTTATTTAAATCGAAGGTACTATAATTTGAGGGACAATTTCTATTTGCTTTCCCAACCCCAAGGGTTTTCAGAAATTTCCATACTCTTCCGGAATCTTTTTCCTCGAGTACAGATTTATGGATATGGCGTCGTTGTTCATCTCTACACAATCTGTTGCATCGATTCCGAATGCTTGTGTATTTAATGCGGTTGGTTTCACTGGCGTTGGTTTTATATTTAGCTTTGGCTATATTCTTTTTGTGTTGTAGCGTTTTTATATCCTCAGTTAGCCAAGGAGCAGGAAGATGTTTAATTCTTACTCGGCGTATTGGAGCGTGGGTATCATAAAGCTTCATTAAAAGAGAGTTAAAAATTTCAACCCGTTCATCAGTATTGTCCCCAGTAAGGACTTCAGCCCAGTCAATCTGAGATGCATCCTCTCGCAGAAGATCAAGGTTCATACCACTAAAATTACGTTGGAGAAGAATTCTAGATTTAGCTTTGGGTGGGCGTATTTTATAGGATAAATATAGCAAATCATGGTAAGAAAAGGCATCTGCAGGACATTAACCATGTTTCAATACAAAGTCTACTGAGGAAACTAGAATAAGATCAAGGAGAGATGGAGAACAATTTGGAAAGTTGTGCGTTGCCGAGAGAGGAAGAATATGTAGATTTGCTGCCTTGACGAAAGAATTGAGACGGAATGCATGAGAGTCATTTTTTAACAGGCAAGTATTAAAATCACCCATAATAATCGAGTGCTCATATTGTGGGATAAACATGTCTAACAGATTTTCGAGTCCTGTAAAATAATCTATTGTGAGACTGGGGTTATAATACACACCGAGCAGTAATTTCAGGTTGGATAACATAACCTCGATAAATAAATGCTCCGCCTCTGGTATAGCCTGTTCTTGCGATACACTGATCAAGTTAAAAGTAATGTGGGATCGAATATATATGCCAACACCTCCGCCAACCCTACTGGTCCGATCATTTCGTATGAGGTGAAAGCCAGGAAGAGCATAAGATGTGGAGGATAAACAAGGTTTTAACCATGTTTCGGAGATTAGGATAGCGTGGATGTTCTTGTTATCAAAAGACGAAAGCATATCTGGAAAATGTGCAGGAATACTCTGAGCGTTAATATGAACAACATTAAAATTTTTCAGAACATCTGAGAAATGTAAATCAAGGGTTTCAGAAAGAGAAGGGAGACAATGGAAACTGCCGTAACTACTCAATCCATCAGTGGAGGAAAATGATAAAAAGGAGACGTCCAAGCTTATATCTTTAAATAACATGAATATATAAACATAAACAAATAATATACTATAACAATAAAATTACCTATATAAACTACTACGCAAATTTGTAAGCTTTTATACCTACCAACAAGTTTTTAGTTTTTACACATTCAATCGAAGTATACACATTGCCAGCAAAGATAAAATTCAAGGTCATCATAACACGATTAGAAAAAATATAGAGAAAAAAATCCTAATAAACTTCACTATAACATACATATGTATAGTGAAAGATAATATTTTACAACGAACCTATGATAATGAATAGGATGAATGGAGAAATCCCAATCCAATATAATAATAGGCTGTATGGAAAAGTCCCAATCCGTTAGAATATAATAATATAAAATGTCATGTCAAGTTGACAATTGACATTGCTTTAAAATTAAAAGTACTTAACCTTAAAACTAAAACAATACATTACAATAAAATATAACAAAAAGAAGTTAAACAGTGCTATGATCATAATGAGAAGAATGTTTTAATTAAAGGACAAATTCACATTACCGCAATAAACTACTTCTTAATTACTCGCTTGGGGCGCATAATAATAGTCTTAGTATTTGGGCTCTTAGAACAAGATTCTAATATCTGTACTGGTGAATTCGCTGCAAGAGGCTTAGACGAAGACGATGCAACATTTATAACATCAAGCTCGTTTAAAGATTCTACTCGATGGCGAACTCCATCCAAGCTAATTACGTATATGCATCCATCGCGAGTCCAGCAATTTGTCACGCCAAAACGCTTCCGAGCCTCAAGAAATACACTGTGTCGAGGCTGCGTTAGGAACTCCGACTGTGTGATGCCAGTACCCTTAAACTTAGTTTTCGCGAACCACACTTTGTCACGGACAGAAACTTCGGCGAACTTTACAACTACCGGCCTAGCTCTGCTTTCCGATGTGCGGCCAAGGCGATAGATGGACTTGATGCTGGTACTTGGAAAATTAGGCAGACTCAGATGTTCAGCAACAGCTGTGGTTACACGACCGATAAGGTCTTCTGATTTCACCTCGGGAATTCCATGGAAGAGCAAGATCTTACGCCTCCTTCACATCTCCTGACGATCCAGTCTAAGAAACTCCATTTGTTGCTGCAGGGTGTTTAATGCGGTTACAATAAAGATGTAGGGTTGCAAATACATTGCCATCTTTAAAATCAATGTGATTGTTTCTTATTTATATAAGTTATAGAAAAATACTCGTACATCAAAAAAGTTCCATTAAATTGAGATCCTTAAACTTATTAAATTTTGTGTTAACATTTTGTTACTGTTAATATTAGTGTTAATTTGTTAATATTCATTAATAATACTAACCTAGATTTAAGTCACAATGGTTTTTTTTACAAATACTAACAAATTATGAAT
Source organism: Iphiclides podalirius (assembly GCA_933534255.1). Classification (NCBI taxonomy): domain Eukaryota; kingdom Metazoa; phylum Arthropoda; class Insecta; order Lepidoptera; family Papilionidae; genus Iphiclides; species Iphiclides podalirius. Next base: position 11,379,238 of record OW152826.1, read on the forward strand.
AATGTACCTTATTTTGAGTATTGTCTCTTTTATATTAAAAAGTATTATTATTTTACATACTCTTAACAATAAAATTTTCTTATCAATAAATAACGCTTAGACGGTAGAAGAAATAAACAAAAATGTTTTTTTAAAACGCGTAAAAGATGAGTGCAGCGACAATCGACCTGCTTATCTTTTTCCCATATTTTATCAAATTTCCCCATATTTTATCAAATTTTACCATATTTTATCAAATTTTACCATATTTTATCAAATTTTGCCATATTTTATCAAAGCTTTAGTGCATTGAAATCTGTTTGGCTTAGACTTGTGGTGCGTTCTATGAACGCGTTTTAGTGTAAAGAAACCTTTGATTGACTCCTGCCGACAGAGATGATGGAAGCACCTGTTTAATCAAAGCTTACTGCCAGCCTACGTCAGTCCAGCGCTGAGTGCTTTGTGTTGCTTGGCAATCCACCGCTGGAATATTTCACTTGCCAGAAGATCTTTTGTTAACCATTTGCGTGCTTTGTTTCCCATTCGGATTGTGTGATTTTGCGGATGGAATGGAAATTTGAAATTACAACGAAGCCCGTACAACTATTAGGCAATTAAAAATAAACAAAAGAAAGTAACGCGTATAATAAATAGTACATAATCCTTTTTAAGCAGTTGAGACTGCCCTTATTCCAACATTATATACCTTTTAATTGCATAGTCCGGCGCTTATTAAGGTCATAGGTTACGAATATCAGCGATCTACCGTTAAATTATAATTATTAAGTTAAATTGTTCATAATTAAATGGTTGTTCATCATGTAATCATATCTTTTCAAGTTCAAATAAGGAACATTTAGAAATTTTAATTCATATTATATTAAAGCAGCCAACAAGAGTTCCATACAAAAAGAAGTAATCGTAAAACAAGCATGCTTGTGTAAAATGAAGCCGCTGTTACTTAGAGATATACTGTAATAATAATATGTATGAATATGGACTCACGCATTGTCCGTTACCGGAGGAACTGTACCTTCCAAATACGATAAATATATACCTAAGAAATTTCTCCGCATCTCACAGCTGGCGATAAAACCGTGAGCGATAAAAGTTAAGTATCACTAAATCGTTCAAAATAATGTTGAAAAGGTCAAATGCCGCGGATATACCCGGGCGGTAAAAGTTTACTATGCTAAAATAATGTTACGTATACGTTTTCCATTGGAGTATTTTAAACGAAACTCGATATATTTTGGGTTTTCATAGCTCTGGACATTGGAACTTATTCTGATACGTTTGTTTCGTCGTCCTTTTAGTAAGCGTTTCTTGCAGTCGTTACCATATTTTTACGCAAACAGGTTAACAGAAAGTCAAGGTAAAGTAAGTAGTACATATACTTTTACGTTTCGCTAAATGAGTGATGTAAACGGGGCCCATTGACTATAAGTATGGCTTCTTTTCATTTTCAATTTATATACAGATTATATACAGTGGAATGTACAATTTATATACAGTGGAATGTTTAAGTAGGTTGTTACGGTGGTAGGGCCACGCAGTAGCCTCGGCTGTTGCACGAATGGGCAGACTCGTCCGGGTAAATACCACGACCTCACAGAAGACCGGCGTAACGTGTAAGTAAAACACTTTCGCGTTTCGTCTGGTGAGTGGAGTAGCCGGAGCCCAATTTTTCAAAAGGTTGTCAACACATCTGCAAACCCTCTGGTGTAGCAGATGTCCATGGGCGGCGGTATTCACTTACCATCACGTGAACCGCCTGCTCGCTTAACAAATTTTCAGATTTAAAAAAAAGTCATAGAGGGATATAATGAAGATAAAAAGAACTAATACTTGATGGCTCACACTTAAGCTGCAAATAAGGTTTACCTAAATTGTTGGTACCTACTGCACGCGCGTTACGAAAATTAATTATTCATAATTCTAAAAACATTATGCTAGATTTGAAAAAAAAAAATCTATTGAAATTTCATTTTCAACTTAAATTTAATTTTCCATCACCTTCATCTGTCACAGGCTGACATTTTAGTAAAAAGGTTCTACGCCTACACAGCTATTTCAGTCGAAATGGTATTCATCCTCTTTTAAAAACGGCTCTGGGAATAAAAATTAATAAACAGAAATTTATTTACATAGACTACAGTAAAAGCGTTCTTTATAAAGATAACTTGACATTTATATCCTCAACGGAGAATTTGGTATTGAACCACGTTTTTGTAAAGTTAACGCCTCTACAAATAAAGGGCGTCCAATTTCCTAATTACTTAATCGCTTCCTTTACTAACAATTTAATTGAATATATGTAAAGATTAAATACGTGCAATATATTTATTACAATACGTAATAATTGCATTTTAACAATTGCGTAAAGCTCTACTTTTTGAATGTAACGCAACATCAAATATGAATGAACCTTTTATTGGTGATGGCTTACTAACTAGATCACCATGTATGGTACTTTTCGTACAGTAAAAAGTTGTCTGAAGATAGAAAATTCATACTATGGACGTAAGCTTAAACCAGTCCTTGTGGCTACACCATCAACTGTATATGATGTAGTGAGCGTTGTATTGTGATTGTAATAGCTAGTATGATGTAGATCTTTCTCGTCGTTCCTTTTAAGTGTGTTCTCGATTGATGCGTGGCTTTAAAAACGCTAAACGGCCACTACCCTAACAGATATATTTATTAAAACTTGTATTATGCGAAACGTGTCTCGCACACAGGGTGTACAAGTCGTGCGGTATCGTAAAACGTTATTGCGTCGTAAAATCAGAACATGTACAAAATGGGATTTAATATTCGTCACACGGCTTTATCTTATATATACATTATATTTTATAACGCCCGTTATTGACGTATTAAGCGCAAGGAATACGGTACCCCGTGGCTTCAATATCTGCAGCGGATGTTACCAAGGAATCCATCAATATCATTAAAGTTTATGAGCTGCCAGTGTGGTTCGAAAATCAAATAGCTCTATTCTTGTAAAAAGAAGAACCCGAGGTTTTAATCTGACGTTAAAGTGATAATAATTACAAAATTGTATCTTTCGTTTGTTAATTCAAGACAGTTAAAAGCAATGCCAATATCGATTGGAGCTTCTGCAAGTGAAGATAGGTCTTCTTGATCTTGGTTGGTCTTAATGTCACGGTTTTACTAAAGACTTGTATAAAGAGCGTTTAGTTTGTTAAGTAAGGTAACTAGAGGCTCAACTTCTATTCTTCACATAAAATAAAGTTGTAACTTTATTTTATGTGAAGAATTTCCAAGCGAACAGGTGGTTCACCTAATGTTAAGTGAATACCGCCGTCCATGGACATCTGCTACACCCGAGAGTTGCAGATGCGTTGACAACCTTTTGAAAATTGGGCTCCAGCTATGTAACTCACCAGACGAAACGCTTCCACTTCACGCCGGTCTTCTGTGAGGTCGTGGTACCTACCCGGACGAGTCTGCCCATTCGTGCAACAGTCGAGGTTGGTTGCGTGGACCTACCACAGTTAACTTCTCTAATGAAAAATCAACATTTATATTTAAATTTATTATTATAATTTATTAAATTAATATTATAATTTCACCAATGCGTTATTTCTCTTTTTTGGAAACTCACAAAGGTGTGCCTTTGCGGAGGCCCAGGTAAAATAATATTTGATAGCAATGGTTACGGTGATGATTATTAGTACTAATTGCTTTAATTATTATAAACATATGGAACCTTCAATCATGTTTCACTGAAATATAATATTGTCAACTAAAGACTATTGTAATGCTTTATCTCCTGAGAGGTTTTTTTATTGAGAGGAATTACAATGCGTTGCCCACTTTTTATGTAGGAAAAGGTTCTCTTCTTGAAATATCGCTCAGTCATATACCGCTGCTAAAAACAGATTCTTAAAAATTATCATCTGTGACAAGAAAATCGATGAGATCGATATACGGGATATAACTTGCGAGTAGCTATTACGTATAAATCCTCAGGTGGGTATAGAAAATCGTTCAAATATCTAACAAAACTGTGGCACTGTGTTTGATTTATCATATACTTATCTTTTTAAAATTAGAAATGGAGGTTATTGAGCCGAATTTAGTAGTTTCTATTAAAAATCTTGTTGTTTCCCTCAAAGATTATAGGCTAAAGGTATGATTAAATGTATAATAATTATTGTACGCTAAGTTCCCTTAACATTAAGTATTGAGAAAGGACACTAAAATAGGGAATATAAGTATATAATATAATAAAGGAAGTATACTAAAATATGAAATAAATCATACCTTTCAAAAAGTCACTTTAGTTAAATAATATTGGCAGCGTAGAGGAGACTGCAATTTTAAATGGCGCGCTGCTTGGAATCGAACCATCGCCATTAGGTAATAAGGTGTAGAAAAGAAGTAGCGCGCAGTGCCTTCAACACTATGAAAAAAGTGCTGCTACTTGTGAAATAAACATCGCGTTAGGCACTCGTTTATTACACTACAACGTCTGGCCCATCGTATTGTAAGATTGTGAGTAGGGTTTACAATTCAACGCATTCCAGCAGTTTCCCACATATCAATGAGACCTGCGCAATTCTCGCATTTGTAAAGTAAATCGCACGTGGGAAAATTTTGAATTACTAGAACACGTACGTTTAGCGCCTTAGCTGAGTCTATTTTAAAGTGGCGTATAGTCAATTATTTCGGTCATGTTAATCGTAGCCAGCGATACGACACCTTACAAATTATATATGACTAGCTGCTGCCCGCGACTACGTCTGCGTAGAATAGGCTGAAGGCGTAACATTCAGACAGAAAGACAGCTATACATAAAATATGTATATAAATTATAGTCTGTCTTATTCTGATGTATAAGCTAAATTATTGTAAAGTTTCAATAAAATCCATTCAGTAGTATTTGCGTGAAAGCGTAACAAACATCCATACATAGATACAAACTTTCGCGTTTATAATATTAGTAAGGTATATAAATTATAGCCTATGTCTTATTCTGATATATAAGCTATATAATTGTAAAGTTTCATTAAAATCCATTCAGTAGTATTTGCGTGAAAGCGTAACAAACATCCATACATAGTTACAAACTTTCGCGTTTATAATATTAGTAAGGTATATAAATTATAAGCCTATGTCTTATTCTGATGTATAAGCTTTATAATTGTAAAGTTTCATTAAAATCCATTCAGTAGTATTTGCGTGAAAGAGTAACAAACATCCATCCATACTTACAAACTGTCGCGTTTATAATATTAGTAAGGATGGACGATGTTACTGGCAAAAGAAAAATTGGACGACGAAAGGCGGCGTTTGTAACATCTAAATATGGATCGCCAGCGTAGCGGAACTGTTCTATTAAGCTAAAAGGAAAGAAGAGTTTAATGAGACTGATACTCATTGGTGAGATACCTTAACAAGAAGAAGTCTAGGTAATTAGACGTAATGAATTGAACAATGTATATCTAAATATATTGCAGTAAAGCTTAATAAATTTCCACCCTTACCATTTAACTGTGGTAGGACCACGCAACAATCTTCGCTGTTGCACGAATGGGCAGGTCCGTCAGGGTAAGTACGCCAACCTCACAGAAGACCGGTGTGAAGTGGAATTATTATACTTCTGCGTTTCATCTGGTGAGTGAGGTAGCCGGGGCCCAGTTATAATAAGGTGGCAACGCATCTGCAACCCTACGGCTGTTGCAAATGTCAATGGGCGGCGGTTATCACTTTAAATCAGGTGAATCGCCAGCTCGTCTGCCACCTTCTCATATAAAAAAAAAACATTTTATGCATTACGATAACAACAAAAACAAAAGTTTTGAAACTTTTTATTTCAGTAAGATATCAGTAGTCTGGAGTATCGTTTAGAAGCAAAATAAGTACGCTCACATAAGTGAGAGTAACACTGAGCTACGTCCACATAAGTGCTCTTATATTTTAAAAGCCTTGCTAGTTTATTAAGTTACGATCCGGAAGATCACGTTTTCTTACCTTTCATAGCTGTCCACTCTTAAGGAGAAAACGTGCTCCACATAAAGTCCTCAGTTACACGCCCAGGAAATTGTTACAACGCCTGAATGTGTAACTATTACGGAACAAGAAACTGACATTTTTTTCAGTGACCAAAAGTTAAATTGGTCCCTAATTTTTTAGGATTTATACTCCAAATTAAATAAATAAAAAATCAAGATGCTTATGAAATTGACATAATGAATGAAATGTCTATTCCATAAAACATAAATTTTTGTATTCTTTATGAAATTTACAATTAATACAGATTTTATCGCCATTAACACTGCTAGGTGTTCGAAATTTAATAACAAAACGAAACATCGTAATTTGCAACAATAGTACGAAAAGCTATAATATTGATGTAAGAAAAAAGATAATGTACGACAATATTACATTAATTTTTCTTACATTATTATTCGTGTATAATCCATAGAATTTGGTAAATCATCATTACATTTGACTTTCAGTCAAGTAGTTAGTCTTAATTTAGAGTGTACCTCAAGGCACACTGCTGGTCCCTCATATTTGTGCAAGCCTGAGTAATATAAGCGATTGTTGTCTTTTACATCGCAATACAATGACTTGGCGTGCGTTAGTTCACGCGAACACTCAATTTGTTTGTGAAACAACAATACAATTTGTAGCGGCCTTTGTTTTAGTCTCTTCCGACAATTTACGCTTTTAAAATGGCATTTTCGTCATAATTTCTTTTTTCATAACTTTACTTTAGAGATACTCATATCATGTCTTGCGTTTTATTTGGCATTATATTGTTGTCTATATTCCGAAACGAATTGATTTTATTGGAACTTTGAAATAATTATATTATGGAAAATTTTATAATTGCTCACGGGCTCAAAACAAACAGACGTTGAAAAAAGAACAAACGGTAATTTATTCTATCAGTTGATAAAGCCAGCCCTTTGGTACCGAGAACTCTCGATACACGAATCATTCTCTTTATGTAAATGAAACGATTTCATTTGCATACAACGATGCCCTTTCCTTTTAAAGATTCAGCATCGATTCCCTCTCCTCTCCCTTTGTGTCGGATAAAGAGGGATGAGCTAATGAACCAAATACGGATTTATTGAGTACGTACTACGGATTCTGCGCGATCTTGCTTAGAACAACTGGTACTTGTTACGCAATCTGTTTAATCGTCTAATTCATCGTTGGAACGGTGACATGCTCGATGATTTTTGAACGCAAGTACACTTTGAGAAATCTTTATGTATTGCGTGATTATTTAGTACACTCGAAGTTTTTGATTAATGTCAAATGTGCATTTGAAATACTTTAGCATTATTGGAATTTTTTAACATTTGTACATCGTTGTATGCACGTCTTTGTTCTTTTGTTCATAGTTAACGATTAGGAAAATGAGGGTTTGAAATATTGTATTAAGGTATATATCGAGGACATAAGCAAATCTATATGTATTTGTATAGGACTCGGTGAGGTGACAATTGAAATTTAACAAAACTAAATTAATTAATTATTTTGAATATAATGTTCACTGAATATGACGGAACATTACCAAATTACATAAAATTAACACATATCGATTAAAAAACCGACATTCTGTTAAGGCTATGTGATGTCATTGAAATGATCATCACAGTGAAAAACTTGTAACATAACCCATATAGCAACGCCAAGCTAAGCTTTTAAATGATTTGTAAATATCACCCTTTTTAATACGACTATAACTGTAGTAACTTTATGGTTATAAAAAATATAATGAATTTATATTTACCGTTCACTGATTAATGACAAGAATGTACAAAAAATACACACGGGTCACCTAGTTAGTAAATTAATAATTTAATGACTCTCTATAGTCGAGCTATGAAAAGAGGCAAGAACTCGACTGTAGATCATCGTCAAGGTCAAGATTTCTACCCTTTCTTCACGCGCTCTTTTGTTCGTTCATGTATACTCTACTTATTTATAAACGTGAAAACTGTTTCAGGCGGCCAACTTATGTCGTATTTATAAACCGAAGACAACAAAGAAAGCGAGTCCCTTTATGTTGTACATTACCTCGATAAACCACTCTGCTAGTCTGACAATACAATTTGAAATAAAACTTATATCAACAACTAAAACTTATTCCAAGTTAGAAACGGCGCGTCACGGCAAGAAGCTCAGCGACTAGAGCGACTTTTAAAATTTCCTTTACGAATTCGACGAAGGAAGATTTCGTCAAAGCATTCAATATCCGGAATTTAAAAAAATCACCTCGAAAACGGCTCCGTTCAGGGCTTATACTGATATCGAGTTACGAGTTAGATTCTGTGCAGGCTTTTTATTTATTTTTTTGTAATGTATTGCAAGTTTTTTTTTTTTTTTTTTTTTTTTTTTTTTTTTTTTTTGCGAAAAGTTGTCAAACGAGCAGACGGTTCACCTGATGTTAAGTGAATACCGCCGCCCATGGACATCTGCTACACTCGAGGGTTACAGATGCGTTGACAACCTTTTGAAAATTGGGCTCCGGCTACCTCACTCACCAGACGAAACGCGAAAGTATTTGTCATACTTCCACTTTACGCCGGTCTTCTGTGAGGTCGTGGTACTTACCCGGACGGGCCTGCCCATTCGTGCAACAGCCGAGGCTGCTGCGTGGCCCTACCACCGTAAAAGTCTTTAGCTGGCCGCTATTCTAGTATTCTCTATGACGTTTTTAAGACGTCTTTTATTCAATCAGTCGTTTTGACAGTTTGTAAATGATTTAAAAATTCTACTTTATTTATTTTAAAACTAGCTGCTGCCCGCGACTACGTCTGCGTGGAATAGGCTAAAGGCGTATCATTCAGAGAGAAGGACAGATATTCATAAAATATGTATATAAATTATAGCATATGTGTTATTCTGATGTATAAGCTATATTATTGTAAAGTTTCATTAGAATCCATTCAGTAGTATTTGCGTGAAAGAGTAACAAACATCCAAACATACATACAAACTTTCGCGTTTATAATATTAGTAAGGATTTAGCTATGAAATCAGTTTTTTCCCGTCGTCCGATTTTCCTTTGATATCATGAACAAATCGAAGTCGACCATTATTTTCAAATTACAGATCCAATGAGGCATCGGCGCAACACAGATGGCACGCAACATCAGTGACGTGTGTTGAATAAATACCGCTTGTGAATTTTTGGTTTCATTTTTTAACATTTTGGAAATAATGATATTATTATTAAGGCCCAACTGGACCTCTGACACCTCTAACTAGTTTTGGATGAATTGATTCATCTGAAAACTAGTTAGAGGTGTCAGAGCAGTCTTCAACGGAAATCTTAAAATAATACTTATTCATTTACATATTTTTAATTGGAAAGCAAAATAACAGAAAGTGGGTACCGTACGAACCCACTGAAAAAAATTAGCAGTGGTCCCGAAGCTTGAATTAATTTGTTGTAAAGGCATACAAAGTAATGAGGGGATTCTGATTCTGATTGTAACTTGTGATTAGAAGTTGATTCTGTATGACAACCACACGTCCTAGTTGGACATAGGGACGGTAGCCAAATTATACATATATTCCTTGTGCAAATTCGTACCTTATGGTAACTAAACGCCTTCAGAGAGTAAATCGAGTACAATCTCGAGAATATCTGTAGTAATATCAACAATCTTTTTCTTAAATTGGAAAGGTGTATCGACAATAAAATTGCAATCTCCTTTTAATTAAAAATATAATTTTCTATATACATATATTTTTATTTTCTACAATAAATGACAATTATTATTAATAAGATCCTAATATCAATAATAAAAATAAGGAAATAAAATCAACAATCATTATTTAATTTGTATTATTAACTTTCCTGTGTCAACGTAACTTTTGTAATACAGTTATTGTGTGTTTACTAAAATTTTCTTAAGTTTGAACTAGAAAAATAAGCTTTTTTTAAAACGTTGATAGCGTTAATTACCTTTGCCTACTGAGTATCAATAGACGTAAAAATTTGTAAGTGTTTCACGTTAGTGTTATTATTTTTACGAAATATTCTAATTTTATAAAAGAAAATAAATGTTTGTACGTTAGGTCTTTAAAGGGTTCATAAACCATTTATAGCATTGTGTAGAGATTTGTTGCGTTGTTCTACCTATGCCCGCCAAAGTTCCTGGTTCAAAAGTAAGAACTTTCGTGTATGTATGTACTCTATGAAAAAAAAAAACTGATGTCCAAAAACAGTTTGTCCTCTACGTTGCATTGCAATGCATACTAGGTAACACTAGTCGAGATTTGTTTCTGTAAATAGAGTAAGAGGGATTACGTGAATGATACAATATTAATAAATTGTAAACGTTGTTAAATCAATTAATACGCGGCAGGCGAATCCATAATCCATGGTGAATACAGTGCGAAAATTTTAATTAACAAGCGAAATGAAAAACGGACGCCTTTGTTGATCGCTGTGCGAAAAAAATCGACAAATAAAATTGGATTGAAACAAAGCTGTGCCGTCGACGGAATAACGATTGGTTTGTTGGCTTCAGTTCTTATTGACGGCTGGCGTGAAATTATTTCTTGCATCGTCAATTTTCTTTTTTCCATATGTAAATATACAATTTTTTATCCAACATTTAAAACATTAAATCTATCTAAATAACATATTGTGTATTAAACCTAATGCACGCGGCATAGTGCCAAGAACGCTAGCTGCATTGATCGTCAATTGATTAATGTTCGTTAGGTATCATTCTTTTTATACAGCGTGTCATTACAACCGCGACAATAAATGAACACACATATAGAGGATAACTTTTTAAAATTGTATTAAGCGTTTAAATTCTTTAAACATCAATATTTACCGAGTTATTAAATTTTACAAAACAAACATTTTTAGAACAACCTTACGTATAAAACTGTAACGTAAAGTTCATTTGTAATGGTCACAAAGCAAATGAATGGGTTGAATGAATTTAAAAGAGATAAAACATACTGGTCTCTGAATGTATGAATCAGTCAGTTATAGTCGTATAGGATGTTACAAATTTTGTTTCTTTTTTATTTAATTACTTTGTTTGAAAAATATATTTTTTAATTATGGATTTTTTTAACGTTTTATATTTTTTTATGATTATTGGCAAGTAGCGTTAGAAGTGTGTTCATTTATTGTCGCGGTTGTATATTATGTATATTAAAATATATTACTTTATCGAGAACTGTTGAATTGGTGGCGCTAAGCTATTCACTTTAACGCAGGGGTCGTGGGTTCGATTCCCATACAGGACAAGTATTTGTATGACGTACAGAAAACTTCCGGCCGGTCGTAATAATCTAACCAATAAAACTAACAAGGTGATTCAGATAAGTCCATTAAAGTCAGACGGAAATAGAAGACTTTATCGCGAACTTTTGTTATGAACTTGTTGTTTTTTTACGTGAGATGGTGGCAAGCGATCTGGTTCACATGATGTTAAGTGAAAACGGTCTCCCATTTCCATTTGATACACCCGAGGGGTTACAGATGCGTTGCCACCTTTTAATTAAGTGGGCCCCAGCTGCTTCAGTCATCACATAAACGGATAAATACAACACTTCCACTTCACACCGGTTTTCTGTGAGGTCGTGGTACTTCCCCGGACGGACCTGCTCGTGCAACAGGAAAGACTGTTGCGTGGCCCTACCACAGTTTGCTTTTCCAATGAGCTCACTCATTTTAAATAGAAAACGTTAATGCGTCGAGAAAGTTACCTAAGCCGCGACATTGCGAACTACTCTGCATTAATTAAACATCATAGAAAAAATGATTCATGTGAGATAGGAGTAAAGAATATTGTATTAAATTGACTAGGCTTAATTGCCACGATACTATATAGTACTTGAGCGTTTCGTCTGGTAAGTAAGGCACTTTATAAATCCTTGTCTACGCATCTACAAACTCTCGGGTGTAGCAGATGTCCATTGTTGGCGGTACTCACTTAACATCACGTAAACCGCCTTCTCGCTTGGCAACGTTTCACAAAGTAAAAAGGCTAGCTAATTTGCTTTACAGATAACGGATTGTCTCGCTTCTAGCGTTTTGCATCCTTCCCATTTGTCAACGTACATACATGGATGATGCAACATTCACAGTTTTGCGGAAAGTGATACATTGCGTTTCGTCTGGAGGGTGAGGTAACCGGGATCCAATAGTTAGAAACTTGGTAAAGCATCTGCCCAAAGGATCTGGAGATGTCCATAAGCGGCGGTAATCGCTTAGCGACAGGTAAAACACCTGCTCGATTATTACGAGTAACACGTCACATAAAAAATGACGACTTAACGGTTATGGAAAACCTGTTTTATTTCTTTTTATTTATTTGTAATTTATTGCAATCACCTTAAACAAGAGTTACAAAAGTTTCCCTGCTTTCTCAGTAAACCATTTTACTTACAAGTGTAGATAATAAGCTAAAAATTTTAAAGGTTCCTACCTAACAATTTTATGTATTTTTAACGTCTTAAAGATCTCAAATTCAAATATCAACATATAATTCATTCACATTCAATATTCAACATAGGAACATCATACTCACATAATGATCAAAATACTACCGGTCAAAATACTACCGATTCGCAAAAGAAAAGTCACTGACTTGAGAAGAACTGGCGGAAGAAACTCAGCAGGACATTTTTTAACACATTTTGACTCGTTCGTTTGTGTTTTTATCAAAGTTTTGGATTGAACGTTTATTTATTTAATAATTTATGTACACGGTGTACCTATACAAAAATAAGTTTAATTTCGAGATAATGAAGAAATAATTTCAGCAGACCTGCGATTGGATTTTGCTCATAAATGGTAGTTAATGGTGTACAAATAATAATTAGTACCTGGAGGACCGAGCTTCGCTCGGTTTTTTTTTTTTGTAAATCGTTTATTTTGCTTTTTTAATTAAATTACTTTTAGAGACAAATTACTGAGTAATGGAAATATACATAATATTTTTCGATCTTATCGACCTAATAATAAGAAAATGTGAAGTGGTGTTTTTCACAAAAGAAAAAACTTTAAAAAAAGGGAAAAAAAATAAAAAAATCCTCTGGATCAACAAAAAATAAAGAAAGCAATGGTCTGGAATCGAAAAAAAAAAAGAGTGTGTAAGATCGTGAGACGAACCACGGCCGTCTGTTTTGGGGCCGCTCGATGACCGACCGAGCTATTATGACATTTTCTCTTGCGGCGAAATTTACCGTCATATTCGAATGATATTTTTCATTCCCTGAAAACAGGGATAAAAGGACATTTTCTAAAAATGAAACCTAGCTAGATCGATTTTTCGCCCCTGAATCTACGCACATACTAAATTTCATGAAAATCGCTGGAGCCGTTTCCGAGATTCCGATTATATATATATATATATATACAAGAATTGTAACCCGTGGGTTCTGGCTAGCCCACCGGTTCTGCGTCAGATGAAGCTTTAATAGTCTCGGGACTGAAAGCAAAAACATTAGTTAATACAAGACAAGAATTGCTCGTTTAAAGGAAAAGAGATAATACACGTAGTGTACATGTAAATACATAAGAGGTAAACGTATATAAATTTAAGAAATCATTTTCTCATTTCTCTAAGTAAATTGTTAAGTTAATCGGTAAAGCGTGCTTATTATACGTCAAACTTGTCCAAATAATATCCGATCTGAAGTTAGCTGTAGGGTTTATTCAAGTTAATTCGCCTTAACCTCTGACATCGTTAGGGTGAAGTATCTTAAAGCTTATTTCATATTCTCCGTCTTAGTTATCCCCTCGTCATCTCAAATTACGTTTTCTTTAGAAAATTACGCGATAGGTTAATGTATCACAAGTTCCTGGCGACTTTAGACAACCATTAAGGATCTAATAAATAACTTACATTGCATTAATGATTTCTAATATTATGAATCCAGCGAGTATTTAATGCTGTCTTTTTTAGGGTTCTGTAACCAAAGGGACTCCGCTGTTTATTTGTCTGTCTGTCCGTCCGTGTCCAGGCTGTATCTTATGAACCGTGATAGTTAGACAGTTAATTTTCACAGATGATGTATTTATTGTTGTCGAATAAAAAAATATTTAAGTGGGGCTCCCATGCAGCAGGAATGATTTTTTGCCCTGTAAACAGGTTATGGTGTTACCCTTAGTGCGCGAGTCCAACTCGCACTTGGCCGGTTTTTAATCGAGGCTAGAGTACAAAACCTTTTGTCTTATACTTGAGAGTTATTTTGTATGTAACGAACCCGGAAAAAATACAGATAGCTATTTAGAGCTAGCATGTAGCATATTATGACCGAAATGCACTTTCTCTTTGTAGTAACAGTGTGGATTTTTTACAGATTTAAAAAGTAATGTCTGAATATTCCTTCTATATGGTATTATTTGTATTTTGAAATTTTTATTCATGAGCGTTTTATTATGGTATACCTACTTTGACGTTCAACGAGTTATCACGACGTCTATCAGATAGTTTCGATCCCGGATAGAGACATTAAAAGTTTCCGTATTACTACATAAACGCCAAAATACCGAAAATGCGTTCGGGCCATTAAGTTTCCAATTCCCGGATTCGCAGGGAAGGAGGGAGAGAAAAAGGTAGAGCGAGGTGAATTTTTAAAGAGCGATAGCGCAACGCATGCAGATGGAATTTCCGTTCCCATAATGAAAGTCAAATTGTTTTTGCGACCTTTATACTTGTCTTCAAATTATATCTTGTATAGTATATCTTGAATATTCAAAAGATGCCATTTGGTGGCTGTCGTAATTTTCCGGAGCCTGGGATTTTTAATTTTCTTAATTTTATAGCGCTCTCAAACTACTTCCCTTCGATACATTTTGTAACATATGTAAAATAAGTCTGGTTTTCTCAAGGTCGATATGGTGATTGTTACCAACTATTTGCATCAATTCTTAGCTTATCGCAGTCTAACGTAGCAGTTTGCAGGAGGCCATAAATACTTGTTAAGTGTGAAGGAGCACTAGAATAAATGTATTAAATATCATAAAAATGCCAGTCCTTTTCGCCGGCGAGAGTGTGCTAAAGTGTTGGGTCGTTAAAGTTATGGAACTGCGGAGTTTCGCCGCAAAAAAATACCACACAACTATTTTATGTCAGTCGTTTTACCAATTACTGAAGCTAGAATTCATGTTTTGTTCCTGCAACAATAGAATAAATGAGATATCGAGATCACTTTAAATTAAATTCGCAATGTCAAATACTGACGGATAACATTGAAGGTTTGACTATCAGAGTGGAATCTAAATGGAATAGAGGGTGATGTAACAATTTGTGTGATTTTCACATTGATCGTTTAAAAGTAACTTAAAGTAAAAATATTAGATTAGGTATAGATACATCGCCGATCCTTAGCTTGAATAAAAGGGCAGAGAGCCAAGATATGGTGAGTACGTTAACTGTGGTAGGGTCATGCAATAGCTAATGATGGTGCATGAATGGGCGGGTCCGGCCGGGTAAGTACCACGACCTCAGAAGACCAGCATGAAGTGGAAGTGTTATACTTCTGCGTTAACATCAGGTGAACCGCCAGCTCGCTTGCCACCTTCTTACATAAAAAAGTAAAATGTACGTAGGTGAAAACATTTTGATTTACAATCGAACTTCACACATATTTTAATTAATATTACGGTAAAATCCACTACCCTATTGTTGGGGCCAAGAGCTCACTAACGTCGGAGTGCCTTTTTTAACCTGATGGAGCATGAAACGCTCAAAGCCAGCTGAATTTTACCGCAAAGTTCTCACAGAGCTATTTTATTTAAGCCGTTTTAAAATTAGCTTTTACATCTCTGCCCTTTTATTTTTACAACTAAGTTATATTGCACCTTAAGTACATATATTTCCATTATACTTTCCGCGTAACCGAGTCCCGTATTTTTATTTTGCAAGTTCATTAAGGAGTTAAAATAAACAAAACCGCAATAGATTAGAATTGATGATTTTTAAATTAGAGTAAAAAATGACAGGTAACTAAGTAATGATGCCATCAAAAGTGAATTATAATTACTCGTAAGTTTTGCTAATCAAAATCCCTATGAATTCCTTTTGTCTTTAGTTTTATAAAAAGCTAGTTTGTTTGCTCTGAGTACGTAGTGTACGAATCATTAATTACGGTATCTTGAATTCTTTGTATTACCACTAAGATAAATTATATGTAGTAGTTATATTAAAAATTATTTAAAAAGTCATTACCAACAATTTATTTCTAGTGTGTGGGTATAAATTTAATTTCATATTAGTAAGCAATCGTTTTACTTTATTTTCATAAATTTCAGCTTAGCTCAAAGAAAAAGAATTTAAAAACAGAATTAATTAGTGGTTAATAACTAAGCTCTAATGAGAAAATTATGTATTCAAAAAGTATGGACGCGTTTCCCAAGTGTCTGGCATTTTGAAAATATTCAAAGTTCAGCTATGCTCTTTGTTCTAATTTAACTTGGAATCTTTAACAGATTCAGTCAAAGTTTTAAATAGAAATTTAACGAATAATAATCGTTTATCGTTTTAGAGCTTCTAAGTTATTGACCAAGAAAAGTAACAGAAGTATTTTTCATTATGGTTCGTTTATTAACAATACATTCTTTTTTTTGGCTCCACTATCAAATTATACATAGATGTATTAAATTATAATCCTTTTGAAATATTTTTTTTTCAATGTTACAATACATAAGTAGCAATGATAACGAATATTCATTGTTAATTTTTTAAACAAAAATTAACATTATTCATGGCTGGTCGTCAGTTTAGGAATGATCAATTAAAAGTACATTATATATTTGTACATATAATATAATCTAAGAAAACAGTGTATCCAGTTACATCCGATTCAAGGTGATGCAATGATAAACAGGATTGTTGACGAAAATAAATAAGCTAAGTTTGAATATTCCAAGAATAGGGTTTGCCGAAAGCATATAAATACATGATATTATAATATTTATAAGATAAAGACGTTTATAATGCATGTTTTTGATTGTTTGTTACGTTTTATCTTATTTTCACTAAACGTGTCGATTGTTAAATACCTAAATACTTCATGGCGAGTCAGAGATCTACTTATTCTCAAGAGTTAATAAAGTTATAGGCTTTAGCCATAGTTCATTGTCGAAACTTTTGCATGATAAGTTATGGGCCTTGGATTACGCTCTCATAGGGATAAACTTCCATCCCATGATCTAGTTAGCAACAGTTTAATAGCAGCTAAATCTTGATTCATGTTTTATGTAAACACACTTTAATAATATTACACCTAAAGGCGAAGTTTTGGCCAGATTGTAATGAATTCTGGTTACGCTCCGCCTTTATCCTTTATGTTAAAGAAAGACGCAGTAAATAAATCAAAGTGAAGAAAAAGTTGAATGTAATTTTAATATAAATATGTATTCTACACATATTTATATAAATTAAAACGTCTAGTGTCTACTGTCTTTTTGCTATTCATAACTGTCATAACTTGAGATTTTATGTCACTTCCTGTTGACTGGCAACACACTCTCTTGCCATTTCCGCCTTAAAGGTGTTAAACGCGTTCGAGAATAAAAGTGATTATTAATTATTTGTATCATCTTTTATTGCAAAGTATAACATTATTGGAATGGTTTCGAATGAAATTTTAATAAATGCGTTGCATTTAATTCTCGTAGATATTAACTATTTTAATTTGCAATATATTCGTATATTATAAATGTATACTGTTAAATCAGAATTTCAGTTCGGTATCACCAATGGAAACTAGATAGAGGCTTTTTCACGGACCGATTGGAGTCGAGTTGTAAAAAATAGCGTTTAAAACTGGTTACGATTGGCTGTAAGAGCATATCACAGAATACTATATTTTATCTAGACTATGACAATACTTTTTATACGGTCATTAAGTTCTAATTCAATTAGGTGTTTTATCCTTTATTAGTTAAACAACAGTGAGGTGTGTATGATTATTTTTAAGATTTATATTTTTATAACAAACTGATTAGTGCTAGTTTGCTGGCCTGATAAGAGGCGATATATTCGTAGATGATAAACGAATTACACCTGAAGCCCCGTTGTACTCGAGTGGAACACTAGCGTACAAGGGTCGAACGACCCAGACACACACGTAATTGTATATTTTGTCACATCCCTCAAGCCTGGCAGCGGACAACGTTGCGACGGTATTTATCTTTATCATTTACAACTTCATTTTAAAGTTTTATCTTGCAGAGACGTAATAAAAATTAAACATCCCTCAATAAAATATACCGCCATAATAAAATTGGTAAATTATCACCACCTGTTTTCCCAGGAACGGGTGGACCTAGCAACTTGAATTTTATATCAGATACTGAGGTTTATAGTCCCTTATATATATTAAGTGTGTAAAATATCAAGATCCTGACTCAACACGATAAAAAGATTACGATTTTCGGGAATACTTGTAATTACAAAAATTTACCATAATTGTCAATTTGTTATATTTTTCGTAATTTTTCCTTTATTTCTCCCATATTTTTGTACTGTAAGACCTTGCTTTTTTACCTTTTAAGTTACGAAACCCTAAACAGAGAAATTTTGAAGCAGTTTCCTTGTCCTTTCATAATAGCTATCCCACGTAAACGTGTACAAAACGAAAAGATCGCAGCAAATGAAGGATTCATCTACTTTAAGCGCAGAAAACATAATGTTCCTATTTTCCTTGCACAATGGGAGAGACTGAGACACGTTTAGAATTTCTGAAGGGTCTCTAAGCCATCCGTTCGTCGACAATGGTGAGTACAGTACGCGGTATTGTAGCAATTCTTGCGCTACTACAGAGCCCCCGCACGGGTAGACACGGATAATAAGCGATTAGGACACGCTTCCGTTAACAGCGTTTAAATATAATGGACGGACGATGCGGAACACACGCTAGTTTTGCACAAAGAGGAAAATACGTGAATATCTAGGTACATATATACAGATACAAAGGTTTGTATTCATGGAATCTTATTTCAAATTGGCACTGCTGGTTGTAGGCGAATATTTGTGATTTTTTTTCATCGACTCTTATATCGACAATGTTTTTGTGCGTATATTGATTTAGGAGAGCTCGCGATAGGACGATTGGTAATTTGTAATGCCTAGGGCGGTCGATATTCAATTATGTTCAGATATTACTGTGTGTATAGAATGCGATCGTAACGTTGTTATCTTAACGTCGAACCTAACCTGCGAAAGTCGAGCCCCTACCACTGATTCTGTGATGTCGTGGTATTTACGCGGACGATCTGCCCGTTCGTGCAACGGCGAAAACTGTTGTGTGACCCTTATAAGTTGAAAAGTGGACTAGCGCTAACTATAGCCATATTGCCATCTATTGAACACGGAGGTAGGAGTAATGCAAGTGAGAAATTAAGTTACTTTGCACTGTTACTTAAGTCGCGCTACTGGAATATTAACCACGACGTGAAGTTTACAACTTTAATTACGTTAGGACCGACGTTAATCCCAAGAGAGCATAATCAAAGTTACGAAGCTCCGTAATGTAATTTTTCATTAATAAATTTCAGCTTAAATCTTAGACCGCTTGCTAAGCTTGTAAAAATTAATTTGATGCTATATAATTAGGATTATGTGAAGTCCGCCAAACCGCAGTTGGGTTGTGTGGTAGATTATGCTCTGTACCCTCTATTGCCCAGCAGAGGCAATTATGCCGCTCAGACCCGAATGGAATGGTGGGTAGTGTACCTGCCTACTGCGCGAGAGGCTGTGGGTTCAATCCCCACTACTGTAAACATATTGTTTGATAAACATAGTGTTCTTGCTAGTGTCTGGGTGTTTATATATGTATAATATGTATTTATTTACAAAATAAAAGTATATTTATCAGTTATTTATTACCCATAGTACAAGCGTTGCTTAGTTTGGGACTATAGAACGTTGTGTGAATATGTGTCCTAAAATATTTATTTATTTATTGCGTATTAGGTAGTGCCTAAAATATTCGGCGGATGCCAAACTTTATTTTATTCGAATGTCCATGTTATAAAAAATCTTCGTATTTTTATCAAGCTTATTAAGATATATGATGGCACGCTACTGATTTCTTTATAAGTATTAATGGATCATGATAGCATTTCATTTTGTAAATTGAAGGCGTAAAAATTACCGCGACAGACTGCATATTCAATGCGATTTAGTCGTAGAAAAAATGTGTTGTTACACTTTTACTCAACAAGTCATATAATCTTTTAATTATTTCATTCATAGTTGAATATATCATTGAAGTAGAAGTAATAGAGTTGGTCCAAAAGATTAAAAATTGTGAGATTTAATTTTCCAAAAAATCTATCTAAAAAATCTTGTAAGTTTGTCACGAGACTTAATTTGAAAACTGACAAAAAAGTATAACTTTGATCCACCTATTTGTAAATAAAATACGCCTTTCTTCTTCAACAGTTATATAAAAATAGTGATACGTAATGTTACATATATGTATTGTATTAGTTAAGTTCCAAATATAGGTTTACTAAATATATATCTGAGTGGAAATGCAAAGTATTATAGCAGTAATGTTATAACGTAGTATTCTCACTAAGGTGATTCGTTTGCTAAACTAAGGTAGGGTATTTATCACCCCTGAGCTGCGTCGAGAAGTTCATTAAGCTAAGTTAACTGCTCGCAAACTTTGATCACAATGTTTTATAACTTCCGTGAACGTACCCAGATTAGTGTTGTGCACTAAAATAGCACACAAATATCGTTTGTCATTATACGGCACATCACAAATATTGAATGTGTGCGAATAAATACAATCGCTTTTCGACGTAGTGATATTACTTAGAATATTGGATGTATTGAATATATTTTACATAGCTATTATGTTCATTGGAATGTTTTAAATAAACAGTAATATATCATATGGTTACAGCTGCACAGTGAAACGAAACAATTTTGTGAATAGTCACAAAATTATTCCATGTGTCGCGGGAAAGCTTTGAGTAATGGATATGCTGTGACACCAGATCCAAACTAATATAGATTCACTTTAAAGTTCGTCCAAAATAAATGTTGAGAGCCGTTGTGACGTGTATCGAATAATATGTATACTACATTTCAGCGTCAACCGTCATTCGACTTAGTGTCTATAATGTTACTAGCCACCCGCCCCGGCTTCGCACGGGTGCCATGTATTATATATATAAATCTTCTTCTCGAATCACTCTATCTGGTAAAAAAAAACCGCATTAAGATCCGTTGCGTAGTTTTAAAGATCTAAGCATACTTAGGGGCAGACGGACAGCGGGACGACTTTGTTTTATACTATGTAGTGATGTTGAAAACAATGATCAGATTTATTATCAAAAAATTGCCTTCACGTCAATCCTTATTTGAAAGAAAAAATGATTATAGTAACGCATGAATTTAACATGGAAGGATAGAGGGCGTACCTCGGGCCCCCTCTACTCGTATGTCTCAAGTGCCAAATAATTTACTTCGACGCCAGAGGGAGTTGCATGAATATTTTAACGTGTATGAGGGTTACAAAACACGTCACTCGCCCGTTGATCTGTAATGTATCACTTGTTTTATGCGGCTGAAGGCTGTTCGTGTTTACGTCTCGTAAAATCTGTTTAATTTATGCGAATTGGTGTTTGGTTATGATACAAGTTTTAATCTTAATCTTAGTTTATCTGACTATCTAATAATAGCTAGAAATGGCTACCACAGTTTAGCAAGAAGAACTGATATTACATCGCATAAATCTCAAATAAGAATAAAACAAACAGGAGTCTATTTTCCCATTATCTAGACGAGGCCTAGATAATGGGAAAAGTAGATAAAAGTTGTAGTAAAACTATGGTGCATATATATTTAACATTATTATATATTTACAATTAACTGACGATATAAATTAAAAACAAAAATGAAAAATGTAATATTGGTTGTCAACTAATTAATCTCGTATTTGTTTAACGAAACAAAAGTTTTTCTTTCTTGTAATGAAGTTTACTCTATAATATATTTTCTGTTTTGGTCGATGACCTTTTGCCATCTGTCTGACAACTTGTAAATTCCACGCTCGTAGAAAGTCTGATCCGTTTCCCCAAAAAACTGATTTAAGTGAAATTTTACAGCGTCGTCATCATTGAAAATTTTACCACGAAACGAGTCGTCCAGGGATCGAAATAAGTGGTAAACCCATGGCGCAAGATCAGGGCTATATGGTGTTACATCGATTCTCATAATGAAGCAAAATATGGCGAAAATGTTGGTTTTCGCGATCCACATTAATATTCAGGTAAAAAAAAAAAACTTGAAAAAATATCCACGCAATGAACCTTTAAAGTTAAGTAAGGATGACCGCTGTCATGTATAAGAAGAAGATGATCATAAAATTTACGAATATCATACATTGCAGTGAGAAACATCCATAACAGAAATCCGCAATGATTTAGTTGCCCATCTATTAAATGAAATTAAAACGTACTTTTTTATGTTAGAAGGCAAGGGCAAGCGAGCTGGGGGTTCAGCTATTATGTTAAGTGATGATCGTCCGCTAAGGAGCAACACCCTTAAGGTTTCAGATGCTTTTACACTTTTTAATACATTGGGCCCCATTTACCGCACCCACTAGACGGAACGCAGAAGTGTAACCTACACTCAGGTCTTCTGTGAGGTCGAGATACTTCCTCGGACGGAATTGCCCATACGAAGAGCGTAGGAACGATTTAAAAATTTTAAATATTACAATTGTTTAGATTAATCATGACAATGTATCGATATCTTTATCGTCTAGTAATAACATTCAATTACTATGATAGCGATCTTTAACAAATTGCAAAGAAACAAGACACGGTTAAGTAAAGCAATAGAAAAACATGTGTAGTTCGAAGTGACGTCAGGCAAAAATTGTCGGCAATTAATGCCACTTCCCTAACAATGCCACATCTCAAGTGTCAGTAGTAACATAGTGGAAGATGACAATTAATATTGATGTTGGCAGATGGAAAAAGTAATTTTCCCTATAACTATTTTGTTATCCGAATATGCCTCAAGAGATTGATGTTTTTGTATAAATTTTCAAAAGCTAATAACGGGATTTTCTTGATTTCTGAATCTTTGTCAGTTTTAGCGTTTTAGAAAATGAAATTTTTTGAACTCCAATCTCTTGACTTCTGGGCAATCAATTGGGGATTCAAGACATAATTATAATGTAAAATAGTAGATATATATAATACAGCAAGTACATACTACAAATTATACTATTATATATTTCTTAAAAATTTTGCTATCGCGATGAAACAGCAGAAATGTAGCATATACAAGGTTTTTGTTTACAGTTTTTTTCTATATACGA
This sequence comes from Iphiclides podalirius, assembly GCA_933534255.1. Lineage (NCBI taxonomy): Eukaryota > Metazoa > Arthropoda > Insecta > Lepidoptera > Papilionidae > Iphiclides > Iphiclides podalirius. Next base: position 11,402,545 of record OW152826.1, read on the forward strand.
AATGTTATTATAAGGTTATAAGGAAAAAAGTAATTTAAGGTGCAACATTTTTTTATTATAGGCCTTGTATGTTTGTCATTTATTTATTTATTTATTTATTTTTACTTTATTGCAACCTTTAAATAAAAAGGATTACAAAGGGCGAACTTAATGCCTTTTGGCATTCTCTCCCTGTCAACCCGAGGCATGGTGAGAAATTGTGGTAGGTGCACTTATTACATTAATAAATATTTATAATAATAATTATATATTAAATATTTATATGTATTACTATATAATTACTTAAACATACATACATAAAATATAGATATATATACATACACATCTACACACATAAATATATATAATCATACAAACGATAGTGCCACAAGGATAACATCAACATTATAGGTTATAAGGGGTCATTTAGAAATAAATTACGGACCAAACGTTTGAATGATGTCCTATTAGGGGCTCTACGTATGTCATCAGGCAAGGAGTTCCAGAGGAGTGTAGCCTGAACAGTGAAAGAATTACTGAAGAAACTGGTATTATGTGAAGGGATAGTAATCTTTAGAGTAGCTGAGGAACGGAGATCTCTTTCATTGTTCAGCGAGAGGTATTTAAATGTATCTTTAAGATAATACGGAAGAGCAGGATCGTTTAAGATCGAGAAAAGAGTAAGGAGAATTCTAGAGCTACGCCTTTGTTTAATTGTTAGCCATTTGAGGCGAGAACGATAGGGAGTAATAGGGTCATATTTTCGAAGGTCAAAAATGTATCTAATGCAGTTGTTAGAGAGGCGCTCTAGCTTGTTAAGAAGGTCACTATTCAAGTCCGGGTAACAAACATCCGCGTAATCAATTATTGGGAAAATAAGGGTTTGCACAAGTAAGAGCTTAATCTTAAAAGGGAGAAAATTCTTCAGACGATAAAGGGTTTGCAAAGTTACAAAGACTTTACGGCTAACTTCAGTGACTTGTACTCCCCAATTCATTGTACTGTCCATAAAGAGGCCAAGGTTTTTATTGAGTTGGATAACGGAATACGTTTATTGTTGTAGTAGACAACAGGCAGATTTGCGATGTCAATTTTAGCCAACAATCTACTGCTTCCGACAAGCATTGCTTGGGTTAACAGATATTCCATAACGCATCGACCAGTTATGAATGACGCTCAAGTTTGAATTTAATCTAGAGAATGCGTTAGGGAGGTCACCAATATCAGCCTGAAGGTAAATCTGCAAGTCATTGGTTGACATGCAAACATTCAAGTGGGTTTCAGGAGAGAACTAGCGCTGGTTACATTTTATACAGGTTTTTTGAGAAGTGCCCAAATTTACACAGGAGTTTCAGACTCTGTAGTATAATCGTTTATTGAAATAAAAAGCAAAGTTTTTTCCAAATAAATGCCATTGTATTCCCGAAAGAACAGAACGTGTTGACAATGCGGTAGTCATTCATAAACACCTAAATTTTACTGTACACGAACTTGTGCGCGTGTTAGTTATGACAGATCGCGCGTAAAATAAATGAGTTGCGTATAAACCACGCACTTTTTGAGATAAGTTCAAATGAATGTAATTAATTACTTACGAGTGATTTTAATCATTTTTATCAAATTTATCATTTTTATATAACATTATTTATGTCTAGAATTCAATAAAAAAAATGGATACACTTAGAAAAGCCACCCTGTATGTTACTTTTGTTATTACTCTGCACTTTAAAGGAGTTAAGATAAATACACTGAGGTGCCGACCCTGTGGACTCAGCATTGAAAATATTTCCTTTTCTCTCTTCTATACTATTTGATATATTTGCGCGTTAGTTATCTACAAATGGAAAATCATAATCGTAGATGTTAGTTCACTATTGCGAAGAAAATATCGCTGATCAAAATAGCATGAATGTTTTATTAAACTATGGGATTTAGGGACCATCTGCATTTGCGATCAAACAAATCTGTACAAAGCCAGCGCCGGTACCATCCATATTTCAGTGCACAAAGAAAGCTTTTGTTGATCTTAACGCTACAGGCTTTGCGTTTCAGGAGGATTACCTCCTCGCAGACTGCTCCTTAATTCCTTCTTTCGAAGAAAATAAACTTACTAAGAAAAATTGCAAACGGAATTTTTAAGAACCTACAATTTGATACGGGCTGATATTAAAAAGGTGAAAAATCTTTGGAATCGCCTGATTATTATTAGGCTGAGTAAGTTAAACATAAGAGTAAGTTAATTAAAATAAATTTTATAATGTAATCGGGCAACTAAATTTAAATACTCGCGTCGGAATACTTGTCTCGAATGCTGATATTTTCAGTTTACAAAACTATTTCATCGTCACTCATGCTCACGCTTTATTAATTTAAAAAAATAAGTTCAGTGCATCATTGTTCTTGGCAAAAAGAACTATTAGTATGTCCTAGTGGAAAACGAAAAGCCCGAATACGGAAAAATGCACGCCAATCTCCACCTTATTGCGTTGAATTTAAAGGCGGATCGGAGTCCTGGCGAGACCTCGCAAATTGCGCATCACTGTCGCCAGTTCCACACCGCGGCCGCTGCGACGGGCGAAAATTACGACACCGCTTGCGGCCGGCTCGCCAAGTTTAATTTGTTACGTGAATTTCTGAAATGGCTCCGCGGGCCGTTCAAGTTTTAATATGTTAATGCAACTTTAAAAAGGCGCCGGAGACTCGTGTGGAGTTTTTGTCGACGTGCTGCTTCCCCTTAATGTCGTAGTTGTGTCGTTAATAGTAATCAAATGTTGTCTGCGACGTTATTTATTTGAGAAGGATGCAAGCGAGCAGGTGGTTCAGCTGATGTTAAGTGATAAACGGCGCCCATTGACATTTCAACACCCGAAGGGTTGCACATGTATTTCCACCTTTAAAAAGTGGGTCTTGGCTACCTCACTCAACAGAAAAAACGCAGAAGTAACACTTTCACTTCACGGCGGTCTTCGTGAGGTCGTGGTACTTACCCGGACGAACCTGCCCATTCGTGCAACACCGAATTGCTGCGCGGCCCTTCCACAATTAAAATACCTCTTTACTAATTTTTTACTTGATTATAAATGGGATGATAATATACAATATAAAAGTAATAATCATCATCTGGTCCACACAACCACCACAGAAAGGAAAGAATTAGAATAGGGTTAGATGGTAGAGAATGCAGTATAGCATTAAGCTCACCTTTGTACTATAATTTGAAATGCAATAAAGATTAAATAAATAAATAAATAAAGAATTGGCCGGTGAGCTCAGTAACTCTGTAGGAACAAAGGTATTAAAAAGCTTTAAAGGTTCGTGCGTGTTTCCCTCATTGCTGTTTTGCGGTTTGGAACAGTTCAATGGCTAAATATAGAGCGCTTCGCCCTTGTCTAAAAGTTAGCACCATAAATCACTGACTCGACTATGAGCAGCCCTCTATTGCCTTTTTCCAATGTTATGCCTTAAGTGCTGCTAAGTGGTTCAATTCTTTACAAAAATTGCGATAATGTTATACCATAAAGCTGTTTTCATTAAAGCCCGCATAGAGAAACATTTAGATGTGGATGAAATATTTGAGGCGCATAATTTTCCGATTCGAGAATCGAATTCAGGTTCGCACCACCGAAGGTTTAAACTAAGTAATGGGAAGTGAGCCGGTATAGGCTTATTATTCCACATGAAAAATAACAATAACTACAATTTCTTCTATAACTCAACGCTAACTAGCAAACTTCCAAAATCCTACAAAGTAGACTATATACATACGAAACGTTTGTTGAAACGCCCATCCTTATTAAGGGTTTATCAACTTGCGCATTTTTTAAGTACCTCCATTCAGCTCGATGGGGCGTAGAAGTTAAACAACTTCGCTGGCCGACTGGGGTAATGAATGTAGAGTTCACATGCTTATTTATAGGTTGGATCACACTACAGTGGCTCGTTCTTGCGTTAATTTTTTTACGATGGCTGCTATAAAAGCCAACTGCCTCACGCTCGACCATTAATTGCCTTTGGTTTAGTAAAATCTCCTAAAAATGTTTAGTTATTATTCTTATTTTATGCTTAAGAAGTATAACTTCTTACGAGCACGTCTTTTTTTAATATCTATCAATCTATTGGGAATACTGGAAGTGGAATAACACACACAAACAAGGTAGAATCTACAAATTCAATTTTTACGTTTATATTTAAGGATTTGTTATTTTTTTAAATCAAATACCTAATAGGGTCACTACACCTTTTGTCAGTTTCCTTTAATCTTTTTCATATATATTTTTTTAAGGAGGTTACAAAAGTGAAGTATTATCATGGTTCTAAATATTAAAACCGCTTTAGAAGGTCAAAATGGATATGGTGCTTATACATTAACTTAACGGGGTAGATTGTTATTGCAGTATAGCAGATTGTTACTATCTCCGTACATAAGGTACAAATATGGATACCATCAGGATCCGTGACATCAAATCCCGAAGTTTCATTAACAGCTGATATTTTACGGATTATTATTATTAGTTTTAGAGCTAATTTTCAGTTAGTGGTATTATCTGAAGTCCAGTTGTCGAGATCTTTACCTAAAACAGGTTCAAAAACCGCAGTCGAACAATTGTTTTGTCATTTAATCTATTAAATTCACATATTTTAAACGAATGACATTTTTACGTACAACATATCAGTTACCTGCCTAGTGGGTCAGACCTTGGATTTCTCAAACAAAATGAAAATGTGTAAGGAACATTTAAACCTTTACACCAGAAGGCTTTTAAGCGGCAGACGTGTTCGAAGTGCGCAGAACTTTGCGGGTGGGCGGTACTTTTTAAAAGCTCGATAAAACCGTACTGCAAAGATATTTTTTATGTGAAAATATGGCAAATGTGAATGCGGTTCATCAATTAATTAGTAAATTTAGGCCATGGGCATCCAAAACACCATATTCTAGATAGGCGCGAAACTTTGAAACAGTCAGCCCATGTAATCTCAATCAACAGACGAATCGGAGAAGCATAAATACTTCTATTATGCAAACAGTGGTCTTCAGTGAGGTTGTGGTGATTTCCAGACAACCCGACTCTTGAGATTAACGGAGCATAAAATCTCTTATAGCTACAGCACGATGCTAGCATAAGCTTTCATGAGTTTGTATTTAATAGTTAGTGAGCGTTTATATAAAACGCCTAAGACACGTCTATGATAATCCACTATGCTATTGCATTCGCGAAACATAGAAGCTGTCCCACCACATATATAAAAGTGAGGTACAACTAACTGATTCATTTTAATTTCTTGTTTCTATAATTGTCATTGCAGCTATAACGTACCAGTCTCATGCGAGTTTGCTGTAAATAAAACTCTGTATTTAAATATTTCACTTTGACTTATAAAATAAATAATATAAGTTTAATTTGCCGTAAGACTAATGAAACGAGAAATCTTATTAACGGAGTTTATACAGTTACCTTTTGATTGAATATTTAATAACCTTTTGATTGAACATTTAATAACACAAAATTGTAATTATTCGGATTTGCCTATTTTAAATAAAGTTTTGAAGAAACTTTTGAAAAAGACGCACTGTGATTTAGACTCTGCAATCAATCCAAATCAATGCTTTCAAGTCTTCATGGAACTGTACAAATTAAAGGAATTATAAATAAGTGTCGTGCCGTTAAGTTTTAATGGTCTCGCGAGCAGTGAATCCTTTAATAGATAAAAATTGAGTTTTATACATACAGGTTGAAATACATGTTTATAGATTTTGTTTTATTAGAAGGTGGCAAGCGAGTTGGCGGTTCACCTGATGTTAAGTGATTTCAGCCACCATTTGCAATAATCGTAGGGTTGCAGATGCGTTGCCACCTTTTTATAAAGTGGACCCCGGCTATCTCATTTGCACTTCACGCCGCGGTCTTCTGTGTGGTCGAGGTAATTACCCGGACGGACCTGCCCATTCGTGCAACAGCCGAAGCGGTTGCGTGGCCCTAGCACAGTTTACATCACCTTATTATACTATTTATCGCGTAATTAAAAATTCTACGTGATATCATAATGCAATCGGGTGGTAATCCCGTTTTGGGTCAGCCAAACAAAACTTCTATAAAAATATTTCATACATCAATATGTATTAAATGCTTTTAAAGTTCTCGTTCAACTGATATTTACCACATTATTCAACCTCATCACACGCCATTATTTGGGTTCGGAATTTAATAGAGACGCCAAATTCTAATGAAGGTTTATGCATGGGGAAATTTCGCTTATACACTAGCGCATAATAGATTATCGATCGTTAGTTTTGGTATATGTTATAAGTTTGTTTCGATCTGTATCTTTTTAGGGTTCCGTTCCTATCACCAAGACTCCGCTGTGTGTCGGTCTGTCCTGTCACTAGGCTGTATCCCATGAACTGTGATAGACTGTAGTGATGACATGAACCGTCTTAGTTGTAATTTTCATATATGATGTATTTCTGTTGCCGCTGTAACAACAAATACTAAAAAATAGATTTTTTTATAAATAATGATACGGAACCCTTCGTGTGCGAGTCCGATTCGCACTTGGCCGGTTTTTTGTAATGAGTACAGCGAAAGTGGACAATGAATCAGTTTTTCCATCCGATTGTCTTCGAATTATTGGTTTTTTTTTAGCTTGACGTTTAACACAAACGGCTCCGTGGCGGAGTTGCTAAAGTATTGGATTCAGCAGCGGGGGTCGTGCGTTCGAATCCCACACGAGATAACCATTTGTATGGCCCTCAGATAATTATTTAAGATCCGGGTGTTAAAAAAAGAAAACATCTAAAACAAACTACTTTTCCATCAGGCAAAATTAAAAAAAATCTTTAGCATCAGGCAAAATAGTCGACTGACTACCGTCGTCTATGATTTACTGTGATTATAACATCTGAAGGATTGTACATGGGTTACCGACTTCAAGAAACGAAAGTTAATAAACACAACATTCTCTAAAGCTTTGGTAGAATACCAGTCACATTATTCTTTATACACAATAAAAAAATATATAAAAAGAAATAACAAAAAAAAAATCACAACGTCATAGCGAGTGTGTTGCCATAAATAAGTTTTAGCGTTTACGTAAAAGGCTGGGCAATTCTGTGGTCATTTAATTCCGAAACTATTAGGCACCTGCCCGGACGCGGGAAATGCATTAATAATCGCCAAATAAACATTCATTAACCCATACAAATTGCAGAGCACGTATTTGAATTTTGGCCCTCGCGTATGATTTACAACTTGATCCCCTATTACGCATTCGGTATTGGTTAGGCCATACATACTTGATACGGGCCGGTAACACAGCGTTTCAATGCGATAGACTTTACGTGGGTTTTTTAGTGTACAAGGTACCAATAAAATATAGGTCAAGCTATAAATAAAGTATTCATAGTGATTCGTGTGATGCGGATGTTTTGTGGGATGTTAAATATTGCATGCCCATCCCACAAAACTGATTAAGTTAAAGTTCTATCTAATAAATTATTATTTTTTAGGAAAAAGAAGCGAAGTGTTTATCGTTTAAATTTAACAATAATAACAAAGTCACATTGATTCAATGTATTTCGAGTTGTAACCATTTTTAAGAATAATGTAATAAAAAATAAAAATCTTACTAAATGAAACCATGAGACATGGTCCCGCGGCCATAACGCTGAAAAGTTAGACACGGTTCGAAACGTCGGGAAATAAAACTAAAAATAAACGTATTAATTCCGTAAGCATACTGTCATTTAGTAATGTCTTATAGCGTGAATACAAGAAATCATTATGTTGTTTTTGTCCTAACCTGACATTCGTAAGTTCCATTGTCCCTCTTTTGTACAAACTTGATCTGCAAAGTCCAATCTTCAGAGCCTTCGCCATGCAGGACCTGTTGGAAGACGCATATAGTTAATAAGTTTTACACTTAAGGACTAATTTAGAGATTTCGAGATCGCGTTAGGGCCGCGATATGACATCTCTAACTTTCTGAAATGTATACTTTGGTGGCAGCGGGCCAGCAGTCTCTGGTGCTTTAAGCTATTAATTATAATATAGCTGTGCTGTTCGCTTTTAACAATGTGGGATTAGCAACAGATCTCAAATTATAAACCATGGAAAAGGCCAGGGGATCATAATATGAGGACAATACTATCGTCAATCGAGTCTCATGAGAACGTACGTGACCAGCTCCTATCATTTTGAAAATGGGACTGTACAGCTTCGATAATCGTTCGTCGACGAAGGACGAGTGGAATTTTGATATTTTATACGCTTAGCTTCCAGCACTATTCATTAGAGCAGTGTTCTAAAGCGGCTGCAGTCTTCACGCTGTAGCAATAGCGAACATTGACCCCTGTCTACCACTGTACCTTAATTGGTTTAGCGATACTTAATTATTGGGTGCAATATCCATAATGTCATTTACCATATCTATAGTATTTGGTAGCGGTAGGTTTGTAGAGAATACCTCTTTGAACCTACCGCTACCACGATACCTCTACGCAATAAGAACTTATGTCCGGAAAATGGCGTTCGTAGTAGCAGTCGGGTCAATAATCGCTATTGCCATGCTGACGTGCGAAAACCAAAGAAATGATCTACCTCACTGACGATCTACGAACGATAAGATCCAAAGAAACGATCTACCTAACAGTATCACCGGATCGATATCGAAACGAATGGCTTTTCAGATCGTGTCAATCGGCCGTTCGTTAGTGATCCCCGTACAAACACTACTTTAGTGAACGGCATTCTGATTACATATTCATTAGATTGGCCGGCGTTAATTTATACCGTAACAATTGTAACAAAACTAACCCGCGCGTGATCATGTTTATTGATACCGTTTTAATTAATGACTAAAAAGTGGTCAGCGCGGTGCCAATTAACAGACCGCCGTTAATTTCGGTCGTGCCTCCGTATTTTGCTTATCGGCGAATGCTTCAATTCTTATTTCCATGCCGAGTTTTATGTCGAATTTAATTGGAGTAATGTTAATTGTACATACATTTACATAAATATTCGGGATCGTCACTCAGCAGGGTACGCGGTGAAAACAGACTTTTTTTATTGAAAAGGATGCTGACGAGTAATCGGGTCACCTGATGGACACTTTATCCTTTGAATAATTATTTTCTTTTCCAACTCCCATACAACATGTAGTGACAGAAGTGCTGTATCACTACGTAGTATAAAACAAAGTCGTCCCGCTGTCTGTCTGTCCCTATGTATGCTAAGATCTTTAAACCTAGGCAACGAATCTTGATGCGGTTTTTTTACTAGATAGAGTGATTCAAGAGGAAGGTTCAAATGTTGGTTATATGTTATACTATTTTGTTCATATGTTATCGCTAGTATAATGTTAGTAGTATACTATATCTCACCTGGAACCGTTCGTCGTTCGTGTAAGTGAATTTCCCTGAGCTGAGAATGTGCCAGTCGCGCTTCCTAATCCAGGAGACTTGCTGTAAGAACAACATATTGTATTAATCGATTAATATATGTAACAGGGATTAGGTCTTGCACCTTAATGCCTACTAAGATATTTAAAATTGATAGAAAGCAAAACATGATTGATAAAATTAAATTAAGTAATTTAAAATAGGCTTGTACACACAGGTATTTATTTTATTAGCAATCGTAGTATAACATGACAAAATCAAAAACGGTTACAACGTCATAGCGAGCAATAGTTAAATGCATAATTTGTAAATTAATTTTCTATATTTGGGGGCGAGGTGGTGAGGACCGCCCTAGAACGCGGGTATACCTTATGTACGCGTACCTTATGTATGCCGTGCTTGTAGATGAACGAATTAATTGATAATGCGTGTTAGCTTGGGTATAGTGTTGTCTAACGGGACCACCGGTGGGTCCGACGTATGTACCTATGTCGCCTTCCTCGACCGGGTCGATGAGGACACTGCGTGGGTGACGTATTTAAACGGTCTCAATTATATCGGGTTGATAATTAAGGATTCGAGTAGTTTTGGGCCCTTGTTATGAATCGTTTGGCTAACTCTTGAAAATGTTCGCGTAGCTTCGGGAGTTTGCTACGACTATACAGTTCGATGTTACGTTAGTTTCGACAAATTACGTCAGAAAATTTTACATCGCTGCCAAGGTTTGATTTTATTTACTAAGAATTGTGTTGAAGATAAAATATATAATTGTTTATAAAGAATTCCGTCCTGATGGTTACCGCTCATAACATATTATGTAAAACCGATATGCGATACAACTGTAAGGGACTTGCATCAAAATGTTTTTAGAAAATTAGGGCTACCTCATTTACCAGACGAAACGCAGAAGTGTGAAACTTCCACTTAACGCCGGTCTTCTGTGAGGTCATTGTACTTGCCCGGACAGACCTGCCCATTCGTGAAACAGTAAACTGTTACGTGGCCCTACCCCATGACTTCAATAACTTGAAATCAAGAAGTTAGTAACCTTAATTAAAAAAAATTATGTTTAAAATTCTACAGACAGAATTGGTTAGTAAGATCATAAATTAAATGATAATAAATTTCCACACAAACTTTTAAACAAACGAAAGTATAAAACTTATGAGAAATCTTAACAGAAATTTTAATGGCAAATATATTTCACATACTGTGTGAACTGCGGGATGTACTTTGTTCTCGTATCTTTTACTCGTATGTTCGCGATATAAGATTCCAATTTTATAAGTTGAAATATTGGTAACGATATTGCAATACTGCGAAACTTTGTTGGCATAGTTTTCTACGACGTACGTTGAACATATGTGGAATTACTGACTCTGCTATTTTCACGAAATGTAAAGAAATGTGATGTTTTTTTATTGTGATATGTCCGTATATTGTGCAAGCACGATGTGAGAACTACGATGAAATTTCATTAGTGTCTCAATATACTTTATTAATAGTAATTACTAACTAGTAAAATTAAAGATTGTAATTAAAAATATTTCGTTTTTTATCATACAGTATCGCTGTGCATGTATTTTATTTAGTTTTCGTTGGAACTTAGAACAAAAAGTACAATAAAAAATATACAATAAATATGTTGTGAACAAACATCAGGTTGAACCATCTGCTTGTTTTTTAATTTTGTGGATCCAATCATAGCAAAATCCTTACTTCCTTACTTCCTTACTTCCTTACTAATATTCTAAAGGCGAAAGTTTGTATGTATGGATGGATGTTTGTTACTCTTTCACACAAATACTACTGAATAGATTTTAATGAAATTTTACAACAATATAGCAGATGCATCAGAATAAAACATAGGCTATAATTTATATACATATTATTATATATATACGTCTTTCTGTCTGAATGTTACGCCTTCAGCCTATTCTACGCCGACGTAGTCGCGGGCAGCAGCTAGTATTATAAACGCGAAAGTTTGCATGTATGGATGGATGTTTGTTACTCTTTCACGCATATACTACTGAATGGATTTTAATGAAACTTTACAATAATATAGCTTAGCCTATGTCTTATTCTGATGTATATAACATCAGAATAAGACATAGGCTATAATTTATATACATATTTTATGTATATCCGTCTTTCTGTCTGAATGTTACGCCTTCAGCCTATTATACGCAGATGTAGTCACGGGCAGCAGCTGGTTTTTATATATAAAGGTATTGTCGCGACCAGCTCTTATTTAGAATTACGTCACGAACTATTCCATCTTCGTCTGTCTTATTAACTAGCAGGTAACAATACGTACCCCCCTTTCGCTCAGGTGCCCCACTAAGCAGTGGAGGTAGGCTGTGCCCCCCAACTGTGCGGTGACGTTGCTCACCGAGTTGTTGGCAGTGACGTCCGCTGACGGCTGAACACCTGCCCGCCATCCCCGGGAGCGTGACGTGCCGTGGTGTCCTAAAAGAATCAGATGAACGTTCACCACACAAATGAAACATAAGTATTCATTTGAAGACATAGCACTCATATGATAAGTTGTAAGTTGACGCAGCTGCTAAGCCGTTAGCTTCAGTCTGGGATGGATTGGGTTCGATCCCCACGTGGGAAAAGTATTTGCGAGACGTACAGTTAATTGTTTCGGGGCTGGGTGTTTATTCAAAAAGACTTATGACGTCAGAACGCTGCTCTAACACAAAACGCTGTGTTTGTATAAGACCACACCATGAAGCGTTACCCGACCGCATGTTGGGTACTGCATCACTTAGATATATGAGTGAAATATATATAAAATGAAAAAAATTGTCAAATATAACACACAATAAGTCCTGTTACTTTCTCGCGTGATAGTAGAGCTTTCACCATTAATTGATTATTACGATCAATTGAGACTTTTCTATATCTATATTATATTATAATTGTATTTCATATTGAGTCTTTTCTGTACAATGAATAGATAAGTGAATGAGTAAAATTCAGAAATATATTATGGCTTCACAAAATATCAATGATAAAACTTATGAACAAAGTAATAAAAAAGTTGTAGTGCGACAGTTATTTTCTTAAAAACCGACGCTTGAAATCTTGTGGTTTTGAAACCTACAAGAGTAGGTTCTCAATTCGACTGTATTTTTTTTATGTTTGTTAACTCAGAACTTTCAACTGGGTGAACCGATTTTAATGATAATTTTTTTTATTTGAAAGCTGGTGCTTCCCATGTGTGTCGAATATTAATTTCATCGATATTGGGCTCCGGAAATACTAAATATATATATATATATATATATATATATATATAATAAATCTTACTATATATATAATAAATCTTAGGGCACACCTGAAAATCAATTATAAAATGAATACAGAGCGAGAGATTTGAAGTCTCTTTTGTTATTCGTTAATAAAGAAAATTACTTTTTTTTAATTGGTCAAAGTAGTATGGACACCGTTAAGTAGCATTTATCGTTAACCGTCTCAGTGCTACGATAAGCTGCAAAGTTTCAAGCGGTAATTTGCGGACTCCGGAAGAAGTTAGTCTGATATCAACTTAAGTATAATTAATAATTATTGTTTTCGGAGCACAGAAGTATCATCTAAGTAAATTTGCTGACGATTAAGGGTAATGAATAACGTTGTTGTGTCGGTTTAAACGGGAATAGAAAGTTAATTTTCTTATCTTTGAGACAAGATATTTGTTAAAACAGCTTTTGAAGTGATACTTCTTCGTAATATTTTTTATTTCGCTTAATAGATTACAATAAAATTTGTTTAAGTTATTATGGTAGTAGATAATGATAGAACTTCCATGTCTTTTAACACATAATTTACAAAAGATTTTGCCGTGAACGTTAATCCTTACTAATATTATAAACGTGAAAGTTTGTACGTATGGATGGATATTTGTTACTATTTCACGCAAATTCTACTAAATGAATTTTAGTGAAACTTTACAATAATATAGCTTATACATCAGAATAAGACATAGGCTATAGTTTATATACATATTTTATGTATATCTGTCTTTCTCTCTGAATGTTACGTCTTCAGCCTATTCCACGCAGACGTAGTCGCGGGCAGCAGCTATAATATACGATATAAAAATGTGCTCTTTATTTCCTATCGATTTTCACAAAATAATTTTACAAACACATCAGTACAAATATATTAATAATCGTACAATCATCATCATCATCATTTTCGTCATCGATTTGCCCTATTCAAGTCTATTACTGAATATCTGTCTCTTCTCCACAAACTGCCAAAAAGTATGACCCTGAGCCACCGGCATCCATCGACTTCCCGTACATATGCACAGATCTTCAAATATCTAGTGGAGGCTGCCACTCGAGAACCTTATTTCCCCATCGGTTATTGGTTCTCATAGTTGTATGGCCGGAACATTGCCACTCCAGCTTATTAATACTATGAACTATGTCGTTAACTATAGGTATGTCCGACAACAAAACCTTATAACGGTGGTAGGGCCACGCAGCAGCCTCGGCTGTTGCACGAATGGGCAGGCCCGTCCGGGTAAGTACCACGACCTCACAGAAGACCAGCGTAAAGTGTAAGTATGACAAATGCGTTTCGTCTGGTGAGTGAGGTAGCCGGAGCCCAATTTTCAAAAGGTTGTCAACGCATCTGTAACCCTCGGGTGTGGCAGATATCCATGGGCGGCGATATTCACTTAACATCAGGTGAACCATCTGCTCGTTTGACAACTATTCGCATAAAAAAACCAAAAAAAAACCTTATAAACAAAAAATAAAAAAAATGTACTGGACCGAATTGTGAATCTAAATTATTCTAGAATCAACCTGAAGACATAGTATGACTTACAAAAAAATTCATTCAAATAGGTTAGGTGTTTAGGAGGAGTTCAGTCACATACACACGCACAGAAAAATTATAATATACGTAATAAAGAAGATGTAATACTATTTTGGGGACTAGACGAAGACAGTTAAAAGCTGGCAACATATTAAAGAGTTTATATTACAAAAAACGAACGGACTTTAGGGTTCCGTACTCAAAGGGTAAAACGGGACCCTATTACTAAGACTCTGCTGTCTGTCTGTCCGTCTGTAACCAGGCTGTATCCCATGAACAGTGATAGACACTTGAAATTATCACAGATGACGTATTTCTGTTGCCGCTATAGCAACAAATACCAAAAAAAAACAGAATAAAAAAAACAAAGTGGAGCTTCCATATAGCAGACATGATTTTGACCCTTCGTGCGCGAGTCCGACTTGCTCTTGTTTTTATTAATTTGTCTTGAAAAATTATTGGTAGTGAAAACAACTTATGATCACATATTAAGCTGAAGTTCGAATTATATATTTTGAGTATGACCGAGGAAATTACATCGATATAGGATGGCTATTAGGATAACATAGGAATGAAGACTGTCAGTATTATCCTCATTTTATGAACATCAACTCCGCACTTGGGCGGGGTGTAGAGTATAATAATGATTATAGAAAATCTACCGTAATATATCTATTATAGTAGCTTAAAGGCAAAAATAGCGAGCACCAAGGGAATTTATGCGAAATGAAGTTGTGGTACAAAACATCTCTTGATCTACTCTTGATTTATAAATGAAAAGTGGACATGCATAAACTTTTGTGACGACCAGATTGGCGTAGTGGTTATTGAATATGTCTCTTGCGCCAGAGGGTGTGGGTTAGATCTAAACTCCTGGAACGCCGGCAACGCATTTGTGAGCCCTCGGGTGTTGCAGGTGTTCATGGGCGGCGGTAATCACTTACCATCAGGTGAGCCTCCTGCTCGTTTGCCCCTTTTCTCCATAAAAAAAAAAAAAAAAAACTGTGTGATAGTATTTTACTAGTGTCTGTCTTAGTCCCAAACTAAGCAAAACTTTACGGTTGGTTGGGCGACACAGTTTTCTCAGTTGCACGAATAGACAGGTCCGTCCGTATAAGTACCACGACCTCCAGGAAATGTTACACTTCCACGTTTTGTCTGGTGAGTGAGGTAGAAAGGGCCCACTTTATTAAAAGGTGGCAACGCATCTGCCACCCTACGTGAATTGCTAATAAGCATAAAATTCATCTTATCACATAAAAAGCGATAACATTGTGTAAAAAGTGTGTCCTGAAAAAATTAAGTACGTAAACTAAGTATGTATCATTATACATAATGATAT
This sequence comes from Iphiclides podalirius, assembly GCA_933534255.1. NCBI lineage: Eukaryota > Metazoa > Arthropoda > Insecta > Lepidoptera > Papilionidae > Iphiclides > Iphiclides podalirius. Next base: position 11,418,102 of record OW152826.1, read on the forward strand.
TATTATTTTCAGCACTCAAATTTTTTAGATAGGATTCCCCGTAGCACGGTTTAGGTCGTGGCGTAGCATTAACGTAGCATACATATCCATGTTGATTGGTATATGAATATGTAAGGAATAATGTTTCAATGTTTTTTAAAGGATTTTCTCAAAGAGAATAATCGGAGCAATTGAAGCGATTCTGCGGTATATCGTTTAAAGCTGCACCGGGATTAGGTAGGCGTATGTGGAAAATATCAACGGGTTTTAGGTACACACGGGGTTGTAATATGACCGCCGTAATGTGCACCTAGATTAGGGACGCGGTCAGCCCGCTTTGCTGGCTCTTGTCGCCCCTATAACGAGCAAGGGTCCTAATATTTGCTCGTATGCTCCGCACCGCAGACAGAAATGTCCTTTTGCGAAAACCGCCATTACTCTTCAGGCTCGGGGTCGAAATTTGTCTGATTACTTTTTGCTGTATCAACGCCTGTAACTTTTATTTTTGCGTTCATGTATGTTACGGCCTATATAAATGTTGAACTAATGGACAAAGGGCTACAGGGGAAGAAGAGTATTTTATTATATGTATGAAGAGTATATCCGTTGCGGGCATAGTCCGCAACGGATCGGCAGATGTAAAATATTATTTTCGATATTAGGATGTCCCGATTTCCTCAGGACATTTGTGAACATTTGTTCACTGATTGCTCGAGTGAAATGATTTAAAAGCGAGCATCTGGACTTTGAGTTATTGTGGCTCTTTGAAATAACGTTTTATTGACTTTCATTGCTATATTTAGTAACGTTGATTCAATAGCACGATCGGTATTTCTAGATCAGGCAACAAGAAGGAGAAAGTTCAAGTTGCTGTTCTATCAGGCAAAATTTACATTAAGACTGTAACTGAGTCTTCGTTGCAACGTGTTTCTGTATTAAAACGATACGATTGAAATGGAGAAACGTTGCAAAATCAGTGATAACCACTAAAAGGAACTACGAACCAATCAGGAAGTATCCAACTAAGATGATGTGGCTACATATTTTTGCTATAATCAATTTAAATTATCAAGGTTGTGAGTCAGAGCTTATTGGGAATACATTAATAGAATTGTTTCTTCCTACCTATATGCATGATAAGCAGTAAATATTTCCGAGTGTTAACCTCTCCAAGATCGTTAATATAGATAAATCTAATCTTATTTCTTATTCTCCAAGATCTTTATCTCATGGAATTGGAGCTAGCAGCTGACATGAATAAGTAATAAGGAATTTCGATTTCGGACATGGCCTGTGAGCACTTATCAAGAGTATAGCAACGAAGTCCATACAAGCTCTGTAGACATTGCCTGTGTGTGCAACAACACACACATGAAAATGGTACTCATACGATAACTGTAATATATTAATTGTTTCATTTTATTTAAAAACAGCAAGTCATGCGTTCAATTTCTGTATGATCTTTAAATAATTGTTCCGAATCTGAGATTTTGTCCTGACATTTACGTTCGTTCGTTCGTAAGACACCTTTACGGGGAACGATAATCATGTTCCACAGAAAGGGTAGTGTTTCTTAAAAAAGAAAAAAAAAAAACTAATAATGTCTATGCTTTAGTGGTTAGGTAGTAGAATAGTCTTTCAAGGAAGTGGGATTGAACTTTATTCAGATTTGATTCATGTATCTTACGAGTATCTATCTCACTACCTTCCCTGTTTAGAGGTTACAGAGGTGATGAATAGTACTTGTGTGTTCTTTCTGCATGCTACGTTCCAATAATTTATTTTTCTAGTAACAGTCTTCATATTTCAAGACCAATTTTTCTTTATACACCACAAGCTAGGTTCGTGACTGGTGAAATGCAAATGTGAGAGAACACTCTTTTTCCACGTATTAGAAATTCGTATTCGAACAACACATTCGGAGCCCCGCAATGCGTATGTTCCGCGAATGGCACTAAATTCTCGTAATAAATTTTGTAGGTTAACTCGTGTGTTTTTCAATTTTACAACTCAGCGAGGTTCAAGTAACTGGTTCAAGTAACGAATGTTAAAGCTGTTTTAGCACTTCAAGTTAACAATCAATTGGTGACGTGAACCCACAAAATTTACACTAGCAAAAATCTCTAAAGCCGACTAAAACAGTTTTAACTTCACAAAGAAAACTTTAAAGAAAATTAAAAGAGGATAATACACATGTTGAAATATATTAGAAATACTTTTATGTTGAGAAAATAATAAATATTTTTGCAAAATAAGAGCAAATGGAACAAAAAAAATGTGTGAAATCTTTTATAACATTTTTGTTTGAGGTCGTAGCACATTTTGAATTGAAGCACAAAAGAAACTTTGGGAAACTTTGGGGTGACTTCGTGATATTAAAATTATTAAAGCTTCGTGGAATCGAATTATGTTCTATGAGTCAGTTCTTTATAAGCTGACTGAAATAATGTAAGCAGACCCCTAGGAACTTGTAGGCTCTTTAGGTAGAACCTTTTATCCGTGCAAAAGATAAAAAAATATTTGCGGTAATATATATGGTAACCTTTTGATATTTATTACTGTTTCAATTAGAATTTCCTATTTACCTCTGATTTATTCTTTATTTTCATTCATACAATGATTTGGTTTATGAAAAAATAAACTAATATTTACAAGAAATAGATATTAAAATACCAACATTTTTCAAGTGCATCAACAAGTTTCTCAATTCTCAATTCAGATTTTTCACACTGTAAGGGCAATACTAAATATGCTTTTAATTTTATATTATCACGCGAGGCTTCAGGATTAATTAATACCAGCCGAACTAAAAAGCAAAAGGTTTGATCATAATGTATAATACTTATTTTACATATTTTATATGTTAGTTTCAAAATTATATAGTTCTAAGAAAAAAAATTCGGTGTGGTGATAAGTTAGCTGAACCACGTTTTATATTATTTTTTGAAAGTATAATAATATTTAATAAGTTGAAGAAAGTAAGAAAACAATACACTAACCCTTAACAATTATTTAGCTAGAATCATTACTAGAGAGTAATGGAATCTACAAAGATGAATGTTATGCTACTAAATCAAAACATAACCTAACGGGGGAGCATCTGAAATAGCGAACGTGTATATTTAAATAATCCCCCGCAATCATTGTTATTACAATTCCACACAAAGCTCCTTCCTGTTGCCGCATAAATTCTAATTGACTTATGCAGTAACTTGAATGGACTTTGTAATGTTTGTCTCTTAAAGGAAATAGACTTGTTCAAGTTATGCAGTGTTTATTTTGCGTCGTTTTATTTTCTTCTTCAAGGTGCATTTCGTAAGAAAAAAGCATGTTCTTGTAATTTGATGGTTCATTTTACAATATTTCTTAATCTATTGCACAGTAGGTCACATCTAGTGTGGGGTCGTCCCACACTGCGGTGGCCAGTACGAAGCTGCCACTCGAGAACTTTCTTCTTTGAACTTTCTTCCCCAACGGTTATCAGTTCTACTAGCTATATGGCCCGCCATCGCCACTTCAGCTTACTAACCTTCTGAGCTATATCGGTTACCTTTGTTCTACTGCGGAAGTCTTTGTTTCGAACTCTGTCACGCCGAGAAATACCGAGCATAGCCCGCTCCATAGTTGCATCGCTGAGCGACTTTGTGCTTCCTCATACGGCCAGCAGTGAAAGACCAAGTCTTAGCTTCGTACGTCATCAATGGCAACACACATTGAAGACGTTAGTCTTCAAACATTGATGTATATTTGATGAGAAGATTTGCCGAAGATTTCCGAACGCTGCCCATCCGAGTTGGATTCGCCGATTCGATCGAAGTTGGACTTACCTAGCTGGTCTAACTGTCCAGGTATTCGTACTCGTCAACAACTTCGAGTGCACACAACAGTGCTCCCAACGACTTATTGTTGCCGTGTGTATAATTTAAGAGCCGTGATAGCTCAGTGTCCGGGCGCTCGCCTTTAATTCAATATACTCGAGCAACCCGAGTTCGATCCCCGGTGCCGGCACCAATGAAATTGCTAATTTGATATGTGAAGTCCGCCAATCCGCAGTGGGGCCGTGTGGTGGACTGTCCTGATATCCTCTGTACAGAGGAGGCCGTTGCCCAGCAGTGGAACATTTATAGGCTGGACTTTACATTACTTTTTACATATAATTTAACTAAAGCACATTTCGTGAACCGACTTAATGATCGCGCTAAATAAGACGTTCAAAGATATATAAAAGCAAAACAATGCAACAAAAGAAAATAATAGAAGTCGCAAAGGCTGCTTGTAATTGGTTTTTGGTTATTACTCTTCCATTCTCTCGCCGCTGTGTTTTAATTGACTTACGTCGCTATTAACTCGGTCCTTTGTATTCTCAAATAGAAACAGGCCAAAGGGAGGTGGAAAATTAATTTATCATCCGGAAACGTATCGCAACATATGAAATTAACCTTTCATTGATCGCATGGCTTGAGTTTGTTTTCCATGAGTACACGCGGAGGGTGCCATGTTTCGCGTTTATTCATAGAAATAAGAATGTATCGACCATTATTCAAACTTCAACCTATACATTACCACGGAAACTATGTCATGGACAGCCGTGGGTGTGTCGTAATTAACAGCGAATAAAGCGTTATTGTTATTACCGAAAGGATTAATATTGATAACCAAAATGATCGGCCGTTATAATAATAATTATAAAATTGAGCGAAATTAAAAATAAGGAGTGAGCTTTTTTCACATTACGGCGATAGGTTTCGATGAAGCAAATTACTTTTCTCTTACTTTGATGTTTATTCCCTGAATTTTTTCGACTTCTGAAGATTAGACATTTAGATTCATAAAGGTTACTAAGAAAAATTACGAAATATTCAATGAATTTTTTGGACTTAAAACGATATTTTTAACTAGATTTTATCAAAAAGAGGATGATTAAAATTTTCTAATTCGTACAACGTGCAAGCCAAGTACTTAATTTGTGTACAATACAAAATCTTGGATAAATATTGTTTGTTTCGTGGTGTCTATTGATATTAAATAAAGCTCGTAATAAAATAAATCCTTACTAATATTATAAAGGGGAATGTTTGTATGTATGTCTGTTACTCTTTTACGCAAATACTACTGAATGGATTTTAATGAAACTTTATAATAATATAGCTTATACATCAGAATAAGACATAGGCTATAATTTGTATACATATTTTTATATATATACGTCTTTCTGTCTGAATGTTACGCCTTCAGCCTATTCTATATATAGAGATATTGTGTGAATTGTACAAAATATAGATATAACTATAAGTGTCAACTAAGTAGTGTATAATAAGAAGCTCATTGTTAATTCCCTCTGGCCGCGCGAGTGAAGCCGTGGATAATGGCTAGTACAAAATAAATGAAATGATCACTGGCACGTGTACGGCATGGGCTGGTCTCTATAAAATAGTATCGACCAAACACCCACCAACTCTCATTCAACTTCACCCTCAACAATATGCCTTTCATTTTATAAGTACAGATATTGCTGTTAATTACTGTACCAATTAAAAAAATACGTCAAAATTATTGGCTTCTGTTGCCAGCCTGACAGTGTTTGACAAGGGAAGTGCCACGGCCTCCCAGAAGACAGGTTTGAATTACAAGTTTGTAGTTTTCTTATGTTCAAACTTGGCAAGCGTTAAGTAATTAAGCAGCTCGTAGTTATCTACAAAACTAATAAGAAGATGTCAAATGAGCTGGCGGTTGACCTATTGATGTTAAGTGATAACCACCTTTCAATAAAGTGGGCTCAGTTATTTTACTCACAAGCGATGTGCAGAATTATAATACTTTCACTTCCACGCCGGTCTTCTGTGGGGTTATGGTACAACCCAGGACGGACCTGCCCATTTGTGCAACAGCAAAGACTTCTGCTTGGCCTTTAATAATATTGGGTCCTTATTCGGTCTTCTTTGAGGCAATTGTAGTTAGATAATCCGGCCCATATGTGCAACGGCGTCAGCCCATTGGACCTACCTGGCCCGCCACATTGGACTGTAGTTTTGGGGTTTGCCCGGTGAAGGAATCACCGGCGTATACTCTTCAACGTATAAATAACACGACAGAAGTATTTCGGTGTTCCTGCGGTGTTCTAGTAAAACCAGCCAAGTGTGAGTCGGACTCCCGCACGAAGGGTTCCGTATCGTTATCTATGAAAACGACAAACAATTTTTTTATTCTGTTTTTTTGGTATTTCTCGTTTAGCCGCAACATAAATATATCATCTGTGAAAATTTCAACTGTCTAACTATCACGGTTCATGTGATACAGCCTGATGACAGACGAATAGACAGATAGACATCGGAGTCTTAGTACGGTACCCTAAAAATGGCTTCCTATTTGCCGTCGGTTCGAAACGAAAATTCACACTTTGACATGTTTCGTAACAAATTTGCTAGTAGAGCAGGTTTAATCCGGGACTTTCGATCGAACAAACAAATTGCTCGATAGTAACGGACAGAACGTGTTTTTGGATTGGCAGGTTATTAATTATTTAAACTGCTACATTATTTAAAGCGAGTAGCGTTGTTAAATGTCAGCTTTTTTTGCTCTCTGGTTGCGCTGTGTGAATTTTTTTTAACATTGATGGATAATAGAGCAAATTAGTTATCTTCTTTTCAAATAATCGAAATATTTTTTTCTGAACTTATTAAGAGTATTAAGAGTTTAACATATATTTATATAAAGGTAAGTACTTTCTTATTTTAAAGTCAATGCTCTGTTATATCATAATGTCATGTCATGATGAATAGTAAAGAAAATTAGGTATTATTTTTCCAAAAAAGAAGCAACATAGTTTTTTTCCCAACTTAGTATCTTTCTTATTAAAAGTTTAAGGTTTTACAACATAATTAGGGTACTTTTCTTTTTTTTTATTACCACTTTTCTGTTATATCATTTATACTGTGGTTCGTTTTAAGCTATTGCATAGCTTTTATTTTAACATGTTATCATCGTAATATGATTGTGTGATTTTTTTAATTTTTAGAAAATGTCCTTTTTTCCCTGTTTTCAGGGAATGAAAAATATCATTCGAATATGACGTTAAAATTTCCTCCATGTGCTCTTAAATAATACTTGCCTTGTACTTTACAGAGTGTACTTTATTAATTGTACTTGTTAATTAATAAATATTAATCAACACAAGCGAGTGAATGCTTGTGTTTATTACAATCTTCTTGTTAGTTAATATTTTAAATAAGCTGTATTTGCAATTAATTCGCCACACCGGCCGCAGTATTAGCGTACGGAATTTTTGTTCCCACACAACGAAAATCCACATTATTTTATACTAAAAAAGGCTAGAAGGTTCTAAAGACTGTAACTTATATGAACGAAGTACATTTTCTACTTGTAATAAGTACTATATATATACGTTAGACAACATCTGATAAATACGTAAATATTCCATTAATTGGAGTACTGAGTTTAAATGTGTAATGGTAAAGTACATCCAGAAACTATAAAATGCTGGCAAAACCTATATGTTTTCGGTTTTTTCATTTTCATTCATTCATAAACATAAATAAAACCAAACCCTGCATTTTAACATAAATAAAAAGCTATATATCACATTTTCAATGCAATTGTATATAACATGTAGAACATAGAAAAACGGACGAGACAATCAAGTTTATTGGTAAGTTATACGTTCCGTTTGCGTTTTATGGTATGAAAAATGTTGCCCGAGGGAAAATGAGAAAGAGGCAAAGCGTTAAATTAAAATTATTCCTCCTATTTATTTGTGAAGCAACATATAGTATTCGTTCATACGAAACTTTCGGCTCTGAGAGTAAAATAAACTCACTCTTTGTCCTTTCCTTATACCACCTAAGTAGGGTTGTCACGATACAAATAATGTAGTTAATGATATTGGCTATATTTTTTATAGCCTATCTGACGTCAGTTCTTAGTAGAAATAAACACCCATATCTGAAACAATTATTTGTATGACACAAATAATTGTCCCGGGTGGGAATAGAAGCCAGGACCTCCAGCGCCGAAGCCAATGGCTTGCCATTTTCGCCACCGCGTAACATAAACTATAAATAATTTGTATCGGATTTCGAAATGCGTGCTAAGGTGGCGTGTTTGAAAACAGTATGAGGAGTATTTATTTAAACAGACTTAATTAGTCACCAGTGTTCTGACTCTTAATACATGATGTTACAAATTCAGTAAAAGAATCTGTAAAATTATACTCTACACAGCCACAACAGACAATCTACACAATTAACTAAGTCAGGTCTGGCGGGGTACATTTAGTATAGATGCCCTTATTATACAGACAGCCAAATTGTGTCTGTATAATGTCTGTATAAGGGCATCTTGTTTTATTTCCGCTACAAATTTTAAAATACCAATTTTGTTATTTTCGTCTACTAAAAGTCTGTTTTTTTTTACCGCGAAAGGTTTTTAGTTTACATTTCATTCCAGTCCCAAAGTTCTGGCTATTCTAGTCCCGAAGTGCTAGTTTGTATTTTAAGTTAACGCGCGCTGGTAGTGGCCGCAACGCTTTCAGATTACGATTGAGGCTGGTGATAGGTTTACGTGATATTGTGGTCCGTTTACGAGCAACGGCGGGAAGGCGTTCATTCCTTTTTTTTAGTTTTATGGCGAAGTTTCATTCGCGCTTGAAACGGGTTTCGCTTTTATTGTACCCTCAAGCTTGCGAATGTGGCTATGTTTGGCGATTTTCATACAAATCGCGCTCGCAGAACACTTATTTGTCATTGTTTGTTGAATGGTCTTAAATTTGCATGGAATTTAAAAAAATTGTCAATAATACGAGGGGAATACTGAAATGATCGGGGAATAGAATATTTCGAATTGAGTTACAATAAAACCTTATAACATGTCATATCCCCGAAACTCTTCACCGCTGCGTTGGAAGATGTTTTCAAGCTTCTGGACTGGAAAGGACGAGGTATTAACATCAATGGCGATTACATCACCCACCTTCGATTTGCCGACGATATAGTCATCATGGCAGAATCGCTGGAGGACCTGGGTGCTATGCTCAATGACCTCAACAGTGTCTCCCAACGGGTGGGCCTTAAGATGAACATGGACAAGACGAAGATCATGTCTAATGTCCATGTCACGCCTATATCGGTTGTTGTTGGGAGCACTGAGCTCGAAGTTGTTGACGAGTACGTTTACCTAGGACAGTTAGTCCGGCTAGGTAAGTCCAACTTCGACGCAGAGGTCAATCGGCGAATCCAACTCGGATGGGCAGCGTTCGGGAAAATTCAGCAAATCTTCTCGTCGAATATACCTCAATGTTTGAAGACTAAAGTCTTCAATCAATGTGTGTTGCCAGTGATGACCTACGGAACCGAGACGTGGTCCTTCACTGCTGGCCGTATGAGAAAGCTCAAAGTCGCTCAGCGAGCTATGGAGCGGGCTATGCTCGGTATTTCTCTGCGTGATAGAGTTCGTAACGAAGACATCCGCAGTAGTTAACCGACATAGCTCAGAGGATTAGCAAGCTGAAGTGGCGATGGGCCGGTCATATAGCTCGTAGAACCGATTACCGTTGGGGAATAAAGGTTCTCGAGTGGCAGCCTCGTACTGGCCATCGCAGTGTGGGCCGACCCCCCACTAGATGGAGTGACGACCTGTGCAAATGTGCGGGAAGTCGATGGATGCAGGTGGCTCAGGATCGTACTTCGTGGCAGTCTACGGGGGAGGCCTATGTTCAGCAGTGGACTCAAACAGGCTGAAATGATGATGATGATGATGAAAACCTTTTTTAGAATTTGAATACTGGCCTATAAGAATCTTATTTCTAACAATTAAAAAAAATGTTTACAAACAAAAACTATGTTGGTTTAAAGTTGACACGTTGTAAACAGAAATGGAGCTCACGCGTGAACATTTCCGTGCCATAATTTATCACAATTTTCGTCGCGGCTTATATAACTTGTTTCGATTTATGATGTTGAAGTACCGAGTGGACGACAATATACCGCTGGTATGGCGAGTTCCGACGCGGTCGTGTGTCGCTCAGCACTGCTTCTTCTGCAGGTCGACCAAGAACAGCTGAAAACATCGCAGCTGTGCTGTAGTATATCAGATGACCGTCATGTGAAATACGAGCAGAATCGGGTTGGTATCAGTATCGGAATGACTGCAATTCAGTCGATATTACATAATGGGCTGTGTGTAAGAAAGCTAGTTTCCCGCTGGGTTCCCCACAATTTGTCCGAAGAGCAAAAGGCGGCTCGTGCAGGAATACGCTGGAACGCTTCAACTGAGGGAAGTCAAACGCCGTTTATAATATCGTCTCAGGTGACGAATCATGGATTTATTCATACGAATTAATTGATTTTTAGGAATTCCCTAAATATCTCCGGGGCCTGATTTTCAGTACCGATGAAATTAATAGGGGACCACATGGGCAGCGCCAGCTTCCAAATAAAATCATCAAAATCCGTTCACTCACTCGAAAGTTCTGAGGTAACAAACGTAAAAAAAAAAATACAGTCGAATTGAGAAGCTCCTCTTTTTTAGATGTGGATCCCTATGGATGCGAGAGGCAGGTGAGCAAGAAATTTGGGAAGGTTTTGGAGAGGCCTACGCCGATGACGCGAATACTCCTAAACATATTTAATTACATAAAAAATGCACACCTAAATATATTATAATATATTTTAATATCCGTAAAAAAATTAAATCCTTAGTAGCAATAAATGCTATTTTTATTTTAAAATTTGTTATGAACGATGATAAAACAAAAATCGATGGCGTGCGTACTGCGTCATCACGTGTAACAAGTATCCCATTAAAATACTTATTGGATAAAGCTTTTAAAACTTTGGTTCTGAAGTTTTTTTACTCCAAAAGTTTCGTGGAAAAACTCATTTCGCTCTACTTTTTCCTCTTCAAAGTCAGTGGTTCGTATTTTTTGACATTATAATTGAGATATTTTTTTATTCTTAAGGAAAGTTGTATCATTACGAATTCATAGTACTACAGTTAGCATACGGCTGCCGCAATGCGTACGTTCCGCTGCCAGCAATAAATTAGAATTTTATTCTTTTGGAGATTACGAGAAATGAAATTCGGGGATTTCCCTGTTCGTGAGTTTTCTGGATTTAAGTCACACATATCCTCTCTGTTACTCTACATGCTCAAGGGGACTGTAGTGACTTTCCAATTAATTTTGTTTTAAAATATAACTTCTGTCAGTAGACAATGATTCTAGAATGTATGCCAGTGCTTGCTTGCTCGAAAACGTCTTATGTGGGTGGACCAACCTAATAAAAATTAAACAAACGGCAAATAAAACAAGTACAACAAACAAATTAGTACGTACAATGATATAGACAATATTATTATGATGAATTTGATTATTTATGTATGTAGATGATAAATGTAATAAAGTAGATATAAGAAATAAATTCTTACTACACAGTATAAAACAAAGTCATCTCGCTGTCTGTCTGTCCCTATAATTATATGCTTAGATCTTTAGAACTACGCGACAGATCTTGATGCGGTTTTCTTTACTAATTATAATGATTCAAGAGGTTAGCGAGTTTTATATGTATAATAAATTGCACCCGAGCGAAGCCGGGGCGGGTCGCTAGTAATATGTAAGAGACACTATTTAATTTTAATCACGAAAATAGAGAGTTTAAAGTCCATCTTTTATTTTTTTTGTACTCTTATACTGGCTTATGGTTTTTTTGAATAATAACATATAGCTTTCCATTACGACGATCTCATTACTGAAGAGTTATTACAAATAATCTAAGGTAAAATTATTTCTAAATTACAAGTGTAATAAGCAAGCTTAACCGC